>OY744482.1:4800000-6212896 GCA_963556165.1 Tipula helvola
GAATAACAATAAAGATCCGTTAAACAATAAATCGGTTAGTGGAACTTGACTCGACAAGGTTTGATAATAAAATAAAACGCATTACTATCAGGTAGGTGCACGTTTCCATTCACAAATAAATGCCAACCATTTCCAATATACAAAGAAACTGATTCGTGCGTACACTGTACAACAACAAATTTAAATAAAAGTAGTTTCAAGATTTGTAAAAGCATATTCTTCTGTGACCATTCATAATTTATCCGATTTCCATAATGTTGTTCATAATCAGCAGTGAAATATCATCTGTCAGCTGAACTTAACTTTATTTTTGTTACCATTCGAGTAAGATTTCGTTATATTTTTGTCATATTGTTTTATTTGCTAGGCGCTAATTGTGTTATTTTCTGTTTTGTTTACTTCTGTTGAAACTTTAAATATTTATCATGAAATAATAAAACACTTTATGTATAGTATAATATGCGGTTATTCCAGATTTTTATTAAACAGAAAAATTATTTATTATCAAGAAATTCGTATTTGAAACATTGAAACGTTCTAAACGTTGATATTTGTACACACCTTTTCTGATTTGATAATACAGGGGGTTTATGATAAAACCCAAACAGAATTCTACACATAACGCAATATTATTGTAGATATACATATGTATGTATTATACATACTAATTATCTCAGAACATGATACAAACACGATTTTTTGTTTATATACATACATACATATTATGTATGTACTTCATGATAAGCAGAAAAATGTTCGCACATTTCATGGCATTAACCTCGTGTTTCATTGTTATGTATGTATTGTTTGTTTATAGGTATATCATGTGACAACGATTAAACGTGTTGGGTAATGTTTAATCAAGAAATTCATGTTAAAATGAAAACCGAGTACGTTTACACATTTTTATTCGTTTTATCAATTTTGCTCAGAACACAGGAAACCCATTTTTAAACGATTTTCTGTTAGAGAGGCCAAAAAAGGTGTTGCTTAACATTTAACAACAGGTGAATCACACTATCTTTTACATCTTTTTCATTGTTTCTATTAAGTGTTTTATTTTTATATAATATTTGAATTTGATTACAGGGATGATATATGGCCTTGGCCAACAATCCATATTCATACATATTAAGTATACCAGTTTTTTTTTTGTAAAACAAATTGCGCGATTTCTACTTTATCAAATATTAGATACAAGATACTATAAATCGTACTTTAAAAAAATGTGATTCATTAAATTATTATGGATGGTTCACACTTTTGTTGCACAGTTAACTAAATATAATTTTAAGAGTTTACCTGAGCAATTAGCTTCACACTTTCCATGTACATAAAATATAATCAATCACCTTCAAAGTACGGTTCAAGGTTTTTAATTTATATAGAAAATAAAGTAAACATCACTTTTGTAAGTGAATGAATCATGTTTTATATTCTTATATCTTGTAGAAATACCTGATAATATTCCACAATCCATGATAACGATCGCAAAAGACGTTCAGTTTTGTTACATTATGACAAAATAATTACAATTATGATTATACATAAACATAATGTACATATTGGAGAAATATGTTCCAAGTGCCAACAGATATTCGATTTATCGTTTATCGTGAATTTGTATGAAGGTAAATTGCATTGAAACATGTGGAACAATATAATGTAGATCAACTACCGCATTACAAAATTTTAATTTGAACATTATGTCACGTACAGTTGTTTACGTTAAAATAATATAGCGTAAAACGATTCAGGAAGGTATGCAGATATTTTTATTATTTTTAATAATCATAAATTGAACTTGCCTTAGAACTCAGCTAAGATGCCATATTTGGTTAACCATTTTGGAAATCTCAAAAACAAAAATTATCTTTGTACCTACACATTAACTCTAATAATAGTATAAATTAATTATGTATACATTTATTTATAGAAATAATAATAAACTTGTCGACACAAATAAATGAAACGAAAATCACATGTTTGTTATACAACTTGGTTGATAATCAAAATTAGTTTATAAAAGTATTAAATGCAATTTGAGTAGGTACTGTTGAGACTAAGACTGAAGAAAAACGAGCACTTAGATTGTATCCAATAACAAGTTACTACATATATAGTATATACATTGTATTAATACGTTTTACAACCGTATATTAATAATTACAGCAAATCATGTAACTTTATACCATAAAAGTTTTTAAAATATGTAAATAGTTGTTGAGGGAATACCAAACAAACATGTGTATGTACATATTTGAATGACGTAAAGTGAATTTCAAAATATTACGAAGTATTTTCGTTTAATTTTTTCATTCCATCCATACATATTCGCAAAACATGGAAGGCATGCACAATGCAAAAACTTTTTACTTTTTTAACGGTCATGTGAATTTCCAACAAAACAAACAAACATTTTTGTTCAATTAATGTTGGAAATTCTTTTAAACCTGAGGCCCTGACAAAAAACAAGTTCCGAGTAGACACAAATTGCGTCGTAAGTCGTAGCCATAGTAAATGTTGTTATGTACTAATGTCTAATTATCAAAAATTACGACCCTCCAGCCATCAATAAGGTGAAGAATTTTATAAACACCTTCTTACTAAAATAACTTTAATTGTTTTGAAGAAATATTGCGTGTGATACTGTGACATGGCTAAACCAACACAATTGTTTATTTATACATTTGGGTTAGTGCAGAATACGGTTAAAAATAACTACATATATAAGAGGATTCACACCCAATGTATGATGGGGGGGGGGGGGGGGGAGTTCTTATTAATTCATCAAAATTTAATGGAAGTCGTTTCAGAAGATATGTAGATAGATAATGAGATAGATAATGTAAATAGGAGTTTTGTTTGGTTAGTGGAGACGAAGAATTTAAGATATTTTGCTTCAATGATGCCGGAAGGACCAACATTTTAAATTGCAATATGGGTCTTTTGATAAATCAACAATGTAGATAGTGTACTACATTCTTTAGTATGGTACCTACATTAGTTCTAATACAACTTGTTGAATTGAGGAAGTTGGATTGGTTTTGAAATATGCTAGCATTATCATCGCTTCCTTAATTGTCATCAATTCGATTTCTGATTCTTGATTGTTAAAATGATCCATTGTTTTTCATTAAATATGGAAAACTTTAACCACCCATATTTTCCCGAATACCAAAAACGGCCATCCTAATTTATTGGTCGTTGTTTAAACCAAGCGCCAACCGAGAAGCCCCGCAATATTTTAACAAAATTTGGTGGAGCGATAAAACGTGCTTTGGACCCCTTGCTCATTTCAGCTAAGCTAAGCTAGAGAACATAGCTTCGTTTAGCGTACACAAAATCGTAATATAAGTAACCACAGGTTAACAATAAAAGACAGAGAAATATCAATGTATTTGTGAGCGAAGTTAGCTGGCTTTTGTGGTATTACGCAGATCGTTGTTGCTATTCTTATCTAATAAAGCGTTTTGACTGTGTTTCTAGTTTTGTTCATAAGTTGACTGATAGCTTGTGCGTTCTGTTGCATATCAGTATGTTTATGTGCAAACAGACATATCGATTGCATAATTAAGATGATTGAGCCATCATAATGGACTCATTGAATATCGTTGAACACTTCTATGAGGAAAAGTAATGAGTCATAGTATTTGTTAATCTGCCTTCCTTTCTAAACTCTATTCTTTTCGGCCATATTGCTTAGTATGTTTAAGATTGCGCGTCTATTAATGGAGTCGAATGCGCGTTGAAGTCAACGAAGAATAGGTTTAGTGCGGTGACTCCCATTTGTTGGGTTTTGTATAATTATGATCTGTACAGCTGATTTAAAACCTGCTTGCCCCATTTCTTAGATGATAATTAATTGTCTGTGAAATTCATTGGAGAATGATCATTCTATTTTCATTTTAATACTTCCATTGTTCTTGTTATTTACTTCAGCTAATAGAAGTGCTTAATAGTTTATTAAGTAGTTCAGCTAGAGTATTATCATTGTTGCAGGGGCTTTATTATTCTCCATCTTTCGAATGACAATTTTAACCTTTTACTCCGATCGTGGTTGATAGGGCTTGTCCGATTACATCCTTTGCGAGTGGATTTCCCAGTGTCTATCGTTGATGTAATGTGCGCAAGTTCCCTCTTGCTGCTGATATGATCACTTCTTGCTATTTTCTTTAATTGTCGAGCTATTTCTTTCCATTTCCGTCATATTTTGGTGACACAATTGCATCTTGATTTGACCGCATTCCTCAATTTTCTTCCAGTGGCACTATTCTGGTTTTCTGATTTTTTTAGTGTATTTTGGAATTATTTTTTCCAAAGCATACTTTGGCGATTGGTATGTTTTCAAATTTTGGGAAAAAATAATTCCATTTTAACATTACTGCCTATACTAAACAAAATATGCAACCGATCACGTCATGATACACATCATGTAGTTAACATGTATTAAAATAATAAATTCAAAATTAGAGTAAAATATTAAGTTTGCTTATCAAAATAAAAAAAATTCGCTTACACAGGAATAGAGCTGTGGGAATGTGACGAAGAAAACTTGTAAGGGAATTTGGTTTTATTAGTATAATTCGCTAATACAACCTGCACAGTACATTCTGTATATATACATAGAATGAAAATTGTGGTACAATCAGTCCAGTCGCCGCGGCCTAATGGGATTGATTTTTTCATAAGCTCATCATTTCGAAACTGGATTAAATGCACTTACAAATTTCGGAAATATTAACTTCAAATAAATTAAAGATTTATATTAATTGTTATTAATAATTGAATAAATAAAAATATTTGTGTTGTTTAAACAAATAAATTAAAGTTGTGTTAATTGTTCACAAACACGTCTACTTCTTCTACACCTCTTTGACTTTCAATTTAGAATGCTTTTGCCATATTTTAAAAAACCTGACCTACTATTTTACAAATACTGCCCAATAGCGACATCTCTTGGCAAACAGGTAATGCTAAAATTCTCCTTTTGGTGCTGCCTCTTTCGGAAAACATGATCTATTGTTTTTTTTTACGATACATTTTATTCTCTTTTAGTTTCGTAGTAGGCGATTATGTTTTCTACACTGTATTCACAAAATCACAACCGTTTATATTTAAATACACGATGACGTTTTACTATATTATGTACAATCAGTTATATTGTATATGCTGCGAGTCGAGTCGAGTTTAATCCTAGTTTAACTCTCACTATATACGGAGTCGAGTTAGACTATGCACTAAATACGCAGAGTAGAGTAGAGTTGAAAAAACAACAACAAAATTAAAGAAAAATTCATACACACCAATTCGTCATTTTTATTTTAAATTATTGAAGAATGAAAGTGAATATACAAATAATATATTTAAATACATATATTAAACAATAAGATTTTAATTAATAAATTTGCATAATATTATTTTTTTTTTTCGAAAAAGATTATTCAGAAATATCGGTGGTCTATTCGCCTTTTAACGCGGAGTGGCTGACATCTGGCAGATTATTCGAGAACTAGAGCCAAAGGGGGCTAAACGTCAAAAAAAAAATTCACATATAGCTCAGTGATTTTGTTTCTTTATTTGTGTTTTTAAAATAAGATTTTATTAGTAAAAATGAAATTTATCGAGTATGAGCAACCGCAAAAGTAAAAAAAAAATGTGTAGTGTACCAAAGTTCAGTACTTATTGTGACAAAGTACGCGCACATTATAAACGCACCTTTTCTTTTGAACAAATTTAATTCATCTTAAATAAACAAAATTATATTATTATAATATACATTTGAACGTAAATAAAATAGGTTTTACGTATTAAATTATTGTAAAATAAAAATAGTTTATCAATAATACTTACATTGCACCATTTACCAAAGCATTTTGACATATGACACCCTTTGGCTCAGAGCTATTGTAACGCCACTTGCGGCGCTTTAAAGGCGAATATCCTTTAATTTTCAAGGATTTGAAAATTACAATTTTTTAGACAAAATATTGCTGGAAAAATTAAAATTACACATATATGGTGATCAACAAAAAGAATAATCAATCTGATGATCATTTGAAATGATTTTTTGTTAAATTTTTTTTCGATTATTTTAACTCGGTTTCAAACCTATTTTGAACTCTGCATATTTTTAACTCTGCAGTATATACACCAAGAGTTGGTTAGAAAATAACTCGACTCTGTATATAGTGAGAGTTAAACTAGGATTAAACTTGACTCGACTCGCAGTATATACAATATAAGTGGTTGATATATTTTTACAGCAATAGTATATTATACACATCATTCTAATTGGGCTTTTAACAGAGAGAATTTTAGCAGGTTTTTGTTTACATTCATAATCAAATCATTTATGCGTTAGGGGAATACATTTACGACTTTAATTGTAATATTTACACATTAAACGGAATTGTGTTACACTAATGGTTCAAATTTACGACTTTAAGATTAGCTCTACATACTCATTGATAGTTGTTTTCTCTTAAGGTACAAATAATACATTAAACCAAGTAATTTTACTATTTTTACTGTACATTTATTTTCTTATACACAGATATCGGTTGATTTAGCCGGTGCTTAGGTACGCGCTTTAATCCTCATTTTTTGAGTGTAGCGGACATCTAATGAAAGCAATATGAACAAACTTTAACCACCCTCTAGTATTCATTGCCTTGAGAGACATGCGCAAAATTTTATAAAACTTCGACGAAAAAAATCAAATTTGTTTGGCAGAATTAATCGAGTACATAATATAGTCTTTCTTATTTTTGACTAGCAAATGATTGTTTACTAAGTAGCGTGTTCGGTAATATAGTGTTTTAAGCCTGTATTCCATGAGAAAAATTGGCTCACAGTAAAGAAAACGAAAAGGGAAAAATAATCCCGAGAAAACAATTTTGCTTTTGACGATTGTAAAAATAGAGAAAGCGCCTCTCGAGGAAAAAAGTTGAAATGATGCTACTGATAAAATGACACTTGTCACAAATGCGAGGAAAACAAATCTAGCAATCACCAAAATTCACAGAATAGTGCCACTGGTAAGTAAAAATTGTGTTTACAGATCAAAATTTCAATCGTTTACAATAATTTCGAACGTCAAATTATCAGCTGCTAGCTCAGTTTAAAAATCATCCACTAGGTGGAATCCGTTATGATTTATTGACGATTAAATCGTATCGATTTAATCGTCAATAAATAAAAAAAAAAAGAAGTTGTCTTTGTCTCTTATATGGAGCATCAGATTATTTTTCTCTTGTTTTTTTCACTGTTACTCAATTTTTCCCATGGAATACAGGCTTTACTCGTACATCATTTTTTGTTTAAATTTATTTTTCTGTGAAAAGAAAACGAAATTTTGACATTGAAAATAAACATAAAGTAATCTGCATCTATAGGAAAACGTTGTGAATCAGTTGTAAAGATTATATTTGTGCGATTAATGACATAATCTTTTCGTAAGTTTAGTAGGTGTACAGGTAAACTAATTAACAAATTATTCATTCACATTTTTTTGTTTATTATGTACATATTATCAAACCGAGTACATTTTTTTGCTATAATGACTCAATGAGTAATGTCTTTGAAATTTATTCGAAATGTGGTATGTATTTGCTTACTTAAAATTAAACTTAAGGTAAGATTAAGTCAATTCTAGGAACGCATGGCTTTACGATAAATTATATTTCTGTACCACTAAACACAATACTTTAATTAGGCGGATATTCAAATTAAATCCAATTCCGCCTTTTTGGTTGCAATATACTGTGTGTTACGAAATTTAATCAAGCAGTAAACAAGATTAATCCTAAATAATATTTTTTTATTATCAAATGGGAATTCCAAGTAGAAATTTATTTATTGTTATTATTTTGAATGGAACTGTAATTATTATCGTTTAGTACTGACGTTGAAGTTTTCTGGTAACAAAAAAAACCGCCAAACATGTGGTATACTTTTTTCTAAAAAATGGTGTAATAATAGTCGTGACGTTTACTACAATATGTTTATTATGTTTTATTTATAAGTAACCCAAATATCGTTTTCTGAGAAAATATTTTATAAACAACATAATCGTTTGCAGACTCTCGTGTGAATTTCACTTTGCATCGATGTTGTATTGTACAAAAAAATGAAAACATTGTGGTTGGCGGTTTACAATTGCATTAATTAAAATGCTTCAGTTAAGTAACACTGAAATTATATTTGATATAATAGGTGGATTTTACCTAATCAAAATCACTAATCGTATACTGCTTTCAATTTAACGATATTTTTGATAAATCACATTTTAGTACGAATTGATAAAAAATTCAAAAATATTTTTAATTATTTAATTAGTCACGTCCTAACACTTTTAAATTTTTCCGCAAATGGAAAATAACATGAGAGAGGTTGATAAAAGATAGGTTTCTTTAAGAGGGTTAGGCTATAATTAACTGTACATGTCCTTTCACACAGTATGAGGATAAAAACTACTATATTTGTACTGGGTACTGGCCTACTTTTTCTCGAAGGTACAGATCGATTGCCAAATAGAATTGAGCAACTATGCAGGGATCTTGGCTAAATATGTCCAACTTGTTTTTGTTTTTGTATTACTGTATGTTGGCCACTTTTTGTAGGTACCCCCTATTGTGACTGCTAAGCACCAGAACAGAGTGTACCAAAATTGATGTAAATAAATAAAGAATTGCCAGCCAACATGAACAGTAAGCCCTTTAAATGGTTATCTAATAAATATTATCACAACTTTCAAGGTATAGTTGTTGTTAATTATACAATCAACGACTTTCTTTGTAACTACTTTGCTCAATTTTCCATCTTCGAAAGTAAGTAAAGTAGCACTAGCGAAATTGTCTTTTCAATAAATTCTGAATCTTCTCATAATTCATAATTTTATTGATGTCTCTTGCATCTAGGCGTACAATCGTATAATGCTAATGATTGACGTATGTACAAAGTTTAATTTACATATGTGTTTAATAATAAGATGTATGTATGGTCTTTATTATTGTTAGGCGTAAAACTAATAATCATCGCATCGTTATTACGCGCGATTATCATTTAGCGTTTCGATTTAATTAAACATTTAACTTGTGTTTACAAAACTTTTGTTTTTTTTTTTTTGTTAAATTATTTGTAAATAGCCTCAAGCCATGCTTAATGCGCAGACTTTACTAACGAGTGTCGCTCAATTTGTGCAACTATGTGAGCGTTACTTTAGTAAATACGGCGTATCATAAATTATAAAGATCATAATAAAAAATATTTTGTTGTTATTCATTCATGTGTTTGAAATTATCATGAAAATAAATTAAGTCCATAACAAATCAATAAAAACACATGAGGTTCAAGACACTTGAAAAAATTAAAAACAATTACGATAACACATGATTACTATCTTAATGATTTCCGTTGTTGTTATGCCAAAAATTATTCATTACAAAATTGCTTAGAAATTTCATTCGACAACTGATTACTTATGATACTTTTATCAGTAAATTGTTCAACCATTTTTGATGTGTTCAAGTAAAATAAAATGATAAAACGACGACACAAGTTTTACAAATTTTTGATTATTAATTTAATTTAAATGAGGCAAAAATTGTTTTATCTCTCATCCGCTGGTAAAATCCAGTAACGTTTGATTTGCACTTTTTATATTTTTTGATTTGATAAAAGCTGTGATTTTTGTTTTGTTAATGATTATTTTATAACATTGAAATAGCTGTTTATTGTGAGATGTTCCGCTACGTAAAATCCATGATATAAAAAAAAAATTGTTTTTCTCCGGTAACCGTTTTCTTAAACTGCGAAATGGAAAAATTACTGAGTCCGAGTTCGCGACAATATTCTGCGGAAAAATTTTCAGCAAGCAATCAATCAAAGTAGTCTATTTCGTAAATAAATTTCCCCTTCCGAATAAAACATTTTTAAATCGCATGCAATCCTGCTGAAAATTTTTCCATTGTCGTGAACTTGGACTGAGTCAATAAGAATATTTTGCAAAATGTAAAACAAAATTCTAGATCCGTCATCAAACCCAGAATAAAAAACAGAAATCCTATGTAGACCGGGCGGAAACGACACAAGTTTAAGCACGGCTTTGCACCGTATGCCCTTTTGGGAGCTTAAAATATATGATTGTTAAGAATCCAGAATATCTAATAAAAAAATGTATTTAGAAAAATATTACTTACAAGAAAAAGTTTCAGACTCATTTAGTAAAATGCGTTTGTTTACTTATAGCAGAATCGATTTGTTCGGGTCAAGTTTTCTTGAAGCCATAATAACAAATGAATATCAGACAATCCGCGTTTCTGCGCCACGCGTCAGTAAACTGTGCCAAATATTTCTCCTTTTCTAACCAAATTCATGCTTTTTTTCAATTGAAAATTTGAAATACTCTAGTTATAATGTCATATCTCTACTGCGGTATATTGCTCGAAAGTAGGCTACCTTTAATTTCAATCCATTTGGGATTGCAGGTGACTATTATAAATAGATCTGGTCTTCCGTAGTATCATACGTATGTCATGGAGTACGACGATGGCAAAATTCTGATTTGCGTGGCTTGATCTTTTCTCGCAGAGCATCATACAAGTGTATACAATTTTCAACAAGCAATCGGCGTTGATTGAACCTTTGCTTTCAACCTTATAGTAGCACGTTAAACTCATTTTCCCGCACCATAATTATAAATGCAAATAATTGTGTACATGATACACATTTTTGTGTTGATTTTGATGTTTTGTTGACAGATTCGCCAGTACTACGATTAATTTGTGGGATAATTATACAATATCTATCTTCCTCCTTAAAGAACATGATAGGATATTGAAGTGCATCATATCCTCGTTGCAATTTAGATATTTTCTTTTTCTCGTCTGTTACGGAATGTAAAGCAATGTATCTCTTTTAGAACTCTCGGCCTACGATTAGAACACTAATTGACTGTTGGAAGGTGCAATATATATGTTACCTCGTTAAATACCTGCTTATATGATTAACCTCAAATCAGATGTATATTAGGTGATATGCAACGCTGTTTTAAAGATTGTACATATGAGTGGTGATGAAAATAAATAATGAACTAACGAACAAAAATAAAATAAAAATTTATGAACATCAGGCTCGACCGAAAAACCACTCCCTATCAAATGATAAATTTGGCCTTGCACCTTAAACGTTAAAATAAAACCACGTTATGTGATTTGTTTTACCATAAAGGAAGTCATCTAAAATGCACTATTATACGATCGAATGTTCTTATGTAATTCTTTGTATTTTGGATGTTGCTGTTTGAGAAGAGAGAATAATGATTCCGGTGATTGTTGTACCAGGTATAACTTAACTTTTTCATTTTGACAACATATGCCTGCTGACTCTTCTTTTCATTTTAGGGCTAGACATTTGTACATAATGGATATTGATCCTAAATTTACAGAGGAATCATTTATGTCGTATTTGGTTATCGTAGTTGAATGCCGATCATATTTTATTAGTTCACTGATTGGGATTTTGTAACAAATTGTTATTGACTATGCTAGCTCAAAGCTCAAAGGACAAATCTGAATCTGCAAACTAAAGGAAAACCAAAACTTCTGATAATTCCAATGTATCGTTGTGTTGTATATTTTATAAGGCAATAATTTTAGAATGCGTTGCAAATATAATACGTATATGCAATACACCGATAACTTTTGAATGGAAAATTTTTATTTTTAATTTGTGTTTTTAGTCAAATGAGAAATCTATTATGATTGTCTATGACAATACTAAACAAAATAAACAAAATCGTTTTGTTTTCTAACTGTTTTGTTTTGTTGGTTAATATATTTTATTTTGAGTCTCTCTCGCTTCGTAATATCGTAATATTGTTCTATCTCAGTCTCCTCATTTAATACATCCTCTCAATCGTTCTTTTCTGAGCTTATTCCTCTTATTTGTATCATGTTATCCCTATTACTCGCGTCATTTTATCTCTTTTATTTGCATCATATTAAACGAAACACTAAAAGAAAAAATGCACATTCGACAGCAATACAATTTACCAATACTATTGCCTTCCTGTAATCCTCAAATCAATCCTCAGTTTGCGACCAAAATCGCTGTCCTGATATCAAATGTGCTTCTCTATCCACAGAGGTTTCCAATGATCTTTGGAGTTCCCTTCGGAATCTATTATTAGACAAACAAATTTCTCTTTGTCCATAAGTTTCGTTTTCTTCTCGACATTGTTCTCTTTCTATATACGTATTCACAATCTAAAACAAATACATAAATAAAAACATACCAGTACGTAAATTTTGTTCGCAAACCGAGACCCGAGAATTGAGAATTTTGTATTCGCACACGATGTATAGTATACATTTTTAAGGTTGTGTTGTATTATTTTTGTTGTATTTGTACGTTTTTTAGGACAGTAAAGCATCTAAAATAATTAAATCGGGCGAAATCGATTGAAATTTTTGGTGCTTATGTTCGTTTCTCTTCTCGTTTTTTATACTTCTCTCTTGCTTTTGAGTTGATATTTGTCATCCTACAAACAAAATAATTTTTGAAAGACTTGATTTGTTATTGTTTTTGATTATGCGAGTAACATATTTTTTTATATTCTGTTTTTTTGAGTTAAAGGAATAAATTATTTTTCGTGTTTGTTATTAAAAAAAAACTTTTAAATAAAATATTTTCGGTTGGTTAATATTTTTGAACATACAAGCACTTTTGATGGACTATGGACAGAAAAAAATTAAATACGTCAATTTCATAAAAAATAAATAACACTCACGTGGCAACTAATATACAATTCTCTGAGAACAGCTGAATAGGAAAACGTTAATATGTATTCCAAAAATATTGCTTTTAGCAATAAAAAAATGAAACTTTTTACTGTTTTAACTATAAGTTGTACAGTACTGTTATTTACGTCACAAGGGCGGTAAATGAGTTGTTACGGTGGTAAATGAGTTGTTATGTTTAAGGTGACCGGCATTCTGTATGTCTGTCGATTTGCAGAAGAATCAAAGAGCATACGCCACAAATTTTGTGAAGTTATAGCATTATTAAATGAATAAAAATGTATAAAGTTTTAATTTGTACTTGTATTACTTTTATTCATATTTATTTCATAATAACTAAAGAAAATAAAGAATAAACAAATCAATCTAGTATATTGGTCATGTCATCATTAAAGAGATCATATAAATTTTCGTATTGTATGGTAGGAGGTTCTGATGGCATTTCATCATGATGAGAAAAATTAAATTTATGTGGATGTGTTTCAGTTTCAGTTATACTCTCAGAATACTGCGGTGGTATTGAAATACTATATGGAATTATTTTTTGGGCTGGTACTGTTTTCGAATAAAAGTGCGGTTTTTCTGGTAGTGTTTTCTGGATATCGCTTATTTTCAAAATGGGTATCGTTTGTTTAAATTTTTCCGGTGTGGTTGATGGAGAATTAAATAGGGTTGGTGATGCAGTGTTCGAATCTTCAGAAAAAATAAATGATCCATGATCCCGGTCTGAAATTTTTAGATGTTTGGTCGGAATACACCAGTGGAGTTGATGATCGAGGCGTTATGTAAGGAGTTGAAGTATTTGATGCCCAATTGATTATCGTTGCTGCTGTTGATATTTTGTTAGAAAATTCTAATTTATTTAACTGTCCTAATAATAATGTTTCATCGATTAGCTTTTTTGCAAATATTTGCTGTTCAACATTTAATTTTCGAAATGTGCAAGCCCATCCTTCAGCAGATATTGTTACCTCATCTCCTACAGCACTTTCAGTATTTTTAGTAGATTCTAAATAACCTACTACTCTACGTAAAAAATGTCTCTATTTATTTATTGATTTCTGTGTAAACCTCTTGGATTCGTACGTGTTGCTTCTATTGGTTTCGCCTAAAAAATAAAAAATAAATTTATTAATCTTTCTAATTTCTTTTAATATTTTTCAATTACCAAAACATCAATTTCTGTATCCGAATTGGGTATAGTGGATATTCCTTCTAAAGGCGTTTCTTGATCTTTCAAAACAAAAACATCAATAATATCGAAATACCATAATGTTGGTACATAAATTCCTTCAACTCCAATCCCTGACTTTTCACTAGCATTGATTTTTTTTCTTTCTCGGCGGTAACAACTTCTTATATTTGTAATTCTTATTTTTAGTCCATCCACTGTTATATCTTTCTCAATTATTTTGTATTCTTCTAATACAAAACACGCTTTCTCCCGAAGGTATCTATTTTTGTAATTCTCACTTGTAATCTGCCATAATACAGAGTTTTCCCTAAATTTGTCTAAAAAAACACGCTATTCAACTGTATTTGGGATTGCCATTTTGTTAAATTTCAAAATTTTACATATGTTAAACGGTTTTAATTGAGAATTTTGACAATGTTTCCTTTGTTGATACAACATTGCCATACACAATTCAACATGTTTATCAACCATTAGCTCCGCCTCCATAAAATCAAAATGATACCGATTAGACAACTTACTGTCAAATTGGTTGATAAACTACCCCATACACGATCGAACTTTTCCGTAGACTCAACCAAGTTGTTCAACATGTTGAATAATGTATGGGCTGCTTAACGGTATAGAAAAATATAAAACCAAACAAAAAAAATAACTAGGGTAGCTTGATAATTTGAAAATCATTTGGATTGATTTTCTTTAAATTTACTCATGTTTTTACTTTAAAATTTAATTTTAAATGAAAAAATCAAATTAATGTCCCATGTAGTGTGAAATAAAACGTTGTACGTTACACGACGTTAAATGATCGTTATAGAACTCGTTCAAAATTTTGGGATCAGTATATTGGATGATCAATATGTGATCTTCTGGCTTGGTGGTCAACAAAATGACCAATTTGTGAAATGCTTGTCACCAAATGGCTAATGTAAGATCGAAATGAGACTAAATAAAAAAATTAATATGACTTAAGATTTACTGGGAATGAGGGTCCGATAGTTTTTACTATTTTTAAACAAGTGCCGAGCTCCAAACTGCCTTTATTTAGCTGTCGTAGATGCTCAATTATCCAGCAAGCAAGCAGTTTTCTTTGCAAACTGAAAAACTTGTTAGGAACTACATATTCTGTAATTTTTCCATAGACAAACACAGATTAGAAAAAACAATGGGTCGATTTCCTTTGGTTAGACATACTGAAATAATTCCGACCCAACAAATGAAATGGTTTTATAATTTATTATGGATGCGTAAATATCACAATAACAGACACAAGATTGACCTTAATTCGGAAATTATTTGTATATTTTAAATAATTTGTTGATTCTGAGCAAAAACATTGTTTTGTTTTGTACGAAGAAAAGAGATGAAAACCAAATATTTATAAATTGTCAAAGATAACCTTTGATTTGTATTTTTCAGTGAAATAAACATTTCCAATGAGAAAACATCAATCATTTTTTTTTTTGTCAATCGTGTAATCTAATTTAAGTAAGTAAGTATGAATTAGGAAAAAAACGCTAATTTGACGACATTCATTTTATATTCTGGTTACAAATTACTGATAGCAAGCTTCTTCTTAAGAATATTAAAATTTCCGAAACACACTTACGAATTCACGATATTTCTTTATAAAACTAAATTCGTATTTCGCCTTGGAAATTAATACAATTTTGTTTCAAGAAAATTAAAATACGGTCAAATGTGTGTCTGCTGTCGTTCACGAAAAACCTTGTTAGTCACTTTAAAAATGAAAATGACAAGTTGTACAAAAAAAAAAAAAATTGTAAGAAAATCTGCTTTTAGACTATTCGGATTCTCAATCTGCAGATACACGCGACAGATTTGTTTTTCCCCGAAATATCTATTTTAGTAATGTTGAATGAAATTATTTGGAATCTGCGCTTGATTCAATATTTTGTGTTTAATTTTGCTTTCAGGTGAATCATAACAGTTTATAGAATTTTTTTGTGGCAACCGAGCGGGCCGACCTATTTGTGTAACGACATTGAGTCACGATTAAAGAAAATACAATTTAGATGAATAAACGCTACATATAATAAAAGATAATAAATTTCCCAAGATTATCAAGTTTTGGAGAGAAAAAAAACCGTACACTAATTAGATTTACATACTCATATCTAATCAAAACGACATTACTCATTACACAACAAGACATAATCTCGTTTAAAGACTCTAAACGATCCATCGATTCGTGTAAAAAATAAAATTCAAACGTTTTTATATACCATTAAGTATCTACATATATGTATCTATAACGTATGTATTTTTACATTTACTTATAAAAACGATAAGTCGTTTCCAAGAAAATTTCATAAATGAAAAAAATACAGAATACAATTTCGGGTAAATCCGGAATTTCGTTGGAAAAAATACACAACGTTTTTATTTTTTTCAATATGAGTTCGTGTTAAATTTATATTTCTACAAACAGAATTTTTTAGGTGGGGATACTTGTATATAAATACCACACGCGTCAATTACGAGTCATTGTGAAATAAAACGTTGTAGAGAAATATCGTATAATATAATACAAACTGAATAAAATAATTGTACAATATAATTTTATAGTACACTACACAGAGCTAATATCAACAATAAATATTACTGGTTTTGTAAAAAAACCTTGAGCACAGCACACATTATTGGATTATCAGTGAACTAATTAAATAACAAAACAAATAATAATTGTGTAATAATTTTAATAACAAAAAACAAAATATTTTTAAAAGTTTTTTGAACTTTGGTTGAATAAATAATTAAACTGGCAACTCAAGTGATTTCATACGCTAGTGTTTTGAATAATTTTAACAATATGGTTATAGAAGAAAATTTATGTGAAGACAAAATGCCACAAAAGAAAATGAGTATTGGGTGTACAGTGAAATCAGCTCTTTTAAGAGCACAAGTTGAATCTCGTGTCATTACTGGATTATCGGCAGCCGTAAAAAGTTTGGCAAAGGCGCCAACAAGTGCTTTATTTTGCTTTATTGCTCCACCAAAAGCGGGCGATACAGCTACACATATGCATGAAGTATTGCTTCAAGCTTATTGTTTCGAAAACGATATCTATATTATCAAGGTAATTTTATTTAAAAAATATTCTTAACCTAAAACATAAAGACTAATGTTTATTTTTTATTTTTTTTATTAACAGGTTGATAGTTCTGATAAACTCAGTCGAATTATTGGATCATCAGTACTAGAATCGTGTGCCTTAGTTCAAAGAACTTGGGACAATAACAGTGAAACAGAAATAGTCTCCAATGTAGAAAACATGTTGATTGATTATTGTGAAGAATATTGGGATGCTCCAAAACAACCCGTGATTAAATTACCAGAATCGTGAATCGAATAAAGAGAACATCCAGAATTCAAAGAGGGAACTCTTAATGGATTGAATTTTTGATTTAATTGTCTTGAATATTTTTCAAGTTATAATATTGTACATAAAATAACCAAATTAATTATGCAAATGGATTATTGAATAATTGATATGGCGTTATTTTCAATGGCAATAATTATAAAAAAATAAGATGCGAATGAATTTCATTTTTAAATTCAATTTTTCGCACAAAGAAATGCATTCCAACACAAAATATAAATAAGCAAACAATATTTTAAGTTGTAAATAATAAATAATAGTGAAGTGTGATAGAACTAAGGTGTTATTTAAGAACGGAAATATTTGATAAGAAGATTTATGTAAAAGTGAGGGAAACTTATAAATTAAGATGATTTAAAATTTTTGTTGCAAACCAAAATTTTATGAGACTATGTAAATTAAATTACATGGAGAAAAAATAATAAAAATTAATAAAATAATAAATAAAATTTTTTATTTCCCTTCCAAATTAATTTGCCACAGTCCCAAATTATGACGATATTAGTCATTCATGAAAATATAAAAAAAGTGAAACATAAAAGAAAGTTTTCGTTTACAAATAAAATGACATCTCCATTCATAAAAATAAATGTCAAACTGAAGACTAGTGAGGGAGAGGGTGGCTACGAAAGTGGGGGCTCAGGCTCACCTTAAACAACTGAAACATGGAAAAACCTTCTTGTACATCTAATTTTCATTAGATGTTGTTTTCGGCTTTTTTTTTTGTTGTAACTACCTAGGTACCAAGATTAAAATTAAATATGTGTAAATCTTCAAATTCTATCTAATACATTAACGTTTCAAGTAACGTGAAACAAGTAACGTAGCATAATCGTGAAACTATGTGTTACTGAATATTTAAAATAATTTCTTTAAATACTGATGTGTCCGTTTGCCATATGAACGTTCCGGAACACCAATTAACACCACATCATTTAAAATTTGAACCGGTCTTTGTGGCTCCAAATAATACTCTATAATAAGAAATACCGTGAAAGATTTCTGCAAAGTGGAGAATTATTGCATATTTTACGGTTTGGTTCACTTCGTTTCGCTGATTCGAAATTATTCTGTTGATGGAGCAGGACAGATCTTGGAGACTATACTGCGGTAAAATCTGCGGTCCTTCTATCCCAAGTTATCTTCAATGACCGGATAGTTATGTACCTATTCTATTATAGACTCACTTTTCGGGTTAATTCGAATTTGAGCCTTGCTACGTCAGAGGGCAACAGGCCAACAGCGACGATAAATAGTTTTAAACTATATAAAGGTCGCTGCACGAGTATGGATATAAATCCGTACAATCTGCATCCGAACGAAGTTAGTAACTTATTTGACCGTTTGCTAAATAAATAGCCGTAAATTCGTCTATTTTACTTATCAACTTCTCTTTGCTTTTAGTTTCAATAATACTATGATAACTTCAATAATAAGTGTATTGCTTTGGTAAATCTATAAAAAAATACAACAACAATTGCATTAAATAAATCCAAAAAAGATTCAGCTAAATCCAATTATTTTTTGAATTTATTTAAATCAAATCCGAATTTTGGTTTCAATACCTACCACTAGAATTTGCTTCATATGAAACACATCAAACAAAAATTAAATTCAAAAATAAATCTTTGTGGGTTGCTTTCTGAAATTTTAAATCCAAACCTAAACCTAATCCTATTTTGCCAAAGCAATACACTTAAACAAAATAACATTTTTTTTAAAAATCGAAGTCAGAAATAAACAAACAAAAAAAAATTGGGGAAAAAATAGCGCGTAATATATATTTTTTGGTATGGTTATGTTGGTTTTCTGCGGATATTTTGCTTAATGTTGAAATAATTTTAACTCGAGAGGAGAAATAGGGGAATATTTTTTCGGTCACATGACAATATTTGGGTAATTTCATTGGATGAATGACCGGATTCAGATTGTACGGATTTATATCCATACTCGTGCAGCGACCTTAAGATGCCAGCACCTGATGGTACTTTCCTTTCGGATATCCAACAGACTTTTGACTTTGTCGTTTCCTGATTATAAGCATTTTCAAAGACATCCTAGAACTATATCACATTCCCAACAAATGAAATAAAGTGAAGGTTATATTCAAGTGATAAATAAGTATAAAAGGCGGGAAATCGCTCACACTGCAATTCCAAAGATCTTATACCTATTAGCTTAGCTTACAATGGGGGAGTTGTTATGAATTATTAGTTATCCACTCCGTCGGTTTGCGATAATAGTGACACATCTCAAAAATGCCCAATTTTGAGATAATAGGAAAAAAATCCTTTAAATGTAACAATCTTTTATCTGGCATGGTGTCACTTCTAAACTACCCATAGTTTTCAGTAGATGTGACATTGAATTTGATGAATTCAACTATTTTATACCAAAAAAAAAACTCAAATCGATTTCCTCAAAAATATGTTATTTTCAGGTGTCACTATTCTCGCAAACCGACGATATGTAAATGTAAACTAAAAACATTTAGGCGTAAATCAAATAATAAAGCTTACAATAAAATAAAACTCACAATAACATAACTCTAGGCGTAAATGAAAAATGTAAAGCTTATAAAATTAAATACATACTACCTTTGAGTATATAATATACTCAAAGATACTACATACAAATAATAAAAGAATTCAATATTTCAGCTGAATTAATAAATTATAAAATGACCGGTATATAAATTACAAATTGTATGGACAACTAACCCAAATTAATTTCTAGTGTAAAACACTAATAGAAATCATTATAAGAACCAAATAATTAGCCTTACGATATAGTTAGTAATTGATTAACGTATATTGTTAGTATTGGTATTTGAAAATTAATGTAGATAATTAAAATCTTTAATTTTAATTATCAAATACAAATATGTACAATGAAATCTCGTTATAGCGAAGCCAAAGGGAACGGAGAAATGTATTTATTTATTTTACTTAGTTATGTACACTAATGCCCCGGCATTGGGGCATTATATAGGGGACATTGATCATTGTCAACGAACGATGTGTAGGTATATATATATTTGTGTTGTTGTTCATTTTATTCTTCACTAAACCTCACTTTGTCACTCACATCTTGGACGTTTTTGTTTTTACTAGATCATTATGAATTTGTCAGTCTGTGTATAAAGATGTTTCGATGTCCGCAATAAATCATTGTAACAAAAACATTGGTTACGATGAGCATCAAACCATCGAATTTTTTGTTTACAATACGCGCCAACCGTCTGATGGCCAAAATCGTCACAGTATCATTTCCAAGGTTTCTAAATTCTCTATAAAATGGCCAATTTGGATTTGGGAAGTTCGTTTATAGTCTCAAATAACAGCAAATTTTTTTTTTTTTAAACAATTTTTATTTTACTCAAAAAGTCATAAAAAAAACAAAATAAAATAAAACAAATTCCAGTATCGAAAAGAAGACAAAATTTCCTTTAATTAAAAACAAAATATTTTTTTTTGAGAGGTGTTATTTCACCAAGATATAGGGCCAGATACACGATACCCTAGCAATTCGCAAATCGATAAATATGGCGGATTTGCTAATCGAAAATTTGCTTGCGTAAGCTACTCGATTATTTTATCAAAGTAAAATATATTTTTGTATTCAGCACAAACGATAAAGTGCGTTAAATTATCTCATTTTCTGAAATTCAGAAACAAATTGGGTTGCTAAATTATAGTGTATAACATTTCTAGCAAGTTCGCAAAAAATAACTGCTTATCTGAGTATCGAGTATCTAGCCCATAAGCGTTCAAATCTGGGTATTTTTCGAAAAAAAATTCTGCTGCGTTTTTTTTTTTTTTTTGGCGCAGTGTTAAAGATACCTTATATTAATAACAGTTAACAATATATAACTAAATTCTTAGCATTATTCTACACAGAATTATATTGAATGAATCTCTTTTATTTTTCTTCTGCATTTTATATAATTCAGTTTTCTACGAGCTAAGACTAACTTGATTTATTTATTAATCCGCCGATCCGTTTTATTTCAATTTACATGATTAATACACTCCCGAGTAACTAAATCGACTCAAACCTTCAGCGCTCACAGAAAGGCGAATTATTTTAAAACGGCTTAACTGATTTTCACAATACATTATTTTTTGAAAGCCTGATATTTTTACCTTAAAATCACACTATTTTCATGAAAATTGGTTCAGTACTTTTTTTATAATGATTTTTGAATGAAAACGCAACCAAAATTGATGATTATGAAACAAAATATTGGGGATATTTAAATTTAAATTTCAACAAAAAATTCAAGCTAAACAAAAACAATTTTATTGGTTACTTAGTATTGCCCCCCTTGCGTCTACAACGGTTCGCATACGGTTCCCCATTGACCTTATTAAGGTTTTGACAAAGACTTGGGGGGATCGCACCCTATTCCTCATCCAACGCAATCTTGAAGTCACTGATGTTAGATAGTACCGGATTTCTGGCTCGGACCCTCCGTTTTAGTTCGTTCCATAAATGCTCAATTGGATTCATGTCTGGACTGAGGGCTAGCCACCTCATCGTCTCGAGTCCAACCTCATCCATGAACTGCCGAGTGTTGGCGTGCTGTTAATTTTGCGCCTCTAGCGGGACGTATTGGAGTGAGGTTAGCTTCCTTCAAACGCCTTCTTACTGTCCAAGGACTAACAGCTACATCTTGAACTTGTCTTAGCTCCTGCTGCACATCGACGCCCGTGAGACGGCGATTTCGCAGTGAAGTTAGGACGATAAATCGATCGTCCCTCTCAGAGGTACACCGATACTGACTGATATGTGGTTTCCGATTGAAGGTACCAGTTTTCTGAAACCTTCTGGATACTCTTGAGATAGCAGATTGGCGCATGTTTAGCTGACGAGTAACTTCTCGTTGATTGCGTCCTTCTTGCAATAAAGCAACAACTTGAGCGACTTTTTCTGGAGTAGTATCCATGATTTTGAGGAAACAACGAATGAAACTGGTAAAGATTTGTTCAGATCAACGTCTGATAAGTGACTGATTGCAAATATCGGCCATCGCGTTATTTTACAGGAGATTGCAGCACACTAATTGTTTTCAACGAAACATCGCATTTTGCTACGATTGCTTTAATTTGAAAAGTACTGAATAGATTTTAATGATAAAGGTATCCTTGGAAAGATAAAATACTAATGCCCGGTTTCACAAAAAAACAGGTAATCTCCAGTTAAATAATATTTCATCTCTTTCTTCTTTTATGAAATTGCGATTTATTTCATAATACGAATTCAACGCATGCTAATTTTTTCGTTCTTTTTACATGAAAATTTTAACCGGAGAGCTAAATATTTAGCTGCCTAATTTCGTCCAGCTAAATAATTAGCTGGACGCTAAATATTTCTATGTAAAAAGAAGATATAATCAACTTGCATTGACTTTTTATTGTGAAACAAAACGCAATTTCATAAAAGAAGAAAGGGAGCAAATATTATTTAACTAGAGATTGCTAATTTTTTTTGTGAAACCGGGCATAAGCTGTTAACAAAAAGTTGTTCTTACCAAGTTTTTTTCGTTAAGATCGTTTTATTTGATTGTTTTACATAGGGTGCATTCAAAAATTCAGTCGACTGCGCAGTTTGTGCAGTACTTCGTTCAAAAATTAAGTTTTGCAGCAAAAGCAGCGCAGTTGGTCGTTCAAAAATTACATTCATGAACGCAGCCGGTATGCAGTTTTTGCAGTCGTTTTGTATTAACTGCATAGATGCAGTCAATAGATTGAATAGTAGACAACTTCATTGTAATTTTTTGTATTAAGGAAAGCAATTTAAACGATATTTTGTATGAAGTAGCACAGATACAATTATATTTGTATATTACAGACATTTATTAAATATTTTTTAATAATTGAAATGAATTCATTTTATCTCATTTCGTGCTAAGACGGTAATTTTTTTGTGAAAATCCAGTGAAAAATTAAAACATAAGGAAAAGGCAATTCATCGTATTCTTTAGGTTTATTCTTGTGCCGTTTGAATTTTTTTATGGTTATTTTTATTAAAATTAAGTTATTTTCAAACATTTTAAGATATTTTTATATAAACTGCTGTTTGTTTTCCTTAACACTTAAAAAAATCTGACATATTTTAGCTGTCAAATTATCGATCTATTATTATTTCAATCTATTATTATTTATTCCTGAAATATTTTTCATCTTTATGACAACACTAGAACGTAATTATTATTTATTGGTTAGACATTTTTTATGTTAATTTTTATTTGCGCAGTCGGTCGTTTTAAAATGCAGACAGCAGCTATTGCAGTTTGACTGCTTTTCAGTTTTTTCGACTGCAATTGCTGCGCAGCCGACTGAATTCTTGAAAGCACCCATACTCTTTGGCACATCTGAAATGAAGTCTCCTGTGCGCATCATTCACAATGATTTTCCGTAATTTTATAAAATTTTATATTCAGCATTCAGCATATTTATTTTTCTATTCACCACTAGGATGAAAGATTTCCAATGAATGTGAGTGCTTTAAAGGGTTTATCATTGAAACGTCAAATTTGACATTCACTGAAAAATTATTTTGATATTTTTTTGCAATATTTAATAAAAATAGAGTGTTTATTCAAATGGTTTAAGATATAATAATATCTTAAAGCATCAGATATTTAAAATGGCAGCAGCCGTTGAAAATAAGTGTGTAGCAAAAGGAGATAATCAAATTCTACTCTGAAAATAACTTTCGTATCTTTGTAGTCGATTCACTGGTCCGGTGCGTCAAGGAAGTTTGGATGATATAAATTTGGATCAATTTCTTAAAATTTCTAATTATGAAGATACAGTTAAACAATTGGATATATATTATGGAATGGGTAACCAGTGTCAGTATTACAAGGAAATTAAATACTTATGAACTTTTATATCGTTTTAGTTAAAAGGCAACTTCTTCAATTCCAAAGTCCTATTACTGGCCTTTTCCCCGTTTTATCAACAGATAGGGACGTAGGCAGTGTAAGGGATAGTGTTTATTGCGCTGCTGCTGTATGGGGGCTTTATCAAGCCTACAAGTATAATGCCAATGAAAATAAATCTGTCTACATTATAATATTTCTTAACCCGAAAATTTACGTTTCAGACGAATCGACGACGATCGTGGAAAATCGTACGAATTGGGCCAATCCGCTGTAAAATGTATGCGTGGCATACTAGAATGCTGGATTAAGCAATCCGATAGAGTGGAACTGTTTAAACAAAGGCAATGTAATCAAAATGCTCTACACGTTAAATTTCATTTGCATACAGGGGAAGAGATCTATTCTGATGAAAACTACAACCATCTTCAAATCGACGTTATATCGATTTACTTAATATTTCTAGTCCAAATGATAACGTCAGGCTTACAAATTGTATACACACAGGACGAAGTTGCCTTTGTTCAAAATTTAGTTTACTATGTGGAGAGGGCATACCGAACACCGGATTATGGTATGTGGGAACGAGGTTCAAAATATAATGATGGAACACCTGAAATTCATGCCTCTTCTATCGGTATGGCAAAGTCGGCCCTTGAAGCAATTAACGGATGTAATTTGTTTGGTGAGAAAGGTGCTTCCTGGACTGTAGTTTATGTCGATATAGATGCTCATAATCGTAATCGTAGTATTTTTGAAACAATATTGCCCCGAGAATCAAGTTCCAAAGGTGTCGATGCTTCGTTATTGCCAACTTTATCGTTTCCATCATTTGCATCTCACGAGGATCGACTTGTTGAAAAAACCAAATTAAACGTAATTAAAAGATTGCGTGGCCAAAGGGGATTTAAAAGATTCAATCGTGATGGATTTATGAGTCGGAATGAAGATCGCACCAGACGGTATTATAAAGAGGGTGAAATTAAAGATTTCGAAGGGAACGAGTGTGAATGGCCCTTGTTCTATATTTATTTAATAATTGATGGGGTTTTTAAATCAAACCAAGAACAAATCGAAGAGTACGAAAAGGAATTACGAAAATGCATGACAACTGATGTTAATGGAGGTAAAATTTACCAAATAGTAATCTTTTTAAATTTACGAATTAGAAACATTTTATTTTATTTAGACTTAGTTGTTGTGATGAACTATGCCCCTGACGGTGAAGGGATGTATCTTAGACCACCAACTCAATCACTTTTTCTCTGGGGGCAATCATTGTTCTTAATTGCAAAATTATTGACAACAGGATTACTTCATATAAATGAATTGGATCCCGTAAAACGATACTTGCCTAGTTATAATCGACCGCGAAAGGGTGGTCGGTACTCAGCATTTCAGGTAAAATCCGAACTTTATTATTTATTAAATAAATCAACAAATATTGTTAATACATATTAGGTGATAGGAATATCATTTTACTTTTGACATTATTTATCGATCTATTTATTATTTGTGGATGCTTTATAATTGCGCTTACCAAATTCCCATATTTATCAAAAATACAAACAAAGGTTCAACTCTTCTAAACTCTTGAGATTCTAATTTATGTTATTGTAAAGCATTATACAGATACGTATTTATCATTGTTATAAAATATGTTAATTCCCAAAATTAAAATTTAATTTTATTATGCTTCAAATAAAAAAAGGGAAAAGCTGAATATCATTTTGTAAGTAATCCTTACCATTTATTAATTATTAGGTGTCAGCAAATCGCACGATGTTACATTTGTTGTCACCACCTTGCTTAATGTGAATGTCTTAAAATTTTATTGAAATACAGCGGTTAAATTGTTTTAAATGAATTTAAAGACAACCTACCGTCTTTCTTTTACATGTTCAACCTACAAAACCTATAAATCATTATATACAACCTACAAATCCGAATACGTAAACTTTTTTCAGTGTCTAATCATTTTCTTTTCTTTTATTGTATGCTTAACAGGCTAAACCGGGAATCGTAAGTAGTCTATGCCATTTGTATTTGTTAGCTTAACTATTTTGTATTATGCTTAAACCAATAACATAACCAAACTTGATTAATAGATTGAATTTTAAAATACTTCTTTCTCTGATTTAAGACATTTCCAAATTATCTAAAATTTTCACTGATAAAATTAATTTAAATAATTGGCTAAACTTTTTTACAAAATTTTTTCAATTAACATTTGTTTGGCTTAGTCTTAGATATTAATCAAAATTTATTTTTAACCGAAAAAAGTGCATTCATTTTGTTTGTGAAACCAATAAATTTTCTAAAATTATGGCCTAAATCCGACACATTTCTTTATGTTTTATACAATTGGAAATATCCTACCGAAATATAAAACGGTAAAGGTTTTTATTTGCATGACCATGAGTGATTGCATTAAACAATTTATTTAAGCCTAAGCGAAAGTCTTATGAAATGCGACCTAACCTAATTTTAAGCAATAAACTATTTAGCAAATTGTTTATAGCATTACATTTATTTTTAGGGGACTGCAACTGATTTAGTTGTACAAATAGTCCTTATCGCTGAATCAATGCGATTACAAGCAATGATGGCAACATATGGTATACAAACACAAACACCACATGAGGTAGAACCTGTACAAATTTGGTCATCAACGCAATTAGTTAAAGTTTACCAGCAATTGGGTGTTAACGAAAAAATTGATTTAACCGGCCGACCACCAAGACCTGTTGGATCATTAGGCACTAGTAAAGTGTATCGAGTTTGCGGAATGACCGTTTTATGTTATCCTCTTATTTTTGAAGTATCTGATTTTTATTTATATCGTGACATGGCTCTCTTAATTGATGACATAAAAACTGAATTACAATTTGTTGGAAAATATTGGCGGCTCTCTGGTAGACCTACGGTATGTCTCCTCATTCGGGAAGAGCATATGCGTGATCCTCAATTCAAAGAAATGTTAGATTTATTGGCTATGTTAAAAAAGGGATATTGCGATGGAATGAAAGTCAGAATTGGCAGATTACAGAATTTAATTTCTAGTTCATGTATGGAACATTTAGATTTCATGTCGCAGTTAGATTTGCCTGAAAGTTGCGAAAAGGCGTTTAATCAAATTCATCATGAATATATAGGATACCAAAGTTTAACTGATGTTCCGAAAGCACATACGTACACAGAGGAGAAAATAAGTTGCGAGGTAATAAATTAAATCTCTTGTTAAATTAGAATTATTCCAGTTTGTTATATATGTACAGAAATATGCGGAACGTTCAACGTCAGATGTAGTGCAGGGTATTGCATGTACAGATTCAATTTATTGTCAATGCCAATTGTGGGGTATATTACTTAAAAGACTTGGGCCGAATTATGAGGTACACGGAACAACCGTACAAGAGGAATTGACCGCCTTATACCATCGCGCTGGTACATTAAGATATTGGAGGGCTGTACGATATTGCAGCTCTTTGCTGCATCATATTGTCGATTCAATCAGTCCATTTATAACAACGGTTTTAGTAAATGGAAAACAAATTACGGTTGGTGTAGTAGGTCACCAAGAGACAATTTTCGATAAGCCCATGACTCCTGCCGAAATTCAAAATGTTATGTATTCATCAGTACAGCCATTTAATGTTATTCAAGCAGTATTACAACAGGAGGTAGTTTTGTACTGTGGCCGATTGATTGCAACAAATCCTGATATATTTAGAGGTATTCTAAAAATAAGAGTCGGGTGGGTTTTGGAAGCTATGCGATTATATCTGCATATATCTGGTCAACATGGGCGAGATTTGGATAATTTATCGCCTTATGAAGTACGACAATTATTACAAAAAGTTCTAACAGTCAGTGAATGGTCACTTGAAGAGAAGTATAAAACATAAAAATTAAACAATATTTAAAACTAAAGCATTAATAGAATAATTTTATAATTTGCAGATTAACCACATTACAATTGAGACAATTAGAGGGGAGCTTGTGTCGTGTACCAAGTCAGTTTTATAATTTAGTTTGGGATGTTTTACAAAGAACACCAAAAGGAATTATTATACAAGGCCACCATTTACCTGCATATCCAACCCTTACTTCTATGGGTCGCAGTGAATTATCTTTTTCACTTTTGGTAGAAGAAACATTACACCATATTGACAAACCAGAACGGCGTCAAGTGTCAGTTGAATGTCTTTGCATTGTAGCAACTATTTTGAGTCGCAATCCAGAATTACGCTTCCTTCAACCATTAGATCTAGATAAATTGATGGAGGACGCATATTCAATGTATTGCAAAGATCACGAAATCCTCACTGGAGAAATAGATATTAATCAATTATTTGCATTATCATATCGAGAAACGGCTGGTTATTTGGCTCGTGCTGCAGTTAACACCGTTCTTCAAATCCTTGGAACAGCTTCACAAGATCATGAGCATGAAGATATATCCGAAGACGCGTGCAAAGTTTCATAATTATACAAGGCTAAAACCAAATTCTATAACTATCTTCGTTTTGTTCTTTTTTTTTTTTTTGTTTAAAATCGAATGTACTGTCGTCTATCCTGCATAAGTTGGTGGATAACTAAGATGTTCTATATTTTTTTAAGTTTTCTGTTGATTCGTTTGCTCGTATACATGAACGTTGCTTTGCAAGTTTAATAAAGAATTTAGTTAAAATTGAAATTTTGTCTTTTAAATTAAAACAAAAGAAAATTATAAAGGTAAATACAACAATGTCATTTGTTTGTTTAAATAATTAATTTTTGTTTGTTATAAATTATATACATTTATGGATAACTCCTCAGAATTTATCAAACTTAGTTTACAATACGCGATTATATACCAATTTAACAAATGAAGGAAGTTAAACCTTAAAAAAAGGTGGACGTCTAGCATTTCAATTGTAGCTGGACGTTTTTCATAAAATGTTTATGTTTTTTTTTGTTATCAATTATGCATGGCCCTAAATATAAAATATTGATGCCAGCATTTATATCGCGATTCCACGTGGTACCACATTTCTGACAAAATTGATACCTATGTGGAGATCGCAATGTAATGTTTACGGCATAACATTTAGAGCATAATTTTGTTGTTCTGTATTCTCATAACATCTGCTCTAATTTTTAAAGTATTTTTACGTGTGGTGTTCTTATATAACCACGAATGGGCGAGTTGGCAGCAATTTTGGTAGATCCAATTATGATTAGAGCCTTTTTTTGTACCGGTCCAATTATTTGTTTCGCTAGGCGATGGCAGGCTTGTTCTGTACAAATGTATTTTTTTAATTTCAGCCTAGCCACTTTTCACTGAGCTGATTTTGTTTGCCTAATAATCACCATTCATTGATGATAATGTACTTGGTACGATTTTTATCCATTTGTCTAATTTCCTTCTACTCTGGGGTTCTCCGGTAAGATGTTGGTAATATTTATTTTTGAGTTCCGATTGATTAAATAACTTTATTGAGAGCAATAATGCATTAAATGTTGTGGAATCATATTGGATATGGTGCCGCCCATAGTTGCATATTGCGATTAATTTGAAATTTTTATAATATGTTGAATATAATATGTTTAATTTATGTTGAATATTGTAAAATTTCTCCCCTTTCCATTCAAGTTCGTCTTTTAATGATTTCAATAGCCCCGGTGTTGGCACATGTTCATGTTGTTTTCGTTAAACAGATAGTGCAATGTGTTGTACGTATCTTTGTTAAGAATTTTCTTTTCTTGAATAATATGTATGTTTAAAAAATTTACGTATTTTGTTATATGAATGTACATATTGAAATATTATTATGAAAATTTGTCGTATATTGTGCAGCTAACGATACAAAAAGATTTGATCTATATGATTTGTCATATAACGTTAATTTATATTTTGATCTTAAATTTTTGTATGATGGTTCTAAATCATATTTTTTCTTAGCATTTTTTAATAAACCATAAAAAAAATCTAAAAAGTTAATATTTTGTGAAAATATTCCTTCTACCCATTGTTTCATAAGAGAGTAGTGGAAGTGCCTTGAAGCTTCCACAACAAGCGACGACATTTCTAAAACATCCTCCTGAATTTAGTCGTACACTTTTTGACAAATAAATTATATTACAGGTATTATAATTTATTTGCTTTTTGATTTAAACATCTTGATGCGAGACCGCATTTTAAAACCATAATATCGATGTTTTCTTCTTTGATTTTATCGCTTGCGCGCTTAACCATTTGTAATTGTAAAAAGTAGATGTAAATTTCTAAAATATTATATAAACAATTTAATTTCATTAGGAGTTTGTATGCAATTTCATTGAAACTGATTCACATTTATTATCCTTTTCGTTGTATAAAAAAAAATTGTGTTGTGAAACGTTATTTAAAATAAAAAATATTTTTTTTTGCAGTAAAATACATAAATTATTAAGCCCTGGTTTCCACCGAACATTTCGTTGTAAATTTTACAAAGGGAAATTTTTTTATTTTTACGATTGTGTCGGTATTTCGTTTGTATATGTATTTATAAGTTTTGAGGTTTAATACAATTACAATTATAATTGTATTACAAATACATTTACAAAAGAAACATCGATACAACCGCAAAAAAATAATATTTCCCATTGTAAAAAATACAACGGAATTGTCGGTGGAAACTAGGACTTAAAGCACTTAGCTATAAAGCAAACATTTTAATAAAGCAGCTTTAGTATACAGCAGCAAAATTTAAAAGCAAAATATGGTAAAAAAAATGCAAATACATAGCGTAACGACTACAGTTATTGGCACTATGTAAATTTGACCATATAGCTGTGAAATACTTGTGCAGAAGCTACGTGTTTCAATTGCCAAAGAGCGAAAGAAAAGTTGGGTTTATCTGATTTGGATGTCAAACACGATACAAGGAGTTCTGGTTGCACAGTCTTTCAAATAAAAATGAAGACTAAGGGGAAAAAAATAATCTTTAATAATACTAATAATAAATTAATTCGAGATAATATTGAACTAGTGAATAACTTTAATAATTATTTCATTGACAGTATAAAGAAAATTAATAATAATATTTCAATAAAATTCTGAATAATGTTGCCATAAATAAATATGTATAAGTTTAAATTTAAACGCTTAGTGCTACAATTATAAAAGATAATCTTGATTTAATCGGAAACAATCTTCTCACAGTTATCAATAAATCGTTAGAAAGCCGTGTTTTTTCCAACTTTATTATATTATCAACCTCCAAAAAAAGGAAAATTGTGGAGCAAGGAACAATTGAAGGTACAAATTGATTGTAGGAAGTACAACAATTGAAGGTACATACAAATTGATTGAAGGAATATGGTGTTGAAGGACTCACATCACGACAAGATGTTCTATATAAAAAAAGTAATTTATCGTAACCAAAAAAAAAAAAAAAAAAAATATAATGATTCACGTACACCATCATCTTCGGATGCAAAGAGCGTAGTATCGAAAGAAGAATTTACAACAATGAGTACCCAATCGGTAACATCGGAAAATTTAATTCAATACCAGAGGAACCCGATGAATATACATTTTGATCATATCCGTATCAGAGTTTTTATTAAATGTTGAAATTGATGGATAATGCAATCAAATTGAATGAATCAAAATGATGAAGGAATCAAATTTTAATGAAGGAAGAATATTATCAACCTCCAAAAAAAGGAAAAATAAGAAAATGTGGAGCAAGGAACAATTGAAGGTACAAATTGATTGTAGGAAGGACAACAACGTTATTCAAACCAAATTCTGGTAAGATAAAATGTTAACCCTAAATGTAAAAGATAATGTACTACCTCTAACGGCATAATTCGATGAGTTTGAAACAAACAATCCGTTAGGTAGTTCGGCGGGTTTGCAGAAACTTGGTGCTGCTTTTGTCAAAATAGCATATCTGCCACCTGATTTATTTTCAAAACTTGATAACATTTTACTAGCATTATTATTTAATACATTAAACCGAAAACAATATGGGTCAGAATATTATTTTCAAACCATTTGTAAAACAACTCATTCATTTAGAAACTAATGGAATTCTTGTAAAAATTAACAAAATAGAATTTAAGATATATTTTGTAATTACTCAAATTGTTGGTGATAATTTAGGTTTAAACTCGATATTAGGTTTTTCCGAATCATTTTCAGCAAATATGTTTTGTACATTGTGCAAATGTAAGAAATCAGAAACAAAAATTGTTGTTGTTGTTGTTGTTGTTGTTTTATTTCATTTGCTTAGGTCTACTAGCAATAATAGCTGTATATGACCCAATACATGACTTTCAATCGGTTAAATCCAAAACTTCTAGAAGAAGTAATGGACGCCCCTAATAATTATTTATTTTCACTGAATCGCACTTTGTGATACCACCGACTAGCACGGATATATGGGCCTTAGACATTAAAAATGCAGTACCCAGCACCACTATCTATTTTATTGAGCTGTTATTTGTGATACCCTCGCTTTTGTACACGATATAACGGGCCTTTTACGTATATTACGCAGTACCCGGGACCACCAGCTCAATAAAGATGTTCACTCTTCAAGATCTATATTGCGACTGAAACAAAAATGTTATGTAAAAATAAAAAAAGGAATATCGTAATAAGAAAAGCTATGAAGAAGATAAAAAAGTTTTATGCTGTGTTTATGACATAGGAACATAGGAAGATAGGGAGTGTGACACGACCAACCAAATTATTTAAAATGTCACCAGCCCCGCCTACTAACCTACTTTGATCAAAAGTAAGAAATTTTACAACCAGAGCATGGAACTAATAGGCGGGGCTTGTGATATTTTAAATAATTTGATTGGTCGTGTCACACTCCCTATCTTCCTATGTCATAAACTCAGCATTATGCTGAGTTTATGACATAGGAAGATAGGGAGTGTGACACGACCAACCAAATTATTTAAAATATCACAAGCCCCGCCTATTACTTCCATGCTCTAGTTGAAAAATTTCTTACTTTTGATCAAAGTAGGCTAGTAGGCGGGGCTGGTGACATTTTAAATAATTTGGTTGGTCGTGTCACACTTCCTATCTTCCTATGCAAAACCTTCTACAATTCTCTCTTGAGAAAGCCCAACTAAATGTATGCTAAGACATCGTATCCATATAATCAATGCCTATGTATTAAAGGCCGTGTAAGCACCAACAAAAATGGCGTGTCCTATGTATGTGTTATAGGATAACAAACAAAAATATTTCCATACAAATCGTTAAAAGTTGTATGAAAAAAAAATTTTTTTTTTGACCATTTTGCGTTTCGTATTGAATAACTTTTTAAATACGGCCAAAAATGATTTTCGATTCCGTTGACAGTAAACTCTAATATGTAATTATAATATTGGGCGAAAAAAAAATTAATATTAGTTAATATTTTGCATATTTTCATTCAACACCATTTCAAAGTTTTTTTAAATTTTTCGCGAGAGAGACTAAAATTAAAATAAAAAATAATAACCAAAACAAAATGTAAGAAAACAAAATATTTTGGTTGATTTTCTTTAGTATAGTGCAGCAACGCACGATGATCGGTTGTTCCTGTACAATGTTGTGTCCCGAGGTGGGGAAATTTTATTTCAGTTTAAAGAGAGAAAATAAAAAAGCGATGGTTTATTTTAGTACCTTCCTGATTATGCTATTAAGACATGAGAAATGTGTAATACTGTTTTTATATTCAACTTTTTCTTGTGTACGAATGATTACTGGAAATTAAGTAGGCAACTGAATTAAAATATTAGTGTATCAAAAATTATCACTGAAATTTCTTGTATTTTTGAAAAATTCTAAATTCATTATTTATTTATAGATTTGCTTATAATTAACCACATGAATTTATTAAATGTGTTAATAAATCCAATACAAAATTATTTATCAGTACTGTAAAGTGTCATATAATTATAATAACTTCCACAATTAATCTGCCGAAAGCAAATTCGCGCAAATAATTTGAATTTTTTGAGTGAATTAATTTGTATTGTAAATTTTGTATTGGATTTATTAACACATTTAATAAATTCATGTGATTAATTGTAAGCAAATCGATAAATAAATAATGAATTTAGAATTTTTCAAAAATACAAGAAATTTCAGTGATAATTTTTGATACACTAATATTTTAATTCAGTTGCCTACTTAATTTCCAGTAATCATTCGTACACAAGAAAAAGTTGAATATAAAAACAGTATTACACATTTCTCATGTCTTAATAGCATAATCAGGAAGGTACTAAAATAAACCATCGCTTTTTTATTTTCTCTCTTTAAACTGAAATAAAATTTCCCCACCTCGGGACACAACATTGTACAGGAACAACCGATCATCGTGCGTTGCTGCACTATAGTATACTAAAGAAAATCAACCAAAATATTTTGTTTTCTTACATTTTGTTTTGGTTATTATTTTTTATTTTAATTTTAGTCTCTCTCGCGAAAAATTTAAAAAAACTTTGAAATGGTGTTGAATGAAAATATGCAAAATATTAACTAATATTAATTTTTTTTTCGCCCAATATTATAATTACATATTACAGTTTACTGTCAACGGAATCGAAAATCATTTTTGGCCGTATTTAAAAAGTTATTCAATACGAAACGCAAAATGGTCAAAAAAAAAATTTTTTTTTCATACAACTTTTAACGATTTGTATGGAAATATTTTTGTTTGTTATCCTATAACACATACATAGGTAGAGTTTTACTAAAACGGCCTTTAATACATAGGCATTGATATAATATATATATGGTTCTGATCTCAACTGGAAATAGTAGTGGTAAGAAACGAAAAAAATTGAATTTTTTTTATATGGTTTTTCGAAGCGACCAATACACTAACCAGTATATATTTTTAAATATGTGTAAGAGAGCTATACAACGCAGTCAGGCTTTCTCAAGAGAGAATTTTAGCAGGTTTTGTCCTATGTCATAAACACGGCATTATTAAAATTACAGGTATTAAAGAAATTTGTGTTAATGAAATAGAAGAAAATTATAGTGTAGATATTATGCACGATATACTAGAAGGCGTTGCAAAATTAGAAATTTCTAAAATTATTTTAAAATCAATCCATAGAATTTTTTTTTCCGTGTAGCATTAATAAAAATTTACATGATGTTCCTGATTTTTCACTACAATTTGCATTAAAATTATTTGAAAATACTTCCTTTAATCGGAAACTAGCGATTAAAATTATAAATGTACGTTAGTAAGTAGGTAATGGCAATGGCACATACATAAATGTACGTGGCTTCGAAATTTCCGGAGAATGAATCTAATCGTGATTTTGTAACTAAATATGCAACTAAAATGGAAAAATTTTTGTTCTAAAACTTTTGGGTGGGTTTATTTTAATGAAAATACAATTAATCCTACTAAAATTTTTTAAACGTAGCAATAACTGTATTCGTTGACCTTTGAATGAACAATATACATAATAATTTTTTTAGCGTGCTTTTTTGTATACAAAAGATTAAATGTAAATCAGATATTATCCATTATAGTTACTTACATGTTAATAGAATCACATTTGTGATACACAATTACACACAACGTTGTATATTATAATTAATAGCCGCATTTCTTGACGTTTGATCTGATCCAGACCAGATCAATGAAATCATGAAAATGAAATGACACCAAAATGCGTAAAATAAACAAACATCAAATTTCAGTTTTCTGTCTCGTTTTGTTTTGAATCTTCCTATTCATACTCGTACTGTATTCATCGTACACAGCATTCACAATGAAAAACTTTTTACTTTTGCCTTCCAGCACCCGAAATCCGGTTCAATGATAAATGAAAATGAGATACGACTTGATTTTTTATTTCGCCTACTCTAAATAAAAATGCAACCGACTAGTTGAAATACAAAATCAAGTCATTTCTCATTATCATTTGTCATCGAACCGGAATTCGGGCCCTGGTTTGTATGAATTTCCAACTTGACGAATAAAAATTTTTGCTCGTTATGTTGGAAATTCATACAAACCTGTAAATCAAAAGTAAAAAGTTTTTGCATTGTGAATGCTTATTCTTTGTCGCTTTACAAAATATTGTTCAACTACATTTTAATAGCTGCACTAATTTTTAGATCACCATTTGTGATTGTGATCCAAAACCAATGTTGGATCAAATGTTGTTGTTGCTTCACATATACATTTTGATCTGATCCGGATCACTTTGCGTCAAGAAATGCAGCTAGTATGTATATTTATAAGAAAAATCTTTTTTTCCAATTTTATATAAATGATAATTTTTTTGTAAACTTTATTTTATTGCACATCTAAACTAAACTCTTGAGCTATGAAATAATGAAACAATCGAAAAAACCGAAACAAAAAAATTCAAATAAAAATTGAATTCAAATTTTAGTTCGTTATTTTTTCCGATAAACTAATATTGTTAATCAGGCAATACGCGACATTAAAAAACGAGCTAAAGAGAGGCGCTGTTGGTGGTTTACGGAAACGAAAATAAGAAAACGCCTCACGAGGAAAAAAGTTAAAATGATGCTACTGACAAAATTACATTTGTCACAAATGTGACGAAAGAAAATTTGGCAATTCGGTAGTTAAAAATAGTTTTTATAATCAAAAATTGAAATATTTACAATTATTATCAAACTGATACGTAAACTTTTTTTGAATTAATCATTATCTTTTATTGTATAGTAGTCTTTGCCATTTGTATTTGTTAGCTTAACTATTTGGTATTGTGCTTATTAAGCGAGTTTAAATAAAAAATTTTGTCTTTTAAATAAAAACCAAAGAAAATTATAAAAGTAAATCATTTTTCATTTAAAATAAAACAATGTCATTTGTTTGTTTAAATAATTAATTTTTGTTTGTTAATAAATTACATAAATTTATGGATAATTAAATAATGCTTATTCTTTTACAAATTGTTTAGTGTTAATAGTATTTATCTGTAATGTATTAGAAAATTACTACATAATTTAAAAAAAAAAAAAAATTGGAGGGAAGCGATTACTTTTCTTTTTTTAATTTTATTTTTTATTTATTACATAAATATTTAATATTTATATTAATAATAAACAAAAAAAGTAACTAAATTTATAATAGCGCTACGGGAATTGATTAAATCCATAATGCGCAAATTTTCATGTCTTTAAAATTTAAACTTTTATTTTACCTCACAAAATTGCTTTGTTTATTATATTTGTAAGGAAAAACAATTCTAAAAATTATATTTATATAATTACAAATTTATTTAACTTAAACAAAACATTAATTCGTTAAAAAGATTTTTATTTTTTTATTTTGCTAAAAATTATATTTGCTTGAAAATTAAAAGAAAATTAGAATTAATGACTTTTTATTAATACAAAAGTTAAAAAGAAAATAATTTATTATATTGGAAAACTATTAGGTATTCATTTATTTTGATTATTAATTATTTGCTTGTTTTTGAACTTTATTTAGTATATCTGAACATTTGTCCATCATTTGAATCAATTCTCCTTTATTTTCATGTGAATTTTGAACCTCACTGGAATTCCTAGATAAAATTAAATTAAGTAGGTACACGAAATTTAACAGGATTGCTCAAAGTTTATCAATTTTTTTACCTATGAGTAATCTTTGTTAGCATATTTTGGGTCATAATAACAGCATTTTCTAATTCTTTTAACATAATACTGTTACTATTAGAACCGTTTGGTTCACTAGTATTCTGAAGCCTTTGATGTAGCTGCATTACAGAATTTGCTGTCAGCATTAATTGATTTATTAAATTCGAACACTGTGATGTCACTAAAAAAAAAAAAAAAAAACAATGTATGTTTATTAAAGCATAATTATTAAATGAATCTAAAATAAGATATTACAATCATTGTTTATAATATTTGGATCTTTACATGGAATTTCTAGAGTTGATAAATCTATAGAGACGCGATTTTTTGTATTTGGCGAAGCATTGCCAATTCGTTTGTCTGTTGATATATTTCTAGGCCTTGGAGGAACTATTGGTTTAGTTGGTGGAGCAGATGGTGCCTCTTCTGAACTGGAATCATCCTGACCCATTGACGATAGATTTACTGAAACATAAAATGTCTTATGTGAATTATTCGGTATAAGGGTTATAATTTATTCTCGGGTTATATTAATACTTTAGGATAGATAAAGGATGTACATTATTAAGAAATTAAAAGATACCGTACCAAAAATTGTAATTCAATACAATAACAATATTTTAACTTACCACTACTATGAGCATTCTGTAAACCCCTTCGCCGATTAATAATACCAGCTGAATTTTTTACATTACTGTATGACCTACTTGGAGCTACAAAACCTCCACTAGATGTCTTATTTTGTGAAGAAATAGTTGGTCGTAAAATTCCACCTCGCGCACCATTCGGCTCCGGTTCGGAATCGCTCTTTAAATAAAATTGAACAAAATATTGTGTTAAAGCTTAAATAAATAAATTTACAATAAAATTTTAAACATAAATTAAATGATGAAAACAAAATGTGCGTGTACAAACAATTAGTCTAACAACGCAAAGCTGACACAAAATTAAAATAAATTAGAAAAGAAACATAATTACAGCTTGATTTAACATTCCAACAGATACGCTTCTTATTCCCATCCCACTTACGGATAATTTGGGTCCTCCAGTCATTCTTTTGTTTGTCGTACGATTTGGCACAGATGATCGATTATTGTTATTATTTAAAGTTTGCTTATGACTTGTTAATATGGATGGTGTTTTAAAACCTTAAACATTTAACAAAAAAATTTAAATTGTAACTTGTTTAAAATATCTTAATTTAAATAAATAAAAAAATTATAATTTAATTAATTCTACGGTATAACAACATTTCAGTCATATTAAATAAAATATTATGTTTACCTTTTCCCATAGTCAAATCACTAAGCGAACAAGCACGCCTAATAGATGAATCATCATCATCATGTGCAGACATAAAGCTATTTGCTTGGTTTCCTATACATTTATTTTTTTTAATTATTTAAAAATAAAAAATAAAATAAAAACATTTATTCAAAAAAAAAAAAAAACAGCAAATTATTTTTTATTTTAATAAAAAATTATATTAGGAAAAAAGTACTGTTTCAAAATAACAAGATAAAAACGATAGTAGTCAAAGATTGGTGGTCTCATTAAAATGTTTAATTACTCCAACCAAACTTACGTAATGTTGGTAAAATAAAAACATGCGATGCGAATGAAACAACCCTATGCAATGATTTGTTAACTTGAGTTTAAAAAAATTTCATTAGAGTCATTATTTAACGCCTTTAAAGATGAATCGCACAATAATAGCGAATATATCGCGAAACATGTTTTAATCAATGTTTGAAGGTGTCCATGAATGAAAAAACTTTTATCTGTTGAAAATGTAAACTAATGCAACAAAAGCCTCTAGGAAAGGCCAAAAACAATACCATATTACATATATAAAAGGAATACTTTTTATCTAAACGATTAAACAACAAAAATGAAAATATTCCTACAAGAAAGTAGAGTACAGTCAATTCGTTTAACATGACAAATTGATGTATTGCACGAAACGATAAAATCGAACTAAACGAAAGCATGTTAAAAAAATTGGTCTGTACCTCGTAGTAAAAAATCTTGAAAAAAAAAACTCAAATGAAAGTAAAACTCAGGCAAAATGAAACCAAAAATTCACTCAACAGAACATAAAACAAATTAATTAACAATGTAATGTAAATACATATTTGGAAGGCATTTAAATATATTTTTAGAAAAACCTTTATTATCCTCTACACCAAAATCACGGTTGGAACAATTCGACAAAAATATTTTACTATCATCGAATTCAAAAGTTTGTAGTTTAGCACCTTCTAAAACATCAGGAAGACTAAAATTTCGTTTCATTCCACTTGTAAAAGCACGTGATTTTTCAATTTCCATTTTCAATTGTGCAGCTTTAGCGAGATTATCAAAATTCATAGTTAAATTTTTAACATATCCCTTAGACGTTAAATCAAAATCAAATGGTTTCATACGATTCTCTTTTATTATTCGTTCATTTTCCAATTTCCTTTCCTCCATTTCAACAAGTTTATTGATAACATCGATTTTCTTTTCTATATCACGAAATTTTGTATATTCAGCTCGTGTCATTAAATTTCGATCAATACTTATTGTATCACCAATTGTGGACCGTGGTATATCCTGATATTTCGATGATATATCATCCAGCGAATCTACAGAATTTTCCTTAACAACTAATTTTTTTATATCGTCATATATGTCTAAACTGTCCATCGTATTGCAATTATCATTAATTTCATTTTCTAACACGAAAAAATCAAAGCTCTTTTCTTTCGCCGGTTCTGTAATTTTCTTAATTGGCAAATATATGTAATCACGTGTTACAAAGTTTTTTGTTGGAATGTTAGGTTTCTCTTTCAATTTTGGTTTAGTTTTTGATTTCATGCTGGATGTTCGACGTTGAGCAACGGGTGGTTTATGTGGTACATAACCCATTTCTAAAGTTCCTCCAAACGTACGTCGTTCACAATTCAATCTTTGATCTCTATTGAATTTTTCCAAATTTTTTTCAAAACGTTTTGAAGATGCTTGGCTGTTCGAATCGTTAAGGCAAACTTCAAAACTACAAGATTTGCGAAGTGTCAGTTGATCGTTACCATCAATTTCGGTTGCATTACTCAATGGATTTGAATTATTTTGTTGCCTTTGGTAGGCAAATTCTTTGCTTAAACTTTTACTGACAGCTGCATTATATTGACAATTTTTCATTGTTAATGATGGAATGAAATCATCGTCACGCTCAATATGTTTTGAAGCGTCAATGGAAGACAAACGAGGATATGTAACAGATGTCGGAATCACATGTGTTGGTGATCGTATTTCTAACTCAGGATTATAACGTTCATGTTGCATATAATAATCAAAATCATATGCAGCCGTATTTGGACTTGAACCATAACTTTTGGATGTAATTTCTGCCGACACAGTATATTTGTGATTTAATTCCCGATACTTTCCACGCCCGAAAAGTACTTCTAATGGCGCACTTTTACATTCTGAGTCATCAGATAAAATACTCTCCATGCTGTTGTAATAGCTAATTGCTTCGCCACTAAATTCTTCAGATAATATACTTTCTTGACTTTTATTTGTGTCTTTTTGCCCTAGGAAAAAGCTAGCACTCGAATGACGTTGTGTGTCCAAAAAGTTATTTTTATTGTAATCATCATTGACATCGTCTAATATGTCGGACAATGATACTTTTCGATCAAGCGGATTAAACGAATCATAAATAAAATATTCACTAATCGATCGTTTCGGTAGTGCAGTACGTGTTTTGCTATGCTTCTTGCAAACACTTTTTCGTTTGGCCAAATTATCATTAATTTCCAAGTTAAGACTACAGTCCTCTAAAGAATCGGAACTAAAATTACCTTCAATATCTTCGTTACAATTTTTATTCAATTTAACATTTGCAACAATCTCTTTGGTCACTTTAATTTTATCGGAAAATTGTTCGGGTGGTTCAGGTAAATTTCGTTTTGGGGATGGATTAAAATTCTCCAAGTCTCCATATTTTTGTGTTATTTCAGCAATCATTTTTTCGGTGTCTGCGTGTATCATATCGAAAATTGAGCGTGCGTCCTCATTATACATAGAATGTCGTTTCGGTTCGTTAAAAGTTATATTCGATGATTTTGTGTTAATCGTACTCCATTCGACCTCCTCATGTACTGGGGAGACAGGACATGATTTATGATTTTTCAATATACCCGGATGTCTTTTTAATTTAATATTTGACGAGGTCTCAAGTGGTGCTGTTTTAAACGGGATTTCTAATACATTTGGACGGCTTAACTGTTTAGTATCGGAATAATTGCCAACATTACTAGGATATGGCGGATAATCCTTCTGAATTTGACGAATTAAATTAGAATTTTGCGTAAGCACGGATTTTGTTGCAGCACTGTTTAAGTAATTACCTTTTGTATCTCCTAATATTAGTAACAGATTTATCACAAATTATATCAAACAAAAGCAGCATAAAAGGAAATCATTTCATTGATTAAATCAGAATAGGTCAGATACAGTAATTTTTCTTAGCCTAATTCCGTATTCGTTTTAAATTGACAAAAATTCTTAACTCACCTTTTCGAACGATTCGACTACTTCCCCGATAGTTTAATTCCATATTTGCTGCATGACTTATGTCGGATATACTTTGACTAGATCTCAAATTTGATCGGTAACCCACCTGTAAAATTGAAAGTTATGGCGAAATACATTAAGGATTAGTAAAATGACTTTTTTTTTATTTAATGTAATGAAAAAAAGTATCATCGCCCAAATTAGATGCATTGTTTTTTAAAGTAGAATATTGTAAATAATTATTGCACTAAAATCCTAGTTCCTATAATGAAGCAAATACCTCTAAAAGAATGTTATGAAAAGCATTTTAGATTTTGAAGTTCTTTCGAATCAATTATGTTTATTTATCCTTATTCACACGATTAGATTTATATCAAATTGTAATTCTTATTGTATGAAGAAATAAAATCAATTATTTCTTATAATTATTATTTTGAGAGTTAATTTATGATTCACAATTTTATTTTAGTTAACCACACAAATGTTATGTTGGCACAACATAAATTTAACGTATGCGGTGTTTTGTGGTATTTATTATTTCATTAGTAATTATCACTCAACTCGTGTTAAAAGTAAACTAGTAACAACTTAGTCAAAAATAAAACTATACAAAGGTTTAGTCAACAATAAAAATAATTAATGAAGCTTTTAGGATTGAATTTAGTGTTACATTATTGCTGCATGTGATTTAATATAATCTCACCTCACGAATGGTTTTCAATGTCTTTGCATCTTTTTTATGATTTAACATGACATGACCCTATTTTTATGATAATAGTAATACATCTTTTTATTAACTAACAAGTCATTTATAATTATTATTGTAACTGAACTTACGTGTTCTAATTTTTGTTTCGCATCATTGATGATTTTCATCAATTCCTCTTTTTTGGTGTTGGTAAAAGATTTCGATATGGTTGGAAGAACTTTACTCCCATCACTATTATTATGCATAGCACTAATACTTCTACGCCCTGGACCGCCACGTTCCGAAAGTCCTATTCCATCTAGTGCAGTTTGTAAAAATGTGGAAGATGTTTGTTGTGGAATATTCTCGGAACTACCACCTAACGTGGAAGCGAGAGATCGTTCTGCATTATCTCCACTAGGTGTTGATCCATCATCATCATCGTCCGAAGTACCAGTTCCGGTTCCTGTTGACAATGTTGACGGTGTTATAGCAAGTGATAAACCTTGTTTTTCTAATTTTTGCCTCCGGATAGATTTACGTAGTTCTGTTTCATTCATTTCATTTACTTTGAATTCGCTGCAATAATAAAATGAATAATAATGAAATTATAAAATTAAATATTCAGCGAGATAAGAACTTACGTTGGAGTACCGGGAGAAACGGTAGGATAAAATAAAACACCATGTTCTGAATTAGTGCGTTCGCCGTCTGATATATCTTCAACATCACCATCGTGTTCTGTATTTGATTCCGAATTAAGGCTATTTAAATTCTTTTGCTCTCCCTTAAAGACAAATTTAGTGTTCAATTTAACAGGGGGGCCAATTTTAGCTTATAAAATATTTACCGCTTTAACATATCCTCTAACTGAAAGGAATAAGTCACGTCGATTCTCCATTCCACTATCGATTGAACTATCCTCACTCGGATATTGATTATTGTTGTAAACATCTCTAGAACTGGAACTGTTGTAGTCAGATGAAACATTATTATTGATTGGAATTCCGGTTGTATTATCCACAGTATTCCTCAGATCTAAAGTATCCAGCTCAAATTGTGTTCTTTGTGCCCATCGCCCCTTTGGTTTCTCCTTATTTCCATACATTTGTATTTGACTAGGGCTTGTTCCCAAAATTTGTGGTGTACTACTTTGGGATAATGTCTCATCGGCTGATGGTTTTCGTTTTGCCCATTGTGGTAATTGGCCTACTTCAGAAAATTTGTATGTTGGGGACGAGGGATTTTCTTCTGTCACAAGATTCGGTGATATTTGACGTTCCTGACTGTTGGTATAGGTATTCCGCAAACCATCATCGACTAATTGGGGTATTTGTTTATGAACTTGATGACCGAATCTAAGTGCTTGTTGTGATAACCTAGCTTGCATTGTGATTACCATATCATGAGGTACTTGCCAAATAAATACACAACCATCACCACTTGCAGATATTAGATGTTTACAATCATTTGTAAATTTTAAGCCAGTAACAAGTTCACTATGACCATACATACGAGCCATACATTCATTGGAATAATAATCAAACACCGATAACGTCTTATCCGTACACGACGTTGCTATGTATATTCCACTTAAGTCTAAGCTTAATTTGATTAAACTACCTTCATCTGAATGAGACCCTTTGAATGTTTTTGTATGTTTAGCATTTTGAGTTCCATAAACTCTTATATTTCGGTCTTGGCAAGCAGTTAATATATGTTTATTATTGCTATCCACCTCCATGTCATATAATGTATTTTTCCCCGAGCAATTATTTCCACGTAGAAATTGATTATTTTGAAAATTACGAAATATAATTGACTTATCCGCTCCACAAGAAATCATATGAAACTGTAGCCCACTTCCAATAAAACGAACAGAAGTGATACTACTCGAATGATCATCTAAAGTTTGCAGTATACTGTAACCTTGTAGAACATCAAACACATGAATTAATCTATCCCTACTGGCACTAGCTAATAAACGACGATCAATTTTTTCGTTTGTATACTCTAAACATAACACTTCTGAGTCATGAGCTTCTATTGATGTGATCATTTTCGAACTTGAAATATTGTAAATTCTAATATTACCGCTTCGATCACCTGTAGCTAAATGAGTACGATCTGGACTAATTTTAATACTGCGAACGCCATTTCGTCCATCATAATTTGATGTTTTCTCATTTAAAATCGGATTATCCATGTCTTTTATAAAATTTAATTCATTATCTATATAAATAATTTTTAATAAGTCTTTACTATAAATGTTTTTCCGGTAAACATCACTAGTCTCAGATCCCTCGATTCCCCAAACACGGATCGTGTCATCGGAAGAACAAGTTAAAAAGCAATCTAAAGGTAAATCTTGTGATATATTATTTGCTTTGTAAAAGTTTAATGGCACAGTTTCAACGCCCCATATACATGCGGAGTGATATAAAAATGAATGACTTTTACCGACGCGACGAATATCTTTTAAATCCCATATGTATAAACTATGATCATTATAAACACAACTAACTTTACATCGAATTTCATCAAAAACTATTGCTATTGTATCTGGATATTTGGCATTTGGCGGAGCGCTCATCATATGATTTATATGTGTACCTAGAGAAACATCAACACCTAAGTAATGTGTTCTCGGAAGTGTGGTTATATATTCTAAATTTTCGGCATTAAAACATCTAAAAAATGTAAAAAATATCATTTAATGTTAATAATATTGTATCAGTTATTAATATTAATAATACCTTATGATAGATTCCGCACATCCCACTAAAATATATTTGCTACTAACACATAAGCAATTAGCCGATGTCGTTCGACAAGCAACCCATTTATCTAATAAACGTCTAGCATTAAATTCAACTAAATGGCCATTCCGTGTAATGGCATAAGTACTCTCCGCCTTTTCCCCCTTTCCACAAGCAACCGCACAAAAATCATTATTGCGAAGTTCTCCTAAAATGGCACTACGTCCCATAAGTGGTGTTGGTTGAGGTTCACGATACTATAAAAAAAATAAAAAATAAAAAACTTAAGAAACATCGATCCAATTAAATTTCTTTAAAACTTTGCTTACCCTTCTTCCACCATCCAAATACCAATATTTTACATGGCGATTTCCTACAGTTACAAAATAATTTCCATCCTCACAAAAACTAACAGCAACAACTTTGGCACTAACTTTATTGGAAGCAATTTTTAAATTCTGTTTCCAATCAAAAACATTAACAATCATGTCATGTTGTGATCCAACCGACACTAGATATTTTCCTGTAGGTGAAAACGCCTATAAACCATTACAAAAAACAAAAAAAAAACTTGGTCAAATTAAAACAAAATGCTATATGACACATCATACCACACAATTAACAGCATATTTGTGTCCTGAAAATTCAGCAACAATATTTCCCGCCGTATTACAACTGGTATCAGTATTGTTTTGTGGATCAAGTTCCCATACTTTTATTGCTGGATTTAAACCGCATTCGCCTGTTGCTAAATATCTAATATCATTAATAAAAATTTAGAGATATAAGTTAATTTAATTTAATTTCTAATTTATTTAATATACAAAATTATTTTTACCTCCCACATTGTGAATAAGCGACAGCCGTTATTGCCTTACGCGACGAATTTAATAAAAATGATTGATTCAATTTTTTTGAGTTGAACAATATCACTGTACATCTAAAAATAAAAAAAAACAAGCAATAATAATATAATCAATGATAAGAATAATAATACCAGTAGATCAAAAATAGCAATCGTGAGTTTAGTTAACTTATTGGGTTATTTCTATTAAAATGTATTAAAACTTTAATTAAGTTTGAATATATGAATTATGTTGTATGTAAAAAGGTTAATATTGAAAAGATAAACTTTATTTTTCTAATTAAGTAGCAACACAAAACAACTATGTATATGCTCGCAAAAACATTGGTCGTGAGCCTAATAAATTCGGCCTATTTAGAATTTTATTTATTTATCTGAATCGAAAAGTTCTAGGTTGATTGTAAACCAATCTCCTAGTATTTTGTAACAATTTGACGTTTGGGTAAATATAATCCATTGTGAAGTTTCTTGGGGCGAAATCAGCTAAGTATAAAACCAATCAATATCTGATTAAATTCAAAATAATTTCTAATCTTTCGCAATAAAATGTCACTAAAAAATAAAAAACTAATAAATCAAATTAACAATTTTAAGATGTTTTCTGTTCAAAATTTACATATGATAACAAATAATTAGAAAGGAAATTGTAATTAAATGTATAATATGCTTAGTGTTTCTGTTTGTTTAATTCAATTGATAATCAAATGAAGCGATATCGAAATATTGGTTCAGGTAAATTTTTATTTTACTATATGTTATACCAGATTTTTATTTTTGTTATTATTTGTTGAACTTTCAAAAGATGCCATTTACCTCCCGTTGTTATTAAAGAAAAGGAGAAAAGGCCGGCTCACTAAAATAATGTTTGCTTATGCTCATATTCATAAAAGTTAATTGTAGTTTAATAGAAATTAGTATTTAGTGTTACGGGTAATCTCTGCTAGGTACTGAGAGAAAATAATACCATACCGTTTCCTCCAACAATGGTCGACATATTATGCCAATCGTCTGGCTAAAAATTCAAGACAAATTGTCGACCGGCAACCACAAACTCTGCACCCGAATTTTGGTCGAAAAGTAGGAATTGATAAATGAGAGTTTCATATACGTACAGTAGATTCCGCTTAGTTGGGACACATTGGGACAAGAGAAGCTTTGTTTTATGTTTATCATGGACAAATGCATTTGTTCCTTAATTTAACATGTTGGAAAGTTTGATTTGTCTTCTCAATTGGATGCCATTTTGAAATGGATGGACCACATAAATGGCTGTCCCGTTTAACCGATGGCCCAATTAACCGGATTCTACTGTACATACAACGTATAAGAAGTATAATAGGTAATGTTAACACAATAGGGTACAGGTGGACCGAAACACATACTCACATTTATCGATGAATATCGTACAATTTATATACAGTTGTTCAAGTATTTTATGGTTTGTATGCATTGCTAGAGCTACTCCCTTTATTGGATCGGCAATCGACAAAAACTTCCGAGTGGTAACATTTATTTTTCCTTTCGTCCGTGATTTCGGGTAACAAACGATAGTCGGTTTTTTCTTCATCATTAGCGCAAGAAACAGTTAAAACACAGAATCGTTAAGTATTGTAAAAATATGTCTTGCGTACATTGAGCACCGCAAAATTAGACGGTCAAAACTAGTTGGTCAGCGTAATACGTTATCGTATTTTTAACCAAACGTTTTGAACAACTAGAGTGAGTAGACAACCATCAAAAACTAAAACCGCGGTGAATGGATTTGATATTCGCTGGTACCATTTCACCACTTAATCAGGTGTAGAGGGTCTCCTAATTAACTCAAAAAATTCCGAAATTTCAGTAAATCATCTGTTCACATAGAACAAACCATCAAACAAAAGGTTCCTAATAGATACTGGAGCAGAAATTTCAAACACACACAGCGAACGGAACACCAAATTCCAATTACTGGGAAAGAAGGTTATCGTTAAATTTCAGACTCCTTTGCAAATTTATACGCAATTTATTTATTATTATTTAAATTGGATTTATGCGTATGTACAATGCGTATGTAAAAATATCATTAAAAAAAAAACTAAAATTATCTTAGTCTCGTTAGTATTCTCTTATAATTTTCCTATGCGAGTAAAGGTTGAATTGCATACTGTTGTAAAGCTTCCATGGTTTGTTAATTTAACTAAAATAAACACAACACTATTTCCATTTAAAACATTTATAAGTAGGTTTCAAGTTATGTTTAACAAAAAAAAAAACACAAAATTCAAAATAGCAATACATGATTTAAAATGTGGGTATTGTAATTAATAAATTTATAGTTAAGCACAAATCACGAACTATATGGAATTTACCGGAAGTAAAAAAATTCATGTTATGTGACAAGTAAGAGGGCGTTTTTAAAGTTTTCGGAAGAAATTATTGAAAGATTTGATCACCGCAAAAATGTTAAACATCATCTTCTAAACTAATATCTACATTCCGTCTTTAAAAATAAGAATGATTAAATCATTACTAAACCTGTTTAGACCGCAGTTTGAAATATTCCGATTTATAGTATTATAATTTTTACGACATGTTTGTGTATTCCTTAGATGAATAATTTTCTTAATTAAATATACAAACAAACTATTTTGAGAAATATGAATATATATAGTACTTCTTAAACTATTCCCATAATTCTCAAAGTTAAACTCTCATATTGAATTTCATAACAATAATTTCGGTTTCACCAAATTGAACAGTTTTTCTGTATTTTGGCTGCAAGCAAAGTCAAATTGATCTAAAAAATGGGAGGAAATGGGTTATTTCGATTACAAAACGCAAACATTTCTGATTTTGGAAATTGTAGTTCGATGTGTCGAATATTAAATTAATAGGTTTTGATTTGCTAAAAATAGATCTTAATATTCGAGACTTCGAGAGCCTATTTATCATTAAAATTATTAGAAGGAAAATTAATTTAATTCTCACATATTCTAAAACAAATTTTAATAAATATTCCTTTTCTATAATTTCTTTTATAATTGTATAATAGCAATTATTATTTGATTTTATTTTCAAATTCTATGAACCAAAATGGAATTTTTTTTATATAAAAATTAAATTGTTGTTATAAATATATACAATGAAAAATAATAAACGGTAATTTTAAATAAGGTGTTGTGTGTTAAAGTTTTAAATTAAAAACATTTTATTTTGTTTCGTTTAAAACAAACATGCAAACAGAATTTTTATTTTATGCTAATTTTTTGTAAACAGAATTCTATTGTATAATATTTAACATATAGTTTAGGTTCACCAAAAAATAGATTACCGTGGTAGTTATGATCTAAACACATTTAATATGAATCATAATAATCTTGTTACATTTATTAACTGAACAATCGAATCAATCATACGTTGGGAAATGGAAGATTATAAAAATTTTGTTGTACTGGAAATATATCCATTCAAAGATGTACATACACAATTTCTAATTAAACTTTATGTTTTTTAGTTTATAATGTTGTTTTAAGCTGTTGTGGGCCCCAATAGCGGCATTGAGTGCAAGAAACCCTTGGAAAAGGTTCTGCTATGTTTAATTTGTTTTACATGTTTTATAACAAATAAATTATATTTACCCTGCAGGGTATGCTAGTACTCCACTCGTTTGAGAAACATCTAAAGCTGCATTACTACAAACAGTCAACCCCAATATTTTTCTTAATTTAATCTGAAATTAGATAAAAAAAAAATGTTTAGAAATATATTTTGTCTGAATAATTTATACAAAAAAGATAATAGCAAATCATTTTCTTATTATTTATGCATATATGTAACATGTATTTCGTATGTGTATGTATAATGTTTGTAAATACATATCACTAAGTAAGTAATGCAAACATAAAAATAATTTAAATTGAAAGCAAGATGTCATCAAAATTGCACAAATTATGGCATCAATTAAACAAATTTTTATAAATATAATTAAATTATTTGAGGTTGTTCCAAAATACTTTCTCAGAGACTGCATTCTAGAATAGATGACGTTTTTTTAGTTTTGATATGAAATATTACATTTTAAATTAATTCAGGTATTTGTTAGAGTGCGATAATTACGAATATCTACCTACACCTAAACCCTTACATCTCTCTTCTCGGATAATATTTATAACGAAATGGTTGGTCAATCCAACGAACGATTTTAACCTCTACCGTAATTTACTCCTTTTCAGCCAGAAATGAACTCGAGACCGTGGAGTGGTATCAAACTGTATTAACCACCATAAATATAAAAAATAATAAAACAAATTAAATATGATGAAAAGATTCCTAACAAACAACAGTAATAGTATATTATTCAACGAGCATATTATAATGATAGCTGTTATTCACGAAGATGTAGTTTGCCGATACGAGCCGATAGGCGAGTGTCGTTAATCATCTGAGTGAATATGATACTTTGTCCACGACCAACAAATATCATTATGTTTTATAATCAAATCCTTTAAATACTCTTCAAATAATTTTCGTCGACATTTTGACGTCACAGTTTAATAATTATTAATAATGAAAATGGCAAGACTACCTACTAGATAAAATTTCAAAAATCAAATAATTTACTTGGAAGTATTGAATAATGAAAGAAGAGACTACTAGATAAACTAGCAGTGAATAATGGATATCATTATAAGTGATGAAAGAAACGTATAATGAACATATTATACGTTAGTCGTGGACAAATACAGTAGCGGACATTGAAATCCGGACAGTTAGTAGAATTTTTATTTCCAATTATTTTTCTGTACGTTCGGACTCCGGAGATACAAAAATAAAGTAGCGGTCATTGAAATACGGACAGTTAGTAGAATTTTTATTTCCAATTATTTTTCTGTACGTTGGACTCCGGAGGTACAAAAATAAAACAGTGAAAACTGTGATATTTTTAGGTGTCCTGGGGGTCAATTCTCGTTCTGTGAAAAGTACAATGAAAAGTATTTTCAGTGAGAAATACAGATTTCCTATTCATGTTTCATGAGAAGGAAAAAAAATAACGTCAAAATCTTCTCATATGAAAAAAACTTTCTCACCGAGTATTTTGGTCGTGGGAATATAAATGAATATGGAAATTCAGTTTTATAACACCTAAATTTGCAATTTTAGTGTTAAATGTGCAACCAAACTATAATACTAGTCACTTTAAAACAAATTTATAAGCAAATTCATTAAAAAAATTTCAATTCATTTAAGAAAAATCCCTAAATAATTAGTTTCGTTTAGTTTAAATAAAATTTGGCCATTTTAATAATTTATTTTATATTTTGACAAGCAATGACGAAAACTGGTTTAACTCTCTATTTAGCTCTCTTTGAGAGAGTGATTAAATCTAATTCCAAATTATAATCTCTTTTATAATTTATTTAGCTACTATTTGCACCATTTACATAGCGCACCTAGCGGAAATATATATGAAACTTGATAAAATATGTTTTGCTGTATAGTATTCAGCGTATTTCCATCGTTCTTTTTCATTTGGACAACGAGAATCGCATATTGCTGTTGCGTGAAAAGATACTAATGAGAAAGACGTGATGGAAACCAAATGGAAAGATTTTTTTCAAGAAAATCATCTTTTTTTAAAGAAAAAATGGGATGAAAAAAATCTTTCCATTTAGTTTCCATCACGTCTTTCTCATTAGTATCTTTTCACGCAACAGCAATATGCGATTCTCGTTGTCCAAATGAAAAAGAACGCTGAAAATACGCTGAATTTTACACAGCAAACATATTTTATCAAATTTCATATATATTTCCGCTAGGTGCGCTAGGTAAATGGTGCAAATAATAGCTAAATAAATGATAAAAGAGAATATAATTTGTAATTCGATTTAATCACTCTCTCAAAGAGAGATAAATAGAGAGTTAAACCAGTTTTCGTCATTGTTTGTCAAAATATAAAATAAATTACTAAAATGGCCAAATTTTATTTAAACTAAACGAAACTAATTATTTAGGGATTTTCTGAAATGAATTGAAATTTGTTTAATAAATTTGCTTATAAATTAGTTTTAAAGTGACTAGTATTATAGTTTGGTTGCACATTTAACATTAAAATTGCAAATTTAGGTGTTATAAAACTGAATTTCCATATTCATTTATATTCCCACGACCAAAATACTCGGTGAGAAAATTTTTTTCATATGAGAAGATTTTGACGTCATTTTTTTCCTTCTCATGAAACATGAATCGGAAATCTGTATTTCTCACTGAAAATACTTTTCATTGTACTTTTCACAGAACGAGAATTGACCCCCTGGACACCTAATGAGAAAAATTGCTAAGCTCACTTTTCTGGTGGTCGGATACTCCCAAACTAACTATTAAACGTGCTTTGACCCATTAATTGTGTACTGAAAATGGGGGTTAAAAATAAATATATCTCGAAGAGTTCAGTTTTTAGGCCTATTTTATTTGCCAAATTCAAAATTGGTATTCATTTCGGAATCGCGTCCCTGCTAAAAAAATACTACATATTGGATTTTTGAAAACCAAGTACACAGCGGGTATTCACGAATACCAAAATGGTATTGGATACAAGCAATTTTTTTGCAAATGGCCAAATAAAAAGCGACTTTCGTAATATTTAATTGACCATTTTATTATAGAATCGTAAAGCATAAGCCAATAGCTTAAATATTCCAAACTTTGTAAAATTTATTAATATGTACATTAAATTTATTTCGATCAGATTATTTACTAGTAAAATTTGAATTGATTCTAAAATATTTTAAATTTACTAACATAGAATTTCATTCTGATTCAGAAATACAGCCATCCCTTCAAAACTTTCAAACTCCAGATATTTATCGTTCATTACTCTGACCAAAGACATACACCAGTTAAAAGTTACAAGCAAGAAATCGACTCAGGCGACTATGGAAAAACTGACATGATGAACTTATAGTATATCAAATGAAAGAAACTAATAATTGTCAACCGGAATAAAATAATTATGAAAGTTAATCAACAGCTAAAAGACAGGAATACCAAATAGTTATGGCAAATTGGAAAAGCGCTTCGTAGAAAATCTAACCAAGTAATATCTTGTTTAAAATCCGACAGCAAAATCCTCATTACAAATGACGAGTAAATCAACGAAATAGGATGGGCATTTTACAACCCTCATAATAATAGAACTGTAACGAATAATAGTAGAAGAAACTTTATTCAAGATTCCATTCTCAATTTGAGAAACTCAAGGTTGAGACTAGTTTAAAATAAGGTCGATTATTAAACAGCTTAAAACAAGCAAATCACCAGGCCTGGACGAGATTAACAATACCATCATCAAACATTTTTCCAGTAAATTAATCGTGACACTAGTGTATTTGTATAATACATGTCAAATTGTCAACTAAAATTTACATATTTTTTCCTATGTTGGAAAAGGACTAAAATCAAACCGATTTTTAAACAAAATAAGGACCCAACAAACCCTTCCAACTATAGCACAATCAGCCTCCTCAATGGCCTAGGTAAAATATTTGAATGTATTTTACGCAACCGAATTCAAGCCAACATCTCAAGAGAACATGAGACTAATAAAATTATTCCAGACCATCAGTATGGATTTAGACAAATTATGGACGAAAAATAATCCACCGGCATGATCCATGATTTTGTCACGGTATGACATGACGGTCTGGTTTATAAATTAATCCTTAACAAATTGCCTATAAAAATTATTGGTATAATCCAAACCTCCTTTGCGGAAGAACGTTTCAGGTTCACTATAAAAATAGTTCCTCAGATTGGTATGAAATACCTGCCGGAGTTCCTCAAGGATCCATAACTAAGCCCTAATCTTTATTCTATTTATATTGGTGATATAACTCCACCAAACTGCGCTATTGCCATCTTTGCTGACGATAACGCTACATTAACATCACACACCGACTCTACTGTTATAATCAAAAGCCTACCGACCCTACTGTTATAATTGAAAGAGCTTTTAAAATAATAAATTAATATTTTAGCAACAACTGTTAAAAAACAAATTTGTTGTTTTCGTTTAATGGCGAATTAAAATCAATTATGACAAAACTAAAGAAATTTATTTTAGCAAAACGAGAGTATCTAAACACCTACCGTACAGAAGTTTAAACCTATCAGGATCACCCATACTTTGGGACAATGAAATAAAATACCTGGACGTAATATTATTAGACAAAAAATTGACATTCAAGACTCATTTAGAAGAAAAATAAACAAAAACAGGTGAAAGCACTTTACGCATTCTAAAAATTAAAATTATTATTCTATAAAAGTATCATACAACCGATATTATTATATGGAGTTGGAGTATAGCTGCTAAATCACACATACAAATAATCCAAGTTGCACATAACCAGATTCCAAAAATTATTTTAGATAAACCGAGCTCATCAATAGGACATGAATCCACCATTAATGGAAATCACTTCTTGAGGGAGTTACTAGGTTTTATTTAAGCATCTAAAATCGATAAACAATTTACAAATGCCATTTTTTCTGCTTCCAATAATTCCAAAGGTTCCCAATCGGGTATTCAAATCTAGCCTCTCAGGCGGTACATCCATTGTATGTACTTGGCCCAAATCTTACGAAAAGGTGTTATAATCTAAATAGCTTGCTGCAAAATAAAATAGCAGCCAATAAAATTATAATCGGAAACAAGCCCAACTTCGTTCAGCACTCGCAAATAAGTTATTGATCTGACCTTTTCGCGATGCTTTTTCAGTTCAACAACACCTTTTGCTTGTGGTATCAAATAAAATAAATTTTTGGTTGAGGGGAGCAAGACGTTAGGTTTTAAATTAAATCAAAAACGTAGAGTCGTTTATTCATAAATGGAAAATCCGTTTCTATTTAAAATTAAAAACGCAACCATATCCATATCCAATTTATAAATTACTTAGTAAAAGGCGTAAAATTCGAAATTACAAAAAAACAATATCCTGAATGAGACCACGGAAACAAGGTTTCCTTTTAGACAATTAGCGCGAAAAAAATTTCTCAAATTAACTTCAACATGTTCAGTATGTATTATTTTATCCTGAATTTTCACCAGCATTTCAATTTCGAGACGATATATTTTATATACTGCTAAGTTGTTATCGATTATATATGTAAGTTTTTACCAAACAGCGCAATTGTTAAAACTAACAATTCTAGTATAAAATAATGAATTAAGCTAACCATAAAGGAACTTGCAATATTTGAGGAACAACTATTAATAGAAGCAATTTAATGTAATTCTAATGTTATATATTTTGGTGCTTACGTAGCTCTACCTAGTTTTAACATTTACTACAAAAAATTATAAAATGTCATAAACGAAATATTATTTTCGAAGTATCTGGGCACTTTTTAAAAGAAAATACATATCGAATCCGAAGACAACCGCAAATTAGATTATTTACAATAATTATTATTCTCCTAACTAGAAATCACAGAGCGATGTGAACTGGGATACCATCATACATATTCCCAAAAATAAAAAACCATTGTGCCCCATTAAAAAGGAAGACTCCATTAAATTTTTATTAAGTACAATATGAAAACAAACGGAAGCTGCATAATTTCTTGTCATCCTTGCGTAAGAAAGGACCAATGCTAAGCGCCTTTGGGGAGTTATTTATTTTAGTATGTGATCAACCCATAAAAATTAAGGTGTTGGTATCGTTATCCAAAATACAAAAATTCCAAAAAATCAACTTTTATAATTACATATTATGTGTACCGAATGAAATTTGTGATTTGTACATGAAGAATTAAAACTAAACGGCAATATATAATCATTATTTTTCTGTACTTGTTCTATTGCATATATTGTACAGTTTTTAAATAATCGTATTCATTCAAACTTTTTGTTCATTTTACGGCGAACATTCACCTTTTCATAATCCCATTTATTATGTATGGATGTGATCTTAAGCCGCATTGGCAAACTGCTTGCCAAACCATATGTTTTTTTGCCAAATTTTTCAACGGCTATGGTAGTAATTGCTCCGTCCAGTTCTTTACCTTTCTTTTTGATGTAATATTGGGGACCTGGAAGTGTCGAGAAATCCATTTTGACGTAGGTCTCGTCGTTCATTACGAAACAAGAATCTTTTCTTTCGTTCAACCATTTGTTGTGTTTCTTTGCTCGATCGATCCCTCTATTAAATAGTTCAACACTTCTTTTGGGGATTTTTGACTTCTTGTATGTCCGTAGATTATTTCTGGTTTTAGCTCGTTCCACAATCGATTTGGTTGTTTTGGTTTTTCTGGCCAAATCTCGCACAGACATCGAGGGATGTTTCGAAATGACTCTTACAATTTTCTGATCCAACATTTTATTTGGAGCACCTGATTTTTCTCCGGATCCGGGCTTGCGTGATACAGAAAGATTGATTTGACATTTTTTTTTACATTTGTTACCGTATTATTGGAAACACCGGCCAATTTACCAATTTTTTTATTGGTATACTCGGGATGACCATTACACAATCTAATTATTTAATCACATTTTTCTCCTTATGATGCGTCCATTTCGAAACAAATAAAACAAATGCCCAATTTGACGTTTATTCGTTTTTTTAAATTGTTTTTCTACAAAATAACGGTACCAGTTTTTTTCTTTTGCGTAGTAACCTATGAGATAATATAAATTTGGGAATCACAAATTTCATTCGGTACACATAATATAACAAATTTTTGAAATATTATTTTAATTCGTTTTATACCTTAGAGCTTAGAAAATGAGGCTGCCGCCCCCAAACCGCCGCTATGACGATTTGATCAAATTCTAACATCCATAGAAATTGGAGCACTTTTGAAAAATTTAAAAAATTGCGTTCAATGCTCACTTACGTCGCTGGTACCAAACCTATTTTTTGCAGAATACGATAATTCTGGAAGCCTATTATTGTAATTCTGGAAGCCTAATTTTTCGATTTCGGATGATTTTTATGATAATCGAAAAAATTTGATTCGCTATCCCTATTTTGACATGCATAAAATTTGTAATAAATACAACTTGGTGTGGCGCCTCTTTTTCGCAGGCGTTGTACAAGCCTCGTTGAGTTTGTTTGTCGATGTCGAACTCCCTCAAGCTACACGAATACTGTATATGTATATGACTAAACATTTAATAATTTTAGTAACAATGCAACAATTGCTTTACATTTTTTAATCACTTGCTAATATTTAAAAAAAAATACTAACAGGTCTTTTTGGATTTAGGTTAATTTTTAGAAACATATTGTAAAAGTCTTCTTGCTCATTTGCAATTGCAATACTTAAACGTATTATATGTTCACATTAAAATGTTTAAAATTACCGTTTAAGTACGTATATTGATCGGAATGAGGACGAAGGGCCGAATTTCAAAGGGTCGAATGTTGAAGGGCTGAATGTCGAAGGGCCGAATGTCGAAGGGCCGAATGGGTCGAAGGGCCGAATGGGTCGAAGGGCCGAATGTCGAAGGGCCGAAAAGGTCGAAGGGCCGAATGGGTCGAAGGGCCAAATGGCGAAGGGCCGAATGGGTCGAAGGGCCGAATTTTTTTGTTTATTTTTTTTTTGTTTTTAGAAATATAATTTTTTAAATTTCTTGTTTTAAGGAATATTTTGTAAATTTTATCAAATATAAATTAATTTCTTATGAGTTTATACATATTTTATTATGTTTAATGTTTAATCTTTGGATATTCTATCGGCAAAAATATTGCATTAATTTTGTTGTTTATATTTTGTGTTCTTGTTGTAATTATCAAGTGGAAAAATATTTGTAAATAATAGGTATTTCACCAAAACCAAAAAAAATTTTTGTCATAAAATGTCATAAAAATCAGAACATTTTTTATTCGTTAGGGTGAAGGAAAATTTTATTTGGACGAATAAAATAATTTCTCTGTGATTTAGTGATGTAACCTAACCTAACCTTTAGGCATAATTTCCAAAATGTCTACTTAAATTAAACGAAACTGTTTATTTTAAAGTATCTTGTTGTCTCATGTGTTGTTTTGAATATTGTTTCAACTTGAAATGTATGTATTACCTATTTTGATATGAGTCATTTTGACAAACAACATTTCAACCTGGCATTGATATTTGGAAAATTAATATTGTTTTTCATAAATAAATAAAAATTATAGTTCTTAATATCAAATTCAGTACATTTACAAAATATTCCTTAAAACAAAAAATTTAAAAAATTATATTTATAAAAACAAAACAAAAAAAATTCGGCCCTTCGACCCATTCGGCCCTTCGAAATTCGGCCCTTCGACATTCGGCCCTTTGATATCATTCCTATTGATCGTGGCTGATTGGTAACTTCCAAATCCGGTTCATAAACCGATTTTACATGTTTACTAAATGTTTAATTGTATATGGATACTGAAAGTTCATGAATAATGACGTTGACATAACATAAACCTTCGAATCCTAAAATTAAGCTAATCTAGGAATAGTCAATTTACTTGGCGAGTAAAATGGAATATATAAGCTTGCACACACACTAACACATATTTTTATATAAAGTGTTGGTTGTAGCTTTTTAGAGAATACAATCTTAAATAATTTTATGCTTACAGAAACAACAAGAACAAGAAAAACTAGAAAAAAATTTACCAAAACAAAAAAAAAAACGTTAATTGTCTTACTAAAAATTGGTTGGTCGCTTACAAATAATCGAAATCTCATAGATCGAAAACTATTAGATTGATAAATAAAATTAAATTCAGTGAAATAATGAAAACCTCTAAATTTTCAAGAGGAAGCGAATTATAACCTCGTGAATTAATCCCTCATTTCATTTTCAAAATGAAATGGAAAAAGTGACACTTATTTGGTAATTTCGCTCACCCAACCTAAATCCATATGATTCTTTTTGAGAGGCTTCTTAAAAGGCTGCTTCTTCTATGTGAACATTCCTGGCATTGCGAATGTCTTTGGACAATTGTAGAAAACTTCTGCTAAATACGAATTTTAAGAATTACTATTGTAAAAATATGTGAATACTACTGATATTATAACAAAATAAATACACTGTCATACAAAGCGTTTAGTTACGTAATGTATAAAAAATTATTTTACTTAGATTTAAACGTAGTTGCTTAAAGCTTTCTGATGTCAGAGTACAATCATCGAAAAATATAAATCAGAAAATAAAAGTAAAATACTTATACAAAACAAACAAACAGCTAGCGTAAGCTACACCACACATTTTATAAATTCATTTAAAAAAGTGATAATACAGTCATCATTCCAAACATAACAACCTCACTTATACTATTGTGTTAATTTGTTGTGATCAAAATAATTCAAATCTATTACCTAATCTTGATTTTTTTTTTTAATTCTTATAAAAAGTTTATCAGTAGAAACACTGATCTCAAATAGATGAATAAATACAGAAAACAAATGTTGTGTTGGCTATAAATCTAAGAGTTAAGCCACTTTGCGCTATTTATATTTTCTAGTATTTAAGTAAGTTAAGATAAAAGTCTTGTGTGCCATTAATTCCAATCAGAAAGTATAATTGAATCGTTTATTCTTGAAAGGGCTCATGTCCACTTTTTGTCAAAATTAATATTATGACGGTTTTGTATCACAGACACGTATATACGTTTCATGACAAGACGAAATTACCATATGGTTAATGGAACGGTACCTACCTTGCAACAAAAAAATCATTTATTTCTAGAAAGGTCTCATGACAAAAAGTTTTTTCTATTTCCTGAATAATTTGAAAAAGTAAACATGAGCCCTTTCAAGAATAAACGATTCAATTAGACAACATTTAACATAAAACAAATTTAATTCTGTCTAATGAGTGATAAAAAAAATAATGGTAAATAAATTAAACAAAACGAAAAAGGGTTCCATATAATTCTGCTACCAATTGAATAGTTTTCTTATAGTTCAATTCCCACCTTCCGATCTAGCAGAACAATTAACCCGAGAACGAAATCGCCTGACGCAAAAAGTCTTTTTAACCAGGCATATTTTAAGATTAATAACAAAAATCTTACTTGTAAATATTTAAGCAAAAATAAACATTGTATACATAAATTAAGCATCAAATTAATAAACAATTAGATACAAAAAATTGTGTTAACAGCAAGGAATTTGCCCCAAACAACATTACATTGCAGTTTTTCGTCAGTCCTTGAAGTTAGTTCTTGGCGTCTTAACACGAAGCTTCGAAACCGGTTCGACAATTTAGATAAATTTTAAATCAGAATTAAATTTAAATTTCAGAAAAAAATACATTTATGTTTTTTATATTGACTAGATCACAAGCAAGATGGTAAAAAAAATGTTTCTAAAATTGGTCAGCCACATTTGTATCGTGAAACGACAATTTGCTCTTCTTTATTCACAATTAAATTTACTAAAGCACTGAAGAGTCGAGTCGCACAGAACTGTCAAATAGAGGTTTGCTAAACAGATTTCTAAAATAAACACCAACGTTATCACAGAAAACTAAATATTTACACTTCATTCATAAAATGAATAAAAATTAAATTTACACTAATAAGCGTCTGTTTACATTCGTGTGGCATTCAAATTGCATACATATTACATACATATGTGTTTTATTTATATGCATTTCAGGTTCAGTTTGTAATTCGTATTAAGCACATTTTAATGTTAAATTATATACAAAAGCATCATAAGTTTATTGGGAGCTTAGTCTTTCTAGCGTAACTTTGCAAGAAAACTGTTTTGTAATAATATGGTATATAACATAAAAATCACATTATTTATTTTAGTATGTCAAAATAATATGTATGGTGTTTTAGTAAGGAAAAAAAATAAAGATTATTATATAAGAAAATTTTAAATATTGGTGGGTTTGAAATATTTTCAATCTTATTTTATTATTACATAAAATATTTAATTTAAAAATAAAAACAGTATTTATCTATTATGGTTGGTTGTATAGGTTTTTTTTGTTTGTTCTTCTTTTATGATTAAGAAAGCAACTTTCTATTCTTATAAAAGAAACGTTTCTAAAGAAAATTGGTCGAATGTCGTTTCCGATGAATGATGAATATCAAAATTGTATTAAATTTTTTTATGACACGTGCCTTAGCGCACAAATTGTATTTAAATATTAATTTCACAAACCTGATATGCGGCAAGATCATCTCCTACAGTGTACAATGGGATTGGAGACGAATTTCTTGGTGCAAACATCACTATTATGTTTTAACTTATAACTTATTTCGCAAAAACATGTTTATAAACATGACCAACTTGTAAATGTTGGAAATAAAAAAAATAATTAAAATTAAACTTGCTTTTGTTTATAAACTTTTCGGTTTGCACAATAATTCAAAACCCATCACAACATTATATAATTTTACTGAACTATATATATGTACATTTTTTTCTAATGTAGCCTGCTTAAATATCTAAACTTTCTTCACGATTCAAATCACACATTTTAAATCTAATAAATCATTGTAAATCTTTTTATTTTCATTATTTTCTTTTGAACATTTATAAAACAACTTTTTAAACAATTTTTTTAAATAAAAGGCATTTTACTAAATAACTTTGAGAAAGTATTCAATTGTTGAGTGGTATCATTTTATTTTTTTACTGTATGCAAAGCCTAATATTTATATATCAAATATTTCTTGTAAAAAATCTGAAACAAGTATTTTCTTTAATCACACGAAATAAACATCTACATATGTAATAAAAAATTAATATTATGTCATTCTTATTTAAATATATTATTTTGTTGTAGAAAATGCAAGTAGTTTTGTAGTTTAACAAAAATTTTAAATAGGTTTTGATTTAAATAAATTAAATATTGAAAAACTTAATTATAAAATAGCAAAACCACTGTAATTGTAATATTTAAAAACACCAACACAATATTTAAATTGTTCAATGAATTTAAAACAACGCACTTAGTATGAAGATATAAAATGATGGGATTTCAAGAAACTATTTTTTTTCTTTTTGTTCAAATTTTAACAAGATTTAAATTTCACGATGTATATTAAATATGCATACAATAAATTATAATAAAACCATAGAGCATCGTAATGCAAAAAACAATAATAATCACAGCAGTTTATGACTAAAATAAAATCACTATTCATGTATGCATATATGTATATTGTTGTAAAGCACTAACAATACTAATTAAAAAGCTAATTGCAATAGTTATTTTCTTTTTATATGTGCATTAATTAGAATAATAATTTCAATAAAATATGGAAAAACAATAATACATAATAGCAAACTAAATGCACTTTTCACTAAAACAACGACACACCACCAAACTATCTGATTTAAAAAAAAAAAAAAATAAAAAAAAAATAACTTTGTATCCAGAGCTTTCTACCGATGTTTATGTGTCTGCCAGTTGACTGTTACTGAATATATTATTTTGATTTTCTTTCACACAAACTTATTTTTTTATTGTTTGTATCACTTCTTACTTTTCTAACAAGAGTTTAAAAGTATTTTACTTTGAGTTTTAATTATTTTAACTATGTACATAATTTAAAATTATAATTTGATACTGCTAATATATGAGTTACGAATAAAATGTACAGACGTAACAGACAAACTATTTTTATTTTACAATCCTAAACTTGGATAGCCTAAGTAACTATGTATAATGATTACTGTTCTGTTGTACACATATGTACATATGAGTACATTTCATATTCTAGTCAACAAATTATTAAAATAATAATTTTTTTAAGTGTACGTATCTGCAATATTTCTTTAATACTGTATTAATAATAACAGCAACAAATATGTTCAAATTTGGTTTTCTTTGGCATAAGTTGTACCGCTAAAATTTAGCCGCTCAGCGTAATAGGATTTTAATATTTTAACTACTATATAAGCACTTTTATTTTCGATATGGGGTAGAAAGAGTAATTGATCATCACGTAATAAAACGATGTTAAAAAGTAACAATTTAATACTATTGTACGCAGGATCCCGGTCGGCATTTGGTACAATACGGCATATTTTGGTTATCCCCTATAGCTTCATAAAGTTGTTTGCCTTCCTGGCATTGTAATCACTCCCCGCAAGAAATTTATTACCCAGCTGGCTGAAATAATCTAAGAACTGGAGTTTCCAGACCACTCCTGCAGAGAGATGCTCGTAGATTGTATAAGCTCTTTCTTATATTTGGTAAGTTCATAGTGTTTTAGTCTTCTTTTAATCAATACAGCAGTGACTCCATGTGGCCATGTGCTTTCCCATCTGGCTGCTTATGTCAATATTGTGCTCGGTGAGGAATGCTTATACCTTCGCTTTATGTTGTGTTAGGCCGTTTGCATTCTCAATGGTTATTTTGATGATAGTCATTTTTGATTTTTTACGACTATCTGCATCAGCATGTTCATATTCTGGATCATTAGATTCATGGTTCTCTCCATCATCGCCATGAAGCTTTGCATCATATTAGTTAATTTGTTTAAATCAGTTGAGATGTTTGCCTGTTCACTTTAGGAGCGGTACCTTTAAGAACACTTGCGTATGCACGCTACCGTAGACAGTTGCGTACTGGTTTCCATTTTGAGCGTTTGTGTTTACAATTTCTGTTCGTGCTTCTTTTCTAGCTGAAGAATGAAGAATAAATGCTCTGCTCGCTGCTTTGGATTGATTCTCCTTTTCAATTCTAGATAAATTGGGCACGCTCTATAATTATCTGTGTGATTTTCAACGCAATTGCTGCATTTTCTCACTGATGCTTCCTTTTTTGCATAATTTGCAAACCTTTGCGTTATGGAGTTCACCACATATAACACAAACTCGTTCAAAGTGTAATATGCTCCAGTGTGTCCATATTCTTGGCACTTAACACAATGTACCGGCCCATTTCATTTCCTGGGTTCCTCGATGGTAACCTTCTGTGCAGAAGATATTTTAGGTCAAATATTGCATGTTTGCCTTTGCCTTTTTTATTGTCTGGTTACAATTTCAAACGAAACTATGGCTGAAGCGCCTTCTCCCGATTAATAATATTGGTAATTGATTTGCATTGGAAGCCTTTCTCAGCGAAGGCAGCTTGTATTTCGTTTGCTCCCACGTAATTCTCCATTCCTTTCAACACAACAACCAATCCTTTTTGGCTCTTTAGTTGGTACGTGTAGTAATGTTTACCAACTGGGATCCGCTCGAAACGCGATATTTTAAAACGCGATATGACGAAACGCGATATGGTATAAAACGCGATACTTCAAAATGCGATATTTCAAAACGAGATATGGTACAAAACGCGATATTTCAAAACGCGATATAATAATAATTATTAATCATCCTGCATTTAATAAAATTTTCCTTCACCATTATGATGAATTTGAACATGTACGATCAGAACTGGGAAATCGCGTTTTGAAATATCGTATTTTGAAATATCGCGTTTCAAATTGGACCCTTACCAACTTGATCAAAATGTTTAATTGACGCAACATGGTACCACAGAGCAAGTATACAGAATTGTAAATGCAATCAAAATCACCTTCAAGGAAAATAAATATTATTCTGCTGCTTTCTTGAATATAGCACAAGCCTTTGATAAAGTTTGGCACGATGGACTTATATACAAAATTAAAGAGCTTCTACCGACGAAATTTCACTCAGTTTTGGGAAACTATCTTCTTCAAAGACAGTACATGGTCAAACAAAATAGCGCAACTACTTGATTAAATGATATTAATGCAGGTGTCCCGCAAGGCAGCGTTCTAGGCCCAATATTATACTTGTTGTACATAGCCGACTTATCTTTAACCAACAAAGAAATAATATCAACATTTGCTGATGATACGGCCATCCTGGCTTCTCACAATAATCCCAAAATTGCCTCAAAGGAGTTACAGAATCATTGAAACAAAATCGCGGACTGGCTGAAGGTATGGCGAATAAAAGTGGACGAATATAAATCAACCCACCGTCACATTTACGCTGAACTAAAAGATACATATTGGTTTCGATTCAATGTAAATCTTCTATTTGTCTTTTCTTCTATTCTGCTACTATTTCTACGAGGACTAGATTCGATTTCCAAACAATCCATAAATTTGTGCAGATTTTTTTAAAATTGGATCGAGTTTTCCTTGAAATAATAGAAGAATAGAAGAAAATAAAAATAGAAGATTTGCATTGAATCGACCCCATTATTTCTGTTAAATTCACAAACACACTTGTATACTATTAAAATCGTTGTCAAATGGCAAAATTTGACAGAACATTTTTTCTGTTTTCCAGTATTCTATGTTTTTTCGATGTTCGTGAACGTTTTTTTTATCGGAATAGGAATTTGACAAAAAAGAAACGTTCACGTAAAGGTTCTATCACATCAAGCGCGGCGCGTCGGCGGCAAATTTAAATAACGTGTTTTTGCTTATGAAGTGATAGGAAATCATAGCTTGTGCAAAAATATAAACTAGCGTAAAACGCGATTTTTTTTTGCCGCTGGGATTCACGGGCGGCGGATGAAATTTCATTTTATACCATTTACTTATAATTGTAATTTTTCTATTAAAAATATAAAGTTTGTAAATTTTTTTATGAATAATAATTTTATTTTTGTTCAAGCTATGATTTACTATCACTAGATAAGCAAAAAAACGTGTATTTAAATTTTTTTAAATTTGCCGCCGACGCGCCGCGCTTGGTGTGATAGACCCTTTAAGGAACATCACGTTACCCGTCACGTTTTTTTTACTTTTTTCAGAATACAGCTGCAGGGATATACTAAAACAGCCGTGATTTAGGCGACTGAAAAGAACAGATCCACTCAAACTGATGAACCTGTGAACCAGCAAATTTATTAAATGTTTTTGTTTAATCTAAACTAATTAAATTCTGAGCACTAACAATAAGTATTAACATTGGTTAAGACTTAAAATATGTAATAATTTTAGCTTATAAAATTTGATTACTTCTTGAGAGTTTCTTATTCAAGAATAAAGCCATTAACAACATCAATAAAAAAAAATAAAAAAATTATTGCAGGAAAATTAGATGATGATAAAAAATATTTTTCCGAAATATTTTAAATTTTCTTAACCGCCTCTATTTTATTGTTTTTCCAGATTTTTTTATGCCATACTGAAATATGTCGCTTTGAAATATGATGTAGAGTACCGTATGCCATACTGATTGATATATGCCGTGATGAACGCTAGTTTATCTTTTACCTTAGGGCCATATCCGTAATGAAATATACCGTACCTATAGTATATAACTGTGATTTTCTATGATATTTTTTAGGTTGCAGAAAGGTGGTGTTTGTTCTTTGTAATATTCTCTCTGAGGCAACAGGAATTGTGAAATATTCACTTATTGGCTTATTACCTAATATTGCTTTTATTTTTTTACTTAAGATAATTTAACAAGATTAACAAAATTCTCTCGAAAACTGAAAAAAATTGTGGGAAATTAAATAGGACTGAGAATTGTTGAATTAATAGTGAGAAAATCTCAAGAAATGATTGTCTGAAATTAACCAATTTTTGTCTAACCCCTACGAATATTTGAGGAGTGTCTGATCAAAAGTAGCTATTTACATTTTCCAACATGTAATAATTTTTTTTCTATAATTTTTTTTCGATATCAGAATGGACCAAAAGTGGCTATTTCTCTATCAAAAATGTCACTAAAATCAGAAACAGTCAAAACAAGCTATAAAAAAGTAATCTTTTAATGTGCGTTTAAAACAGCTAGATGCCAGATCATTACAAAATATTTTTCGAATAACGTAAATAGCCACTTTTGATCAGACACTCCACATTTTATCTTCTTCTGTTAGCGCCTTTCCGTCACAGCAACACATCTCGTTTACATTTATGTATATTCTCGAACTGTGTTGTAAATTCGATCCGCTGTTTCAATATCATTTGTCCGACTAAGCCAATAGAGTTATAGGAAACACGGCGACTTGTCTACGAGAATTTGTAACGAATTCATCAATATTTTGGGAAATACAGTCAAAAATTATATAGTATCTTGGTTAAAAGCGGCAAAATATTTCTCCTTAATCATTGATTCAACACCCTGACATTTGGCACACTCCCATCAATTAACTATAGTGATAAGATACGTTAAGCCACATTTACACGGGCGAATTGACGTGCTGTATGCCACTTATTGGCCTCAACTAAACATATCGTCGACCGAATTATTGCCCGAGCAATTTGGACAGTTATTATGGTGCAAGCAACTTTAAATTTCTTGTTTTTACTGTCTGCTTGTCTGGTGAACCGAAATAAAAAAAAATTGTATTCGTGAATTTGTTCAAAAAACAAGAAAAGCTGTGGCACGTTTTAAATACATAGTACATTCAGATCTGCAATTCAACGTATAGGGTTTTACCGAAAGATATTTCGTCCCTCTAGTAATGAAACAGCGTATAAGAAAAATAGTGGTTTTAAAATAATTCGCATTTAAATATTTTTTTAAAAAACTTTTTAAAATAAAATCTTTTATTTCATAGAAAATTAAATTTTCTATAAAATAAAAGATTTTATTTCAAAAAGTTTTTTCAATAAACATTTAAATGCGAATTATTTTAAGACTACCATTTTTCTTATACGCTGTTTCATTACTAGAGGGACGATTTAATACCAAGAAAAATTTCGGTTTTCCGTTGGATCGTAAGTAACCGATAATTTTATTTTATTTTAATTAACGAAATAAAATATTTTGTTTTTGAAATTTAATAAAATTTTTGCTAGAACCTAAAACTTATTCTCAGATCCGGGCACCAAATACCTGTTTGCGTTCCATCATGCGGAATACGGTATCGACCTAAATAATTAGAATCTTGATTTGTATCGAGCTTCTGTGTTTCTTGCGTTACACTGTTTAAAAAAAACATACCACAAATAGTTTTTTCATTCATACAAAGGAAACCCACATTTGGTTTTGAAAAAAATACAATTTATGCATAGTTTGAATATTTCATGAATTGACAAAAATAAACAATCGAAGGTGTTGCTTTTAGATAAAATGATGGCAAATTAAATATTAGTAGGTACATAATATTATAAATTGGCTTAATTTTTTTCATGGAAAATCTTAAATTTCCAAATTTTAACTCCAAAATATCGAGTGATTTGTTTAAACAATATAACAGCACACATTTGTATAATATTTTAATATAAAATTTAAATATTATTGAAAAGGATGACCGTTTAAGTAAACACTTCTTTATAACTACCTACTTACGAATAAAATATATATTTGCAAACTCTTCATTAATGATGAATTCATAGTCATTACTTAATTTTTTAAGTAGTATTTGCCTTGCACCAAATACGAAATGAATACCTTTATTTATATATTATGTTTATAAAATCATGTGTTCAAAGAATAAAATATCTTTACGAAAATTTAGGAAGTTAATCAAAAAATGTGTATATGTATATGTAAATTCTAATTATGTATAATTTAAGCGATTTATGAAAATTAATCAAAATGTAAATAAAAAATCGGATTAAAATTAACGTAAAGATTAACTATTAAATTACGAGTATTGCAAATTATTATAAAAATAGTCATGCATAAGTAGGTAGGTGTACAATAAACAATAACGTTGTAGTATTGAGAATATCAAATTCTCATATGTACAATAATAATATTTGATATGTGTACAAATATTCTAATATATAGTAAACAATACAATAATATTAATGATAAAGTAATACATAATCAATTTAGTGATCATTTAGAGAATATGGCAAACATAATGACACAGACTTTTCCATATGCGAATTGTGGTTGATACATAAAATATCACCGTTGCAATATTTACCTAGTAAACAATCCCTAAACCAAACTCTGCGTAGTCAAGATATGTATAAGTTAGTTAAAACTTATAAAATGTACAAATTCGATGTAGGCTGTGGATTGTCAATATAAATAGCCTTGGAAATAATTCAAAACGAGAGATTGAATCCAAATATTTACATGACATAACTTAAAATCTTTTACAGCACTAAAACATTTTGTTAAACAAAATATTAGATTTAAATAATTTATGTCAAAAATCTTTATATAATTTGCGGTAAATCATAAAATACTTTAAAGTAATTAACTAATACTATAAAAATTATCAAGTAAATATTAAAATATGTACAGTAAAAATTTGTATATAAAAGTTATAAATCTAATCGGAGTCTAACTCCCCAGAATTTATCAAACTTGTAAATCTAAATATTTTTGCAGATAGGTAATACATATTTAGAAACAGGGTATTTCTTAAATCTTTGTACAAAATTAGCTTGCTTGATTTTAGAAAATTAAAAAAAGGTTTATTTTGCAATAATTGTAAGATCGTTTTAAAAGTTAATCACATCATACACTACGTACTTTTGAATTTGGGGCTGTTAATAAAAAAAAGGTAAGATCTTTAAATTTGTATACCAATTTAACAGTCACCATGTAAATACTTCTGTTTTTGAAATTACAAAGCCGAAAGAAATTAAGTTTCAAATTGATAAACATACCAACTAGTCAAAATTCCCGAAATCTCAATTGAATTGTAATCATAATACCAGCTGAAGTTTGTTTTAGAAAATTATTTCGCTTAGTCCTGTTAATTTTTAGCTTAATAACGAAATACCATAAATATTGTGTGAATAGTTAGTATTTATTTGACCCATCTATAAAAACCCGGGGAAATTTAGTTAAATTATTTTTTATGACTTTAAAACTACATGTCAATTTTTAGCATTATCTTCAAGAAAGTAAACAATGTTTTGGTGTGCTTTATTATTCACTTATTAAATTATTTTTGATGACTTAGAAACTACATGTCAATTTTTAGCATTATCTTCAAGAAAGTAAACAATGTTTTGGTGTGCTTTATTATTCACTATCGGAGTAAAGTGCTTTTCATACCGGCTGCGTTGCCTTTGGACTTTAAAATATTTACGTTTTATTTTTAATAATTATCACTTAAAAATAATTTATTTTATAACAATTTCAAAATATTTCTATAAAAAGTGACACTGTTAATTAAATAAAACTAAATTACAAAACTTTAAAGCTAGAAAACGACTTTACATTTCTAAAGTTCAAAGTCAACGCAGCCGGTATGAAAAGCAGTTTAAACTATCGAGAGCCATCATACAAGTGGCTCCTGATAGTAGCTCCATAAATAAAATATTTATGTAATTTAGGTATACAAAATTGACTGCTCCGCGTCTTTTCTATCGGGCGCTAAAAGCAAAACGCATCATTTATCTGCAACATTTTTTCCTTCCATATAATATTTTCCCGAATTAAAACGACATTTTATTGTTTAACACAAAGTTTTAATTGGAATTTGACGAAATCTACAGTTATAAAATCAAAGCTATCGGTTAATTCAATGTTTGACAAATAGTATAAATCTCAATGTTAATTTGTGTTAATTAAACCAATATGTATAATAAAGGGTAATCCAATAAGAGTTTCACCAAGTGAATAGTAAATAAAAAATTATTGCGTTGGAATGATTTTGGTTTCTTTATTGAGTTATGCTTATTGATCGATTACAATTATGTGTGAAACATAAAATCGGCCAAATGTTCACCACGGCTTAGGCGGCATATGTTTACCTAAACCCTTATCTGTTCTGTTCCACCAATCTTCCGAATTACCGTTCTAGAAACAATAGTCAATTTTTATATGATGAAATACTTAGAAACATATCATCTGATTTCCGAACGACAATACGGATTTCGAAGCGGCCGATCGACTGGAGGTTTAATAAACTACATCACCGAACAATGGGGCAATCCGGGGAATCTCAAACCATTGCGCATCGACATCTCGAAGGCATTCGATCGTTGTAGCACATAGGTTTACTTTTAAATTTGCAAATACCTATAAGTTTCAAAACTCTTTCTTTCTTCGGAGTACGCGTTTGTGGAGCGGGCTGGAATTTACAATTTACAGAAATTCAAACTCAATATCAAAAGTAGAATTCTTGGAGACTCTCTTGTCATTTGGTCTTTAGTACTTTCATCCCTTTTAGGATTATGCTGTGTGTCGTTGTATATGCGCGTGAGAACATTCAGGAATCAATTTCTAAGCATTACCGTCTAATATAAAATAAAACATAACAAATAAAAAATCAATCCGTGAATTCGTGATCAAACCGGCAATGCTGTTACTGTGAATGGTGACCGCTATCGTACCACGATAACTACCTTTTTATGGGCCGAATTGGATCGTATGGATATGGACGAGGTGCAACACCGCAGAGCAAATAGGTCCAAGAATGAAGGTGTTCAACTGAGGCAACCACAGAATAGACTCCATAGCAAGAAGTGGAGTCGAAGCCATTGCTCCAGTAGTAGCTCTACAAGCAAAATTTTGTAGTCCATTAAGCAAGCAATGGAAGCGTATGAGAGGATTGGTAAGACCAGCGATTTATAATTAAATATCAACACTTTGAGATTCAAGCCCCAGGATTCCCCCAGAAGCTCTTCTACACTGCCAAAATATGATAGAAGCTTTCTGGATTTTACAATCAAGCTGGTAATTCCAAGATGACACCAATAGGCTTGATATGCTCGGATCTTGAAATTGTTTTCCCAAAAAGAGAGGAAACAGAATCAATATCTCTACACCTAGTAAAAGAAATTAGATTGGATTTAGACGGATTCACGTGTTATCCCGTCTCATTACACCATGCCTCCTCTAAAAGTAAAGCTCGTTGCAGTAAATCGGATAAGACATTCAGGAATTTACCTGCAAAACAATTTTGGCTCACAGCCTTTGTTGAAAAAATCAAGCTCAGAAGAGCTTATGTAGTGGAATAGAAAAGTACCTCAGTGATCAATGTTTGAACTTCCCCATAATGAATGATAAGGATTAGCATCGCAACCAATTACAAGGGAAATATACTTCCGTTTTCTCCACAACAACAGGTTATTCGGTTCAATCGAAGGAGGAGGTCGTTACAGGGAAGATAAACTGATGCAAAAACCAATTTAGTACAAGAATTGGCAAAATCAAGGGTAAAAAGCACAGTTGTCAGATCAGAAGCAGAACTACACTCATCAATAAGCGAAGCACTGATATTATTACTAATCAAAATGCACGATCTAATTTTAATAACAGGAATCTTACAGAAGATTCTACCATCAAGAAGGCCCGGCTTCTGAACTAGACAAACAACTACTGCACTAAGGGAGAGGTTATGAGGGGAAAAAAATTAAGAAGTACTGCCCTAAGCGAAAGATTTTTTTTCTCCGTTAATGGCATACTTTTGTGTTTTATAACCTTATTTAGGCATTCAGGGCTCAGATCCCAAAATGGGCTGTTTTCCAATTCAAATTTATTTGGGTAAAACCGGAAAATGGACATCTTCCAAAAATTAAATAAAACCGGAAGTTAGTTTATTTTTTAGCTTTTTATTAATTAGACCAAAATCTGTAATACCAAATACAGCAATACTAACCAAATGCATTGATTTTCTTATTCAAAACTATATTTTGTGTTACAGTTACATATTTATCATCTATTGTTTACTTCTAATTGCTTGTTAGTAAAAATCAATATGAATAAACCAGTTACATAATTTAAATTGTAATCATGTATTATTTATAGGTTTATAACTAATCCCAAAAAATGAATGTAGCGGTGGTAAGATAATTGCATATTTAATTCTTTAGAGTATGCGTAAGCAAATTTAAACCGGTTCGCAAATTCTAACTCATTCCGTAAATAATCGCTATGTTACTGTACTAATAGATTTAACTGCTCTCTTTTTCAAATAGAATTAAGTAAACAATAAAATCAGAAATTCTCACCAAATGTGTTATAAAAATAAACATAAAAAATCCATTTTAATATTCTACTTACTCGATCACTAAGCTTTTCGTCATTCTTTCCACGTTTCAACGATGGCGCCCTAATCACTTTAACTTCATTGTATGTATCCATGGTATAATTAATTAAAAAAAAATCGTTAGAATTCCTATTTAGACTTTTTTAAATTCTGACGATTAAATTCTTCTAATCTGAAATTAAATTTTTTAAAATATATTTTTAGTTTTTTGTGTATTAAATATTATTTATTTTGATAGTCAAGCTTTAGCGTAATTTCCTTAGCTATTGAAAATAAAATCTCCTAATTAACATTTTTTTTTTGTAAAATACAAATTAACAATTTAGATAACCAAAAACAAAGATAAAACAAATTTAAATATTAATTTATTTAATTTTCTCTGTTGTATAATATTTAAGTTAACACATTTTAGCTTTATGTCATCGAACAAATGTTATGTTTGTATATGTAAATACATATAACAAAATTTATTTTCTGTTGTTAATATTTTAAGTCAATTATGATATCCACCTCATTGATAAATTAGATTTAAACAAATTTGAGACGCACCTTAAAAACTGTAGCATCATATTTTAAAATTGTTGAGTTCATTTTCAATGGCGTAAATCTGTGAAGTTTGTAATTTTGTATACACATTTTTTTTAGAAGTTACGCTAATTTGATGTGAAATTGATTTAAATTTAAGTGACAAATATACTTAAAGAAATAAATAAAATTAAAACTAGACATTTAATAGGCATATATAAATTATAAATCAGATTGGTTTTAATTTTAAAATATACTTACTAATTTTGTTTTACAGGTAACATTTTATAAACGTGATGTTATTTTGGATATTTTAATCTCGTTTTTTATTTAAGGTCATTTTTAGATGAACTCTGAAAAATAAATAAACAATAAATATATTATGTTAAAATTTATGAGTAAAATAGAACCGATTTTGTAAAATTTATTTAGTTTGTGAAATAAAAATCTTTGTTTGTCATCTTTTTGTTGCCTATAATAACAGCCACATTTCTTAACACCAAGCTGATCAAAATTAATTATTTTTTTTTTTTAATGTGAAAGTGGTTGATTGTGTGTCTTCGCCTTTTCTTGAAACATGATTTGATCCAAATTAACAAGCACATTAATGTCATACAATTAAAAATACTAAATGAAATTTGACTGAATTGGTGATTTTTGGAAAGCGATTAAGGGTATAATTTTATTAAATTAATATTTCATATTAAGTCAGTGAATTAGAAGACGAAATACTGATTGAATGCACAATAACTAGATTTCATCAAATTTTTTAATAGGTCAAATCAGTATAATAAATATTAAAACCTCACAATAGATAAAACTATAGTTTCAATAAATTATGAGAATAAAAAGGCGAATTTAGTTCGTTAAATTTGCGAATTCAGCGATGCATCAATAATATAATATATGTATACATGTTCTAATTACATACACGCCCAACCATTCAGTCTCGAAGAACTTTAACTATCAAAAATTGCAACTAGTAGGTATTTTAAATTTATGTACCTAGTTATTTTCCACAGTTTAAAGAAAATTGGAATCATGATTTAAGCCGTTTATTTGAAAGTGGTGTAAGTTATCGAATTTTGCAATTTTTAGACTTAATGATAATATTTAAATTATCTTCTAATTTCCATATTAAGCGGATTTTTACTATAATTAGGTATTTAATCAATGCTGAAATGCTTAATCATTACAAAAATGTTAAAAATTCAGTGTACAATTAACTATAATCAAGATATCAATTAAATTATCAATCAAACAGTGTTCCTTGTACTTGGTACAAAAGTAATCTATTTCTTACTTTTAGTGAAATATTATATAGGTAAATTATTAGGATTCCAATAATTGCTATTTTTAAAATAACGTATGAGGAATGAAATATGGACAAATGTAAAATGTATTTGTATTTGTATTGTACAACCAAAAATAAAAATTTCCCTGTTTTTAAATAAGGTGGTTCCCGTATATTTTATAAAAAATACATTACAACTGCGTCATTTTACGATTAGTTACAAAAATGTCGTTGTTACAAGTAGATCGTCGTAAATTAATTTATAAATTTTGTCAGGAAAATCCAGACAAAAAAAAGAACGAGATTTTTCACTACTTCAAGGATCTTGGATTCAAAAAATCCTTTATCTACAAAACAATTAAACTGTTTGAGAATAATGAACCTGTGGAAAGAAAACCCAACTCTGGTAAAAAATGTCAACTACAAGGTAGCAAAGTTCGAATGAAATTGAAAGGTGAAACAGTGGGTCGAACTGCAAAATCGTACAGATAACTGGGTAAAAAATATCAAGTTGCCCCAAAAACTATCAAGAAATATTTACAAAGTATGAATATTCAACGCAAACCCAAAAAATCGGCACCAGCAACTACAGACAAACAATTAGCTACAATCAAATCTAGATTAAGAGTGCTTTCCCAAACATATTTCGCTGCTTCTTCAGCTTATAAATGTGTGATGGATGATGAAAGTTATTTCACTGTTGAAGGTAATGAATGGCAGCCAAAATACTACTACGAGTCTCCCGATCACAAAGCACCAGAAAAGGAGAAGTTTATTCATAAGACCAAGTTTCCAGGTTAAGTTATGTTGTGGTTGGCTATTAGCGAACGAGGTGTCAGTGACCCAGTATTTTTCAAAAGTGGTTTGTCGGTTAATGCGCAAACATACACAAACAAATGTTTACCTGTGCTTCAGAAATTTATAAATAAATATCATAAAAATGATAAAACGATTTTTTGGCCTGATTTGGCATCCTCACATTATGCCAACGCAACGTTATCTGATTTACGTCAACGCAGAATCGAATTTATCCCTAAAGACTATAACCCACCAAATGTTCCACAACTAAGGCCCATTGAAACTTTTTGGGCAAATCTGAAGAGAATGGTATACAGCAATGGATATCGTGCCAAAAATGTTGAATGTCTGATTAGAAAGATAAAAAGAGATTTAAAGAAGATTGCTACATCAGGAACGCAGGCGGCTATGAAAAGAGTGCCAGAAAGGATCAGGAAAGCGAATCGATAGGGAGCGCAAATTTTTCTGTAAATTTTATCTAAGAATTAAAGTTTTAAATAAATTATGGATTAAAATCGTTTGATTAGTAAATAATTTTTTTTTTACTTTTTTTTGTTTGTCCATATTTTATTCCTCATACGTTAAAAAAATGTTACTTTAATTTGTAAATAAAATAAAATTATTCATTTTAGTATTCACTTCAAAATATTTCGAAAATTTAATCAATATTTAGTTTCTTCTAAAAAAAAAACAAGTTTATCAACCCTGTAATAAATATACATAAATAAATGTATGAAGAATTTCTAAGGGATAAAAAATACATTTAAAAGATGTCTTGAAACTGTCTAGTTCTAAATTCAATTAATCAAAATTGATTAAAACATAATAATAATCGTTACTTATCAGTTAATAATTGACAGTGACCAGTTATTATTTGGGTATTTAATCAAGTATCTACTTAAACAAAACACAATCTCGCAATGCGAAAGTATTCTCTCCCCTCCCTCCGTTTGAAAAAGTTCAATTGTTGATTTGCAAATTTGAACATACTTATTTTTAGTTATAAATAATAATCATGATTATTTTATCTATGTACATATTGTAAAGCTGAAACTACACTAAATAATTTTATTTAAGATTAAAAATTTAAAGATTTTTTAAATAATAATGCTAAATGGTCGAATTATAAAAATGAATTTTATTGTTATCGAATTTTGAGCTTCACATAATTTTTATCAAAAATTGTTTGAAAAATTATCAGAATTCTAAATAACATACATAAGATAGAATGATAATAATGATTGATAACAATAAAAAAATTATTAATTCATTAACCAAAACTATTAAACTGGTTAACACGTGAAAAAAAAAAAAAAATTGATAAATTCTTTTGAATAAAAGACTGGATGAATTAAAAACTTGCTTTTAAGCGTTATTTGGATTTAGTAAGTTAAGAATGCTACTTAGTAGCTATTGTATATACTTTGGTAAATTCAAAAATGATATAAAATAAATTGCACCAACAATTATACTTTACTCGTTTATATTCCAAAATGTGATTTAACTAAATCATTCCTGGATCTACACATTCTACGGTACTAGTGTTGAAAGTGATGCCTTCAGTTGAGATTTTTTATTTAACCTGATACAATTTGAAAAACTATGAAAGTTTTAGTGGGTCAAAATTAACATCAATGTTTTACTGGTACACAAAGATAAAGTTCCTATTGCAGCTCATTGGAAAATTGACTGCATATCCTAAATTATCATTCATCGATTCTAAGACGCCATCGATTATAAGACGTATTTATATGTTTTACTTCTGGCGTGCCCTGTTCTGAGTCTAATCAGGGTGATTTAGGAGGTGTTTCATTTATCAGTTTGCTGTCCGACTGTATTTGTCCATGTTTCATATTTTATTTTCCAGTCGTTACTTCAAAGAGGAGCTGTTTTCGTATTGATTTCGTATTACTTCGTTTGCATTTTTTGCTAATACGACGATTTTTTCGTTCCCTGATAGTCCTGAGGGTCCCGGTATCCACTGATTTGCCAAATTCAAAATTTCACTTTCAAAATGATTGTTGTGTTTTTCGTTTTAGCTAATATCAGGGACGTACAGAGGCTTTTAGAATTGGTTAAAATCAAAAGGTTTGTTGTATTCTTCTTCAGGGCTTCCTTTATTTAACCCATTAAGAGGGGAACCTCCTCCAGATATTAATTTTTTTGCATTTTTTTTTTTTTAACTTTAAAAATTCATTTAGTATCTGAAGAATATATTTCCAAAGTTTCAAGCCCAACAGAAAGTCCTAAAGATCCCTATTAGGTGAAGAAGAAAGTCCTAAAGATCTCCTTATTAGCCTAGTTCGAGCACCTCTAGCGCCAACATTTTTTTTTTCACTCATAAAAAATTTTTTTTGTATTCATTTAATCGTCAATATTATTATGCAATTGGTTTCATTGCAATAAATGCTCTCAATTTTTTGTAAAAAATTATTGAAAAACCAGTTGTCTGGAGGAGGTTCCCCCCTTAACGCCCAAAAAGTAACTACCTGTAAAAAAACTTTCAAACTGCAATCACAGGGTGATAATAAGTAAAGAACATAAATAAAACAAAAATTTTAAAGAAAAACTATTTATTTTTGTCAATTGAAAGATCCTTGTGGAAAAAATCCCACTGGCAAAACTGTTTCCTAAGCATATTTATAAGCGGTCTTACTTTGAACATCGATGTTTTGAAATAGCAATTCCATCATTGTTGGCAAAATGAAAATATTTTTTCGATTTCAACAAAGCTCTATTGGATTTGTGGTTTTGTTGTTGGAGATACGAGGCAATAAATCATATATTGTTATATACTCTGGTACGTCTAAGTTTTTTGTATTGCTTCTGTGAAATGAATTGAAGGAGGGAGTGTTCGTTACATAGCTTACTAAACTTTGGGATAGTTGTACTGTTTCTAATTTGATTTGCCAGTTTGTTGTCTTTGCTTAATTGTTTTGCCATATACATATTTAAGCATGGTTTTCTTATTTTCCAGTTCAGCTGGAAGAAATCGAGTCTCGACTGGTAGAGCTGGTATTGGTCTTGTTTTTAGCATTCCCGTACATATTGGTATGTATACTGTTATTTACGATTTTTTGTTTGGTTTTCATTATGTATTTTTTATCCGTGTCGGTGATGACTGATGACATCAGCAAATTGTGTTCTTGTGTTTATGATGGCCTTTTGGATGTTTAACATTGTATATGGATGAGCTCAACCTTTTGTGCGAGTTAAAATTTTTAATAGGTTTCCTGTGTTCGGTTCGGCATCTCTTGTTCTAGATTTTTGTAGTGTGGTGAAAATGAAATTTTGTTAATGATTGTTTATTGACATATTGTGCGGTTAAATTTTAAATTTAGTTTGTTTAATTTTTGTGATAGGCTCCTTAACGGTTTGTTCGTTAAAATCTCTGCTTCCTTGATTAGTTTTATCCTTTATTAAGATGGTTATGTCGTCTGCAAATTGGTGAATTCAAACTCTATCTGTTTGTATTTTTTGTAATTCAGTTGTATATAAGTTGAAAAGTGGGCGGCTTCAGCCCGGAAAACGATTCATTACGGTTTAGAAAAACATCAGGCCTATTTTCTTTAAATTAAAAGAAATGAATTAACTTTTCGGGATTGTTTAATTTACTACGCAAAAATATGAGCTTGAATTAAAAGAGAAAAAATACAAATGATTCTAAAATCTTCAAGTTACCATAGTTATTTTGATTATCAATTTATTTTGCCTAGACAAAATATTGGTAATTTTAAAATCACTTGCATCGATTTTCTTTAAATTTCAAACTCTTGTTTTTGATTTAAATTTTTTTTTAACCATTCAACGTTAATGTTACTTACATTGTTACTAATAATGGATCAGAATCACACATATTTTAACAACCTGAAGTTCGGAACTGTTAATAGTTTCCACCAAAACTAATTTTTTAAATTAAACGCTTAATAAAATTATATCATGTTACGTCAGTCTCATAATTATATCAGTATGGATAACATGTAACATAAAGATATTTGAATTCTTTCTATTTTATTTTTTAATTATCATCGCAATGGATTAATATGACCTGTGGCACTTTTCTGATTTTCCCGGGGAATTGCGAATTGGGAATTGATTTATTGTCAGTTTTTAGTATATTTTGGTATTCTTTTTTCGATAGCATACTGAGCGATTGGTATTTTGTTCATGTTTTGGGAAAAAATAATTACCAGCAAAATTTTTAGGGAAAAATAAACAACAAAATTACTATGAAATGAAACTATTTTTCCCAAAAATTTAGTATGCTTTGGAAAAAAGAAAACCAAAATACACTAAAAACTGACAATAAGGCCCGTTGTACATTTCAGCTAAGCTAAGCTATAAAACATATCTTAGTTTAGCTTAGTTTAGTTCGCTAGCTCGACATCCGCACATTTGAGCTAATAAATTGGTTCACACATCCTTATACTCCTATATTTTATTTGTGACGCACCCATTAGGTTACTTCAAATTAATTCTGTCCATCGAAAATACGACATAATAATGTCTGCAGATGAATTAGAAAAAATTATAGAAAATAAACTTTATTATCTATATGATAAATATGTTTAAGAAATTTTTGCTTTATTATTATATATTTAAAATGTCTTCCTTTCGTATAGAATATTTTGACAGAATGAAATTTAAATAACATTGTATGTGCGTCAAAAATAAAGTATAGGAAAATGTCATTGTATATGTGAGAAACATAGCTGAAAATTGTAAGGCGAAGACAACTCGAGCTATGTTTATTTTCATAGCTGAAAACAGTACAACATAGTTTGCTTAGCTTAGCTCATGTGTGCAACGATTCATTAAAACCCTTTATTTACAAACAGAGCTATGAACATAGCTCAAATCGTTTAGCTTAGCTTAGCTGAAATGTACAACGGGCCTAAATCAATTCCCAATTCACAATTCCCGGGGAAAACCAGAATACTGACACTGGGCGTTATTTTGGAGAGTTAAATGAAAAAATCGAATTAATGCCATATATGTTTAATAGTATGAAAAAAACGTTATATGTTACACGTACGGTAAATGATCGCCACAGTACTCGTTAAAAAACTTCGAACTCGTACTATAAAAACTTATGTACCGCTCTTGTGACGTAAATAATTATTAAATGACAGCAAATGCAATCATATGCCATAAAAAGTATCTTTGATTGACGACACATGCCGTCATATCCGCGAAAGAGTCAAAATAGTTTCATTGCAACACGTTTCTGACTTGGTTTCATGATATTCATAATATCTTTTTCATTACCATGTGAAAAATAGTTTTTAAGGTAGATTTTAGTAGAACTAATTGATTTATTATGACGTTATAACTTATAACTTTAAACTCGATTAGAGTTTATAATAAATTAGATTGTGTGGAAATATAGATTACATCACCAATCGTAGCAAAATTTGTAATGTACCAAAAACTACTCTTATATTTCCAACCAGTAGGTAAATTGCAGTAACAAAGACAAATAAAACAAAATTCTTTTAACTATACGCAACTCTATAAATATAAATATTTATTTATAAAACATCGGTTTGATTTAAAATCATTTAATTCAAATACATAACATGATTTTAAAGTATGTATGTCTATTTGCTAACCCTTTAATGTCTTAAATGTTTATAGCAAACTAAATATGTATAAAATAAATTTTAGGTAAATTAATAGTTTGTAACATTATATTTATAAATACTCATCAAAATTTGCAAAATGAACAGAAGTAGGTAATTATTTTAAAATAAACCAAAATTTCCCGTTAGTCAAAAATATTAAAAAAAAAAAAACGATTTCCAAGAAAATCGTATTTATTTTAATAAATATTTCATGGTGCAAAAGTGTTAAGTAAAACCAACATAATCTAAGGCGATTTTTTGTTAAATGGATACATTCTGTATCTAAAAAAAAAAAAATTCTCAGCTATTAAGAAAATACCGATATGTAACGATCTAAATATTAACAAAACTTTAATAAGTATTTGATCTCATATAAAACACTTAAATTGAAGAAGTTTCGATTAAACGTAAAACGGAAATAATTTCCAAAATAAAATTAATTTCTTGAGTTAAATTTTATTAATGAAGCGAAACATATTTTTATATTGATTTCATGTTTGGTGTGTAAACTAAGAGTAACAATTTTTTGTATTAGTATTTTGTTCGAACGATGAATTTGCGTTAGAAATTTGAATTAATTTAAATAACATAAGAAAAAAGATTAGATGCTAATTTTAAAGCTTTCCATGATGTAAGTATGCAACACAATAAAATTATTCTTTATGAATAATTGGAATACGGCGCATATTTAAAACACTAAACTAATGATGCTAAACATAAAATTGTTAAACCTATATAATATTTTAGAAGCAATTACTAAAACTTCAAGATTTAGGTACTTTGTATAAATTTAATTCAAAATTTTGCATATGAGTATTTAACTAACCATTCTTCCCAGGCTTGCGTTATGAAACATGAAAAAAATTATTACGAATTAGCAAATGTATAATGAATTTTGTCTAGTCTTAAAACATTATAATAATCAATAAAAATAACGTTGGTTGTTTATTTTTACATGCAAAATCAATAGCGATTTTTTATTATGTAATAATTGGTCCAATTTAAATTTTGTATTTTGGTAACCATTTTAGAAATCTGCGATTTTGTTAACGACAACTAAAATATAAATTAATTTAGGAATATTTCAAATTTGGTCGCAAAATTATAAAACAAATCCAAAAAATTAGCAAACAGATTTCTTTTGTTTGAAAAATTACTTTTGAGCAGCATCATTGACAAACAAAACCAATTTACGAGTATCGTAATCCCGGGATTAATATCAGCAATCGACAATTTTCATAAGGCTTGTTTTGATATGAATAATAATAAGAGATTGCCTTAGCAGTAAAGGACTGTCTTCTTATAACATTCAATATCCAGTAAACATAATCGAAATGCTCTTAGAGACCTAACTGCATTACACAAAAACAAACAAATCAGAAAAGTCACATACCTTCCCCTAACATTTTACGTTCTTAACAGATTTATAATTTATAATAACAAAAAAATCAATTTATCGAAGGAATGGCCCAAAGATCTTGCAGTCGATGTTGTGGCGCAGACTGTAAAATAGAATCCTAAAAAATATGTTTGCAGTTATAAATATTTTTGGAACACAAATTGGAATGTAAGAGAGCATTCACAACGAAAAAACTTTTTACTTACTAGTTTGTTTGAATTTCCAACTTGACGAATAAAAATGTTTGCTCGTTATGTTGAAAATTCATACAAACCTGTAAGTCAAAAGTAAAAAGTGTTTTCATTGTGAATGCTCTGTAATTGTGTGCTTCGATTATTCATACTCACAGTACTTCTCATCAATTATTACGTTTTGCTAAATAGCCCGCTTAAACTAATGTTTTAAAATTATCGTGTCGCTTCAGGTAAATAGAACAAAATAACTTTCTGTTTCAATTATTATTTGTCTACCTATGTGACCACCTCCCAATCCCAACTAAGTTAAGAGATTGCCTTAGAAAAGCGACATCAAATGAAAGTATAAAAATTTACTATTGGACAAAATACATAAACTCGCTGCTACTCACTTTTTCTGCAAAATCCCCACTGGCTGTTATTTTGACGTAACGATTATTGTGATGCTTATAAATGCTTAGATATGCACTAAAATCTTTTAATTATTTCGTCTTAGAATATATTTGTATGTAATGAAGGACTTTCCCAATATCGATTTTAGTTCATTTGTCCCCACGCTTGGGCAGCGCTGATTACTTTTTTTTTTACATACAAAAACAAGTAAAATCATGTTTACAAATACAAGTTTCTTGTCTAAATTAGTGGATGTCCCCATACTTTTTTTTATGATTAATAAAATTCAATATGTTGCCATTAATAATAAATATCAAATTTTAAAATTTAATGAAACATTCAAGACACATTTTGACCATATAAAACTACATACGAAATATTTTAGCCGCCAGTCAGCAAGCGTTGGAATTATATTTGGGAAAGTCACTAATTCTAGTGAGCCTATGTCTTTTAAATTCAAGTGTACAACCTAGTTCAGACTAGGAATTAGTAATCTAGATTTTCGAGGTAATCCTGATTTTCTTTTGGTCTGTACGACTGTGATTAAAGTAATCTTGATTAGTTGGAAGATTAACTTTAATCATCAAAAATTTAATAAACTTGTATGTAAACTCGATTAAATGAATGACAGCGCTTGACATTTTGCGATTGTTGAGTGAAAAAACTATTTATTCTAACTGTGGGTTTCCACTTGGGATGCCTTCGCGAATAATCGCAATCTGTTTTAAATTTTTTTCACACGGATAGTATACATTGAAAAAAATACATATCGGTATATAAATTTGTCTACGCAACCATAGACAAATTTACAATACGATTTGCAATCAAAAGTAGTCATGCCTACATCTTTTTCCATTGCAAATTTTGCATTTACAAAAAAAAGTAAAAATTTCCCTTATATGAGCCGTTTATTTTGAAAGTGGGGCAAGTCCACATTTTGTTGAAACGAGAAAATGAAGGAATAGAGAAACAATAAATGCAAAAATATACGGAATTTTGAATTTTCTTATTTTTTGAAGAAGTATTAGGGATTATTTTTTTTTTATTTTGACTATAAATTGTTCACCGTTAGAAAGATTATACTTTTATTTGTCTATTGTTATCATTAACTTAAATTTTTTGAAAACTTGACTTGCACCACTTTCAAAATTAACGGCTCATATTGTTTAGGAACATTTTCAATCCTCCGATAAACAAAGCAAGCTGAAATATTTTTCCTATGTGAATATTTTATTGTTTTTATTATGATTTTTTATTGACGTCTAGAAATGTCTAAATTGACAAAATTATTTGGTAATACAAATACAAAATTTTTCTAACACAGTGACATGAAACAAAAAATTTCCCTTTGCGAATATTCGCAAAGCATCCAAGTGGAAACCATAGGTAAACACATAGGCTCAATTTTTTTTTTTTTTTGACATAAAAAAATTTTATTATTTACGAAAATAAAAATAAAAATAATTGATACTAGCTACATTAAATTATTTTGAACAAATTGGGAGCGGAGTTACCACCAGACAAGAAGAATTTCAACTAGGTATACTATAACTATGTATATCTCAATATTGAGAAGAGTCATTGAAAATACCTTCGGACATCTGAAAGATCGGTTTTGGGAAATTTAGGAAAATAGGAAGAGGTTTAGAAGTTTCCGTGGAACATGCATCCATAATTATAAAAGCGAGTTGTACATTGCACATTAAAGGAAAAATGATCATGTTGTAGTACAAATACAAATTTAATTATTTCGGGGTTATTAATCATTTCCGTATTTTAGGTGGTAGCGAGGCAGTCGATGGAGATTATCAATACTCTTTAGAATTAAATAAAAACTACATACACTATTTTATATAAAACTAAAATTTTATTGTTTTTCATTTCAAAAAAAAAAATTACAATTGACAGAAATCTTTGAGTTTTAATCAATATATAAAATTAGGCCATGACTTTTGAGTCAAGCAGTCGTATATTTTTTTGGAAAAAGTTTATTTTTCATTAAAAATATTTGCTTTTTTAATAATTTATAATTAAAATTAAATAATTATTTGCTAATATAAAAGTAAAAGTCAAAAGTACGGTAAAGGTGCGTTCAAGATATCTAAAATGAAATCCCTCCCTTTATGCGGAATAAGCGGATAACGGATTCATCGTATTAAACAGCGGGGTCTTTGTGCAAACGTTGCAGTATCACGGAAAGAGCTTAAGCAGCAGTTCGTTGCCGGGATCTGTGTTATAATTAAGCAGTTAGGTGTAAACAATTTGGCCATAAAATGTACACTTTGTTGAGAATGAGCTTTTGCTCAAAACGAGGTGTACCAAAATTAATGTAATTAAATAAATAAATAAATAAAAATAAATAAATAAAATAAAATAAATAAAATTAGGGGGCTTTTGAACCCAATTGTTATTGAAATAGATGCAAAATGGATTTTTGGAGCTCTTATGTTATTGAACCGTATTAGCTTTGCGGTATGATCACCAGGAACACTACAGTATTTAATCGTGAATATCCATTATAGTCTGAACATCAAAAAGAGTAATCTAGATTAAAATAAACTTGTTTCGGCAAATCTGAATTACTAATCCCTAGTCTGAAACTCTGAACACATTAGTATATAATTTAAAATTGATGGAGCAAAAATATCTTAAAATTTTCGTTCGTTACTAGTTGGAATTTATAAAATCCGTGTTAGTTAAAAGTGTTTGCTTTGTGAATGCACTTGTAAATGTTTATAAAAAATTGAAAGAACTGAAAAAGAACGACGAAGGCTATGTATCGCTTCACAAAAAATGTGTTCCTTTATTTGATTAATATAGGTTAAAGAAACATCTTATAAAGATCTTGTGCCAAATTTTATGGGGTGGAAATTTTTTACTTCAGTTCTTTTGAAAACAAAAGAATATTGTTGAATATAAAATACATATATACCTACATATTCTTTAAACATTATTTTCAAATTACCACGGAAATGAAAGTTTCATTCTTTTATCTTGTTTTATTGAAGTTTCTTGTGAGAATTATAGGTATGTATGTTAGAATATGAATTGAATTAAGAGTTTTCTTTTTTGCAAGCAAACAAAATTGAAAATGCTGTAAGCATACTATACAAAGGTTTGTATGCAGTTTTCATAGTAGTGTGAATATATTTTTTGTGTTGGAACTGAATTGAATTTAAGGGTTTTCATTTTGTTTAATAAATTTATAGAAGTAATATTAAATACTACCTTACTGTTTTTATTTATGATGCAAATCGTAGTTTCGTATTCGTGCTTAATTATGAATTTCATGTAAACTGAGTCCCGCACCTTAAAAAGACTAGCCCTTTTTAATAGTTTTGTTTTTTTGGAAAAGAACCCCTCGAGATTTACATTTTCTTTACTTATGTACATATGTAACTACTAGGTAAAGGTATATTTTTTTATTCAGCACAGACATGATATTTTCAAAGAATACACATAATTACATATTTCACATACAAAGTTTCTTTATCATAATTGAAAATATGACACCGTCACAAATATTTCTTTTTTTTTACGTTAATGCATTAGTGAAAAATATAAAACAAGTCATAAAAAAGTATACAGCTACAGCTAGTAGTTTAGCTAAACTTCAGCCATTTTTATTTACCTTTCAAAAACAAAAAAAAAGCCAAAGAAAAAATTATATGTAGCTATTAATTACCTGTTTTGTGTGATTAGGTTTGGATCCAAAATAAAATTTCAATTAAATGTTAATACACAAATAAATTTAATTATTAATCTTTCCATTAACAGATTAATTGATTAAAATAAACAAGATTATAATTGAACAATAAAAAGCATAGTAGCACCTGATTTTATCACATAACTGTATTTTAGCTCACGATTTATCAACATCTTTAACACAAACGTTTTTCTTGACACTGTTACTTCAATATATTAAACAATATAAGATTTGTGTATAAAGTTAAAAGAATATAAGCTTACAAAATAAAATATTACACGAAAACTATATTATTTTAACTATTATTTATTTTTATTTCTAGTGTATTATTTACTTTCGTTTTACATATTTGCACAGACAATACATAACTTGATAACACAAAACAAAAAACTGTCACAAGTAGAATTTCTCCCGTCTACTGTATTATACTGCCACTATAAAGGAACGTAGAATTATTTAAAGAATTTGTATGGATAAGTTATTCGAACTTTTGACAATGAAGTACAAATTTACTATGGAAAAGTTATTTTTAAACAAGATGCAACAGCTAGTGACATCTATTATTAGAGAATTTTATTATTAAGTAATTTTAAATTTAATAAACTTTTAATTTTAATAATTTTATATGTAAAAGAGTTTCTCATAAATTATATATAAAACTACAATTTACATTTACATACAGATGACAGATAAAAAATGAAAAATAAGTGATTTTAAATTTCAAAAACAAAAATGCAAAATTCCGTTTGTAGCACATGTGCGATAGCTATTCCATCACTAATCTTAGAATTTATGAAAAATTGTAGCTATTTAATCTTAAAATAAATAAAACGTATGATTATTACGTAGTGTATGTAGTTTTCCACCACCCAATTTTTTTTCGAAATCTGATAATGTAGTTTCAACTAACACATCTATAAATGATGTATGTAGTTTCAACTAAAATGTTTTTTTATTTCTTACGAAAAGAGAGAGTTAAAATGTTTTTAATAAAAATATAAACCCATTACATTTTGTTAAACAAAAATAAACAGGGTCAACCGAAAACGTAATTTTCATTTTCATTTTAGTTATAATTTTATTATTGCACAGTGAATAAGTGCTGTGTGCTTTTATTATTTATTGTTAATAATTAATTAATAAAATAATTTGTGTTGTGGCTTACTCAGCGAATTTATATGTGTGAATATCGATTTCCTTAGTGTAAATAATGCTAATTAAAAACTATAGTTATTAAAAATGTTAATCAAAATATGTGGATTATTTTATTTAATTAATTGTAAGAACAATAAATTAATAATATGTAGTTTATTAAGTTCAAAATTAAAAAAAATTGAAATACTAATTAGTTTTGCGATTAGAAATCAACCGACCGAAAATATTTTAAAAAGGTTTACAATTTAACTTCTGACCAATTTCAACGTGTTATTATTTGAACAAAACTTTCCTTTTCATCGATACATATCTAATATACATAGTTTTTCAAAGTTGAAATGTATTTGAAATATTAATTATGCATAATTATTATTTGTAAATGGGTTTTTAATAATTTTAAAAAAAACGCCAAGTTAATAATTCAATCTACCAAGATTTCAATTTTTTCACTTTTACCCCAAATATCTTAAAATCAAGGCCGTTGATCTGTTTAAAATACACTAAGACCTCGCTTTGCGTTGGTATAGCGTATCAAAATCATTAATTAGTGAACCAATAAATTAGTTCCTGATAACACAAATAATTAAGAAACGTTGAATGCATAGATTCACGTGCATTTTATTAATTCTTACATTACATAAAAACAATTTAAAAGTAAATTAAACAAAACGAAAATCGATGCTGGTAAACAACGTGCAGAATTGTTGTATGTAGTGAAGCACGCAGATCTGTGTTCAAAATACACTTATGCTGCATGCAGGGTCGGCTTCATGAAATCCGGACGGTAATGTCTGACGGTTATCATTTTCGTCATGTTCAAGAATAATGTCTGACGGTTATCATTTTCGTCATGTTCAAGAATAAAGATTTGTTTTCTTTTATATATTATAGCCTATTGATAAGCATAAAAATTAGAAACTATAAAATAGTGTATTCTAAATTCGAGGCATACAGAAATTCTGCACATCTGTTACCAGCAAAGGCTCTCGAACATATTTAACTAAAAAGTAAAACTTCAGCGATTAGATAAATGACGATTTCACAATAATTCATGACTTTTTAATTAAATAAGTTGTTAGAAAAAAATAATAATTGGACGTAAATTGTGGGTTTGTCGGATCCCAACGAGATTTTATTGTACGAATCTATCGGGAGGATTTCCCTATTTCCCTTCGTAAACAGTAACGCATAGTGCATTGAAAATTTCAGTAAAAAATTGAAGAGTAGTTTAGTGCAGTAACTTTAGGTACATGTAATAGATCCGATAAGACAGTTACAGTTGTAATTTGAACTTTTTGACTGAATATTAAAAGTAAACTTTTAGTAAACTTAATTTCTTTATTTTTATTTGAAGCTTTTAAGAGATCTTATATTTAATATTTGTATTGAACTGTATCAAACAGCTAAACGTAGTAATTAATAAGTAGTAAATTCATTCACCTAAATAAAAAACATAAATGTTTAGATATTTACATAAGTCTTTTAATCAATTAATTGACAAGTTTAAATTTGAGAATTTGAAAGTAATGAACATAAAGCAGTGTAGTGTTTTCCAGACTCAATAAAAGATTAAGACATTATTAATTACACAAACTTATGTAACTTAGTATTGACCTCAGTGGATTTCTTTAAATAATGTTATAACAAGTTTTTATTACACTATTATGAGAGAGAAAAATATATTACAAAAGAATTTAAAAATGTTGTCGCCATCGAACCATACCCCATATTTTCTATAAAGGTATAATTTAATGAAATTATAACTAATTATTTTCTTTGAAGTTTAATATTTCTTTTCGTCTGTAAATATTTAACTTTATACCAACTTGTCTTCTTATATTGTAATTTATGCAAAAAGTCACATCATCTTAAAATTGTATAGCTAGTAATAACTAAAAGACGACACTTTCACTAATCAATGCAAACAAACAAACCGCAAAATTTCACAAGTCTATTAATTTACTAAAAGAAATATTTGTAACAAATAACAAAACTACGTTTATTGCCAATGATTTAAGATTAAGACTATATAGTATCCAGTACAACACTTTACAGTGCAAAACACTAAACCAATATTCAAAATTGTAAATGTTTTAAAAGAAGAAAAACTTGAGAATTTCTGTGTGACTCAATTATAAGGATTTCAATCGTTTTTAATTAAATAAATATATAAATTAATTAACAGGTTGCTAATATGTTTTATTTCAGATGTAAGTAGTTTTATTGTACCACAAGAAGTGCCATCCTTGCTATCTTTAGTGTACTCAAATATTCCACCGATCAAGAAGGGAAGTGATTCTCGTTATGGTATTGGTTTTCGGTTAGGTGAGCATGCTGATTTTCAAGTTTTACTGGAGTTGGGACCACAAAAATATACGAGGCCAATAGGTAAATTGCAAAATTGTGCCGTCTTGTTATTTTGGTTTAATTATTATTTTTGTTATATTATGTTATAGGTCAAAACGCGGAAACTGCTTCCAGTAAACGAGAAACAAGCCCTGTAGAATACAAAGACACGGTTTGATTTTTTTTTTTTGCTTTTAGAAATTTATTACAATTTACAATTCATATTAAAAATTATCTTTTCTAGATTAAAAAGACAGAAGGTGAAACATGGATATCAGATTGGTCCAAAAATATGAATCAAAATGAAGAAAAAGACGATTTGGAACTAAAAAAAACAAATGAAATGCCGATAATTCCTGAAGAAGCTTTACGACAGTTACAGCAGCTTTACAATAAGCAACCGAGTGACACCAACACTAATCAGAAAACATTAGATTCCATTAATCCAGTTCCAGTTATTGGTGAAAACAATTATTTTCGCCAGCAACCATTTATTGCACCAAGCAATAAAAATAAATCCAAAATTACCGCAGAATTAATGGATGTTGATTTTGAGTGAATACACCTAAATTGTGGCTTAGGATTTAATTAGTTTGTAGTTTGTGTGTATATATTTGTAAACATTTATAAGGTATACCTATCAATAAAGGTGCAGTTCAACTGAAATAGCGTTACATTAAACAATCCATCAGTTTCAATCAATTCAAAATTCTGTAATCTATCTGAATTCAATTATGCTACTAACACATTTAAAATTTTCCTTACCGAGGTTGCGGACCAATTCTCGGGTAATAAGTCCAAATCGGAGGGGGTTGGTATAGGTTGGTTAGCTTTCGTGGCGAATATGCAATTGACGTTAAAATAGTGAAATCTGTACGATTTTAATTAACGATTGTTACTAAATTTAAAATGTTAACAGTTTTAATACAAAATTTCAATTTATCATCATAAATTCAAATTTTGTATTCAAACTGTTAAAATTTTAAATTTTATTTTTAATAAATGCCCAATATTTTAAGTACATATTCATTAATTAAAATCGTTCGGTTTTCACTATTTTAACAGTTTTCTTACATAATTTGATGATAAAGGAAATATCGTTCTCGTCGCTCGTTCTGAATGAGCAGTGCACCGACCTTAACGGATTCTAAATAAATAAATTGATCTTGGCAGTGCACTTCTGTGGATGTGTTATGGTGATAGGAAGGCTGAGTTGTGGAAAACCTTTAATTTTCGGTGTGATATTAATTCTATGTCCGTGAAACAATATATTCCTTCACAACCTATTCGGAATCGGATTCCGGTTGTATATATAAATATAAACAATTCTCAGAAATTACTAAAGCAGCTATTATAAAAAGTAGTAACGCTTGTGTCTGGAATAACCTTTAAAAAAAAGTGGTTAATAGTTTGGAAGAAACTCAGTGAACGTGAGGGAGGACCTGTTTGTATTGAGATGTTATATATATCAGCAATTTCATCATGGTAATAGGACAGTGTCAAAATGATCTTGTTTGCACTTAATCCCTTTGGTAACCATCGGTCCAGAGATTGTCGGGAAAATAGCGTCAAGCGCCGTAGTTGTACTCTTAACAGCAATATGTAGTAAATAAACAGTCACTGTCAACCTCAATTTGGCGGGCCTCAAGTGTTTGGTTAATTGTCTCGAAAATAAACAATACGGATTATGATTATGTTCCCAGCTATTCAAATTGACTAGTTTCCAACATTATTAATGTGATGGCATACTGGTTTTGGGACTAATCTGGATATCAAGGTTCATCTTTTTTTCATGGAGATTATTATGTTATTTAAGAATCTGTTAATAAAAATTTTGATAGTTTTGTATGTTTTTCTTACAGAAATTTGGATATAAATTTATGAGCTAAACTATTATAAAACAGATGGCTATAATAGGTTTGCACAGTGAAACAGTAGTTAGGTATGTTTTGTAATTTGGAGGAAACTTCTTCTGGCTTCTCTGAGCCGGTAAGTGAACATGTGATTCTGTTATTTATTTATGTTTTGAAAAGCACATGCAATTAATAGGGCTGTAAATATGGTTATGTTCAATATAATTTCGCAACTTGATTCAATTTTAATCTAAGCAACGTCTCGTGGTTTTTGAGCTGCTAATACTAAATGTTGCGGTAATTTTACCTCTGTCCATAAAGGAGAAGCAACGACGACTTTCGTCAATTTTGTCAATTACTCATGTTTTCTAAATTGCTTGAGAAAGTTATTAAAAAACAAAAACTGAATTTGATATCAGTAATCAAATTTCTTAGTGATCAGGATCACTGATCAGTTTGGCTTCAGAAATCAGTGCTAATTTGACTGCTGGAGCTTGCTCTTTTGAAAGAGTTTGTATAAATACATAATTTGAAGGATAATAGGAAAGCAACAGATGTGAATACATACCTTTTCAATGAGGAATCAGAGGGATTAAAGAGACTTTTGATGAAAATGCGAAGGTAAAATAGCTTTACCTGTCTTAATATTCTTTACTCATCTAAGTCAGCTTTTATTACAGATTAAAGCAGCAGTTGAGAAATTTAATTCATAATATTGTCTTGAGGGAGTTCAAAATATAAAATTGGATTTTCTTGAATGAAACTAAATCAATTTTAACACAATTTTGTAAGAATAAGGTGCTGCTTATAGATTTCAACCAGGTAGGTATTTTTTTTTTAATAATTTAGATGTTGCAGTGAACAATTGTGTCAAAACCTTGATTTGACTACAGGCACGAACACAGAATATGCGAAAGAAGTTATTATTGTTCAATTTCAACATAGGCAGCTATAATGACTTAAAAACATAAATTTTTAAAACCAGTGATTGCAAATTTACGTATTCACATATCAAGCCATACGAGATTAACAATCATCCACTTTTAATCAACGATCGGTTATATCGAGTTTCCAAGCCATAAATAAATAAATGATTTTATTTCAAATTAACGATGGACGTTTTTTTATATAACTTGCATTAACTAATTATATATAGGTATTCTAATATTTTCAACGTAACGTACATTGCATGTACAAACAATTTTTTACAAATAAAAATTAATCGTTTGGGGTTCCTGATTTTTTATCTGACGGTTTTTCCGTGGCTTTTGCCTCCTTCAGTTCTTGGTCTATTCGTTCTTTTGCTCGGAATATTTTGGACTGGATATAGAATGAGCCACCCTTTGATTTATCATTCACATCAAACAAATGTTTATAATTGTTCTCTATTAGTTCGGGATCTAGTTTTGATACATTTAATATTTGTTGCGCTTCTTCTAATGTAATACCTGAAAATGAATTCAATGTTTATTAATTTGTATGAAATGACTAACTTAATTATGAAGTTGTACCTGATCTTGCATTTGAAGCTGCCCTATTGTTGCCCTCTCTCCCACCTCCACCTCGTTTGGCCGCTTCTTGAGAAGCGGCTATTTCTTGTCTGAGTGCTTTGGCAAATGCTCTTCCAATTACTTGTCCACCAAGTACTATAATTTGAGCTAAATATTTCGCCATAATTTATATATTATTTAATTAATAAAGTTATTAGATTATCCAAGATAAAAAGTATTATTCAATTCATAAAATTTTGCATAAGATTTTTAGGTTAGAACATTTTTGACAGTTCATTTACTGTGAAAGAAGAAAACGTCAGTCAAAACCAAGTACACCAAAACTTTTCGCCCTATAAACCATAAAACTAATGTGGTTTTCGATTCACCAAAAAAGAGCAAGTCTGCTTGCTCTTTCTGCTGTCAAACTGTTCGATTCTTCAAGAAAAACGCTCGGTCGAGCAAAATTGTTGTTGTTTTACGAATCTCGATTTTTTGGCAGATTTACAAACACAAACACAAATAGAACTGTCATTTTGAATGATATTTTATTCGATTTGAGTTTATTGAAAGCGTCATTTGTGTTTTGTGTTTTTTTTTGTGTTTCTGTTTATTTTTTTATAAATATTTTATATTAAAGAATTAATTTGTGTTTAATTAATATAAAAATATCGATTTAATGAAAATTATAGGTTATGTTTATACAAACGTCATACACACACACATATATATTAAGGAGCAACTGTTCGATTCACCAGCAGTAGAGAGTGATCTTTTAAAGATTTGGTAAAAGGTGAATCGAAATCGACATAAATCAGTCATCGCTGTCAAAAAACGGCGATACTATAGATGGATTAAATCTAAAGATGGCACTACTAGTTTTTTAAGCATTTTTTTGTATCGAAACCAAAATGTAAACAAAAGCAAAAACCCGCATAAAACAGACAACTAGACATGAATTATACATATAAAAAATTAATTTTATTTTTTATTTATGTACCAAAAATTAAAAATTGTTAAAGCTAACATCTTTAGAAGTAATCCCGTACTCAGTTTGGGTTAATACTGCATTAATAAATCTGCCTATACCATTGACTGCAAGTATGATATACTTTATGGCCGCACAACGCTCTTTACGGGTTATATTATAATTTATTTGCCAAAAATTAAAATGTACTGTACGTTCGTATTCAGGAATACCAAAGCATTTACGAATCGAACTGGACTGCCGTTTCCTACATAGATTCGTATCGTATTTAGGAGTAGGGGCCCTGTTCTAAAAGAGACTAAAGAATTTTTAAGGTTTTTTAGTTCCTTCTTTATTAGTTTATGAAATATTGAACTATTTTAACTATCCCGAACAATCCCTATTTTGTTTTTATCTTTATTTGGTCAAATCTGCGCACCTGCCGAATTGATCTTCAAAATATCGCGAATCTCATTAAATATTTTTCTTATAAATAAAATCGCATTTGTTATTTATATAATCAATTAAACAATTTTTTATTTGGTTTAGGGCTCTTTTTTATTTCTTTAAACTAATTAAAGCTTTAGCTTTCGAACCCTCTTCGGATTCATTTTCAAAAGCGAAATCCGAAGAGGGTTCGAAAGCTAAAGGTTTAATTAGTTTAAAGAAATAAAAAAGAGCCCTAAACCAAATAAAAAATTGTCTAATTGATAAATATATTGGCTCATTAAAATAAAAATCAATTTATATTTATATAATGTTTATGTATGGATCTCAAATTTTTTACATCAAAATTCTTCATGAAATTGTATGTGTTTTAAATTATACTAATTTTAAAATAAAAATAAAAATATATGTATGTATTTAATTTATTATTTTAAATTTATAATATTGATTTGTTAATTAAAAAAAAAAATCAGACAAACATAAAAACAACAGTTAAATGTAGAGTTTTTTTTGGGTTCTCTTTTCATCGGTAAAGATGAGCTAAATCTCTGAGTGCGTAACATATAGCTTTGCCAACCTCCGCTCTAAAATAAAAAAATCGTAAATAATTATATTTGCTAAAATAAGCAAGTGGTTTTGTCTTCATATGCAAAATAATAATGGACGTACTTTAAAATATTTTCCTGGAATTCTGTTAATTGTTGTTCTGTTGCCGTAACATGTCCTCCACTGTTCTTTTTTGGTAAAGCATCTAAAGCCATTTTCAAATAATTTCCTAAACTGTTTAAATTGATTTGTTTTAAATGGTTTATTACATCAGCTACATCGTTCAACATATATGAATGTAAACAGAAAACTGATGCATGAACTAAATTCATAACTAAGGCTTCACCATTCCCTTCCACAATTTGTCTTACTAGTTCCTTTTCAACGTCATGCTTGGTTGAACTCGCAGGTATCCCGTATGCTAATAGTGAAACTAAAAATTTCATAACTGATTGATTTGCGTCTTTATGTGATAAAGTACAAGCGAGTATAGCACACTGTAGTATAGGATTTAAAATCGGTGACCGTAAAAATTCCAGAGGACATCTTTGAATAAATCGAGTACATAAACGGAAAAAATCATCTACAGTATCTGGATGATTTTTTAATCCATCTTCTTCTTGTAATATATTGAATGAAGGCTCAATAAATGCTTGCAACATTTCTAACAGACCTTGAGCACACGCTGGATTCTTTCCAAACTCATCTACTAACACACTTCCTAAATATAGGAAACAGCTATGTTGATGCCGGGAATATAAATTGACAATTTGTTTCACAAGAGGTTCTAATATATGTCCACTTTGCTGTCCTATGCCTCGCACTGCATACCGTAACAATCGGCATGCACGTTCCATTACACGAAAATCATTTTGATATTTTTCCATAACGTTTGAAATAACTGGCCATATATCTGTTAATACGATCGCTGATGGATGAACTTCATTTTCTTTAATATTAGGTTGAGTATGTTGTAATATTGCAGCTAATCGGTCCAACCAAAATGAAGGATCACTTCGTTGTGATCGTTCCAATTCTATATCTTTTTCTAAGAGTTCCAACAATGGTGATATTTGAAATGTACATATTTCGCGTAATACTACTGGAATTTGATCATTGGAAATTCGTCCAATTATTGTTGAAATGCCTTTCAGCAGTCCTATTGCAAAATCGTTTGAAATTTCAAAACTATCTAAACTCTTTACAATTTGAACCAGTCCATCTATATGTTTGGTCATGTGATTAGTGCAAACAGAACAAATCTGCTGTAGAGCCGAAGCGGCCGCAGATGCTAGACCAGATTTTTGTTGTAATCCAATTAATAAAAAATTTAATATTGATTCTAAAAAATCGCTATTACTGTCAATCCATTCACATAGTTCTCCCATCAATAAAATTGAAGTATACCGTACAGCTATGTGTGTATTTTCGGGAAGATTTAGTATGGCTTCAATTACTTTGGGTACATAGGTTGATTCATCACTGTAATTACAAATAATTTTGGTTATCGATTTAATCTCAGAAATTAAAATGTATACTTACGTTAGCATATTTCTGGCAACTGTTTCCATCACAAATAATGCTGCTTCACTTCGTTCCCATGTTACGGATGGATCTTGTAGTGAATGAAACATTGTTTTGAATACGTTAGTAGAACCCACAATAAATACAATGTCTTTAATTAAATCGGAAACTTTTTTTCGGAATTCCTAAAAAATAAAATTGTTACCAATTCACTATGTAACAAAATATGTATGATATGTTTAACAACTTACATAAAAAGACTCTGATTCGTCGATTAATCCTTCGTGATCTGAATCAATTTGTGAATGGCGATAAATTGCACTAATCAAACGTTCAATATACGGTTTAAAGTGATTTGCCAAATTAATGTCAACTTTATTATAAACATCCTCACTTAATTTAAACCATAGATTAAATGTAATCTCAGCCACTTCATAATCATAATGACCCACACAATTTAATACCAAATCTAAAACTTTAATTGAATAATGAGGTTGAACATCTGTTGATTCTATAATCATTTTCGGCAAAAATGTTTCGGCCAAGCCAGTAAATAAACGACAATAATTTGTCGCTTTGTCGACATCTTCATGCGCAACAGCCAAATGATATGCATCCTCAAGGGCTAAAATTCCCTGGAATACTTGATTTTCTAGTATTTGTTGATGATTATTATTAGTTTCAATACATTGTAATAATGTACATAAACCATCTACAGATGCATCATTCTGTCTGAGAGTTGTAGATGGATCTCGTAAAGTTGTAAAACAATGTTTCAACAATGGACAATCGATAATTTCATCTAAATTAATCACATGGACTGACAACCATGAAGTGAAACATTTTACAACATCAATTTGTATATCACAATTTGTAGCTGTTACATTCGATGTTAAACATACTGATAAAAATTCTAAAACAATTCTTGAATTTGTTTCTAATTCTTTAATGATATCGTCACGTCTATTTGCTCCTAATCTTAAATATCGGGAATTAATTTCTTCCGGTATAAATGTTAAAATTATTAATAATGGCCAAATTGTATTGACATCATTGGATAATTTTTCAATTAAAGATAATGTTGAATTTGCCCATGCAGACATTAGCAATGATAGATCAGCTACCGCTAAACATAATTGTGTTACAATTTTTTTATCAGTATCTAATGTAATTTGACTAATGTGCATCATTAGCGCATCGCGTAATGATTCGTGCGATGATTGTGGAAGCTCATGAAATGAATTTTGTATTTTACTGCGCATTGTTTGTGCAGCAAAATAGCATGAAATTAAATCCCGCTTTTGTTGTAACAGTTCATCAGCTATACTCCAAGAATATACCTAAAAATAAAATAATTACGAAAAATAAAATTGAGGTTAAGTTTTTTTTTTTACGAACACCATAAATAAAACCGGTGTACCAAAATTTACTTACCGATTTTTGAAAATCTTCAAGCCATTTGGCGGCCTGTTCCTTTTCTGAATTATTCGGATTATTATACAATGTATAAACCCCTTGATAAACATTATCAGCACTCGGTGTGGTATCCATAATCATGTAGAATGCTAACTTTTTAGCACTCCAAATCACTTTCGAATCTTATCACGAAAATGTCAAAAAATAAAAATTATTTGTAGAATCAATTTGTAATTTTCCAACAATTTCAATAATTAAAATTAAATTATTTATTTAATTCAATTCATTTCGATGTGCATTTAAATTATAGATTTAATGTAAACATAAATATTTTAATTTTTATTTAATTATTTTATGATAAAATTTCGCTCTTCTAGAACTAAAAATATAAAATATACAAAAAAATTTTGGGTCTTTTCTTTTTTCAGTTTACGTCAATTATTGAACGCGAGTAAAATGTTGTTTATTGCAATTGCAACTGTCGTTACTTTTCTAATTAGGTATTGTGGTGACATCTACTTGAAATTGAAACAAACGTAAAATCGTTATTAGAAAGTTTCGAATAGGCTTATTGGGCAATTTGACTTTTGTGTTTCCAGTTATAATAAAAAACACTCTCGATCTCGAGTAGAAAACTTGTGAAAAAAATTAGTTTTTTGCTCGGAGTCTGTTTTTTTACTACAACTACTGGAAAAACATTTGTTTGGGTCGACTACTCGACATTTTCCCCTTTTCCTTACGAAAATGGCTTGCTTGTTAGAAAATCCACATCGAATACCTGCTGGTGCACTCAAGGGTCAAGGCTAACTAATAATTTTTAAAAATTCTATGTATACATATCAGGAGATTAACTATTAAAAACCCCTAAACCTATACTAAAACATTTTGATACAAATTAATTACTTTTATTAAGAATCATTTACAGCTAATTTAATATCATCGAGGTAAGAATCAATTTGAGATTCTAGCGCCAATATATAACCAGTATTACAATTCTCTGTTCCAATAAATGTAACAATTAATGGCAATTTATTCATTTGAATTACCTAAAAGTAAACAAAATAATTAAGAATCGAGTGATGTGCTTAAATCAGGGCGTTTAACAAACTTGATAATTTGAATAAAGGCATATAATCGTTTGATTCTTGCCTAGGCCTAATTTACTGGATTGATCAGTTGCCATTGTAAACGTAGAGATAAACGATGGTTTCATAGCTAATTCAGGCGCTCGTTCTGAAACCATTCGTATGAGAGGAACGCCATCACGATCAGTCACTAAAACACAAGATAATCCCGCAACCCTAGAATGAATATTTTTTAGAATACAAATGTGAAATTGAACAATACATTACATACTTGTGTAATAATCCATTGAAGAATCGTTTTACATCGTCTGTCATTATTACAATCTTTCCTACACAAATTTATAATTATTTTGACGTCTTGTTTGACATTTAATTATAAAATATACAAGTTTTCAGTTCAACGTGTCATCTGTGATCATTTTTTGGTACTACCAACATTTTGATGATTATTTTTTAACAGGTTCGCTACCAGTGGTGGTTGATTCACGAGGTTGAATATTTTATCCTAGGTATTTATTTCCGGGCTCCTTAAAACCAATCAAATCTTAATTTTTGTTATTTCATTGGTTTAGGAGGCAACAAAATCATGTCACACTTTCTTTGAACGTTTGTATCTGCGAAACTAATACATAATCGCATGCTAATAAATGATCCAGCATTAGAAAGCTTTTAGACTATTTATAGAAACTCATAATAGAGAGGAGGTTGATGTTTAGTACAAAGGCTAAACATAATCTATAATCAAAATATATTTCATGCATCTTACCTTTACTACTTCGGTAGAGTGGTGTAAAATATTAATTTAAATTTCTCACAACTTTGTTTCGCCGCCCTCCGTTTTAATTATGATAACATTTGAATGAATAGTGACTACAATTCCCTAAGCCGCATATTTCATAGATAAGAGTCAGAGCTTACCTATTACCCCCGACAGACACAAACTAGCTAAAATCGCGAATTCAACATTATAACTTGATAACTCGACGATTTCATAACTTGATTATCTGGGATTCATATGATAAACTAAAAAAATAAAACTTAAAATTTGTTTTTAAAAAATACGACAAAAATTAGAGAGATCTCCAAAAAGAAGTGACAACTTTTACAAAACCAACCAAAGTGAATAATCTGTTAGCGGAAAATGAGAGGAATATGAAAAGGCCCGCAAAACTACGCGCAAAACGCGTTTCACGTAAATTCAACCATAGAGCTCGAACCGCTCTATATGACCGAGATACATAAATGTGTGTGCAGGATTGCAGTAGACCCAAGCTATAAAGATTATCAAGAGCTATACAGAAATTGTAGACTCTCAAAAGTGAACTACATCAAGTTATTAATACGACTTCTGTTTCCGTATAAGATTATAGTAGAACGGTTAGACCTATTATACATAAATGATCGTATAGGCAATTGGAAAAAATATGTAATATACAGAAATTACGACGATATAGCTTCATCCACAACAAACAGCGATTTAGTAAGAGTATTATACCCTTGACAGACTGCGATTTATTAAATCCGATTTAGCTAAACTCGTTTAAAATTACGGTTAATAGACTTAAACTGTTATTGTTTTCATAATATTTGTTAATTTAATACACTCCCATTACATCGAATTTAGTCACTTAACTCAAAATAAAGTATAAATACCGTAAATCTAACTGTGGCAAATTTCGAAAATTCACTAAATCGGATTTAAACCATAGTCTGTCTACTCTAGGGCTTTTAGAGGGGTGGTAATGAGACTAACAACTCAACGACCTATCGGCAACATATTTAAAACAGACGGTCAAAACAAACATCAACAAGTCTTGAAACATTAGGTTTATCAAGCCAAATTATTTTTTACGGAGGGAGAAATTATCAAGAATTTTGCAAGTACAGTTTCAATCTGAGTGAGGATAACGAAAAATTTAATTTTTTACCAGTCAATCTCATCAGGCTATAGCGACTGCAATGCTAATTACACTTTTGATTATTTCCTTTATATAGAAAACGACCATGTAGTTAAATATTAGCGAATTTTGGCTAGAACCGATAAACCTAATATTTCAAACCAGAAATCGTATTTATGCGTTAAATAAAAATAAAATTGAAATTTACCAAGAGTTTAATATGTGTGTTTGCGTATAATTCGCTAATACTTAACTACATGGTCGTTTTCTATTGACGATTGGAGCGTCTCGGATTCCATCTAGTGGATTTTCTTTTAACTGGGCCAACGCAGTTTTTTGGCATTTATTGTAAATAAATAATAATCAAGCTGGCATTGAGAAATAAGTCATGATTTATTATTAAATTGTATCTGTTATTTTTTACGCTTTTTGCGCTCTTTATAAAAAGTATGCCTCAACTTAATATATTTTTGGAACATTTCCATTTTTAAAATTTATTGTTAATAAAAAATATTACCTGATTTTGGATGAATATTGTGCTTCAAAACAAAACAAAAATAAACTGACAAATTGTCATAAATTCAAACGTCACATTTCGGCGTTGGGCCAATTATGTTTTGTTCCGCTAGAGGCGCATTTCATACTTCTACAATCGTCAATATACATATTCCCGAGTGGATAATATCTCTTTGCTCACGAGTGGCATACAACGTTTTATCCAATTTTGTTGAAATAAATGTAAATATTTGTAAATTAATAAGAAATAGTTCCATTTTGTGTTTTCACACTGTAGCATTGAATTTTGAAATACATTTTATCGTGACCGTTTTTTAAATTTATGTGACGAGTTTCTTTGACGTAAATTACAAAATCTACGAATAATTTTCCAATGACTACTCAACATTTTGTTATACAAAATATAACTCACGTTGCCACTAGCAGCGTGGGTTATAAAATAACAATGGGTTATTTTACATTTTCTCTATTTGAAATCAGTCTACAGTCTTCCCTCGAATAAAAGCACTAGTCCTTTTAATGGAATAGAAGGACCATTGGTCCTTCTATTCGTTTAAATGGACTAGTTCCTTTATTCGAGTGAAACGAACCATCAGTAAAACAAAATGAAGAAAATGTTATCAAAATATGCAAAATATTGGTTCTAAGGAAATGTATAATTTTAATTTACTCTACGAGCCCTTATGAAACCTTTTATCACCGCAATTTCTACGCGTTGAATGGGAAAAGGTGCATGGTGAAGTAATTCATGATGTGTGATACTTTGATAAAGTATTGGCGGATTAGTTTTGGCCGTTTGACACAAAAAACAAGTTGCTTTACTTGTGGATGCACTTTGCTTGTAAAGATCATTCCGATTTTATAACATGGTTCGATACATATCTTCTACCTTTTTTGGAACTATTGGGGAAAGATGAGGAATTGTATCAACTTTTCGATGAAGATGATGAAAGGGTAATTTCAAAAGAAGAATGTAATCAATCCGGTATTGAGATAAGGGCGATTGACAATATTACAAAAACTAAATATAAAAATAATTGAATTAGCCAAGGAATGTTCCAAGTTATCAGAAACCAGCTATGAACGGGATTTGCCAGAGAATTCGCTCACCATGGTAAATTTGGATGGCTATTCCGGTTTGAAAATTTAAAATAATTAAACTATAATTATTATCAATATATACTACTTACGTGATTTATTAAGAATTCAAACATTAAACTCAAACCAACCATTCAACTTCTACGTGAAATATTAAAAATGCTAATAACATTTCACGTATAGGATACAAATGGCCAAATTGAACTTATGTAGCTATTCAAATTCTTACTAAATCACACAACATATCAACAATAATTATAATTTAATTTCCAAATATACATGAAGTTTAAATTTCATTTTATTCAAACATTTATTAATGTTTAATTTTGAAAATTATTTTATAATAAAATATGAAGTTTAAGAATGAAACAACATTGTTTTTCGTACCTATCAGCTAAACCTTACTCATTTTGTTTTATTAGTCAGTATTAACAATTCAATCTTTATTCGTTTTAATGAATCAGTTCATTTTATTCGAACAAAAGGACTGGTCCTTCTATTTGAAGGTCCTTTTATTCGAATTAATTTCTATGATTTCTAAAAAATGGATAATTATTGTTCTCCCGAATAAAAGGACTAGTCCTTTAATTCGAGGGAAGACTGTAGTTATCGGGCTTTTATGTATCAAAGTTGGATAAACTATTTTAAACAGGTTTTTGGTTTCAAAAATTTCGTCGTGGTGAACTCAGTCTTGAAGATGAGAAAGGTCGCGGACGTCCCTCTGCCATTGACGACGATGAATTGAAGGCTTTGGTGGAAGCAAACCCACGCACGACTGTTCGAGAGCTTACAGGGGACCTAGGCGAAAGTATTGGATTAATTTCGGAACATTTGTGCCGAATTGGAAAGTCGAAGAAGCTCGACAAATGGGTGCCACACGAATTGAACGAAAACCAAAAAATCGCCGTTATGAAGTTTGCTCTTCACTTCTTTTGCGCAACAAAAACGAACCATTTCTGGATCGCATTGTGACGTGCGATGAAAAGTGGATTCTATACGACAACCGACGACGTTCAGTGCAATGGTTGGACCGTGGCAAAGCCCCTAAATACTTCTCCAAACCTGAGCTGCATCAAAAAAAACTATGGTGACTGTTTGGTGGTCGTCAGCCGGAGATCCAGCTTCTTGAATCCTGGCGAAAATATCACAGCAGAGACATATTGTCAACAAATTGACAAAATACACAAAGAACTAAAACGTCTGCGTCCAGCATTAGCCAATAGGAAGGGCCCAATTCTTCTGCACGATAATGCTCGACCACATGTTGCACAACCGACGATGGAGAAGTTGAAGCAACTTGGCTACGAATCTCTGCCTCATCCACCATACTCACCAGACCTCTCGCCAACCGACTACCACTTTTTCAAGCATCTCGACCACTTCTTACAAGGAAAAGAATTCAACGACCAAACAGCCGCAAAAAATGCCTTCGAAGAATTCGTCGCTTCCAGAACTTCAGAATTCTATGCAACTGGAATTAATAAACTTGTATCTTGTTGGCAACAATGTGTAGATTCTAATGGTTCTTATTTCGATTAATAAAATTTATTCTAAACTGAGATATGTCGTTTTAAATAAAATGGTTGAAAACCTGCATTAATTTCTGAACAACCTAATAGTTTTCTTACAATAAAAAAGTTAACTTCTAACACCCGCCGTTTTTTCTTAAATCAATAGTTTAAATGTTAGGGACTAACAACAACAACAACATAAACACATGAAAATTTTAGCTCTACCTATGGAGAATAATGTGGATCTTCCCTAAAATAAATAAATGAGCGCGATACTAAAAAACGTCCATTAACTAACTTTATAAACCCTGCTTAAATGCTGCCTTTCTGGAATACTATGTAGAGTTTTTGGTTCGTCAAGCTAAACAACTTTTTCATACAGTACGTTAAAGTAAGTTAAGTACGCTTCAAAAGGTATCAGTAGAGATGCGGTGAGGATAGATTTCGACCTCTATAAAAAAAAATGGTAAAACATTTACTAAAACTTAAATTTTGAATAATTCTTTATTTTTGAATAAAACGGAAGATATTTAAACTCTAAATTTAGAAAAAACAATCTTTAATCCAAATCGATTAAAATTTAGAGAAATTTACAATAAATGTTGTAAAATGATAAATGTTAGTTAGATGAGGCTAAAAACAAATTTTCGAGCATTTTATTTCCTAACAGAGCGTTAACAATGCAAAAATCTTTATCTTTTGACAGTTCGTTAAGTTGGAAATTCATACAAACCTGTGATTCATTGCCTTCCTCATTCCTATAGGTGTCAATACCTTATACATTATACATTGAAGTATACATTACTCAACATATTGAACAACTTAATATAGTCTACCGTAAAGTTTAACTCTGTTGTAGTTTTTTTCGGTGTCCCCATGATGGTTTAATAAAACTGACTAAAATTTTGTTATCAAATTTGATTCGACGTTACTCGGTATTTATTAAAATAAATGGCGTAACATTTACCGTCGTTTTTCATCTTGTCCAAACTGCTTTATTACGTATATAAAATTACTTGGAAGACTATATATGTATGTGGATATTAATGGATAATAATTTACAGGTTGGTTGGTATATGGTAAATATTCTCATACATATTAGAAAAAGTACGTTTTCTGCAATAAATGTTTTTATTTGGTTGGCTTACCAAGCGAATTTCTTTTTCATCTTTTAAACAGTATTATTTTTTATTTACATTTGTTGTTCACATCATTTAATTTCTTTAGTATTTTTATTTGTGTTTTTAATTTTTTTATTTTTTTTTTTTGGAAGAAATGATTTTTTGTTTAATTAGATTTTTTCATTAAAAATGATTTTCATTACTTTTTTGTTCTTATCGGGTGATGTTAAGAGAAAAACCAACGGTTTGAAAAGAATGTTTTGAAATGAATATTTTAAATAAAATAATAAATAAATATAAAAAATATATTATTAATATGAAATGTATTTAGGATAAATTATTCGGGGTTAACTTCATTTTGATTACAAAATCAATTATTCTTTGTGAAGCACCCGTTTAAATATTGCTTTCTGCTTGGAAGACTACGATTTATACAGAATACATCACATATTTAAAAAGGAATAAAACTCAAAACAAAAAAAAATTAAAATTAAATTAATTAAATATTTTGATTATTAATCACAATATGTTATTTTCTAACTAACCGATTTTATCAATTTATTTTAAAAATAATTTAGTTTCGTCCTTTTAAATAATACATACAATATTAATTGATTTTCAATAACTTAATAACAGTAAATAACTTAACTTATTTTCCGTAAGTATTATTTTAATATTATTTAAAATTGAATGATCATCTCTAACATCACATTCCGATTTGTACTTAAATTTTAATTATTTAATTTTTTTTTTACTTCTAATTAATTATTATTATTGTAATTACTAAAAATTTACATTATTTATTTCGATTGTATTTTCTTTATTTAATATTCCTTTTTGAGTTTTAATTTTAATAATTTATTTATTCTTATTTTTATTCTCATTAAGTTAATTCTTAGAAGACTTGACTAAAAATTATTTACATTTTCTAATAAAAAAAATACAAGACTATTCACAACCATTTTTTAAATTTAAAATTTTTTTAATTAATTATTTTATAATAAATAAATAAATTTATATATTATATATAATTATATTCTTATATACATATATAATATATATAAATATTTATATTATTCATAAATTCTTATTATTTTTTATTTATTTTAATTGTAGAAGTTTCATAGCGTTTTCACTATGTACTAAAATTGATTGTGAAAATTTATTAAAGTATGTCTGTTTGGTATTATTATTAATAAAAATAAAATTACAATTTATTACAATTTATAATGTGCCGAGTTAATTTTTTGTTATATTAATTACTAAATAAAATTAGTTAAAAAATATTTAATTAGACTCAAGCGATTTCAAATAGATTATATTGTATATGTATGAAATCATTTAATTTGTAATTTAGCAACTATATCATACTCTTACAATAAATTAAATAGAACAGTGTATTAGTCTAGTCAGGTTTGGAAACCGATTGAAAAAGGGAAAGATTGAGGTGGAAAGGGATGCAGAATATCTTGCCGGTATTACATTATGGAGTCGACAAAAAATATTTTTGCTAGCGGCTTCCTAGCCGAAATATAGAGTAGGCCTACCGCTCTATGGTTTCGAACTTTTTTGCGAGTTGCTCGGCCAAATATTTAACAATATGTCGTGTTGATTTGGTGTCATAGTTTAACACGGGAGAACTTCTGTATGTCTGATAAATAAATACAAAAAAAAAAAAAAATTAATTCGTTAGTTTGATCGTTTCATGAAAATTACTGTAAGAACAGATCACAATTTATCACGACAAAAATGATACCTTTAAAGTATTTAGCGTAGAGAGGACGTTAATTAAAATATTATTTCGTTTCTTTTTTAATTTCATACATACACTATTTATCAATTTATTAAATTAATCTTAATAAGATTAATTGTAATGAGATTAGTTTTTTTTTAGTATATTGTATTTCAAAATATGCACAAACAAATTTTAAAAATAATAAATTAATTAGACATAGATATTATACATTCTAATAAATAAAACTAAACCAAATATTTTTGTTTAAAATTACAGTTAATAAACATAAATAATTCTAATATTTATTTTTTGAATTTTTATAAATATAAGTATGTTTGTATTAATTTAAATCCAGCTAAGATTTACAGAAAAAATTGTTCGATGCATAAAAAGCAATAATATATAAATAGTCAATATAATAAAATTTTATATATATTTAATTAAAAAATCGATGATTATAGCTTCAAAAACCAATCTATTAAAAAAATTATTGATAAAGCTTTATGAGGCAAGTAGTTTTTGAGTTTTATAGCCGTTTGTGAGCCTAAAAACTTTGCTTGATTGTTTATTCATGAAAATTGACACATCAATGTTAAATTTATTTGCATAAGGTACAATAAATTGATTTGATTTTTTCTTATTTTTTTTTTAATCTTAAAAAATGTTATTAAAAATATTGAATTTATTATTAAATATATTTTTGATTGTATTCACTTTAGTCAATTGCCAAAGAAATAGATTTATTTTAAAAATTTAAGTTCAATGTTTATGTGAACGACACCACATCGAAAGACGTTTTAATGACAAGTTTTCTATTCGGCTATTTGCATAACTAGGCCAAAATCATAAAACACATGTAAAATTCCACTTACAATTTTAAATGATACTTTTGTTATTTAAATCACTTTAATACTCCGGGTTTAAGTGTAAGTTAAAGTTCGAGTTAATTTTATTTAATTTTGTTCATAATAATACCTACATAATACAGTCATGTAACCGTTAGGAAATGCAATTTTCTAACCTGTTGCATATAAACTTTTTTTCTAATTTTGCTTAAAAAAACCGCAAATTATTGAATTTGAATAAAAACAAATCGATTAAATTTCAAATTTATTTCAATTTTTATTGAATATCAAATAGGCAAAACTGAGAAGGGGTGACATCACATAACATGTTATACTGTTTTGTCTCTTGTAACAAGAACAATATTGTACTCTATTTCCTTTTTTCATTTCGATTTTTCTAAACCCTAATGTGATCTCAGCTTATTGCATATAATTCGACATCTTGCAATTCGATAAACACGCTTTATCACAAACTTTGAAATTTTATTGCATACTTTCCCTTTCTTCATATCGATAAAAAATCGCAAATACAAATTTGGGTGATAAAGGATGATGAATAAACGTAGAAATAGAATGTTATTTTATTCGAACAAGCTGAGATAGCTTTACAAAAAGTATAATTGAAAAAGCGAAATAGAGTATAATATTGTTTCTTGTTACAGAGACAAAATACTACCGAAAACGAATCGACAGTGATAGTACAACATGTCACCGCCTTGGGCCCTATTCTCGAATTACACTTCCATTTTCCACATGTGGACATCTGTCAAAATTCATAAATGTATGTGTATTATACATATGCAACCAAATACCCTATACGAGGAATTTTTCTCACCTGCTTAAACTCATTCGCAAATATTCCCTTAGTACCGAAAAAATTCCATTATTCCATTTATTTTTATGAATTTTGACAGATGTCCACAAGAAGTGGAAAATGGATGTGGAATTCGAGAATGGTTTTGAAAATATTCTATATTTCTTAACTACTAAAGGTCGATCCGCACGATGTGTTTTTAGTTATGTTTTAATAAACTAAAATATGTCAAAAATACAAGTGTTTTTTAAAACATTTGAGAAGTTGGAAATCGCATCCACACGCTCATTAAAACCATTTGTGTTTTACAATATTAATATGGAGATTAATCTAGGGCGAGGCGACTTTGATTTCTTTAGATTCATTAATACCTAAACTTAAAAAAAAAAAAAGGAAAATTTACGGTCAATACCATGTTTGATGATATTTGTTAAATTTTTTGAGGTTATATCCTATGTAAAAACATACCAAAATGGATAAAAGTCATTTGCGAAAATTACATATATGCGGAAACATATGTAATCAGTAATCACAAAAGCAAAAATACAACATGTGGTCATAAAAAATGGTCACAAATGTTGACACATTTGACTTGTAAAAACACGTCGTGCGGATCCACAGTAGACAGTACATACTCATAATAAGGTAATATACTCCGATGTTTTATTTTCGTTCTTTCTTGCGCATCTATGTAAAAAAAAAATTAATATGGCGGACATAGTGACCAAACAAATCGTGTTTGTTAGTTTTGCGTAATAATTTTGAGTGTTGAGTGAATATAATTAAAATTTTGTGAAAAATTCTACTGACTTTAATTCAAAATAATTAACAATGTATCATCGTTTAAATATTTCACAAACTTTCAGTCACGATCTCCGCCATTGTTGTTGTTGTAATTTTTTGACATCCTGCGCAATATATTATGTGTACTGTGGTGCGGATCTACCTTTAGTTGTGAAAAATACCACCATCGGTAAGCAACCTACTACGAATTTGATAGTCGTACTTTTTATAACAAAATTAGAAAAATAAAAATTATAACTAAAATTTCTTTCATGATTCATGAATAATCATATAATATTATTCCTAACTGTAATTTTTGCGTTTAAAACTGTAGAATTTATTTGAAATAATTTATTGTGTTTATAAATGTAGGTGGATTATTTTAGCTTCAATATTTTTTATGTTTAATATACATAAGTCGTATTTTATTTGCCAAATAATTGAATTTGAATTTCTATTTTTATCAAATAATAGCTGTATTTTAATAGCCATATAATTCTTGTTTCGAATTCGGTTGGTTTTCAAACTTTTTCACGAATAATAAATTCCTTAAAGCCAACCTATAAATAGAGCTAAGAAAAATGTGATCTAGCGCACCGTGCTATTTCACCGGATGAAAAGCGGTCTTTTGGATTAGAAATGGAATGATGTTTTATTCGAGGCAGATTAGGTCGCAAAAGAAATTGCACAATCGAAATTGTGTACAATTTTATTCTCGAAAAATAGACATAAACTCTACATCGAAGATCGAACATCAGAAGTAGTGATGTTACATTCCACCAGCTACCTGGTACGAGAATACGGTATTGGAACATTGATTTCGAAAAAGGGTGATTGTAAGATAACTAAAATTTGCAGTTATTGTATGTCGGACGATTTCGGCCTGATTTGTTATTACTACTTTTTGATTTAGTGTTGTTCATACATGTTAAAAAAAAATAGGCTTGGTTTAATAAATTTGATATTTGCTTCCACATTTTTTTTTAATAAGAATGTGATAATTTAGTTTGGGTTTATTTGAAAATTAATATTAATTTTGGATTCGATTGATTTATAAATTTTTGGACAAAATTCCAACGATTGTGTGACAATTTGTATAAAACATAAATTGATTTATGTAGATATTAGAACATTAATTTATTTTTAACAAATTCGTTTGGCAATTCAATTTAGTTATTGTGTTTTATACATATATAATATATTATATATTTATGTATATAATATATAATATATTTATATAAATTAATAATCGTCATATTAACTATTATGTAAATACATGCATTATTTTAAATAGATAAAAAGTTTACTGATATTTTTTAACAACCAAACTTTAATTATTAAATAGAAAAGTATATGTATATATAAATATTATATATTATATTATATATTACATACACACATACGTATATACACGTATCTATAGATTAGTAAACAGGCCATTTCTCATGCTGTTTGCTACACTATTTGTTTCTCTAAAACTACCCTGGTTAGTTGGATTTACACACGTATTAGAAAAATCCAATTACCTTGTGTAATCATAAGGTAAAAAGCTAATAAAGTATAAACATAACAGTGAAAAATATTTAATTCGGTCTTTATGTTACATTAAATAATTCTTATTAAAAACTGTATTTGTTGATTTACACATCCCATTTTTCAATAAACCATGACACTATCATCCTCCTCATAATGGCAGTATAGTTTTAACACCACAGATTGATTTCAGCGTTATTTATTTTTTTAAATAATGTATAAGAATTAACTTATGGACAGCTGGAGAAGCCGACTGCTTACTATATAGCCTACAAGTTTTATTTTATATTTCAAGTTACAATAAATAACAATTAAAGAATATTACACAACCATTTTTACTATTAATTAATGATTTTTTTTTGTATTTTTTTTTTATCTATAATTAGAACAAAAAATTTTTTCTTTTTTTAAATAAATATATCGTTTTAAGATATTAATTGATTTATTTGAACGAAAGTAACTTCAAAAATATTTTCTGATTATGAATTTATTTTGAACGATAGATGTTTGGCTAAACTAAAGAAATTTTAAGAGAAAAGCGTGGCAGCATTATTAGAGCCAAATAACAAATGTTTAATTCTGCAAATTTTTAAATTACGAACAAACTTAACGCATTATATTTATTTATATATACATCATATTATACATATAATATTGTTTTTTAATCAATTAACATCTTAAGTTTTGCTGTTAAATAATTTCGCGTAAATAATCTCGCTTTACATATTTTAAATAAATTAATGAGAGATTTTTTTTTTTTTTACTAAATATTAGCTAACATTTTGCTTTTTTTTTGTTTTTGGTTTTCGTTTGATAAAAAAACATCTACTTAAATATATACGGACATTTTTACTCCCTTACATTTAAATAATTTTATAAATAAATTAAATATATTCATTTATTTATATTAATTTGTATTTTTGCATTTTTTAATTTTTTTTATTTTTATTTATTTTTGATTAATTTTATTAATATTCTAATTTATTTTTAATAACTAAAGCACTTCATTTGTTAACGATGATACATATTTTATTATATATTTTCTAAATATTATTTATCAATATTTTTATGTTGTTATTTAATTATATAAGAATAATAATAATAATACAAATAATTATTAAGTTGAGAGATCTAAAAGTTTTTTTGTTTTTTATTTGTAAGGTAAGCAGCTTTAAAGGTTTTGATTGGTCTATCATGTGTTTATTTTTCACTAACTAAACTAACCTGTTTTTTTTTTTCATATTTTTGTAATAGGAAGCTTAACTTTTACTTGGAGAAAAGTAAATGCTTGCTAATATGTATGTAAATTGTATATGTACGTTGAAAAGTGTTTTCAGTTCTAGTTCTTATACATGTAATCATGATAGTTGTTTGTTTATGTACACGATTTATTTTATGTATTATTATTATTATTAATTTTATTAAATATAATATATTCACTTTAAGGTTTAATATCCGTATCTAGACTAAGACATGAAGCAAAGTAGTCTTCCATTGAACGGAAAACATGATCTAGTACTCCAGTTAATTCGTGCCCTTCATCAGCGTAACTCTACAAATTGTAATTAAAGTTAAAATATTTATATAATTATAAATAAGTAATTTTATTTCATACTTGATATTTAAATAAAACGCCAGCATCGGTCAGGGAACGTGCTAGTTCGATACTGTGTAAATAAGGTGCTGAGAAATCTGCAAATCCGTGAATTAAAAATAATGAATCAGATGGTATATGCCGAGCACGTTGTGTCGCATCTGCTTCAACATAACCTTTATAGTTTTCATTTGGTAGGCCAAGAATTCTTTCTGTGAAAGCGGAATCTGTTATATAAAAACAAAATATTTTTTTTTTAAATTATCTAAAGACATTTTAAAATACAATTTTAATACTATAATATAGCCAATCGGCAATTGGTGAAACCGCAACGCCACATTTAAATACGTCTTGCTGTAATCCTAAAATCATTGCTGTGACATATCCGCCGTATCCCCAGCCCCAAACACCTACTCTTGTTTCATCCAAGAATTTCAGGGTTTCTAGCAAATGTCTGGCGATATCAAAAATATTTATGTACAGGTATTTAATGAAATAATGCAAATATAAATTGGCTTACTTTAGAGCAGCTACTTGGTCTTGCACTTCAACTCCGCCCAAATGTCGAAATAATGCTTTTTTCCCTTGACCCTTTGCTCCTCTAACGTCTAACTTTATATAAACCACATCATTTCTGCTAGCCATATACGTACCCCAATCAATTTTAAACTTTTCGGATACTGAACTGGAACCCGGCCTTCCGTTTCTATACATACATTTAAAATCAATTTTTACTATAGTGACAAAATATTGATCAAATTTCCTATATAAATATTATAATTACACTTCAACAAGTACAGGAAAAGCTGCATCACGTAATTCTTCCCGCCAGCTTGGTGGTAACATAATTTGTACTTGCGCTCGTGTACCATGTGGTAGCGGAATTTCATAACTTCTTTGAGTTGGTAATGCTAATTGTTGAAGGCGTTCAGTTTGATAGGTTCGTGTATCATATAAAATACGTACTAAACGATGTGTTTTAGCCGAATGAACACCTGTTAAAGATACGTGAGAATTTTTTTATAAAAACAATTTTGTTTAATGTAATTTAATTGAAAAAATTTTAAATTAAAATAATAACAAATAAGAAAACCAAAATGGATTGACACCATTATAATATAACTTACCAGCTAAAGGTAATCCAGGTCCCAAACACTCCAGTATATAATAATCAATAGCAATTTCGGATGAGACGGAAGATTGTGGGCTCACGTAAGCCTCGAAATGTGTACAATTACTATAATAATATCTACTACTCCATAGAATATCAGCTAGATCACATGTTATACATTGTGGTTCAGACCTATACATTTAAAGAAAATTACACATGAAAAATATTAATTAAATTTATTTTGTACAAAAAATTACCTCCTGCTGTCATCATCCACTGGATCTTTAACTATATACAAATGTTTTTGTCCAGGTTTTTTCTCTTGAGTGCCTAAATAATAGACTAAATGATTCACAGTATCCCAAGCCAATATTCTTAGTACCTCCATGATTGAATGTAGAAGAAAATTAAATGCAAAATTATTGTTATTTGTATAAACAATAAAATTTAATTAAATCGTAAAATATTATAATATAATATTAATTTTAACTTTGTTAATTAATTAATTGAAAACAAATATCACAGCTTCAAGATACAAAATATTTATTTACATTTATTGTCGCATATTCATTGAATTAGCAATAAGCGAGCAGTCAGCATCTTTTTCTTAATATTTTACACATTTAACTTCTGTTGAGTGCGGTTATTTTACAAAAACAACATTAGTATAGCATTGTACGAATCATATTGTTACCTTAAAGCATATAAGTGCTATGCCCATTTTTACAATTTATGGTTATAATATTTGGTACGGTAATCGTTTCGAACAGAAATTCTTGTGGACATTCAAAAAATGGACATAGCACTTGTATGCTTTAAGGTATGAATATTTTACACAACACACATAAATAATAAGTGGCTGATGCAGTTATATTTTATTTATTTACAATTATTTGTTAAGAGATATAATAAAATATAATTTAGCGATATATTAAATAATAGTAAATTTAAAACATCTTATAGCTTGGATTCCAAAGCAGGTTTGTTATTTTTAAAGAAGCGCATTTTCCATGAGATCTACACTAAAACTTCATAGACGATTCTTTTAGTCTATGTAAATCATAGTTAGAAATACAAAAAAGTGCTGATTGTTTTTGCTCGCATCAAGGGTTGTTTTATCGAGCGAAGGAAATCAAAAAAATTGTGTATTTTACTTCAACAGTACATACTATGCTTTACATAGAATACAATAATCCTCTTATGAGTTCTAGTGCATTGCTTATGGAGAACGCGGTTATAGTAATTTCTGTCTAAATAGTATATAATAGTATAGTTATCATGTCATTTGCTAATCTCACATTGCAAAAAATTTATAAGATGTCAAGTTTGGTCGTAGCCGGGCTAAAGGATCTCTTCAGATTATTCTGCAAATACAATTAAAGATGAAAGCAATTCTCAGAAATAAAAACATTTTTACGGCATTCGATAAAATGATTGAATATTTTTTAAAGATTTTAACAGGGTCTAGTGGCTTAGTAGCTTCGTTAATTTAGTATAGCCACTCTAAGTACATTTATATGTTTATTTTTATATCACGGTTCATTGATAATAAGAGTGACGAAATGACATGATTATGCTTCATTTTGAAATTCTTGAATAGGAATAAATTCTGATAATTTGAAGACTAAAAATCGAGGGCGGCTCTATTTAAATAATGTGACTCTAAAGTGTAAGCCTGTATTACGCTAATAGACTAATTCCGCTAATCACCATTCCACTGGGACAATTTCACTTGGTACCTACTCTTCAATCAGATTCGACTCTCCCCCATTGTTTAACTTTCTTTAATTATGCAGCTATTTTTTGACACTTTTATTATTAAAATTGAACCGCACTTTATATTATTTATTGGTAAAGTTTTGTGTTGGATTCTTTGCAATTTTAATTAAACAAAATTATAATTATTTGGTCAATATTTCCATAATATATTTAACTGCGAAAATTTTGAAGGTTTTGAAAAAATACTTCGTATGGATCATGTTCTGAAAAAATGATGTCACCACTACTCAAAAAAGAACACTTCGAAATTTATTTGTGATTAATCTAATAATCTAAGATCCGCACGCTCTATAACACTGTTCAAGTCTCTTTTTCCAAGAATAAATTTGCACACTTTCGATTTTACGCTTCCTCCATTATCATTTCAGCCTAAATGTAGCGTAAAATTCATTTACTATTTCATTTTCTCACTTCGATAAATTATCACAAATGAAAATTTCGGTGATAAAGAGTGATATACGAGCAGTCTGAGATCGCAATAGAAAAAGCGCAATTCATAAATCATAGTCCACAATTTTATTCTTGAAAAAACGAGACATGAACACATCGATGATTGCACATCGAAAAAGTAATGTTAGAATATCCCACCACAGAAGGTTATGGACATTTTTATAGTACACCCAGTGTGTTTCTATATGAATCAGTGGGCCTGTTTGATAATTCGCACGGTGCGGTGTGGGACATACTGTTTTAGAGAAAAAAATGTACACTGCACCGCACTGTGCGAATTATCAAACAGACTCAGTATACTTCACTAGAAAAACAATTCCGAACAAAATTTCCGCATGATCTATTGACGATTGGAAAAGTATAAAATGTGACGATTGTTTCGAAAATAAAATAAACCTTTGTATCCATGACACCCTCAGTATAAATCATATGAAAATTACCACTATCGAAATTAAAATAAATCCTTATCTTCCAGCAAAATCATGACAGCCCAGTCATCAATAGGTCGCTCTTAAATTTGGCCAAAAGAAAATAGGCAGTTTTTCTATGATAACGTCCAATTTATAAATAATAATTAAAGGCGAGAATATGCAGTAGTGGGTCCTGTTCCCGAATATTTTTCTAATCCCAGGAATCGGGTTGTTTTACATTACACAATCCCGGTATTTCCCGGGCTCTTTAGGTAAAAGTTATAAATGTAACTTTGGGTTTTAAAATATGCCTTTTAAAAAACACAACACATATAATTATATCGACGTCGAATGATGGCAACACGTTTTTTTATGACGATAGTCATAGACAGACCAAAACTTTCGGATTCAGCTGAAGTCGGCGGAATCGTATGATAATGTTCCGATGGTTTTGTAAAGTTGTAACTCTTTTATTAAAAAGTTGATTTTGATTGATCAAGTTTTACTTTCTGCATATAAGTCTTTGGGTAGTTGTGATTGCCTTTGTAAACAAAACTAAGCGGATGGTCAGTTGTTTCTAGAAAAAGATTCGATTTAATTTGACCTGACTACACTTTATAGGTGGACGAAAAACGGCTTTAGATGCGCAAGTACGTTCTGAATCAAAATAGCTATAAAAATTTCAACCAAAAGCCAGATTCAATCCTATTTAAACCTCTTTCAGAAAATATACCCTCAGCATAACCACCCAGTTATCTCATTTTTTCTTTAAATTTGCAATTGTAATACATATTGCAGTGGTGTTGAATTAATTTTTTAGAGGTTTGGTACAGTGCCAAAACTCTAAAAATGTGGTAATAAAACAAACATTCCAAAATAAAATTTTTTATGATATATAAGATATCTATATTACAAAAAATTTTAGATTATAATTACAATTTTATCAAAAAATGTACAACGTTAATTTACATTCAAAATGATATTTTTAATGTTATTTTGTGATAAGAGGCCCGACTCCTCAATGAGAGCCTGTTTGAGAGTTGGTTCAGGGTCTCGCAGACCCAATACGCCTCCCCAGCATATCTGAATGGCATTAAGGTTTCAGGATCTAGCTGGCCAAACAAGTGTATATTTTATGAAAGCCATTTTAGTTTCAATAATAGCTAAACGAAGAGCAACTCTCAATAATCCCAGAACAAGTTCTCCAAAAATCAAGTTGAAGTAATGGCATAAAATCGGAATTTATAATAAGCCAGGGATAACAGGAACAAAACAGAAAATTAAATAAAATCTTTTTAATTCATTTATAGGCCATATCATATGTGTGAATGATGTGAGGTACAAGCAGACAATAAATTTTAAACTCGATAATTATGCCAGAATCGTCAATATTGGCGGATGATGGCTCAATTTTGTAGATTGAAAATGCATTAGAGAGAAAAAAGGTCCAAACGAATAAGTATCATACAATTTGTAACGGTTGAGTAACCATAAATAATTTTGAACATATCGTGATATAATATTAAAGTAACTTTCATAATTTGCCATCATTTTTACAAATTTTTTGGATTTATATCTCGAGTTTTGCGTATAGATCGCAGATCTATTTAATAAAACGATTTTGATGAATTTCGTAGATACACACTTTTGCGTCGTCACCACCGGTGTGCATCCCGAGTCAAAATTATAAACTATGCAATGTTAAGATTATTAAACCGTTAGAAACTTACTTACGATGTCATGTTTTAACAGATTTTGATTTCAAATAAACATTTTAATCTCCAAAAGTGTCCCAACAACTGCCATTATAAGAATATCAATTTTACTTGTTTACAAACTATAAACAATATAAAAGTTTTCTATGTTTGACTTACTTGCTAAGGAAAAGGAGTAGTAGGCCTAGTTTTATTTTGTTTCATTTTTGTCATAGAAGTGTTTAGAGATTTTTGTTCGAGTTATATCGTTTTGTATATCGACGGCTACGAAGCATTACGTATATCTACAAAATTTCTCAAAATCGTTTTATTGGGTTATCGGTAAGAAAATTAGTGCTTACTGCCTTTTTCAATTAAATTTGTGATCATAAAACGTTCAAACGAGAACAATTACCCAATTTTGGTAGTTCATTGTTGAGTATATTCATTGCAAATGCGATCGGGTTTTCTCGCCTCGTTTATCTCGAACAAAACAAAGCAAAATTGACGAAGGGTTTGTTAGTCGGTTATACAAATAAAAATTTATGGTTCAATTTATAAATTTATTTTAATTGCGCTTTGCTAACAATTTTGCAATTGTAATTTGACTTCATTATATTCTTTTCTCGTGGCATATTTAAAGTGCATTGTTGATTCCCATGATTTAGCCCATTCGTATAGTTGCCGTGGTGTTTGAATTGCCCCCTTTGTTGAACTGTAGCGATAGGCACCTCTTTTGAATGTTCCGCCAACACCATTACATGACCCTTTTCCATGACTGGTAGCGTGAAAATGCCACTCGGCTGGATGTTAAAATCTTCATCATGATGACTTAGATTAATTAAATTGTTTCTATTTTTATATTAGCCGCATTTCTTGATGCATTAGTGATCCGGATCAGATCGAAGTTTACATTGAAAACAACAACAAAAATTTAATTTTTGTTATTGTTTTCAATAAGGGCCTTCCATTGGCGAAAGCAAACTACTCGCAAGTACTTGTATCTACTCACAACTACCCATACTCATACGATGGTGTAGAAAACAGAAGTAGTTACGCATAAAATTTGCGCTAGTGGATTTTAGTTGCGAAAATTCCAATAGATGGCTTTTAGACCTTTTTCGATATTTTCGAGAGTTTCTTATTACGTTCGAGGTTTATTATTTTTTGGTGATGTAAAATGTCAAAATTAATACAAAATTATTTTGTTGTCGATATTACATTTTTAAGAAAAATGGATTTAAATATCAATGTGGTAAATATCAATGTTTTCCTTTCATTACATGTTCATTTTTTTTGTCATATTTTCAATCTAATTTTAAATATCGCCATTACTATAATAAACAACTTTACTAAAGACAAAAAAACCAACTAAACAGAAGGCTGTGTACTGTGTTTTACTTGTGTCACTCAATTTCTCGTTCCATTGGGTATCTACTCGCAAATACTTCCAAGTAGCAAATTTTGCCCATTGGAAGACGGCTAATGTAAACTTTAATCTGATCCGGATCACTAATGCGTCAAGAAATGCGGCTATTGTGTTCTTGCTCAGTCTGACATATGGAAAATCTTTTTGATGTTCAACATTATTTCTTTTTTGAAAAATTCAATCATTTTAGTTTTGAATAGATGTACCGCGATGCTATCGTGTTCCATACAATTTGAAATAATAATGAATGTTTTATGTTTCACTACAGTGCTCTCAGGATCCTTATAATAAATAACGAACGGATGAATGGTGGCTTGTGCATTATTCCAGTGATAACCTTGACTGAACCTTTCAATTCTTTTGCACTGAAATTTTCTGATTCTAATGGGAAATCTTTTCTTTTATATTAGGTAGTTTTAGGAATAAATAAATTCAGAATTGCGTTTACAATGTGAAACAAAGAGATAAGAAATTAAATCATAAATTGAATTGCGAGAGGAGAACCATTAATATTTAAATTAGTGTAGCTTGAAAAGAAAAACAGCATAAAGGGAACTGATGGTTATCACTGTTTTAAACCCAAGGCAAAACATAAATTTGTGACTAAATCATTTTCAAATTCAAAAATCATTAGTGAACATTATATTTCAAAATAAATTTATAAATTGAAACATACATTTTTATATTAATACCCGCCTAATCCTTTCGTCAATTTTGCTTTGTTTTTTTTAGATGGTCGTAAATTTCGACGAAGGGAAATAAAAAACTTCCAGAAATCAAGATTCATGCGAATTTCGGTTCTTAGTTTACTTACATTACTAAATTATCAAAATTAAAAAGGAGAAAAATGTAAAAGTGTACCATGCGGGTAGAATGCCCTATGTTTGAATTTGTGTACTTTAAAAACAAAACATAACACAGCATTAATATTTAAATATGTGATAGTTGATTAGATATGTTTTATTTTGAGCAAAAGAAAAAAAATTAAAATCAGGGGTATTTAGTTTAATATGTCATTTAATATTTTACCGTTATATTTCAGGCCGAAGAAATTGAATTTTGATAAAAATTTTATAAGAATTCTTAATTTTGATATTTACTCTAATAAACACAAAAAAAAAATTTTAAATTGATTAACTATTTAATTCATAAAATTGCTTTGAAGTTTACTCCAAATGACGTTTTTTACCATTTTTGCAAAACTTTGGTACCATTCTGTGCGCAACATACACCCTATGTATATCAAAGAAATAAAATAACGGTATTTTTTATTTTTGCAACTACTACACGTACCCCAAAAATAAAGCAAATCAAAAATCATGAAGTTCAGTCACTGCTGCCCAAAAATGAAATTCCTCAGCTATTTATCGTAAGTCAAATTGTCCGTAACATATTGTAGTTAATTTTTATTAATTCAGTTTTCATTTTCCTTGGTTCGAAATGACGTTTTTTACAAAAAAAAATCATTACTCGGTCAATATTGAATTTAAAAGGCTAAAAAATTAGAATGAGGCGCTCAATAAATAGCACAATAATAAAAAAATTATTCTGTAGCTGCTTCTTTTAAAAACTATATTTATTTTACTATATGGCTGTTGCGGCCACACTGGGGTGATTCATCGTTTATAGCGCTACTAATACTTTTTTCTTCCTTCTATGTACCATGCAACATGCAAGTAACCTACATTCCTCGACAACCTATAGATGGCGCGACAATTATGATTTTCGTAATTTTTGATAACTTAAATTAAGGTTGATTTGGTCTGGGGTACATCTTCACCCCTAATGGCCGTTAAGGGTTAATTCAATAATGATTTCGTATCATTTATAAAATGGAATTAATAAAAATTCATTTATGAGCCTATTGTAAAAAATTGAGAAAAATTAAAAAATAATATGAAGGGCAATTGCTTCAAGGAATTGCTTGCTATCATTATATTCAATGAATGCCATTTTTGCCATTCACTCCCATTGATCCAGATATTTTGTTTTTGTTGGTGGTCTACTATCTACCTGCGATTCAAATTGCTTCCATGTCGATGGATTGTGCTCATGGACTAGTTCCGCAAATCTTCGATGCCAACCTTTAACATGGCTATTTGTTTCTGGCAAACCCAAATTGCGTCATATTCCACATTTTTAATGGAAATATTCAAGGTTTTTTTATTCCCCGAACGTCTACATAATCCACAAACTCCTTTCCGAAATAATATAGAAAAATTTCGCAAATATCTGGCATTTGTGATGCTAATTTAATAAAAGTTTTTTATAAGTGTCCATCTTTTACAAAAGCCAATGCTGCAATCATTCTGATTTTCTTGGTAAAATCGGCTTCTAAATCGTAATGGATAAATTGTTCTTACGATAAATTGCTTTACGATAACCTGTTTATACGATAAATTGTCCTTAAATCACAAAACTGGTTCTGAGCATACGCAATGAAATTTTGTCAAGAGAGGAAATGATCAGAATATTCATTATTTTTGTCGTGACGTTGTGCCACTTTAGCATGCTCAATTTCTTGTCATTTTATGTTGAATATTTTGACAATTAAAATTAAATTTTCATGTTTTTTGGCAACATTTTAGCCTTTTAATAAGTTTTAGGTGAAAATAAAATTAAAATTGTGTTATTAAAAGAAAACATAAGTAATAGATCGTGGAATTTAAAAATAATGTGCCGAAAATTGTATTAATCGAAAAAGGAAGCAAATTCAAATTTTTTTCTTATTCTCAAAGAGGGAAATTATTTATATTTTTTTTGTTAGTAGTTGTACAAAAAATGTCATGAACCGTTTGTCATTTATTTTTTGTCAAGAGAAAAATATGAAAATGGAGACCAGCCATCAATGTAAATCGGCTATAAGTCAAAAATTAAAGACTTAAAAATTGAGCTACATAAGTTTTTATTCAGAGCATTGATAACGCCAATTTCTTTGTAATTTGGTTGATACATACCATCATACACTTTCTTAATAAACAATTTGAAACAATAGATGTTTTAACTAATTATTTTGTGCGTAATAAAGAGGATTTCGATGATTTTTCGGTATAATCGATAGGATCTCTTTGATTTTTAATCGCTATCTTTTCATTATAAATAAACTCGGTTAGGCGAAAATATCGATTACTAGACAATATAAATTTTCGCTTCTCTCTCAATAGGATGTTATCTTTGCGACGTCAAAGGACTAAACCCCGTTAAAATATATAGGCAAATTAATGTTTCACCAGTCACAGTTTGGCACCCATTACAATAATATTTTTGATTGTAAAAAACGTAAATTGTGCCAATTAAATTTTGTAGATGCTATAGAAGTATAGTAAAATATACCAAGTGAAATTGTGCCAATGGAATTATTTCTAATCGAATGGTTCTAGTGATGTGGGCCGGTTACCTTTCTTGTACGGATATTTCTAGTTGAATGCATTGTTCAATTTTTTTTATGGAAATAAATCTTTAATATTTGGCTTAAAAATATCTGCTCTAAAACATAGTTCTAATGGTAAATAGGAACTAATTAGAAATGGTGTATACAAAAAAATAATAATAATTTGTTAATGTAAAATGTGTATGTAGTTTATGTAGCTGATAAGATAACTTTTTCGAAAAATTCACCAATATTTGGTATTCTCTATAAATGATTGTTTTGTTGTTAACAATTAAGCAAAAAATTTGTACAGAAATTAGTTATGCAAAACCGCATAGATAAGTTATACTTTTTAATATTAAAATACACTAAAATATCATCAGATGTCTCACCTGATGATCGCCATGCGTTATAACAGCTACTTGCTACATATTTTCGATTTTTTTTTATTTTAAAAAAATATTTTTTTTTGTGATTAAACAAAATTGATGAAGATTTTTTTTTTTATTTGAATTCAATAAATAAAAAGAATTACAATATATAGAAAAATATTTAATTATATAAGTTTAGGTTATTGTAGATTCTGTAAAATATCAATTTGTTAGTTGTTTGAATCGATAAAAGTATAAATTAATAGACCTAATTTGATTTTTGGTTATATTATTTAGACATACAAAATTAATAAATAATCAGCTTGTATTTATTTTTGTAATAACAAGAATAAGCCATATTAAAAAAAGTATTAATATAGTAAGTAGGTACATAGTTGTTTTTTGCCATGTTGCTTGTTAATTAAATATTTGTTTATTTTAATTTTTTGTTTATAGCTTTTGTGGGGTTTTTATGTATAATAAATATAATTATTCTATTAAAGATTTTGATATTTTTTGTATTACTATATCCTTCAGCTAAAATAAAATAAATTTTTCGTGAATAAACAAAAATGTGATGATGTGTGGCTTTTATGATGCATTATTTATCATAATTAATGCCTCATTGAGAATGTAAAAAAAACCTTTTTAAATTAAATTTAAATCTATCAGAAATGTTTATAAAATGTCATATTTCTCATGAGCAAAAGGCGATAAAAATAATCACATTTAGAATTTATCAATTCAATCTATAAAAATATTGATCTATATATAATTTTAATTTTCTAATAAAATTAAAAATAAATTACCTCATATCGGCCATGCGATATCACTGTCATTCTCTGTTGTGTTATTGTAACATGTTTTATATGGCTAAAATGTTCTGTTCCCGTTTCTTGTATTCCCGCTAATAGTAAGAAGCTATCTCCATCACTAGAAAATAAAGGGTGGGGTTGAATATCTAACCATTCATCTTCCGGTGCTCGCTCCGAATGAGTCTAGTAGATGGTAAACAAATTGTAATAATTAGTATATTCCGCATAAAATAAAATAAAAATAATTTTGTTTACTTCGATGCAAGTCCAGTCCGGTGTCATACATGTGGTGATTATTGTTAAATTTTGACCACGAGTCATCCAGACAATGGAAATTCCATGATTATGATGGTTAATCCAACTTGCAGAAATTAAATAATACTCTCTACAGTAAAAATATTTGCATTATTATTTTACGGCATTCAGATTATATAAAGGCATAATTAAACTCACTGGCCGTCCAATGAAACCGGTGGCTTAACATAATATCGCATTGGATCAGAAATATTCGTTACATCTAACATCCAAAGATGCACTTCAGGATTTATGGTACCGGGAGTTGGATATCTTAGGGTTCTAGTTTCAGGAAATGAACCACCATTATTTACACCGCCGGCAGCAATGACGGCTCCTGACGCAAACCAAGGAAATGTCATGAGCCCGACATTTGTATCATTAAATGTAGCATATAATATGAAAGCTCCATCCGGTGAGCTCCAAACAGCTTCAGATGAAGTAAATATTTCTTCTAAAACATTTAAAATTTGTATTGTCACTAAATAACTATATTATAGCGTTGCAAAAATATTTACGCTTATGGAAAAATATACTCTTACAATTAAAATTAATAATTATGTATTTCAATTTGTTTTTGTATAGCAAAATTATCCAAAATCATATTGATTTATCTATGAGGTTCTAAGCGAGAACATAGTTGGAATAAGAAAAAATAACTTAAGAGAACGAGAAAGGGGATTTATGATTTATTTAATGGTTTACACCAAGCGGAACCACCCTTTCAAAATTCAGCTGGTCAAATAATTGTCAAAAGGTGATTGCAATTTTCGGTTAGAATTTTGCAAGATTACAAGCATTTTGCCATTCGGGGACGAATAGTAAAGTGAATAAAAAATACCAACGATTTGAGAACGTATTGAGAAATGTATTGAAGTATTTTTTTCAGCATCTCTAGTACATAGTAGTTCCTCTAAATTCATTAAAATCATATTTTATGTTTAAAAAAATAAAGTTCTCTATTTCAAACTGCAACTGCTCTATTTCTATTTCAAATGTTTCAAATGTATGATAGTTTGAAGTCAATTTTTAACTAAAATGTTTGTTTGGCGATTAATTTAGTTGTGTTATTTGAATGATTAACCATTTATGAATTTATGCCGATCAATTTACCTTGATAGAGCCAGTCAGCTACACCATTGTAAATAATATCAGGGTATCCGGTGTTTGTTAATCGAACATCTTCTTCGTCAGATGGAGTTTGCCTTAGATATAAATCATTCTCCGCAATTATTAATAATGCAGTCGTATTTCCTAACCATGCAGCATATTGTAGACGAGATCGAGGTAGCTTAACAGACTCTTTTAACCTCACCGGCATATGATGGCTGCGAGATCGGGTAAAATAATTTGGTTTTAGTAAATAAATAAAAAATTAATAAATAAAATAATCAATGGTCAACATACTCATTTGTAACATCATAGACAGTATAAAACGCTGTGAATGATTGTCTAAACACCTTAATTTAAAAAATTATTAATCGGAATGAAATTAAATTAGAGTGTTGTAAACTTACTTGTTTAACATTATGCTTAAATAAGACGTATCTTAAATCTGTAGTGCAAAGATAGCCCTTTACATTTAATTGTCGCTAAAATTATATTATTTGATTTATTTTCCACTTACATACAAACATAATTCAAAATAACACTTATTGCTTACCAACGTATGATTAGTAACTAAAGTAGTAACAGAATCGCTTGTAGTATCCAAAATAGCGAGGCCACCATCGTCAGCATGGAATACAAATTTAGTATTCGTTACCCACGATGGTGGCAGTCGATTTGGTGTTAGCTCTCCTTGTAAATATTCATCTAATATCATTCGTCTCCCCGACCAATAAAGCAATTCGTCTACATATCTGAAAAAGATTTTAATTAGTTTTAACACAATTCATACATTGAAATCAATTAAAAATGAATTATATACCCTAAGAGGTAAATGGCTGTAATAATTCCTGCAATAACAAATCCAATTACGAGAAGAGAAAATATAATACTTTTCCAATTGTGTCCGTCCCCATATAAATCTAATTCTTCCTGTTTTTCTTTCGGATCTTGTACTTGTAACGTTTCGTCGGGTGGAAGACGCCAAGCACCTGGTCCAGATCGATCTGCAGTCACATTGGCGTGCATGGCATAGGCCCAAGGAGCCTAAACGGCGTCCCTGCTCCCCCGCCACGCTTGCCTTTTTTAAGGTATCAGCTTTTGAACGCCGAATATCTAAATTTAGTTATGTAAAATAAATCGCTTATTGTTCTATAATCGTGATCTCTAAACCACAAAATGTTGGTAATCATTTTACTAAACTCTATAAATATGTACTACTCACCTGCTAACAATTTGTAAATTTAAATATCCTTGATTGGTGCATTGGCTAAAAAAACAAAAGGAAAGACAAAAAAAATCACAATAATTAATTAATTTTCTAATTTTTCACTTTACTAAATTTGATGAAAATAAATTTACTAAGGAAATGGTCGTATAGTATGTTAGTGGTCAAAAACTCATAATATACATAATCAATATTCATAATTTAATGTTTCATTCTAATTAATTGAAAAATAAAAATAGAAACATTTTTTTGTATGCGGTGCGGACAAGGTTTAGCGTTTTTACTTTACTTTGGCGAAGATATTTAAATTATGACGAAAGCGTTTATAATCAAATAAAATGATTTATACGACAAAAGTTGTGGTTTTAATCTTTTAAGTAAAGATAAGAGGGTAAGTGGCGTTTTTCCGGTACTTAGAAATTAATATAAATAAAAGGCATGGGAACGAGACAATTGTAGCGCAAGTTGAAACGAAATCGCCAAATTTGTTTAAATATCTTAAAACTTGTGTTATTGAAATGAAAAATTTCAACAAATTATTTTAATTAAAATAAAATTAAAATTTTATAAAATTTATTGCAACTAATTTTCTTTAAAAACACACTAAATTACAAAATTTTACAAATAAATTTAACATTAATTAGAAATCAAAAGTAGCTTCATTTAGTGATAAATAATTTTGAATTAAAAACGATTTTAATTACTATTTGAAGAGCCAGTTTTCGGATATTCATCCTTTTTCAATTAGGGATTTTCCCAAATAGAATTCCAACGCCTACTGACTGGCAGCTAGAAAATTTCGTATGTAGTTTTATATGGTCAAACATGTGTTTGAATGTTTCATTAAATTATTAATTTCGACTAAATTAATTTTAAAATTTGATATTTATTATTAATCGCAACATACTCATCTTTATTAATCATAAAAAAAAAGTACGGGGACATCCACTAATTTAGACAGGAAACTTGTATTTGTAAACATGATTTTACTTATTTTTGCATGTAAAAATAAAAAAAGTGTAGTCAGCGCTGCCCAAGCGTGGGGACAAATGAACTAAAATCGATTTTGGGAAAATCCCTCATTCCATTTGATTACTCATGGAATTGAAAAAGAATGAATATCCGAAAACTGGTTCTTCCTAGTAATTAAAATCGTTTTTAATTCAAAATTATTTATCACTAAATGAAGCTACTTTTGTTTTCTAATTTATGTTAAATTTATTTGTAAAATTTTGTAATTTAGTGTGTTTTTAAAGAAAATTAGTTGCAATAAATTGACCTAATTAATTTTAAATAATTAACCACGGCTAAACAATAATATAATGGGCGTATACCATTATTATAGTATATAATCAGAGCCTACTGTATAAATAAGAGCCTCCAGTATCGACTGTATTTTTTACTAAGCTTAAAATAAGGTACATAACATTTTTTCTTTACTATGAACTTATATGGGAAAACGGTTATTTTCATTTACAGTTTTAGTTTATTAGAAATATGAGCTTTTGTTTTGTTTTTATATGAAAATGTTCATGAAACATGTAATATTATTTGATTGAAAAATCGAGTCTTGAAAATGTTTATTTCTAAGTGAAAATCGTCATGAAAAATAAGGTACTTTTGAAATTTAAAATATTGCTGTTTTTGTAATATACATACGTCACCAACATAACTCGAAATTTATAAACAATACAATAATCATCTCTTTCATTGCCTCCATTCCAATTTGAATTCGAATATGTTTCTATAGTTATTTTGAATTTGCAAAGCATGCTAGATTGTTTTGATGTTTTCGCACTCATTGTATTGATTTAATTTATTCTGTTTGGATCTTTTTGAGTTTTTTAGTTTTTTTAAATTTTGATTGTTGAGCGGATACGTGTTGTCATTTTTCTTATCATTGGGTTTAGATGTGGACAAATGATGACGACATTAAACTGAATTTTCTCTTTTTAATACACATTGTTGTTGTTGTAGAATGTTTTTTAATTTAATTTCCCTTATTTTCTTTTGATTATTGCTGGAAAATAGGGAAATTTGAGAATCTGTGTTTTAAATGAGTAAGACATTGAGTTGTTTGTTAGCGATTTCTTAAAAAATTATTTAACTGGGTTTAACTTTTAATTCATATTTTATCGTCTATCGAAATCGCGTGTTTTCATATAAACACTATGAAAACAAATGAATTTTTTTTAGTGTTTCTATATCCCTTATTTTAAATTCATTTTTCACATGCCGGCTCTATTCATATCAAGATGGTTCTGATATAATAACAAAGATTATGATCAGTAAACAAATGAAGTAAATTAGAAGTTTAAAGAACTTGTATGTAAAAAGTGCACCTTGTATTGGATATCTAAGCCATTCAGATTTTACGGCATGAATTGTAACAAACAAATATTTACATTAAAAATATAAAACACGAGCTTCTGAATTAAGGGCTACAAGAATAATAAACTAAAATAGAAACCAAAAATTTAGGTAAATCAAACTCGTGTACGATTGACAGGCATATTCTTGAACTCGGATCCGCAGTGTCATAACAAATTTTCTTTAAAATCATTTGACCTCAAACGACATTATGTACGTACAATGTTGATGTACATGAAAGCCTAACCTTTACGATTGTTTTGTAAAAGCAGAACACAAAGTAAGAAAATATCCGGCAGTAAAGAAAAATTAGGTCAAACCAACTATTAGTATTTATAAACTATGTATTTGTGTGTACGAGTATATCAAAAATATGAATATACGTACATATGTATAAATTTGTGTAAATTATTATACCTTCATTATACAATGTACATACTAGTACACTATCATAATGTGTACAGGATTTCAATTTTAGATTAAACCATTTCAAACTGCAACTTTTACAAAAAAATTTGTTCAAATTCAAATAAACTTTTTAAAAATAAAAACATTTGGAAATGCAGTGGTTGTCCTTTTGAAGCGGTTTGGTTCATCAATGTTTACAATTTAAATGCTTTTATTTACAAATTATTCTAATGACGACAAGGGAATAGAAATCGATAGGTCTACTATTGAAAAACAAATAAAATTATGCTCACAGTTAATACAGTACTTTTGGTACCGGATGCTTTGTCTCAAAATGTTTAGTTACAACTAACATGAAGTTTAGACTCTTTCATATCGACTTTAAATATTCGGTTACCATTAAAGGAGACTACCAAAATACCTATAGGAGATGGCCTGTAAGAGGATTAGCGCCACCTTGTGGTGGATTAAACTAGACTTTAAATTGAGTAATAAACACTTCATTTGAGCTTAATAGGACGATGAGAACATGGGTAAAATTGTATCCAAATTTCAATGTGAACATATGTACTGACCACTTTTTAATTGAAACAGATTGAAGATAAGATATGACGTCAAAAGCACTGATTTTTTTAGATAGATCGTCGAGCTTTCAAGAGGCTTAAAGAAATCTACAGGAAAATGCTTAGTTGCTGCGCATCACCGTCATCTTCCGACACGCTAAGCGGCAGACCATCCGGAAAGTGATGGTTCAGGAACTCAGATGGCACTGGTATGTGATCCAGTGTTCGATCATATCTAAGGTACCATATCACTGAAGATCACCAATTGTGGATTCGATACATTGAGGTGTAAATTGCATGAAGTCATTATATTCCAACTTTTTTGCCTTCCCTGCTATAACGTGGTGCGTGGTGGGAACTAGTTCCGCAAAGTAGTATTCTCAATGGAAGGTGGTAATCCATTTCCTCCGCAGAGGGAGCATCAGCCAAAGTACTGGCTCGGCTCAAGGTTGCTCAACCTGTAAATTCTCAGGTCCCTTAATGAATAGGCTCCCTCTTGCCTCTTTGAGGCATTTGCTTTGTTGTTGTTATTCGTAAAGATTCTCCGTCGTTTTCATTTTTAGGCCAATCTTGGTAGTCTTCTTTCGTTTGGTTTATTTTACACATAAATTACAGCAAGATCTAAACTATTCTGAATACTTCGCGAATAAAGAATTTTTATTTTTAAAGCTCCACAAGATTTAATTTAATGATAATAACAAGACTACTCATAATAGAAGTTAAAATACAAACTTACAATAAATCTAATCATAATAAAGAATAATAAGGCATAATCGTGGGTGTTTGGTGCGCTCTTTAGTGAAAATAGAACGATCTAGGCGTAAACATTTTGTGCGCGTAGTATTTTAAAGTGTATACATTCAACTACTGAATGGTTAGTTAACCATAAGCGATATTGGATATTGCAATTGGTGTAGCGCCTCACACCTTATAGAGAATCGGAATACATTTTAGCGTCTTTCATTCATGTGCATAGCTAAGTGTAGGTATTCTATATTGCGTTAAGGATTACGCAAGGCATGATATACGAACCTAGATAGAGAGCGAAAATTACACAGCCCAACCAAAAAAAAAAAAATGAAAAAAGTAACAGAAACAAGGATAGTCATTTCCGACGTAGGTACTCTTTTCGATGCTGAATCCGAATCTAGAAGCAAAATTTTACTGTATTGTTAGGGAATTTTGTAGTAAAACCAATGGTTCAATCGTAAAGTACCTTTCATCTCCTCTCATTTCCAATTTTAAACGTCTAAAATATCTTCATCTATTAACGAGATATCGTAAATCAAATAATGTGCGAACTAATAAATTCGCATATCGTGGTTAAGGTGTGTGACATATACATAAGTTCAAACAAAAATCTTAATACTTTGATTCACGATATCTCAGTAATAGATAAAGATATTTAGGCGTTTAAAATAGGAAATGAGAGCAGATGAATGATACTTTACGATGGAACCATTGGTTTTTACTGGCGAAATTCCCTCACAATACAGTAAAATATTGAAAACCCATAAAAACATTTTTTTTTGCAATTTTAGGTTAGCATATCTCAAAAACCTGACGTGATAGGGCAATTCTGTGACTATAGACTCGGATTCAGCAACGAAAAATACGTCGGAAATTACTATTCTTGTTTCTGTGTCCTGACCCTTGTTAACCCGTGTTATCAGAGTTCAGCATCCCTTGGCGGTCCATCTATACATAAACATATATATATATATATATATATATATATATATATATATATATATATATATATATATATATATATATATATATATATATATATATATATATATACTGATATATATATGTATATATATATATATATATTTTAGCTGAAAACAGTTGGTAAGTCCCTCATAATTTGGTTACATACAGTCCTTTTTGGTCTTCATTTGTATAGAGTGGAATGCTCGACTGAGCAAGCACGGGCATCCTTAAAGCGCAAACAGGCTCTCTGGAGGGCTAGCTGTTGCCTATTTTACTTAATTCATTTTAGACAACCATATCGGAAAAATTCCCAACACGTGACGGATAGAAGTCGTGAGTCAGCGGATCATAATTTCATAGAACAAAGAGCAAACAAAAGCTGTACATTATTCGTTATCTTATAGTAATAAAAAAATATAAATCAATTTATATGTGCACAGCTGATAACCAAGTGGGTCGTTTTTTTAAGGCCTTTTGAATCCGTATGTGGTGTTTAAAACATCGGTCTTTAATTAAAGCTTGCGCACTATATATTTTTCAGCTTAAGGTCATACATTTTGTTACATTTTTATATAACATCTTATAAGGAAACTAAAAATATTTCCAAGTAAATTGCAAAGGTTTTCCGATTGCATTGAATTTTTATCGTGAAGCGAAACCTAATTTTCGTCCCGCCGTAAAGGTTAAAGTTAGTCGTTCATTAACATAATCATAACACCATTTCATGCAACCGGCCATGAGTCTAAAAATGTGACGCGTTTAGTATAAACTTGTGTACATATTATGTTGCTAATTGATTATTACGATTATAATAGTAAAGTCGAGAGTTTGTGTTTAAAATCGCGTGTCAAACAATACATAAAGTTATATACCCACAAGTTCACACCGTATTTATCGAATAAAAAATATTCTAAAAAAGTGAAAAAATCATTTTCCAAAAAGGAAACTAATGTAATAATTTTGATGTGACTTATACGTATAACAAGGGAAAAATCATAACCAAACGCGAAAAAAAATTCTCCATTAAGCTATTTGTGACGCTTTCCCTTTCTTGTTATTTTGGAATTAAATTTAATGACGTAGACGTAGAGCGTGTATCATTTACGGAAAACCACGTATATAGTTACACCAATATACGGGGGCATGATCTATAGTTATAATTATTTATAGTAACATTTGGATTAGTTTATTTTATGTGACAGTTGTCTTTTGTAGCATAGAACTGCGTTAACAATTTAAAGAAAGAACTCGCATTTGAACTGCAAAGTGACTAAACAATATAAATTTTCAGTTAGTCCACCCTGTACGTAATGTATACAATTTTATTTTTGTGTTCTTATTTGTGGAGCGAGTGGAACTATTAAATTCAAAACCACTAGGAACTTACAACAAATTGAATGGTCATAATTTTTTTATAATTTTTAATCAAACATTTTGCTTTACATGATGATTTTTAGAAATGACGAAGGAAAAATACCAAACTATATAAGGTGAAATTAAATAATCTCGAATTACGTTTTTGTACATTATATATTTATTTAAATGGAATTTCGCTTATTAAGCGGAAACCTTTCTTTATAAAAGTATGCTTAGTAAACATAACTTTATGCATACTGATGAAACGACAACATTAAATAAATTATAGGGTAATTTTGCTACTCGACACTCGTTACGGTTCCAAAAATCATCGATGTTAGTTTTGACAAGAAGTAAATAAATTGAATGTTCAATGACAATAATTTTACGAAAAAGTGAAAGTATGTAATAAATTCTACAAAATTACTAACCAAGTACAACTACTAATTGCATTAAAACCGGCTTTAATTCAAAAATAAGTGTGCGAAAATAGATGATATGTATAGTATGAATAGTGAAATTCCATAATTTAAAAGTGGGGCGGACAGAGCGTTAGGTTTATAAAGTACACCTTGAAAAATAACCTGAACAAATCTAAATGGTAGAAACTGAGATGATATCATAAATATCATCTGCTACTATATCATGAAAAGTGATCAGCTCGCTATTGTCAAATCTTGATGATAAATGACAAAATTTATCACAATCCGTAAAATATTTTGATGTTTTCACAAAACAGTTTTGTCTCAGAGGTATTATAGTAATAAAACACAATGGTGTAACAAAACCAAAACCAACACAAATGTACTACAAGCCTGATTCCGTAATGAGGTACACAGATATCTTCTTACATTAAATCGCTTATACTTGGAAGTATTGGTGGGAAACTTCGTATGTTTTGTTTTGCCTACAATTTATATAGTGTATCCGATCACCAATACTTTCATGTATAAGCGAAAAATCAGTTATGATAGTCAGGCTTGTAATACATTAATGTTGGTTTTGAACAAAACCCATTTTTGTTGAAGGTGAATGCTCACTCACTACTACATTAAAGATTTGATTTTAACCTCTTTAGAAAGACGCAATTTGTTTCGTAAACAAAAGATGATTGGATTTTGCACAAGTTAGAATTTCTTCGAGCAAAGGGTAAATAGAATCCACGGTCTGCGTGGGATTAATGTTAACGGTTTTCATAAAATCTCAAGTTACCGAGCCTAAAGTCTCAACAATTCCACAACTAAATCGGACACTACAGAAAAATCAGCTATCAATGATACTAAATGCATATAGCGATGTCTCCAGATTTAAACCAAGGAGGACTCCCACTACAAAATAATACATTTGGCTTAACTTTTCTAATTGGATTGTCTTGTGTGAAAATAATGTCCCGCTATACTTTGAGATCGTGTGCAAACTCAAAAAACATTATTTTATATACAATTTTGGCTAAGAGCGATTTTTTAAATCTGGATGGCTTGACTTCAAATATCTAAATAAAGTAGGGGTAAATGAAAAAAGGCCTGTTGCAGACAAATTTACATAATACTTTTATTATTTTGGTTTCTTGGAATTATACCGGCTTTGGATGGGATAATAAATATGAAAAGCCAATTTACCGTCGAGCTATAGGTATACAGATACAGAACATTGATGCATCTATACTTTGAAATTTAATTTTTTTAATTATTTGACGTTTCTTTGCTGATTGTATTCTTCTTCATAAATCAGGCAGAAAGAGAGTAAAATCAGAATGAAATCCCTTCTTGACGCCTAAAACATAGCTACGTGTAAAAAACCTTTCAAATTGCACGTAAAAAAATAAATAAAACAAAAATTTCAAAGAAAAACTATTTATTTTCACGAAAAAATGGGCGTCCTTGAATGAGGACATTAGACAGAAAGGTGATATTTTTCGAAACAACCTTTTCTATGCACATTGTTTACGAACATTTCTTACATGACCATCTGGCTCATTTATGACAAACATAACATTTTAATAGTCTGCTTCTCTGGAAAGTGATAAACTTTGCTGACTTCTTTAGAACTTCCAGATTTTCTCCTATTAAAGCTTCGTGTTAATGCAGCATCTTTCAAATAACTACTACTACTTGAACTTGGCTGCCATTTGTTGCCACTTTCATGCATTTATTATGGTCGTGTCTACCCTATATGTGAATTGAACCTACCACAATTTCTTTCCTCGCATGGAAATTCTATGTAATGCTATACATTGATCATGGATATTTATCCCACCCATCCCACTATTGAATGATGAAAAATTAAAGGTTGTGTAATATTGGCTTTAGATTTTTCAGTTTTCGACCATCGTTTTACGTAACGTAATGGTTCAACAAAGTCGTATTTTCTGTGAACTGTGATTCGGTACATATGCCAATAAATCAATAACAAAGCTTGCACCACGGGTATTCAGGTGTTCGTCTGTTTGTTTTTCACAATAAATGTCAAAAGCTTAACAATATGAACTCGAACTACTTATGATCCAATTGTTGTATCCGAATCTCACTGGCTTGGGTATATGTCTTTTGGCAAAAAAACGTTTCGCAAATGAAAGTTTGATCAAATTACTTTTAGCATAAAAAAACGTTTCGCAAACATTTATTTGGCAAAGAAGTATGAATAGAAGTAAAGAAATAACCAAGTTACAAGCTAATTTTTCATATTCAAATACTTCATCTAAAAATCATTTAGCAATCCCATTTCCACTGTACCTCTCAAAATGTATGATAACCCCGAAAGAAATCGCCCAATTATTGGCTAATTCGCTATATTCCAAAAATGTATTCAAAAATCATTTACCAATCCTATTTCCACCGTACCTGTCAAATTCAACCACAATCGGTTAAGAAATAGTCAAGATATACAGGCTAGTTATCCATATTCCAAAAATGTATCCAAAATCATTTAAACGTTCCATTTACATCGTACCTGACAAATTAATAATAGCTTTCTGGATTAAACTTATATTTGCCATTTAATTTGTTTTGTCATACGATATTTGCCAATACGCAAATTTGCCAAAGATATTTTGATGAAACATAACTTTGTCAAATTTCGTTTGCCATTTATATGGCTCCCATATTAACACACAACAATCACATCGTCCCGTTTAATCGAAACATATTATTGAGAGCATTTTGGACATTGAAAGTTTCTTGGTAATATGTAATTCACAAAATATTCAGATTTTAGGGAATAGAAACCAGTTTTTTTTGCCAAATTCCGGAAACTGATACACAAACAAGATTGACCATTTTCTAACAAAAAAAATCCAATTCTTATCCACATAAATGAAAAATTCTGTTATATTTTATGAAGACATCAAAAATGTATACCTAATTTAATTTGGATTCACATTTAATTAAATATGATTTGTTTCAACAAATTTAACGCCGAAAATTAAAATTAATCTGTATTTATACGAAATTATGAAATTAGATTATCTCATTAATTTTAACTAATTAGATGTTTGATTATTTCACTTATTAATTATTTTGATAATTATTATTTTGAATGACATTAAACAAAACCATCACAAACTACTCTTACAAATTATTTTTTACAGTGGTGGCTACGAATTTAGTACATATCAGAATAATTGCAAGTTCGTATTTTTTTCCCCACTAGCCACTACATAAATTTAATATTCGGCTACCTGTTTATTTTACGATAAATACAGGACAACTGAAAAATATAGAATTACCTACATTTTTTTCTCAGACAGTATTTTTTTTATTCAAAATTAAATTCTCTTTTAGTATCTCAAAAATAGTTAAAAATTAATAAGTAATAATATTAAAATTATCTCTAAATTGGAAAATTTAAAAGTATCACAAAGATGAATGCACAAGGCTTGCTAGTTAATAGTAGCACATGATCAATTGTATCCACAAATCACTTATAAGTGATTTGTGAATTGTATGTAAATGAAAAAATAATAAAACAAGTTACAAATCAAAATTCACTCAGTTTAATTAAATTGGCAGCAATTTGAAGTAGCATTTTCTAGAATTTTTCCGAGCTATGAATTATTTTTATCATACCATTGTTTTTTGAAATGTGTTCGCAAAATTTTTCAATTTTTAAGCAAAAACTTGGTTTTGACGGTTTCTATTTTCATTTGGGGTTTTTCAGCTGTCCGTAAATTATTATCTGAAGAAATTGTATGTTCGGCGGAGGCATTTGTTCCTGGAAGATACAACCCAAATTCTATTTTTGTTTAAATTGGAAAATAGAATACTTTAATTTTAAAACATTGAAACATTTCGACCCATCGCTTATGGTAATTTCGTTGTCATTCCAATTTTCAATTATTTCAAGAGTTACGTGCTTTTTACATAAAATAAATCTGTTTCGTCGAATAACTCACCGTTTTTAATTATTGTTTCTCGAAATTTATTTGAATATATAAATGACTGAACATATTCAAATGACAATTTATCCTAATAAAATGTGGGATGTAATGATCCAAGTATTTACAGATCTTACAAGTACTGATTAACCTTTCATAGAGTTTAAGCCTCAGATTAATCAGTATAAGGATAAGATTAATCTGTGTAGGTTGTGTATAAATATAAGCCAAATTTCAGACAGTTCGTATTTAAAAAACGTCCTTAAAATTTTGGACAACTATCGAGCGACAAAAAATACGATTTGCGAGGTTCGAACATTTGCAATATACGTTCTATTACTGGTAATAATGCTAACCAGCGAGTTCTGCAATATCCAAAGATACGAAAATATTGTACATTTGCTTCTTAGCAATATTCCATGTGATTATTTACCTGTGCAGCTTCAATGACACAACTCTTTAAATTAGGAGCAAATTTTATAGTATTGTTTACAACGTGACTACGCAACCCAACTCCAATGATATTATCATTTTGCAATTTTTCTGGAATAAGTTTAGATTTTTATTCTTGCGAATTGTAATAAAATTACTTGACTGTACTACCTCTGATTCTAGGACAGAATGGTTGTACGGGTGACGCAAGTTGAAGTAATTTAAGTTAAATTCCATTACTGCAAATTATGTTTTACTTCTTATAAGGTAAGCCAAGATGTTTTCGACAATTGCTTTAGATTTAATGCTATCGGAAGATTTTTTTTTTTTAATGATTTTGATCAGACAATCCATTGATCGATCCATCGACTGAAGGTGCAGCAGTTTGTTCCGCTTTCTTGTGTTTCTTAGAAGCTAGATGTCTGGTAATATCAGCTTGCCCAGCGAGGAAAATAAAAAATTCACTTCAGCATTTTTGGCATATTGAGACATTCTCACTTTTCGCAGTTTTTACGAATGGAAATTCTTCACTAAGCACTACGTTTCGGAAGCGGTTCTATTGAAGCTGCAGGCATTTTACCTTTAAAATAATTCAAAAATTGTGAATAAAACTGAATTGAATTTCACAATATCTAATCATAGTATTCAAGTACCTGTTTTATATAAAACTAGAAGATGAAACTTGTAATTCGGGCGTAATTATTGTCTAGTTTGCGACAATTTCTTTATACACGACATTTTTGGTAAAAACTGCATTTGATCTCGCTAATAAGTTTTTCTGATAGGGGCCACCAATTTTAAATTTTGCAGCCGTGAATTTTTAGACTCGTGATAATGCCACATATAAAAATTGCTCGGAATTTCAATTACGTTGTCGACTGGTTTATGATTGTTGGTCTAAGTTCCATCGCCTAATTTAAGTAACCAAATTACTGTACTGTTGGTCGACTGAACGTACGTTATTCTGGAGCCTTAGAACATTTAGCTTGTTCCACAGACCATGCAATTTTAAGCTAGAACTTCAACAATTGAAGACTGACTACCATGCACAACAAGTAGCATCGTTTTACCGCCAAAAGGTTGCTGATTCTTTATTATTTCTTTACAAAGCTTATCGACAGCATTCATCGCAACACCAGGTAGCATAATAGCTTCATCCCATACAATTAATTTAGCGTTTCGAATTAATTCTGCCTCAATAGATGTCATTCGCATAGAGGATGTTGAGATTTCTACGATTGGCACAGGTAACATAAATTGGGAATGATATGTCCTGCCTCCGTCAAAAAGACTGGTTTGCTATTTCTGTAGAAGCAATGGCAAGCACAAGGTTTGATTATCTGCAAATTATTTTAAGCAATGTTTTGTACAAATACTTTTTACCGGAACCTCCTGGAGCCCTAATGAAAAATAATAGGTGTGGAATATCACCATTATATGTAACGGATTTTGCCTGCATATCTTTTAAACCAAACTCATAAATTGTGCATGGATTATACGAAACAATCCATGAATTGTCCACAGTCTTACCAATTGTTATTGCACTCCTACAGCACTTCGATTATATTTTGGATAATTGCTACAGTTAACTATCGATTCGTATTGATAGCTTTTGGAGAAATCTTTGCTGCATATTCCATTAAACATTCAAGGTGAATTAGAGTTTTACTCTCCACAAGGGCCATATATCATGTATTTTAAAATGACAGCACAAAGCCTTGGATAAACGTCGATGAATTTGTCGATGGTTTTTGCATCTTTTCATTAGGATATGGGCATGAGGTAGTCCTCGTTTTTGAAACTCAATGACAAGCACCTTCGCAATTGAAATTTCGAAAACATGCTTTTTAGCAAACCATCTTAGATCGAGTTGTCTTTGGAGTAGAGTTTATAGTCTAAATGAGAGCGTTTCATTCTTGAATTTTTTGCTTTTGTAAAACAAACAAAATTTTGATTTTTTAGTTGCGGGACATTATTTTGCTTTGCGGGCTACTTTTAAGGCTAAAAATGTCTACAGGACAGGATTTTGAAATGCAGGTTAGTCCTGTAGAATGCGGGCTATATGGTCACCATAGGCTAACTCATTAACTCGGTGAAACAACAACAACAAACAAATGCATTATTGTTAAGCAATGTATTTACTAAAAAAAACACTCATCCACTGCAAATTTTTAAAAAAATCACGAGAATTGGTTGGTTATTTCTTTTGACCAAAATTGAATTTAAATTCCAATTCCAACTCCTTGGTCAAATGAAATGTCGCTATAGTTTGTTTCGAGCTGGATACTGGTGATTGTAATTTAAAGGCGAAGAACGGAAGTATTTAATTTCTTATAATAGAAGTAATACATTTAATACCAAAAAGTGTAAATATAGGAATGGCGAAAGCTCAGCGGTGCTCAGAAGCAAAAAGGAACATTATTCTTAAAATGAAAGCACAAGATCAGACTACACATTTCAGGAATTTCTCGAATATTAAAGTGTTCAATAAAGAAGTGTACAACACAATACGACACTTAGAAATTTTTGGGGCCACTAAAAATGTGAAACAAACCCCTCGAGGGCTAAAACCTATGCAAAGAGAAAGCCAAATAATACATCGAATATCAGCTAAGGACCCATTTAAGAGCTTCAGCGCCATACAACCAGAATTAAAATCTGCATATAGTATTGTCGTGTCTTCCATGATGGTAAAGCGTTGCTTAAATGAAAATAATTCACGTGGGTGCATTGTGCCTAGTCCATAGTGTAAACCCCTCGTTTCAAAAAAAAAAATTTAAATGTCAGATTAGTCTTTGGAAAAGAGCAATTAAGAAAATCACTTTTGGAAAAATTTACTCTGGAGTGCTGAGTCAAAGTTCTGCAGATCCAAATCTGATGGAAAAAATATGTATGGTGCTTCCAAATTATGCATGCAGCATAATTCCAAGTACACTATCCAAACCGTTAAGCATGGCGGTGGAAACGCGATGGTCTGGGGTGCCTTTTCCTGGCATGGAGTTGACCCAATAATAAAAATTAATAGCAAAATTAATCAACCTATTTATAAAAGTATTATTGAAAACCATATGATACCTTTTGCATCCACACAAGCTTGTTATTTTTAGTATTACATATAGGCTTTTTTATATATGTATAAGTACACTCACCGGCAGAGAAAACGGGCCACCCTAAAAAAAATTTTTTTTAAACTTAAAAAACTTTTTAAAATTTTTTTTTCACACTAACTGGAAACATGAAACAAAAACTAAATTCTAGGTCAATCAAAACAATCTTAGAAAATGTGGGTAAGGCTTACTCTTTTTAAACATGTATTGAGGTTTTTCGAATTTTAAAACCAAAACCAAACATTTAAATATTTTAAAAATTGTATTTAAATTTTTACACACATAAATACAACAACAAAATCATAATTAACCAATAAAAAAAGTTTAGTGCTATCAAAGAGCGCTGCGAAATGCGAAGAGCGCGCTTCGGAGTTGTTCCATCGTATTCGGAGCTGCACTACGAATCGAATTCTTCTATCAAGAAATTGCCGAACAGTGTGGTTCGAAAGATATTCGCATCAAACAAAACTTTTTTTTTAGAGTACGGGCCCCTCTAAAAAATGTATATTGGTTATGACTGAGAAATATTATAAATAAATAATCAAAAAAATTTCAGAAGTAAAATCAAGAAAAAGTCAAAATTGTTTAACTGTTTCTAATTAGCACAGCAAATCGGTTAAAATATGAGGAAAATTGTATTATTTACCATCACCACATTGAAAATTTTTAACTTACCCCTACTCATTTAAATGTAATCATCATATTATGATAGTAAAGTAAACCACTTGCTTTTCATTTACTATGAGTCAGACTAAACGTAGTTTTGTGTCAATAGGCTAAAATATTATATCTTTAGGGCAAATTTATATTTACATTATTGAATTAAATAAATGAATAATTAATTACACTGTTTACACAAAATAGATGATAAAACCATAGGGAGTGTTTTATAATTACAGTACATACTATCTTATAGTAGAAAGTGGTTTTTGTTATACCGACTCGCGGTTATCACATTTATTCGTTATACATACATATTTTTACTTGTAACCAGTATTCATCATAAATATGGTTTTAGAAGAAAACTTACGTTCGTTTTTTAGGTATCCCACTTATTTAATGGAAGTAATAATTTGGTTCAAAAGGTTGAATTAGAGCAAATTAACATTGACATACGTGGATCTATTTATTCTACAAGTCTTTTAAAAAGATAGGAGTTATATTTTGCAGACGGCGAACATAACAACACAAAAAAATCGTTTAGAACAACAATTTTTGCCCATTATTGAAATATTTGCTTATTTATGACATTTCTTTCATATGTTAGTGAAAATATTTCGTCTTTTCGTATATGAAATTAAATAAAAAAATTAATTCTCAAGGAAATTTGAACTCAAATTGAAAAATAATCTTTGGATAAAAATAATCCTTCCCGTGCAGCGAACTTAAAAGTTTTTGTTTTTCAATAACACAATATAAATAAAAAAATATCGTAGCCTTGGTTAGTAATTAGAAATGTTTATTTTTCATACTCCTGAGATAAATTATATTCTACTCATTTTACATTACCGTATACGGTTTAGTTTATAATGGAACAAACGAGCAGACTATTAAGCCGCGACGAATGTGTAACAGCGGTTATTCTGGACCCACCGGATTATTGCTGTAAGACTAAATGGTTCACACACAACGATTTCTCGTGTGATTAAATATTACAAAGAAACACATGATCATGAAAGATGTCCGCGGCAACGGTAAGGCGGGCATTGAGTCGCAACAGCCACACCGGATCGTTTACAAAATAACTATAATAAAATAAATAATAAAAAAATAATTAATAAATAACAGCTAGAATATTGCAAATGCAACTTAGGTTAGGGTCCTCCACAATCTTCAAGTGAGCACGACCCAGCATTAACAGTAGACCATCGAAGGGCTCGATTAATATTCGCCAGATGTGATACCGTTTGCTCCATATATTCGACCGCAAAGGGTTAACGGTACTCAAACCATTTCAAGAACAATACTAGGGTAATTTATAAATAATTTGTAATTTTTAATGGTCAACAATAAAAACTACAGTTTGTTTTACTGCCAATTTATATTCTGCATATACCGTAGATATATTTAGGTTTTACTAAACTTTCGAAAAAAAAAGTAATTCACCAAAAATCATATACGCTTCTAGGTTATATAACAGTTACATATTTACATACCTATTATTTTATATTTATGATTTTCGTGACTAAATATGAAAAGGTATTAAAATTTAATTACGCAAAAAAAAAAAAATTAACGATCATCTATAACTGGTCATAATTGACAATCCTTAATTTTTAAACTCCTTAAGGGAGTGTTTAATATAATTCGTACAACAAAAAATTACATTGGCCATCCTAAGTGAATTAAATATTAATTTATTTTGTCTAGTCGCATGTAATACTAAATTTGTAAATACACCATCAGTGCGTTTCATTAAATTATGTATAAGCATTTTGATCTGGATATCAGTGTCTGAAATTAATTGTGAAGTCTTTAGTGAAATTGTTTTGCAATATAACATTATATTCAGGAGGTCTTAGTCTAAACATTAAACCAAAAACAGGATTAGAGAATATGGATTTCAATTTCAAGATATATTTCACGCCCGAAGTTCGTCATACCGCATATTGCACTGCATAAAATTCAAACTTTCATGTTTCTTTATTAAATGTCAATATTAAACGACTACACGAATTACCTTGCAGATATATTTTTAATCAGTAGGCTTCGTAAAATCCTTACTTCCTAGGTGGCCTATATGTAACGTTTTAACCAGATATACGATTTTTTTTGTTAATAGGGCGTAAGTGGAAATCATTTATTATTTATTTACTAAAATAACTGACACATTGCAAAGAATCAATTTTATTGTTACTCGGCGGAAAATGAACAGTAAAGATTGTCAATTGACTTTGAGATAATTCTTTATGATAATTTGTGCTGCCGGAAAAACTTTCTCAAATTCACAATAAGGTTCTTAACCTCAGTCTGGAATTGTCTTTACATAATAAATGGGCAATTAAGAATGCTCTATAAATTATTTTGGCAAGAATCGCTTTCAGATAAACTATAATTGGCCCGTTATATGTACATATGTCACACAACCTTAGTGGATAAAACTGAAAAAATCATTAAATCTCAAAACCCAAATTATACTGCGATGACGAGGGTATTTCTCAAAATAACAAATACAACATTGTTCGAATAAGCATATAACAAATAGGATTTGGTTTATGAAGATTGCGTGATCCTTATCAACGAGCCGAGTATTAGAATTGGGTTAAAAATCTTGGATTGAATAAAATTTTAGAAAATGGTTTAAAATATGAAAAATACCCTAGCCCAAGGCCCAATCTGCCCCTATAAACCCTGTTAAACAACAGTCAAAAAAATGCCACTCCTGCAGAATACTTGTGTGCATCTTACAAAATTACAATGAAAATGCCATGGTTTTTATAATATATTTTATTTTATTTTCAATAAAGTGACAAACATCTTAATGAATAAAATCCGTAGGACGGGTGATTCAAAAAGTAGTAAAATATTCCGATATTACTACTTTTGATAGCATTGACATAAGGAAGTATCGTTTTAACACGATTTCTTCATTTTATTTGATTAATTAACTAGTTCATAGTTAACGAGCGATAGAAGGCAAGTTGGCCCGATGTATTATTACTTCGAATATTTAGATTGGTTTGAAGTTTGATGACTTAAGATGACGGCGAACAGAAGTAGTAACTATCGATTTTTTTTTATTATTTAACATGAAATATTATATATGTATGTAAGGCTCACTTCTACCACGGTAGATTAACAATCTACCGTGTAAATCGAGGGATGAATTTAAAATTGATTGCAAACAAATTGTCACAAGGACTTAAAAAAAACGTACTACGGCAAAAAAGGAAGAAAAAAATTAGAGTTTGAGTTTTAGCCAAGAATTACTAAAGGAAAATAAATTTCAAAGTTATTTCGTTCTTTATGACAAAAAATTACATTTTTTTTAAATGTATTTATTGTCATTATTTTGTTGAACATTTGCCAAAGTAAAAACGAATGAATAGCAATTAAAATTCAACAAAAAATGTGTATACCGACGCTTTTCGTTTACTCAATAATAACAGTCGTTACGCAAACATCATTATATGACGTTTATTTTGTAAATCAATCATTCATTGGTTGTGTGCTTGATTTGATGACAGTTATATGTATTTGGGTTCATGTTATTCATTTAAAAGTACAAAAACAGTATAGAATTTTTTGTATTTATGAAAATTTTTAATAAATTGTGCGTCTCCCACGTTTCTATGCACAGGTATTACATTTGTAGTGCCAGATTTTGCGCTTCCATTTTATTTTAGTAGTTTATTTGTAGTACACAAATCATTTTTATCATTTTGCAATTTGGCAGTAATGTGCTGAGTTATAACAAGGAAGGCAACGATAACTTTAGTTCTTCATATTCGGAAGTTCATACTGAAGAAATGTATACTGATTTGAATGGGAATTCAGAGCCGGCGGACGAAAATATTTGGAATAAATGGAATTTGGCTAAGAATTGTAAATAAAAATATAATTTATAATTTTAATTATTTTAAAATGTATGATTATTTTTATTTTGTGGAAAATAACTGGTTCATTTTCCTTTGTGTCGTTGTTAATATATACAACAATTATGTATGAAAATACGCAACTCTTAAACTTTATTTTTAAATTTAATTATTCACAGTGAATGCCCTTTTATACTATCCGAATCTGAGTGTGCATAAAGCGCAAGGCTTATGGTTTGTAAGTTGGTTCTCTCATTTTTCATAAATTTCTATGAATGATAAATGTATGGATTACAATAACAATGGATTGATTGATTGTCCTAGGCGGAAATTAAAAACGGTTGTGTCGCTGGGTTGATTGCCTGTATTAGAACAGCCTAAATTTTAAAGAACAGTAATGTAAAAAATCTAAAAAATTCCTTTTTTTATTTGTTTTTTAAATGAAACTGTGTTTTGTAATTAAACAGACAACAGACAAGTACATTTTTAGGAATGTGCAATGTGTATCATTTAAAATTTTTTGTACGACCACCATGAAAAGATATTTTTCGATAGCAGGACACTTCCAGTGAAAACGTGATTTTCGTCTCTACTGATAAAAGTAAGTTCATCCATGTTATGAAAATGAATAATATGAAATTTTAAACAGCCCACATCTACTTGCCTGGTTCTATTTGTTTATTTGTCTGAATTCCCTGGTTATGTTTGTTTCGTATCAGTTTCTTATTTTTGATTCTAACATGAGCTAGCATACATGTTCACTCGCTTCAACAATAACTATTTATGTGCACTTTGCGGGCATGTACACTCAATAAAGTAGCACTTCAGTAACACGAATAAATTTAAAGAGATTGAACTGACCTAAATAACTGGGGTGAAAGGTTGGTAACATCACTTTCGATAAAATGTATGTCTCTCATATCAAGAATAAAAGTGTACCCTGTGTATTATGAAAAGCGTGAAAAACGCGAAACAGAGTACAATTTTATTTTTGAAACAAGAGACAAAACTCTGTTGGGATCGAAACGAATCGAAAGTGATTGCCAATCACCAATGTGTAAGGCTTTACTTCGAAAAAAGCAGCTTCATCAATTATATGTAAGTATAATTATAGATTATGTATATGTATCATCTTTTGTGAAAATAAGGTTGTTGTGGGTTAGAAAATAAGGATGAAGGCTGGCCGCTTAACCCGTTACCGCCGATTGTATTCGTTTGGAAACACCACCTTATCACCTGAATCCTTCGAATCTAAGGGATTTAAAATATTTTTGTTTTCGATTATTTGTGTGAAAATACAATATTTACCATTAGTAATATAATATATTTCTTAAAATTTTGACTTTCTCAAACAAGTACGTTAAGTAAATAAGTAATTTTTTTTTACTTTCATAGTAAAATGGATTCCAAGCTATTTTATAGGACAAAAGAATATTCCAGATTTGAAAAACATTTAGAAATGTGTAAAATTCCACCAAATTTTAATGAGTTGACAGATACCGAAGACTTCAATGAAGATCCCAATGCGTTTCCAAAGGAAGTTTCAGGTACTGTGGAAATTTCTTTAAGAGATACCACTGCAGAAGGAGATTTATTCTCAAATAGTGATTATCGTGATGAAGAAATTAAAACCGGTGATGCAGAGCAAAATTTTGATTTAAAAAAATCAAGATGGTTGAAGAAAAATCCGAGCTAAGTGTTTTTACGAATGAGTTCAATTATGAAAAACGAAATAAAGAATTTGTCACCGCACAATTTATTTGACATCGTAATAATATTCGCCTTCGTAATTGACTATGTCATATACTAACCTTCCTTTAATTCAGGTTTGCTCGCGTCTTCTATGCCCCTCGTAACCCTAGGTTTCTTTTCTATTGTTTTCTGTTTTTTGGAGTAAATGATTTTTTTTAGTTTGCTTTTGTTTCCGATCAATCTTTTTTAAAACTACATCTTTTCCACGTTTTTTCTTGTCATAATATGAAATGTAAGCATCTGATGAAATTATTACGGATGGCACAATTTTTGGGTCCGCTTTATGGTTTTGGCTTCTACTTTCGTTTTTGACACAAAAAACTTTCCTTAAATGGAATTCCGACTTGATCCATAAAATCATCTGTAGGTGTTGTAATTAACTGTTCCATGCTAATCTCCAATACCTGCCCAACTCCTTCAACTTCAGTCAAAGTAGCTTCATCGTGATGAGCTAATGCACAACTCAGGTCTATGTTATTGCTCAGTGTAGTATTACCAAAATCCATATTTCAACATTTTGTCTGATTAATATCCAGATTTTCACTATAGGTTCAAATCCGCAATGTCCAAATTGATTAAAACATTCAAAGCAGATGGCATGTTTACCTTCTCTATTTTATCTGTCGCACTTTTCCACAAATAAAATAAATGTTGGTCTTCTTATAGTTCAGCTCATTTTGATTCAGAGCTAATAAATTTCTCAATGTTGGTTTTTGCCAAAATCGATTCTAAATCTTTATGAAATTGATTTTAATCAACCAGATGTGTTTATCTTTTAGAAATCGACGTAGACGATTAGAATGAAGATTCTTTTTTCTGAATTAATTTGCCGTAGTTTACTGCTTCCGAATCAAAAGGAAACAAACCAGTTGTTCTGAAGTCCCTTTGAATTGTATAGTTGGGTTGGCAGCAGTGGATAAGACACTGGACAACAAGGGACTAAAATTTTCCTTTTTCAATTTTTGTGCATAATTATTTATTCTCCAATTGTGAACAGCTTTTCTCCACGCTTGTTTTAATGGCCGAAACACCGCAATGCCACGTGGCTGAATTAGGTGAGTTGAATTGGGGGAAATAACAAACAAAATAATTTTATTCTCTCTGCAAAATTCGCTAAGGGTAAGCGTCAAATGCGAACAATGGCCATCAACGAACAAAACAACTAGGAAAGTTATATTGTTCTGGGCATGGTCCTGACTAAGTTCAATGGTATTCTTTGGTAATTAAACATAATCATTGGTGGTAGAAGAGCGCATCGGCACTATAAGAGTCGTCAAACATCCCTTTTCGACGTCGTTTATGGAGTTATTCACCGCCCTTTCACCTTTCTTCGCAAGAACGCAATTTTCCTTTGGAGCCATAAAGAATGCACTTTAATCACTATTAAAAATGCGACTGGCGTTGTTGATAACATCAGTAAGGTTGTTGCCACTAAAATAACTTTTGACGTTTTGAAACTAAGACCTTAACTTGTCAATTGTTACACTGTCGCGGCTATTTGTCATGTGCTGAGCTAATCTTTCTGAAATATCAGGATGTCGCTTAAGAAAGCCCTCATACCATCGCCTTGGCGTCCATTTTTAAAACTATTTCGACATTTAGCTTTAAAATCAGCAGTTGTACGCTTTCTAGCAACTGGTCTTTAGTTGCAAGAAAGCTAGTTTCAGCTTTGTGTACAATCCAATTTTTTATTGTTCCTTCTTCATATGGTGTTATAGTATGGTTGGATGGCCGATATGTGTGCTACCGAATAAGTACTATTCCGTTTCCTCATTAAAGTTGTTTTTGAATTTTGTATTTTTGACTTGGTTTGTATACTCTCATTCCAATGTCTATACATATCGTTGATGTCAATTCATTTTCCCGTATCTAAAAATATTGAAAAAAAATTTACTTATCTTTAAACGTTTATACTGGCCGTACTCGGCGAATGTCGATGAAAGTAACCAATGATATTAACTTATTACTCATAATATTATTTTACTATTGGTCACTTTCATCGACATTGGTCATGTACGACGAATTTTAAACGTTTTTAGATAAGTAAATTTTTTTTCAATATTTTTAGATACGGGAAAATGAATTGACATCAACGATATGTATATACTTTAAGACTGTAACTTCTGATTTAGTGTATTGAATTCTATGTTTTCGTATTGTAAAATTCAATAAGGAATCCTGTGCAAAACGAAGATTTATTTAATAAAACTTAATAAAAAGCAAAGGTTCACAATTAAGATTTAATATCATAATTATGTTTTGTGATCAATTTATTATTCTCTAGATTTTTTTCTCGATCCCAGTATCTTAAACAAAAAAATATATTTGATTACAAAAAAGTTAAAAACAAAACGCGTCTTTTAAAATTATTAAAATTCTTAGCTTACTTTCCTTTTTTAGGTACATGCACTCTGACCGGTGTTTGAAAGACACTGATAACGTAATTAGGGATATATTTCAATAAAAGGTATAAAGAGAAAAATGTTATTTTACCGTATTTATTAAAAAAAGGTTCATGTAGCCGCCTAGATCCATATTATAGCCGTTAATCTATGATAGTTGATCAATCTATTTGATAAAATAGTCAAGATATCATTACCGTGAAATCAAAAAATATAAAATTCCAGAAAAACTTTCAGGATATGACAAAACCTGAATCATGAATGTGTGCAAAGTATACCAAATAAATGTTCTAATTTTAAAACAAATACGAAATAATAAATCTTGATCGCGTGGTCGTACTCTTAGTAGTATGACCACGCGTTATCAACATGTGGTACAATTGGTGTAGTGGATTTTTTACAGCGATACTACTACGACGAATGGCGCTTGTTAGCATTTTAAATCGACTAAATTTGACCTAAAATTGTATATGGAGTCTCTTGATTTCTTTGTCCGATCGTAACCAGAAATAGGAGGTGCTTAGTAAAATTCCTAAATCGAAAATTTCATAATCCTAAGACTCTTTGTTTCTAAGTTACACAACATAAAGGTCACTCGCTTGTACATTCATACCATATATATTTATACCACACACTTTTCAGAAAGGTTCAATTGGGAGCCCGCTATAATTAAGATGTCCATTTACATGAAAATCTTTAGTTGTAAAAAAAAGTATAAGCAAGACAAAAATCGGTGAACCAGCTACATAATTCACATAAACTATAACAAATACATTAAATTTAGTACAAACTTGAACCTTACGAAAATATTAATTAAATACATTTGGATTATATCATAAACAAATCACCAAAATGTGAGAAACCAAATAATTTTATAATTAATAACTAAACTAATCACGTTATAAACGATTATTTTGAAATCGTGTATTTTGTATATTTCAAATTCAAATTATGTATTTCTGTATTACGAAGTAAGGATGAATACAACAGGGGGTTGAGGTACTTCACACGTTTTAAAAATCAGGTAAAATTTTTATATAAATACATTATAGTGGCTATTCTATTGTTTAAATTATGATGTCTTCTAATTGAATATTGGCGATAGTATAAATTAAATTCCATTACTAACCCTTTTGTTTAATATAACCAAAGCGTGAAAGTGGTGTGTTTGTCTTTATTATTTTGGGTTTTGTAGTCAACAAATTATTCATGTTTTTATTGAACAAGTTACCTTTTTATACGCAGGTATAATAAACAAAAACCAAAATACATTATGTCCATTAAATTGTATAATGATGAATATGATTTGACAACACCACACCAAAAGATGAAAACATTTTGAGATTATTATTCATAATTTATTTTATTTTCTCCCAAGTTTATTTCCATTTTGCGGATTTATTTTCAGTGTTTTTTTGCCTTCTTCATTTTCCAGTTTCCTTTATATAATTTTTTTTTTAAATATTTTCTAAGCAAAATGAATACAAAAAAAACATTCTGTTTGAATTTCATGTTATTTTTTTTTTTTTGTGGTTCAGTCGGATTCTACAAACTGCGCATGTGAAAATTCAATCCGTTCCCTTTAAAAACGAAGAAAATGTAATTTTTTGCAATTGTCATTAATTTTGTACAAAAAAAAAAATTATTGCAAAATAAAGCTGTATTCGGCTAAATCGAATGACATAATAACTGAATAGGATGAATGATCATTTTTTGTGTTTCATATGCGTGGAAGATTATTTTAAATTTTTTATTAAGTGCAATTATTTAATAATAATTGAACTAATTCGTGTTTGAAATAATGCGTTTTGTATATCGTAACGGAACCTCTTAAATGTATGATACTAAATATTTACTAATCAAGCTGTTGTTTCATAGTATTTGTATATAATTCACGTGGTTTATTATTAATATCTCTACGTCGATATGTTTATTATTCTTTATAATGTTTGAAACATTTTTTTATTGATTTCCTTGGATTATTTTTCTAAATGACACAAAACTATAATTTGGACATTGGCCAACATTTTATGAAAAATTGTATCCCATATAGATAGACATTGAGTTGTTCCCTTAAATAAATATTTTTCATTTCATTTTTACTTACAAAAAAAGAAAGATTGAATGAAACAAATATTTGAAAAGTAAAAATGTATACTAATCTAAATTGGAAATAAGAAATAATAATTACGCCCCTTATATTAGCGTATTTGAGAACATAATATGCACAAAGTTACATTGATAAAATACGATAGATACAGTCATGAATGTAATCTGTTGCGTAACAAATTTGCCACATTGAACAATATAATTATTAGTTATAATTAGTCCGAAATTCTTTAATCTATATATCCTACCTCAAATAACTAAAAATTATTTATTTTTAATAAACGGATAAGAACTCAACACTCAAGTTTTCACCATTTTACATCACACATTTCTCAATATTTCAGTTGCTGTATTTTTTAATTTTTTTTTGTGGTATTTCTCACTTAATTAAAATTTTTTCTAATTTATTTAAATATGTATTTTAAATTCACACATATAATTATACAAAACATTGTAGATTAAAAATCACACAATAAAACATTTAAACTCTTAATATATTTTAATTCGTTATCTTAAAGAAAATTAAATTAACACCTGTTCAAGTGCTTTTATCTAAATTTTTCACAGATTTTTATTTTTTATTTATTTTTTTTTTTTTATATAGAAAAAAACACTCAGTTAAAATAGTATTATAATAAAATATTTTCTAAATTTTTCACGTAATTTGTAACTAGAATATGATCACTCAAACACTTTGTATTTTTCATTTTCCCTAACTATTTAAAATAAATTTTATGGATGCAAAATTAAAATATTTAATTTTTTTTTTCTTAGCTAAAATTCAACACTAAACACAATAACAACCTCTAACCGGTTCATTTCCCAGCAACAGTCAATCCGGGACTGAGGTTCTGTTAAACTAGCGAAAAAACCCAGCCACCCGATGTCTTCGTTTTTTTTTTTTTTTTATTTCATTTGATTTTACGTCATTTTTACAAAAAAAAAAAAATTATCTCAAAGTTTTTTTATTTCAATACAAAAAAAAAAAGAAAGAAAAGCAAAGCAAGAAAAACAAATGAAAATTTGTGAAAGATTTATTTGTTCGAATTAGACAAAAGGTCGAAAATATTAATTATTTGAAATGCGAAGATATCGTTAAAAGAATTTTATTTTTCATGTTTATTTTGAAAATGAATTGTTGTACATGTACTTGTAATTTTAATTATGTTGAAATTTTCATAAAATATTTTTATGATGGCGTGCAATCGAAAGAAAAAAAAACTTTATTGCTAATTTATTTATGTATGCAAAAGTAGAATTTGTGGGGTTATAAATTTTCTTCTCCTTGTAATGTAAATGCAATGCATACTTTATATGTCAAGGTTTACGAAATATTATTTTACCAACATGCAGATAAAAACTTCACAACAATAATTATTATTTGTTGAGCAACAGTTACCGGTTTAAAATAATTTACGTAATTACAAATATTTCGTACTTGTACGTACAATAGTATCACGACACAGAACTTTACAAAGAATTTGTTTAGGGCCGAAATTTTGCCTCAAATCATTAATTTTATCTGTCAACTTTCTATTCAGTGGTAGGGAAACATGCTCAATGATATTTGAATATTTACATTTGATTCATATACAGATTCAAATTATTTGATGCTGATTCAGCCTTTCGATCAATAATATTTTATATTTTAAAAATCATCCTCATCAATTTTGTATTTATACTTTGCAAAAACTACTTACTGTATAACACATTGGCTATAAAATATGTATGTATTTAATATATACGTCTAAAAATTACAAAATCAGTTTAAAAACATATTATATTGCTTATTTTATGATAATTTGTAGTCATATTTATACGATACGTCGCCAGAAGTGAAATGATGATAAAAGGTGTTGCAGCAATGTGCATGCAATAAGTATGTGTGTGTGTGGTGTATCTCGGAAGAGATAAGCTATTTGCGGATAACGGTTTTTAAGCCTTACGTTTATATCTATTCTTCATAATAACATTATATTGTTTGAAAATTCTATCTAGAGCTGAAAAAGAAAAAAACAATCTGTTATTAACAGAAATCATTGCACATGAGCAAATGAAAATAGCACGAATTTTCCTCTTTTATATTTTGTTTTTCTTTCTTTCCTTAACGCGTTATTTTTTTTTTTTGTTTAGTTTTTCATTTTGTATAATTTTGGCCGAAAAATATATTTGACGAAATTATTCTCCTCAATGTAATAAAAAAATTTACAGCATGCCGCAAAATGATTTCCGTCGCAAATGTTTAAATATAGACAGACACACAGGTTATTTTTCATCAATAAATTGAAAAAAGGCACATTGACAAAAATTGTATTTACAACATGTAGGTGGGAAATTTTCTTTAAAACCGAAAATAAAATAAAAATTGACAAATTTTTTGTATTTTTGTTTTTAAAATTATTTTCTTTTCTGTATGTATGCTCTATGTTTTAGTGTGCATTTACATTTTAATTTTAGACGTATCTTAAAATAGATTATTAAATTATTTATAATATTTATGTAAAATATGTTTGTAACTAAATTTATCGTGTAGTCTCACGGTTTCATCTTGAGCGACAAGTTTTAGCGAATATCTACTTCAAAAATTTGGTTTACTTATACGATTATAGTGTACTTACTTTATAATTTTATCTACTTCTCTTAAGATTTTTTCAGAGAATAAAATAGTCAGAACCGTAAAACATAATAATGCCTTTATGTGAAACAATTAAAAGTTTATTAGCTCTCCAGAATTCAAGAAAGTTTAATAGTTTCTCTAATCTTCATCAACTTTATCAACAAAATGATCATCAACACAAATATAGCGTCTTACTTTGGTAAATGTTATTCCTAATTCAATTTTGTCCAAAGTAAGCATAATTTTTGTTTTTACTTTTAACAGTTGGCACGAAGCTCTAAAAATATAATTTATTATTTAGAATTTTTACTGATATAAAATAGCGATAACAAATTATTGAATAAAGTTTAATAATTCCAAACAAAATTTAAAATTGCTATTTATGGAAAATTGAGAATTGTGTTATTTAATAAACTTGTACTAGACTTTTTCGCAGAAAAATTGGCGCGAAATTTTTTTTATTGACGAATGAAGTTGTAAAGTGCCTAAAGCGGACAATATTGAAGTAAGCAAACGCTGCGTAAACAAAAATTTGTTATATGAAGTAATATGGAAATAGAGTCTAATTCATTTTAATATTTATTTATTAAAATTGTAATGATTAGAAAATCTATGAAATCACGTATGTAGTTTAAAGTGTGATTTTTATTTGGTCTGTTTTATCATTTTAAATATTAAATTGCATAAAAATTGCAGAAATTTGCAAAAATCTAATGTTATTAAAAACATAAATATTTTAAAAGTATTGAATTTTACCTTGTATTTATCATTCAAAACGTAGTAAATGTGGTATAATATAATTTCAAAAATATTTAGTTACTCAAAAAGATATTTATAGTGAACTTAACATTAATTTTCTGCAATTTTCTGCACAATTTTCTGGCATTTTTAATGATAAAACTGTTCCAAATTAATCAAATATGTATATAAAAATCACACGTTAAACAACATAATGGATTCTATTTCCATATAACTTCATATATAGCAAATTTTTGTTTACAGCGTTTGCTTAATTTAATATTGTCCGCTTGAGCATACCATACCAGTCGTCCATTGTGGTGATCGGATGATTTTTATAACGGTGGTCATAAAAATTTGGTATTGTTATTTTTTGTTTTGATGGAGAGCCATGCAATATTTTATGGGAAGACGATGGTCGAAGGGGATTCGAAAATAAATTGTAAGATCGATGAGTAGTGTATGAATTTAAAATACATTAGTCGGTTATAAATAGTAAGCTAAGAGAGCTCAAGAGAATACTCGTATGTTGAAAATATGTTAAGAATATTTTATAAAGATGACAAAGAGATTGGTGCTCGAAACTGGTACTAGAAATAAAATAAATTATTATCACTATAAAAAAGTGAAAAACATATTCTCTGTTTTTTTATATACATGGGGAATTCCATATTAGTCATCGGGACATTTCTAAAAATTTACATTTTTCATTTTATTAATTTAACCCACAAAGAATTTTTTGTTTTGAAAAGGGTCCAGCCAATAAGTAAGGTTGATACCTCTTACATCATTTAGAAATATTTTCAACTTACAATAATCGATATTGTCAAAATAAATGACATTTTATGTTGTACAAAACGTTGTTAGTCATCGGGACCGTACAATTTTGATAATTTCACATCCACTTATATTTCATCAGCTTTCTGCGACTTCATTTAAAATAAAAATGAAGTTAGTATTTAACAATTAAGTTAGATATGTGCTAATTAATAAATCAATGACTGACAAGTTTTAGGGAACTTCGCTAAAATTTTGTTTAGTACAACAAAAAATATGTGTGTTAGGCATCGGAACAAAAAAAAAGTTAGTTACTCGTCTGTTACAAGTATATTACACGTTAGCTACATGTAAGTTACACATCAGTTACACGAAGGAATTCTTTACGAAAACAAATCATTAAACTTTAAATAAATGTTGTACTTCAAGAAGTCTAATTACAAATTAGTTAACTTCAGGTACACTTTTTGTTTTAACATTTTTCTCCTTTTTTGACAAATAAATTGCAATGGTTATAAATAATTTAACAAATAGAAATATTAAATAAAAGTATTGCAACTGGAATTTGTTTTAATATTGCTGTAAAATCCACCGAAATCTCCGTTTCACTTTGATTATTTAAAATAGTGAAAAAATCGTGATTTGGGAAATCAGTTTGGTCCATCTTTCCTCCAAATAAATTTTATTTTGCATATTTTCTATTAAGAAATGATTCATAATGTTAAGGGGTGCGAAAAAATGTAGGTTTTAGAGTTTAAAGCTGTTTTTGTAAATATTTTTTGGGTTTCATTTTACGTGAATTCCCCACATACTATATTAAATTTTTGTTTTTCAAATAAAAAACAAAAAAATTCAAGAAAAATGATAAAGTACACATAAAATGGATCTATTCCAAACTAATAAGTCAGTCAGTTATAGATTTTAACCTAAATGAGTCGTGTATACATTATTTAAAGTCAATCGGTCGTTGTTTTTTTTTTTTTATTTTTTTTATTCGAGAAAAATCGAAGAGAAAGGAGTATTTCCTAAAATAATTGGGATTGTGATAATAAATTCGAAAAAGTGCTCGGTATATTTAAGTGAAATCAGAGATTTTTACATGTTCTTTTAACACTTACTTTTGATTTTTTTGTTTCTTTTTCCCTAAGAGAGCAAAATCTAACCGGGTAGATATTTTTTGTTTCATGTGTTTTATATGAGAATTTTCGCTGGTCATAAATATTAAAATGCGAAAAACAGGAAAACTATAGTATTTATAGATATAATTTTATTTTAAGCATACTCAAAAATAAAATAAATACATAATTATATTAATTTGGTATAAAAAAATTTAAGCGTATTTCATAAAACTTACCCCTTGTAATAACAAAATAAATGATTATTATCATACAAAAAAAACTATACAAATGAATTACTCTACGCATATAAGTTTTCTGCATTTGACACAGGCATGACGGGCTGCCCGCTTTTTTTCTGTTGTTGATAGCACATATAGCAAGCACGCTTCTGTATTATGCGGCCACTGACGTTTTGATCATCTTGGTCATCATCACGAGAATCCTCAGCAGTCATAGCCCCAACAGGTTAGCCCAAAACAAAATCAATTTTGTTTCTTATGGTAAATTTTCCGATTCAATTTTATGATTTGGGTCTTAATAAAGGTATGCATACTTGTTCTCCTAATACTTATAGAGGTCTGTGGGTGCAATGAAATTCACACAATCGGCAATAAAACCACCAAAAAACATATAATATGGAAGCATTCACATGATATATAAAAATATCTACCCGGGTAGATACTGTTCATTTAAGTAAAAAAAAAATTCCGTTCAAGCAAAGGTTAAAGTATTAAGCTAAGCTTACTTATTTAAAAATACTAATTTTGGATTCATAATTAATTATTTTTATAGCTAAATCATAGAAAATTGGTGAAATGCTATATACCTATTTTTAATTATTCTTTGCTTAATATTTAATTATTTTGAATTCTGTTACTATCATTGGTTAAATAAAAATTAATACTTCAAGTCAAATTACATTTTTAATAAATTTCATAATGAGTGCTTAAAGTGCTGATCTTCGAGGGCTGAGTTCGAGATAGGTAGCATACGAGTGTGAGTAGGGAGAATAATAGGCTGTTGTCTAATACCCTGCCTATTTCCCTTCCTGCGGTCCAACTAGACCACTCATTCCCCTGAGCTTTAGCCGGCAAAATAACCGCCCAGAGGCATTAAAATGACGTGGATATTTGATAACTGACATGTTTTGCAGTTTGGTTTCTCTGGTTGATTTTTTTTTTTTTTAATTACCAGCTAAACTCCATTACATTTCGTTACAAACTAAACATATTTACTATAGTGGTAAAAACTACAACTACATGAAGACTGGAATTATTCTATTCCTACTTCTAGGTGGAAAGAAATTATTCATTCCGGAATGAAATTGTAAGGCATTGTTGTTGTAAAAATACCAAAGTAAAATTACAAAGTGGAATTGTGCGAAACACTTCAAGAAACATTTCAAATTTTAAATTCTTTTTAAAACCTCTGTGAAAATTAAGGGTGAAACTTAATTTACCCAGAAGGTTCAACAAGAAGTTACAATTAATTGTTTGAAAATGTTTAAATATAATAAAGGGTGTTCCAATTTGAGGTTAATTTTTGAATTTTTAATAAAACAATTGAGTATTTTTTATTTTGTTTTTTTAATTACTCTATTTATTCTACCGACAAAAAAAAATCATGCAAATAAATTATTTCATTTAATTTCTGTGAACACCTGTTTTGAAAATTTAAAAAAATGGAAAATATTGGATATAGTGCTGTGATAAAATTCCCTGTAAAGGAAAATAATACTTCTAAGGATATCGAAAGAAGAATGAAAATGTTTACGAAGAATCTAATTCGCTTTATAAAATAATAACGAAGTGTCTAGAAGACCGCCCGACACACTTATACTCACGAAATTGTCATTTTTACATATTGGAAGACAGACGAATCACCATTTCAAAATTAAGTGTGATATAAAATATATCTATTGGCAGTGTTAGCACTATTTTACGCGATCATCTTAAGCTGTCAAAAATTATGGGTTCTCCGAATGTTAACTATGGAACAAAAAAAATATCGAGTGGAAACTTCTAACTGAGTGAAGATGATCCGGTTAAATTTATAAACCATATAGTCACCAGTGATGAAACCTGAATTCATCTTTATGATCCAGAGTCGAAACAGGAATCCATGCAATGGATAGCGCAGGGAAATCCACCACCGAAAAAGTTTAAGGATCAACCATCTGGGGGTAAGATAATGGCGACAATTTTTTGGGATGCTGATGGAATTTCAGTGATTGACTGCTTACCTCATAAGTCAAAAGGAGAGAGGAGGAGTCAAAAATAGCAGAGGAGTCAATAATAGCAGAGTCTTCAGTGCCTGAGTGGATGTGCTCCTCAGTGCACCACTGATCCACAGAGAGATTGTTCTCTGAACTTTCATCAACAGCTTTTGGTTGACAGTTTTGTCCAGACCAGGGGGTCAATTCTCGTTCTGTGAAAAGTACAATGAAAAGTGTTTTCAGTGAGAAATATAGACTTCCGATTCACGTTCCATGAGAAGGAAAAAAATGACGTCAAAATCTTCTCATATGAAAACAACTTTCTCACCGAGTATTTTGGTCGTGGGAATATTAATGAATATGGAAGTTCAGCTTTATAAAACCTAAATTTGCAATTTTAATGGTTAATGTGCATCCAAACTATAATACTAGTCACTTTAAAACTAATTTATAAGCAAATCTTATTAAAAAGAATTCCATTCATTTAAGAAAAATCCCTAAATAAATAGTTTCCTTTAGTTTTAATAAAATTTGGCCATTTTAGAATTTTTATTTTATATTTTGACAAGCGATGACGAAAACTGGTTTAACTCTCTATTAACCTCTCTTTGAGAGAGTAATTTAATCTAATTACAAATTATAATCTCTTTTATCATTTATTTAGCTATTATTTGCACCATTTACCTAGCGCACCTAGCGGAAATATATATGAAACTTGATAAAATATGTTTGCTGTGTAATATTCAGCGTATTTTCAGCGTTCTTTCTCTTTTTTTTTTTTTTTTTTTTGTCTCTATCTCTGCAATCTTTTTCTGGGGTTCTAGGCACTCCCAACTCTTTCGCAGTTCCCTTTTAACGTCCTACCTTACGCCGTTGCCAGCCAACTCGAGGACGTACGGCTATAGACCCGCTTTTGTTTAAACCACCTGCACATTGCATTGCTTCATGCCAGCCTATAGTACTGACATGAAAGGTGGGTCGGCCCATGGATCCCGCACTCTCAACAGGAGGTCATAGATGTGTTCATCGTCATCACCGATCGTAATCAGATGATGAAAAATCCCTTTTGCATCCCGCCCCTATAGGGATTCGAACCCGGTACCTCCCGATCCAACCGCCGTAGCTTTAACCACTGGGACGTTTGGTCGGTATTTCTTTCTCATTTGGACAACGAGAATCGCATATTGCTGTTGCGTGAAAAGATACTAATGAGAAATACGTGATGGAAACCAAATGGAAAGATTTTTTTCATTCCATTTTTTCATAGAACGAGAATTGACCCCCAGGCCACCAGACTGTTACCCCATACAAAAGTATGGGTCTGACTTCTGCAGTATATAAATCCAATGTATCATGCGGGGCTCCAGCTGCCATATACTTTCCCGATTAATTGCAGAACAGAATAAAAACAATTTCTATTTAAATCCATATGAAACTTAATTACATATGTTGTTTGCGTATTATTTCACTTTTAAATGATTTTTAAAATTAAAAACACAAATTTTACTTTTATATTTATTAATTTTTTATATTTTATAAGTTTGCTCCTTATAGTGAAATTATTTAGTTCTAACTCTATTTCTACTAAATAATTTCACTATAAGGAGCAAACTTATAAAATATAAAAAATTAATAAATATAAAAGTAAAATTTGTGTTTTTAATTTTAAAAATCAATTTCTATTTATTTATTAAACACTCTTTACTTTTTGGTTATCGTTTGTTGCTCGTCGTTATTAAACTTCAACCATCCAAAAAACGTCCTCATTTTTTGTTTGCCTTTTATACCAATCAAGCCTCTGTTTCATATTTTAGCCGTCGGACAACTGTTGATGAATGCTAATATCATACATACGAGTTGGTAGGTTTGGCAGTCGTTGAACCGCTTCAAAGGTTCCGTATTTATTTAATCGGAAACCCATTTACTTTGGTTACGGATTGTTCTGCGTTGACAACGTGCTTTACCTAAAAGGATTTGATTCCAAGAATAGGAAGGTGGTAGTTGTTTTACTTAGCTGAAATCCCATTGAAAACGGAATAGTTCTTGAACCAGCAACGATTGGTGTATTTTTAATATCCCAACAAGATGATTGGCTTATCGAGATGCAACGTTTAGACGAAGATATTCAAACAATCATCGAAGTTATGAATCGAAAACCAATTAATGTTGATGAACTAAAGATTATACTGTCTATCAAGAACAATTGTACCGAGTTGTAGATGTCGTCGCAAATCATGACGATATGGGACATCAGGGACTCGTTAAAAAACGGTACAAGTTATTCGCAAATACTTTGGTTTTCTCGAATACGAGACTATGTAAATAAATGTATTATAATAAATGTAATAAATAAAAGGTGGAATGACGGAAGGTGAAATTTATCCTATTGATAAGACGTCAATACCATTTCACACTATACATATAGACCACTTGGGTCCTTTTCCGAAAACATATAAAGGCAACACCCATCTGATAGTTATAATAGATGCGTTTTCACAAAATACGTAGTCAATGTCATTAAACCGATAAAATCAACGAAGACAGCTCCAGTTATATCGGTTATGAATGACTGGACTACTAATTTCGGAGTTCCATCGAGACCAATTAATGATCGTGGTACAGCATACACAGCAAAGTCATTCGAAACATACTGTTCGAAAAATAATATCAAACACATTCTGAATACTACCGCATCGCCAAAAACTAACGGTCAATGTGAAAGGCGTAACAGAAAAATCTTAGGAATGTTACGAACAATGATTAAAGAAGACGTTAGGAAATGGAACACAAATATTCGATATATACAATGGGCGTTAAATACTATGATCAACGAAATAACAAAACTTTAGCAAAGTATCTCTAAAGAAAAGGGGGCCTTCCAACTTTCAAGTAGTACACCAAGAAAAATAATTCAAAAATATCGAGGACCATATTTAATTGACAAAGTGCTTAGTCTGGAAGACATCACATTATTGACGTCCCGGGAGCCGAACAAACTCAGCGAAAACTTGATAGTATATACTATTCAGATCTGTTAATAGCTTGGTGCATAGCCTCGAAGTTCATCCTGCTACCCGGAAAGCCTTCACGAACCCTAGAAGGACCAACTGGAACAAATATGCAACTGTAGGGGAACTGCAGGACATGGTGGATAGTGTCACTAGTGCATTTAACAGGTCCTATAATGCTGCTTGCCCATTAGCTAAGCCTAGGGAGAATGCAAAAATCACTATGGCGGTCCAGGAAACTATGGATTTATCGTAAGGCTTCTTAAGGGACTCCTATAAGGAGGAAGGTTTTTCCCAAAAGTACAACAAGCCCTAGTTTTTTATTAAAATGGACGGATCGTGGTTAGTTTTTAGTGGAGAGTTTTTCGAGCTTTTCTTCGAGACTCACTTCCAGGGACCTTTGATGTCCTGGTGGTGGATAATAATCATCAGGGAACATTTTGATTATGGTTTAAAAAGGTTTTAAGCCATATAAATAGGCTGGTCTGGATCAGATTATACAGCGGAACTTTAAAACAGCTCAGTAATTATCCTCGTTATCTGGAAGCTCTATTCAAATGAAAACCAGTTTAAAACTGGTTTATATTCCTAGGTAATGGACAGAGGTTAAAGTGGTATTTATCCCAAAGCGAAGAAAAACTCACATGTCTATCCTAAGGATCTAAGACCAATAACTCTATCATCTTTTCTTTTGAAAACCTTGGAAAAACTTTTGGATAAATACATTAGAGGAAAAATAAGTCCCAGTAAGTGGGCACTGTCTCAGCATGGGTAAAGGTATAAGTCTGTGGACACAGCTCTGCACACCTTGGGGCGTACGATTGAGAAATCGATTCACTCGAAAAAATTTTGTTTGGTAGCCTTCCTTGATAATAGAGGGCGCCTTTAATAACGTGAAAGCAGAGGCAATTAGGGAATGATTTTTATTTGCTTATTGTTACTTCCCTGTAATCCGTTAATTAATCATATGCTTGTAAGTAGGATTGTTAGCTCGAAGCTGGTGATTTCACCATTAAAAAGCCAGTAATTAGGGGTCCCGCAGGTAGGAATCACTTCTTCTCTGGAACATAATGCTAAATGGATTACTACTGGAGCTGGCGAGAGAGAGTATTGAAGTTATCACTTACGCAGATGACGGGGCAATAGCTGTTCCCGGGAAATTCCTGGGTACGATTGTGGACGTAATGCAGAATACGCTCACACTAGTACGAAATGTGTTGGCAAATGTGGACTAAGAATTAACCAGTTCAAGGCAGAACTGGTACTCTTTACTAAGAAATACAAAATCCCGGTAAGTTGCAAAGAACCGACTGTATGCTTGAAAGCGGGGGCATTGAGGTCTACATCGCAAAAGCAGATGGCGGCAAACAAGGCAGGACACTCGACTATTGTTAGACCATTAAAGGATAACCTGGCATGTTCCCTTCAAAGGAAACCTGGAGGGACGGGTCAATATCGGAATCCGAAGTTATGCAATTCTTTACGGATGGCTCCAAGCTAGACGGCAAAATAGGAGGTGTAGTATTCTGTAATAAATTTCTGTAATTAATCTCCCTAATTACTGCAGCGTGGACCATGCTGAGGTGATAGCATGTGGTATCCGGAGGTGACATCGTAATCTATGTGGACAGTCAAGTGGCACTCAGGTTGCTGGAATCGGTCCCTTCAGCGTCACTGGTGGTGCAGAGTAGTCACTCATCTCTTAATAAGATGGGTGAGGATTTCACCATTCACTTAAACTGGATCCCTGGGCCCGTATTCTTGAAATTCACCGAAAAAAGTCGCCGGTGACTTTGGTATAAAACAATTTAAATTCTCGACTGAAATGACGTATTTCACTAGAAAACTATTGGCGACTTTTTCGGGTGAATTTCAAGAATACCGGCCCTGGTCGAGGCAATAATAAATATTAGACCGATTTATCGAAAATTTCACAGAAAGCATATTATTTACATTTTTCGATTTACGTTTTTTATACCGTCCCGACTGATACTATACACGGATAAGATGAGTCAATTTTCTAGACCGAAATTTTATATTGATGCACTATTTAATAGTTAACATCAAGCTCATTTTTAATATAACATGGTTTAGCAAAAACTTGATATACAAAATATTTAGCTCTACGTATTTGTAAGGAGCCGCTTTCGGGAGCAATTTGTTCTTATACCTTGTACCTTGGTCAAAATAGTAAATAATAAAACGCAGCATATGTAGCATACTATTTGTCTTTATTGAAAAATTATCGAAAATGAAGCACGTTTCATAATTTTGTATACTAACATAAATGCTGCGAATAACTTTTTCTGTTGTTATGAAAAAACCGTTACGCGTAATGCGGGTCTGTTTTTTTCCCCGATTGAAATATAGTCCATGGCTTCGCCTCAGGAAACTTTTTTAGCTAACAAATAATTTGTTTTCTGATTGTGGCAATTATATGCTGTGCAAGTTATTTGTTAATTTAGAGCTGTGGTCATCAACCTGCCGCGACCTTTCATTATATTTAAAATAAAACAACTTAAAGGCTTGACTGACCTTACTTGCCAAAGTGCATAATTCATATACTGAAAGGAAAGAGTCGTACGCCAAAATTAAGCCTATTTTATTGTTTAACATAGCCGCATAGGCAAGTCATGATGCATATGATAGAAGGTCCTAACGACAGCGATAATATGGCATTCGGGGTTTTAAAGCAGTCAGGTATAGATTACTCGAGTTTTCTAATTTTCGTAAGAAATCGCTGTGCTTATCTTTGAGTTTCGAGGTCATACAAACTTACAGATATAAATCTCATGACATATGTATATAATTCGATATTTTCTTAGATAATCAAAATTATTTAAGAATGTCCTGGTCATTCAAGTTTTAGTTCTACAGGACGGACACTATATAGCATATATATATATATATATATATATATATATATATATATGATTGAGTTCCTTTATTCAAGATATACTTAGACATTTCAATTAAATTTGACATTTTTGGCTGCATCGCATAAAATTGCAGCTGCATCAGTAGTATTCAAAATCGAAAATAATTTTCAAGATTTTTTGAGGTATTAAGTAAGATTGTTTAAATGTTCCAAATAAAAATCTATTAGCTATATATATATATAGGATAGTATTGCTCACTTCAGTGCTTTGGTCGTCAAAACTCGTTATCTTTATTTCACTAAAAATGATAGATAATACTGCTACGCTTCATAATCATCGTAACGCTGTTTAACAATGAAATATTTTTATTTATGTTAAATATATCGCATTAAAATTTGTGCCTCCTATTCAATAACGAATTTAAGCAAAATTTTCATTAACTTGAAATTATCGGTAACAGTTCAATTTCTTTTACCGGCAAATGAAAAATCGTAAAATTTTCCGGCGAACAGTAAAGTTTTTTACCAGTAGAGGAGAAAAATTATAGTGCGAGGTTCTCTTGATCGAAAACGAATGTTGTAACGGTCTAAAAGGCCTGAGTTCGATGACTATATGGCATCACCGTTTTAAATAAACAAAAATATCATTAAATAATTGGCCGCTTAGTACATTGCTGTTATAATATTTATAATTTAAATTGTAAATAATATAACACCTACGTAGGTTGATTAGAAAAACGGGATTTAGCAAATTGTCTCCTTCTTCAACCTCATTCCTCAACGTCACATATTGTAATCTTTTGCAATATCCAAGTTCTCACGATCCTAAAATTACATAAACGTTAATAATAGGTTATAGGCTAGCTGTTACATTATATACTTACTTAGTTTGTGAAACAGTATTAAACAACTCTATAAAGACAAGGGTTGTTAAAATCATTGTATGAAATCATCAAAGCTCAGAATCTACGTGTATATCGTATAATTACGTGTATATACGATTTCTATTGTAACTTAGTATTGTTTCTGAGTTACTCTGTTTGATTCCCCGGAATGAAATTTCATCTGTCGGCTTTATGTATATTGTATATCTCGATTACGTCTTATTTTCTATCTTCTTCGATTTACTTTTGGCTTGTATTGTATTTGTGAAATTAATTTTATTTTTGTGTGATGATTAAATGATATGTGTCAGTGAACTTCTCTATAAGTAAATAAAATTTACAAAACAAAAAAAAAAAGTAACACAAAATATGGTTGTATAAAAAACGGATGTTAAATCTACAAATTTTCTCTAAAGTTTGTTTCCATCTCTATATAATATACGAGCACAACACTAATACTAGCTTGTACATTCAGAATCAGATAAAAAAAAACTTCTTATTCGAGTACTTTATTGTTACATAAAAAAGCTATAATTTTTTTTTGATGACTAAACCGGAAACTGAAAATAGATTTGCTTGTTATATTTAGTTGTAGATTTTTTTGAACGATTGACTTTTTATTGTAATTATTATAATAGGTTTATATATCCACTTTATACATATACTCGTATAAAAATTTAGAATTTTCTATTTAAGCTATATATATATAAATTGCCGTAGAATTCCGCACAGGTGATGCCACTAAGAGAACACGGGCACTTAAAAATATACCCCGTGAATTCTTCCAGTGCCATTGCTTGTACTTCATAACATTGTTTTTATTTTTGTATATGATACTAAAATTATTTTATAAAATGCTGGCTTGTTTGCAACATTATTCAAGTCGGTTCGATTTTATATTGTATATAGTATATACCCTTATAATCCTATAGCATATTGTCTTTATTTTATTTACAATTAATCCTATACTGAACGCCAATTATTTACACCTGTCTGTAGAAAATACCCTTGCCACTATTTATAATATCCATATAATTATTCGTTTTTATTTTAAACGTTGATAAGCGACATCATTTTAACATTCAATATTGTAAATATGTAAGTTAATATTTTTATCATTATCCAACTGTTCTAACGAAAGTTGCTGAAACTGATTAGATTTATTGTAAAAGGTTTGCTTTTTATTTATGTATGTATATAAGTACGTTAAATGATGAGCCATTAAGTCTTTTCGGCTTTGAAATTGTTATAAGTTTATAACTCCGAAATAGTGTGAAGAATAAAAAAAAAGCTTTAAACATCAAATACCTTTTACCGCTATAAGCCCTTGAAAATAACTAAATAAAGACTTGAAACCGCATAAGTGATAACAAAACCCAAAAATTCTTGCCGCAGACAAATTCAGCACGAAGATATATTATGTAGGATTTGAAATATTCTCAACTCGATGCAAAATTTTATATTGTGCTAATTCATCGTAAAAGTTTTTGCAGCAAATATTTTTTTGTTCTTGATGTCATGAATTGCTCGATCGACGATATTTATAAATTTTATTTGCGCTTATATAATTTGTTAGAAATTCAGTTCGACATAACAGTGGTTTTACAATATTACACTCTTCAGCTAATTCTCTTTATGTGTATCTATAGTATATAAAACATTACAGTACATGATTTAGCATCAATTCTATTTTCCTTTTTATTCATTTGTTGATGAATCATTATTATTAATTTATTATTAATAATATAAATATATATATTATGTATATATAAATTTGAAGTTACAGTTACATGTATATAAACTATTAAAAAAAATACTGTACATTTAGCACTTAATTGTAAAATCACAAGATTTCTTAACTTTCTTTCTATATATGAGAAAAAGCAACTTATAGGTATTTTATGTATGCTTACATTATACTTTTATATATAAAAATGAATACAAACTAAAACTTTAATAAATATATGTATTGCAGTTAAACATAATAGTCGTATGTTGTAAGTTGTAAAACAATAATGATATAGTCTTTGTACGTTGAAATTAACAAAACTTTTGTCAGTTGAGAACAACAGTATGTATATACATAGAATGAGTTATAAAATTAACAACACTTTCACAATACTTTAATTTAAAACATCGTAAACTTATTTGTTAACAATATGTCTAAAAAATCTAATTATATATGAATTTAAGTGGTATACGCAGACAAAAATATTATTAACACAATATTGTAAAACACTGTATAATAAACTCACTTAACGAATCAAAGGCTTTAGAAAAAGTTTAATACCACAAAAATTCTATTTATTATATTGTAAAATAAATCTAATATCAACGATCTCTGAGCAACGTCAGAAACTAAACTAAAAAAAACTATCCTCGTAATAAAAGAACAGGTAGAGTCAAAAAATTACCTGTCCGTGACATAATGTTTATCCCCACTTACAACTTTTGTTGTGTTGTTGTATATATATAAAATTAAAACACTATATACAGCAGAAATATACAGATATACTGCGCGCATATAAAAATTCTCATTTATATAGTTTGTAAGTATAAAAAATAAAAAATAATAAAATATACAATATTAATCATAATATGCACCTTGCGATCTAAAACTATCGGTATACTGTACGTATAATGTTCCCTATCTAACATTTACATTTCATAAACTGATGAAATTTTGTTTTTCTTGTTTATATTTTAATTACCTTTTATTTTATTTTAAATACACCAACATATAAATGTAATACTATTCAATTCGTGAGAAAATCCATAAAAAAAAAATTACATGTTATAGTCGATTTGCGTGGCTCAATTTAACTTTTTCTCAAAGCTGTTATCGTCCTAATTATAGTGGACCACCAGTATTCAGTATTGGTAAAGCACTTTACGAATAGAACTTAGTCGCTATATGTTTAACACTTTAACTTTCGTTCACTTGACAAAAGAACATAACAAACGAAAGAATGTTGCGCTAATAGAAGCTAATGTGTATTTTGTAAAGTTTTATATATCCATACAAAACAATCATTCTGCTTGAATATATATGAACACATATATAATATTTATATTGTATATAAGTAGAAGCAACCACTATTATGACAAACTTGCATATAATCAATCAAAATCATTTCTTATATACAAAGGTCGAGAAATATAACAAAAGTTATTTGGAAGGAATTAACTTTTACTTTGATCTTATTTCCGTTTTTTCTTATTGTACGCGAGAATTTTTTGTTAGTTTTATAGAAAGCAAACTGGATTTCCAGTTTTTAATATTAGAACTATATTATAGGAAAAAAGTATAAAAACTTGAATTTTAGAAGTTTTTTTTTTTTTTTTGTATTTTATTTTATTTAAATGAATTTTTATGGATTAAATAAGCATGAAAATATGAAAAGTTTTGTTTTGTAATGTAATACGTTTTTTTTTTGTAGAATAGTTTTACGAATAATTTAAAAGTAATCGTAACTAATTAGCGATAAGTATACAAAATTTCACGAAGTTCTTTTAAAATGCGGGCAAGAATAAAACTTTTAAAATTTCAAATGAATACAAATGTTCTCTGCGGGATTACACAAAAAATCATTGGTGTCTAAATATTTAACACTATACATATATTGTAAAAACAAAAGTTGACAATTTAAATAAATAAATATTAAAACGATTTTATTTTAAATATTTACTAGTTTATGAACTGTACCCGATTTACTAAACAGGGTTCCCCGCTTACTCCTTTTTATGTAACGTTGAACTTTTTTGTTTTAAGTAAGCACCTTTTGTAGATCGGTTCGATAATTTTTTTTCTGGAATAACTATTAACTCTTTCAGACCTAATTTAAAACCAGCTATCTAAAAAATATGTTTTGTAGTAGTCAAGATTCTGCCACCACTTTGTTGGTGGTTGGTATTGTAACAATAACGTGAAGAGGAAAATGGATGAAGAACCATTATCGCAGAACAGCAGCGAATAAAGAATGATCGTAAATAATAAAAGGGATAATTTTAAAATTAAATGTATTATAAAAACAGTTTAAAATAAATTATTAAAAAGTGAATTATAACTTCAGATGTGCGGGGTAATAACCAATAAATTCTTGTGAACAGTATTTTATTGAATATTCTTTTTGTGACGTAGTTTTGGATAATCCAATTAAAGTTGTATTTGTAGTGTAATATTTATTTTATTATTTGAGCAATAAAATGAGTGATTTTAAAAAATTTACGCGACAACAGTTGATTGAGGCTCTTGGTGAGCGTATAGTATTGCCTTTTCATCGACGGCTACTGTATCGCAACTGCGAAATTTGGTGGCTGAGCACATGGTGCCAATAGATGATCATTGCGATGAGAAATTTCTTAGTGCACGCAGGTTATTGGATGGAACTGCAAAAATGTTTTTACAAACTGTGGAAGTTAAATCTTGGATGGACTTGAAAGAGAAGTTGTTGAAAGAATTCGGTCGTGTTCAGACTCATCAAAAAATTTATCAGTTGCTAGGCGCCCGAAAATTGAAAACAGGTGAATCATTGCGTCGATATGTCATTGCCGTCGATATGTCATTGACACTGATTTGATTGATTTTGTGATTAGGGGACTTCGGGATAATAGTGTTGCTGTTTCTGTGTTGTATACCGCTACTACAATAGAACAATTAAAAGTTCTTCTTCCACGATATGAAAGCCTTAAAGCACAAACGCTAACCAAATTGGTAACAACATCATCGTACAATACTACCGCATCATCTACTTCTGCAGCAAGAGTATCGTCAAATAATCATAGATCGGTGCGATGCTACAATTGTTCTGCATATAAACATGTGACTAAAGACTGCAACAAAGCCGAACGCGAACCAGTAGCTTTTATTTCAAGTGTGGATTAAACGGGCACATTATTAATTATTGCCCAACCAAGATAAATAGAGTTGTTGCTATTGCTGAATTTGATGCTAACAACAATGATCCAGAACAATATGAGATGAATGTTCCTTTAGCTGCCGTACAATTAGTAAGTGTAGCTTTCCCACACAGTGGCGGAGGAAGTGCAGAATTTAATAAGTTTTATTCATTACTTCCGTCCGGTTAGCTTCATCCATCGGTCTATTGTTCCGGATGATTTATGTAGCCCGAAGCAAATTTACTCAAACTATGGTGGATTAGGTAACACCAAATTGTTTATTCACGGGAAAGTCCCGATTATTGTCAAATTTGATCGAATCGTGAAAATGATGTCTCTTTTGATTATTTCAGATGATGTATTGCCTGTGCCTATATTACTTGGTAGGGATTTTATGGATGCATTTGGCATTTGTTTGTCATTAAAACCGGACAATGGTCGACAATGAACTTATTTCTGTGCTTATGATGCTTCTGTTGTGAATGAGTCTGATTCCACTGAATTTCCGATCGCTTCCACTCGTTTAACGGAGTTGGCAGTAGAGCCTGAGTTAGATGTTGACCATCTTGCATTACCGTACATTTAGGATAATTGATGAAAATTATATGAAAATTGAACATGTACCGCCTATCTGTCACGACTGTACAAAATGAAAATTAGATTGACCTCTGATGTGCCAAACCATTGCTCACCAAGACGACTGTCATTTCGCGAGAAAAATGAAGTTAACCAAATCATTAATGATCTATTGAAAAGAAACACTATACGTCCAAGTGACTCGCCATACGCATCATCTAACGTGCTCGTAAAATAAAGAGTGGTGAGACACGGATTTGTGTCGACTATCGAGCATTAAATAAACTAACCATTCGCGTCCATTACGCTCTTCCACTTATTGAGGACTGCTTAGAGTACTTGGAAGGAAAAAAATACTTCACAGTATACTTGATTTCTTCAGTGGTTTTCACCATGTCAAAATGGCAGAAGATTCAATTTGTTTTCCATTGACATGCTGTTTGGACTTAAAAATGGTCCCAGTAGTTTTCAACGGTTTAATTTCCGGTGTTTTAAGAGAGTTTATTGAATCCGAACTCATCATTGTTTATGGATGATATTCAGATAGCAACTAGGACGATTCCGGAACATTTTGATTTGTTACAAAAAGTTTTGCGAAGAATTAGTGAATTTCGGATGGAATTGAAATTATCAAAATCATTATCATTATCGGCTATCATTAATTCGTTGCATCGTTTCCGTGTGTATTTAGAGGAAATTCCATTTCGAATTGTTATGATTGCAACTCGCTTACAATGACGTTAAGTAAGAGAAATGTTAATGGTCATAATGCTCGTTGGGCCTTCGAGCTTGAGAATTATAATTTTACGATCGAACGTCGTAGTGGTGAACGAATCGGACATGCCGATGCGGAGAATCGAGATTCGCATAGTGTTTGTTTCCGTGACCGCTTGGAACATAAATCATCCATATTGTTTGAATTGAGTGTCGTATTGATTAATAGAAGAGACGTTTCTGGTAGATTATTGCTATACGTGCCCAAGGTGATGGAAGGCAACGTAATTTGTCTGATTCATGAAAAAATTGGTCGTTTAGGAGTGGCAAAGTGCTTAAAATGCATTATTGGTTTCCTGAAATTAAGGAAAAAATCTGAAAAGTTCATTCGTAATTGTACTCGGTGTATTATGTATTCCACTCCTACTCGTATTAATGATCGAAATTTGCACAATATACTGTTCATATTGATCATTTTGGTCCTCTTCCGTCATTAATATCGAAGCGAAAACATATTTTAACTGTTGTGGATGCATTCAATAAATATGTAAAATTGTATCCATAGTAAATTTTACCATGTGTGCAGCCTTATGTAAATATTTTGAATATTATAATCATCCTAGAAGCATTGTAAGCGATCGGAGTACTTGTTTCACAGCATTAGACTTCAATACCATTTTATGAGACCGAAATATTCATCATGTGAAAGTTGTTGTTGCATCACCGCTAGCCAATGGTCAAGTTGAACGTGTCAATCGAGTTTTGAAATCAATGTTAAGCAAATTAAGCGAACCGGTACAACATTCGAGCTGGACTAAAATGTTGACTCGTGTTGAATTTAGTATAGGAATAACTCAATCCATCAAACAACTAAACAGACCCCATTTTAATTATTATTTGGCGTTGTACATTTTAATTATTATTTGGCGATTTGGAATTATCACGCAATAAGGCGTCAATTGCTATTGCGGCTTCCCAGCAAGCAAACTTACGATATCATTTGTCAAAAAACAGATCCGCTAAGTGTTTTGGTGAGGGTGATTTTGTGGTTATTAGAAATGTTGATACTACCATCGGAACCAATAAAAAACTTATTCCAAAATTTCGCGGACCGTATGTTGTTCATAAAGTACTCCCGAATGATCGGTATGCCATTCGTGACATTGGAAACTGTCAACTGACTCAGCTCTCGTATGATGAAATGATTGAGGCTTCGCACTTGAGAATGTGGACTAATGGGCGTGACGAGCCAGCTAAGAGTGGGGCAATTCGGGGTGGTGATACTTGATTTTTATAAATTGTTTAAATAATTTAATGGTGATCTATGGTTCTTTCATTTATATATATGTATTCAAGTTTATATTAATATTTTTTAATTTTTTGGATCGAATCGAAATTCAGAAAGTTTTTTATCCTGCGTTTATATCTAAAAGTATAACCTTTTCAGTAGTGCTTTTTGTCGATGATCATAAGACACATCCATAAATCTATAACTTACACACTTCCTAAATTATGCGATACTCCTAAGATAATATTGATATGTCTGTCTGTCCCTTACTCAACACGGATTCTTCAACCTGCAGGTGTGGCAATACTTAGACCTTTAAAATTTGGTGGATAAAGGAACTTTAGGTGTGGAAAGCATCAACCTGGACGACCAGTTCTCCAATTGATAAATATGTACAATTGTACAAATATGACAAATGCTATATTAGTTATTCTAAGTGTCTTGCAAACTAAACACGAATTTCAACGAAATCTGAAAGAACGAACCGAAATCGTCATAGTTGATGGAAATACGAACAACATTAACCTTATAGGAGTTAATCGAAATTGTTGGATTTCCCTTTCAATCCGTATGTTGTACATTTTACAAGGGCGTCTGATGAATTTTACACAATAGTGTATTTGATTGATATGGTTACACAATAACTTTTAACTGCATTATTGTTAATGATCTGTGCTTCAGTAAAATGCTCCCGGATTACGCTCCATACTTTATACGTACAATAGTTACAACAAAATCGAGAGTCATATTAAGGGCAACATTTTTACGGTCAACAGGCATATTAATTTGCATGGTACATATACTATAGCAGTGCTTCTCAAATGTTTTGGTACTGCGGCTCCTGAAATCGAACAAATAAAATCCAGGACTCCTAAAAATTTTCTTGTTCAAATATCTCAGATGTCTCATATCCGTGTCCCGCCAATTTAAAAAAATGTTCTACCAAGCCAAAATATTCGTTCAGATTCATCCGATTTACAGGTAAAAATATGCCTATACCCAAAAATTGTAGAATTCCAGAAAATTATTATGCTTGGTTTTAAAAAACATGAGAGGATTCTACATAATTAATTAACTAAAAATTAGATGTAGTCAGTGAAATCTCCGAAATTAAATATTTTAGCTATACAATTATTCTAAATTTGATTGAAGAACACGACTATTTTGAGCTTTCGACTTCTAAATTTGACCGCAAACCGACCCGAATTTGGTTCGTTTTTAATTTTTCTGTACTTTTTCAGAATTGAAAGCTCAATTTTTTCATTGTTTGTATTAGTAATTTGACGCACAAACATTGGTTCTTAATTTTTAGAAAAAACTGATTGACTTCATTATTTTATTGAGATCTGCATAAGCTAGAAATAAAAATAAACGTTTAAATTAAATTTTATACATATGGTTGTTTTGAGTCGTAAACAAAGCGCTTAACAATATAGTTATGATTATACATGTGTCACAAAGCCAAAGTCACTAAGCCAAAGTTTATGTTTTGTGCAAAACTGCCCTACGGCCGGCCGAAAAGGCGCTTTCGATTCGACGGAAGTTAGTTTTATAGTTAAAAAGTGTTGACAGGCTAACTAAAAGAATCCCTCGTAATTGTTTAGTTTAAACGAAACTGATATTAATTTTATAATTCGATTTTTATAATAGATTTAGTAGATTTGGATAGATTTGCAAATCAATCAAAAGATTTTTAGTCTGAAAATTAGAATGGCACCAACCACCAATGACGAATATGACATTTTTATGTGTAAAACCAAGGTAAAGGTTTCGACAAACTTATAAAACCTATTAATAATTTGTGTTTTATACATTTACCAACAATTCGGTAATCAACAGTTTTACCGAAAATCATTAGAATCTTGGAATTTTCGATTTGAAGTTCTCAACACTAACCTGGGGTGGGGCCGTGGGATGTTGTAACGTCACTTTCGATTCGAATTCGATAGATTTTATGTCTCATGTTGCAAGAATAAAATTGTACTCTGTTTCGTTTTTCAATTATGTTTTTTTTTCTTGCTATCTCAGCTTACTCGAATAAAACAACATTCTATTTCTACTTATACTCAAAGTCATGATTATTTATCACTCAAATTTTTGTTTAGTGATACTTTATCGATTTGAAGGTAAAGAAAAGTACGCAACAAAAAGAGATCGCAATAGAAAAAGCGTAATCAAAAAGCGAATAGAGTACAATTTTATTCTTGAAACATGGGACATAAAATCTATCGAATTCGAATCGAAAGTGATGTTACAACATCCCACCCCTGAGATATACAATTTAACTAAATTGAAATTGTTGAAGCCAAATTAGAGTAACTTTTTAAAAGTACATATTAAATACGTACATTTTCAATACCCAATTTCTCAAATATTCATATTGACCTAAGTTCCTATAGTTTTTAGTTTAAATTTAGCTCCTAAATTTCAAAGAATTTACTTCGGATATTGACCTCTGATTTAAAAATATTACTTCATAAAAGGACTCAATTTTAACCATGATTTTTTTGTCCCGCAGATCAAGGTTTGCGATCTGAAACTCCTGTTCATGTTCATTGTAGAATAAGAACTTGCCTAACAAAATCCTCGTGATCGTGGAATTGATATATACATCACATATCTTATACAAAAACCATTAACAGCACAGAAAACCGTAGCGGTCATTGATAATAGGCAGATTCAGAAATTTGTGTGCGAGGAAATTTTGCGGTTGTTTGGAGATATTAAGGCGAGGCAGCTCCACGGCTCCCTAGGGGGCCGCGGCCCACAGGTTGAGAAGCATTTTATCATAAAATAAAGATCTAAAGTGTGTTAAATTGAATATCTAATCCACCTCTAGTCCAATGGTATTGATAAACGTAGGTTTAGCTATAGAAATCTATCTAACAAAAATGGCATGTTTCATCACTTATGTTTCAATTAGTTGTGTTTCAAAAATAAATGAAAATAGAAACTAGTTAAATTCTTCAAATATTAATTTAAACTGCTGGCCTGCGGCCCCTATCCGAGATCCGAATCTACGATAAATAAATGTTTGCTAAATGTTAATTTTGTTTATATATCGTTATTTGCTAATAAGTAATTAGCCTTAATTAATCGATTAATATTATGCGTAAATATTTATTTCTAAAGTATATCTTTATAAACAATGTTTTAATATATACTCCATCCTCACTAGTTTAAATATACTTTGAAACCAAAGGGAGCAACCAAAGCGAGCTACCCGTGAATAAATGGTGGTTTAGGTAGGTATATACCCTACCTAGCCTGCCTCTATACGCTTTATATTTATAGCAAATGTGAACCTCATTAGAAATTGCGATCTACTTTATTCTTGGCCTAAAGTTATATTACCTATTCCAACTCCTATAAACACTTGAGAATCAGAATCAGGATTTAAATCAAACCATACGTAACAGTGTTGTTTACAGTTTGAATTCGATATTTTATGTAAGTGAAATTAGTTTACTTCTTTTCGAAAGGTACATTATTGTTATTTTATTTCCAGAAGTTTTTTGCAAATGTAATGTGGAAATGTACTTTTTTGAAATTCTCTAATTTACACATGGCGTCAACAATTCCCAGGACGACATTTTTAAACATACTTGTTTAGTTTGTTAATTTTTTGCAGCGAAATACCCAAGAGATAAGGCGAGGAGGTTGTGTGCAGAAACTATTTTTGTATAACTGTACGTTTTTTACTAAAATGCAACTACAGCCAGCCACACATTTATTCCAGAATATTTACGTTCCAAATATTATAGGCCCCATCTAATTATTCTTTTAAATTACAATTAATTAAAATGCTGGAAAACGCTCTACCGAAAAAACTCTATCTGTGCTACGGTTGGCAGATGGAGTAATCACTTCACCGAAAATAAGTTGATCTTGGGTAAATTAATCGAAGATTGGCGAGCGTAGCTATCAGGTGTCATTGATGAGCCAATAGGGGGCGAATCCCTTTAGTCTTAATGATTTTTGTTATATTTTATTTGCTAAATAAGATCTTATTTGTTTAGCGTAAATCAAAATTAATTATAAACAAAATAAAACATGCGATCACGTAATTAAAGTAGAAGAAGGTGTTATAATTCTATAAAATTAAAAATTATATAAGATTTAAAAATAATTTAATAATTAACATTTTTTATATGGTACTTTGGATGCCACCTAGCTAAATAAATAATTGTAAAGAACAATAATATAAAACGGATGGTAAAAGGCTTTCCTTTTTATGCATGCATTTCAGTAGAAAATTTTTCAAAAAAAATTTTAAAATGATATCACTTTACCCACACTCTTGTAAAGTGACAATTTTCAATACTGAAATATGTTTCTTTTTTGCCTTATGCATAAGTGCAGTTGCAAATTTTTCAATAAAATACAAAACGTTAACGTAAAGTGTGCGTAAAGTGATAATTAACAGTACAGTATAATGTGTTATTTTCCGACCTTAAGTTCACAGTTTAGTGGCAAACAAAATAAGGTAAGCTGACACCGTCACTTTTGATATAGAAATGTGTTTCATATAATCTGCCTCTCTGACTGAAGTACATACCTATCAGTGTTAATCAAATTAAATACATGTTTAACAAATACATCTGTCTGTTTAATTAATTTCCATTGGATTAAGAAAACGTTTTCAAAAATCAGAGAATATATTAGTAAACACATATGTACTTATGAGTATCATTCCCTGCCTTTATTTATGCAAACATATTAAATAGTCTGCATACATTTTCTTTAATCTTATAAAATTAAAAAATTTGAAAGTAGTACGACTAGGGAAACCAGTACCTTCAGTCGTACTACCTACTACTTAAATCATGTCAGTTCATAAAGTCCCAAAACTATTTTGAGAAAAATCTTTTACAACACTGTTTTACAGACAAACAAATCACCAATAGATATATAACTTATACTAAAAAACCAAAATGTATTTAACTATAGTATTTTCTAACCTTAGGAGCTTCCACACACCAGATGAAAATTACACTCAAACGACTATAAATGAATTTGTTTACCAAATACATTTTAAATTCATTGAAGCGCAGATGCGCACTGCGTCTACGCGCATAAGTACAGCCGAGCAGAATAACTAAACATTGTGCCATTTGTATGGCGGGAAAAGTACTTTTGAAATCATTGAGGTACGATTTAAGCACCAGTATGACTTAGGTGACTTTCCCCTACAATTTTTTGCATTTAAATTGAATATTTTTGGCTATTTTGGCCAATGGATGTTTGAGGAACAAAATGGCGAGGCAATTTAAGTGATAACTGCATTAACAAAACAGAACAATTATCCTTGTCTTGTATGATAACGTAATTCCGGATTTTAAGTAATCTCTCAGAGAATGAGCGTTGTGGTAAATTTTTTTTTAATATGAATGCTTAACCAAACTTTTGATATACATACATAATATATTTATTCACAAGTGATTATCTCCTATGAAGTCACAAACAAATTGCAACTCTATGACTATATTTCAGAATAATTTTTTTGATAATTTTGCAAAAGTACGCTTTTTGGTGATGCTGTAACCGCATATTTCGGTTGCTATTGCCACTTAATGTATCTTTATGCTTGTGCAAGACACTCTTTTGTTACCATAATGTTTTGTAAGTCAAATATTACTAGGTTTGGTTAGTACGGTTTGGTATGGACATTTCTCTTCATGTAATGGTACTATGTAAATTATTGAAGCTAAACGACATCAGACGACTAAAGGCGAAAAGTTGCTGCGGTTACACAAATTATTCTTCCCTATTTAGCAATAAATAAAATACAACAAAAATTTGTTTATATACTCTGAATATTTATTTATATGCATACATGTAAACACCATTCGCATTTCGTCAACTCTGTATGTGCTATGTATTTTGGTTATCTTGATCACACATTCATCAGAGCTTATTTCCTATAAAAAGATTTTTGATCTTTTTATAATGTTTTGTTGTATTTTTTTAAAAGGCAAATAATAAACCAGTATATAGTATGAATATTTTATAAAACCCATCTTTCCATCTGGATTAATTTAATATATGGCGAATTGCTTTAAATATGGCTTTTAACCACAGTCTGTGACTGTCCAAAACGAAATATTATGTGTATAGGGTAATATACTACTATACCAGTGTATGAGTGATGATATTCCGCATTTACAATATTTCATATTTGGCTTGATGATGCTTTGACAAACTCTTGCTCAACTTTTAGAATATCTTTTATACATCATGAAGTTTAAAAAATTAGATTTTATAATTACGTATTTTTTATGTCTTCTAAAATACTTAACTATTCTCAGTGCTTCGCAGATTTTTATTTTTTTCTACTGCAATTAAATTAAAAACTTCAATTGTCAGGTTGTGATCTTTTCATGTTGTAAGGTTAAGACTTTTGTTGTTTCCAAGATTTTTGTACTTTTCTTTATGTGCGCTAAGATGACGCATTTAAATATAAATAACATTCAAAATGTCGAAAAGCTAATATACCATATTTTTAATCAGTAATCAGTTTACAAAAATTTGTTCCATTTCAGAAATAATTAAAAGATCAATGGAGTTTCTTTAATCTGAATAATACGCATAAATAATTCTACATTGTTTTAATTACAAACACTCCAACAACAAACAACTTAATTGATTGAATACAAATAAAAATAAATATATATGTACATTGTACTGTACGGGTACATAAAAGCTTATGGTTACCATATGTTACTATACATTATATATTACTCTATAGATTTATCGATTTATCTGATTGCTATGTCGGTTTCTTCCGACAGACGAAAATGCAAATGAAGAATTCTTTTTTCCACGTGGTCTCTCTTAATTTATATAAAAAAAATTTTAATTTCAAAGTTTTATTTAAATTATCATTTACATAAAACTAAAATAATGTACAAATTGAACATGGTCGATTGTTATGCTTAGATGAATGGAAATAAGTAAAATAAAGCATTTTTATTTTTAAATAAGTTAGAAATTATACCGAAACAAAATCAAAGTTCACGGTCATATTACCATAAAAATAGTGTTTTCTTACATATAAAGAGAGAACAAGATATTACACGTTAAAAACTAAAAACTTAAAACATTACATCAAAATTTATCGTTTTTTAAATGCATGTACATTGTACGTAAAATGTACACCATCCCCTTAATTTGCACGGTCTCATTTTCACAAAGTTTCTGCACATTTTTAAACTCAAGGAACAAGCTAGTTCCTCCATAAGTCAAAACGCCTTTTCTAAACTGACATTTAAATTTGAATTATAGCTTTTAGTATATGGTTACACTTTGCAAATTATTGCCATTGATTAATGTAGAAAATATTGATTTATACGGCAAGTTTTCATGTATTAGTCAGTGTATTAGACAAATTATTTACAAGCGACATGAATTTAATATTATAAAATTGTTCAATTGTTTTGGGTACAGAGTCTATTCCTATTCCTAATTTTACATTTCTCGAAACACTTTTAAAATATTTGGCCAAATGACAATGGTCAGAAATGTATGACTGTTAAAGTTATCCTTAATAATAAAAGTGAAACGTTATGAATCGTTTACTCAGCCACACCAACATAAGTTGTTGGATTCTTTTGAAATATTGTAGAACATCAGGCTTGCTTCTAAGGGAAACTCAAAAACTCTTTATTTTGTGTAAAAAATGTCAATAAACCCGCAATTGTCTTGTAGCTTAGGCCCCCTACACTTTTAGTTAGTGCCTACTTTTATTTCGGGGTAGTCGGTTCGAGACCCGCCGGAATTCCTTTTATTTGTTTTTGTTTTTAGTAAAAACGATTATATAAAGTGTCACACCATAAAGAAAATTAACAACAGAATATTTACTCGTAAAATCATTCAAATCCAAACTGTGAATGTATAGTATTTACTAATCAAATATTTACCTTAATAATTACAGAAACTATATTTTATGGTTAAGATAATTAATTATAATGAAAGTGTTATGTAGATGTCTCGTGTCACTAATATGTAAATTGAGAGAATTTTTTATGATTACAAAAAAAATTTGGAAAAATGAAAATCTATATCTGAAAATAAATAAACAATTATTAAGCAGAGATTGTATATAGTATTTATACTTACCATAATTTGTTCTATGAGAGATATCGCAACCTATATATATAATTCATGTTTCAACCAAATGCCGAGGACTTCTATGCGACCTTAGAAAACAAGAAATTTATGTATCTCAAAGCTTCTTCCAATGAAAATATCTAGAGTTAAAGACCACAAAACAAACTAACCAGTGGGTACAGCCTCGGCGACAAGCTGAATTACATGCTGACGATTGATGAAACGCCTGAGTAGTCGTAGGCATTGAGTACTTATATACATAATAGAGGCAAAATTGAATACATGATATAAGGTCTTACTTACAATTTTGTTTGGAATATTCAATATTTCGGCCAAGGCTGATTCTTGATTGCTGCTAAGGATAAAAAATGGTATCTTTCGGAGGCATTAAAATCCAAAGAAAAGATTCCTGGAAAGTGTTTTTTTTATTCCGAAGAAAAATGCATCTTGTTGTTGAAGTGATATAAAAAATTTCGTGCCTGATTGAAATAGTTATTGTGGTAAAATTGTGTAACTTGATAAAGAGTAAAACCTCAATAAAAGATCAATTTTGGAAATTTATATGTATTTACATTAAAAAGTTTCAAAATGTATCTCAAAATTTGTTAAACGTTCAAGAAGCATTCTAATTTTTATTACATTATAACAGCATATTACATATTGTAAATGATTTTAATTTTTTTGTTCCATTTTAAATTAATTTCACTTTGTAATTGTGCAACTGTGTATAAATTATTTTCCTGAATCAAAACATTTCAAAACATCAAAAAGAATTAACAAAAAATATAAAAATTAAGCTAAAAACTATAGAAATGCATTTTTAACACGTCTTTCCAAATATTTTCGGTTAACATTTATCTAAACTCTAAAGGATGTGCGGTAGCGAAATTTTCGTCCTCAGAAATAATATAGAAGCTATTGTATTCTCAATTTAATTTATTTGAAAAGGTGAAAGTTTTTGATGTAACTAAAAAAATTCTATAGGAGCATTTTTCAATTAGTATGAGAGTTCGCTCAGATAGTGTGTCTGGCAACAAGCGAAATCAGAAAATAAAAACAAATATTTTATTAAGATTTAATTAACTTAAATATAACGTTTTTCTGCTGAAAATTGATTACTTTGAAATTTCGAGAGCTACAAAGTAAAAGATGGTGAATTATTGTTGTGTGTCAAAGTGCAAAACAAAAGCCAAAAATGGGACCGGCATTAAATTTCACTGGTTTCCTAAGGATAAACAAATGAAGAACCGATGGATTGTGGCTCTTCGCATTGGAAATCCAATATCACTCACAGCAATCTATCTATTCATTATTATTTAATATTTATATAAAATAATGTTAGATGTACCAACTTACAATATTTTGAATTATAGAACAGACTAATTTGTTGAGAGCAGGAACAATACCGCCTAAAAACACTCCAATCTGTAGTAATGAGACACCATGTACTAATTTTTGACATTTATTTGAAAAAATTATCTCTTACATTCACAATTGTTTATTATGCTGTCCGAATAGTGTAAAAATTGTTTGGTAATTTCTCCACCTATCATGTTTATTCTTTCATTTTGGACAGAAATGGTGATGGATGGTACCCAGAATTAAGCTTAATGGCTTTTTTTCACAGCTTGGCATTGACATAGGATACAGATTTACAGGAAAGAATGGGCTCTTTATGTGTACGCTTATGTAAACCGTTAATATTATTCTGGAAAGTTATAGATTAGTAAAAAAGCCTCATGTAAAGCAATACATGCCATTGATTAAGCATTTTTCAGAATTTCGTCGGAAACTTGTTAGACATGATCCTGAAACATTTCAATAAGAACTTATGGGTGGTTGGTGCGTGTATACGATGATTGAAACATTCGGCGCACACCCATTAATCGAATGCCGGTCGAGGCAATATTCATTAGCCGGTGGCACTAGGTTTTCACTGTTCACTTTGCGATGTAATAAATTGAAACGTACTCATCTATATTTATTTAATGAATGTTTATTTGGTATTTAATTTATTGTATGATAATTACAACACGAGACTTATGTTCAAGTTCTATAGATATCGTAATTAATGTGGTTTAATATTTTATTATGGTTCAACATTACAAATGTTATTTAGAAATGGCGAGAGCTAATGTTGTGCTCCGCTTGTAACGGTTTCAAAATTATTATTATTTTTTATTCACCAACTTTTCTTTTAAGAGCGCTACACACCATCCGACGGTCGGACCGATTTGGTTGGGTTGGATGTAAAATCGGATCGTGTGTATGCATGTCGTCCGACAAAATGAAGGTTGGATGTGTCGGATGGAAATTCCATCCAACCGTCCGACCAACCAACTAAATCGGATAGTGTGTAGTGTTGTCGGGCGATATTTTTCTTCAGTCATGTATAAAATTTCAGAGCGAGAACAACAAAGTAAAATAAACATAATTCAATCGTGTGAATTCGTTTGTGTGACAAAAATAAATAAAATATTGTCAAAGTTGGATCGTCTGTAGACAACAACCGATTTGGTTGGACCGACGGTCGGTCCGACCAAATCGGATGGTGTGTAGCGCTCTTTATACGCTACTTTGTTTTAGCGGCGCCTACGCGATTTGCACGGAGTGTCTTTGGTGAAATTCACCACGCCGTGCGAACGAGTGTTGGAAAACATCTGTTCTACTCTAAGCTAGGTGTCACTCCGGTGAATTTTATTATTTGTACCGATGTACGGAATGTCTGAACGTTTTGCTCTGTCTTGACAATTACTTGTCATTCGTTTCAAGTGTCTTAACATTCCGTAACCGCAAAGATAGTGATTTGATTATGGATTTGGGGATACTACCGGTAATAGAATGGTTAGTAAAATACCTAGTCTTGCTTTTTATAGATTGTTTATTATTATGTTTGTTTACAGGTTGGTCGTATCACCACAAACTAGATTGCCCGAGGGGCATGTAATATTTTTTGAATATTGGACTGTTGCATAGAATACATAAGTGTATCGCGAACAAAACATGGATATCCACAAATTGGCCGAATCAGTAAAGGTGATTACAAAATAATTATAAATCGCATAATGTACTATTTCATCTTTCATGTCAGGCGATATGACGGTTGTTCCCGATTTGTGAATGTATTTACAGATCAACAGGATTGTCTTGCTGAGGCGATAATGTCCCGTCGATTGCTTACTCATTCATTATCATATAACTGGAGGTTAAAGACAATTCTTTCTGATGTACTACACGTCGCCTATTATTTTGAAATAAAACGCAAAGACGACTATAGTCGCTTTCACACGCACATAATCCACTACCGAAGTGGATTTGATAATCCACTCTCATATGTCTTTTCACACGCATCGAAGATTACTAATTTGACAGAAACGCAACTAGTTTCGTTTCGAATGTTATTTATTTTTATTTATTTATTTTATTTATTTATTTACACGTTCAGTTACATATCTTTTGGTACTCTACTTTGAGCAAGAGCTCATTATTAATAGAAGTAGCCAAGAGAGGTGAATTTGACATCATAATAATAATATAATAATTTGTAAAACCAGCATATTAATACAGCCAAAAATACAGCATAATCATCCGGTAAAGTAATCTCTTCATTTAGGTTATTTTATTCTACCAAAAGGATCATGAATAGTTCAATGGTTGGAAATTAGTTTACCAATTTATTCCTTTTGTCACATGTTGCTTACTTTACTCGTATAAATGTTTGAATTTCTATTTTTTTCATTTTGAGAATGATTATTTAGAATTTATACCGAAAATAAAACAAAATATGTTACAAATTGGTTGTCAAAAATATATTTGAAAACAAGATAAAAATCAATTACATATTTTTAATATATGAATTTAATTAAACAAAATATAAATAATTTTCGATAAACTTTCCAAATTCAACTAAAAAAAATATTAATTAAGATATTAATTAATGAAAATTCAAAAAACATCTATTCAGTTTTGAAATTAATAACTGTCATTCTTTTCACACGGTAATTCAGTACCGCAGTGGATTACAAAATACCGAATTATAAAGTGTATTTGATAATCCACTTCGGTATTAGATTTGCACATTTCACACGACCATTTTTCGGATTATGTAATCCAGTTCGGTATTGGATTATGGTACGTGTGAAAGCGACTTATGTCAACCACAATGAAATTATTTTGTATCTGTCAAAAAATTATTATAGGAATTTACTGCGATAATTTGGGCGTGCTCGATTTTTTCAAATAAATTTCAAAAATTAGTGCTAAATATTATTTATCACAGATTTCGGACCTGTCAAATCGGAGATTTGGAAAATATTTCGCTACATTCACAAATTTTATTATGCTGTCCGATTTGTGTAATAATCTTTTTGGAAAATTTGGCCTCATATATTTGTTGTCTTTTTTAAATATAGTACATTCATTTTCGAGAAATACAGGGATTTTGGATAGAAAACAACCATTTTTGACGTCAATGGTATATCAAAGAGTAAACTTCATGGCCCTTTTATATTGCGGCTATAGGGAGTGGCATATTTAAAGAACAATTAACGAACGATTAGCGAAATGTTGAATAAATTCCAAAATTTAGATGCATGCAATTGATTTAGTCGAGAAAAGATGCTGGCCCCAGAGAGGTATTCGGAAAATTAAGATAACAATTTTTGAAAATTGGACTGCCTTTAAAAATAATTGTATGCAGCGCGAATAAAACAAGCAGTAATGAGATATAAATACCGCAGAAATAGGAAATTGGCCTAAACTCGTCCACAAAATATACCTACATGTGTTTGGTGCATCGTTTGCCAAATTGAATTGGCCTAAAGGAGGGGTCATTTGTTATCATTTCTTTTCATTAACTCTTAAAATATTTGAAATCTATAGTAAAAACTTTAAACTCAACTTAACATTGCAATAAAAAAAAACTAAGAGTGATCGTGATCTTCACACTTTTTATTAAATTCTCTAGTCTATCCCCTTTCCAGCACTAGGCAATATGCCATAAAAACCATTTCAAATACTTTACTAAATCACAAAATTTTTGTATCGGAACACATCAGCCTGATATTCGACATTCGCGATAAAAACTGGTTTTGGCTTAAATTACATACATACATGAAGGGTCATTTGCTATCTTCTAAGCCCCAATAACTCATTTCTGGCCCCAATAATGATTACTTTTAGTTTTTTTTTATTGTAATGAAAAGTTGAGTTTCAAGTTTTTTTTTACCTTCTTCAAACATTTTACGAGTTTATAAAAAAAATCCGTAGAGCCAAAAATGAGTTATTGGGGCTAAAGAGATAGCAAATGACCCCTGCTTTGGGCCAATTCAATTTGGCAAACGATGCACCAAACACAGTGTATATGTAAACCACAAACTGAACTATTCACATACATCTATAAACAATTTCCGATTTCTGGTTATTTATTGGATGTTCAAGACAATCTTACACGCACAATAACACTAATTAACGCAAAGTTGCGCAATTTAATTCGGTAACAAAAATTTTAGAAAGAAAATTAGATCAAGTCCTATTTGAAAAAATTCATCCTCATTATAACAACTACTTTAAAGAAAAGGACTTTCGTCATTTAGCCTGTTCACAACATGTATACAGCGCATCGCAACACTTCCTCGTTTCATACCTCTTTACCTACAAACTTTGACAAATAAATCAAAGTTTTTAGGCAAAGAGTAATGTTTAATTGTAAACATTAAAGCTCTAATGCCCGATTTCACAAAAAAATAACCAATCTCTAGTTAAATAATATTTCGTCCCTTTCTTCTTTTATGAAATTCCGTTTTGTTTCACAATAAAAATTCAATACAAGTTGATTATATCTTTTTTTACATAGAAATATTTAGCATCCAGCTAATTATTTAGCTGGACGAAATTGGGCAGCTAAATATTTAGCTCTCCGGTTAAAATTTTCATGTAAAAAAGAAAAAAAAATAGCATGCGTTGAATTTCAATTATGAAATAAATCGCAATTTCGTAAAAGAAGAAAGAGATCAAATAATATTTAACTGCAGATTGCCTGTTTTTTTGTGAAACCGGGCATAAGTGTTTATATTATGGGGCTGGCCGAAAATAGAAGGCAATTAAAACGAGTATGAAAGCAACAAAAATATTAACCTTTAAGCTCCTTCTTTGAGTTACACCAGAGGCCTTATTTTGCATAAAAAAAGAGAAGAGATCTGTCGCCTAAAATATTCCAAATGGCTACCTAGCTGCGGCATATAGTCAGTTAAAGAACCCGTCAATACATATAACACGGTAATAGGCTACCGCGTCTGCTCACGATTATGATTTCAACGGTAGGTACCTCTTCAGTGTTATAACTATAGGCAGATCTGGCCAATACGAGATAGGGCAAGAACTGAACAGCTGTTAACACTTTGGTGTCACCATATTAATATGGTTGTGGGAGTTGTTACAGAATACTGTCTCATAGGTGAGCATGCGCGAAAACTAGGAGTATTCTCGAATAATTTCTGTAAACTTTGAGAGGCTGAAGAGAAAGACGAAACTGTACTCCACTTACTCTGCCCCTGTCCCCGTCTAGCGTAAAGCAGATGGACATTTTTAGGAGTTTCTCTATTCAACGACCTGACGTATCTAAATGGGATGGACAACAGGCGTACTCAACGCTTCGTTTTAAGCTCTGGATGGTTCGATAAGTGGAGTTAAGAAAAATTGTATTTAGTATTGTACCATCCTCTATTGACTTCCCAGTTCTGTAAACACAATTTATAGAAAGAGAAGTTTAGTTGTCTGTATTAAATCAATAAGATTCTTTCGGCTTTTTATAGACACAATATATTAATAATAATGGCATTCACAACATTTTCGACTTGTCAATCAGAAAAATGAAGAGGCCAGTCGTACTTTAACCCCAGAGTTAATACAAAATGTATTTTTGACTCTAAAAAAGAAAACCTTTCCTTGCGTTTTCTGTGGGAAGGTTGAACGCAAGGAAAGGTTTTCTTTTTTAGAGTCAAAAATACATTTTGTATTAACTCTGGGGTTAAAGTACGGGGGGGATTTTGATATTTCTACTTTTTTTGGTAGATATATTATAAATGACTGGCCTCTTCATTTTTCTGATTGACAAGTCGAAAATGTTGTGAATGCCATTATTATTAATATATTGTGTCTATAAAAAGCCGAAAGAATCTTATTGAAACACAATTTATGTGCATTATTCCAATTCAAAATTACTAACATATCGACAAACTCATTAAATTCATTCATTTTTCACAGACACTAAAATTATAAATTCAGCTTCGTGTTTTACATTTACATAAAATGGTAGCGAAACATTAAACTGTACAGATGTGCATTGCATAGTACATTAATAATAAAATCTAATTAAATTTATAAACATGTAAATATAAACTTGTACTTTTCACCAAAAAATTTGTATAATTATACAGCATCAGGGTGAATGGTAAGGAGGGGTTGTAGATACAGTTGTTCTTGAAAATTGGGTCTCACAAAATATAACAATATTTGGTATGTACAAATCAAATTTGTATGTTCTATTCACGTAAAAACTAATTTTTTCTCTAATTCTTTCTAAAGTTGGGCTTTTCCTTACGTTTATTAAATGTACGTGTTGCTAGGCTACACTTTTAATCCTATGTAGGCGTAAAAGTTCTTTTAGTACTGTTTTAGGTGTAATTTGTCATAACTTGGTAAAACACACAAACGAAAAAAAGTTAAGAGTTCCTTAGTTATACAAAATATCTCAGTAAAATGTTCTATCTTGAAAATTTAAAAACGTGTGATTTGTACATATAATTAGGCTGTGACTTTGTTTGACTAGCAATGTAAATATACTTTCTCGTCAAAAATGTACCACTTTTACTCCTAATGACACAATAAACTATTTTTGTCACAATGAATTTTCTAGATATTTCCATTTTTATTGACTTATATATAAATATTTTCTTCCTCGATCGTTCTGTCTCGCGAGGTACTACACCTTTTCATAAAAGATATTTTAATTTATTTAATAATTAATATGTTTAAGTGATACACGAACAAGAACGCTAGCACAACTGTATCTATACATAATTTATCAGAATTAAAAACATAATGTATATATGTACTCGTATATAACGTATGCACTCGTATCATAAATAAAAAATTAAACAAAATTCTTTGCGTGAATTTATCAAACCGTATCTTCGCACAAACTACTCATTTCGAGGTTTACAATACAATTTCTTTTTCCTGATGATTTTCATTCAAATTAATTTGTTTAGCTGTAAAAAGAATAAAATCATTATAAGTAACAATAATACGCATTGTAACTTTTAAGCAAAAAAAAAAAAGAAAAATAATTATTTCATATGATTAATTAATTATGAGAAATTTTAATGTTCATACATAGCAAACAACAATATTCTTATTATTTTATTTTTCTGTATAAATACAAACAAAACATTACCTAAGAGTATATAAAACGAGTACATATAACCAACGAACATTTTTATAAGTTGGGTGAACTTAATTTTAGCATTATTGTATAATTATGATTAAATGATTATTAACTGGGTGCAACTTTTACATATAAGGGTGTTGCGAGCGATTCATTTCGACATCGTAGCACATTGTTGCATTTGTATCCGCAAATGAAATTGTTTGACCATTTTATATACACTCGTATAATTACAAAGTTAAATTATTACGAGCTTGATTGAAAATGAATATTTATAATCACAAAAATTCGTGATTAACTGTTAAACGGTAAAACTACAGTATTTGTTTCTCTGGGAAATAGTTTCAAAAATATATAATTTTTCTATACTTTACTAATATTCAATTGGGGTAATCATGAACCAAAACTATGAATATTATAAATTTAATATTCCCAAGATAAAGTATATTGAAATCACACGAAACAAAATCACCGGAAATGCACGTTGATTAAACAGTAATAATTAGAAACGTAATACCAGAGACAAAATATTATTTAAAAATAACTTTTAATATTTTCAATACTGCCGTATCGTTTCCAGCGTATATCACTCGTAGGAACAACCACCTTCTATCAATGTTGGAGAATAAACCTCTTTCAGACACTGTTCAAGAACAGCGGGACATCGTAAAAGCCACCATAGGCCAAAATGCATCTAGACATTTTTGGTTGGACGATGATTGTATTGATGCTACTCAGAAAGAAAATAATAAAATCTATCAAAAAGAATCATCGAAAATGTTCAATCGGCTATGATGACGAAAGAAATGAGAATGGTAGGAGCAACAAGATCAAGATATAGCTGCGGTTAGCAGCACCATTCGCAACGAATCAGACGAATTAATGATGGACATACCGTTGCAGAATATAAGTTAATGGTATATAAATATGAAATTTATAAAATTTGAGATTTTTTTGTCGTGAGGAGTTTAGTAACGAGAAAAGGAAAAGCAGAACGTCAAGGTACATACTTAGATGTGTATGTAGAAAGACATTAAATGAAAATGTATAATAATACAAACATTAAAAATAATAAACTTTATTTTATTATAACACACACTAAATTCGTCCTGGAAGTATGGTGAAATTATTTCTTTCGTTTCTAAATAGATAAGCACCAACTTCCGAGCAACAACCTCTCTTGCTTCAATGTGATATCAATGTCGAGATAACACTGCACTATCTCCTCTATCATACGAAGAAAAGTGAAATATGATAACGCAGATAACGAACTACAAGATACTCGATGATGATGGTACCTGCAACGAAATGATCAAACGTAGCGGCGATTATTTGTTTTACCGCATGTTTGAGTTCAAATCAATAATTTGGTCTACAGAAAACATGCCAGCGGAAGACGGCTCTTATCTGTCCACTTTATAAAAAAGGGAAATCGGTTAAACTGCAACAACTACCGCGGTATTACTTTGTTGAGCACAGACTACAAGGTTTTGGTCAACATAGTCGCGGCAATATTAGTAACTTAAGGACCTTGGGTGATTATCAAAATGGTTTTCGTCCAAACAGACCAACGACCAACAGGCATACGAAAGCTTAAGCGGAATACGTTTTGGAACGTCTTGTCTTGGCGCCCTTATGGCTCTCCATGTCCTTCTAAGTTGCATATTTGAACCTTCCTTGTTCGATGTAATTAGCTGATCTGGTGAATTTGCCTCCATCATGACATTGTCTCTTGGAAATGAAGTCGACTCTTGCACTGTCGGTCAACTGACTGATCGCTCGGTATAATTTCACTCGTCACTAATAGTCATATAGTATTTTCCCTTTGCTTATATATAGGATCTGCCATAGTTTTGACATAAAACCTAATATCATTGCTCTTATTCTTTGGGTCCACTACTAATAGAGATATCCCTTCCGCTGGTTCTATTATTTATATATATCTAACAACTCTTTAAGTTTAAACGACACTTTTTCCCTCAAAAGAATCGGAATCCCACAATAAGGCTGGCGTACTAGAATTATCGACTTATTGATATGAATTTCGACCTGAACGCCTTTTAACTTTCCGATTTTATTATCCGTTCCACTTAAAGTTTCATACTTTTAAACTAATTTTACATTAAAAGAAATTATTTTTAAGCAAACCGGCGTTTTACAACTAAGCAGTGAAGTTCCACTTACTAACTTCCCCTAATACCTTTATGTTTATATTCTTTACTATAAAATAAGTATCTGTGCTAATTGTAATAACTGCAGCACCCGCATCTACTGTCATACCGATTTTTACTCTGCCTGTTACATAAACCGCTATCACATTCCCGCTACTAGGTAGTGCTACCATTATTGTCAATAATTTTTAATACCTCCCTACTCTCTGACGGAGTCGCAATATAGATCTTGTCGTGTTAACATCTTTTTTAAGCTGGTGGTCCCGGGCACTGCGCAGTATCGTAAAAGGCCCGTTATATCGTGTACAAAAGCGAGGGTATCACAAATAACAGTTTTAAAAAAATAGATAGTGGTACTGGGTACTGCATTTTTAATGTATAAGGCCCATAATATCCGTGCTGTTCGGTGGTATCACAAAGTGCGACTCAGTGAAAATAAATAAAGACTCGGGACATCCACACTTCTTTCTAGAAGTTTGGACTAACCGTTTTAAATACAATAGTAGAGCAAATTGGTGGTTTCGCCAGCTCATAAATCTCTGAATAAATAATAATAATACTCTCTGACGAACTATTCTCTTCTTTATCTTCTACATATCTATCTCAGCTGTAGAGGTGGAAAACTATCGACAATTTCAACTATCGATAGTATCGATAGTAACATAAAAAACAATCGATAGAAAATTATCGACAGAAATTAAAAGACTATCGATATACTATCGATACTATCGGATAATAAATTTATAAACTTTATTCAATTACATATAGGTTGACTACAACCAGTAACTATAAAGTCAAGGGAGGTTATTATAATCGGAAAGTTTCCCAGTTTCCTACTTTGTTTTCAAAGCAGCCAATCGTTTTTATGTAAGAAAATCAGCATCTCAACATTTTTTGGCTTTCAGACCGTTTGGGTTGGTTGATCACCAATAATTTGACTAGCATATAAAAGGAATGACAACAAGAAAAACGTAACTAAAGTATATCGCATAATAGCAAAACGCTCTTGTACGAATAAAATATCAATATCGATCTATCCAATTAAGACCATGAAAACGTCAGTTATCATAGTTTTAAGGGAATACGATTTTTGGACTCTACGATGTCGAATTCTTATTATGATAAAATCATAAAGTATTATCTCTAAAATTGATAAGGTTATGACTGATTTTATATTCTTAAAATAATGCGTTTTTAACTAAAAATCCAGTTAAAAGAATTCAAAGCCACTTTATAATACTCTTCAGTATAAACGATACAATTAAAATGATCCGCTTATTCCTAGCAGCGAAAAGAACTAATTAAACCTTTATACTCCTCTCCTGAAAAAACAGTATTTTTCACTTATCATATTCTTACTTGGATAGGTCGATATATCGATAGTATATAAAAAGTATCGATTGTTTTCGATAGTACGAAACTATCGATATATCGATAGTACTATCGATAGATTTCCACCACTACTCAGCTGGTACCTGACTTTGAATTAGTTGTGTTGTGTTTCGAATTGTAAACAATTTGATCTCGCACTGGCTCATTTTGATCTTTGAACTCACATTTAGTCGCCTGAATACCTATAACTTTCTTTACTACACTATCAGAGTATGTCATTCGTCAGCTCAATATAGCGCAGCACAGATGACTGTATTTTAAACCAGCTGTTAGCATATACTGATGTGATTTGTCCTCCTTCCGTTGTAGTTGTTTTTACTCTCAGATTACTTTTTTCCGTAAATAATTTAACATAAGAAGCGTTCACGTAACGGGAGAACGAAGTAATTTTATAATACAAAAATCACATTGGCATTCAAACAAAAAGTCACCAAATGTAATCATCATTTTACACATCCGAGCCGGGTATCTCCCGATCCAAACAACGCAGCCTTAACCTCGGTGCCTTTTGGTCGGTTGGTTTCAATTGATTCTGGCCATTTCTGAATTAGCACAAATTCAAACGCACCGTTTTATGATTGGACATGAATCTAGCGCAACGAAACGTGTAAGACACCACATTTTTGTTGGCACAAATTTTCTCAATTGTTTACTATTGGAAAGAATTAAGTTTATTATCGTTTGTATGTGGAATTATGGGTGAATAATTTCAGAATTTTGTTTAATGAACAAAAAGATTTATTATATGATATATTTTCAAGTAATGAAAAACAACAGTTCTTAGCTCTCTTTGATAGATCAATTTCATGTGTACTTGAATAAACCATAAACTGAATAGTGCTACCATCTATGGAATAAACAGCAAGTGATATTCATAAAACACAATTCAAAACAACAATTGAAAAAAGGTCTCATTTCGATTTTTACCGTCTTTTAGGCTCAAATTGAAAATTATTTTCTTTGCCGTTTGGTTAGTATTGATTTTGGCCAATTCTGGATTAGCACAAATTCCTTCGCTATGTTTTTTAATGGCTATTCAGACACAAAATTTTAAAACAGACGTAGCACTTTTATTGGTTTCTAATACCGTTTTCCAGTTACACAAAAAAAAAAAACCCGGGCGAAACCGGGGCGATAGCAGCTGTCATTCGTCGCCCGGTAAAATTTTTCGGGGCGATTAGTTTCGCCCGGGTTTTTTTTTTTGTGTAACTGGAAAACAGTATAAAACATTTTATGTCGGAAATAATTATTTTTGTTGCTTAATTAATACGCGTGCATTCTGGGCGATTTCGATATACAAAGTATCATTTAGGGGTATTGATTGATTTTCATTTTCCACTGTTTTAAGAATAAAAATTGTCAAAATTATTTTCCCATTTTCTAGGATCGGGCTACCAGCTACTACTATTTTCTTCTAATGAGCACAAATTCAACTGTATAAGAAAATTCCCTGCTGCACCTAACCTACACCACAAGAGGAAAAGGAGAATCTAATTTTCACCCAATACTATTCCTGAAAATCCAGAGTTCCATTCGTGAACATCTCTCACAGTGGACTTCTTTCTGTATTAATCAGATAAGATTCTTATTACTTTTCATCTATTTTATTTGCATATAAATAATTTTAAGTTTTTACTAGAAAATTATGAAATTTTTGTGGGTACAAGCAGTTGTGTTGCGGACTGTACCGTTTGTATGTACATTCAAAAAAATCGTGAGCAACGTCAATTTCGTCTGCAAAATGTAAAAAATTATTCATTCGAGAGTTTCGAGGAAGACTATCATATCAAATGGGCAATTGGTTAATTGGTTAATTTAAATTTTAAATTATTAAAAATGCCAAACCCTTATAATAATAATAAAAAAAAAGTAAGAAAAATTAAAATACTTTACTACATTATACTGCTATAATTAATAACCTAAATGTAGGCAAATACGAAATTAATTTGTGTTACCATATTGATTTTTTTATTTTGTTTGTGTGGATATTTGTAAAAAAGAAATCGGCAAATTTATAAAAAATCTGTCAAAATTATTTCTTTTTCGCAAGTTGAAGGCATACATTTTCCATTTTTCCAATAATAATGGTTGACAACGTGGTACCAGAATTAAATAATAAGGCATGAATAAATAATATTTATTGAAATAAAATAAGTAAAATAAAAATGAAACTATTATCCGTGTTAAGTTGTACAGTAAAAACTATAAATTTATTTAAAATTCAAGTGATACATAGTCAAAGAAGAGCACACGCAACTCTGGTTTGTTTTGTGTTAGAAATAGGCTTTTCCAGTTGTAATAATAATTGAGTAGGGCAGTTTTTGTTCATTTAATAAATAAATTTCTTTAATAATTAAAAATTAAAATTCCAAACGAAATCTAATTTTGATGATGAAATATTTTGCGAATGGTGAATCAGCCCCATCTCGCACATGATTACGTTGTACAGTAAAAACTGTAAATTTATTTAAAATTCAAGTGATACATAGTCAAAGAAGAGCACACGCCACTCTGGTTTGTTTTGTGTTAGAAATAGGCTTTTCCAGTTTTAATAATAGTTGAATAGGGCAGTTTTTGTTCATTTAATAAATAAATTTTTTAATAATTAAAAATTAAAATTCCAAATGAAATCTAATTTTGATGATGAAATATTTTGCTATTGGTGAATCAGCCCCATCGTTACATTTCACTTTGTATTGAAAGCTATTATATTAAGAAAATGAATTTATGTGGCAATTTATTAAATCGAAAATATCTAATGTTTTTTTTTACATAAAAATTGCAGGCATCTAAAATGAAAAAGGAAAAGCAGAAGAAGCAAGAAAATTCTGAGGGTGCTGTTGGTGATAAAAAAAGTAAGTGATAATTTATTCATTTCTAGTTTCAATACTGAATTAATTTCTTTTTATAACTTGCAGAAGTAAAAGAGTTAACACCGCCCCCAGAATTTATCGAAAGCCGGATTAAAATGTGGGACATATTAAAAGCAGAATATTTAAGTGAGTTAGAAAGCAAAACTAAAACAGCAATCAAGGTTACTTTACCTGACGGTAAAGAAGTTGACGCTACTGCTTGGCAATCCACCCCATATGATGTTGCGCGTGGTATTAGCCAAGGTTTGGCCGACAATACAGTGATTGCTAAGATAAATGGTTCACTCTGGGATTTGGATCGGCCTTTAGAGGGTGACTGCAAATTGCAATTACTAAAATTTGATGACTCAGAAGCGCAAGCAGTATTTTGGCATAGTTCTGCTCATGTTTTGGGTGAGGCTTGTGAAAAAATTTATGGTGGTCATTTATGTTATGGCCCGCCGATCGAAAATGGTTTTTATTATGATATGTACAGTGAAGGCGAAGGAGTTTCACAAAACGATTATGGTGTTGTAGAAGATTTGATTAAGAAGATAGTTAAAGAAAAACAACCGTTCGAAAGGCTTGAAATGAAGAAAGACGATTTACTCAAAATGTTCGAGTATAACCAATTTAAAGTTCGAATTCTAAATGAAAAAGTAAAAACCGATCGTACTACCGTTTATCGTTGTGGTTCATTAATCGATTTATGTCTTGGACCTCATATACGCAATACAGGCAAAATTAAAGCAATGAAAGTAACAAAAAATTCATCAACCTACTGGGAAGGTAAAGCTGATGCCGAAACCTTACAACGTGTCTACGGTATTTCATTCCCCGATCCAAAGCAACTAAAAGAATGGGAAAAGATTCAGGAGGAAGCTGCTAAGCGGGATCATCGTAAAATCGGAAGAGAACAAGAATTATTTTTTTTCCATGAATTGTCGCCAGGATCTTGTTTTTTCCAACCACGTGGGGCGCATATTTATAACACACTTATGAATTTTATTCGCGATGAATATCGTAAACGTGGTTTTCAAGAAGTTATTTCGCCAAATATATTCAATGCAAAATTATGGCAAACCTCTGGACATTGGCAGCATTATTCAGAAAATATGTTTTCTTTTGAAATAGAAAAGGAAACCTTTGCATTAAAACCTATGAATTGTCCAGGACATTGTTTAATCTTTGATAATCGGGTAAGATCATGGAGGGAATTACCATTAAGACTTGCTGATTTCGGAGTACTTCATCGCAATGAACTATCGGGGGCTTTGACTGGATTAACACGAGTTCGTCGTTTTCAACAGGACGATGCTCATATTTTCTGTGCTCCTGAACAAATTAAATCTGAAATTATTGCGGCACTTAATTTTTTGGAACATGTTTATACTGTTCTTGGATTTACAATGACTTTGTGTTTATCTACTCGGCCCAACGAATACTTAGGAGATTTAGAAGAGTGGAATCAAGCGGAACTAGCTTTGACTGAATCGTTGAATGACTTTGGACAACCGTGGAAAATAAATGAAGGTGATGGTGCTTTCTATGGGCCAAAAATTGATATCACAATTATGGATGCCCTTAAGCGTCCAAATCAATGTGCTACAATACAATTGGATTTTCAACTTCCGATTCGATTCAATTTATCTTATGTTTCTGAAACTGGCGATAAAAAGCGCCCAGTTATTATTCATCGTGCTATTTTGGGATCTTGTGAACGTATGATTGCGATTGTAACAGAAAATTATGCTGGTAAATGGCCATTCTGGATATCGCCACGTCAAATTATGATTGTACCAGTCGGTTCGCCATTTGATGAGTATGCTGAATTAGTTCGAAATAAACTCCATGATGCTGGTTTCATGGTAGAAACAGATACTGATCCAGGGGATACAATGAATAAGAAAATTCGTAATGCCCAATTGGCGCAGTTCAATTTTATATTGGTAGTGGGAGAAAAGGAAAAATCATCGAATACGGTTAATGTTCGTACACGTGATAATAAAATTCATGGTGAGGTAACAATTGATGATTTGATAATAAAATTAAAACGATTCCAAGCTGAATTTATTGTGGGCGAAGATACATTCTAAAGATTGCAAAAGTTGCATTTCTCAAAGGATATATAGAATACTACTTACTTTGCTTTTAAAAATATGTTTTGTTTATTCAGATTAAATTCTACATCATTATTCCCAGTTCAGTTTTAATTTAATAAATAAATAAAAGTATTTAAAAATAAAACAATTTTATTCTTTGGTTTTATATAATTCTTATAATTATTAACTTTCAATCAAATGTTTACGTTTCATAAAAGTAAATTGCTAAAGGATAACGAATAGTGAAAGCGATTATTGAGCAAGCGATTTGTATAAAAATTAAATAATTTGTTAAATCTCTTTCGTGCTGTGGGCCCAAGACTAATAGTAAAAAATTTATTAATGTAAAATTATTTGTTACAATTATTTGTTTATCATCCTTTTGTTCCTCCCATTTGATTATACGTAGAAATTTAAATAAATGTACAAATAATTTGCCGAGTATATTTAATTCCGATAATTTGAATTGTGTTTTACTCGTTTCCAAGAGGTCAACTTTTGGATTGTATTTAGGCATACGATGGCGTGGGCATGGCACGAAATGAAATAATTGTGGTACGGAATAAAGGAAATTTATTATTTGGGGTATAAAAAATAATAAAACGGTTTTGCTGAAGTGTCCTAGAATGCCAACCACTGCAAATGTCATCCCAGATAAATAGCAAAATGTATCGCCAACGAATACTTTTGATGGATATCTGAAAAGTAAAAAAACAACAACATTGTAATTTGCATGTGAACATGATGTACGAACTGGGAATTTGTAATGTTTCCAATATGTACAAAAACTTCATGCGAATGTCAATATAATTTGATCTGTCAAAACAACACCGTCAAGATAATTTTGGAAAATTAGAAGAAAATGGGTGTAACTTTAAAAAACCTTTTCCTAATAAAATTAAATTAAAAAAATTATATCATTAGTATTTCTATAAATATAGTAACTTGTTTAATATATTAAATCGTATTTTTTCTTATATAAATGTATATAAATAATAAATCAGACAAATTTTTTTTATGGCTCTTATTATTTTTGCAATTATTTTTAATAATTTTATTTATGTTATTCTATAATAATAATTTCCGTGATTATAATATAAATAATAATGAGATTAACGTCAGATTTATAAGTGCATATAATCAAAGTAAATTTAAAGTTGAAAATCAAAACGAAAAAAATATTCGGCTGAGGACCATTATCAAGTTCAATGATAAATTCATGAAAATGGAGTACAATAGCACAAATTATTATTGTTACAAAGAAGGAACAATAGCATATCAGAATATGAATAATAAGGATAATGTAAATAAGTGTAATTGTCAACCAGAGTGGCACGGCATAGATTGTGGCCAGCCCGAAGTTATTTGGCGATCATTTATGACATCAAAATTTCCCATAAAACTATCAAAGCCACGTTTAATCCCGCATCGAATTTATTACGTTATAAATACAAACGAATACAATTTGGAAACACTAGAAATTCAAATAATGGAGCTGTACGACTTAATCGAACTATTCATTTTGTGTAATTTTAGTTTCGATCCTATAAAAATGAAATCACAATCAATTCAAACAAGATCATCAAAATTTAGTGATAAAATGAGGACAGGATTTTTAGTAAAATTATTTAATTTAAAACGCTTAATTATATTTAATTGTAAAGAACATAGTGATATTATATTAAATTTAAAGACTGTATTAAATAATCAGTTAAATTTAATTGATGATATTATTATATATAGTAAAGGTAATGAGATTTTGAATCGAAAAGCTGTTAGTTATTTCAAATGGTATGATAGTTGGCCGCAACCTGTTTATTTCCGATTAAAATACAATGTTTATGGATTTTTTTGGCAACATTCAAATAAAACTAAAATCAGCAGTGTTTTGTGTCAATTAAATAAAATTAAAATAAATTATAAATCATCATTAGATGTATTATTAAATAGTTTCAATAATTTAACATCTAATGAATTACTCATCGTTGGCGATTTAAATTATTACGGTGGTTGGTTATGCAAATACTGTAATCAACCAATCGATATAATATTTAATTTAGAATTAAATAAAAATTTATATATTAATTTTTTTAAAATTAACAATAAAAATAATGTTATTGATATTGAATATATACAAAATTTAATATCGAAAGGTATTGATATTGATGATGAACATCAATTATATACGAACAGTAATGAAAATAGTAAAAAGAATGATCATCAATTAAAATTAACAAAATTACAAAGTTATTCGGATAAATACTATTGGCCTGAGTATGTGGCCAATAATAGCTGGAAGTTCGATAATATTGTAATCAATTTTTTTTCTAAATGGGATGAAAACGAAGACGAAGAAGATTATTTTTAAGCTTTAAAATGATTAGTACAGTATTTTGGCCTAAACAAGACAAATGAAATCCCAACACAATTATTATTATAATTTAAACAATTTCTTATGAATAATTTATCAATTAGGTACGATTAAATTAAACTAATGTTATGATTAGATAGGTATGAAATTTAAAATTAATTTTATTAATAATAAAATGAGGGTTGTAGTTGTAAATGATATATGTGATTTGTTAAAAATATAGTTTTTAAAATTAAGTTCCTACATGTTTCATTTGATTAGAGCGCAATTAATCGCAACAGGGAATACTAATAAATTTAAATAATATTTTTTTATATAAACAGGAATATAAATTACAAGTGCCAAAGACTACTATATAAAACACCAGTTTAAGTTCACGAACATCCAGCAAATTTTAGTTCTTTTTTAAAAGCTATATTATCTAACAAATTTAATATTCTGTCTGTTTAATTAAAATATATTTATGTAATTAAAAGATCTGTGATAAGTGAACATAAATCAATTTAATTTCATCATTTAATTTTAGGGCAGCCACCTCATTAGTTTGTAGGTAACGATTTTTTGTATTTTTCATTGTAAAACTTATGTTCCACTTTCTTTTTCAACGAATGTAAGCAAAATAAAATTTAAATTCAATTTATCTATAAGGCTAGTTTGTTTAAATATAATAACAATTTTTGACTTACCTGTTATTAAACCATAGCGACAATGTGGTCGCAAAATAAGGAATCATGATATACAACGAAAACTGATGTGCTCTAGATACCGCTTCATTGCTTATTTCAATTGTGTTAAAAATTATTATTGAGGCGGCAATTATAATTGATTGTCCAACTTCTAAACCATTGATACCGGCTAAAATATTTATGGCATTAGTACAGAATACAGCTAGCATGCCCATAAATATATAATAAAGGAATCCTAAAATTGAATTCACATAATTAGTTAATTAGTAATATTATTTACTTTTAATTTAGATTAACCAATGTCCAGAGATGTGCCCAGGAAACTTCGCACGAATGTCGGCAGCAGTACGGTTGTTGAATTATAATTAACGTAATATACCATTAGCAATGGCAATGAAGCGATCGTTGGCAACAGAAGTTTGTGTCTCCATCTTAAATTTAATACATCATCGGCAAATCCCAGTAGTATCATACAGCATATCGATAGCAAAGCAGCAATAAATTCCACAAATTCATCGTGTCGAAAAGTTTTATTGGAAAAGATTGTGCCAAATGTGGGAATAGGAATAAACAGAAAGAGTGATACTAGAAAAGTGCATCCGGTTACAACCCCCATTGCTTCAGGTCTGAAATAGATTGGATACGTTACAAAATTTAAATAAACCCGTGTGTTAATTGGGTAATTCAAGATTCCTTGCAGTACTTACATTTTAGGTTTATCTTTCTTGTTCATATCGTGACCGGCTAAATTTGCACTTAAAAACATATCCTTTAAATTTGGTATTAGCCTATTTGTTATAAAAAAGGATAAAAGTGATAAACAAATATTTATTCCTATAGGCAGAAACATTTCTGCGATTTAAATTTAAATTTTTAATCAAAAATATGAATAAAAACACTAGTAAGTAGGTAGGTATGTGTCTTTACAAAAATGACATCGAAATTGGCAACGTCAAAATATAAACAAAAAACTGTATGAGTTCGGTATTTAAGCCAACAAGACCGTGCCGAGTTGTGTTTCATATTGTATATACGCGGTATGAAACACAATTTAAGCAGATGTCTCTGTTGTTGGTCTACGGCAAGAATGTCCAAATAATAAATATTTACAGACGGTGAACAAAATTTTGTAAACACCTCGGTTTTTTATCATTTTACTATGTATTTTAAAATAGTGAAATATTTTTTTCATAACACCCCCAATTGACGGTTTTTTGTAAATATACAGGGTGTCCGGGTTTGAGATGCTAATCCGTTAAGGGGTGATTCCTTAGTTCATTCTGAGAAAAAAATCGTATGGGCGGTCAATTTTTGATATCCTTTGAGATACAGGGTATTTAAAAATTTGGTTCAGAAAACAAGTACACCCGAATATTAAACTGTAACTTCCAAAATATTTATCGGAGGGCAACCACATAGTCTTATTTGACCGGTAATTGTAGAGGCTATTTTGGAAGTTACAGTTTAATATTTTGGTGTACTTTTTTTCTGAACCAAATTTTACGCTTCCTTTGTTTTTTTGTTGGTTTTATATCGAAAAGACAAGGATGATTCTATTTGTTTATATTTTTTTTTATATAACGTTATATCCTTAAGGATTTAATGGTTTGTGTGTAGTTGTTGAAAATGGAAAGGTTTTCTTTTTTCAATTTATTTGAAAATGTAGAGATATTTTCTTCTATAATTTTAAAACAATATCTACGAAACATATTAAACATGGAAATTAACAAAAAATTTATTACATTTAATTGAATTACAATAATAAACTTATAAATCAAAACTCAAATTTACATTCATTTAGGCTATGATATAATGATGGCTATGAATAACTCACAATATACAAATAATGGTCAGTGTCTAAACATCATATTTTAACAAACTAAAGGGTTTTCTAGTTATGTTATGTTAAAAATATAATTATTAATCTTTTCATTCATTTTTTTTTAAAACTTTAATTTAGTTGTTTTTGATGTGCTGTAAGCTTAAAATTTCGATGAACGAGCATAATTTTTGTTTTTTTAAATAAATTTTTTAATTGGGTGCAGAGCTGACTTATTAACGGTCCTTATGCTCCTTATAACTGTCAGAGCTTCTGCACCCAATCCGCGATCCTGCAAGTAAAGATTAATAGCTACCTTATATTTATTCATTTTGTATTCCTTCGGAAATTTGAAGTGTATTAGCGAATTCCACTTTTTTGATGTTCTGTATAAAAATTCGCGCTTGATTTCTTCAGTTCGAGGTTTCGAGAGCTTCACCGTAAACCTATGTGCATTGGTTATTTCTCTTGTTACTCTTGTTGTTGTAACGAATGGTGGTATTTTCTCCGATAGTTCTGCAGAACATTTACCATGTAAGCATCTGTAGAAAACGCAGAGTTCTGCAACATATCTGCGATGCTGTAAGCTGTCTAGTTCTTGAGTAAGTCGTGGATTCCGTATTATTCTGATAGCGCGGCGTTAAACTCTGTCCAATAAGTGGAGGGTGGTACCAGACGTACCTCCCCAAACTTGACAGCAATACTCTATACATGGTCGGATGAAGGTTTTATCTGAAGAACTTGATGCTGTTTTGTAAAACTCACTGTTTCCACATGTATGTTTCCATATGCATATTCCGAGTTTATCAATGGAATGATTAACCGATTGAGTTGTTCGAATATATAAGAAAGTTTTGAACATGAAATTTATGGGTTAAAAAAAATTTACTTTTTTTAAAATACTAAATTCATTTATTGCTTAACGCGCTTTCTGCTAATATAATTGAAGTAGTTGTTCATAGGGATACGCGAGGCTTAGGCCCGTTATACATTTCAACTAAGCTAAGCTAAGCGATGTGAGCTAAATTCTTTCCCCAAGCTTGTAAACACAAAATTTTAATTGGAAGATACAAAATCAACAATGTATTTGTGTATAAGCGTTGTTATCAGCTAAAAAGTGCAAAGGGGTGAGCTTGGCGAGCTAACTAAGTTAACGAAAAGTGTATTTCTCGCTTAGCTTAGCTGAAATGTGCAACGGGCCTAATTCTCAGCAAGGGATGTATTAAAAACATAAATTTACCGACCAAACGGCGCAGTGGTTAAAGCTACGGCGGTTGGATCGGGAGGTACCGGGTTCGAATCCCTATAGGGGCGGGATGCAAAAGGGATTTTTCATCATCTGATTACGATCGGTGATGACGATGAACACATCTATGACCCCCTGTTGAGAGTGCGGAATCCATGGGCCGACCCACCTTTCATGTCAGTACTATAGGCTGGCATGAAGCAATGCAATGTGCAGGTGGTTTAAACGAACGCGGGTCTATAGCCGTACGTCCTCGAGTTGGCTGGCAACGGCGTAAGGTAGGACGTTAAAAGGGAACTGCGAAAGAGTTGGGAGTGCCTCGAGCCTCAGAAAAAGATTGCAGAGATAGAGACAAAAAAAAAAAAAAAACATAAATTTAATAAAGATAATCTAAATTTTGATTTAAATTTCCGCTGTTAAACGTTACGTCAAGGTAAGATAGCTGCCGGTTTCAAGGCGAATTACACACGCACAATTTATTGAACGCGCCCATACGGTTACATCATTTTTCTTTAACGAATACGCAAGAAAAGCTACATATGAACCTAATCTTGCATTTGACATTTGACCACGGCTGAAATTAATGCTGAGAATTTACAAATTCAATATAAAATTGTCATTGTCGATAAATAGAATTTGCTTTTTTTTGTAAATTAAATATATATTGCTCGCTCAAACGTAAATTATTAACATTACATACTTTAAAAACCATGAATTTAGATAATTATAAAATAAGCTGCGAACTCGTTGGCCATTCTTTGGATGTGAGATCAGTTTGTAAAGCATCGGAAGGAACAATTGTTTCAGGTAGCCGTGATAAAACAGCAAAAGTTTGGAGTCCAATTGGGTAAGATAATTATTTTTTACATTTCATAAATTGACCACATGTTAATAAAAATAAATATTTTAAGTGATGGATATGCCGAAGCACTATCTTTAGTAAATCACAAAAATTATATTTCATGTGTATATTTTTTGGAGACCGAAAATTGGATATGTACCGCTTCGAATGATTCAACAGTATGTATATACAGCTTCGGTTCAACGGCACCATTCGCCACACTAAGAGGCCATAGCGCAACTGTATGCTGTCTTGATAAAGGATTACAACCAAAAACATTAATTACCGGAAGCTGGGATAAAACTGCAAAAATCTGGGAATTGAGTGAATTAGTTTGTTCGGAAAAAGTTACATTAACTGGTCATGAAGCGGCTGTTTGGGCAGTAGGTACATTGCCCCGTGGCCGTTATGTCACTGGATCAGCTGATAAAAATATATTTATTTGGAATGTAGAAGGTGTTAAGGTTCAAGTGTTGAAAGGACATACCGACTGTGTTCGTGGTTTACTTGGTTTAGCAAATAATCATTTATTAAGCTGTGGGAACGATGCAGTAATAAAATTATGGAACGATAGCGGAGAACATGTTCGAGATTTTAATGGTCATGGAAACTATATTTATAGTATCGCTCTACATCAAGATGGTGATACATTTATTACTGGCAGTGAAGATAATACAATTCGAATGTGGAGCTTAGCAAAAGGTGGGCCCATAGGTGATGCACTACCTCTGCCCGCACAATCTGTCTGGTCTGCCGCTTTTCTTGGAAATGGAGATATTATTTCTGGAAGTAGCGATGCCGTTGTTCGGGTATTTACGTCTGATTCGAAACGAATGTCTTCGCCTGAATTGCAAGAAATATTCAAAAATTCGGTTTCACAACGGTTACTTGAACAAGCCAAAGAATTGGGTGGAGTGAAAGTTACAGAATTACCTGGTCCTGAATCACTTTTACAAGAAGGCGTTGAAGGACAAACTCGAATTGTGCGACAACCGAATGGCAAAATATTTTGCTACCAATGGACCAAAGGTCAATGGAATTGTTTAGGTGATGTTGTTGGCGCTTCTGGTGGAACCCAAGCCAATTCAGGCAAAAAATTGTTCGAAGGCAAAGAATATGATTATGTATTTGACGTAGATATTTCGGATACTGAACCGCCAATAAAACTGCCCTATAATCGTGGCGAAGATCCCTGGATGGAAGCACAGAAATTTATACACAAGAATAATTTACCACAAGCTTATTTAGAACAGGTAGCTAATTTTATTATTAAAAATGTGGATGCCATTGTTATAAGTCAGCCTACCGAGGGATATGAGGATCCATTTACAGGTGGATCTCGTTATATACCAAATGCTTCTGTCACTAATAGTTCAGAGTCTGGAATGAATCTAGATCCTTTTACTGGAGGAAATAGTTACTCAACAGCTGTTAGTAATCCAACAATGAGCAATACACATTTTCCATTCAATAAATATTTGTCTCTGGATGTTTGTGATCCAGCAAAAGTTCTAATGAAATTGAAAGAATTCAATGCAGCCACTGAAGATGCTAGCATTAAAGTTACCAACGGGAATTTAGAAAGTGTAATTCAGTTGGCACAAGAAGAACCAATAATAGAAATCGATAGTATTAATGTGTTGAAGACGCTTTACAAATGGCCTAAAAATATTCTATTTCCAGTTTTAGACATTACTAGAATGGCAATCCGGCATAATCAAATTTGCTCCCAAATAGGGAATGCAGAATTTGTACAAATGCTGGTTGAAAATTTAAATATTCGACCGGCCAATCAATTGATGGCCGTTCGTTGTATAAATAACATGATGCTTCACACAAGTGGGCGAAATTTAATAGATCTTGAATTTGATAATATTATCTCTGCAATAAGCCAGATAAATGGAGGAAGTGGTAATTTACAATTGGCCATATCAACATTTTTTTTGAACTTGTCAATTCCACAGTTAACCAAGACGGAAACTTTAATTTGTAAAATTGTAACTGAAAGTATCATAGGATTCATGAAGTGGTCGAATGATAACGAATCAAATTATCGAATTTGTCAGGCAATCGGAAATTTGTCGTGCACTTCAAGTAAATCGATCATAGTTCAACAATTAAAAACTGCTGATGATATTGCGAAGAAAGTTAAAGACTTAATTTTTGGTGCTGAATCACCTAAATTGCAAGAGTGTGCTAGATTTATTAATGAGTTGGTTGCAAATTAAACTCTTTGTTTTTCTTTTTAAATAATTTCAAATATTAATTATAAATAATACTTTGTGATGATCACACATGATAGATCATGTGTTAATTAAACGATTGGCACATTTATATATTTAAATAGTTTTTCATTATTTATTTAGTTGGCTTAGACCTTACTTTTGAGATAACCCCAAAGAAAGAAGTCCCAGGATGTCAAATCGAACGATTTCGGTGGCCAATTAACCTAGCTGTTTTAAATAAACCCATTATTGCATTGGCTTGAAATCACACATATCGTCCATATCCATACGATCCAATTTGGACCATAAAAAGGTAGTTATCGTGGTACGATAGCGATCACCATTCACAGTAACAGCGGCATTGCCGGTTTGATCACGAATTCTCGGATTGATTTTTTATTTGTTGTTTTATTTTATATTAGACGATAATGCTTAGAAATTGCTTCCTGAATGTCCTCACGCGCATATACAACGACACACAGCATAATCCTAAAAGGAATGAAAGTACTAAAGAACGTATTAAGCAGGATGGGGAATTCAGTCTTCAAGTATTCTACTTTTGATATTGAGTTTGAATTTCTGTAAATTGTAAATTCCAGCCCGTTTCACAAACGCGTACTCCGAAGAAGAAAGAGTTTTGAAACTTATTGGTATTTGCAAATTTAAAAGTAAACCTATGTGCTACAACGATCGAACGCCTTCGAGATGTCGAGCGCAATGATTTGAGGTTCCCCGGATTGGTGAATGCATCTGCTCCATTATTTGGTGACGTAGGTTATTAAATCTCCCTCGATTGACCGCTTCGAAATCTGTATTGTCGTTCGGAAATCAGATGATGTTAGGTATTTCATCATATAAAAATTGATTATTGTTTCTAAAACGGTAATTTGGAAGATCGGTGGAACAGAAGGGTTTATATAAGGGTTTAGGTAAACATGTGCCGCCTAAGCCGTGGTGAACATTTGGCCGATTTTGTTTCACACATAATTGTAATCGATCAATAAGCATAACTCAATAAAGAAATCAAAATCATTCCAACGCAATAATTTTTTATTTACTATTCACTTGATGAAACCCTTATTGGCTTACCCTTTTATTATACATATTGGTTTAATTAACACAAATTAACAATGAGATTTGTACTATTTCCAAACATTGAATTGAATTAACCGAAAGCTTTGATTTTATAACGGTAGACTTCGTCAAATTCCAATTAAAACTTTTTTTTTTTTCGCTGGACATAGAGGGATTTGGCCGCTTCATTTGAAGTTTCGTAATCATTTTTTTTAACGGATAATGAGTGATTAATTCATTGATCCAACATTAATTAACCAGCCGTGATTTTTTCATCACCCGCCGGGAATCAAATCCGGGACCTCCGGAGCTTAAAGCAAGCATGCTAACCACTGTGCCACCGGGGCGGCATAACTTTGCATTAAACAATAAAATGTCGTTTAATTCGGATGTGGCAGGTAAAAAATGTTACAGATAAATGATGCGTTTTGCTTTTAGCGCCTGATAGAAAAGACGCGGAGCAGTCAATTTTTATTTTTACAAACTTCAGCTGGTATTATGATTGCAATTATTCACTTATGAAACAATGGGGAGAAAACAGATTTCCACAAAATATTAACTATTTAGAGTTTTTTTTATGATTTATTAAAAAATGCTAAGAAAAAATATGATTTAGAACAATCATACTCAACTTTAAGATCAAAATATAAATTAACGTTATAATAAAGCATACAGATCAAATTTATTTGTACATTTAGCAGCCTAATATACGACAAATTTTCATAATAATATTGCAATTAACAGAATACATAAATTTTTTAAACATATCATTAAAGAAAAGAAAATTCTTAACAAAGATACGTACAACACATTGCACTATCTGTTTAACGAAAACAGTGTACATGTGCCAACACCGGAGCTATTAAAAGCATTAAGCGACGAACTTAAATGGAAAGAGGAGAAATTTTACAATATTCAACATAAATTACATTATCAAAAACATTTGGAATTTTTTTATAATATGCAAAGATTTAATAAAAAAAAAAAAAATATAAAAGTTTTAAATTAATACCGATATGCAACTATGGACGTCACCATATCCAATATGATTCCACAGCATTTAATGCATTATTGCGCTCAATAAAGTTATTTACTGGTCCATGGGACAGTTTTGATCGGGAAGTAGAATGGAGGAAATATTTTGCAATTCCAGAAACCAAATTAAAAAAAATTCGATATTCAATGGCTACAGATGGAGTGGCCGTATCATTTTCTTTAGGCAAAGAAAAAAACGTAATCGAACCGGTAAAAAAATCAAAAAAATTAAATATAGAACAAACAGATTGTGGACAAAAATGTTATAAATATACGAAAACATATACATAGATGAATACGATGTAATCATTGGACTGGACCCAGGTTTACGGTTAATTATCGGAGGCACCAGAAATGGTTGCCCAATAAAAATCAAAAATAAATATTACCAACATCTTACCGGAGAACCCCAGAGAAGAAGGAAATTAGACAAATGGATAAAAATCGTACCAAGTATATTATGATCAATGGATGGTGATTACACATAATAGATTACGAATTATCAAATTTTAAAGATCGGCAAGCAAAATCAGCTCAGCGAAAAGTGGCTAGGCTGAAACTAAAAAAATATATTTGTACAGAACAAGCCTGCCATCGCCTAGCGAAACAAATAATTGAACCGGTACAAAAAAAAGGCTCTAATCATAATTTTGTCGGAAATGTGGTACCACGTGGAATCGCGATGTAAATGCTGGCATCAATATTTTATATTTAGGGCTATGCATAATTGATAAAAAAAAACATAAAAATTTTATGAAAAACGTCCAGCTACAATTGAAATGCTAGACGTAGACCTTTTTTTAAGGTTTAACTTCCTTCATTTGTTAAATTGGTATATAATCGCGTATTGTAAACCAAGTTTCATAAATTCTGGGGAGTTATTTGCGTACATAACGATTATTTTTTTTCTCTAATTTTCTCCATTAAAACATCTTTCCATTTATCTTCCGGAATATTTTGGGCCCATTGTGGTACAGCAGAGTTTGGTAATGATATAGATGCCATTGCCGAGATTATCTAAAGTTAAAATAAAATTAAAATATTGATTATTATAAATAAGGCGTTTGGACGAAATTAAAGCAATACAATTTTTATATTTTTGAATAAATAAACGCAATTTTACCTCTTGTGTTTTTTTATTGTCTAGTTCAATATTCGCATCCGATGGCCTAGGATTATTCCATAATTCTAATTCAATGTAACTATCTGCTGTAGGCAAACTAGAAAGATTGGAATTTGGTTCATCTTCTTTTTCACTATCACTACTATCTTCATCATCACTTGCATCATTCGAGAGTGTGTTGTTAGAGCCTAGCGGTTGATATCCATTATTTAATATATTGGCATTATCATTATCAATTAAAAATTGAGGATTGTCGAATATTTGATTAGGATAATCCGAGCTGTCATCATTGTTGTAATGGTTGAAGCTGTCTGTTTCTGGATTATCAGGAAGTACCATATTTTTTGATGTAATTTTACTATTTTAAATAAACTTTTTTAACTTATCGACAAGTTTGTTGTATTTTTTTTGTTTTTTTGCATTTAAATAGGAAACAAAAGTTTTCTATGCGTAGTAAATAAATCGTACTTCTGTCAAAAAATATTACTTACGAATATCTTGCGTTTTTTTATGGTTACATGATACATATGTAACAACGGTTTTAAAACTCGTCTAAAAATCTTGTAAACTCTACTTGGCCCGCCGAGGCCGCGTATGCAAAAATTTAAATATGTACATATTTTGATATCGTGTTACTATACTTTTCTAAATAAATTTATCAAGTAATTACTAAAATAAAAGTTATTGTTTGGTCTCTATGTTCATTTATATTTATCAATTGTTTATTTTATACCATACAAAACAAATTTTCCATTTCAAAAATCGCCATATAAGAGGAATTTTTTTTATAAAGAGAATTGCTCAACTGATTGATAATAACGAGAGAACAAATTTCAATTGTCTCATCTTGTCGAAGAAATGAGGAAAATTACTTCTTATTGTGTATGTATTTTTATTAGATCTCACTTGCAGTTGCAGAGGTAAGGGTTGTTATACCATTTCATAAGAAAACAACATTTTCATATGAATGTAGAATATTTTCATGTCACATCAATTGGGGTAAACCGTAGAGTTGAATAGATAGATAGCCTACCTAGAAAAAAATTATAAAAATTCATACGGATTTTAACAATAATTAAATAAGTTTTATATTAAAGTGAAGTAATCGAAATACATTAAATCTATAAATAGTTCGTAGTTTTTAATGTATACAAAATAGTTGTATAAACAAGAGTTGAGAAAAATGTTTTTGTATTGTTCTTGTACACAACAATAATTGTCAAAAACATAAATTAATATTTATTTGGTAAGTAGAAAATATAAATCAAATGTTGGCACAATAAAGTAATTAATTTGTACTTTTAAAATACAAATTTCTAATGTCGAAATATTCAATAGATTGAACTATGTGTAGTACCGTGTTGATAAGTCTTCATTTTAATAGATTATTTCTGTTCAGCGATAAGATATCAATAATGAGCGAAACAAAGTAATTTTTTCCCTACCAATTTCTAATTTTAAGATTTTGAATAGTGTTTTATAAGTTGTTCGTACATACCTATATATGTTACACTCACACTTGACTGTAAACAAGAAAATAAATTTTGTATAACAATAAAATTGGCGGACACACTAATTTAATATAAATTTATATTATGTATTATTGTATTATTTAAACTTAAATAAGTTTATACAATTTATCATTCAGAAATCAAATAATAAACAGAGTCATATTTGGAATTTCATTCGAAATTGCTTAAGCACACTTAATTAATTGGTATTGAGTAATTAAATTACTCTCGGATAAATGAGATTCACTAGTTACTACCTTTGATAAAACCGATTGGTTAACAACAATTCCCAATAGTACATTTTGTAATTTCCGTGATTTACCTATATAAAAATACTAATTTGCAAACTATATGCCTTAAATGTGCCTAATTTTGTCATTTTAATTTTTAGGAGCTTAAGCACAAGTATGATGAGACTCCAGCTCTAACTAACAACACAAAAATTATCGTATAATTAATTTCATACGGCTACAATAATTTAGTGATATTTGGATTACCTATTGTACCATCCTGGAGCGTGTAGCGCCTGAAGAGGTATCCGCCATAACACCATATCAACGTATTACGCAAGCATTAAATTCTGATCCAAGATGTGCCCAAGAGGTAAGTGGTTCTTCGTCAATAATATTTTGATTTAACTACATACCTAATTACATAATTTAAAACGTCTGCTCCTCTTTTTGGCAATTTTGCAGGTGGCTTTAGGAAGACGTATTGGATTATATCGATTTTGTGGCGACATAGGGCGTGGAAATTTTTCCAGGGTGAAATTAGCAGTTCACCAACTGACGCGCGGTAGCTTTTTGAAAATATTATAAATAATAATAATAAAGAATACATTTTCAATCTTAATTGTTAATTTTATTTTCAGATAAAGTGGCCATAAAAGTTGTAGACAGAGGAAGATTAGATTCAAGAGCGCTTCGCATGTTGTCACGAGAGGTTGTTACATTAGAATGTGTACACCATCCAAACATTTTAAGGTTCGGGCGATTGAGTAATAAATTTGGTCTGAAATAAATAGTTTTATAAATTATTTGTAGATTATTTGAAGTTGTGGAAACATTAGGTCGAGTACACTTAGTAACGGAATGGGTTAGAGGAGGTGAATTATATCATCGTATAACTCAAGGTGGGCCATTAAAAGAACTTCAAGCTGTATCACTTTATAAACAGTTATTAATGGCTGTAAAGCATATGGTAATTTATATCATTAAGCAGTAAACTCTGGAAAAATTTGAAAAATTTGATTTGTTGATTCTTTGTTTTTTTAGCACGCATTGGGTTTTGTTCATCGTGATATTAAAGCAGAAAATGTTCTTTTAGTAACTGAAGATAAAATAAAGTTAGCAGATTTTGGATTTAGTACACAATTATTGAATGGTATATTCGGCTACAGACTACTTTTGAATGCATTAAATTCATGTCTCAATTATATTTTAGGCCCATGGCAACATTTGGATACATTTTGTGGATCGCCTCCTTACGCAGCACCCGAATTATTTAGTGATGATCATTACATTGGTGGTCCTGTTGATGTTTGGGCTCTTGGAGTACTTCTTTATTTTATGGTTGTTGGTAATATGCCATTTCGAGCGCCTACTGTTCCTGCACTTCGCGCAGCTGTACTAAAGGGTGACTATACGCTGTCACCGTTACTAAGTTTGCTGTGTATTCGTCTAATCCGTAGGTTTAACTGGGTATTAATGAATTTGGTATATTATAAAAAAAGTTTTTTTTTTTACAGAAAGAATATTAGTTCATAATCCGACACGAAGGCCGACTATTGATCAAATAATAGCAAGCCAATGGGTGAGCCATCCGAATTTAATTGACAGTTTAGTGAATAAGCAGAATAATTCAAAGCCGACCGTAACTAAAAAACCGTTATTATTTTTTTCATCCCTTTCATCTTCATCGTTATCAACGCACAACAATGATAAAAGTCGACGTAATATGGCACATCAATCTCAATCAAGCTCCGCACATAATTTTCAGCCACTTTTATGTAGTACTAAACGTGGTAATAGTGTGATACTAGACGACTTTTTATCGCCTGTTAATTTATTTGAATACAATAATAATTTGGATAATCAACTTAATGAAACGCACGCGAATGAAAAGAAATCGCATAAATTTAGTAAACGCTCAATATTCAGTGGTCAGAAATCGAAAAAGAAAATTGGTCCTATGGAAAATCCGATACAATTAAACAATACAAGTTTAACGACTAAAAAGGACTGTGATTCTGACTTGAATAAAACCGACATCGAAAATAAAATGCTCGAATCCGTAAATTCTTTGGGCAATATACGAAATCCTACGAAGTTAAACGTAGCTAAAGAACATATAACCAGTAGCATATCATTAAACAGTAACCATAACATATTATCGACCCAAAGTTCTGAAACCAAATTAAGTATTAATGAGCATTGTGATTCAAAAATTTTAAGTGATATTAATAGTTATGACGAAGAAAACGGAGATTTTATAATTCTTCCAACAAAAATCTTGGATGTAACGAATAATTTGCATCCTTTAGAAATTGAGGCTAGAAAAATATTATTAACATTAGGTATAACGTCCGAGATGTTACTAAATGCTATCCAAAATGGACCAAGAAGTGATTTAATTGGTGCATATCGTATTATTGTTTATCGATTACAAAAGCAAGTGCTATTAGCTAAACGAGCCGAGGACTTTACACAAGAAGATGTTTCATTAAAATCGAAGCGGGTTCGTTCATGTTCAATACTATAAATCAATTTCACAATTTTATACTATACATACATATTTGTATTTTTGAAATTATTAAGCCATATTAAATCGTACATTATGTAGTTTATATTTAAATTATTGAATCCTTTATATTAATAGAATTTGAATAAAATATTTTTAAAGCGTATTAAATTTAATTAATTTAGACAAATTAAAATCGTATTATCATAGGTGAATTAATTATACGAATTTGTTAATTTAATTTTCAAAAATAAATGAATGTTATGTTTTAATACATCTATAATCAAATCATTAAAAAATCAAATAATGTTTTTATCTTTCTTTTACCGATAAATTTGAATTACTGTACTTATTTTAATTACAGAAATTATTTAATTTTGCTATAATTTTTTTTTGCCGGGATTCAAACCTTATATGTACTTCAATATTAGCCGTTAGATGTCTCTTAACCCATTTGATCCCACTGTACCTGTATGGGTACAGAAAAATCACTAACTTTACGACGCCACTACTGCGGTATTTAATGTCAAATTTCAATTTGTATTTTACCGTTATATATGGTTTTTAGTTTATTTATCATATTTTAAAAAAAAATCCATTTCGAGAAAGGATTTTGAGTGTTAAAAAATATTTAAAGTACAAATATTTTACAAAATTTATTATTGGTGTGGGAACAAATGGGTTAATTTTATATTTGATTTAACATCTGCGTTTTTTTATTCGCTCCCGATATTTAACACATAGACGACCATGAGGCCCGTTGTACATTTCAACTAAGCTAAGCTAAGCGATGTGAGCTAAATTCGTATCCCCCGGTTGAAAATAAAAAATTTTAATGGGAAGATATAAAATCAGCAATGTATGTTTGTATAAGGCTAGTTATCAGCTGGAAAGTGCAAAGGGGTGAGCTAGGCGAGCTAACAAAGCTAACGAAAACTACATTTCTCGCTTAGCTTAGCTGAAATGTGCAACGGGCCTGATAGGACGCATATTTGCGTCCTATAGTTTTCTCCATAGACCAGGGACGCATATATGCGTCGTACTTTTTTGTGTAAGTATATAATTTAATTTTTGTTGTTGTTTTCAATGTAAACTTTGATCTGGGGGGTTATTATTGTGGTTTTCGATTCACCAAAAAAGAGCAAGCCGACTTGCTCTTTCTGCTGTCAAACTGTTCGATTCATCAAGAAAAGTCGCTCGGTCTAATAAATTTAATAAAAATTATAGGTTATGTTTATATAAATGTCAAACACACACATATATATTACCGAGCAACTGTTCGATTCACCAGCAGTTGAGAGTGATCTTTTAAAGATTTGGTAAAAGGTGAATCGAAATCGACATAAGTAAGCATTACAAGTTTCGAGTTTCTCGAAATTGCGACAAAACGCGATTATGTAAAACTTTACGAGTTCTCGTAAATGCGACTTGTTGTTATTGTTTTACTCGTACAACTTTTTATGTACGACAGACAACTCGTAATGATTGAAAACAAATCAAAATATGCATAACAACCACAGTACTGTGCATAACAACAACAAAATTGTATGCAGAAAATGACGCTATCGGGCAACAAAAAAAAGTTTCTCGTAATTGCTTTCATAATTGCGTTATGTCGCAATTACGGCATACTAAGTTTCGAGTTCTCGAAACTCGTAATACGAGAGATACATAATCGCACCACAGATCCGGATCACTAATGCGTCAAGAAATGCGGCTAATATATTATAGTATATTGGTATACAGGGGGCCTATTATGAACTTGATGCGAAGCAGATCGCATTTCGCATTTTTTGTGATTCAACGAAAAAGCTTATTTTCAATTCAATTTTATTTTTGGAAAATCCGCCGTCTTTTTCCATAATTTGGCGCATCATTCGACACTGAGCGGTTTAAATGGGAAAAGATTGTTTTATAATACAAAAATGCGTAATCGCATGAAAATGCGCAATGCGATCCGCTTCAAATTCATAATAGGCCCCCAGATTCTCTTGAATTTTTTTTGGATCAGGGGAAGACTCGTATATGCGTAATATTATTAATAACGACACAAACCCCACAAAATACATAAATAAAACATTTATTCTACCATTAGGCTTCAATTAGCCCATTTCTTGCAAATTTATCATATGGTTTATGGCCACCCCTAGCCTGAGTACCTCGGTCGTGGACGTATTAAATTTGACGCGTTATTTCTGCTGCATTTTTTATTCCCTCCCGATAGCTGCTATCGAGAGCCGTCGTATAAAAAGTGGCTTCCTATACCGCTCCGTATAAATATGCAGAGCCAAATATTTTTTATAGCAAGTTTTCGTTAAACAATTGAATTAAAAATTATAGTTTGATGTTAAATAAATTTAGTTTACCAATAAATAGTGCGTCAAATATAAATTTAGGTATGTATAGAAAAATGACGGCTCTCGATAGCAGCTATCGGGAGCGAATAAAAAAACAGCAAAACGTCTTAAACCGCATGTTCAGATAATTGACACGAAATTGAATCGTTTATTCTTGAAAGGGCTCATGTCCACTTTTTGTCAAAATTAGTATTATGACGGTATTGTATCACAGACATGTATATACGTTTTATGACAAGACGAAATTACCATATGGTTAATGGAACGGTACCTACCTTGCAACAAAAAAATCATTTATCTCTAGAAAGGTCTCATGTCAAAAAAGTTTTTTTCATTTCCTAAATAATTTGAAAAAGTGGACATGAGCCCTTTCAAGAATAAACGATTCAATTTTGCCCTTGGTTGTGGGCAATTACTTGTCAACTGTAAGCATTACCTTTAATTTAAATGTATGATTTCTATAGGTTGGCCCTTATAGCCCCGACAGACACAAACAAGCTAATCGCGAATTCGAGATTATGTAGATATTTTTTTTAGTTTGTCACAACACGATTTTAAAGCTATCAGGATTACTGCGCTTCATAAATTGATTATGGTAATCTAGTTGTAGAAAGTGTAAGTGAGATAGAATTATTTTGTTTTGATGACATTTTCAAAATGAAATTGAAATCACGATCTGAGATTATCGCGATAATCTTTGTGTCTGTCAATGGCATTAGGCTTCATGCCTCACGCATAATGTTATCGCAATGACCTCTTCAGGCGGCGAGACAAGCCGCGCCGCGCCGCGAACCCCTGATTTCGCGCGATTTTTTTGCGTAAAGAAATGCTTGAATAACTGTAGCGAAAGAATGGCTCATCCGATCCGAGCAATTCTGCAGTCAATTTTTGCGTAAAGAAACAGTGGTGGTTAAATTATTTTAAATTAAAATAATTAATCTCCACATCAACTTTAATTAAAATTACAAACTAAAAAATAGCGATTTACAATGATTGAGGGCACCGCACAGTGCGGCAAAATCGAAAAAGCTATAGCCAAAAGTAAAAAAAAAAATTTCCAGATGGGTTTTGTTTTCCATTGGGTTGGCTAAAACACAAGTCTAATTAGATTTCTCTAGAATATTAATCATAATTCTACCTTTGTTCGAATCGTATCAACATTGTTACGGAATTGGTAAACAACGCGCTTGTTAAAAGTAATACAGAAAATCAAAACCACAACCAATTCTTATCGGACAAAATGGAATCAATTTCTGAAAGTAAGTAAAATAAGAAAATAAATTGTAATGTACTAATTTTGGAAGTATTAAATATCAAAAAACCAGTAATTATCGCCGATTTTTATCAATTCAAATCTTTAAAATACGATATTGCTATTATCAAAAACTTGTGTTGTTCTATCGTGTTCGATTGTAAAGCTTATCAGAGGTTTAAGGTGAAAGTATTATCTTCGAAATAAAAAAAAAAAATTGATTGCTTTCAGCTCCCTTTTAAAATTTTATTGAAGTTTTTGAAAAATAGGTTGGGGAAAATGTGTTGAGAGATTTTTTGTCATTTTTTGATTAAATTTTTCTTTTATTCCAAATGAGTTTTATTTATGAACATTTTGGCCATTATTATCTATGACCTTTTGCCAATTTTTCGGAAAGTTTTATAATTCCATCGGCGTAAAACTTCTGGGATTTATCGGCGAAAACCTTGGCCAAGTGATTTTCACAGTCCTTTTTGAAGCTAACTTTAGACCATCAAGGGAGTTTTGCAGAGATCGAAACAAATGATAGTCGGAGGCTGCATTATTCGGGCTATACGGTGGATGCAGCAAAACTTCCCAGCCGAGCTCTCTCAATTTTTCCGGGTCATCAAATATACTATATGTGTGGTCTGGCATTGTCATGATGGAAGACAACTCAACACTCTTTCTATTGTTCAATTTTGGCCGTTTTTTTTTAATTTCTTGCTGCAATCTGTTTAATTGTTGGCCGAAGAGATTATATCAATCGTTTACCCAGGTTCTAGAACCTCATAATGTATGATTTCCTTCTAATCCCACCATACACACAGCATAACCTTATGGAGCGTCAATCCTGGCTTAGAAGTAGTTTTTTTTACCATGATCTTTTTCGAACGACATTCTCGTATTTTACCCATTTTTCATCGCCAGTAATGATTTGCTTCAAAAATGAGTCGATTTCGTTGCGTTTCAGTTGCAATTCGCTGATGGAAATTCGGTGAATCAAAATTTTTCATCGACAATTTTTGCGGCACCCAAGTACCGAGCTTCTTTGTGTATCTAGCTTTACGCAAATGCTTTAAAATGGTTTTCTGATAGATATTTAATTCGTTAGCAATGTCATGGCTGCTTATATGTCGGCCCTCTTCGATTTTTTATAAGATTTCATCGGCTTTTTCAGTGATTGATCGACCAGAGCGAGTTGTTATTGTAATTTTTCCAGGAAATATGGTAATTGTTGCGCTTTGCGCATAATTCGTTTTTATTATTTAATTTTGCAACTCTGACTTCAGATTTGTAATCAGCGACCCAAAAAATCCCGAGTGATTTTAAAATAATTTACTTGAGTTTTTAACTTTTGGCCAGCGTTTTTGGAATCGGCCGCACTGTGCGTTGCAGGAGCATGGTAGCTGGTTCGTACCCTGATGCAAAAAAATTAGCAAACAAATTGCAGATTTTCGAGTGTTGACTAGCAACAGAGCTCTTGTAAAACATAAGTGACGGAAAATCAACTATTTTTCTCTTATACTATTCATGAAATTCCAAGACTCTTTTGGACTAGATTCTAGATGTCTTTCTCGTCGATTCACAATATGTATTGGTTATAAATATGTATAAGAACCAATTTAGACTTTTAAATTCTTTATGGGCTCTAGCAAACTCGGGATAAAATTGTATCCCATGTCGCCTGTATAACGAATGGAACATAATACCGCGGAACGTGTCTGTCAAAGCCATTCCTGAGCCTCTCGTTAAAAATCAAAACAATGTCACTTAAATTTCTGCCACGTTGTAAAATTTCCCATTGTGAATTGTTGAGGAACTCGTTTAAGGAAGCGTTCTGAAATATAAGTAAAAATTATTAGAAAAAGAATCAGTTGTACAATTTAGGTTTAGGTATTTCCCCTGACTGTTGCTAATATGGTTTAGTTATTTGGTTGAGATACTAGCAAAGTAGTCAATAATGGATAATGCCCTTCTGTCAGTGGAAAACGATATAAAGAAGCCAAGCTGTATCGGCCTAAAATCATCCACAATGAAAAGCTGACCTTTAGCTGAACTGACGCTATCTCCGGCTCAGCTGAGTCGATAAAATTGATTGTCATTTTAAAAAAAATCAAGTAGAGAGCATACACAGCGATGACGATGGTATAGGTATTGGCCAATTTGACTCAAACTGCAATGACGTCGAGACCAACTCATTGGGAACAGAATCAATCTTTCAGAGCAATCAATACCCCACCCCTCTAAGCCTGGTGTCAAAATTATATTTGTCTTTTCTGTTAGCGACATAGTCAAGTGGGAGGTATTCTGCAGTATACATATTGATAGTAAGCCAGGTCTCGCAGATCATAATCGTTGTCCAGAATGCTTAGGCGAAAAGACTTGACTTTACCTCGCTTGGATGCTAGAGGCATTAGGGTAATAAATTGAGGTAAGGCTGTTACGATCGGAGCTTATACTTACCGGATCCCAGCACAGTTTGTTGCACAGTTGATTCTGAAGAATACCTCGCCTTCCTGCCTGTGTAAGGTGTGATTGATGCTGCCGAACATTTATATTATTGAAATGCCTAATATACACATCATTTGGCAAACTCACCGTGAACATAACTTTTGCTTTTAAGTCGGTGTCTTTGCGCAGATTTCAAAAAAATGGTTTTGCGTTTATTCACCAAATGCTTATGGAATTCAGTTTGGTTTCAAATACTCCTTGGTTTTGAATAAACGCAAAAGAAAACCGAAAAAAAAAATAATTTTGTAAACACGCTTAACATAATCGTGTGCAACAGCAAAAAAATAAAAATGTATTTACATTTATTTATTGAAACTTGAGTCCACACTTTTGATGTGTAGAAATAAATTTCTAAATAAAGGTAAATGAAAATATGATTCGAATGGGCACGTGCTACTAGAGTTAATGGCTTCTTATGTATAATAACAATAGAATGCCAATCATTTAATAGCAATAGCATGCAGACTTGAAATCGACATTTCAATAGTACGTGTAGGTAGCTTTGGAAAATTTGAGTTGTTGCAATTTTTTTTAATGTACCAAAGCCCAACTGTGGCTAATAATCATCTGTAATCATCTGTAATCAGACGATTTTTACAAAACACCAAAGTAGCATTTTGTTCGACAATTATTTTCTTGAACTACCCTATTGTGTTGGTTAAATATTTAATCGTTTATCTAATTTTTTTAGACTTATGCTTAAAATGTCTTGCCCATTAGTTTTAGCATTTTCACACACCAAAACGTATAAGTATTATTATTAACAGTAATTACCCATCATAATGTTGTATTATTATAATCATCATTAACTTATCTTAAAGCTGACATAGAAAAATCAGCAATCAACTGTGAAAACAAATTTTTGTTTTCTTATTTTGTTACAGTGCAGGAAGTCATATGTAGCTATAAGACGCATATCATGATAACATGCGTAAATATACAGGATTTTCATTGTTACACTGTATTCAAATAGGTAAGTAATGAAAGCTCAAGAATTTATAATTTGTGTGTAAAGAATTTTATTCGATAATTAAATTAAATTTCCGATATATGATACAAGGGACATTAGTTGGGTCTTGGGTTGATGATCTTGTAATCGAAATATAAAAAATTCTGTTATGATGAAAAATCACACTAATTGGATGTTTAACTCAAATTATGTAACTACTTGAATTCTTTACTAAAACATAAAAAAAATAATTATATGTGTCGTCAAACCACATGAATTATTAAATATTTAAATTTTCAGTCTCGAAACGAAGAGATCGTCATAAAATTGGTAGTTTTCAGTTTTCACTTTCTAACTCGTTTTAAGTAACAACAAGAAAATATAGAAACCACATAATAGAATTTTAACGTAACCAGTTAATAGCCACCCATTTCACACATCTGAAAAGCATATCGTTATATGTAATTATAACCATCGATATTCCTGTTTTTCTTGTTTCTTTGTATAAAACAAACATAAAAATCTTAAATCTTTTTTAAAAAAGGGAAATAATACATTTTAGATACGTTATGTATGTAGGTCTCGTATTGGGCAAGCGGAAATTCCGAATTAAAAATTTTTTGACGACTTATTGCAAAACGAAATTTAATAATTAGTTTATTCCGGTTTCTCTAACCGATCAAATCCCATTTATATAAATCTCCAGTCCATTTTTAATATAAAATAGTACTGTGTGCGTACATTCAATTAGAAAGTTCGGTAACCTAAAATAAAAAATTTGAACAATCTAAAAAAAATATTTTTACTAAAGTCAAAATGGTCCAAATAAATATGATGGTAACAAGATGGATCAAATAAAAGTTAGGTTGCGCGACTCATCATTTCTACATATATACAATAATGTATGTACAAACATACTAGTTACTGAAAGACTTTCTCCCAAGTTTTCTTATTATACATTTATAAATTGGCTATGACCGTGATCTTCTTAAGATCAAGTCGTTTGTTTATGTTTATTATTATTATTATTATTTTTTATTTCAAAAAGTATTCTTTATTGTTGCGGAACAACTTAAATATTTATTTTAAATTCTCCTCATCAGTCTTGAGTAGTTCGTGGTCGCGGTAACACCGAAAATATTTTTGTAATATCCAACTGGGGCTATTGATCTCAAACTTACTTGTAGTGTTAAAGAAATTAACTTGTGCTTTTAAAAAATAAATAAATGACCTACATATTTTTTGTTTTAGTTTTTACAAATAAAATTACTTTATTAATATTTTAGTATTAAAACAGAAAAAAAAAAACAAAAGGTATTAACCGTTAAATATTTTGTATATTAAATTTAAATTAATTTAGTTTTTAATTCAATAAAAAACCGGCTTTGCAAAATTTTAATTTTTTTTTGTCTGTTTTGGGAAGTTTGTTGCAAAAACTGGAAACGTGATTTTTTCGGTGTTGTTTTGTTATTGGTTAAATATAGTGAATCGTAAATTTTTTTAGAAGTGTGAATATGGGTCAAATTAACGCAAATCTAAAAAATCTTTATATAAGAAGAAAATGACGGTTTTATATAAATACAGTTGATTGTGAATGTGAAGTGTTATTTTATTATGATGTTTTGGTTATATTATTGATTGGCTTATTTGCGATTGTAGGTGTTGGTTGCAATATCAATGTTATAATCACAATAATTCACTTTTTAAGAAACTGTCTGAATGCAGCAAATTGTAGCAAAAAAACCAAGTTAACAAGTATATCAAGCTTCTTTTCAGTCAATTCATGTTCAAAAAAATGAAAATATGTACACCTGTCGTGTAGTAATTCAAATTCAATAGTTCGGCTTTGAAGGTCACATGAAATGAAATTTGTCTGGTTCAATGAATATTGAACGAAAAAGAGTGAAAAAAAAATTCAAGATCAATGAACTTATTGCCAATATAGAATGGTATATAGTAAGTTAAAACTTCGCTGGTTTCAAATCTTATTTACATTTATACATTTATTATAATTTAGGTCTTTTGGTGAAAGTAAAATGATGACAGAGAAATATTTTGACAAATGATCCACTTGTTATAAGTAATCATGAGATCTTGCAAATCAAATGTAATGTGTGTGCAAATTATTTAATTTTTTGTTGTACGATAATATTTTCGAGATGAAATTAAATTAGTGGATGGAAATATTTGCTGTATATACAATATAATTAGGTTAAAACTGAAATACTGTTTAAAACTTACCTAAGGTGACATTAAATATTTTATTTTTAATCTCGTTTATTGATCCAACTGATAATGTGCATATGTACCATGTATACGTATAGTTTAAAATAAGAAAGTAACAAACATAATTCTCGATTCAAGTCCCTGAGGATAGTTTATAATTTAATAAAATTCAATTTGTTGTCGTTTTGCAACAATATTTCTCTGTATGTATCTAAAAGATAATTGCATTTAAAAAAAAAAGAAATGATTTTGTGAAGCTCCAATAAACAATTGTCTATGTACTCTATATATTTCAGTGACAATATTGTCAATCACTAATTGGCAATTTAATTGACGCTTCGCTTCAGCATTGTTCTCAAATATGCTGCTCATATTTTGTTTAACACAATTTGTTTGAAAATGTATGATGTAGACGTGTGTATCGACGTCTACATCACGTGTGTGATAAATTTATGTAAAGCAGTCACATTAACATCACATTAATAATATCCAGTTTAACTAATTAGCATTTAAATCATAATCAAAATGTTATTCTTTTCAATTCATTGTTTATGTGTACCTTAAAAAGTAAAAGCAATTAACATTGTTTACGTTCCCAACATATTATTTAAAGAAATTGAAAGCTGTCACTTTTTCTTATTTAGTTGATAAAGATGACCGTAATCGAGGTTGGTTGGTTCTGTTCATGAAATTTTCAAATTTAAATCGTTTAACTTCAGTTGCATTTGTTAATAAAAAAAAATTATTTTTTGTTGACACTTTCACGGTATTTAACTAATACTATTAACAATTGTGGCTCGATGTACAATCGAATTAAATATTCAAAGGCGTTATCACAAAAATGTATACACAAAAACGATACCAACAAATCTCTAAACTAAAAACCACAGAAGATCCGCTTTTCTTAAAATGTTTCCTCCCATTCAACGTGAAAGCAACACCATTGTTAAATATACATACAATTAATTAATTGAAAAAAAAAAACGAAAAATTGGCAACGGAAATAAACCGTTTTAGATACAATATACATAGAAGCATAACCACAGAACTTTGGTTACTTCATGGTTTTAGTCGATATACTATATACGAATAAATTCATTAACTTTATTAATCGCTATTTACAATTATATATATTATGTACCAAAAAAAGTTAATTAATAATTAATTACAAGTGAGTAAACAAAATATAATGACTTATGCTTAATTGGGAGTAAATTCTTTTTGTTTCGATTTCGACAGTCATTAATAAAAAAAATCATTTTTTTAGGTCTCTGAATAAGCAAAGAAACACAAATCTTCTGCACTATGTACACAAAAAGCTTCATTCATCTTAATCCATATATGAGTGAACAACATTTTCAAATTAAATTGAATTTTCTTTCGGTTTTCGTCTACATGTTGAACAAGAAAAAAAAATCGGAAATCGGATCAATTCTGGATTTTTCGTTTTATTTTTTATGTATTATTGATTTTGTACTTTACAACCAGATACATTTACCATAAACCCAATTTTCATCTATATTATGTATATATAAACTTATAATCAGGGCTGGCTCTATAGTTGATGCAAAAGATGTAAGAAAATTTTGTTTATTCATTAAATACTGATATGGTTTCCTTTAAAATGTTCTTCATTAGGTGATGGGGCTCCGGAAACCCCTTGTTGTTATATTCAACAGAATGGATAGTTAGAAACGTATAATTCAATTGAATCATTTTCGAACTGACCTATGTAGTCAATCACATTAACAGCAAAAAGTACAGAATAAAAAAAAATGAGGTCTATCCGATTGCTCGAATGACACTTTTCCCATAAAGCGTCCGTTATAGGTCACCAAACCAACCATTAACATTTTACATAATTCGTAGTCCTTAAAAGGTGTCGGGTTTTTGTACAGACTCATAATTATATGTTACATAATTATTTAGAACTGAGACGTGTTGAAAAGCAATCAAAATCGTATTCGCCATATTTCATCTTCGACCTTTAAGAATTAGCTCTAATTATACATCTCTAGTATACAGTTAAAAATCCTTAAACATTTAAATTACTTCGTTCAGAGAGCATACACCATGTTCAAAATTTCTCAACGTGAGAATTGGTTGATATAATTTTTTACTCAGTGCTTCAGTCTTAAGCATTGCTGAAATCTATTTGGCAGTTTTATCTTTCACTGCGACCCCTTCTATTTAGGACTCGAACGGATGCAAAACCAAAAGTTAGCACAAAATGATTGTTACTAAATTCTATTTTTGTACAAAATTTCGATCAAAATTATTAATATTTGTGTGAATGGGAGATACAACAAAAATAACAAAAATGTATGACCGGAAGGACCGGACAAGACATTTTTCTAATCGATGTTTTGGAGTCCTGGTAACCTAATTCGTTGAGAATTCACAATACAATACTTACCCAAACCCAATATAATTTCGTTATGGCGGGAAAAGTAAAAACTTATTTTCAGTACAAATATTTCTAACACAGAGTTCGTTGGCTCAAGTTTTAAAATTAATGCTACTCCGTATTCTTAAAATTTCAAGATATTCTTTACACCCATAAAATTAATTCTTAAATTTTGAATTCATGAAAAATTTAAAAACTTAAAATTGCGTCTAATTTTTGTATCTCTTAAAACTCTTTGAAAATATTTAAATTTTGAAATTTTTTATAATCTTAATTTCTTGAAATTTATATTCTCAGAATTAACGAATTTTTTAATTACTGGGTCAAATACCTTAGATGAAAATTTTAAAATTTGTTAATTTCTTGAAATTTTGTTATTTCGAAAAACTTTGAATTAAAATGGTAATTCGTTATCTTGAATTTGACTAAATTTTTGAAATTCCTAAAACAAATTCAAAATTTCTTAAAATCTAAAAAGTTTCATGAGATTGTTTTGAGCTTTTGAAAGTATTTGTTAAAAAAAAAAAAATTCTTTGCTAAAATTATTAAAATCTTAAAATTAATGAAATTCTTCTTTGGATCTTCTTTACATTTCCTTTTTAAATTCCGGAAAATTGTTGAAGTTCTTTAAATTATTCGAAACTCTTAAATTTGTTAATTCTTTGTGTTTTAAAATTATTTTAATTTCAAGAAATTTTAAAATGACAACCAAACCCGAGACAAATCGCAAACCCAAGAAATAAGAAATTATTTGTCGAGCTCTAGCAACTTTCATCATTTTCTCTAAAACTTGTTTACCATGCAGATAATAAAATGAGATTTAAATCGCAAAACGGATTAAGTGCCGTAAATTACAAGGGGCTAGATCTCATATCGCTTGCTTCACTGCAGCAGAATCTCATTTCAGTCGGGTCATTTCTTTGAAACATTATCTCAATTCCAGTTCAAACATTACAAACATTGAGGGTATTTACACCTTTATGCACTGCTATATGCAACACTAATCCAGTGGCGAGTTCTCACTATGTTGTATCAACTGTTGTATGCATATATGTAAGTAGGTAACATTTTATTGGACACATACTATTTTGTTTGGTTTTTTGTTTGGGTTATTGAGTTACAATTCGTTCACCACATAAAATCGTTGTTGGAAACGATGCAACACAAATATCCCCAATCCAACAAAGTTTATAGGCAAAGAGGTAAGAAACTAGGAAGTATTGCATTGTGCTGTATACAGGTATAAACATCCCCCATTTATTGTTTGTACAAAGTAAAGGTTTGTTTACTTAAGTATTTCCAAGTCTTTCGCAGTTTCCTTACTTGCGATGTTTAAAGAATTAACTAATTCAAAACTAAATCCCGTTTTCTTTATGGATTATTATATTAAATAAAATATTAACCTTTAATTTTTAAAAATTTAAGTTTTTATAGAAATTTCTAAAAACCCACAGTTATTTAAGTCTGGTTAGCACATTAGAAAATAGTTAGTCGAAATTCAGGTCGATTTCTTCAAAAGGCCTCTTAATCCCATTAAATCCGAAAAATATAACAAAAATGATTTTCTGTGAAAATTGTAATTAGTTTGCTGCTAACTTCTTGAAAACATTTAATTTTAATTTGTTAGCGATTTTGACGAGACTGAAATGTTGATTTTGAGAAATCATTATTTAGCCGGGTATCTCTTCTTCGATTTTCTTATTTTACGAAATTGTATTCAACTAAATTTCGCTAACATTTGAGAATTTGAAAGGGGAAAAGCAATAGTAAATGAAATAAAAAGCATCGCCAATGAATAAGGAAAAGTCAAATTGAAGCCTATGTAAATCGACCTTAATACTTGTCAAAATTTTGTATGTCAAATTTTCAGTTTTCGTATATTAAAATCAAAAATACGTTTTGGTTATATTTTATCGTAAGTTTAAATAGAACAAACGAAATTAATTTTGTCAACTCGACAGAATAAACAAATGAAATTAAATTCATCATCTCAATAATTTGAAAATTTTTGAATTCTAGTTAACTTCATTTAAAGAGTTGTTCCCAGGAATTTTTAATCCGACTCCCGGAATTTTCATCATAAATCACGGGAATTTTTATTTAATAATTTTCTTTATATTTTTCTCAAAATGGGGCATGCAAAACGAGTTTGATTTTGTTTCCGCACATCAGATGTCATTACCGTCGTGATAAAGGTTACAATAATGTTTAATGTTTAATTTTATGGCTACGAAGTTCGAACGCGTCGCTAAACGACTTATAAACATTTTAAAATATACAAATTCTTTTCTGTTATTAAATTCACCATACACTTTCGATACAAAACACAAATAACATTTGCTATGCTAACCTTTACCGAGGGTGCTGCATTCTAAAACAGCGGCGAATATTGTTACTATAAGCATGTCCTATTGGATGTTTCGCTGGATAAAATAATCCCGAAAATTTTCAAAATTAGTTTATTCTATTTGATTTAATGACGTCATGATTTTAAAATTTCTTTATGATGAACTTTAATCTTAAAATTGCTCTTTGTCAAATGAAAAGCTACTTACTGTCGAAAAACGCATGTAACAAAAGCGCAATAAGCAGCTTCCTAATAAATTATTCAAAACTCGGTTTTGAAAATGTCTCTAAATAATGTCAGTGACCATTAAAGGACGGTTCATGAAAATATGGGAAAAACCGAAGTAGGCGCTAAAGACCGGATCACTCCAGAGTAAGGGTAATGCTAAATGGTTCTCAATATTTACAGTAATATTTTTTCCTTGCTGTACTGCTAATTTCTTAGCTGTAAATCTGTAGACGTGACTTCAGCTATAACGACACTTATGGATTAAGAACTTGGTGTACAAAAGAGCCCCAAACATATAACAAAGCATTTTCAAGTTTTTTTCCATTGCATTAAGTGATCTCAGTGCATCTTGGTGGTTATCGGAATAGGTAAATTTTCGAGCCTTAGTTTAATTTTAAGCCCTTTTTGATTTCTGCTGAAAATACATTCTTCGCTTTCTTAATTTTTCTATGGATTGATGTGGTCGAAAGTTTACTAAATTGAGCATTTACTGAAACTTTTAACGCCATTGAGAACGGTCGTCTAATGATGATTTGTTCATATTATTTTACCTAGGTAATAATATAATAAATTGAAGCCAATTTAAGGGATGATTACATTTAAAGGACAATGTTGGGGCTTTGGATCATCTTACAAACTCCATCACAAAAACCTATATATTGAAATGCCAAAAAACTGAACGGACGAACTTTTGTTTGTGAAAGTGAACCCACAGTAATCTCACGACTTGGAACTTGAAGATGAATTCAGTAATTCAGACCCTCATCCAGAACACTGTATAACCTACATGCTCCGAAAAAAAAATTAATACCATATGTAAATTATAAATCATTTACATGACAATCTCATTGAAAAATAAATTTCAGTTTTATGAAAGAAGGTAAATATTTGAAAAAAAAAAAAAATATTTTCCGTAAATTTGATTGATTTCCAGAATTTTTAGTTAATTTCACGGGATCCCGGCTCTCGGGATTTTAAAAACGGTCGGGGAAAATAACCCTCTACTTCATTCTATCTATTCTTAAAGGCGCCGCACCATGTACAAAATAATGGCAAAACGGCATTTCAAATCGTCAAAATCCTTTTTTCACCAAATTCTTTCCTGTGCAATATCAAAATTCATAAAAATGGTTCAAACCTATATAAGTACCATCTTATTCTTAGATTTTTTTTGTAAAAATTGATTTAATTTCTTTCAAAAAAGCGCAATTTTATATTTTGACGGATCGAGTTTAGCTTGACGGCCGGTAAAATGTACAATTACGATGAATTGCAATCAAGTTTTTTAAATACAATATAACAAATTTTTGAAAAGTTATTTTCATTTCGATGTACGATATACCCCCGCTTTGAAGATTTATTAAAATTATAATATTAGTAGAAATTAGAACGTTTTAAATTAGTGTTTTTTAATAGTTATTCACTTACTAAAATAGAGAACCTGCCAAAGCCGCACTTAGCATTGTAGCCCTTGCGTAAAGCTAACAGGAAAATGTGATAATTTTTCAAAAATATTTATATTTATATTGTTATTTACATTCCTGTTTCACATACTGAAATAAAAATCTCTCGAAAGCCGTTTAATTAAAGCCGAAATTATATTATTGTAGTTGATAGTATTTAATAAAAATCTAATGAGGTCTTGGGTTTTTCGAGATTTTTTTTTGGCATTTTTATTGTTGGGATTTCGAGGTGCTCCCGGTTTGAACAACTTTTAAATAATTTCGATATTGCAAATGAAACAATTTTGTCAAAAATTGATACGAATGAAGTTTATCTCAAATTAATATGTAATAGATTTTACAACATCAAAAATGCGTTTTGTATGTGTTTCGAAATGTATACATTCGGGCGAATTTATCGTCCCTCTAGTAATGGAACAGCGTATAAGAAAAATAGCACTTTTAAAATAATTCGCATTTAAATGTTTTTCGAAAAAACTTTTTAAAATAACATTGTTTATATCATAGAAAATTAAATGTTCTATAAAATGAAAGATTTTATTTCAAAAAAAATTTTCAATAAACATTTAAATGCGAATTATTTTAAAAGTGCTATTTTTCTTATACGCTGTTTCATTACTAGAGGGACGTTATTATACAAAATAATTCGTTCAAATCAAGTATTTGAACGTAATGCTAAATTAAAAAAAATAAACCAAATACACAACAAAATTTATCAAGATTTAAACTATTGTATTTGGGCTTTCACTAAGCCACTCTCCTTAAATTTAATAGCGGCTCAAAGCGTTAACCTATCAATCGACGCTGTATGACAATTTAAAAATTTAATCTTATCCATGCTAAGAAAATCAATCGACATATCAAAAATTTTTTTTCATTGGTCAATATCTGACCTTAATTTTCTTTGAGTGTACAACAAAAATTTCATCATGCTCAACCGCTCAAATTTTATATTGGATTTAATTATTGAAATAACGATTATTCGGAAACTTGAAAAATTGGATCTTAGCCGATAGAAGAAAGTTTCTTAAATATCGATTTTCTTAGACTGAGTTCGAATATTTTCTTAAATATCGATTTTCTTAGACTGAGTTCGAATATTTAATCGTTATTTCAATAATTAAACCTAATATGAAATTTTAGCAGATATGCATGATACAATATCATTAGAGTTGATAAAATCAATTAATGTAAACGCTTTATTCTTAATTTAAAAAAAAAAAATCGAAGCACAATATGCATTTTCCAATGATTGGGTCTCACAACGGATGACATTTGACAAAAATTACTATCGATTCTTAAAGCATTGACATATGCACGAGATGCCGACTAGCATTCCAAATCGTCAAACCCTATTTTTGGCCCAGATATTTTTTTCGTTAGATGGGATTTTCTACTAAACGAGATTTTTGCATTCTGGTTCAGTGGAATGAGAAAATAAATCCCGCATATGTGAGATTAAACGTCAAATTTTCTCGTCACGGAATTTGAAGGTGAAATACAATTATTACTTCGTGAAATCCTCAGTGATACCCAAATAAGCGTATACTAAAAAGAAATTTTAGATCGATTTGCTATAAATATTTGCAAATAAACCGATAATTATGTATTTTTGGCGTTGATCAAGAAAAATCTACAGTTCATCAATAAAACTTTTTATTGGAATCTAACTTATTCCCGAAATTTGGCGTTGAGTAAAATTAAAGGATCGGTTAAAATGCCTTAGTACATAGTCTTAATTGTCTAATTATTTCCGCTTGTGATTTTAATGATTCTGCTGACTTTAAGGAGGGGGAGAGGGGTTTAATTACTAGTTTAGAACAAAGAGAACTATTTCTATTAATTTTAGTTGTTGGTACATTGTGCAGGTAATGAAGAGTCTTGGATAGACAGTTCTTCTTGTATTTATCTACTTGTCCAACTCCTGATTTAAAATTGGGCCAAAGAGAGATGTCTCTTGCTTGCGTGATTCGACATGACGGTAAATTTTACATTCATAAAAATCGCAACATTACAGTTTTAGTTCGCAAAATAATTAAGAAGCTGTAAGTGTGCTTTATAATGTGGTTAATAAGTGCTTTAAAGGGTACCGGATTTGTCCGGCACTTATGTACTATAGACATATACATGTCATACAAATATACAAACAAAAGAAGAAAATGAACAAATAGATAAGGATAATATTAAGACTAATAAATAGAAGAAAAAAAATTATCTTTAATTTATTATTTAATTTTGTTTCAGTAAACAATTTATCCAATTTAAGCTTATTACATCTCTTATTTCATTGAATTATTCGAACATAGAAAAGAGAATGTTATATTTGACGACATTCAGGATAAAGAATTAAGGCTGAAATAGTCATTTCTAAATGTTATATAATAGTGATAATAACCTTTTAAAAACTAAAATCACGTCGTCGACGTCAAGAATCCATAAAAAGATAAACCTCTGCTATCATTTAAAAGGATCTGAATACTTACGATTATACAACGATTTTCAATTTTATAGTGAAAATTCCTGTTATCAATTATGTACTATACAATACATTTTTTTTTTAAGTTCGTACGCCGCTAGCAACACAACACAACCGTGTAGTGAAAATATACATACATATTTGCTGTAACGACTAATGAGACTTTAACATGACTAAAAAAAAAAATAAAGATAAAAATAAAAATTTTACACCTTTGAATTTTGAGAACATGATGATATATACTCATAGATAAAAACCAAAATATGATATGTAGAAAACGATAAGAATTTTTATGGCTTTTTTTATCGAAGTTATATATTTTTAAAGGATTATGGCGAATCCAACTGTATGTATATAGGATTACGTAATTTTCATCAATTAACTCAGTACTCTGATTTAAAATTAAACCAATTAATCGACCCTAATTTAATCATGTACCTACTACTCAAAAACAATAATCCGCAAAGTCAACAAATCTAAAACCGCATTAACAATTTTTGATATGAACATTTTGGAAATTACTCCAACGCGAAACCTCAAAATATTTTCCGAAACAAAAACAAAACAATGGTAGGTGTACGAGCGTTTCTATATCGATTAAATTTGCACATTGTATAAAACACCGTCACAAATATACCGCACCATGTTAATCCATTTCAGAATTCTCGCAACATATTTTAATAAAAATCAATCGCCATAAATATACGTTAAAAAATTAAAATAAAAGCAAACAAAAAAAAAAATTGTTTTGGTTATTTTTAATTAAATTTCAACCAAAAACAAAAAAATATAAATTAAAATATTATATTTTATTGTATTCCATTTTTATGAATGTACATAATTTTCCAATAATAAAATATTTACAATAATATTATGACTTTTTGAATTTGAATACAAAATTTGCTTTTGTGTTTGGACTTGGTATTTATTTAGCTTATAGGTTGCTATCAATTAAACATCGATCAATCGATGTCATGGTAAAAGAAGTGGTCGTTTTTGTTGGAACTAACCATTACTTTGCGATTATATTATGATGGTTGGATCTGCAAGACGTGAACTTTTTCTCATTTGCATTTTCTTTTAAATTTTTTTATGCTAATAATGATGTAAGATTATTTCTTTGTTCTCGTTTGCTTTGCGTAGGATGCCAAATAAAATATCCGCCAAAAATGCCAAAAGCTCTATTTCCTCATTATAATATTCAAATATAAGTGATTATTATTATTCATATGGATCATTTTCTCTGTATATAAAGAATAATATAACGTACATAATTTACTAACGCCCTTCCTTACTTAGGAGGTGCCGATTCATTGTTAACGATTTTGTAAAATGGGCTTAACAGCAGACAGTTTTTCACGGATTAATCAGAGATTTTTATTATTTTATTTTAATTTAAAAAAGAAATCGAGCACATAATATGATTTCAAACAATAAAATTTATAAAAATTAGAACAAAAATAACAACAAAAGTTGCCAAAAGAAAGTAAAAAAAAACAAACATCAAAAATGCAAATTTTAAAAATATTTAAACTTTGTAAATTCAATAAAATTTATAAAAAATATTTCTTCAATTTATTTTTGAAGCAGCAAGCAGTCGCTTGATATTGAGAAGTCAAACAATTCTTCTATGTCATTATTATGTTATGTGTTGCTCAGGTTGTAAGAACCAGTACATCACCTAAGGTTCCTAGTAGGAGCGTTTATATTCAGATCTCCAAGAATAAAAGATGAGTCAGTTTTACCAAGGAGTATGTTGGTAATAAATGTTAACCCAAGTATTTTTCGTCTATTTAGCAGTGTCGGGATGGAAAGGAAGGTTATGGTCATAGTCTTTTCTTGATTTTTTCAATTCTATTAATAAGAGATTGATAGAATGCACACCATACTTTAACTGCATATTCCAGATGGGATCTAACATCTAACGTACCTGAAGTAAATTATAAACAATATTCTTTAGTCCTCTCTGATAAAAACAAATACAGAATTGGACTTGGCAATATTTAAATCCATGTGTTTGATAAATGACATATTTCCAACAACGTTACGCCTAAGTCTTTTATCTCACCCATCCTGTTGATTTTGCTGCTGTTGATAGTAAAGTCCTTAATTATAGGTGATTTCTTTCTATGGAAAGACATATTTTTACATTTGTTAAAATTAAGGGGGTTTGACTGGCGTCACACCACTCTGATTTTATCAATCTTGCAGTAAAATTACCAGCAAAGAGAGAAGTATCGATCAGTTGACAATAACATTGACATTAATTTAAACAATGTTGAATTATGACATCGAAGTTATTCAATCTTATCGATATGATTTCTTGATGTTTCATGAGTTTTCTGGAATACCAGAATTTTTTTCAGAAAATCGAGATTATTCCAGAATTATAAGTTTGTACGAACTTTTCGAGATTACTCGTGGGTGGCCCTCGAATATTTTAAATTAGGAAAATTAGAGATAATCTTAATCTTTATTAATTTAAGTGTAAAAGCCGATTAAATTTGCTGTAGCTACTCGAGATTTGGTAGTCAACAACTTAAAGACATTGCAAATTTCCTTATCTGCCTTATCTCCAGGAATTGATAATGTTCTAAAAACATTCCTTGTCAAAATGAGTGGGTTGATTTCCTTGATGCGTGTCAATAATGATATTTAGAAGTTTTCTCTGAGTCTTTTTGATAGTTGAACAGATTTAACAAAGTATTTAGGGCAAGATTTGTGAATAGCTGTGTGGTTTTTAGTTGATCTACTTCTGATGGTAGCTTGTTTACCGTTTTTGTTTTGTTACTAATCAAAGTTGGAAGTTTGTCATTTGTATGTTTGTGTTGGAGATATCCTATAGATGTTTTTAATTTACTCGGCTATTGATGTTTGTTCTTTAAAGAGTATTAGTAGATGCCTTTCATTTTCTGCAATTTTCTGTATCTGTGATTCGTATAGTTATTTCCCAATTCTTCGTCTAATACCCCAAATAATTCATGGGCTAATGTGGCAACAAAATTGAGAAGTGCTAGCCGCCATCCGGAACCTGATAATTCTCGATTAGCCTTTAGAAATGAACATAGTTGTGTTAGATGTTAGTTGTTGTTGCTCAACCGAATAATTTTTTAGATTATAGTAGACTATAATCTTCCATTCTTCTTGAGCCAATGTCGTTTCTGCAATATTTTCGAAATATATTTCTAGCGTATTTTTATTTTTGAACTGTTGTATTTTAACGAGATTTGCCTGATTTAAGTTCTGGAAGCGGTACTGTTGAAATTTGAGAATATTACTATAGATTGAGGTATTGGTGCTGCATTAGCGTATCCCGACACAAATTATACAGAAAGTTTGCATGCCTAACAGTCCCTTAGCAGCCCTTGGAGATTTTCTAAGTTTCATATTTCTTTTGTCCGTACATTTATCGGATTGACGTTCTGCGTACTGCGTTGTCGTGTTGTCAACCGCTGGACTATTGTCATGTATAGGCTAAACGCATAATTTTTGAATCGGCCTTTTTAGAATTGTTCTACGTTTAAAACGCAGTGTGACTACTCAATCTTTCAGGGTGCAGCTCCTCAATTTTACCTAATAGCAGTTGAGCTGGTGGTAAATTTAGTTCCTTGATAAGAACTATATTCCCAACACCTATATTGGGTTCTCCTTTTTGCCACTTTATTCACTTCTGTAGCGATGTTAAATATTCTGACGACCATATTCTCTAAAATTCTTCAGTCAGCCGTTGTGTCAATTTCCAGCAGTTGTTTAGAGTGCTCGCCTCTTCTATTATTTCTGAGTTAGGAATATAAATTAACGGTTCACCGATATTGAAATGTCCTGGTGTTGAGGCGACGGTTTCTTCGATGTTTGAAGATAAAGAGTACAGCGGCCTCGAGTTGAGACACGGTTTGATTTGATTGAGTACTGTTGACTTTTCCTCATACCTCAAAACAGTCTTTTCTAGAATTCGTCTTAAATGTTACTTGGCTGATTTTACGGTATCTTCCCACAATTCTCCGAAGTTAGGACTTGCCGGAGCATTTGCCAATTTATGCCATCGTTTGACATTATACACCCATACCTCACTTTGCGACGGTAATTCGTTCCATCAAAATGGGTCTTGTAATTAAAATTGCAACATAATTAAATAACCTTGACGTATTTTTAGAAAGAAAACATTTAAATAACGATGCAACAAATAATTTAAGCGACGCAAAACTGAAATTTGGTAGTAACAAATGTACCGTCGCAATTCGAAACGTCGCAACTCGAAACGTCGCAAATCGGGGTATTGGTGTATTTAATATTTCCGGCAATCAGGTTCTGTTGAACTCCATAATGTCGTCCTTTATATCGTTATATACATATGTGGCTGCATAATCCTCGCCGAGCATTAAATCTTCTGAGTGCCGCTATAAAGGAATTTGTTGTTAAATCGCTAACAACTTCTAAGTGTACCGCCTTTGTTGGCTTGCTGATGAAAACTGCGATGTAACCGTTATTATTTTTTATTACGTCCTACTGAAGGTTTCAATCGGATAGGGCCGAGGTGGTGTAACTCTTGGTGAAGGTAATACTCCCATTATTCGTGTTGCTTATTGAGTTTTAAAACGTTAACATCGGACACATTTATTAATTGCAATTCGAACTGCTTGTTTGGCATTTATAATCCAATATTACTTTCTTATGTATGTAGTGAGGACTAGCTAACTTCCTTTGTGCAATGTTTTAGTGTGTGCATCTTGCATGATGATTTTTAGGTATAATAATAATTTCGAAAGCGGCAATCGAGTTTTTGATTCTTTCACCTACTCGTAAGTAACCTTTCTTGTCAATAAAAGGGTTTAATTGTCATAGAGAATTCTTCTTATCTAAACAATAAGCCCTCTGAAAAGCCCTTATTTCTTCTTGGAAGTTTAATCGCTGGATGTGGGTGATTTTTGGATTCCGACAATTTCTTAATTCGCTTGACGTTAGTGCACCAGTAATCCGTTCAGCAGGCTTATTACATCTTGAATTATTTATAAAGCGTTTTATAAACGCGACTGTTCTTAGCACCCCTGTAAGTGATGAGTATTTTTCCCAAATGTTAATGGTAAACTCCGATGGTTGGGCAATGATTTTGATTTTCTTCACCTCTTCCTCGAAAGTAGGGTTATTAACATTTTGCAGCTTTTTAGGCCTCAAATTCCTTAACAGGTCCATAACTTCCATTTTGCAGGCTGCCCTTGAATCCATGCGAGGGCGATAGTTGAGTCTGTGTATGCACCGATGCACGTACTATCGTTGATGTTTCCAATGACTGTTGTACATTCTTCATTAGTCTTGCGTTAACAAAACCGCTCCACATAATTCTAATCTTGGAATGGTTAATTTTTTAACGGTGGTACTCTTGTTTTTTATGTTAAAAGAGTAATCTGTACTTTACCACTGCTCAAGACAACTATGCTGTATACAACCGTAGCATATGCCACTTCACAAGCATCAGAAAAGCTATATAGCTCTATGGTGTCATGCGTGGCGTTTATCCATCTAAGGATTCTAATACGAATTAGTAATTGCGATTGTTGTTCAAAGCTCTAAATATTGTGGTAGCTTGTTATCCCAGCCAATGTGTTCCTCCCAAACCTTTTGCATTAATATTTTTGCGGTTATAGTTACTGAAGCTATCCAATTAATGGATCGAATATCATGACTTTGGAATATGCATATGTACAGCTTTTAGTATTCGCCTAATTTTTAATTAGCGGAAATGGAATTTTGAAACTAAATGAATCTGAGGGTCTTAAAATATGCCTAATATTTTTATTGCCATGATCTTCGTTTATTTCAAATTTAGCAACCTCTCGTTTTTCCTATGGAACCCTTTTTAAAACTCCTCAAAGCACGTCGTTAACATAAAAATGTTTTCTCAACATTTCTATGCAGCTCTAGGAAATAATGCTTCCTCATCCTGTGCTAGCTGGTACAACGTCCTTGTTATTAAATATGGCGCTGCTATGTTGCCATACGTTAAAATGGGTGCTTAAAACTTGATCGTTTTGTTTGAATTCGGTGTATAGTTGGTTCAAGGTTTCTAACCATTTTGTATGATATGATAACGCAGATTTCCTTTCTTTACTATCCTTTTTGATGTTATGATTTTGTACTTGAATTTCGCTTTGTGACTAATTCTTCGAACTTCATATAATCAATTAAATATATAGCTTACTAATAAATTTAATTATTAAACACTTATTTCCGCTAATACCAAAGTTTGTTAATTTTTAAGATTTGCGGTTCTTTTTCTTCTTGAAGGGCCAATGTTTTAACCTGAATAGTTGAATGAAAATTAGCTCGCTATAGATGTGATGCTTGTCTAATTGTTTTTTAGTGATATAACCAAAGTACTGTTTCCCGCTTACCGTTGGTCGGAGCTTGATAAAAACAGTTAAATTTGTGTAGTTATAGATGTAGCTCACTACTACTTTTATTCACAATTATTCCAGATTTTTTATACAAAATTTCATACTACAATTAAGCATATTGATTATAATCTACTTGCTTACACTATTTAATCTAATTATAATTATTAGGTTGTCTGCATTTTATTTTTATGTTTATGACCTATATCGAGTTGCGAAAATTTTATGATATTTATTTACCCAAGTTTTCTTTATTTATAATATTATAACGATGTTTTCAATCAAATTAACTTAAAATGTGCCATCAAATTATTTTTTAACACTTTGAGTATCGTTGCTATCTTGATTCAACGTATGCATTTTTCACACTATTCATTATAATAATTTTATAAAGGTCTGATTTTTTATCTAGTCCTAGCTGAGTTGCGTTTTTACTTTTGCTGATAAATTTATGTGTCTTTTGGGGATTAATTGATTTATTTGAAGACACAGTTATTGTTTCTTTCGAGTTATATTTTTATTTTAAAATTGTCAACTTTAATAATTAGGTAAATTTTAATAAAAAAAAATTCATTAAGATTTCTTATTCCCTAATTAAAATTCCATGCACGAGCCTCTCATTACGACTTACCGTATACCGTACTAAGCTATTTTAATATTTATTTATTTTAAATTTTCTTTGCATGTGTCATTTCAGATAAACTTTAGTGCTATAGGCATTCTGTCAGAATCAGTAAAATCCGTAACAATAAAACCGAAAGAAATACAAGTATTCTGTGATACATATATGTACATCAAATATATATATAGAGGAGCATCAATATAAGAATTTATCATCATACGATGTTACTCAATAAAAATTTTTATATCATAATTTTATTAAACATTTTACTACCAGCAATTGTCTTATGTTTACCATCAAAATTACCAACATTACATCAAACATCAGCACCAGCAGCACCAGTAACAGAACAAAAAAATATAAAATCAAGAGTATGGCCTAGAATGCCAAATTATGATATATGGGGTAATGGTGCCAGGGAGTATAATAATAATAATACTAATAAAATCTTGATCCATCCTAATAAAACAATAGAGTTGTTTAATGATGGATTACATAATGGATTAAATCAAACAACAAAAACCAATCATCGAAATGGAAAAGGTAACGTACAGTGTTTGCTTTATGATTAGTTTCAGCATTTTTTTTTTGTTATTTTTTGATTAGAACGACAAACAGTGACCTGGGTTAAATCGATTTACTATTTTGTTTATCTCCTAAATTATAGCGTTATACTTATCTTACTTGAACGTATTGTAACGAACTATTCAACAGAACCATACAAATAAATTTGGCTTTTATGAACAACAATATATGTATTTTACTTTGTACACTACATATGTACCCAAAACCATTTTGGATTGCTTTTATGGTTTTTCTATTTGAGTTTTGTGTTATTTATGCAATTTTTGTATAAAAAAATTTCAACACAAAAATTAATTCAATGTGTGTATATACTATTGTATTTAAATATTCAACCGTCCTTTTATTGTTCGCTTTAACATACATACATATATAAAATAGTCAAATTAAACATAAACACACAAAAACATTTTTACAAAACTTTAGTTAAATGTGCTATATGTGCTCGCATACAAGAGAGGAACGCTAGCAACACCACCAACAATAAAAATATATTTTATGTAATTTTTTCAAATTCGGAACGATACACAAACACACATATGTACACACATAGAACATATAAAACAGTCAGAAGCTTACAGAGATAGCTAGAGCGTATACATACATTTATCAGAAAAACCACCCAACATATACAACACAAAAGAACACTTGACTTTTAACAAACAACATATTTATGTATATGTATGTATCTCAAACAAGGGAATAATTTAAATATTTTAAACATAACAAAAGCAGCAGCAACAATAACAACAATGATAACAATAACAACAACAACAAAAACAACACAAACGAAATGGTGAATTTTCTGTGTATGGCAATATTTCCCCATTGGTACTGTAGCGCACAAACAAAACAAAAAACGAAATGGGAAAAATGATTTTTTTACGTTTTAGCGATTTAATGTGAAAATCCATAAAAGCTTTTGGCTGCATTTTGGTTTTGATTAACGAGCGAATCTTTTCAATTACATAGTTTGCAATTTATGTTTTATGCGTGTTAATCAATCAAAAAAAGGCCACACGACGGTTGTCACTTTTTTGTAAACAACACACATAATTTTTACATATGCACCTATGTAACAGTCTACTGATAAATGATACTATAGGGATTATTGTATGTATGTACTTACACTTTTTTGCTAGATGCCCAAGATAAGAAGATGCTATACTCTTGTATCAATATGTTGACGACGACATACCCACATATATACTTGTTTACAAAATAACATCACTTTTGAAACGTACACACAGCACAACGACCAATCCTAAAATTTAAACGATTTTTTATAAAATATTTGACACACGAAAACACGTGACGTATGACAAGTACAACGTATAAGATGTGGACGGTAAATAATTTGTTGTTTATAAAAATTTGCGTATTGCGGTCAATTTTATGATAATCAAATTCTTTGAGGTCGTTTTCTCCCTCCTTAAAGAGTTTGATTTACGTTTGCAGTTTAATTAACAGTTTCTTTTTTTAGTATTGAATTTCTTTCCTGTTCGTGCAGATGATGAATGCTTATCGCTTGATGGAAGACGGGCCGGTGTATGTCTTAATGTGTACGAGTGCCGGATACAAGGTGGAACGTCCAGTGGACAATGTGCATTAGGTTTTGGTGTATGCTGTGTCTGTAAGTAATAACATGAAAATTTTGACGAGCAAAATAAAGTAAAATTATTATATTGGACATAGTTACTGCTTCATGTGACCAAGAAGTATTCAATAATATAACATATGTCGTGTCGCCTGGTTTTCCCGCCATTATGCCAAATGATTTAAAAACGTGTAAACTAAAAATCAAAATGATCGATGAAGATATTAGCCAATTGCGATTGGATTTTCAACATTTTTCTTTGGTAAGTTGAACATTTTTTTATTGCATTTTACTAGTATTGAAGATGTGATGTATTTTTGACAGTTTTTAATTTAGGGCCAACCAAATCGAAGGACTGGAGTATGTGATGGTGATAAATTCATGTTGACTGGTGGAATAAGCCGTGATTTGGTCTTATGTGGGCAGAATAGTGGACAACATGGTAATTTTTATTCAACGTGTTTTATTTTTCAGTATTTAACGGTAAAATTTTTTATTTTAGTTTATTACGATGTATCGGCAAAGTCTCGAGAAGAGGGGATAGATATGATAATTGATTTGACAGGGCGGCAATTTCAACAGAGAATATGGGAAATTCGAATTGCTCAAATGACGTTTGCACAAAGAGCTCCTGTTGGTTGTATGCAATATTTTAGTGGTTTAACGGGAGTTATAAGAACATTTAATTTCGCTGAAAATGGACGTCATTTGGCGAATCAAGATTATCGTGCTTGTATTAGGCAAGAGACTGGGATGTGCTCTATAGCGTATGAACCATGTGATGATCAATCATTTCGAATTGGGGTTCCACCATCAGGACCATTTGAATCACAAGGGGCGGGTGGTATTCCTGGTATTGGCGGTATCCCTGGTTTTGGTGGGCCGAGTTTTGCTGATGCACCACAAGCTGGGGTGCCCGGTACGCTAAATGGGGCTGATACACCTTTAACAGGGCCAGTAAATAATATACTAGCAGATGATGCTGCAGCGGTAGGTGGAGATGAAGCGGTGGTCGGTGAACCGCCACAAGAAGTTATAAATACTGAACCTGAAGCAGTTGTCGCTGACGATGTTGCTGATGTTCCCGCTGATGCGCCTGCCGATACGCCTGCTGACGCCCCCGCTGATGATGTTGTTGACGAGGGTGCTGCAGATGATACTGCGGATGCGGGTGACGATCCGGCGACTGATGACTCAGCAGAAGGGTCTGGAGGTGATGACGGTTTCTTTAGCTTTTTACCAACATTTTTCTCCAGTCGTCATTTGACTGATAACCAAATATCTATACTCCAGGACCTAAAACCGGTTCAAGTTATACCCGAATTTAATAAAGTATTAATAACGAATCGACAAGGACGCCAAATATTGGCCACATGTTCCGACCGTATTACACTTCCATGTATCATAGAAGATTTTATTGCAACCGGAATGGGTGGTGTTCCTAGTTGCGAGCCAATCCATTGTGGGAGTAGCTTGTGCTCGTCTGGCCAAAACCCATGTCGAATCGAGACTGCGGTTACACCATTTGCGCTGGGAATTCATTTTGGCGACGGTGTGGATAAAGGCAGCCCCGAAGATAATATTGGCGCATGCCTCAGATACAATCAAGTTGCATGTCTCTAAAATTTTTAATTAAATTATAGACAATAATAAAAATGCCAAATTATTTTTTGTCAACAATTTTTAAAATGTTTTTGTTTTTTAAATTTATTTTTGTTTTATTTTTTAAAATTTATATAATCATAATTTAGCAGTGAAATTAAATTAATTTTTTGTTTATTTAAATTATAATATAATCGCAATTTTTATTTATAATTTTATTATTTATTTATAATTTGATAAATATCTAAATTATTTCGTATATTTTTTTTCTTGTTTTGTCTTCTTATTCACATAATTTAATTTTATTTATATAAATTAAAATATATATTTATTGTAAGTATTTATAATATTTAATTATGTATATAAAAAACGGAAATTTGATAATATTTTAATGAAATTTTTATTTTTTGTTAAAATGTTATCATTTTTATTTTTTTAAATTATTATTATTATTATTTATTTGTTGGAAAAAATTGTGCATAAATATATAATAAAAAAACAAAAATAAATTAATAAAAATTAATTGTATCTAATATGTATTATGTATGTATGTACATAATACACATAAACACAAACACATTTTATAAAATTAATTTAATTAATTTATATTTAGTAAAAATTTGTAGATCTGTTTTGATTATTTATTTATTTATTTTAAAATTAAAATTAAACATTTGTTTTGGTTTTAAAATTATAACTAGTAGTATATTTATTTATTTATAGTTTTTACAAAAGCGTTTTTAAAATTTTTGAAGAAATAAACGTTTTAAATAATTCTTAAGCTTAGTTGTCTTAAATTTATATTAAAGCGTGTAGTATTTTGTAAGATTTGTATTTTTGTTATATCTTAGTTAAATTATTAAATAGTATATTTATGTATATATTTATAGCTTAGAAATGTATGTGCGAATAAGTTTATTTATTTTATGTTGTTTTATTATAATTTATAGTTGTGAAGTGAGACAATGAATGAGAGAGAGAGAGAGAAGGGATATTAAACAAGTTTAAATTTATTTTAATGAAATAATCGTTTTAATTATGTGATGCCAAGAAGTTTTTCAAAATATAATCGGAATGTATATATTGTTAAATAATAATAAGTCGTTGAGAAATAAAAATTAGCTAATAGAAAGAAAATTAAACAAATGTATGTACTTATAAGAAATGAACGATTTGTTTATTCTATTATTTAACAATCATTTATTTTATACTTATTTACTTAAAAAATTAATAATTTATTTAGTGAAATTTTTTGTCCAATTTTTTTTTATTATTCTTTATTTAATATAAAACTACTTGTTATCACATTAAATGCTTATTTATTTCCTTTGTTTGTAATAATGGATTTTTTCTCATAACTAAATAATAAATTTTTATTTATTTAAAAAAATCAAAATTAAATTTTTTTTAAACAATAGTGTATTTTTTTTTTGTATTTTATTTATTTTATATTATAAAAATTAAAAATATTTGTATATATGTATATATATAATTAATTTAATTTAATTTTTATTAAAGAATTATAAACAAAGAAAAACAAATTAAATATTTATTCTATATTACAATAAATTAATGTTATTTTTATATGTATGTATGTATTATATTATAGTTTTAAAATATATAAATATTTTTTTGTTCTTGGTCCGGATAAACTTAAGCATATTTGAAATTACTAATTTTTATATGCTTTTATTAAATTAATTTCGAGAATATGTTTTTTTTGTCATATTTATTAAACAATAAAACTAAAATAAAAATAAAACTACATTATTGTCAAATATATAAATTTTCTTTTTTGTACGTAATTATAATAACAAAAAAATCTCTTTAAAGTAATTGTGATAATATTTTAGATTTTTATTAATATTAATAATAATTTAAAAATTATTTGGACCCCAAAAAATAGTTTTTATTCAATCTTCTATCTACTAAAAAATATTTTTTCTCGAAATTTTTTTAATTAGTTTTAAACAATTATTTTTAGCAAAATGGAAAAATATGAAATGTGTGAAATACATTAATTTATTAGAAAAATAGTTTTTGTTTTGTAAATTTTTTTTGTTTGTAGTTAAGATGTGATATGATCGTTTAATTTAATTTTTATTCCATCGATATATCTTGTGAGTGATAGTTAATAATTTTTGCAGATATGTTATTGATACGTACTATCCTTTTAATACTGTCAATTAAAAATAAATAAATTTTGATAATTTGTTAGTTAAAATAGTCTTTTTGGTTTGGTTTTATGTGGAACTTTTGGAATTTTGATTTATTGATTTGAGAAATTAAATTATTTGTTTTCCTTCTAAGAAATCAATCTCGTAATTTTTGCTCCCAAAAGAAAAAACAAACAAAATACCATATAACTCGAATTCTATATTCTGGTCACGTTAAGATTTTGTTTTATTCTTCTTAGCTTTTGGCGAGAAACCTGATTATGACAGTGTAAAAATTAATTTTTAGTTTATAGTATATATACAGGAAATATGAACCCAACTGGAATAATAAATTGTAAAAGAAAACGGAAATTGGAAAATCGGTTTCAATTAGATTATTGAGTTGCGATAAAAGCCAGTAAAACCAAAAACTACAGCCATTAGAACAAATTTAATGTAAATTATCGTAAATTTGAATTTATCTAAATAATGATTAATTTATAAAAATAAATAATTTAAAAAACTAAATTTATTATTAATATTTATGCAAAATAACTAAATTATGATATATATAATATATATTTACAATATAATCTATAAGTTTTTATTTACATTAAAATAATATTTTTTTACCTATAAATAAATAAATATAATTTAAAATTTAACGCAAACAAAATCGTATTTTTTTTATAGTGCGCATTCAAACATAAATTAGATTTTGTAATTTTAATAATATTAAATTGGAAATAATAAAATTAAAATTTATGGCAGTGTATTTGGTTGGAATATTTATATATTGTTAATTTTATTTTGCCGATTCTAACTAAATTAAAGTAAAATTTAAAATCTTTAAATATAGCGCACTTTATTTTAAAAAAAAGTTTATGTACATTTTAAATTTTTTGATTTGAGCATTAATTTTTAAATTTAAAAATTAAAAACATATTAAAATTTATTTATTTCATATCTTTTTTTAATTATAAGGCTTCTTTCATACTTAATAGCATATTGGCTATTAATTTATTTTTGTTTGTTTTAATTTTTTATAATTATATAATTTATTTTTAATTTAATGAACCGAAACAACATAATAAATTATAAATAATTTTCCCTGCACAATATATAAATATAATTTGGATTAAAAAATCAAAAAAAAAAAACCAAAATTAAAAATTATAGAAACGATTTTTCATTTGATTCTTTTTGTAATGATAGTTTATCGTTAAACGATTTATCCTTAGCAACAATTGGTGGTCCTTTTGATTCAAAATTTGGTTTAATCATTGCTAGTGCTGGATTTGTATCAACAACATTTCTTGGATTCATTGCGACGATGCTCGGACCTAGTGGACCTATTTTAATATAGTGTCCATATAGAAAATGAAAAATATAAAATTTGTGATTAGTTTTATTAATTATTTAATTAAGATATTATATACGTATAACATTTAGAAATACTATAAATGAAATATACTGAAATCGAACTGGAGATGGATGGTGAACAATAAAAATATAAATACGCCAAAATTGGAACGCGATTCACCATCCCATCCGCATCTAATCGATATACAGTATATGAACGGTAATATATATACTATGTATACACGAATATTAGTACATTCAAGATAATAATCAATTCCCAATTTAAATAAGTTAACTAATCAATTAAATAAATTTTCATCACATTGTTTAGTTTAAACTACAGACAATAAAATTAAAAAAGCATAAATAAAAAGCCAATGTCCTACATACAATAAATAAGCATAGAAGTGCGCAAATTTACCAATATAAATTAAAAATACAAACGTAAATCATTACCGTTTCATGCATGCGCTGGTTGTGTGTATTTTTTTTTTTTTGTATGAATTGTAGCGATAAGAGAAAATATTTTCATGTAGTGCGAATGGGTTGTGAATTTTCCGATAACGAATGATGATAATTAATTCGTTTTTAATTCCTTACTGTTTGTTGATTTTGTGCTTTTGTGTATTAAAGGTTTAAAGATGTTACCTTCCCCAGCTTTAAAATGTTATCAAACTCAAAATCATCGAAACATTTAACATCCTTACGGTTGCAAAAATAATAATAAGTTAATTGCTTTTGGTTTTTTTTTTATTGTGATAGATTGTTTTATTGTTATGACAAACAATTTGTTTTTATCAGCCATAGTAAAAATTATTAATAAAAATATAATGTGAATGTAGATTAAGATTTGGGACGTAATAAAATTGAAATTTTTATAGTTTTATCGAACTTGTTTAGAAGAAATGTCGATTTTATTGTTCTTTGAGGTTTCCTAAAAGGACAATAATTTAAAGCTCTTTAATAGCTTTATGGATTTTATTTTTGGCTTAATTCAATTAAAAAATGATTTTGAACAACTGTGGTTACAAATCATTATGGAATTAACCCATTTGACCCTTATAAGTATATTCTGAATCATAAACAGAAATAAACATAACCAACTTTATTTGTAACCCAAATTGATTACTGCAGGGAATTATAAAAAAAAATGTTTAGTATATATGTATTTACTACGAAGTTGTATCAAATGTTAATATGGACGCTTGGTAAAAGCTATTTCTTAATACTGAGTAAGTAGTTCAGGGTGAAACAATTCTCGTCCCAAGCAACGTAAAATAAACTCAATATACACTGCGAGACAACTTGTACGTGTTGTGTTGCTGTTGAGTGCGTGTGTGTGTGCGTGTGTGTGTGTGCGTGTGTGTGTGTGTGCGTGTGTGTGTGCGTGAATAAGATTTTGCAATTAGAAGATTATTATAGAAATAGGAGATATTGTATAGCTGACATTTTGAAATGAGAGTTTACGTATACCAATCCCCTTATACATTACTTCATAAATACGCCGTGGCATATTTAAAATATTGTGTATTTGTTGCATAGTGCTTTGTTGACATTCTTATTGTAAAGCATCTCGGAGTTCCTGCCAATTTGTTGGTTGCCTTGCCCGTTTTTTCACATGCCGTTGTAACATATCTCAGACGTAGTCTATAGCGTTTAAATCTGGACTTCGTGGAGGATGGTTTATTAAATTATTGCAGTGCCTTTGCAGAAATTGGCACGTGTTTAGAGCTGAGTGCGGCCGGGCATTATCATGAATAAAAAAAATCTACGCCCAATTTGCCTTATCATGGAAAGCATATGAAACCTGAAAATTTCTTTCACATATCGTGTTGATGTTAAACCTGAATATGGTATTACAACCAAGTCAGTCCTCTAATTCCACGAAAAATCCGCCCAAACCATCACCGAACCTCCATGAAATGCTACGACTGGCATCACGCAATTAGAGTTTAATCGTTCTAATGACGAACCCCAAACTCTGCATCAACCGTCTGATGCATACAAATTAAACCGCGATTCATCCGAAAAAAGGACATTACACCAGTCTCTCCGAGCCCAGGTTACACAATATATTTTTTGAAAGGTGTTTCACCAAGATACAAGCGTTCAAATCTGGGTAATTTTTCGAAAAAAATTTTGTTGCGTGTTTTTTGGCGGGATATCTGATAAATTTCAAGTTAGTTGGACTTACCACGCTGTTATTAAATAAATTAATTTTATTTATAGCATATGGGACAAAAATATTTATCATCTAATTATTTTTCATCTTTTATCATATTCTGAATTTTAGCATTACAATTTTTCATATTCGATTAAATTTCATAAAATGTTTAAGAATTCATAATCTATTTTTAAATTTATATTTTCTTACTTCTGAAGAATAATGCAACTGAAGGAAAATGTTCTTACGAAAAATGGGTTTTACAACCGCATAACTTTAGTTATGTTTATCCAATTTTAGAAATAAAACAATAAACGAGTAGTATTTTTTTTGTTGTAACTGCTAATAACAAAAAAAAAAATAATTATTTGTTGGTGAAACATGTGATTCAATTTTTTTTATTCAGATCGGCACTCCATAGTTTACTACACTCTTTGCTTATGGCCAATTGCAGGAATTATACGCATTAAAAATTTTGTCTGTTTCTCTATCTACATTTTTAATGATAAATAATAAATACATTTAATCGTTCGTATTTTTAATAATAAATACATTTAATCGTTCACACATATGAGCATCAGACTGAGCATGTTTCGCAGAAATAGTTTCCATAAAATTTTATTTTAGATATTGTATTTTGAACACTATAATTTTGTGTTTAACAATGTTTAATAGTTTGAAATTCCTTATACAAAAATGTTGATGTATGTTAATAACAGGAAATAATAAAAAAATTAAAAATAACTTTTGAATTGACGGTTTGATGAGGACTATCGTTGTTTTTTTTATTTCCGATAGTTGCACTTCTTACATTTTATTGACGATTGAACCACCATGATTCCCATCTAGCGGAAAAATTTTAACTGAGCTTGCTGATAATTTTACGTTTAAGATAGTAATACCGTATTTGAAACGGTGTTACTATCTTAAACGTAGAAACACCGTATTTGAGACAAGTGTCAGTTTATCAGCATCATTTTCAATTTTTCAGCGAGAGGCGCTTATTGAAAATAAAAAAACGCGATAGACTCTTGAATTATTTCTTTAGTTTCGTCGAAATGATAAAAAAACACGCCATTTGCTCACCATTTTTGCCCATTATGCTAATTTATAAATTGGCTCATTATTGTTTTGCTCAATATGTCAGGTGAAAATGAAAAAATATGAAATGACGACTGCCGTAATAAAAGGAAAATCGATCGATACGTTTTCTTACGTATAAATGTACAGAAATATAAGCTTCCCTAATCTCATTACTGGGATTATTAAACTACATACAAGAAACCGAATTGATAATTTTCAGACATGGAAAATGTTGTAGAATATGCTCGGCTTTTGGGTAAACGTAAAAAAACAGAAAAATTGTAGTGGTTCTCCTATAAAAAATACGACATTTCATTGAACGCATAATTTTAAAATATCAAATGTTTTTTTTGATTATTTAATTTCTGTGCGGGTTTGTTCAATGCAATTGTTATTGTAAATTAGCCAAGGAATTACGCTTATTATATCCATATTAAATTCTAGATTTAAATTTTATTTAAACAACAACGACTATAATGCGTATAGTGGGTGAATTAATTATATTTACAAGTACCTAAAATTTATTAAAATTTGAACTACTTATATGCTAAATTAAAAAAATCCAAATACAGTATTTATAAAGCCAATAACCTTAAATATAATAACGCCTCAAAATTTAACGTACATTAAAATCGACACTATTTGAAAATTTGAAAAATTTAATCTTATCCATAGCTAAGACTGTGCCGAAACCTGTGATAAATATTTTTTAGTACAAATTTTTGAAATTTATTTGAAAAATATTCCCCTGCATTCATAAAATGCTGCCCGAATCGTGTAATAATTTCTTGAAATATTCCCCGTCTGTCATGTTATCATTCTATTTTAATTGAAGGCAATCCTGCCATATACGTATTGGCTTTCGTTTTGTAGTGTAACGCACAGTATTACAGGATATGAACTTACACACTTGGTTGTATGAACTTATACACTTACACATTAAAAAAATGGTAAATTTCCACTGTATCCACTCAATTTGAGCCTTATAAGATTCGTAGTAAGGGCTCCAAATTTAACTACAATACTCTAAATAACTACGCACTAAGCTTTTAAATAACGTAATAGAAACATTGGAATCACGAAACTCTTTACCACGTCTAAAAATAAACCCAAGTAATCTATGTGCTTTAGCACAGACGGCTGCTATATGGAGATCAAATTTGGGTTTAGAATCAAATATTACACCCATATCAGTGATTTCGGAAACCCTGACTAAAACAGTATCATTAATGTTGTATGGAAAATTAATGAAATTACAACACATTTACTGATATTAAGTTTTAGCTTATTAGCCTTCGATCCCAATGAAAGATTTTGCAAATCAGACTGAAGTCTAGAACAGTCAGAGGCGTCATTAACATTGGTGAACATTTTTAGAACATCAGCGTAAAGTAAGTATCGTGTAGACAGAACGGTTAGCAAATCGTTGATAAAAATAAGAAATAAAAGGGGGCCAAGGGTGGAACCCTAAGGCACCCCGACTTAGCAACAATGGTCCGTGATAAAAATCCATTGAATTTGACCTGTTGTGTATACGTCCCAAAAGATATGATTTTAACCAGCTCAGAATTTGCCCGAAGAGACCCATATCAGCACATTTCCTAAATTAAAACTCGGTGGGATACTGTGTCAAAAGCCTTTTCAAAATCAGTATAAATACAGTCCACTTGTCCGCCCTTATCAACGTTAGTAAAAATAAAATTAGACATATTAATTAAATTAGTATAGTAGTAGAACGATCAGGAAAAAAACCATGTTGCAAAGGGTTAATCAAATGCTTAACATCATCAAAGATGATACAATAAACAATTTTCTTAAAAATTTTGCAGAAACTGTTTAATATAGATATCATAGGTTTATAATTCATTACATTGCTAGCATCAAATTTTTTATATATTGGCACCAAGTAGGCCCTCTTCCAACGCGAAGGAAATACGCCCATTCCCAACGATAAATTAAAAAGTAATGCTAAAGGTTTGGTTAGTTGAGATTTCAATTTAAAAATGAAATAATTGGACAAATTATCAGAGCCAGCACCTTTTTTGATATCAAGTGAAGATATTATTCAACCAAAATCTCATCAACATAAATGGACTCAAAATGATCGGCAAACAGATTATAAATATCATTTGCTTCGGTAGCTTCAACTGCACCTAGTTTCATACATGATGGGTACACAGATCTCGAAGTAAGAGACTGACTATAGTTCCAGATTAACTGGGGGTTCTGCTTAATATGACGTTCAACATATTTCAAATAGTTTGAGGAACACTTGCAAATTTCATATTTAACACGCGTACGCAAATTAGAAAAAATTACATAATCATTAGAAAATTTAAATTTACGATGTGGTTTTCGAAACTTCTCTTTTAGATGAATTAATTTAATCAATTTATTTGAGTACCAAATTGGAAATTTTAAATGAACACCAGAACGATTGCTTGCTGGGTTTAATAAAGCCGTATAAAATTTCATAAAATTTATCAATTGCTTGTTCGACATTACAATTTAAAAACATATGATTTCAATCAAGTGACTCAAGTTCGCGCGTTTGTTATTTGTGTTACTGCAAATGATAACATTACCATTTTTTTTGATGTTGTCAATTGCTATGGTGGCCATGTTGAATGTCGACCGAACAATTATTCTGTTTGTGTCAAAAATTTTCATAGCAAAAAACCTAATTAATTTGGGTGTATGCAGTTTTTTCAAGTAAATGTCAAAAATGTGTAGTGAAAAATATTTATCACAGGCTTCGGACACAGTCTATATTCGTTCACCTACATTCACATGTGAATAGAACAAGCAGTCTAAACTCCTTCACGACCAATACATAACCCAAAACTTGAACTATTCTCATCATTGCCCAATTTTCCATTGCTGGGTATTTATCGAGTGTTCACGGCACTCTTACACTCATAATAACACTCATTAACGCATTATTACGAAATCTCATTCGACATTAAAAATTATGGCCAGATGATTAAAATCACATCCCGGTTTAAAAATGCATGTATATACGCATAACAGCATCGCTATAAATTAGAATACATGTATTTCTACATGAGCGAACACGTAGAGCGACATCAAATCAACAAAGTTTGTATTTTTTCAGGCGATGAATTACATTTACAATTTTTGTTGATGGTTTTATAGTAAATACTTGGAATCTCGTAATTTTACCTGAAATTTATAACCAAATGGGCAAATATGAGAAAGACAATTGTAAAAATGTAAATTTGAACTTAAATTTGGTCGTTATAAATCATTAAACAAATATTGTTTTATTTTATTGTTGTCAAATCCCAAACAACATTTTTCATATGAGGAAAGCCTGTCGCATGAAAATAGGTGAGTGACCCTTGTGCAACATAACAAACGGAAAACAACGTTAAATACAATAATTTCCGAGAAATGGGAAGATTTTTTGGGAGAAAATGATCTTAATGATTCCCAGAAGTAACATCAAGTTTACTTTACCTTACCTTTTTTTATTAAGTGGCCCATTTACAGAATAATAAGGATGGTTGTTGTTTATTTTTATGCCATGGCTCATTTCATTGATAATACATAATTGCGTTGCCGGAGCAATATATTCTCGGCAAACAAAAATAATATTTTTGAAAATTGACTTGTGGTGTTGAATAACAGAATAAGTGTATGTAATCAGAATAGCAGAATATGCGATTGGCCTATATTCGCCTCATTGAATATTTTTCGATTTCTGGATATCGGATGCTTACGAAACTTTTAGACTGACAATAACACTTAATTACACCATTTAAATTAGTGCTCACAATTTAATTAATTGAGATTACACTTATATGTATAACATAAACATTTAATAAATTTACAGGTTCACAGGTTCATCAGTCCGAGTGGATCCGTTCTTCTTATTCGCCTAAATCGGGACTGTTTCAGTATATCCCTGGCCAATTCATTAGGATGTGCTTCTAGTTTTGAGTAATATTTCGAACTGAGTTCTTTAATTGTTTCTTTAATGGTTTTAATTAATTACAAGGTCAACGTGTACATTACTAATTCGAATGTACAATGGAACATTGTTATTACTGCGAAGTACTATCACTTGGTTTTGTTGCAGGAGTTCTCTGTTTGATGCGCTGGTGGGTCCCCATAACTCTATACCTTATGTTCATATATGTGTGGGTTTACGATTATCGCTTTGTACAGTAAAACTTTATTGGCTAATGGGATTTTCTTCCCATCAGCTAATAAATATTGGAAAATATCACAATAACGCTAAATTACCCCATTTAAATTGACCAAAAAATCACAGCAAGAGAACTCAAGTCTCATCCCAGTTGAAAACATGTATCTCACAACTGCGAAACACAGAGGGATATCAATTTCTTTGAAATAAAATGTTAAGCCGATCAATTACCCAATGAATTTATTTTCTATATGTCAAAAATTATCATAGAATTTGAATGTGATCTGAAAATCTCAAAATTTGCTTGTATCGGAAAACATCTCACGTAAATTTTCTGATACGCCTATATGTTTATTTAATCCATGCACATCCGCTAAAATTTCATAGTAGTCGTGTTTTCTATGAGAACTACTGCACTAGAATTCGATAAACCTTAAATTCCTTTTATTCTAAGTAAAAGTTTTTTAAAATTAATTTAAGATAAACTTCATTCGCATACATTTCTTAATTAAAAATTTTTATAATTTATAGAAATTTGATTTAAAAATTAAGCACCTAAACGTAACTGTACAAAATTTGAAATTGGGAGAATCTGGAAATGTGGTTTTAAAATTTGCATTTTAAATTGGCTGTATTGTGTGAATTTCGTCAAATTAATTAATTAATTAATATTTATTCGTTTTCACAATTGTCACATATTAACAGAAATCCATTTGAGTTTTGATTTTTGGAGCTTTAAGTAAAAATTAATTTTTTGGAACAAAATATAATAATTTGGCAACATTTATAATTTTTTGGCACTATTGGAATAGAACACAAAAAATTATTTTTGAGCATTGAAATAAACATTTTGGACGACAAAAATAATAAGCTGTTAACAAATTTTCATAAATAAATTAATTAAAAATTAAAAAATTGAAATTAGTTTTAAAATATTCTGGAAAATGCAGATTTATTTTTAAAATTGATTCGGAAACCTTGCAGGCACAGATCAAATATTAAATAATTTGTAATTACATTTAATTTCTCGTCTCGATTTTTTTTTATTTTATTTTTTTATTACTAAAAATTATTTTTTTCTGTTCCAAAATATTATATTTGTTACCAATTTATTAATTTTTATGTCAATGTTTGTCTCCTCGTGCGGAGTTGCTAGACTCCCATCGGGCGCGTCCCCAGGTGGCGGATAGGGGAAAACTCTTACTGACTTGTCGGGCGGGTAAATGGGAAATAAAATACCATTCGCGGACCAAAACTAGCTAAGGGTGGTTCCCTGAAAATAATAACCAATATGGGGGACTCGAAACGAGATAACCTTACGGCGCAGGGAATCGGATACCCAGTGCCGGCGACTTTGAGGGGTGAGCAAGCGGGCTCCCAGTCGTCGATATCCAATGACCGCAATACTTCAGAGCTGATGAACTCTGACCCATTTGGAAGAAGTTCCATAGTGCAAAGATCACCAACATCATTAGCTAGAACAGTTGAGATAGAAAATGCAGAACTACGCAGACAACTATGTAACATTGAAAAAATTACGTCGGATTTAATGAACGAAGTAAAATCTCTTAAGTTAGAAAATGAGAAACTGAAAAATTCTTTACAATCAAAGGAACCTGAGGAACAGGATGCTTCAGTTTTCCATGAGAGAAATGCTTTGCAACCCAAGAAGCCAGAAGAACAGTGTGCTACAGAGTACCACACTGACGAAGAAGAATTAAGAGAAGAAACTGACTGGATCTTAAAAAAGAACAGGAAGAAAAGACCTGCGAAAAAACGGAAGGCAGAATCTTCTCCAGAGATTGTAGCTTCAAGCCACACTTCAATAACTGCTGTATTAAATCAAAATCAGCAAAATGTACCAGCTCAGGAAAACCAAACTGCCAAAATTAAGGAAAAGGCTCCACCACCAATCAACATTATTGGCGTAACTGAATATAGTACTATCCAATCGTTAATGAAATCGGTGACTACAAAAGATTACAGAGTTGTAGCACTGAACAACAATATTTGGAAAATCAATACAAGAGATATAGAAAGTTATAGAGCCTTGGCTTCAAAGCTGACAGATGACGGCAAGGAATGGTACACATATGAGGACAAAAATGATCGTCCGATTAAAGTGATGGCCAGAGGTCTTCATCCAACCTGTGCAAAGCAGGATATAATGGAAGACCTTAAACACCAAGGCTTCAAAATAGAGGATGCGGTAAATATCCTAAAGAAAGAAAAAACTGTAACTGATCAAGGGATTAAAATGAATAAAAGGGGGCTCCCATTGTTTATGCTTACTTTTAATAGCACGGAAAAAGTGGAAAAAATTTTCAATATTAGGGCAATCCTTAACATGAGAGTTCGAATAGAAGCGTTAAGAAAATCCACAGGCTTGATACCTCAGTGTAAGAAATGCCAAGGATATAATCACACGCAGAAATATTGCAAACGAGAGCCTAGATGCGTGAAATGTTCGGGAAAACATCTCGCCCAAGATTGTAGGTTCACAAAAGCTACGCCTCCAAAATGTGTAAACTGTAATGGAGAGCATCCCGCTAATTATAGAGGATGTGAAGTAGCCAGGGAACTTCAAAATCTGAGAAATAAAAAACAACAAAGCCCGCTAAACCGTGGGATGTTCAATAATAAGACAATATCTAAAAATCCAGTGGTAGAACTACCACTAACAAGTGCAATAGCAGGCCGAAAAACATACTCCCAGATTGTACAACAGCGGGAAGTAGTAAGTAACAACGAAGACGGTCAAAGCCTAATTCTTGAAAAAATTTTAAAGAATATAGAAGCATTAAACTTAAGGCTACTAAAACAAGAAAGAAGCCTGGACGCTTTAAATAAGCGGTTAAATAAGCAAGAAACAGTGAATGAAATCACTTCTATGATGTACTAATCTATGAAGATGAATAACACATTCAGAATCGCCAATTGGAATGCAAATGGGCTGTTGCAACAAATTCCAGAGTTAGAAATTTTCCTAAATATAGAAAAGATAGATATATGCCTAATTTCAGAATCTCATTTGACAAAATATTCATTCGTTAGAATTCGAGGATACCAGTGCTATCACGCTATCCACCCGTCAGGAAAAGCGAGAGGAGGTTCAACCATATTTGTGAAGGAAAACATCAAACATTACGAAGGAGTAAAAATTGAAGAAGAAATTATGCAAGTAGCCACCATTAATGTTCGAATAAATAGTCAAAAGGTAATCAACATATCTTCAATATATTGCCCTCCACGTTATAATCTGACTAAAGAAAACTATGTTACGTTACTCAAATCGCTCGGTTTTAACTTCATAATCGGAGGCGATTTTAATGCTAAAAATACATATTGGGGATCAAGGCTAACAACCCATAAGGGTAAGGAGCTATTTGCAGCTGGTCGGGCACTAAACTGCGAGTTCCTGTCTGGAGGTAAACCAACATATTGGCCAGCGGATACAAATAAGATACCAGATTTGATAGATTTCTTTGTAACAAAAGGGATATCTGTAAACTACGTATTACTCGAAAACAGTGAAGGAATTTCATCTGACCACACACCTGTCATTATGACACTCAGTGATACCATTATCAAAAAAGAAAATTTACCTAGGTTAACAAATAATAAAACAAACTGGGACCTCTTCCGGAAAATAGTCGAAGACAATACGGAACTACAAGTACCAATTAAAACTCCGGCAGAACTTGAGGTTCAATTGGAGCTGCTGAACAACAGTATTCTGCAAGCAGCATGGCAGAGTACTCCTCCTACTTGTAATCAAACGGAAAGTTACATCAACTACCCAGTAGAAGTGAGAGATCTGGTTAGAGAAAAGCGGAAAGCTCGAAAAATCTGGCAGAGGAATCGAGCACCACAAAGCAAATCACGACTTAATTATTTAAGCAACAAATTAAAAATGCTTATCAAAGAAGTCAAGAACAAATCTTTTAATGAATACCTGGCTGGCCTTTCTGGCAACAAAGACACTAATTACGCCCTTTGGAAAGCAACTAAAGGTCTTAAAAGGCCTAAAGTACAAATAGCTCCTATCAAGAATGACGATGGAACTTGGGCTAGAAGTGCCAAAGAAAAAGCTGCATTGTTTGCAGACTATCTTGAAAACACATTTCAACCCCTCCCAAGGCAAACAGCTGAAGAAAATATAATTTCAGTAAATAAAGTGGATAACCTAAACATAAAACCTGTAACACTACAAGAGCTAAAAGATGAAATTAAAAACAACTTAAGTTCAAAAAAATCCCCTGGTTATGATTTAATCACTGGACTTATAGTTAAAACTCTCCCAGAAAAAGGAGTACGAAAATTACTGCAAGTAATCAATGCAGCCTTCAGATTAAAATACGTTCCATACCAGTGGAAAGTGGCAGAGGTGATAATGATTATAAAACCTAACAAGCCGCCAAACAAGAAAACATCGTACAGGCCGATTTCCCTACTTCCTATAATTTCAAAATTATTTGAAAAGTTACTACTCAAGAGATTAAAATCAGTAATAGAAGACAGAAAACTCATTCCTCCTCACCAATTTGGATTTATAGAGAGACACTCTACCATAGATCAAGTGCATAGAATCACAGATCTAATTGAAGATGCTCTGGAAAATAAAAAAATATGCTCAAGTGTATTCTTGGACGTATCTCAAGCCTTTGACAAAGTATGGCACCGAGGCCTGGAATATAAACTACACAGAGATCTGCCGAAGCAGTTTTACCTGATTTTAAAGTCATATCTAGCTGATCGACGCTTTCGTGTGAAACATGAAGAGGAATACTCCGAATTAAAGAAAATATCGGCGGGAGTTCCACAAGGGAGTGTTCTGGGGCCGATACTGTATATACTTTATACGCGAGACGTGCCAAGCACAAAAGGAACAAATATTGCAACATTTGCGGATGATACTGCAATCTTGGCAACTGGAAACAACATAGAGGAGTCAACCAGCAAATTACAAAACGCTGCTAATTCATTGAGTAATTGGACGAAGAAATGGCGCCTTCAACTCAACGAAACTAAATCTGTACATATAAACTTTACCAACAAAAATGTTAATTGGTTACCTGTTCGACTGAATTCACAACTTATTCCACATGCAAACACGGCAAAATATTTAGGAATGACCCTTGATGCTAAACTCAAGTGGAAAGAGCATGTTAAAAAGAAAAAAGAAGAGTTAAACATCAAATATAGAAAAATGTATTGGCTCATAGGAAGGAACTCTGAGCTAACATTACATAATAAACTGCTATTATATCGGCAGATATTGAAACCTGTATGGACGTATGGTATACAGCTATGGGGCTGTACCAAGAAAACTAACGTAAAAGTAATTCAAACTTTTCAAAATAAAGTCTTGCGTAGTATGGTCAACGCACCATGGTATATAAGGAATGATAACCTTCATAAGGATCTAAAGATGGAGTACGTCAGTGAAGAAATTAAGAAATATGCTAGGAAACACGTACAGCGCCTCAGTCAACATGAAAATGCGGATTTGCGTCGTATGCTGAACAACCAAAATCCAGTAAGACGGCTTCGAAGAACGAAGCCCTTAGAACTAGGACAGATAAATTAATGAAGTATCCAACCTGGAGCTAACCGATGGGTTATTCTCCTCAAACAGTTAACATCATTTAATATAGATAAATTACTAGATGAAATTGTATTCAGTTGTAATATTTGTTAAATAATAAAAAAAAAAAAAAAAAAAAATGTTTGTCTCCACAGTATTTCATTACGTCCTTCAAAAATATTTGTTTGTATTCTCGTATGTTGTTCCAAAATATTATTTGTGATGCCAATTTATTATTTTTGATGCTAACGTTTGCTGCCAAAAAATGTTTCTTGTATGCTCGTTTAAATTGTCCCATTCACAATTGAATATGTTCACACATATTCAATTTTCGAATTAACAATTATAAAATTTGATGTTAAAAGTTCCAAATTTGAAAAATTTAATTAAACTTGTACAAAATTGATTTCAGTTCGATAATCCAAAATACCAAATTTAAAATTAGTTGAACAAATCAAATCACTGTTTTAATATTAATTAAGGCTGATTTACATTCAAAGATTTCCGCAGATGCAGATATCAAATCAAAATTTCGTTTTTTTACACACAAAATCTAAATTTTACAACAACGAAAATGTCATAAAATATTCTAAATGTTTGGTTTTCTTCAAAATTCAACAAAATTTTGAAGATGAAGTTATCTTGAAAACAGTAGAGCTACAATACTAAAAAAATCAAGGAATAGAGAAGAAACGTCATCTTGTAATAAATAAACAGATTAAAGCCGAGAAATAAACCCTAAACGCCAATAAAAGCATAAAATCAGTTAGATATGATTACAACTCTACATGAGAACCAAATAATTATTATGTTTTATGAAATATTTTGCTTACATTTATTTATTATGTGAAAAGGAATCGAAATTTTGATTTAGAAATTAATTTTTGAATTATGTCGAAAACACTAAAATGTTGTTATATTCTTTTCGTTTTTCAGTGGGCTTGTCACTTTGTAGTTTTTTCAATGAAGTGTTCAATTTTTTTTTGCGAATTTAAAAATGTCTAAATTGTATTAAATGCTAATTTGTATGTTAAGAGGGAAAGAGGAGGAAACACAATAATAATTTAACTGGCGATCGTTTTTTCTCTTTTTTGTGCAACCGGGCATTGTGGAAATTGTATTTAATATTTTTTATTTAAAAAATTATTTGTAGGATTATTTACGAATTGCAGAAAGCTTTACGAATTAATCAATTTTGAGATAATTGTAAGAACACATTCTCTTAACAGCGATAAATTGATAAAATGAGTTATGTAGGATACTTGTGTTTTATCTTATGTACAATACAATACACATTTACCCAATATATTATAAATGTTTTCGCATGCAAATTTTTTGTTTGGAAAGCATACAAAATAATTTGCAAAACAAAACAGTTCGATAAAAAATATAAAATCATGCAACAAACATCAGGGGAGAAGAATAAAAATCCTTTTATGCATAAATTCTATCGGTGTATGTCTTGGTTGTTTTATTATTCAGGACGAAAAGTTCACTTTTTGTTTTCAAAGAATAATAAAGCAAGAAGCTCTATATATGAGTATATATTGGGAGGTTTATAGAGGATGAGATGGGATAAGGTTTAAAAGCTATGCTGTTGTTATGCAGTGAATATTTTTAATTCCGACCTGTATTTATATACAATTTTTTTGTGCTTAAAGAGCTGGTGTCTATGTTTTTCTATTTATCTTTTAATGTAAATCCTTTTGTTGTTTGAATGCTTAAACTGTGTTTTTTGTAATAAAGTGAATATTTACATAATATGATGGTTTCTAGCTTGAAAGATATGGTTATTATTAGTGTGATCATCTGTTGTTATATTGAAATCAAATTTTTTGTAAGAACAACCAATACGTAAAATTTAATGATACAATAAATTTGTTATAGGTGGTTGGAGTATGTATAGTAAAGATTTAAATTAATGTAATTTTATACAATATATGGTTTGCCCAATTTCCAATTGTACGAGAAAAAGAGGTCGCAAACGTTAATATAATAAAATTGCATTTTCAAGTACTACAAAATTTATTTGAAATCAAATTCTTGTTGCTAAATCTAAATTTAAATTTTCTATATACATACATCTCGTTTGTAAGAAAATATACAACAGAACAACAACAAAAAAGTATTTTCTACCCCAGGGATTTTCTAGATATTAAATAAAAGAATATAAAGTATTTGCAGTAGAAGAAAATTCGAGTAATTTAATTGAGTCTCCTTATACATACATATAAGTATACCGTTGTAAACGTTGTGTGGTTTAGTAAATGCAAAATACTTGCACAGAATAGAAAATTAAAACTCATAAAACTTGTTAGCAAATAGAAAAATTAGATAGATAGTTTTAAAAACGAATCTGTAGAGAATTAAAGAAGCTCTCATACAAATTTAGTGAAAAATATATTAACAATAATTGCATAAAATATAAAACAATAAAGATAAATTGGTGTATCATTATTCCGTCTGCATGGTTGATCGAACTCGTTCTATGCCATTATTTTATTATTTAATACAAGTACAATGAACTGTATTTTATTTTATAAAAATTCTTCGAGATTGTCATTAATCCACTTAATAGTAGCTATCTTCTAAACCACAAATAGCAAACTTGATTAAATTATGACATTTGGAAAAATAACAAACGCGGAAAGGAATTTAGATGTTTAATTAAATTTCACCAGAAATTCACAATAACTAAAATAAAGAATCAACATTAGTTTCATCCTCTTTCCAAAATCCTGTAAAATTGTATAGTCAAATACGTATACGAGATGACTATAAACACTTGGCGATGAAGCACTCTTTATAATATTTTTTCCAACAATGAAAACAAATAACAAATTAAAATTTTCTTCTATACAAGAAAAAAAATATTCTCGTACTATTCAGACCAATATCTTAAAGACGAAAGATTACAATAAGAAAACTAAAAAAAAAAATCTGAAGTCATGTAAAAAAGAGGAGTTTTCCTTTCTCGTATCCGGTATACAATTCAAGATCCGGTATACAATTATTTGGGCACCACGAATATCTTTTGTTTGCAAATTAAAATTGCTTGGGATTTAGTCCATTGTAACATGACATAATTCCTACATTTAAGAGTACAAAGAAAATGGCCTGAAATATCTAAACAGTTTGGCGATGTAACTTCATCAATTTCATTGTTGTTTGGTCACTATTCTCCTAAAATATTTACAAAACTTGACAAAATGTTTTTCGAATAGCTCAGAGCTTATAATAACTTAGATCATAGGGCATTTTGATGGCTGCTTCATATACACACTCTACTCAGCCCAGTTTTTCCCAAGTGAAATATTTTTTCGAATTGCTTGCGTGGTCAAAAGGTAAAACAGCTTATTTCAAGTTTCCCAATTTTTCTAGAGAGTTAGAAAAAGTTGAATATTATATTCATTTTTTAATGCCGACTAAAAGTTGCTATGGCTTGCGACCAAAGCCTTTGGCCACACGATATTACCACTTAAGTCAAATTAAGTGAGGTTAGAGGAGAGCTAAACGTTGAATATTAAAAAACGTTAAACAGCTCAAGTCGACTAAAGCTGTCTTACCTGTTGAGCACAGAAATATTCGATATATTATATGAGATTATGTCAAACATGTTTACCGTAAATACCCTAATCCCCCACTTTTATCTAAAGTGAAATATTTTTCGAATAACTAAGATCTTATGACAACTTTTAACAAATGCCATTTTGTGGCCACTTCCTTGAATTTTCTCAAGAAAATTCGGAAAATCACTTGTACTTTATATTCGATATACTATTCGAAATCATATCAAACACGAGTTTTCTGCCAGTTCCTCGGTTTTTAGAAAATGATCTGATTTTTTCCAGGCATCATCAGAATACATCCCCTCGTTAAAGAAAATCTAAATTTTTTCTATAAGTATAACTTACTTGAGCTTTATTTTTATTATTTCAATTATGAATTAAATAAATTCGTAATAACGAAACTTTTACATCAACACATAAAAAAAAACTCAGAACAATTTTCACTAACGTCTATTCTCTTAGTTAAAGTCAACGTTTGCGAATGGTGGTGCCTTCTTCTTCTGTCAATTAATTTCTCATGGTACATTCCCAGAAACAGTAAGAGCCACGTTTTAGTTTTTGAACAAGGAAAATATTGTTAGTAACACTCTTTGCTCTTCATTCAATGGACATAAAATATTAAAATAAATTTAAACTAATGTACTAAATGAAAATGAACTGTTTAATCATTTTTTCTAGACTATTTGTATATTAATAGGTACAACAAAATTTAAATAAAATAATTATTTTTAAAGTCAATTCAAAATAATTGGAACTGTCTGTGTTCTTCAATGCCTTGTTAGAAATCTCACCAAAAATAAAATGCCCACCAATATCATTTTGCAATTTTTTTTTTTGTGCTGAACAATTAATTTTGAACCGTACACAATTTTACGTACGTATTATATTTGTACGAGTATTATGTATAACTACATAGTTCAAGTTTATTGTCTTCTATTTAAATTAATTCCTTTGTGTTAATAAAATAAAAATTAAATTCATTCACAAAGTCTTAGAGTTAAGAAATTAAGAAGCACAAAGATACTATTATTCCAATTTTAAGATAATTATGATAAGATGACATAAAAATTATGTGCAGAAGAAGAAAATGGAAAATTAAAAAAAAAATTGGTTTAAAATTTTTCCATGGATTATAATGGAAATTAACTTTTAGTCTGTAATATAATGTAATGAAAATATTATACTCGAGAACAGTTCCATTTTTTATTTCAAATTATAATAATTAGTGATCTAATTTAATTGCTTTATATATGTTTGGGAATGTTCGTTTATTTTCTGTGATTCCGTGATCAAATTAAATTTTTTATTAAGTAATGAAAATTAAAAAAAAAAAAAAAATTAGGAACTATAAATTTGAATTCTTCGATTTCAATTAAAATAATATGTTGAAAACAAAACCTTATCCTGTAATACAACTAATGAAAATTAGGCCTATACCTATATAAAAAATTAGTTTCCATTTTAGAAAGCTCGCATTGAAAGAATTAGACACAATTAAAATAGTAAAACGGATAGAATGTGGTGGCATCAAGGGTTTGAGATAATACACCGAACCAAATTGTTAAATTATTACGTATTTGTGTGTGTGTGTGTGTGTGTGTGTGTGTACAATATGGTTTTGTGGTAATTTTCAAAATAGGATCTAATTGGAAAATTACGCTTTGCTATTATGTTCATATTTGTGGGTAAATTTACCACTGTGAATATTTTTTCATAAAAGTTGTTTGAATTAAAATTAAAAGTGTTATTTATTATTTGTATCGATCCAAAAATTTATTTAAAATTGAACTTTTTGGAAAATTAGGGTTTACAATTTTATTTAAGGAATTTAAATTAACATATTGAAGTAAAATAGAAAGGAAAATATAAACAAGATATCATGTTTGAATAATTTTAATCAATGTAAGTGGTTTTATTTGAATTCATTGAATTGAGTATATAGTTGTTCAAATCAGTAAAATTAATTCTTGATAGCTTTAAACTGACGCTTTAGTTTTATTGCAAGACTCTCATAAATTCAGTTTTTAACCAATACCCTACTGTCACAACGGAAGTTACGCACATTTCCAAAAAATTTGTTTCGTAATGATAACGTTATAAGGGAATGGTAATTTTAAAACTTAAGTTGTTTTAAGTATTTATAACGTTACATAATGCGAAGGAATAATGCGTTCATAAACTGGGCCGTATTTAGAAATTAAAAATTTATTTTTATTTATTTATTTATTTCAACAGTATAATATTAATAAAACATAGAAAAGGACATTAACAATAAATAAATCAATTTACGCGATCATCGTCGAAGTACGGCAGTATTGATCAACCTGTTTAAAATTAAAAAATTAAAATAAAAAGTTTGGTGTGGGGTCAAAAAAGAAAAAAAAAAAGAAAAAACTTACATGTATAATTAATTGAAAATAAATGGAATTTACAAAATTACGAAAAATTCAAGTTATAATAAAAATATATAAAAAATTAAACGAAAACATTAAAAAGAAGAAAATATATTTCCGGATGTTCAAAAAGCCACAACTTAACTACTTTCAAAAACGATTTAGAATTAATCTGTTGCCTAATACTGTGAGGAAGTTGATTAATGAATGACGGAGCGGTAACTAAAAAATATTTTCTATAAAATTCGAAATAGAAGACCGGAACATCGAATAAAAAATTATCAATATTTCTAAAATTATAGCGTACATTGAGTCTAATCGTCCGGCATCCGCTTCTTAAATAAAATATCCGTAAAACTTTATAAACATAAAAATGTTGCAAAGGTAAAACTCTCATACTCAGAAATAATGGCCAAGAAGAGTCACGAATTGACTTAAAACAAATAAGACGCATCGCATGTTTTTGCGCAGTGACAATTGAACTAATATGATTTACTTCAGAAGAACTATTACTTAACACATCATTAATAGTACGCCACATAGACTTAGCATCATTACCACAATTTTCGATTTTTTTTTATATAGTGAGCTTCCCAAGCAATTTCAATTTATTTTTTAAATTTATTAATTTAACCAACAACATTCTGTTGGAAGGGATCATTATCTTTAACACGCTTGGCCTTTTTCAGCAACCACTTTTTACGTTCAATCATATTCAATAAGGCTCCAGATATCCATGGCTTAATAGGACACCTTTTACACGGCTTGTTTCTTTCTAATCTATCTAAATAAACTGAATTCCATAATTCTAAAAGTTTATTAGTTGCAGCAACTGGATCATTGATAGTAAAAATAGGTGAAAAATCGCCTGCAATAAGCTTTTCAACAAATTTATAAACATTAATTTTACGCTTATCAGTTTTGAAGCTATATCTCTTAAACTCTGATTCTAAGCTTAATATGTATAAGATGAAGGTCACTAATCATATAGTTTAATAACGAAACGTTAATTTGAGAGAAGTCATTGTCATGAAATTTACAAAAGCAATGCTCTAAACAAGAGGACGAACTAGATGTAACTCTGGTCGGTTCATTAATACAAGAATATAGACCCTCAGATGACATCATACAAATATAACTATCGCAATTAGTAGAGTCGCTTAAAATGTCAACATTGAAGTCACCCAAAACGATAAGATTATTGTTACGAATTTGTCTTAAATAAATAGAAAATTCATCAATAAAATCATTCAGAGAAACCGAATGCAAACAATTTCATCCCATCGTTATTAATCCAAATTTCACTCAAAAAAATTAAATCTTGCTTTACATCAAAAGAATCTAAGTGAATTAAGAAATTATTAGAAACTTATAGTTTCTTAAGTATTTTTGTTTTTATATTAAAAAAGATATTTGGCCATACATTATATTTTTATAAATCAAATTGGACATTATTTATTTTCTTAGTTATTTAGTTATTAAAAAAAAAATTGATGAACAGAAAAAATACGTAATGGCGATCGAAAACTCAAAACTAAATGATTATCGTTTCTTTATATTATTCCATTAATTTTCATAAGGGAATTTGGTGTTACGTTTACGAAACATCAGCGAAGAATTTTGCTCATACAATTCTTCGTAAACGTTAGATTTAGTTGTAGCAAAAACGAAACATTTATGTCATTTCTTTCATCTCTTGCGAGGTATTTTTGTACTACATATATTTTATTTAATTTTGAGAATGTATTAGTGCAAAGCATAAAAGTGATACGTTAATAGTACGCTTATGCGACGTATTTTGCGAATTCGCTTAAATTGTTTAGCGGGTAGAGAGCTTTATTAATGTAAACATGGTGACACCAATTTATAATATCTGAACTACTCTCTCAAGCGAATTATATTGCAGTTTGTTATCATTTTGAATTTCACTCATATCTTAGGTTCCGCGTTCCAAAATGAAGCTAGTAAACTGAACCTTTTGAGACTAAAATATTAAAGGTATATGTTACATTTTTGAAGAGGGAGACCATATACGTTTTTTTGGAGTGTTTCGATCTTGTCGGTGGTTACATTTTAACACACACACACACACATTTGAATTGACATATTGGCACTGGATTGAATTTGATATATTATATTATAATAAAACGCGAGGTCTGGTTTGGTAGCACGGCATCTAAGCACACCGTTACAACATTCATAAATATATGACAGCTGATAATTAATTATTTTTAAAGATGTCGAAGAGCTATGTATCAAAACAAATTTGCGGTATCGTTGAGCTTTTTTCAATATCGAATGAAAGTTGTAAAACTTTTGTGATGGTTTCGAAAATGATAATTTAATTCCTTTTTCTAGTCGTTCAACTCTTTTTCCAATATTTCTAACAGGCTACAATCAGAACCAAAATATGTAGTTTATACCACACAATTTTTATGTTATATCGTAATGTTTTTTTTATGTTTTTCGTTATGTTGAACATCGAAAAATTATGTTCTATATTCAATTTTATTCTTTTTTTATTTTTCTTGCAACGAAAACAGAAAATTCTTGGAAAATGTTTATATTTAATCTGATTTCGAGAATTTTTGTTGTTTTTGGAAATTTTTAAACTTTAGAAATTGAGGGGAAAATATTTTTATTTTCATATTATTTGGAGACAAATTAATATATTTTAAAGAGCTAGTTATATGGTTGGAATTCTTCATTGCTACCATTGATTATAATTTGGGGTATATCATAGCGAAGCAGCAGAATCTCGATTTAGGTTTTTTTTAACACTTCGAATACTACATTATTATCAAAGCATAAATATCTATGGTTTTCTAAGAACGTAGTCAATTTTTCGAACCAATTTGTCTATGAAAACTTAATCAATTTCATACAGATATTCGGAATGATATCAAAGGGCCGAATGTCGAAGGGCCGAAATGGGTCGAAGGGCCGAATGGGTCGAAGGGCCGAATTTTTAATATTCACTAATTTACATCACTAAATCACAATGAAATTATTTTATTCGTCTAAATAGAATTTTCCTTCACTCGAACGAATATAAAATGGTCTGAAAAAAAAAAATAATCGGCCCTATATTTCTAAAAACAAAAAACAAAAAAATTCGGCCCTTCGACCTATAGATACTTGCTCAGCGAGCACTATAAAAAATATTTTAGTAAGCGTGTCCGCTGCTCAGGAGTCCTCACACGTACCACTTGCACTTTAATAAATTAGGATATGCGGACTGTAGTAATTTTGATTAAAACAGCAATGCATTTAGTACTTATATTTTACATTTATTTACTTAATAGCTTTTTATTTGGGTAATTATGAACAACCAGTTGGAACATGGCTGTGTACTTTCGTTCAACTTGTGAACGCTTCGATATCTCGTTTCTAACTGAAAAATTTCTTCTTTTGAAAAGACAAATGTTTTCTTTATACAATGCAATTTTGTCTTTTCGAGTGCACTGCGTTTAGGGGAAAACAATTCTCGTCTCTACAATTTTCCTGCGCTTATTGATGAAAAAATGCAAAAATATCAACAAATCTACTACCTTTTTGTGTTCATTTGCCCCAGTCCATTTGACGTAAATGGCGTTTAGTAAAAATTTACTTTCCCGTCGGTTTACTCGCCACAGACGCATTCGGCCCTATGAAATTCGGCCCTTCGCATCCATTCCAGATATTCTTATAAGTCGTATTAAAATAGAATAATAAACGATTAAATGAATTGTGACTAATTTTCATTCTTGCTTATTAACAATGCAACTTCCAAAAAAATATGCTTCATCACTGATCAAATTTTTTCTCCCAAACTTTGCTTGACTGTTAAGTTACCTGATTATGGATTGGACTATACTAACAAATTTGTTAACTTTTAAAAATGTTTACTAACTGTTTACTTTAATTTTTTGGTATTATTGGTGCCCTTGAATGCTTGGATATTAATGAAATAATCTCCACTTTCAATTTTTCCCGCTTTTCCTTACCATATTTCCCTTTTTCCATAATATGCAACTTAAAAGGAGCCGTAAATTGTGTCTTTCAAAAATATTCTTAATTAATTTCCCCCCTTTCTTCTAGAATATGATCCCTTTTCCAAAATATTTGTTCATTGAGTTGGATATTGTATTGTAATGCCACTCTCTCATTCGATGTATTTATGATGAATATCAACGAAATCAATTCGTCGGGCTCACAAACAAGCACTTTTATTATTTATAAATTATTTGATTAACAAACTATAATATTTTATACAATATAATAAATTAATAAATTAGGCATTTGTTGATTTTTTAAAAATAGATTGTTTTTATCTATAGCTCAGAAACAATATGCCTACTAAGATTTCAAATGTATTTTAGCAAGGGCAAGCACCAAAATAAGTTATTTTCTGTCATTTTGTAAGGTATTTTGAACCAGGACTCAAACCAAAATGTAGTTTTTGCTTTTAATTTGGCTTTATTTAAAAATTGCATTTTTAAATGGTAGTGTCAACTACACGTGTTCCAAAGCCGCACCGAGCTGGTTAAGCCGTGACTGTTAAACTGCCTCGCGGTTGAGTGTGAATTCGACGTTTTAAAAGTCACTTCTATCGTTGATGATTTTTTATCATTATCGTCTAGTTTTGGTCTTGAAAATATTACTAAGGAGCCTACTAGAATTCAAAATTGTTCATCATCGTGCATCGATCATATTTTCTTGCGACTGAAAAAACAGTATGGTAATATTGTCAAATGTTCTATACAACATTTGGAAATTTCTGATCATGCGTTCATTTCTTGTTCAATTAATGCTACTGAGGTAAATTCAAAATCATCCAGACATAGCAAGTCAAAAACTAAAAACTTTTAAAGTTATTAATTATGCGGAATTGAATAATGCTTTACTGTTTGAGGACTGGAATCGGGTTTATTCTGAAACTAATGCGTCTAAAAAATTTGATATTTTTTATCAATTTTATCGCAATATATTCATAAATGTACAGACTGGCAAACAGTAAAAGTCCTTACAAAATTAGAACCCTGGATTTCGTACAACCGAATCCGTAAGATTAACAAAAAGAAAAATATTATTAACCTTGTCAAAAAACATCCTAACAATCACAAGCTTGCTAAATTTTTACAAAAGTATTCGTCGAAAATAACTTGAAAGTATGTATCTATACAACTCGGGAAATGTATTATAATGATCAATTTATTTTCAACAAAAATAACATTAGGACAAAATGGTCCCTTGTTAATGAAGTCTTAGGTTCAACTAATGATATGTCTGATCAATTTTCGTTTAATATCGATGATCAATCCATAAATGATCCTGTACAAGTGGCAAACGCGTTTAATAATTATTTTTTAAATGTTGCAATTAATTTACGTTCGCAGTATTTTAATAATCCAGAAATGAATGATGTAGACAGCGCTCTTATTAATCCTTGGCTTTCCAATAGTTTTTATTTTATTCCACTCAGCCCTCTTGAAATCATCAAAATTATTACCTCCCTCAAAAATAAGCGTTCAACGGATATATTAGGAATTAGTAGTTTTTGCTTGAAACAAATAAATTTTAACATTGCTGATATTCTGTCGCATTTATTTAACTCCTCAATTTTTTCCGGTGTTTTCGCTGACCCGCTTAAAAGCTCCGTAGTGCTTCCTCTACATAAAAAGGGTCCAAAAACAAAATTAAAGAATTATAGACCAATTTCATTGACGGCAGTGTTCTCAAAAGTGTTTGAAAAATTAGTTAAAATTCGATTTAATAAATTCCTTGAAAGTAACAATATATTTTTTCAACTCTGCAATTTGGCTTTCGTTCTGGTCATTGCACTGAAGATGTTCTGGTAAAGTTTTTGAATATTTTAAACTGTGGAATAGATCAGAAAAAATTTACAGCTAGCTTATTGGTTGATATATCTAGAGCTTTTGACACTGTCGATCATCGTCTTCTATGCATCAAGCTTTATAATTATGGCTTCCGCGGATTTCTTTATGACTGGTTTGCGTTGTTTTTATCCGAAAGATCCCAAAAAGTTCGGATAGGAAATTATTTTAGTGAACTTAGACGTGTTTAGTATGGTGTTCCGTACTTGGTCCATTGCTGTTCTTAGTTTAAATTAATTCAATTTATTCGCAAACTTTTCAAGGTTCAATTACTTCATTTGCTGATAATATGGCTTTTACATACGTTAACAATACCAATATAGCCTTGATCAATGCTGTGAATTCAGATTTGATCATACTAAGGAAATGGTTTGATGCACACTATTTGCTTTTAAGTGATAAGACCAAAATAATGTCATTTAGTCTTACTGAATGACGTGACATAAATTTTGATTTATCATTTCACAATTCTAGCTGTAATCACTCATTCTGTTCTCAGCTTTGTTTTAAAATTGAGCAGGTAACAGGTTTCAAATATCTAGGAATAACATTTGATACTAGATTAAATTGGAAAGAGCATGTTAAAGTTTTAAAATCTTACTGTTGGTTGTTCATTAAGAAGTTATTTTTGTTAAAAAGTTTATGTCGTCCTGACTTGTTACGTATTATTTATTTCGCTCTTGATGCTTTGAAGCTTCAATATGCGGTTTATCATGTTGGGGTGGTGCTTACTATTCTAATATTAAACCTATTAGGACTTTGCAAAAGTGTATGGTTAGAATTTTATGTAATAAGCCTAAACTAACCCATTCGTGGCCGTTATTTATTAATAAGCAAATTTTATCAGTGCGGCATCTTTACGTTTATAAAGTATTATGCCTATTTTAATTCAAAAGTGGTAATCGGAATGGTCGTGTTATTGATTCCCACCAAATTAGAGGTAATGCCCAAAATCTTGTGAATGTTCCCAAATATAATACCACTTACATGTTTCGAACATTTACAGTATTGGCCCCTACATTGCTCAATAAACTTCCCATTTCAATAAAAAAATGTTATAATTTTAAATTCCTCAGAGAACTTAAATCCTGGCTGTTCACTTTAGAAAATATTGAAGAATTTTTATTTTTGATTTAAATTTAAGTATGTAATAGGTAAGATTTTTATAAGATTTTCTTAGTACACTTCATTTAAACCCATGTTACCCCACAAATATTTGATTTTTTTCGGTTTTTTGTGAGCTCGTTGATAATCGTCACTGGTTTTTAACCACAGATTATCTCCTATGTTTATTTATTCCATCTTTACTTATAATTATTTTGTATTTTGGATAATCATGCTTAGAATATTGTGTTGTGTTGTCTTGTGATGAGCATGGGGCATCAGTTTAAACCAAACCCTCTATTTATGTTTGATAATGGTCTGTTTGTGTAGCTTTATGTTTTTTTTTTCATTTTGTTTTTTATTATTTTTATGTTATAATTGTATTTGATGGATATAAATGATTAAATAAATAAAATAAACAATAAAATAAATAATTAGCGCCCAGATATTGGGCAATTAATTATTGTTAGTTAATACAAAACAAACGTAAATAAAATATAATATTTTATTATCCATCCTGTTTCTGATGAGATTGGCGCTAGCCGCCGAATATACCAAAATTTTCCGTTAGCGAAAAAGCTGGCCAAAATTAAAAAAAAAAGTTCTTTTTATTTTGGTTTTTTAAAGTTGTATTGACTTTAGTAATAACCTAGGGGTCTTAAAACACTCATAAGAGGGTCGAACTACTTTTACCTGCTCTAGAATTTTTGTTGCAATGTACCTTCGCTCAACCTGCCGTCTTTATGTTAAATTACTTAATAAAAGACAGTAGTGCAACATACCTACGTATTAGTTTAAAATTACAACTAGTTTTAATCAAAGAAAATGAAATGGACTGCTGGAGGTGGGTAGAATATAATAAAACGTTTTAACATAGTGGCATTTTAAACAATAAAGACAACATTAAGTGTATTGCTTTCAACCAAAATGAGTTAGGTATTTTTTTTTGGTTAACGGCTTGTCAAAGCAACAGCAAAAATTATTCAAATTTTGGTCTCATTTATTTTCGTGCATTTGCTTGTTAATTCGACTCTTGTGGCAGGTATTATAAAACTAAAAATTTGGTTAAGATTTGTTTAACCACTAATTTTTTTTGGGTTAGCTAAACTATTTTTTGGTCTATCTAGTATGATTGTTGTTGTAATTTTTTTTATGTTTAGTAAAAGCAATACAACTAATGATTGTTTATGTTTTAATTTATAATTTATTTGAAGTTAATATCCGAAAATTGTAAGAGAATTTAATCCAGTTTCGAACTGATGAGCTTATGATTATGAAAAAATCAATCCTCTCATCAGGCCGCAGCGACTGGGCTCATTGTACCACAATTTTCATTCTATATATACAGAATGTATTGTGCAGGTTGTATTAGCGAATTATACTACTACAACCAAATTCTCTTACAATTTTTTGTTTCTTCGTCACATTCACACAGCGCTATTCCTGTGTAAGCAAATTTTCAATAATTTTCTTTTTCTACTCCACTCTAACTTGAATTAATTTATGTTTTATAAACGTTATAAAATGCATAGGACGTTGCAGTTAATAGTATTATGCTACAGCTGCTCCTAGATTTTTTTGTGAATAAGGGTTCTTAATAAGGGATGAAGGGTGTGACATTTTGTAAATGAGACTAAAAATTCGTAATTAGTTTTTTTCTATAATATTCAAATACAATTTGAATCAACCGGTTCTGATTTTTAATAATGAGTAGTGTGTTAAAAAAAATGAAGTTAATAGTTTTGTTAAAACTTTTTAAAGGAAATAACTCAATAAACAAACGAACTATTTATATAAATTAAATTTTTAATTTGCAGTATATAAAAAAAATGTAAAATTTTTGTATTCTACCATTTCAATAGTTTCTATATTCCTTAGAGACATCAATTTTTGTCCCATTTGTACGATTTGAATTACGCCTTCTTACATCTTCGTCTGGAAAAATTTCAAAACACAATAATAATGATATGTAATGAGAGAAAAATGTTAAAATATTTTTTTGTTTTTCTTGAAATAAAGTTTTCTGGCTGTGTTTCATAAATTTTTGTGACCCATTCTAAAAACAAAAAAAAATTAATTATAACAAAAATTAAATTGTATATGTATGTAAATATATAGAAGAGATTTTATTAAAAAGAAATAAGCCTATTGAATTGAACTTTTTTAGCTTTCGGTAGAATGAATGTTCTCGATCTTTTTAGGTGAAAGCTTATTTGAATGATTTATAGTTAAAAAAAAATAATTGGTGCATATATTTGTATTTTATGTGGCATAAGTAAATTAATTAATTAATGTGTGTTTGATTTATAAAGACTTGCCTTATGTTAACATCTGGAAATAAAATTGTTACTTTTCAAATTTTCCAAAACTATATCAATTAGAAAGTTCAAGTACAGAAGAAGAAAGGGAGAATTTTACAATTGGATCGATCCAATTTTACCAAATAAAGAACAGACTTCTAATTAGTTCGGTTTGTTTTATATAAATCGTTTCTGATGGTAATATTGTTGATGATATCTAAATAATACCAAATCTATAATTTGATCAATTGAAGCTTTCTAATATTATATGAAAAATACTAATTTGTGAAACTAAAATTTATACACAAAAACTAAAACCGTTGGTGAAAATGTCTTGAAGCACCATGATATTGTTGCGTATAGTAATTAACTCACCGCAATTTTGGATAAAGTAACTGATTCCTGTAATAATAGAATAAAATTGATTGTCTTTTAAATCTGTTTTAAATTTATTAAGTGTGATAAAATCCAAACTACCGAAAGTGACTAGTGACTATTTACGTATCTATAATAGAATTATTTGTTGGCTAGTAAGCTTTTATAATTCTACTGTGAATAAATGTGATGGTGATGTATTCTACAGGCAAAATAATCAAATAAAAATTTATAAAATGTCTATTTATTTGGAAATCACAAATTACACATTGAAAACGAAATCTGGAGTCCTGCATTATGAACTGGAAATGGAGCAAGATAGACTAACTCTGACCCTGATATTATTTCTATTTTTTTGTTTATGTATCTCATGAGTGATATTGTAACTACCTATATAAACAGGTAAAGTATCACGCACCGATAACTTTGTGATGCTTGACGAACAAACAGCACGCCCAACAACGCCGGTTATAGTTAGAAAATAGATGCTTATTTAATGGCAACTATTAAGGTTTTAGTAAAAATTATTAATAATTTAAGTTAATTTTTTTGTTGCTTTTTGGAATTCTGGTTTTGTTACTTTAAGTTGTTGAGCTTTTATGTTAATAAAACTAAAAGTTTTTGTACAAACCCTTACAAACATATATACAAACACAACTTTTTTTTATTGTTTTGTAATTAGGGGCTGACAAAATATTTCTTTTTGGGGTTTGTAGGTTTGCTATATTTCAATATGTATTATATTATTGTCTATAGATATTCAATATGTAATATATTATTGTATATAGACAAGGGATAATAATAAATTACTGGTTTTAGTTGTATCGCTTCTAAATGTTTATTAATGGTTTTTATTTTCATATATATGTAAAAGTTTATGATTAAATTAGGCCGCTTTTTATGAACCTTACATAACATGTGGACACTCCTTTCGATGTATCTGCAGCTAATTAACCCAGCTTCACAGTACAATTTTATAACTATAACGTATACAATTAAATCTAGAAGAAAACTGTTAACGACGTGCCATCATTACCACAATGGAAAAATCCGTTTTTACCCCTACAGTATGAAACTAAAAATGAAAATAAGAAAAATCCTCAAAAATAATCTTCATCAATCATTAAAAACAATTATCCTTTTTGCAATTCAAAAACCTAAAACTTTTAATTAATAATGCCATATACTCTAGAACAAAAAAGAAAAATCGCAACAAAATGTGTTCATTTTTTAGTCAGTTTTGTGTATCTGTGTTTAATTACAATTCCAAATCGATTTCTTTTTCTTTGTTTGGATATTTCGAAATAAATTTGATTCTTCCTAATACATGGTTTCTCAAACTTATTTCAAATCGCCGTTTTGTTTTCATAGGGGTGTTGTACCGGTGACAATCCACGGATTAGCTAATCTGTGACAGATACAAGAATATGTTATGATTTTACCTTCGCTATGTTCTATTATTTGCCGGCTAGAAATCGAACTTGAAAAAATATATGGCGGCGCGGACCTAAGTTTGAGTATCACCGCATTAATATATAATTTATTAACTTAAACTGTACCACCTTAAAAACAGAAACCAAATTTAATCTTTTTTAAAAGTTATATTTCCTATTTTGTTTGAACATAAATATTGTCTGGACATCCTGCTGAATCTTTATTTTTTTTTATACTGATATTGATAATAATAATTAATGATTCTAGCATGCTGGTGAATTCTACTCCATAAAAATAGGTGTTTCTTCACTGGTTTTGTGTTAATGTTGTAATGGTTTATGTATTCTAAACTGTTTAAAAATTATTTATTGTATCGGGAAGAAAATTTTCCTTATTCCGTTATGTGATAATAATACCATCTCATAATCTAATTTTGTATTATAATTTATGGGTAGTATGAACGATACAGAAGGATACGTCGATAGGTAATTTAATAAATATTTCCTATATCTACCTTTCACTTAATTAAGTTTACGGTTTTATGAAAAATTGATAAAACACTGTTGATTACCAACTATGATTATCAACTAGTTTTGATATGTATACAGAAACAACCAAATTTTATGTAATATCTCTACTAGATAAATGACCATTAAAATTTAAACAACCAAAAATCAATCAAACTTTATATGCATGTAATCCAAATGCAAAAAAAGGTTCTATAAATTCAAATTATACGGGATACTATTTTATTTCTGTCAGCCAAATAAAATAAAATATGACAAAACACACCAAAAATAGCATAACCAAACATAATGTATCATACATACGTACATACTTGCATAGAAATGTAATTTCAAGCTATGGTAAATATATGAACAAACCATACTCATAAATAAAAATCGATAAAGTCATTCAAAATTTGTGCTTTTTTATGTTTTCATACAATATCGAATAAACCACAAATGTTATAATAGGTCATCAAATATAACAGTTCAGGTCCTATAAGGTCCTATAATAAGACTTTGGTTTTCAATAATTACGTTTGATATTCGTTTAAATTTAATGAGCTTATCTTGAGTTCTTGAATCTCCACTCGACTCCATAAAAAATTAAAACCACATCCAAGATATTATTAGTAACATAATTTCCAGTATAAATTGATAATTATTAGTTTATGGCTGCAAGGGTTAATTATAGGGAATTATGATTATGGTGGAGAAATGATTTCCACTCTACCGGAACTCCTGATAGGACCATTAATATAGATTGTCTCTGTAGTTACATATTAACACAAAAAAATCTCTTTGTTTAATTTTATCGGCAAGATTATTTTTAAACCGCGAGATTACTCTTTGCAAGAAAAAAAATTCTCTTTAGAGTTTGATTCTCAAAAAATAGGACTTAAATTTGAATTTATTTCGAAATGTCGTCGTGGCAGGTTTACTACATCCGGCACCGGCGCCATATTTGATATTTTTTTTACCCAGTACATTAATAATAGTGGTAGAAAATGTAGCAGGTGAAGAGGCTGGGTTAGTGATGATGGGTGATGGTTAAAGAGTGACACCGTAAAATATATAAAGAAACTTTACAGTCAAAATATGAATTTATCTACCAGCAAACAACGGAATATTTGAATATTTAATGGTAAAAGAATGTTGAGGAATACCATTAAGGTGCATTTAACGAAAGCTACAACTTTATTCCAAAGGTATCTATAGACAATAATCTGGCGATACACTTAAGTTTTCCCAGAAATTAATTTCCGTTCATCTAACTTAGTACGTTGCATGATGGCTATCAATAAGGCAATTAGTTAGGAAGGTTGGCATTAATTTCCTTTAGTCAGCAATAAACTGGACCGAAAAAAAAATTTCTCCCGCTGCCTCAAAAATACAAATTAATAGTACGCCGAGGCAATGCGAATTAGCAAAAAAAGTCAAGCAATAAATTTACTAACCATAATTTGAATTTTTTTTTTGGCATCCCAAATTGGTTTGTCGTTTCGCCTCCTATAACCTGACATTATGCCTAACTTATCCCTAGTAGGATTCGAATGTTTCAGTTTTCATTGATTTGACCATTTCAGTAAGGCATTTGATTCTAAATGTCATCTTAAAGCACTACAAATTCTATTTGTATTCGGATTTTCGTTCGAATTCTTTAATTGTTATCAAAGTGACATCTGTTGCTCGTCAAGGGTCACATTCACATCATGGGCCTGGATTTTTATTGATTTTATTGATCGGGTAACCGAAAGATGATAAACACTAAAATGTTGTTCATTGTTTGCTAATGATAAAGTTTATCGTACGATTGTGCGATTGAGTGGTGCGGTGCGATTAAAACTCGCACAAATGCAAAATTATGTTTCTTCATCGTAAAATGAATCCGAGAATTACATACAACATTAATGATAATAAAGTTCAAAGAGTATATGAGGTTGTGATTTCGAAAACGTCAGTTTCAACAGGCATATCGTTAACTGTACTGCTAAAGCCAACTCAATGTTTGGCTTTGTCAATCGATAGGCAGTTGAAGGTTAAACAAACTCTTAGGTAAGATCTCAAGTGGAATATACAAAAATGTTTCTGATATTCTTGTTAAAAAAAACTGGCTGGGAGGGATTATGACTAAAATTAGCCTAAAATTTTCTGTTAAAGTCTTTTTGAAAAACTTGTAGCAATATTCTACGAAACACGTTTTTTTACAAAATATGACTCAAATCAAATCGATCAAATTTAAAAGTATAAAAAAATTATTTCTGTAAGACAAAAAACATTTTTAGATAAATAAATCACATGTGTTACCATATAAACATAACCTCCGACAATGTTTATTGAGTTACATCAGGACTTTATATAGGGTTACCAGACTTTCGCTAGGACGAACCGGGACAAATAAAATTTTTTTTTTTTTAAATCATTTATTCAAATAATTTTAAATACAAAAATATCACAAAAATTAAATGAAAAACAACAACAAAAAAGAAATGTTTAATTCAAGGGATTTTGTTCAGGTTAATCACGTTTGTGTCGAGATTTTGGCTCTGTCATTAAGCTCTCTAAATTATAGTAACCATAATAATAAAAATAAAAAATAAATAAAAAGCAATATGCTAGTGATATTTACGGCAAGATTTGCCATGTTGTAATTGACGAGACCTTGTATTATCATCTCAACGGTTTCCGGTAGTAAACGATTTCGCTCATCTGGCCATTGCATTCCCATGAGTGGAAATGTACGCTAGTATTTCCATTGTGCCCAGGAATAGCAAATAAATATTCACACAATTTGAACATGTGCCCCGGTGGCACATTGGTTAGCATACTTGCTTTACGCTCCGGAGGTCCCGGGTTCGATTCCCGGCGGGTGATGAAAAAATCACGGCTGGTTAAGGGTAGGATCAATGAATTAATCACTCATTATCCATTAATAAAAATGATTACGTAACTTCAAAATGAAGCGGCCAAATCCCTCTATGGGATGTAGCGCCAGGGAGAAAAAAAAATTTGAACATCTCATTGTACTGTTCGAAAAATTTGGTTTCCATCTTGGAAAAAATGAAGATCCAGTTGTTCGTCTGTTCTACTTTCTCCCAACTGGGTTAACTTTAAGGTGCATCCACGAAAATACAGAATATTTTTCTAAAGGAGCAATCCACGCGGCTAAATATTCTATAAAAATTTCATAAAACTTATATGTGGAGTGCCCATGTTCAAAATCTATCTATACAATTCTATTATTATTCTAACTTTGGCTTTTGACGTGATAACGTGTTACACCGCATGTTCAGAAAATTGACCCGAAATTTTGCCCTTGGTAATGGGCAATTACTCGTCAACTGTAAGCATTACCTTTAATTTAATTGTATGATTTCTTAGGTTGGTCCTTAGGCTTCATGCCTCACCTTAGGCTCAAATAATTTTTGAATTTTACCTTGCTTTCGTTTTCAATGTTTCTTTATTAATTATTGTTTTTTACACGAATTAACAATAATATTTTGATTCAATTTAATTTTTCGTCTAAATTTTCATTTTTTACTTAGAATATCATTATTAAGTATTTGTAAAATACAAATCATTATAGTTTGGACGGGATTTTATATGTGGGTAGTTATTGTACAATTTTAAGTTCAAAACAGCATTCTTCTTGGTATAGTTGCCTTCATTTAATAAAAAAACTCTAACATTATGAATATTAATAATTTAATTAAATTTGCGTTAAATTTTGTGTTTTTTTTTTGTGGAGAATAAACGTATCAGCCGCTTAATTTACCATCCTTATATTTTCGGTTTATTCAAACGAAAATAATTTTTTATTTTATAGAAAATCAGTCTGAGGTGAAGGTGCATCCGGCTCCGAGAATAATTTTCCGTCAACTAAAAATTTTATTAGATTTTAAAAATAAATACGTTTATTTCAAATTAAATTCGGACATTCACTTCCGTTGACAAGCATTGCTTTAAGTCTTGTGACACCGGGCAAGCTAATAAATTCCTAACAGAAGTTATTCCTTAAGGTTCTGAGAGTATTTCTTAAAGTTATTTTAAGTATTACTGATTCTAGTGTAATGGTACATACTGCGTTTCACGAAAGTTTCGTTTGGTTTGCATATAAAAGATTGTTTAGTTTATTATGCCATATAAACTGAAAAATTTTTAAACATCAAAATTTTTGGTATCTTGGTGTCTTAGCTTAGAATTCTGTAAAATGAGGTTAGGTATTTCTTTGTGTTTTTGTGCGACTGTGCCGATTAATGATAAATCAACCGCATCATTTTGAGCGATGCTACATTGGTACCCAATAAGCTTTTAAACAGATATTTTGAATTTATGAAGGGATGAGTGATGGTTATTTTATTGTTGATTGCATGCTTACTGGAGGTGTCGGCGGCGTTTTTATTTTACATTTATACAAAATATTTAAAGGTCATCATGATGAATAGTACAGGTTGCATGGAGAATTACATTAAAGGTTTGGAAAACATAAACCTATTTAGTAAAGAAATTGACAATATTTGTCCGGGTATTGGAGTATTATCCTAATGCTTATTAACGAATCAAGAATCGAGGCGAATCGATGCACAGGTTTACAATTTATTCCAAGAAATGTGTGATCGATTTTTGGAATAATTAATTTAAAAAATAACTGCTTTACACACACGGTTTGCTTTAACGAACTTTTATTGGAAGGTTCAGGTACAGCCAATTGCTCGACTAATTGAGTCGATATTGAATAAATAAGAAAAACATTTGCTTTTGCTATTTTTTTAAATATCTTCTGTATTAACTAAAATAAACACCTTTGGACTCGTTGGTCAACAAAATATCTAAGATCACTTCAGAAATGTATGAAATAGCAAACTGCGCAAGAAAATCTACAAATTTTTACTATAAACACATTGATTACTGGGTAGATGTGGTTCGATTCAAGATTTAAGGGTAACAATTCAATTTGCTTCGAGCCATTGAATTTATGATGACATTAACAAAATATGTTGAGATATTATTAAATAAAAAACAAAAAAAAAGTTTATTGTTTCTACCTGCATATGTTAAGATATCTAAAATGTATAAAATCAATAATTTATTTCTTCTGATTAAATTTCAAAACTCACTTCAGCCATTATATTTATTTATTGATACACAAAATTATTATTTTTCATCCAAGCGACACATAGAGTGTAAAATTTATCTATATAGAAGACGTGGGTTGGGTTGGCAATATAAAACACATTATGAAATTTCATAATACGATAACCTTTGATACAAAAGGTTATACAATTATTCGGTGACGAGTTATCTACTATCCGTAATCGAAAGATTTGCCCACAATGTGTATTGAAAGAGATATGAGAAATTTGTGCTCCGTATATTATGTAGAATTAAATGGACCATTGTCATCATTTGAGCATTAGTGAACATAAAATAAATAGATCTATAAAATCTGTTATCTCGAAATAATTCCTAACATATACAAATATTCAAGTTCAATAACAATAGGCTTAAAGAAATGAATTAAACGAGACAATACACAGCACACAAGAAATAAATGCGTAAGAAAAGATTCAGACGCGACGGAGTTAGTTACATTGTTATTAATCGAGAAGAATCAAATTTTGATTTTAACCATAATTAAAAATACATTTAATTAAAAAATTAATACAAAAATCAAAAATATATAACAACATTATAGTATATTGAAAAGCTTTGTTTCCAACATACAACAGCCAATATTTTAAACGAACGTTAAAAAAAAACACTTTATACATTCACCAAAATATACACAACAATAGTTAAAAAAAAGAGTGAAAAACAAAAAACAAATCAAACCAGAGCATATTAACAAAATGAAAAATTTCACAAGAAGTACGCCATGTGTATGTATTGTGAAAATATTTTGATTTGTTTTTCCTTTTTTTTTGGCTTTAATTAATTATTAAACATTTATATATAAATATATATTTATTAATTGAGCTTTTTAAGTGTGTTTACTTGTAATAATTTCGATTTTATTTTATTTTTGGTTAGACAACAATAAACGGAATAAAAAAGCTTCTGATTTGTTTTAGAAAGCTTTTTGCTGATTTTGCGATTATTATTTTGATTATATGATTTATATGTTTGCGTTTTGTTATTTTGTACGATTTTCTATTATAAAAGTCGTGCCATTTTACCACCAGGTGCCTTGCCTATCATCGATGAAAATTCATCTAAATTTGTAATGAAAAATTTGTTTTTTTTCATGTAAAAAATGTTTTTTATTTTTTATAAATAAATAAATATTTTTTATTTAATTGTATTTTACAAAAAATAATATTTCTAAATAAAATAAAAAAAAAATTGTGATTAGTTTGAAAGCTTTGATAGATTAGTGAGGGCTTTATTTTATAAAAATATATATATGTAAAAATAAATTTGTGTTTCGAGATTTTTTATTTTAATAAATTACATAATTCCCTCTTATATGAATTTACTTTCCTCTAAAATAAAAATCCCCTTTAAAGTCGTTTGAAAATAAAAAAGTCTCGAAAACAAATTCAATAATTTTCTAATATGAATTAAATTATATTTCTAATAGTAGAAGCTTTGATTTTTTTGTTAAAGAAAAGAGAGGAAATTAAATAAGAAGAAGAAAATATTTTCAATTTTTTTAATTCAATTTAATAAATTCTTTTTTTTTTTTTTGGTGTTGTTAAATATAATTGTATTTGTGTATATAATTAATTGATGTTAATTAATAACTATTTTGTTAAATTAAACATTTATTAAATTTATAACAAATTTCTGTTCGATTTTGAAAATCGATTTGTGATGTACGGAAATGGGAAAGAGTCTGAGTATTACATAAACATTTTGTTGGGGTTGATTTTTTTTTTTTTTTTGCTGTGGGGGAAATTTCCTTGAAGAAGAATAAATTAGACTTTTTGTATACATTAAAATAAAATAAAAATGACAAAATATAAATAAAATTATTTTAGCAATAATTGTGAAAATGAGAAAAAGAAAAAAGGGTTAGAAAGGCGGTTATTATAAACAAAATATATTTTCTTGATTATACAAAGTAGATTTTTATGTTTATGAAAATGGAACAATTAATTTATTATACAACATAACATAATTTTTAGAATTAGAATTAAATATAAAAAAAAGGATTTTTTTTTCAAAATTTTTAATTTATTTAGTTTTTTGATAAAGCATTTTCGTAAGGGGTTTAAATTAAATAAAGTATCAAAGCTTGATGGTATTATTTATCGTATTTAAATATTAAAAAAAAAAATGTTGGTTTTATTTAGTTTGTATTAAGGCAATTAAAGTTTTGTTTAAAAAAATATTAAACGATAGCCTGATAATAATTGTACCTGTTTTCGGTGTAGACAAATCCTTTGTACCTGTCTTATTAGCATTCATGCGCCGTGGTCCCGTTCCACTTCCAGAACCCGGTAAAGCAGGTGGACCACTACATGGTGTACCACCACCCACACCTGGTTGGCCTTTTTACACACAAAACAAGAAAAACATATTTCAATATTTATTATCTTTATAACACACAAATTTAATATTCCAAATTACTGCTTTTCATATTAAATTTAGTTATCCAAAAATAAAATTCTTAAGAATTTTGTATAATTTTTCATTTATAAGAAAAACCAATATAAAAATATGAATATATAAATTCATTTTGACCTCAAACATTTTTTAATTTTATTTCTGGAATTCGTTTGATGTTTTCAACAATTTAATTATGAAAAATTTAAAACATTTATTTCGGTATATAGAAACGATTTGCTTAATTTTATTTTTTTGTATTTTATTGAATAATAACAAACTAACCTGGAATTCTTGGTTGACGTGGTTGCTCAACAGGTAAGACACGCCTTCTTTTTTTTGGTAATTTAGCCCTAGCTTGTGTATGAGAATAATACATAGCAAAATTACTGACTATAACTGGAACAGGCAGTGCAATTGTTAATACACCAGCTAGAGCACATAATGCACCAACAAACATTCCAATATAAGTTTTTGGGGCCATATCACCATAACCTACCGTTGTCATAGTTACTAGAGCCCACCATAATCCTAATGGGATACTATTAAAATCATTGTGTGGATTTGATTGTATCCTTTCTGCATAATATACTAAACTAGCAAAAATCACAATACCTAATACTAAAAAGAATACTAACAATGTTAATTCTTTTGCTGATGCACGAAATGTTTGTATTAAAATTTTTAAACCGGACGAATGGCGTGTTAATTTAAATAATCTCATTATACGTATGATTGAAAAAAATTCTAATATATCGGCATTTTCTAAATGCGAAGCAAACTTTTGTAATACCAAATCAATATAAAAACTTAAGGTTGCTATATAATCAATTATGTTAACCGATGATTTTATAAAATTACATTTATTTGGTGATGATATGAAACGAACCTGCCAAATTAAAAAAAAAAAATAAAAAAAAAAACCAAAATTATAATTTAACACAATAATTTTGCGCCGTTTTGTTCACTTACTAAAATTTCAAATGTAAACCATGCGTTACACACACATTCTATATAAAAGAATGCTACATGAGCATTTGTTTGTGTTTTGTCTAATGCCCACGATGTACTTCCATTTGCTGTTCGTACGGTAATATTTTTTATAACCGGTACCCGCATATCGGGATGCGTTTTTAGGCAAAATGATAATATTGATACACAAATAAAAAATACTGAAATAACGCCAATAATTTTGGCTGAATTTGAACTGTAAGGCTCATCAAATAGTGACCAGATTTGTGGTTTCATATGCTGCCACCATGACATAGTTCGCTTGTAGTAGTCTTCTTCGTAACCAAATTTTCGTGCTAATTCTTCTTCAGACGGTTTCTCTGTATCTAAATCCAATCTATCTAATACGGCTAAAGTTTCTTGTGTGTCACGATGCTAGAAATAAAAATAAAAATTGTTCTTGTTATTTACGAGGTCTCAAGTATACTACATATACTATACACATTTATTGATGTTAAACGTTATAAATTAAACCGATATGATAAAGTATTTTTTTTTTGGTGGACACAGGCATGGACACAAGAAAAATTAATTATTCGGTTGTTAAAAAAATATCCCAAAATACAATTACAAAATTTACATAAAATTCAATAAATTTATTATTTTTTTGTTGCTTCCATACGATAATGCGACTGTGTGTGTTGGTTTGAAAATGAAAAATGGTTTTTAACGACAGTTAAAAATGGAAAATTGGAAAATCTACATACACAGAACAGTAAAAAAAAATTCATTGTGTTATGGTTGAAAAATTTTTGGGTGATTTTTAAATAAAAAAAAAATGTATAATTTATAGTTGAATATTTATTATACGAAGTTGAGCTTTTTATGCAAAATGATACAGTGATATTGAATACTTTCCCATTTTGTAAAATTTAATTTAGGTTTTCAGTTTCGTTTGATGTTAAAGGGTCGAATATCCAAGGAACGAATGTCGAAGGCTCGAAAGTGTCGAAACATCAAATTTTTCAATTAATTTTGCTATTTTTAAAATTATGATTATTTTTTCGAATCAGAACAGCATACTAATTTTAAGATTAAGGTGTTAAAAATTTTAAATATTTATTCTCAGACATGACTGTTTACAAACATGTCATGTATTGCTGAACTCTAACTGCGAATTCGAATTATCGAATCTCTAAGGTATAACAATCGAAAATTCCAAGGTGGAATATTTTATTTACATTTGTCAAGAAGCATTTTACTTTCATCACATAAATTTTGTAAAATTAATGTCGTAATTTCTTTGACGTAAACGTCATCATTTTTGTAACACATCAAAATTTAGTCCCTCCCCCCATAACGAAAACAAAAACGTAGTTCTACGTTAAAATTTCAGAGGCGGACGTGTATTTCAAGTGGGGTTTAACCTAGCTTTGTTCTTCCGTATTCTGCACATTTGCTATTTAGTGTACTTAATAGCTCAAATAGATTCCATGACAATTGGGTTGTTTTGCAATACATGTATGTTCGATGGGGGTCCCCCACAATTAAATTAATTAAACATTTAAGTTTCCACTTCGGCTAAACACATTTAGAGGTTTCTTTATTGGTAGTACTAAGAGGAATAAACATGAAATGTAAAGTTTAATTTGCTAAATCGAATCGATCTATTAAAAACTTTCATTTTTGAGTTTACATAGAATCAATCGAATGAATTTATTTCTCTAATAAAATATTTGTTTTCAATTAATTGGATGCGAAAATGTTCCAATTAGGCGCCGGTCAAAACGACAAAAAGAAGAAGCAGTAATTAATACTGAATGAATTTGAATGGTTGTGTTGTTATTCTGGATGTAAAGATTTTTTAACTTCTTATTATACCAATCCTCCTCATGCTATGCGCAGTCTGTTTTGAACTCTTGTTCAATATAAATTCGCAAGGAGCGCCTTTTACAACCATGAACCGGTGCTGCTCAGGTGGAGCCTTTATTTTCCCAGGCGGAGCCTTTATTGACGTATGTTCTATACTGATCCATATTTATCAATAGGTGGTATCAATGATAGTACCATATCAATCCTTGTTCAAAGTGAAATTGAGTTTAGTGGTATCACTTGGCACTAGGGCACTTCCCGTCAAATTATAAGCGTTTAAACAGAAGCCTCCCGATGTAGTAAGCTTAAAAAATTTCCTTTCAAAAAAAGTTTTACTATACGATTATTATTTCTTGAAATTGGGTAACAATTTTTAAATTTCAAAAGATTTACATTTTCATAGCTGTGCCGAATTCAAAAATAAATACGCCAGACTTCTTTCTTCAATGAGCCATAAAACAAAATGCGACCAACCATAATATTCGCATATAGCATTGCTAAAAATTGTTTTGAAATCTATAGAAAACGATATAAAAATGAAAAATCCAAAATTCGGTCCTTTTACATATTCGGCCATTCGAGTTTGGCTCGTTGACATTCCGTTTCTCGACACATTGGGGCTTAGGCATTCCGCCTTTGACACATTCGACCTTTTAGTGTTCGGCCCTCTGTAATTCGGCCGTTCAAACCTGTACCTTCATTTTTGCTAGCATGTATTCACTGGGGAATAAGCCTCTCTCTCTCTGTGCTTTTTATTTACATAATTTTAACACGAAAATCTTTTTTCTAATATAAACTTTTGGGGTATTTGCTTTTGGTTTACAAGCCTTAAAGTTAGAAAAAAAAAAATTATAAAAATTATTTTTGTTAATTTCATTGTTATATTTTGATTTGAAATTAAAATAAATAAAAGAACAATAAATTATCTCAAGACAAGAAAAATTATAAAATTTTTCTGTAGACAGAAAACTTTTATAATTCTTTACAACTGTGTTGTTGTTGTTTATTATTTTAAAAATATAAAATTGAAAAATTTGTTATTGTTTTGTTTTTGTTATTTTGATAAAATAATTTTTTGTTTTTTTTGAAAAATAACAACAACAACCTCTAAATGTAATAATTTTTAATTATTGCTTTGTTTACGTATACATAGAAAGTTTTATTTTATGATGTGCTTTTGTGTTTTGCACAACAAAAAAAAAATTTGATATTAAAGCTTTTCTTTTTAAAATGATTATATGTATTGGAACCCAACCGGAAATTAAAAAAAAATTATGATTAAATATGTTATAATGTGTAGGTAAAATGAAAGCATAATCATCACTCAACCAAAATAATTTTTATATGTTTGGGCAAAAGATTTATTTATTCATCGTTCTAAATTAGCTCTATTGCTACAACACGTGTAAAAAAGGTTGAATGATTCAATGCAATCTAAATGTCATTGTGTAGTGGAAGTTAGTTCAACTATATAGGGCGGGCCGTGGGCCTTAATTAAATGAACGATTTGTTTGTTGAATAGCTCAGTAACTAAAAATAATTAAAGCATTTCTGCTCGTTCACAAAAAAAATAAACTATATATGCACATAGCAAACTAATTATGCAAGTCGACAAACGTTTTTTGAAAATCTCACATTTTAAATAGTCCAGGGCCGTCTTTTGATCGTCCCTCTTTTCAAATGTGTGTCCCCACAAAATCGAGGACTCTTACAGTCATTCAGTCATCAATCAGTTTTTCCGTGTTTCTATCGATTAAAATGAAATCGAAATAAATTTTAGTAATCTTGAAAATTGTTAGCCTTGGGATTTTTCGGGATTTATCCATTTTGGGGTCCCGTGAGACCAAACAATTGGGTTTCGAAGTGGTGTCTGCTGGCCTATCGGTGTATGTCCGTCTACATCCCAGACGATTTAACCAATCGAAAAAACTTCATATTTAAGCCTTTTTCATAAATTGGGAGGTTGTTTGTTGAGCTAAATTGGTTAGTGTGAAAATTGTATAAAAATATCTCGATTCGATTAAATTTCCGATACAGTTTAATTTGTGTGCGTCCAAATTATTCGATAAATTACCTAAAATCGTTATCTTAGGATAGTACACTCACGTGGAATTTAATCGAATGCAAGGATGATATGATACTCGTGTGGAATTCAAACAATAGAAATTATGGTGTTGAATTGGCGTAGGGCCTGTTTAAAAGATGGCAAGAGGCTAAATAACAAGGAAGTGAATTTTGATTTTGGTTTTGTTTTTGAGGTTATGTAATGTCCAGCATTTAGGTTTTATGATTTTTAAAGCTTATTCGAAGGCAAATTATATTATAGCGGTTGTATCTAAACTTGTAACATTATTTAACGGTAGTACGATTTTGTGACAAAATTGACTGAACTTTACGATGGTATTGAAATACAGTCAGTTTTAAATAGTTTATATACAGATCAAACTATGTGAATGTAGAGTGAACATAATCTAGAAGTTTTGTTTTTGTGAAATACAAAATTGTCGGGAAAAGCAGCGTGATTTATCTAAATTCAATATAAAATATTAAAAGTCGTGACGAAGTGAATATTTTAGTCGGTTAGTGCTTAGTGAGCAAAGTTGCTAGTGTGGAAATTGTATGAAAATGTCTCGATTCGATAAAATTACCGATACATTTAATTATTAGATGAAATACCTGAAACCGTTACCGTCGGATAGAACATTCAGGCGGAATTAATCGATTGCAAGGATGAGATGATATTCGTGAGTAATTCAAACGAAATAAATTTCATGGTATTGAATGGGCGTTGGGCCTGTCTGAAGGCAAATAGGCTAAATATCAGGTAAGTGATTTTTGATGTTTGGATGTTTTGAGGTTATGTAATGCTGGAGTCAAATGAATTATGATTATCTATAGGGGACATCACTGAACTTTTCCATAATAAACTTGCGGCTAATGATATAGGCAGACTTATCGATAATGCAGTATTATTTACTACGTGAAAACTGCAAGTGAATTATAATTTATAACAATATAAGGGATATCACTTGCTTTTCCATAGTGAACTTACGTGAAGGCTGAGTACAGGATTGCTTCTGGAGATGTCAGCTTTAACAATTTTTAATTTTTGGTAAATGAATAGGATTGAAATTAATTAAATCTTTTATAATTCATGTCTGGTTGTCAGTATTTGGGCATGGAAATACATAGTTACAGTTAAATCATGAAACGACTGCAGCAAAAAATATAAGTTGTGTTATCTTTTATCCTTATGTAATTGTGTTTTATTTTTATTTTAATTTATGACATTTTATCCCATCCTTATCAGTGGTGGACTTATGTTGTCTTAAAGGAGGGTTGGTGAATGTATTTTAAATTCAGATGATGACTATTGTAACGGCGATCTTTTGAATAGGAGGATTTAAAAGTAGTAGTTGGAGACAATTAAATAATTTAGATCTTGATTTCCAGAAATATTCGGAGTTATCAAATAAGTGTGAATAGTATCTAAAGGGATTCCTTTTTTAGTTTACTGATTAATAAGTTAATTTTCAGAATATAACTTAGTTCAAGAATTAATTAATCATTATTAGAGGGATTAAAATGAATCCCGTATTTCGGGGAAATGGTGTTGTCTTGTGCTAACTATTTTGCTATATATTTCTCCCATTTAACATTCCTTTCCTATCCTTCGGTTTTGTTATATGTAAAAGGATGTACGGTGGACCCGGCGTCATCCGGGAATCTTGCTACAGTGCTTGGACGTACATCTAAATCAATCAATAATTTTGTTGAGCCTAAACTCATTCTTAATAAAGAGTTCTAAAAATAATAAAGCAAACTTTTTTCACACCTGCGGCAGTTTGTCTCCTCATTTATCAATATAATCTTGGACTTTTGATGACTTTGCACGACATTTAATTCGATTGTTTATATAATATTTATGTGCAGGTTCTGTGAACGTTCTCCTCACGTTAGGTTATAATAAATAATTTTAAAAAAATTGGATGAAAACTAAAAACGATTTTTTGACTTGAAAGTCAAACTGGAAGTGGCAGCTTCCGTGGGCCAGAAAATTTATTTTGCATATACCTCAAAAAATATAAGATTTACGTTGGTAAAAACGGGTTTTCAAAAGATGGAAGTTATTTTTTTTTACAGAACGACTAAGGTGGTTGTGGTAAATGTTACAATTTTATTAAACTGACTGAATTCAGGCTCGGCTAATAACAAGAATATCGTAGGGATTGTTCTAAAAACCCATTTGCTGGGAATATTAACCTTATACATATATTGTGGATTGAATGCACCATATGCCATTTCCCAAAGATGTTGCATTTAATGTGACAATAATAATTTTATTAACCATAAATTAGAGTAAAATCGTCACGGCCTAACGCTGAGTGAGACGTATGAACTACAAAAAACCTTCAAAATTATTAGTTTGCATTTTTTAAATTGCCTCAAGATATTCTTGTTCTCGCATTACAAAATCTTGTATTTCAAAATTCGGTATTCCAAAATCCCGACTTGCTAAATCTTCTATCCCACAATCCCGTATTTGAAAATCCCTTAATCTATCAAAATACAAAGGCTTAGGTTAAGTTAAAAATCGTGTGATTTTTAAATAAGCCATTGTATTAAGATAGAATACGGGATGTGCATCCGTTTGTATGTGTGTGTATATGTGTATGGCTTTGTGTCTGCGTGGGTGCCTGTATGTGTGCACGAACGAGTGTGTACGTGTGTGTGTATGTGAGCGAATATATTTGTTTGGTGTGTGTATGACTGAGGGATGATATCTTCAAAAGACTACATGTGAACCATCAACTATAGCCATGTAAGACTCATTTCCCCAATATCCAATTTCATACGACCCTGCGAAACAATCGTTAAATATTACATTGCTGGCAGGTACCAGTAAAAGCTTCGCTGCTAGCCCTCTAGTACCTCACTCTTTCGAGCCTCCTTGGCTACTACAACACTCTACAAATGCGTTCACTGACAGCAATCCACTTCTCTCCGGATTTTAATAATATCCGTATGCTTTTGTTGAACTTCAAATTATTCCGCTAGAAATAACTAGCATACAAGCATTTTGTGAATGTACGGTCCTATTTACCGAGCAAAAGTCAGTTTAAATAGAAATAATTATGCGGGGCCGGAGCTTGGAAAGAATCAGAAAGTTTAAACGAAACTCGACCACGAATATCGACATGCTGCGGTTGATGGATTGTTCCTTCGATGTAGCCCCCTCTTTACCTAATTGTTTTGTCAACTTTTTACAATTCACTAATTTTAAAATAGAAATAATTTTAGTAAATAATTAAGAGGGCCGTTGTATAGGCTCTTTACGGGAATCAGCAGTAATTTCAACTTCTGGATGTTTTATTACATACATAAGTATAAAATATTTTTTTTTATTTTTTTATTTTGAATTATTAAAAATCTCGTTTCTTTCAAAAAAGTACGAATTTACGTCACAAGCTGGCTCCATTTCATAAAAAATGATTTAGTCGTAAAAATCAACATTTTATATAATTTTGAAACCGTTTAAAATAGGTCAAGGTGTTTCATCGAGATTCTATGTTTCGAGATTTTATATTTTCGAGATTTTGTCAAATTCGAGATTTTTTTACCGTTATCTGATCTTCACAAAATATTATAGAAAAGTTAAATGCGGCAAATAAATTCCTCAAATTTTACCCGTTTTACTTGTTTACCAATTTAGTTATTATTTATTTAGAGTCGACCAATAAAATGAAATTGTATGAATATCTGTAGCCGTTATAGAGATAATACAAGCTGTGTTTTTTTATTCGCTCCGGATAGCTGCTATCCGGAGCCGTCATATAAAATGTGGCTCCCGATAGCGCTCCGTATAAATAGGTAGAGCCAAATATTTTTTATATCAAGTTTTCGCTAAACAATTGAATTAAAAATGAAATTTTGATGTTAAATAAAATTAGTTTACCAATAAATAGCGCAACAAATTTAAATTTAGGCCTATAAAAAAATCGGCTCTCGATAGCAGCTATCCGGAGCGAATAAAAAAACACAGCTCAAGATTCTACAGTAAAATTAGTCACTTATCGGGATGCCCATTTCGAACAATTAATTTGATTATTTAAATTTTTGGTGTACCAATCAATTTTACTGGAATAAGTTTTTTACATTTTACGTATAAAACTAGTGAAGTTTGATGTTATAATTGCATTTGTGCGGGAAATATGTTACTGACCAGTACGACTAATACCTCAAAATTACAGTAAATTTCCCAAATATTTTAGCGTGAAGTGTATTTCTTATCAATTTAACCTTATTATTTGCCCTTTCCCCTTATAAGTGACATTGAAAGTGACTAATTTTACAGTAGAATCTTGATTACCTATAAAACGGTTATAGATTGAATATGTGCTGTCATATAATTTTTTGTTCAGATTAGTGCCCTCCATCACCTCCCGAATTTATTGTACTTACTTAAGAATCACACTGTACATACTTATTAATTATACGTGCTTTTGAAATACGGGATCCTAAATTGTTCACTTAACCATTATTATACGTTATACCCCATTTGTGGTCATAACGAAAACTTCCAAAACTGAAAATATCAATATACTCTTAAATTACAATTCAACAAAAAGCTTGTATACCCTCGCCGCAGAAAATATTTACTCGAAAAACCTTTTAATTTCTCGCTTTTTCTCTAAAGGCATCGAAAGACCAAAGTTTTCGAAAGAAACTCCTAAAATACTCCTACAATTTATTTTTCTATATAATTTTTTTTTTCGTTTATTTACAACATTTAAAACCATAAAAAATAGCAAAATAACATTGTGTTGTGTATATATGTAAACGAATAATTGAATTTTCTTAATACATATTTTCTAATTCGACAACAAAAAAATGTTCCAGAACAAAATTTAACGATTTTTTTTTTACAATTCATGAATTTCATGAACAACACACTAGAAAATAATAATAACAACAAAAACAAAGAAATTGAAAGCTTATGTAGGTAGAGATTGTATTTTACTAACAGAGAACTTCGGTTGAATGTATATTCCGTATACGAATACAACATCTTTGAAATATACAGAGAATGAACAAAAAATTATGAACGTCCTTAAAGTATTCAAAAAGAAAACGTGAATACAAAGAAGAGCATGAAAAGGTAACTTTAAGCTAAAAAGCTGTACAATTTACGTTGTATAGAATATTAAAAGGTTAATTTTGTTTAATTATGATGGATTTAAGTAATTGGTATTAGAATTAATTCTATTAATTTATTTTTTTTTACAAGCAACATACAAAAAACTGTTTTATGGAAATGATTGCAAATTTTGAGGGAATACAATATTTTTTTGGTTGTATCAAACGAGGGTGTCTTATTTATTGGAATTATAATAATTATTTAATTGATAATTTGATTAAATTCGTTGATCTTTTGTTATAAAATTATTATATTACACAAATATATGTAATTTGAATAAGACAAATTATAATAAATTATATTTGGGTGTAATGTGGCACATTTACGACCAAGACTCATATAGCATATTCTTTAATGATCTAAAATCCATTAAAAACTTATTAAAGATTATAGTCAATAAATTTCATACAAATTGCCATTATCTAAATACATTTTACATTAACTTTGAAAATCTCGATTGAAAAATCCAATAAAGTTTTTTTATTATTGTCACACCATACCCCGCTTTGTAGAAAATTTATACAGAAAATGGATAATTTCCTTCTTAATATCCTTAACCATGTAAATTACGTATTTTATGTACAACACCATATCAACAAACAAAAAAAAAAAAAAAATCAAAAATGGCAAAATCATTATTTAAACAGATTTATTTAACTAACTGGTCTTCAATTCTGACCTTCTAGCAAAATAAAGCTAAACAGAATAGTGGAATGGGAAGGTACTAATTTTGGGTGTGTTTGGTTGATTGTGATGTGAGAATAATATAAACAAAAATTGTTTGAATATGATGTGTGAAAAGGAAATATGGCACATATTTAACGTAAATAGTAGCAACATTAAAGGCATTGCCCCATGCAAAACGGAAAACCGGAATTTAAAACCGTCAAACCCAATTTTTGGCTAAGTTGCTTCACTTTGCAATATGAAAATTATTAACAAATAGTTCTAATCTATAAGTTCAACCTTATTCTATGAAAATTTTATTAAAATTGATGTAATTTCATTCTAAAAGCCTCAATTTTATGTTTTGCCGTCCGTCAAGTAAAAATCCGTCCGTCAAAATATAAAATTGGAGTTTTTTGAATGAAATTAAATCAATTTTAATAAATAAGGTAGAACTTATAGATTCAAACTATTTTTTAAAAATTTTCATATTGAAAAACAAACAATTTTGTCAACAATTGGTTTTGACGGTTTTAAATATCGGTTTGCCGTTTGTGCATGGGACAATGCCTTAAGGCTTCTAGATACGAAAATGACAAAGCACTTTTTGTGGTACCGCAGCATAAAACCTAGTAAGTATTTATTCTTAAATAGTAGTTTATGTTACAAGGCCCGAAAATGGAGTTTCTCGGACGAATATGGGGAATTGCCGAGCGAGCGCAGCGAGTACGGCAACCCGTAGAGTCCGAAAAACGTTTTTGGTTATTGGTAAAAGTCACTAGAATCTCTGAAGAATTAGCCCAACAATATTTCAATCTAATCTTCCCACTATCATCGATTGATTGTCTTCGCGCAATGCTCTAAGATGACAATTTCGTTCAATAAACGTTAAAACTGCGGCGTAATAATTTTATTCCCGATGACAAGTGCATTGTTTTTTAAACTTTAATGTTATTTGGTCATTAAAGCGCAAAGCAACCAGTTGCAGCCATTGGAATATTGGGGATAGAAATTTTAATGCTTGGCAAAAACGGATGAAGGAACAATGGTGAAGGAAGTCTGAAGCTGATATGTAGCTTTGACTGAACCTTTAATCACCGTTGTAACCGCGCAATCGTTATAATTGTCAGTCCCCTTTTCTTTTTCGCAAGATCTGATCACTTTATATAACTTTCATAGACAATAAAAGGGCAGCCTGGTAATGCTTTAGGTCTATTATAGGGCCTACTGGTTCCAGGAACAATAACGTGATAATCTTTTCCATTTTATTCGGTTTTCATAGCTGCGATAAGCGTGCCCTTCAAAGTGGTAATCGGACAATGTTTAATTTACATTAATTTTATATTATCCATAACTTTTCTAAAATATATATGGTTTGGTTTCGTAAGCTGGCATAGTAGGTTTTAAAGTATATTGAAAAGTTTGAAGAGATGTTTTAGATCACACCTACATACATCCCTGTTTCAAACTCAATAATCTCACTGGAGACAAAATTTTACAGCTAACTGTTGTACTTTCTAATGCATAATGAGCGACTATTCTGGAATAATACATTTTTTTGCTTCTGTTGAGTTTTGAACGAAATATTTAACCATTAATTTACCAATCAATTTCGAATTAAACCTTTGAAAGTTCAATTGACGCTTTTTCCAAACTAAACGAAACATTTTCTAAAATAGAAAAAAACTTCAAATAAAAAAAAACTCAATTGGAATTAAAAAACGTTTTAAAATTTAGAAAAGAGTTCTTCGTACAAAAATACGAGAAGCTTGGGACCATTTGTGAATTGAATTCAATGGCATTCGACTCTTCGAAGGTCAAGATTCGAAATTGATTTAAAATAAAAACCGAACGAATCTGATTCAATTGAAATAAGATTCCAATACTTGTTGGTTGTACCAATTTCATTATGATAAAATTAATCTGAAATTTTATTCACCACGATTGTCGTGTCGACATCGACAAATCGAAGTAGCAAATAATTTGTGTTACGTACTATGTATATGTCGACTTGCATAAACATTTGACGATCGATTCTACCATTTTCTGTCTATGCTAAAATGTCATCTACAAAAGAAACGAAGTCGACAAATGCAACACAAATATTTTGCTACTTCGATTTGTCAATGTCGACGCGACACTCACAATAAGGGTGAATATTTCAGAAAAGGTTTCATTCAGTTTGGAAAAAGTCCTTTTTACTTTGGAAAAAGTTTTAATTGAACTTTAAAAAGTTTAATTTGAAATTGAAAATCTAAGTTCCAAATGACCTCTGCGAATATCATAGAGCCAACCCGACTTTGAGGTAAAAATAATACACTTCTGTATGAATTTGAAAGGAGTATCGAAGACTACATCCGTTAGTAGAATAATTCCTACGATTACACTATAATACGTCTCATAATGAGTTGTGAATTTGTTTGATATTTGAGGACAAGAAAGAAGAAACTAAAAATTATATGGACCGTTTATTTTAAAAGTGGTGTAAGTCCATATTTTGTTGAAATGAGATAATGAAAGAATTGAGAATCAATAAATGAAAAAGTATGTAAATAGGGTTTTGAATTTTCTTATTTTTTGCTTAAGTATTAGGGATTTAACACTAATATACAGTGGTACCTCGGTATACGATCTTAATTCGTTCCTAATGTTCGGTCGTATACCGAATTAGTCGTATACCGAAGCAACCTTTGCCATAAGAAGACATGTAAAACAAATTAATCTGTTCCCATGTGTACAATTTACCTACATATATGTATAGCTATGTTAATGGATTCAAAAATATAGTGATACCACGGTATATGACCAAACTCGGTATACGACCAGAACGGATTATGTAATTCTCTTTTATATGGCTTCTTATGAGAAAGGTTGCTTCGGTATACGAGAAATTCGGTATACGACCAGGAACGAATTAAGGTCGTATATCGGGTACTGTAATTTGAACACCGTTGTAGTACGTCTTAACAAGAGACTGATAGTCTCTATTTTTTAATTATCGTGTATTTATACAAAACATTTTTATATAAGCATGCTCATTTTTTAAATCTCTATTTATCGCTAACTTTACGAGAAAAAGAGCAAACGCATTTTTTGTGAAAATAACCCCGTTATATTTTTGTGTTTGTTTTTGTTTACAAACCTACATAATAAGTGTATTGCTTTGGTAGAAAAGGATTAGATTTAGGTTTGGATTTAAAATTTCAGAAAGCAACCCGCAAAGATTTATTATATTATAACGTTTTTATTAACTCGCTTTCTTGTATGTCTGTCCGGTACAAATTTTGAAATCGATTTTAAACCAACTTCTCGATGACCTAGAGACATGAAATTTTGAACATAGCTCAGAACTCGATGACAATGCAATATTCAATAGTTTGCGATATATTTCGGCTCCAGGTAATGCTGTAAATTATGTTTTTCGAGATCGTTATAATAAACCGATGTCATATAGTATGCTGTTTTTTTATGCATACAAAATTGTAGTATGGAAAAATTTAAAGTGTATTTTAATGAAGACCTGATAAAAATTAAATTAATTATTTGGCGACAGGTTCGATAGGTTGCCGAAGAAAAGTTGGTTCTAAGTTTGTTATTCTCCAAGAAACCGAATACATAATCATAAAATATTCAAGTAGCCGAATACATGAATACAAAATAACCGAGTACTAGAAAATACATCCCCTTGTTGGCAACACTAAAAAAGCAGAAAATAAATTAAATAAAAAAAACTTTTTAATATATAACGTTTTTAAAATGGATTAAAAAGAAGAAAATAATTTTTCCTTGCCTCACAGTACAGAAAATTCTGAGAATTTACGATTGTAAGTTTTCAGCAACTATGAGAATATTTGGAAAATTTAAAACGAAAAACGTGGAGCGCATCTTACGAAGTTTTGATACATGGTTCATTAACAATTTAATTATGCTCCCTGACAAGTGATGTTAACTATAATTCTTTTAATACCATAGTTTGCTTTCTTTAGTATGTATTATGAAGCCATCAGAATTGTATTGTACCATTATATGCGCTCCCCGTTTTTCGTTTTAAATTTCCCAAATATTCTCATAGTTGCTGAAAACTTACAATCGTAAATTCTCAGAATTTTCTGTACTGTGAGGCAAGGAAAAATTATTTTCTTCTTTTTAGTCCATTTTAAAAACGTTATATATTAAAAAGTTTTTTTTATTTAATTTTTTTTGAATTTAATTTTTGTTTGATGTGTTTCATATGAAGCAAATTCTAGTGGTAGGTATTGAAACTAAAAATCGGATTTGATTTAAGTAAATTCAAAATATGATTGGATTTAGCTGAATCTTTATTGGATTAATTTAATGCAATTTTTGTATTTTTTTGTAAATTTACCAAAGCAATACACTTAATATGTTAAGACGGTTAGGGTTAATAGTGATAAACTAATAAAATAATGATTTTTTTCATATTTTTTATGTTTTGCTTTTTGTGAAGAGAATGAAAACAAAAAGAAATTGAAAAATAATTTCTGCGCATGCTTGCATTAAGTTTTTATTCTACGAATTCTACGTTCTATGGAAATATGGTCGTGTACCGAAGCGTCGTATACCGAGCAAAATTTCCTCAGCCAGAAAAAGTCGTATACCGAGTTTGTCGTGTACCGGAGTGGCCGTATACCGGGGTACCACTGTATCTCTATTGTTATCATTAACCTAATTTTTTTTTGAAAAATTGACTTACACCACTTTCAAAATAAACGGTCCATATACAAAAGAACACCACAGTGACATTTCTCTTGAACAAGAAATTGGAATTGGAATTCAATTTTGGTCAAATGAAACAACCAATCAATTCTCGTAATTTGTTTTTAAAAGTTGGTTGTGTTTGATATTTATAATACTTTCATTGTTTTCCGAAAATCAAACAGACGCTTTTACGCATTAAATAATAATTTTATTTAATTGTTTCTTGTAGTTAATATTAAGCATAGTTTAGCAAATACTATGATTTATAAATACGAAAAATCTGGTGACAAACATAGTAACTCCAAAATCGAATTGGAATTGCAATACCATCAACTTAGAAGAAATTCGACGAATTAATAATTTTATAGATTAAGATACCTATCTCAAAACTCATAAATTTATATGTATAACGTACAGAGGTATAATTTATCCACGATTATTTAATGTTTTGAGTTTGAAAATTCTTCTATAAAGTTTTAATAGGAATACATTTTACTTAACAAAACAATAATAACTAAATAGTAAAATAAACTTTGGAAAGGAGTAAAACATAATTTCCCTGGGAGGGATAATAATAAAAATCCCAAAACAATTAAATTTTTTAATAAGTTAAATTCGTGCACGTTTTAATCAACTCCGTACATAATTTCCACTGGCAAAGTGTTGTTTGTTTATTTTTCATTTTGTGAGAAAGGATAACTTATTATTTATTCTTTTTAATTTAAATTGTTTGTACATAATTGAACTTTCCTTCTCGCACGAAAGTATATTTCAAAATGACTCTATATTGAAATGACTCTCTCTCACTATATTTCAAAATGACCTTTCGGTATATGGACTTCTCCAAGCTAGTAAATAAGTTCACGTAAAAACGAAAATTATCAACACGTGCGTTTTTCATTAAATGCAAATACATGAAAGATTTTTATTATTTTAGATTATTTTTATTCATTCCAAAGTTCATTGGCTAAATTTCACATAATTATATCTTGGAATGGCGTGGAAAGTAAAAAAGAACAACTTTGAATGACCCAATTTCTAAAAAAAAGTTTTCTCGTGCTTGATGAAATTGTTAACCAAATAAAAAATAAAAGATGGAAAATTAAATCGGATTAAATTTTACGAATGTTTGTGTGAAGCTTTCTCGTCAAAATGTTTTGGAAAAAAAATATATAAATTGGTTTTTAATATTTAAAAAAATAATTAGATGGTTAATAATGACGAGATTAACCACAAAATAGAATTATATGGAAATATTTCTCATTTGAAGAATTCTAAAGTAATTATTTTTAGTCAATTCAACCGGTAAAAAATCGCAGATTAATATCAAGTCTAATAATATACACAACCCCAGTAAATATTTAAAAGGATTAAAGTAATAAAGCACATAACAAAAATCTTTACCATAAATAAGTTAAATACATATAAATTTAAAATTCGTATAAGACGAGAAGGTACATCTTTTGTTCTCTCAAAATTGATTACATCGTTCACCTGCTATTTATTTAATAATATAAAAAAAAAAAATCTCTTAAATTAATTGTTTGTAAAATTACTAAAAATAATTTTTTGTACATTGTTTTAACCAATGGGTAAGGAAAATATTAAACAAAACAAAATACAGTAATAGGTTTGTTAGGGGTAACAGTGATATTATTATATAAGTATGTATATACAACTAATTGGCTTTATGGTAAAAAGGTGGATTAAATTATTTACTACTTTACATTAAATATAACAAATTACAAGTGAACATTTTATTTCTACTCCATTTTTAAAAGCTTAAAGATAAACCTTGGACAAAAAACGAAAAATGCGAAACGAACAAAAACGATTAACCAAAGAAAGAATAGACGCACCTAAACGCGCTACGGAATTTCCTAAAACGTATGTTTATTTGTGCTCAAAATTAACAACAAAGGTTTATGTAAAGATGTCATTCTGATGTTATCACCCCGTCGCAAAAATGCTCAGTAATTTTTGGTGAAAAAAAGTTTATCTGATTACTATTTTTGTTTTTTTATTATTTTACTTATTTAATTTAAACTTTTTGAGTAACACAAGAGTGACACGAAATTGGAAATTTTATAAATTCATAAGTATGTTGAGCTGCTACCCTCAAATGTACATACTGGTATATATAGTATACAAAAGGAAATTTTCAACAGAAATACAAGAATATGTACTACATAAAAATTGTTATTTTTAGAGTGAATAAAGGTGGTATATTTGTGTGAATGTATATATCTTCAAGTATGTACAAAATATACAAAAAAAAAAAAAAAACTGTACCCAAAGCAGTAATGTAATGAATTGTATAAAATATTACAAAAAACTCAGTAAATTGGCTTAAACAACATTTTCTATATTATATACAATTTGTTTATTCAGCGACATAGAAAATGGCTCTGACAAAGAGACACCACGAGAAGTTTAATCTTGAAACATAAAAGAATAAAAAAGTTATATAAGCTATAAATAATTTAATTTATATGTATACATAAATCTCGATAAAAATTTCTCAGAAAAAAACACCTGAGCGCTCATTCGTACTTTTTCATACAAGTTTTCTCTCGTTAAATTAGTGTGACAGATTTAAGTTTTTGGCCCAACATTTATTATTCAATTCAAGTCGTTATGACTTCAGCGAGATTCACCCTATTTGTAAGCAGTTTTGTCAGGTCTCGCTTTCATGTTTCAATGTTCCGGATTTTGTGTCTTGCTAAGGTTCTTATAATTTTTCTGTTTGGTAACATACATTTTCGAAATTATATGAGTTTTGCTTGGAGGGATTTATGCCAGGGATTTTCGAAATTATTCAAATTATTAGGAAAATATTAAATGTATTCAAGTTCTGCAATAGTTACAGTACAAATAATTTTTAGGGTTGAATAAGATATTTTCGATATAACATTACACAACACTGGGAAGTTATTCTAAGTTTTATGTTTGTTTGAGATTATACAAAGTTAATAGGAGTATTTAATACGAGATTTTTCAAAATATTTTCGGGATTATTTTGCTATCTGTAATTTTTCGAAATTTCTATAGTTTCTAATGTCTGGAAAATTTCCCCAAACCTATCGAAGTTGGATCTCAATGCATGAGGTAAACAAAAAGCTTTTACTTCAATTTTTTCATAACAATCTTCTTGACTTAAATTGAATATTTTACTTGTAAGAATTACTACAGGTACTGATTGTAGATTGACCTTCGAACGCTATTTTATACAACAAGAAAATACTTGAAGCCATGGATTAGCTAACAAGTAATAGTCTATGAAAAATTCAAGTAAAATTATTTACTTTTTTTATTTACTTCATTCTTTAGATCAGTGTTGCTGAAACCTTTTCATACTGCGGCCGACGAAATCGAAAAAATAAAATCCACGGCTCCCAAAAATTGTATGGAATAATAATGAATTTACAGCTAAGCATTTTGGGCATTCTTGTTCAAGGATCTCAGATGTCTCTTATCCGTGTCTCGCCAATTTAAAAAAATCTCCTTCCAACCCAACATTTTCTTTCAGCTTCATTCGATTTGGTTCGTTTTTAGGTTTTGTGTCAAATTATTTGTACTGAAGTATTTAAAATCAATTTTGAATTTTATGTATTATTCTGAATTATCGGAGTTCTCAATACTAACCTTATATACAAGTTAACCAAATTGAAATGGTTGAAGCCAAATTTGACAAGCTGATATTTGAAATTTCAAATTAAATTAAAGTACGACTTAAAATAACACAAGGAGATTTAAAGCAATATTTAAAATGTCTGGTCGTTTCTTTGATGTATAGCGATAATGTTTCTATAGATATTCTGAGGCTGGCAACTAAACTAGAAACTTTTCTTTCGCCTTTTGTTAAAATCCACTGTTATCATTTTCGTAATTCCGGTTTACATCCATGTAATGCATCAATGGTGTAAAAAAAATGTGGGCTGGATATTTGTTTTTATAAGATCTAGTACGTCACCGAGGGTTAGTAAATATTTTATATTTCATTTACAAGTAAAACAAGCTATGTTAATTGTCGATTTTTTCCATCTCACCTACGAGTATGTACAACTAAATTGAAAGTGGAGTGGAAAGAAAATGCGATATTAGCAATCCTTTTAATATTGGGAAATTTTCCAAAATGTTTTCATTATTTAAGCATCGAACGCTGCTCAAGCTAAGTAAAATAATCCATATAAATTGGACGTACAATTTACCTAGCAAAAACCAAAATAAATGACAGTAAATAACTCTACTCTATAATTTTATGCTAAATATTGACATTTCTGATTTCAAATCAATCCGGTAAGCTACGAATTTTCTTCTTCTTAAAATGGAGTATGCCGCAACGAGGATTACAATTATGTAATTAATAATCATAACAATGACTTATATTTGAAATATGTATGTATAAAATTGCAACAAATTTGCAAGAGGTGGGTCAACAATTTTCTTTAAAATTAGTAAATATGCTTTTTATAATTTATAGAAAAATGTTCTTTCTACGTCAATATTGGTAAACGGTAACCGGTAAATCATAAAAGTTACTGGCTAAAATCTTTAACAGAAACTATTCAACTACACAGCCGATAACGCTAACAATAAATTAAAGGGTAATTAAACATTATTTGATTGTGAAATGCTTCAATAAACGCTTATTAATGCAAACACAAACTGTGTGCTTTTATGTTTATCAAAGTCATGTAAATCATAATAAAAATTTGGAAAAGAAAAGTTTAATTTGAATGAATTTCTTTGTTTCAAACAATAAAAAAATTGAAATATCAATAAAAAATATTTTTTAGCATAAGAAATTGATGCAGAAAAATTTTCCAACATACATACATATCAGGTAATAATGTTTCAGTTACTACATAATATATATATATTTTTTTTCGTGCTTAATATAATTTAGCTCTAAGCGACACTGTTTCTGATATCGTTTCACTCCATTGTTTGTATATAATGTATGAATATATACCCGTATATAATGTACGTATAGAACGGTATATTAGAAGAAAAATTGTTATTTTTCTTCTGGGAAACTATATAATGTAATCTACATATGTAATGTATGGATGTGCAGAGGAAACAAAATTATTTATGATAAATTTATATCAAGTTTTACGTGGAAAAACTGTATATTATGTAGATATATTGAAGTATGTTTTAAGAGAAAAGCTTTTTGAGTGAAAATTTTCGAATAACACAGTTTATCAAAATTGATTGAAAAAATTCAATTCAAGAGGAAATTGAATTTTGTTTTTGTTGTATGTAGTGAAATTCCAACGTGATTACTATCTAAACTCTGCACTAACCTACATTTTAACTTGGTGCAAACTTTCAGATTAGTCGCTACATATTTATTTTGTCTAAAGTTAATCTAAGCTGTGCAAACCAAAATACTTTGTCTTTATATTGAGAAAGATATGGCGAATTTAATCTAATTAACGTAAATCACTCGTAACCAAGGCTAATTTATTTTATTTTGACGAATTTGTAAAATAAATGATCTTGCGGATCTTTTTAAATTTATGTAAAGTCATCAAACTCTAAAAAAATTAGTATTATACATAAAATGCATGAACACACATTAAACAGAACATACTTTTTTTACAATCCCGAGGCTATCATAAACCAAAAAAAAAAAAAATAAGAGAACTTTATCGACATTTATTATTGAAAGCATGAAGTCCCAATGAGGCAACATGAAAAGGCAGTATGTACGTTTTGAAAAAAAAAAAAAAAAACAAAAAAAAAACAGAGACACAAATATACAGAAAACCATTAAAGTTTTCATGTACCAAATACGATCCTAAAGAAGTAATAAAAAAATTATTTTCAATCCCAGATGAATATCAAACATCATGCGAAGGAAAGCAAGATACAAAGTAGTTAGAATAAAAGTAAAATTAATAAATCAAAATAAAACCATAAAACATAAAATTTTCATTTTTCATCGTTTTTCTTGTTCCTCCAATAAAAATTGTCCTCCGCGAGATTTTTCTTTCAACATTTACTTCATTATACGACGGTTTTGATTAATGAGATTCTATTTTATCTCCGCAGAATTTATCATAAATATTTTAAAGGTTTTTAATTTTAATGGATTACCTGGGTGTATGTCATCCAGCAACATGGTTCTACTTGATTTGAATCTAGTCCCCAAAATTCTAGTTCTTCTTCAAACAGCGGACCACAGACATCAGTTGGATAATGTAGTTTTCCAGTTCTATAAAATAGAAAAAAAAAAAAAAATTGAATCAATATATTTTTAAGAATCTCAAACCAATTAATTCTTGTTAACGAGCGGATTCTTAATTGAAATTCTAAAATTGTTATGAACTGACATTAAATAACCATGTTAATTTGAATTTTTTTTTTTTTGTGTTATAAAATTATATTGTCAAATGGGCAACATGTCTTAAAACTAAGTTGTGTAAATGACTAGTCAACATCATTAAACTCAACTGTTATGTTTATTGTAATTAACACAAAAACGGAAAATATAAAAAACCGAAATCTAATAAACATTATACAATGACTTACACTTAAGTAAATTATATTAACAAATGTATACGAAAATTATCAATTTTCATTTTAAGTGGCAAAAAAAACCGATGAAAAACACTGTGAAGCTGTTCAAATATTTATTTTGCTTAATGGAAATTTTTTGTTCTTATCATTCAACATTTATTTTATTCAATTTTTGGTAAACAAAGTACACCGTCTTATACTTATAATTTGTTTTAAATTAAATAAATATTTAATAATATAAAAATAAATATTACAAAAACAACAAACTGTTAAAACCATGAGGCACACAAGTAAACACAAAATAATAAAAATAAAAATTATCAATTAGAGACACAAAACGACATTTTTCCATTTTCCATAAAAACATAAGAAAAATAATTTTCATCTTCATTGTGGTAAAATAAACAATAATAGTAAATAAATACATGGATCTGTACATACATTATTTTATTAGGTTTAGGTTGTAGTAAATGTTTGTCGAAAATTTTTGAAAATTCATTAGGGAAATGGGAACATTTTTATTTTGCAAAATCCCTACCTACATTCGCTCGTATGTGTATAATATCCTCCTGTTTGTAAATTTCATAGAATTGAATTTAATTATTTTGTCGATGTAAAACGGATGCGACAAGAACAAAAGTTAATGACAGTGAAAATTGAAAATGTAAGAGAAAAGCTTTTTGACGTGATAAACTTTTATATGTACGAGTATAAATGTATATTTCCTTTTTGCTGCCGTTATTATTGTGGTTGTGAAAAATTGTATATGATAAAAAATATGACATAACAATATACGATTAACAGTAAAGCCATTAAATAAGAAAGTTATACCCTCGTTAAACACACTGGGATTTACCAAAATGTGTGGTTTAGTAAATTTTTCGAGTTTAGTCGTAGTATATCAATCTAGATTTTAGCTAATCGCACTTTATTTCATAGATTATATGATGAGCTTAGTTATACAATCGTGCTGCTCTAAGACACGGAGTATGACATTGAAGTTGGAAGACGTTATTTGTTTTTTAAACTTCAGTTTAACCAGCAACAACAACTGTAATAAAAAGAAATGGAGGGGTGACCAATACACGATTTTCTTTTACGAACAGGGAATTTTGGAAAACTTATTATACAAATTTCTTACGAATTTATTCATATGTATTATTTTTTTTTTTTTTTTTGGAATTAGTTTTTCTGTAAACCTTATACTTTTTGAGATATTTACAAAATAAATTTTCTGCCCCAAGGGATTGGCCAATTTTGGTTGGCTGATTTAGACTAAAATTCACTGGGACCTCCCAGAGAGCACACAGACTAACAAATAGACAGATATCATTTCTAAACCGATATTTTCGGACTCAGGGGACCTCAAAACCGATAATTTTAGTGCAAATCGACCAACCGGAAGTGGCCAATCCCTTGGTTCACAAAGCTTATTTTGCAAATACCTCAAAAAGTATAAGCAAAGTAAAATACCGAGACGTCTTATGAACTCCCCCAAGTAGCAATCTGATACCATAGTTTTAAAAAAACCATAAAATTGGGTTCATATTGGTTTTAATGTAACTAGTTATTTTAACACGGTATCTAAATGTTTTAAATTTGGATTATTCGAAATGAGTTATAAAGGTTTTTTGTATCCAAATTATAACTAATTAGATTTTGTAAAGGATATCTAAAACCAGACAGAAACGGATTCTTTGTTCTTTATGATTTTAATTTGGATTATTTGGAACGTATTCTAAATGGTTTTATGTAACCAAACGTTAACTAATTAGTTTTTGTAAAATGTATCTAAAACGAGTCCGAGAAGGTTCCTGAAAACCATTATTATTACAAAAATTACAACAAAAAAAAAGGAAAAAAAGGAAAGGAAATTTTTACAGAATATAATTCGCTAAGTCACTGCGTGCTGCTTGATACTTAAGGTATTAAGGAAGGTTTGTATTTTTGTAGTTTGGTCGTAGCTACCTACCTTCAGTACGAAACCAAACTACAACATAGAGAACTCAAGAAGGGTTCTCGTTTTTGAGAGTCGATACGTTGGTATAGACTCTGCGGTAAAGTAAAGGGGGGTAATGATACTTCTACTTTTTTCCAGTAGAAAAGTGGTGGTCAGGGATGAAATGAATAGAAAACTTGCATTTTTGGTACTTTTAAGTTTTTTTCACACCGGTTAAAAACGAATTTATTCAGTATTTTTTGTACTTTATATTGGAAAAATCAAACAACAACAAAATAAATGGAAATTGTAGCCGAAAAAATGAAAATGAAAATTGGGGGAAATTACCCAATGCAACTTCCAAATTCCAAATACGCTATTCTGGAAATCAATCAGATATGACAATCAGTTCAGTTTTCCACCACTTTCACACATAAGATGTAAAACTATAAAATGGTGCGATTGTTGCGGCTACTTCAAAAATTAAATCACAGAAGAAATAACAAATTGAAAAAAATTGTTTACGTGTTTAGCTTTGCTCGCTCTCTCATTCTCATTTAGAAGTTGAATTAATGCACTATTTAAAAATTGTACCAATAAAAATAGTTCAAGGGTAAGGCCAACATAAATTTCTGATGGAGAATTGCAAATCCTATAACGCTTCTCACATCCTGAAAACCATCGGTAAAACCAAAACAGATTATATTTTTGTAATATTTATCAACCAACAAATTTAATCAACTTTAATTGGATTCCCGGAAAAAAATATTGTGGAATAGAGGTGAGCAAACGTGAAAATTTATTTTTAGTCGTCAAGTTCTTCTGGTTTGGTTTGTTGTCCCTGAAGTCTTGCAATATATCCGATAAAACCTAATACCATACGAGTATGTTGCCATGTTGGATGAAGCCAATTATTGCCAAAAAAATGCACATGCACCTTTGTAGAAAATACAAAACAAATAAAAGGACAACAATATTGGTAAATTGCCTCAATGAAATTACACTTTGTTGTCTATGTAGTCCTCAATCCCAATGTTGTTTGTGATAATTGTGTAGACAGCAAACTATAATCCTGTATACCTAAAAATACATTGACCTGGGCTGGGCATATTCAGTTTATGCTGTTTCAGTTAGGCCAAGACGACATTATTATGATGCGCAAACACGTGTTGTCACACTCGTTTTTTTTAAACCAGAAAAACTCATATTTTTTCTTCAAAAAAGGTTCAAGAAACTCCCTTTGAACCAGAGATTGGAACCGAAGCTCAACCGAAAACCGTAATTAACCGCTATTTTCTATGAACCGAAAACCGGAACCGAACCGAAATAAAATAAAAAATGGAACCTGAACCGAAACTAAAATCGAAATTAATTTTCTTTCCGGTTCAAGTTTTTGCTATCCGAAAAAATGTATACAATTATTTTCAGTTTTTAAAATTGTGCAAATTAAACTAATCGGACTATCCAAGACGGTAATTTTTTCGTTTTAGACGGTTTCGCTTCCGACTTACGCAGATTTTTGTAGCTATAATAAAAGCAATTTTTGTTTTTCGTTATTATTATTTTAATTAAATTTTGAATAAAAAATTTGGAATCATAAATAGAAATCTTTTATTAAAAAACAATTCTTGAACCGGTTTTGGAGCCGAACCGGAACTGAGCCGATATTTAATGGCCGAACCGGAACTGAACCGAAACGAAATTTAAAAATTAGGAACGTAACCGAAAACCGGAACGAAAAACATTTCGGTTCCAGTCTCTGCTTTGAACACACAGAAAGCACTTATCGTATGCGTCTTTGCGACATTTTTTAATCTCCATGGATTCATTTAATTTATCACTTAACACTCAACTAAACTAAACTAGCGGTGGTTACTTGTTCCGCAACACAAACAGAACAATTTTTTTAGTTCCGCCAGCAATCAGAACAGTTTTTCTTTTCTTAGCGGTTTTGTGGAAACTTCGCAAAAATCTAGGCTACGCACAAACTCACACTTTCATATGCTAACACTGTCTTGGGTCGAGCACTACGACATGTCCATTAATCTTTTCTGTTTTTTTTAACCGAGTTATACGCACTGGGTGAACTGGAAATATTTTGCTTGGTTTTACCTTCCAGAAAATCTCCTAATTTCTCGCCCAAGACAAAAATAAATCCATCATCAGCAAAATTTCAAAATTTACTGACCTCGACCACAGTGCAAATTTTTAATTTATACTCATTTAAGTGACCATAAATATATTGTTCATGCTGTAGAATTCAATTCAAATTGTGATATTCCCCGTGAATCATATACAGAAAGTATTTAAACGTTGAAAATGTTAATAAATTTATTGCCATCTATGATTTCTCTCAAGGTATTGAAAGTTTTCACCTTAAGGACTGTGTAGCTCTTAATTCTAAATTAATTAAGACAATCTCAAATTAAATTTTTTTTTCATAAACCTTCGTTTAATAAAAATATTGAAAGTTATATCCAGAATCCTAATAAGTTCTACAGGTTATCTAAAAAATTCCCAAAAAATATTTACTTTAGCGAGAGAACCCCCTCATCTGATCGGAGCAATTCTAGTGTTAATTTGTGCATAAAGAAACTGTGGTTAAAATAATTAATCTCCGCATAAATTTTAATTAAAATTACGAACTACAAAATAGCGATTTAAAATGCTTGAAAGCACTGTAGCGAGAGAACGCCTCATCTGATCAGACAAATTCTGGTGTCAATTTGTGCGTAAAGAATCTGTGGCAGATAATTTATTGTAAATTAAAATAATTAATTTTCACATAAATTTTTATTAAAATTTAGATCTACAAAGTGACGATTTACAGTGCTAGAGAGCACTTTAAAGGGAGAATGCCTCATCTGATAAGAACAGATGAGCGATTCTCCCGGAGCCAGTTCGGACCGCCATATGTCAGTGTGGACTCCGATATACCTCTTATGCTCTGCGGCGATTTTAACATCGATGTCATCGCTAAACCATAAATCGTGCGCTTCATCAAGGACTCCTTCGACCCAGACTGCATCTCCAACACACTAGCCTCGACGACTTAGGGAGGCACTTGTCTGGATCTCACATTCGTCAGGCACATCACCGCTGAGACCCTGCGTTTCATATCAAACCATCTCCCAGTACTTAATCGCTTGCAAACAACCACTGTACTCTCATTTCATGATGCTAATAATAAATAAATTTATTTTGACAAACCCAAACATCGCGCCATTTCTCGCACTATGGCCGTGAAGAAGATACAGCCTACTCCGAATTGTTTGCTTACAATATTTGAAACAATTCTTCATTACAAATTATAATTGAAAAATCGGAATTCCTTATTCAATTTCTAGAATCCAAAGTCAATCTAATAAATTCCTAAGGGTGATAAATTTAAATTTGTTTTATTCTGTAATTCAATTACCGGCGCATCGCGCATTGGACGCCTCCTCTGCGATCGTTCTCATTCTCATGTCTTCATATTAAAAAAACAAAACCAAGCAAAATTATAAATCAGTCGCATCTCGGATTAATAGCGCTCAATACACGCTCGCCCCTGTTATTATTATATGAAACGATGGTAAACAAATAAATTAAATATATTTTGTAAAAATAACTTAAAACAAATAAATTTTGTTACACATAATTAAATCTCATTAATAAATTAAATAAATAAATTAATTCGGTAAAAATAATTAATGTAAATAAATTAATTTTGTGTTTTTAAATAAATATTTAAATGTGTAAATTAAAATAAGAGTGCCATGATTTTTATTATTAAATAAACAAATAAAAGAAGCGCTACAATTCAAATGCTAACATGATGGGAGATCTGAATGCGCCCAGTGTAGATACTTTGCCGATCGATTGCAATCATTAAAGAAAATTAAACGTCTAATTTTATAGTTTGACCTTATAGTACATACATCGAAATTTTTAGTTTCTAATACTAAGGGTCGCAAAGTCTAATTTAGAACTTCCTAAATTATAGCATAGGCATATTTGAAGCCATAGCTTAACAGATTGTCGTTATGAGACTTTAGGCTAATACAAATTTTAATTAAACATCTTATATTATAATTCGGCCTTACTACTAATCATCAAAAGATTTCAGTTTTGGGCGATTTTAATTAAACAAATTTATGCAATTAAATTGTATATCCCAAAATATGTTTAATGAGATTAAATCAAAGAAAGTAGAATATGTACGTCAATTTTTTGATTTACGAAATCTCTTTGGACGTAATGATAAAAATAAACCTAATCTCTATTTGTGAAAAGCATTTCGATTTACGAATTTTGTTTTTTAAAAATTCCGTTAACAAAATTTCGATTTACAATCGAATAAGTTAAGCGAGGAATCGGTGCAGTTTTTCTAAATTGTCAAAATCAAAATATAAATTTGCAAGATTAATTTTGTTAATTTTTTCTTGATTAAATACCATTGTTGTATTATACGTTTGAGTAGCGAGTACAAATTATTTAAATTAAAAAAAATATTTTAATTAAATTCCAAAAGTTTTTATAGGGCCAAATATTGTGGTGTACGCAATACTCATACTTCATAAATAATGACTTGCACAGAAAATTGATTTCGCCTCAAAGTTTTCTAACAAAATAAAATCGGAAACTTACATAAATTGACATTGAATTATTATTGTTTGTATATACAACCCAACGTGAAAAATAGACTAAAATTTCATTTAAACCATCTGTTACTATTTAAAATTAATATACGATTGTAACGAAATCCACGCATCACTCCATCAAGAAGAGAAAGTTGTATAAATTTCACATTAAATAAAATTCAAAACCACATAAATACTAAAACAAAAAACTTCGCTTGAAGGAAAACTAAAACACCACTAAATGAAAAATTGAAAAACATAAATATAAATAAAACAAAATAAATTTATTTAAAATATTTTCAGCACGTTCAAATATAAATATCTGACACAGGTGCCTTAAGGGTTTCATATTTTATTTTATTTATTCTGCGTTTTTGGGGTGGGTGGCTTGAAATTTTCGTCTCCACAAAACAAAATACTCAGTTCTTATTTAATTTTATTTTTTTTAAAGAAATAACAATATTATTGCGTTTTTTATTATTTTTTATTCTGTATTTGTATTTTGTGTGTATATAAATAGGTAACAATGTACACAGGTATATTTAAAAAAAATAAAATATGCCTGCTCCAGATACCCGTATAGAAATGTACATAAATTTCATAATAATAATAATATTATTGTTTTGTCTGACAGATGAGAAGATACCTGGAATTCATTCATTCAGTAAAATATCAACTGGATCGAAATTCTATATTTCATTTCTCTGAAATTTATACGGTGCGAATATGAACGGTATGTTGAGAAAATAATTTTGAATAGAAACATAAATACATTTTTGTATTTAATTTTATTTAATAAATATAAATTTTTGTTTTTGTATAAGAAAATTACCGGGTGTTATGAACATTTCAAATTTACGAGCTGAGTAAAAAAATCCCTAAACTTGCAGAATTTATGTAGAATACATATTGTGTTTGTTAGCCACCCTTTACCATTCATTTCGTTTTTTTTTGTTTAAACAAAAGTTACGATACAATTTTAAAATTGATTTTATTTTATACTTGCGATGGAAATTTTGTGTTATCTTTAAATCATGGAAAATAATTTATGTTTGTAGGTATTTGCAGACGGTTTCGCAATGTTATTGCTGTATTGTTTAGCACGTAATATGTGTTGTAAAACATTATATGCGGGATTCAATGTTGTGCTTTTCTTTAGAAAAACAAGGAACTTTTTGATTTACAGCGAATTTTTTAGAGAATTTTTTATGTTGGAATGATTTTAAAATTATTTAACACCGACTTAGTGGTTATTATATACAATATTATTAAAAATTAATTTTCTAATTAGGAATATCTATCTCCTTTTAATTAAATTGGTAAAAATGTCTAACAATAAAAATAATAATAAAAATAAAACTGGACAATAATAATAAATTTTACTATATTAAACATGGCATTAAAGTTTAAATACAAAGTTCCGTTTATGTTTGAAAAAAAAAATGTAAAAGAAAAACTTTAACTTTCCACTATATAGTAAAACGTCGAAATACCGTTTTTATATGAACTACAGTATTTTATGAGATGTTATATTGTAGCACCGCACTATTGTACGAGTATGCTCGTACAGTCAATTACAACGTTTATATAAAGTCGACTAGCTATTATTGTCTGTTAAACAAAAAGAACAACTTTTTAAGTTTATTTCTTTTGTATATTCAATTTGTTTTAATATTTGTGGGCTTTTTTTATTCGTTTTTCTCGCTGTCTATAAATAAATGTAAGAAACTTTCTCGTTTTCTTTCGTCATTGGTGTAACAAACAATTGTTATGAATGCGAAAATTGATTGAAACGATTAAAATTTCAATTTAAGTTCTTACATACTATATTAATTAGTTTTAGGAAGAAAATCCGTTAAACTTTGTGATAACAAATTATAAACACTTAGAATAAAATTTATTCACTTACCTATAATAATTTAATACTTGGGCAAACACACCGGGATGTCGATCAAAAAAATATTCGTTCAACATTGGATCGTAATTGGCTAGCGCTTCTGTTAAACGTGATAATCTAGTAGCTGGTATTTTTTTTAATGTAGCTTTGTAAGTTTCATGACGTATACCACCAACATTGAGAACCACTCGATTCTCTGAGTCAACATTCATTGAGTTCATATCTATATTAAAAAAAAAAATACAAAGTTTATGTTATTAATATTATTATCAAATCCCAAATGAAAGCTTTAATTAAAAAGCTTTTTTTTTGTTAACAAAAAAAAGTTAGAAAGTAAAATTTACATTAATTTTAATACTAAATAATTTCTACAACATTTAACAATTATTATTAATATTTCGTTTATGTTTATGGCTTGGAAATTATATTCAAAGCTAATAATTATTTTTTTATACACGAATAATTTTTATATATTAAAAAAAAAATTAAAATTAAATATAATTTCGACTGCCACATGCATACATACATAAACGGAACAAAGTGTTTATTTAAAATTTTAGTAATATATAAATAAAATATTTTTATTTGAAAAAAATGAACATAATTAATTTTAATTTGCTTAAACATTTTTTGTAGTGGCTGAATAAAAATAGGAACTTTGTGTACACGTATTACCACAAAAATTCGGTATCTAGATAGTATTCTTGTTGGAAGTGTACTAACCCTCGAAAAGTGTAACTAACCCTTGCCGCCCCTCTACTGATCGTAATCAGTTGTCAACCGTGCTATAGCTACATACTATATGTATAGCAAAAAATAATCATATATTAATTAATTGTAAAATTGGATTTACAGAACATAAACTATCATTTTTCACCTCAATAAATAATATGTAAATTAAATTTAATTAAACCGAAATTAATTTGTTAAATTACCAAGTCAACAATTTTTACTAATTAACTTTTGTATTTTATTATTAATATACAATAACTAAAAAATATGACGCTACATGTCGACATACTAAAGGGTGGAATGAGTAAAATGCCGAAAGCGAAAAAATCCTGCTTCGAAACCATAATATACATGAAGGCTACATAAAGGCTAATTTCTCATAAATTTATTTGATTGAAAATCATAATATATACGATCCAATCAATGTCGACGCATTGCCTACATTGTTGACACTGTCTGAGTAGACAAATGATTAATTACTTCATGTAGACTACGCGGTACAACACTGATCACATTTACAACGTATCTTGCTTTTTAGAGAACCAGGGTTCAGGGCTTACTAAGGTTTTTTTATTCTGCCAATTTTGCCAACAATAGCACTATCCAAAACTTGGCTTTTCTTGGCTCTTGATTTTATTTGTGACATTCGTTCATAGAAAACGGGCGTCATGTGACGTTCGTCAAATTTAAATGTATCTAAGTTAATTTGCTTGTTTTTTGATGAAAAACCATAGTATGAGCTTTTATTACGCAAACTCTTAAACATTTCCTAATTTTATAGGTAAATTTCCAATAAAAGAAAATGTGGGTTTTCTTAAACATTTCCTACTGTCCGACCCTTAAATAAACCTCTTCAAGACGGAAATTGAGGTAAGACTGCGGAGTTTCAATTTGGAGGACGTAAGGGGAGAGTTGCTGTTTGCTGCTCAAATATAATTTGAAACGAGCCAATGGGGTTGGTAACGTTATCCAAAATAAAATAATTCCGAAAAAACGAAAAATCCCCAAAAATTAAGGATTAAATTTAACAAATTTTTGAAATATTATTTTAATTCGTTTAATACCTTAAAGGATGGGGGATGTTGCCCCAAACCCGCGCTTTAACAATTTTTTGAAATTCTAACATTCATATAAATTGGCACATTTTTAAGAAATTTGTACTTTTTGATAATTACTCACATACTAAAATAGAGAACTCCCCAAAGCCGCTTAGCATTGGACCCTTTGCTCAAGGATGGCAGGAAAACGTCAGAACAATTTCAATTATATTTACATGTTTGAATTTCACATACTAAAATAAAAAACTCCCCAAAGCCGCTTAGCATTGATCCTTTCCGCGCAAAGATGACATTAAATAATTTACATCATATTTGATGGTGTAAATGCAACAATTTAAAGTAGCCGTGTTTTCCATGAGAACTGCACTAGAACTCGATAAACTTTAAATTCCTTTTATTGTAAGTAAACCGGAATAAAAAATAAATTCATGAAGCGCGAATGTGTAGTGCATTTAACATAAATACACATTTTATGCTGTTACAGCAATAAATAATTACAATTATAGCTTAATTTTTAGTTACACTTGATAAACCCATGAATTTATCGAGTGCAGTCGCGTGTAATGACGTCACCAAAAAATAACAATATATTGATGAAATAACTTAAGGGGGAAATTTTTAAACTTAAAATATGTGGTTATGCTAAATACCCTACATATTCGCGCTTTATGAATTTTTTTTTTTTCGGTTTACTTAGAATAAAATGAATTTAAAGTTTATCGAGTTCTAGTGCAGTTCTCATGGAAAACACGCCTAGAGTAACATAAGTCATAAAAACAAAGCTAAATCATTTGCGTGACTTGTTATATCAAAAATAGCTACTTGTTATGTCAGATACAGTTTGCTACAAAGTATCAATTGTTGATTGATAATTGTTTTATCAATTTGTCACATGAGTTAATTTTGTTGCTGTGAAACCAAAATTATCAATACCAGCTGACAAGTAAAATATCAACTAGCAACTTATTCAATATAATAATACTGAATTATCCTGTATAATTAAGAGATGTCACGAAGCTGCATGCAACATAACATATTATTATGCAACATATAGGTCAAATTTAATATTTTTATTATAACTAAATAATTTTTAATTACATAACATTTATAAATATTTTCTTAATTAAATTAAAAACTCCCTTTAGCTAGGATAGATATTTCTTATATTTATTAATTTAATCGTTTGAATTTGATTTCTCTATAAAATTTATGTCGAAAGTATTATTCTATTGTAAATATTTGTGATTTATGTTGGATTCGTTAATTTGAGATGAGTTAAGTTTTTACCATTTGTAACAAAAGTGAGATATGACGTGAATGGAACACAAATAATACGTAAACTGGTTTGACGATGTTTGGTTTGTTTCCTTGTACCATTCCTTTTAGTAAGCGGTCTAGAACAGAGCTGCATATTCTGTTAGAAACCCTATACGACCACCCTGAAGTCTAATAGGCTAATAGCGACCGCCTAACAGTCCTTCAGGTGATTTATGTTATTTGTGATTACACATCTAGCATAGTACATTGCATGATAATCGTAACAGTATATGTTAGGGGTTGGTGGCTAAAGTACCAAATTTCCTTTCGAAGAGTCCATGGGACATAATTCTAGTTGTCTTTTATAAGAATTTTTCGACTTTCGCGAGTTTTGATGTTGAGTTGCGACTTGCGTCATGTTACCCACTTGCAGTTAATTTGCAGCTAATTCAAATTTTTCTAAAATCATAGGAAAATTCTCAAAATCCTAGCTTTTGCGATATTTAGATTAATCTAGATTTGCGCGGGTTAAGTTTGTTGGTACCGTAGTTATTGGAAATTATCAACATTATTCAATATTTTAGAGATTAATCGCCTACATGATATTTTAAAAATTGCGGTTCTTTGCGGTTATTGGTATCGGGAGTACCTATATTGTGGAAGATTATTCGAAATTTTTGAGATTTTCGAGATTAGATACTCTTTGACGTCACAGATTAATTAAAATTGTTGATAATGTTCAGTAATTCTTCGAGGTTATTGCAAATTTTCCAGATTATTCCAGAGATTTTTTTATTTTGGGCGCGATTCAGTGCACTACTTAGGCCTATTCTTTTTATACTCGTATTTCTGTATGTTTTCAAAGGTTTACGAATAACTTAGATTAAATTAAGATAAGCAATGTTAGGGCAAAATTGTTACAATAAATTAATTTTAATATTTTTGTTTGCAATAGAAAAAAAGAATACGAAAACAGGTTAAATAAGGATTCACATAATACTCGGAAAATTAGGGTATATACATAATAATTCCAAAAAGAATTTCTATATCCTGTTAATTAAAAAGCCTTTTTGGTTTTATTCCTTTACTCTTAAGTAATTACTGTAAACACAATTTACTTATTATTCAAACATTCAACATACATAATAAATTGAAAAATATAAATACAAAAAAAAATCTAAAGAACTCACCGTTTCGATGAATGATGGTAATTTTTCATAGAAAAATCAACATGAATTGTGATTGTGATTTCCGATTTGACTGATTGTGATGATTTTTGATGATCCAGTGCCCTTCCGTTTTATATTTTACTGTATTTGTTACCGAAACACTTTTCTAGCGAATTTTTTTGATCGTAATTTCCGTTTTTAATATTTGATTTATAATTAAATTAACAGAAAATAATTTTATTTTAAAAGAAAATAAAACACTTGAAAAGGGAAATTAACAAAAAGAAACTTTTTTGCGTTTTGTTGTATCACTTTATTCTTAGTCGTACTGCTGCTATCAATTTAACTTCACAAAATATCAAAATATTTTATTGTTATTGGAAATAACGACCACACACGTGCCGATATTCTTATTCATCTGAAAATACGCAAGAGAAGAAAAAAAGAAAATTTTATGATAAATGAAATATATTTCTGGGAAATTTATATAAACTCTAATTGGGATAATTATGGGAAAACCAAAGGTAGATATTTACTTTATTATGTGACTTTTCACATTTTTATGTGTAATTCTAGCCCACAAAAAACGTAATGATGCCAAATTAAAAGTTTATTAATAAAACATAAATTTTAAAATTTACCTTTTTATTATAAAAGAACATAATCATATTAACTCGTTGTACACATATTATAAATAATTCGTGTACATATACTTCTAAGAATGAATCTTCCTCAAACATACATACACACAAAACCATTCACAAAATATTTAAGAAAAACAAAAATGAAAATCAAGAATGGCAATCCTTAATCTCTACAATATAAATTTGCAATTCATATTTTTTTCATATACACTTGTCCCATCTCATTTTTTTTTATACCTCAGCCTAATGTAAACAAAGTTATTATTTTAGAAGTGGGGTCTATATAACATTTTATTTATATACGGTAACCTTTTTTCCGTCTTGGCTTGTGTTTGAAGAATGCTAAGGGAAACACAAACAGTTTTGCTTTTTACTTACATATATATTTGCCATTTTAACTGAAAATCGATTTGGGAACAAATAAAAAATAAAAAGTCCTTTTTTTATGGTTATTTCTGGTCAAGAAAAATAAATTAAGGAGGCAACAGAATTTTTGTTTTTGTTTGTGTACGGTAAACATCCTTTTAACAACTCTCTAAACTGGGCTTTTACTGCAATAAACTTATAAAAAGGATTTGGGGAATTTGATCTTAAATCAAGGTGTATATAAAAATAATAGGTATGTATAAATGACAATTTTGTTTGTTTGTCGGCTGTCATTAATTATGGTGAAAATATGATGAGTTGAATAACAATGTTACCATTTGCCATATAGAAAAAAAAAATAAAGATTCGCAACATCTACGATTTTTTTTTTGTTTGATAAAAGATTGGTAATGTACTTACGAAAATTGCAAACTAATACAACAGCAATAATGTCGTATGGAATACTATAGTGAAAGAAACCAAATATAATACAATAGAATGATTGACATCTCTACACCCTTTGCAATTAACACAACATAAATTAAAACCAAGTAAGTGGAAGGAAAAACACATGAAAAGGCAAAATGAAATTCTTTATCATGTCTACATCAACAGAAAAATGAATTCGCCTTCACTTAAACACCATAATAAGAACGGTGTTTTTTCTTTCGAATCGCTATTTTATGCTTGTATATCATTTTCTTGTAATTTCTACCCATCAAACATCATCAATCATAAGACATTACATAATACATACATACATACGTATATCTACAGCCCAAGAAAATAAGGAAGAGCAAGAAATAAATTTCCTTTTTTGCCTTCAAGGAATACATTTTTTTGTTCGTTTCCGTCTGGTATATAGTAAAGTTTTTCTGAATGACGAGAATTATTGGAAACCATAAAATTTATGGAATTTTTTATTTTTTTGTAGAGATGTAATTTTCCAATAGAAGGTTTCTGCAATAATGAATGATAAGAATAATTTTTAGTATGAAGCAGAATAATACGATATGTATAAAATAATTCATAGTTTACAATATAATGTAATTACTCATGTATGTATATAACAACAATGCAAGGCATCAATTTCTTTATAGGCGTAGTCATAAACCAATTTATTGGTCAACTGCCGGTGTACAAGATTTCGAGATATATAGGATATCAGTAGGCTTGGGATTTTTAGGTTCTAAAAAATAAATACTTAAAATATGTAACTAAAATTGAAAAATATGTTGTAAACATAATGATTAAACTTACAAATTTGTGGGCAAATTTTGAAAAGAAAGCCAAAACTAGAGCTTATGATAAGAGGATTTCAATTCACTCATTAAAAAAAAGTATCTAAACTAACTCCAGTATATTATAGAGCTCTGGAGGCGTTCCAAAAATGGTTTCATAGCTCTAAACACTTAAAAATTTGGACAGGTAAACGGTGCCTACTTCTAAAGTACAACGTGAGGGTTGACACGATTTCCGCTATTAAAATAGGGTCAAATTGCATTTTCTATGTTTTTATAGGTCAATGTACTCTCGCTTTTAGAACTTATCATAAAAATGTCTCACTGGCCGAAAATTATTTCATTTTTGATAAAGGTATATATAGTCTGTAAGAACTGTAAATCGAATAAATATCCCACAAATTTGTGGTTGGAATTTCCCTAAAAAATATTTTTTTTACCTAAGAATCCTAAGCGATATCAGCAATATAATAAAAAGAAAAATTCAAATTTTTAGTAAGGGAGGTACGAGCACAATCAAATGGAGCTACAATTACCAAATTGAAATTTAAGGTTTTGGTCCTAGGCAGGGGTTTAATAAAGTTTTCATGGTAAATACATCAATTTTGATTTACTTACGTAACCTTTTTAATTACGAATCTGAGGGAGGAGTAATGGGAGTAATCACTCCTCCCTCCCCCCCCCCCCCAAATGTGACTTTTTTATCATAATTTGAGATATTACAGTATTGCACATGGCATCACGGAGATTTCACCGTTTTGGAAGCCGGAAATATTGTTCTAAAAACGACGACGACAACTGTTAATACTATTTCCCAGTTCGAAAGAATATGAATAAAAAATAAATGTGAATAACTTCCCAGTACATTGAATATCAAAACTGGGAAATTATTGTGGGTACTGGGATAGGCACGAGCTTAAGAGAGGCACACGCTTTAATCCAGAGTCTTATTGTTTCAGCTCATCTAAAAAACAGCTTTTGTCTCTGCAAAGTGGTTAATGATTACAAAAATCCTACCTTAAAGGTGCAATTTCGGGAATTAGGCCTGAATCATGTTTCTATGTCAAAGATATTTTATCAAATATTTGATCATATTTAGCTTTACGAAGCTAACTTGATAAAATATATTTTTTAAATGGAATCTTTTATAAAAGATTCAAATCACACTATCATTTATCTTTGACAAAAATATTTGATCAAACATTGAATTTGATGAGAATTGTTTGACTGTAACTTGTATTTGCTCCAAATTTATTCAAATTTCAGTCAAATCACAGTTAAAATCTCTAATTCTGACTTACTACTGAACAATCATTATTATTTGTTGTTAAACATACAAAGCTAAAATTTGTGAAATAAAATTAAAAAAATTGATTTTTTTTTCGAAAAAATGTAGAAATTTGAATTGCAACTGAGTTTAATTTCAATATCCCAGCAACAATTGTAATCAAAAAATACCAAGATTTTGAAACCAAAATCGTATTCAAGGCATATTACTGGTATAATATTTCTGATCAAAATATGTATCAGTAAACTGAAGACAAGTTACAATTACAATAGCAAGAAGATTATAAAGAACTCTGAGTTGGTTTACAATCTCTAAAGTTAAGCGTACATTACTACTAAGTCCTAACCCTAAATTGCTTTGACTTCATATTTTGTATCTTCTTAGCAGTTGAAATCATAATCAGGGTAATAAAATTAAAGAAAGTTTTTCAATATCACTCAAACTTCGATCAATTTTAGGTTCATCAACTGCCGCCCTGAATTAAATTTCAATTATTTTTTGGTGGTTTCCGTAAATTAGTTTAAGTGATATTTTCATTAAATTTTTGAACATCACTTATGAATGTTTGTAGATTAGTGTTAAGTTTATTTTTATTGTGTTAAAATTCACTTAAAACTTGAAAAGGTTGGAGGTTTTTTATTTTATTTGATACAATTTGAACAGTTTTGAGTAAGTAGAATAAAATTGTATTTGAGTGAAATTAATCAAACCTTTAGTTCACAATGTTGAAATGATAAAAATATATAGAGTAGAATTTTAAATTTGAGTGAAATTTTTAAATGGCTTTAAGTAATATTTAGGTTTTTCCTCAAATACCAGTAATATATGTAAAAGTTCGTGCTTATTTCAGATATTTTGAGTTAAATATGAATCCAAAATTAGAAAGCTTTTCAAACATAATTATGAATATTTTGATTTGACTGTACAAAAGCGGTTTTAATTTTGAATATTAACTGAGATTTCGCTCAAACATTATATAAATTAATTTTACTAAATTTCGAATAATTTTCTAAATAATTTGTTCAATCAGTCTTGAGTGGTTTTATTTATTAGTTTTTAAGGTACATTGAATGATTCATATCTTGATATCTTTAGACGTCTAAATAAGTTTAACCAATTATGCATTGAGTGAAATTTTAGTTTATTCAAATGTAAATTTGTTACTGTACTCATTCTTCTGTAAAACCCTAGTTCTAGACTGTTCATATGTACAACAATTCCTATGAATTGGAGCCAATCGTTTTTATACAAGCTTTACATTGAATGTCTTCCAAATGAAATTGGTGTCGAATTTCGTGACGTGATTTTGGAATTTTTTAAATTTTTCATGAAATACCAAAGAAGAAATTTAATTAGATTCGCTCAGCTCGCACACCATTCTTCAATTTAAAGACGGTCTAGAATATTTCAATATTTTTTAGAAGTTTTAAAATTTTTATTAGGAATTATTAGAATTTTATGAAATTGTCCACAGGTCTTAAATTTAAGAAATTTTCCATTCAAAGAATTTCAGGTTCATTGATTTTTCGAAGATCCAAAGACTTTCTGGATATTCATGAATTTCGGGTTACAATAACTGTCATATTTAAAGAAGTTCTTTTAAATTTAAAAAAACATAAATAAATTGGAAATACGAGATACATATAGTAAAACAAAACGCAATTGATGTAAAAATTGAACCAAATATGTTAATAAACTTTTAACAACCGCATTATTCAACACATTAAATTTCCTTCTTTTACAGTACATGTATAAAAAGAAAAAATCATTAATGTTAACAATTGTGGCCCACTTAAAGCAATACCACCCCTTTTATATTCAAATTTTCGAGAAATAGATATTATCCCAACATTTGAGATATAAGTAGCTTCGGCAATCTCTTCGGAGATGCACATAATTCTTCATAGTTTTTCATATTAAACTAAAATTTAAAATAAACTGTGATTTTAAAAACTCTACCAGCATTATCGTTGTTTCTATTTTTGTGTCCTTTCGTTCAACAAATTTAGAAAATTGTCGAAGTTCAATTCACGTAATTCACATAAAGTATACAAATTATTAAGCGAATTTATATACAGCTTAACTCCAATATATCCTAATTATCGTTGTGGAAATGATTTACTTTACAGCGGCAATCTAAATGAGTGTTTCTTGTATTACAGTTGTAAATTTTTCTTAGTTCAATGTATTGAATCTAAGTAATTTGGAAGTTGTCCGTTTTGAAGTATTCTATTATTTATGATACATCATTCTAACGTATTCTATCATTTTTAACATAAGCCGATATATCTTGATAGAATACTGAATGTATATATATCCGTAAGTGTACGTATTTATTTATGTACATATGTGTAACGCCTGTATATGCATATATGTATTTTTGTATAGGTGCGGTTTTTGATTATTTCAACTTTTCATTATTTTTCGTTTTTTCATTGCAGAACACCGATAATATTCACTGTCTGTCAGTGACATTTTTGTGGGAATTGAGAAATATCCCAAAAGGGAACACAAAAAAGGCTTAGTTACGTTATTCCGAAAATATCCCGATAAAGCCCGAACGGTTATTTTAATTTGTTTTATACCATAGATGACGGGCAACCGTTCCCAAACTCCCGCTTCGATAAAGTTATTCTAAATTTAATGGGGTGTTACTTTGCGTTTTTTCGGGATTTTTATTTTTGGGCAACTGTAGTGACAAAACTGAACAAATTTTACAGGTACATAAGGGATCATTAAATTTGTCCGAAAAAAAAATCCCGAAATTTTAAAATCCAGAATAATGAAACAGTTAAAATCCAGAATCCTGAAAAATCCAGAAAAAATAGTTTGCTTAAAATAAATGAGAAAAATTAATTTTATTTATTTAGGAATTTTTAGACTTTTGTTACAGTTTGACATATTTGTCTTCTATCAGTATAAACGATATGAGCAATATACAATTCATTGAAATATATCTGCAAGGTTGGCGAAACAACTTCCAGGATCATAAATATTAAAAACTAAGCCTTAAGGCTGTATGGTACTCAAAAAAAATTTCTGTTTTGGTATCGATATTTAAATGTCCAAAAATGCGTCTAAACTGTGTCTATAATAAAGAAAAATATCGTTTTGTATTTTTGTTTTATTTTGATGTAAAATAAATATAACTGTAGGCGCATTTTATTTGACCATTTGCAATGATTTTTACGATACCCTTATTTTGGTAAAATGAGTACCATACAGCCTTAAGCAAAAATCAAATTTTATTAATTTTAACATTTTGGAGCACTTTGACAAACTTTGTGTACACGTGTTTGAGAATTTTCAGTTTCTCGACTTTTTTAAAGAAATTCGTTTATTCCTAACCAGTCAGCACTTATATAACATAATCTTTGTCCACGTTGTTTATGTTCCCAAAAACTTTGTGGTGATAAGTCTTATATTAATTCCCTAAAGAGAATCCGAGGCCGGCAGAGTTGGTATATTTCTTTTAGTGAGAACAAAACCATAAAAAGTTATGGATATTGCCAGCCGATTGCACAGGCATGAATGGCGTGCTCTTCCGGTATAAAGATCAGTGGCACAATATAGATTATTTTGCAATCAATTCATTAGACAGCTTCAAGTCTCATTCTTAATTTAAAGATAACTTTTATGATAAAAATATTACCTCAGATGTGTGTACTATACAGTCAATTACTAAACTTAATGTGTATGGAAAACTAATGAGATAATCCACCATTCCTTAGTCACTACTAAAATATTCTCCTTCCTTTATTTTACCGTACATAATTTTAGTATCTCTACCACTTAAATTTAAAACTGAAAATCTTGTGTAAAGCACTACACAAAGATTTCAACAATGAAAATTGTTAATGACAGCTAATGTTGAGGCAACACATTTACATACATAAAACAAAGTGCTATATACATATAAATGGAATTCTTTCTTTCAAAGACAATAAAAGTAAAAAAGTAAAACACTTAAGTGTATAAATATATTTCTACCTTGAGCAACTAAAGCAATATTGAAAAGCTCTGAATAAATTAAAATGGAATTTAATGATTATAAAGCTTAACCGAACACTCATATAAATGTATCTTTATGACAATGAAATGTAATTTTGTTCTAATTGATAATCTTAATATAAATTTTCTTTTGTTTCCCTTATATAATTATCATATTTCAACTTTTATTCGTATATTATCAAGATTTCATTTAAGAAAATTGTAAGACTTTTTATTTTATTTTTTCAAAGTTTCGAAATTTTTTTTAACGAGATGAAAACGAATAATTCCCGTTTCATTTAGGTTAGGTTTATAAAATTTTAAAAGAATTTTCAAAGAAGTTGTAGAATAGATTGAGCAATTGAGGTGGCAAATTAATGTAATTAAAAAGTGTAATTAAAAATATTATTGTATTTTATTGGTTTTTGGAGTAATTCTTGTCTGTTATCAGTTTTATGTTATTTTACTTTTATTTTCCTGCCGCCTACACATAGCGTTTATTGTCTTTATTTTTATAGATTAAAGTTAAATAAGGTGGATATTAAAGAGGATGTGCGGTTGGTAATCTCAGTTTATGCCATCAAACAATAAATAAATTAAAATTTAATCACTGCACACTAAATATTAAAAGTGATTTCAATTTTATAATTTTAATCTTGTCACTCAATTTAAATTAATAACAAAATTTCTAAATTCTGAGAACTGGCACATCAGACAATTTATTCCATTTCTATACAGCCAAGCACAAAATTATTATATTTGATAAATTTATTATTGTTTGTTTTTTTGCTTTTCCCACTATATCAAAGTAATATTGGGTAAGTATTGTAATCTCGAAAAAAATTTTGCTCCAGATTTTTACATTTCTCGACGAATTAGGTTACCAGGACATCAAAACATCGATAAAAAAAAGTCCTTCCAGTCATACATTTTAATTATTTTTTTTTTGTCTTTCATTCTCACAATATATTGATAGTTTTGGTCGAAATTTTGTACAAATACAGATTTTAGTAGTAAGCAGTTGCAGTGGAGAAGAAAACTACCAAACAGATTTTCTCAAAAACGAAACCGACGATTTGTATTTTATGTTGATGATAAATGTGACAATCCATCATCTACCTGTTCACAATATTTAAAGTCAATTGAAGCACTGTGTAGAGATCATTTGAACAAAAAGGAGTAATATAAATTTGTTGATCTATTTTCTGAGGTAATGTCGAACTTTTCGAAGAAATATTTTTCTGCGGTTAATCCGCCTTCCAAATTCCAACAATTATTACCGAGGTGCCTTTAAGAAAAAATGAATAGATTACCGTGTGAATCGAAAATATTCTCAACATCTAAAATGATTTTTGGATACATTTTAGGAATATGGCCAATTAGCTTGCAATTGGCTATTTCTGCACCGATTTTAATGAAATTCGAAAGTACTATGAAAATGGAATTCTTGATTTTTAAAGGAAGCTTTTGATTATGGAAAATTAGCCTGTAACTTGCTTTTTTTAAGCGATTATGATGAAATTGCATAGGTTCGAGGGAAATGGGACTTTTAAATGGTTTCAGCATAAAATTTTGGAATTTGGTCAATTAGCATGCAGCCTATGGTATTCCTTAACCGATTTTGATGAAATTCGATGATACTGATAATGGTGAACGTGACGTTAAATTAATAAAAATATTTTTGCTGGGAAAGGGAAATTTATTTTCTGAAAAATGGAGAATTAATATTAAAATTAGAATCGAAATCTGAATTTTAAAAAAATATTTCAACACAAAATATTAATTTTTATAATTACCATTACCTGCATACACCATTATTATCACTATAAACAATCAATATCATCATTACCATGCGTATTTGGGGTAAGCGCAATTTTCATATTGGTGATTGAGTATTAAATTGTAGACCTACATCTACATCCAATCCATCATTCATTTCCAATAATTCCTCTCAGTCATTCTTATGCATTATGTTGTAATGATATACTGTTGGATATTCATTTTTGATGCTAATCCCACTTCCGATGCCTTTACGATAATAATAGACTTTTGGTAGCGGTTAGTGTTTCTGATTTCCCGCAATTTAAATTTCTCGAGAAGGAAAAAACGGAAATTGATTTCCCGGGAATTCCCGGGAAATCTTGGGAAATACTACACTAGAAGAAAAATTTTTTACACACATCATATTTATAGTCGAATCAAAGAAAATTACATTTTTCTGTATTAAAAAATCTTTAAGCCTAATCCAACCAATCTGTGTCTTAAAACGCCACGATTTTCAAAATAACTTTAAGTTGGTTATGCTTTGCATCTATTTTAGTTTGAAGCATTTACTTACGTTAAAACGTTCGTGGTATTCATAAAAAATTGAGTAATATTATTTGATTAAAAGTTGAATTTACTAACGTAACGTACGGTAGCTTCATCATCCAAAAATATCTCTAATTTTAAATAAATTTCCGCAATTCTTTCTTAATTGGATGCTGTATTACGACTACATCGATTTAATATAGCATCTAACGTATTCCATCCAGTTTTACATTCTAAAATTAGTTTTAAGGGGTTTTTCTCGTCGATGATCACATAGGTTTGTAAAATTCCGTTCTGAACTGGAGAATTCCTAAAAATATTTACGATTTTTCATATGGCATTAATGGCTGTTGCAATCATCGTCCGTATTCAGACATCATTAATTTCGATTATTTCTATTATCTGAATCAGAAAAAGCATCAAACAGTTCATCGTCATTATTGTCCGATTGCGATGCTTCAACGAAAGTTGAATCTTTTCTTCACGTATAACACTATTACAACTGCTAAGTGAGGGTCATGGTTATAGCACAGTTGCTCAGGCAGAGGAGAGTCTTTCAAATTTTTGCATTACAGCTACACCACCTGACGTAACACACGCTATTCATTTGAATTCCGAATGCATTTAATTTTTCGATTAGACCTAATCGGGATTACGCGTAAATTATCCGATTCATTATTATTATAATTATGGAGATCAATTTATCTTTTGTTGTTTACCGCTCGTCCACTGATCTAATGAAATACTAAATTTTTCTCATAATATTCTACCAATGAATTCATTAGATCGGATGGATTATTTGGCAAATTGCTATAACCTTTTGCAATCAAACTTTGTCTAACTCACTTTTAACAATTCGATTAAAGGAAAATCTATCAATTGCCGCCTTGCGTTACAAATGTATCTAATTTCTGATAGTCATTATCGCTCTTGTAACGATTTAGTTGATAACTAGAAGATCCGGCTTCTGGTTCTTGTCTTTATAACTGAGTATGACTCTTAAATGACTTTGAAGCCTACTAATTGATAATGCTTTGCACAACGACATTTAAAATAAATGTTACAGAGTCTATACGAATGAGATTTAACGCGCCTAATTGCTTAAATTTCATGTAAAATTTAAGGAAAAAAAAAAATTCTCGGGAAATCAAATTTTTTCTCGGGAAACGAGAAATGGTTGTTTCTCATTTTTCCCGAGAAATTTTCGGGAAATTTTTCTCGGGAAGAAACACTAGTAGCGGTGGTATTAAATGAAGACATTAATTTGTTATAAATTATTTTGTTAACAAAGTATATTTTATACAAATCAATATTTACACGCAAATGTCAAAAAATAGTTTATTTTTATAAAATCAGATGGCTAAGAAACAAAACTAAGACACTACTAAGATTTCAAATTTATTTAAGCAAAGATATGAACCAAACTAAGTTATTTTCTGTAATTTTGTGAAGTTTTTGAACCCAAGATTCAACCCAAAATGTACTTTTTCCTTAATTCTGCTTTTTAAAAAAGTGGCGTTTTGAAATGGTAGTACATACTTAAGCGTGTTCCGTAGTTTTGTATATCACCAGGCTCGAACGTCATTTTTAACCCTTCGGTATTTACTTTAGTAGGATTATTCAAATTTTTTACCTCGAAAATATTTAAATGTAATTCCAAGTCGGATGCCTATGCCTTCAACATTTTATTTTCTTGCGCTAATTTTTGTACCAACGCAATTGATTCATCATAATAGTATCAAAGCATTCATTCATTTTCGCATCAATAGTTTTGAGTAATTAATTTATTTTGCAAATTGTTTGCTACGAACACAAAGATATCGTCGACCTTTATATTATTATTTGTAGGTAGCATACGAAAGTATGTTGCGTACGAAAGTACTAATAATTAATAATAATATAACGCCGTTACGTACAATACACTATTTTTCATTTTTGCTCTGTATCGATGTACCGATAATGATCATGAATCAATGATAAAACATTAACGTAAAACACATTCTTTTTGCGTCTGTTCATCGAGTAACAATTGGTTTAACATTGTACATTATATTAAATAAACATATTACACAAATTAATACAAAACAAAAGTGTTAACCTTTTCTTTTCGTGAAGCATATTAAATTGGCACAGTTGACAGGATTTACTTATATTCCTACAATATTAAGATACATTATAAATTTTACTTAAGCAAATCGATATAAATTATTAATATTGTTCGCGAGTGAAAAATAAATTTACCGTTGTGAAGTGATTTGATATTTTGAACTTGTGTGTTGTTAAACTTTGTATGCCGTCAAAACCAGAAGTGAAAATTGAAACGGTATCAATACAAAATACGGTGAAGACAGAAAACCACGGGCATATCATGTCATCTTTTATGGGATGTTTAGAGCCGGATAAATGGGCATCATATTTTACCAGATTCGAGCTTTACCTGCGTTAGCCAATGATGTACAAGGGGAGCAATGTCAACGTGCTATATTTTTAACACTATGTGGTTCACAATTATATGACCTCTTGTGCTCATTGGCATCACCGAAAAAGGTAAGCGATATCACCTTAAAAGAAACAAAGCAAATATTAACCGATCATTTCTCACCTTGCCCATCGGAAATCTCTGCTTTCTACAAATTTTTCAAACGGGATCAACAACCGGATGAGTGTTTTGCATCATACGGAGCTGAACCAAGACGACTTTCAATCGTTTGCAAATTTGAGAATTCTCTAGACCGAATGCTTCGAGATCGGATTGTAAGCAGATTACAGGACGAAGCATTGCAATGCAGTTTTCTAGCGGAAGACAAACTTACATTGCAGAAGGTCATCGATAAAGCTTCTACTGCAGAATCAGCTAGCAAAAATTTGTTAGAAATACGTCATCCGGACCAAATTCAAAACATCACAAAATATCATCAGCATAGCAGAACTCCGCAACAGCAAAATTTTCAAAATCGACAAAATAATCGGCATGGTTGTAACGGATGTGGAGGACCACATCCAAGGTCATCATGTACATTTAAAGATGCAACGTGCTCTTTGGGAATATGTTTACACGGCGTCAAAACAAGTGGGCCACTCCAATTGTCCCGGTTCAAAAAAAAGATGGCAGCATAAGGATTTGCAGGGATTATAAATCCATCCTAAACAAAGCTTTAAAGCCACATTGCTTCCAGATTCCAGCTACCACAACACTATTGGATTCGATTGTCGGAGCCCAAACCTTTGCTAAGCTAGATTTAGCACAGGCATATCAGCAATTGTCAGTCGACGAGAAGTCATCATTATTTCAGACAATTGTTATTCACAAGGGTGCATTTAAAGTAACCCTTCAATTTGGTATTTCGTCAGTACCTGGAATATTTCAGTCTCTTATCGAAAATATTGTGAGAAATATCCCAGGGGTATTACCATATTTCGATGACATTGTGGTTACAGGACATACTGAAATGGAACTTGCAGATCGTTTAAGTGAAATTTTCTACGCCGAGATAAATGCAAATTTGGAGTTTCATCAATCGATTTTCTTGGATTTAAAATTGATGCTTTGGGGATCAGACCTACATCCGATAAAATCCAAGCTATTCAAAATGCACCGCAACCAACCGATAAAAAGCAACTCCAATAATTTTTAGGATTGCTCAATTTTTATCATTCTTTTATGCCCCAGAAAGCGACAATCGCAGAACCTCTTCATCGTTTATTGGATAAAAATCAAAAATGGACTTGAACGGAAAATCACAAAACATCGTTCAACAACCTAAAACAGCTATTATCATCGCATTGAATATTAATACATTAAAATAACCAAATATAGTTTGCAAATTGCAGATTTAGCATAAGAAAATCCTTTACATACACTAGTCACACATATTGAACAAGGCATCATGTTTTTTTGAAACTTGTTTTATGTGTTAGACAATTTTAAAGACACTCACAGTTACAGAATTATTAAAATAATAAAAAATAATGTTTGATATTTCGAATTTTAACGAAATGTTGATTAACAAAATCGCTTTTAAAGGTATTATTTCTGAGTAATAAAACGTCTTGTCATGCCTTTATATGCCATTAGGGAGAGCTGGTTTAGGAGAAAAGTTCCGGGAGATATAGAAAACCAAATTTATGTGATAAACAATTTTGTATTGTTTGTGTTTTATTATTTTGTATTCTCCTAAGGTCCACAGCGATGCCGCGTCCATACTGAACTAATCTTCAGAAGAGAAATTTTGAACATTGTGGATGCTCTCTGAATATATAGTAATTTAAATTTTTAAGGATTTTCAATAGTACCAGAGATATATAACGTAACTGTAGCTAATTCTTAAAGGTCGAAGATGAATACGACTTTGATTGCTGCGTTCGTACTACGTACACTATCTTAAAATTTGTTGTATAATGCTGGCAATGAGATATTCTTTTGTTATTTATTAATCAAACACTTTGTCCAGCTTCTGTTTTCTTTTTATTTATTTAATTAATTTATATTTCGCCATATTGGCATCATCAGAATATAATAAATAAATAAATATACAATTAACGATTCATTAAATTATTAACTAAATTTTATAGTAAATATCAATAAAAAATAAAAATAAAAACTATAGTTGTTTTTTTATACCAACATTTTTTTTTGTGAATTTTTTTGTGTTATTTATTATATTCTGATGATGCCAATGGGGCGAAATATAAATTAATTAAATAAATAAAAAGAAAACAGAAGCTGGACAAAGTGTTTGATTAATAAATAACAAAAGAGTACTACGTACACGTTTCAGTTCTAAATAATCTAACATTCATTGTGAGTCTGTATATATTTTGGTGGCATGAGAGTAGAAGATTTAAAACGTCGTGGCCAATTGTGATTTGTTTTAAGGACCTTCCCTAAAATAACGGAAAAAGTTTGTAAAATATAAATGGTTAAGTTTGGTATCTATATAGCGGACGCCTTGTGGGAAAAGTGTCGCTCGAGGAGTCGGATAGATCCAAATTGTTTTTTCTACATAGGTTGTGTACTGTTAACGATTTTTATGTATAACATAATCAAAAGAAATAAGGTTTGGCTTTACACAAATTAAATCAAAATATATATATATATATATATATATATATATTTTATTATATATATATTCAAATCAATAGGATCATATAAATGTGGGTAGAAGACGGATAATTGATTTCGACATTGTGACTAAACGGTTTTTGGAGAAACGTTTTTTTGATGCGTGTTTAAATATGTATAAAGATAACATATTTGATATATCATGAAAAAATCATAACACAATATGTATTTTAGACACATAACAAGAAGGTCATAAAACATCTATTTATTCAATTCGGTTCACCTTAATTTGAAATGTGTGTGTTTCTTTATACCAAATAATATAATATTCATAACTTTAATTTTCTTCATGCTGTTAAGTTTTTTGTTTATATTTTTCTTGCTTTAAAAAAAAAACAACAAAAAAGAAAAAAGTTCAACTTCTGCAATGCGGCATTTTCCATTTTCAGTTTTTCTTTATTTATTTTTAGTTTTCTTCTTGTTAAAAACACATTTTTTATACTTTTGTTTCTGTACAGCAAAATTTCTATCACAATTATGTTCAGTGAAATGTTGATTTTAACTTTTTATGATGTATATGTGGGTGTGTGTGTGTTGGGATTTGTGTATGTATGGGTACAGTGAAAAATATGATTGATGTTGTCAAAATGGAAAAATAAAAAAGAATTAATAAGTGGTTTTTAGTTACAATACATACTACAAATGTATACATTCCGGTTGTGTATGTTAATATAAATTATCCCCGTGTCCATTAATTAAAAATTCTATTGGTATTCGTTAAGCATCATCCCTAAAATACGTATAAAAAATATATACATACAAGGTTTTTCATATGAAACAAACGGCGAATTTTTAAAACTTTAGTTCACATAATGAACCCAACTGCAATTTTATTGGGGGTTATCGTTCACCATCAGATGAGAAATTATATTTGTAAATTTATGCACATATGTACAGAAAATTCCATTTTGAACTATTTACACTTGGAATAATTTTATAAAGCATACTTTAAACCTCTAATGTGCTAATCTAATTTTTCATTTTCAATTTCAACTGTATACATATTATATACTACATAATACAGTCTCCAAGTATCATTAAATTAATTTCCGTAAAATTATTATAAAAGCAAAAAAAAAAAAATCCATTTGGAGCTAATCCGTTTTAATAGAATAAATTTTATAACACAAGAAGTAAATCTATATACTCACAGGAAAATGAAGAAAAATAAACTTAAAAATTCATCTCGTGTCTTTTATACACATTATCCATGACCTACATAAGGCGAATCATAAATGGTACAACAATAGGAATTTCATTGTGTTTCCACATTCCACCCACAGTTCTTTTATTATAATATACACGAATGGATATAATATTTCAGTTTTAAGAATACCACAAATATTTTTATTATATGGCACAACAACTTACGTACTCGAATAATAAAACGAAGACGAAAATAACCCAATAATCAATTTTCCTTTGATAATAGATGATGATTTGCTTTCTTTTCTCGATTTTATTAACTCTCCAAATAATATATTTATCATAAACAAAAAAATAAACTTTCCGCACTTTCACTTATATCATCGACAAGAAACACCGAAATAAGATATTAAAAAAAAAAACAAAAAGTTAAAAATACTTTTCTTGTTATGTTCTTATCATGTGAGATTGGGATAAGTGATAGACAGTGATTGAAGTATCCATCAATCTTGTATAACTTTCAACAGTTTTTTCCCATCAAAATTGAAATTTTTTTCTTAAGTTTCCGACAAAAATAAAAAAAAATAATTTTTTGTCTACATTATCACATTGGTTTGGATTTTGATTGATTAGGCGAGTTACAACGATTTTAAAAGTATTGATCTCATATAGTACGTAAATAGTATATGATATTCTATCGATAAAACATTTGTCCAATTTGATTGCAACCAAAAACCATAATATAACCACAAAACATAAAATCAAAAAAGGAAATCGGTTTTGTTTTCGGTACTCTGACATTCCTGACAAATAGTGTACGTAAGCACACACCAATCTTATTATACAAATGCATACATTATACATATAAATCCAGCTTTAAAATTTATGTTATTTTCTCTCTGCCACATTTTATGTGTGAGTGTGACATAAAAATAAATTTTACATAATTTTTCTTTTCAGAAAATGCAAATTTTTTTTAATGAATACAACAACAAACAATGTGACGTCAATTTATTTCTATTTTCTCGTACACGAGCTTTTCTATTTTAAAATTCGTCTGAATTCAAATTGAAATATGAGAGCTTTTTTCGTTCCAATATACACACCTCCTACATTATATAAAAGGGTACTTAAACTCCTTTTGTTTTATTTATTTAGTTTTTGTTTGGAATAAAAATCTCATTTTAATAACCTGTAATCTGTAATGGCTTAAATGGGGGAGGTAACTTCACATGATTTATTTTTTATTTGATTTGAACAAATTTGTGTTGAATTATTAAAGGAAATTAAATGGTTTTTGTGGAAATTTAAATAAAAAATCAAATTTTTTTCTTCACCTGGTCAGCATTTCTATCAGCTACTTCAATTTCCCCTCAAATGACTGTATCCACTAACGTTTGGATACGTGATGCATAACGGTTTTAATAAATTGGCGATGCTTGTCCTAAGCTTATGTATGAAATTAATTACCTGCAATTAAAATGAAAAACGAAAATTATTTAAACAAAAGAATACATACACAAAACTGACAGATTAAAACAAAAAATGTATTTACTTTTCAATATTTAATTCCTATATTGAAAATGAAATAATAAAACATAAAATACCGTTAACTGAAAATTCCGACAAAATCAAAGTAAATAGATAGTCGGAAAATTTCAAATTTTTTATTTTTGTTTATTTTATTTTAATTTTGTTTTTCCACCAAAAAGGATAGACGGTTCAGTGCTGATTTATTTTGTAAAAAAAAGGGAAATCAATCATCAAAAATCCAGCAACAACTCTATAGCTACACAAGTTATGAAAGACGAAATGTAAATATTGGTTTTAATCTGTTAATGAATTTAATTTGACTTTTATTTTTATAAAGGATTTTTATTTATTTTATAAATGATTTAACTTTTTGGACAATATTTAATTGGTGTTTATTAAGTTAAATAAAAAGAAGCTTTAATCATCGGAAAAATTAATTTTTTTGAATTTTGTTTGCTTTACAAGTAGAACTAAAGCTTCTTTTCTATTAATCTATCAAAATGAATTTCGGTATGGATTTTAAAATATTTTCGTACAAAATTATATTCAAATTGTTTGGTTGAAACAACTTCCAAATAAGTCTTGCAAGAATTGAATTACATATATTAAACAGGCTTATGCGTCGTTCCAGTAACGCTTCTATTAGGAGTGCAAAGGCGGTCATTGTTATAAAATCGTAAAATAAACTAAATTCGATTAATGCACTTACCCAAATCCAACAAAAATATCTTTACAAATTACAGTAATACAATACTAATGCCCGCTTTCACAAAAAGCTAAATAATATTTCCTCCCTATCTTTATCTTTTATTAAATTTCGATTTATTTCATAATATATACAAATTTAACACTAACTAATTTTATTTCTTTTTTTGCATGAAAATTTTAACTGCAGAGCTAAATATTTAACTGCCCAATTTCGTCGAGCTAAATATTTAGGTGAAGGCTAAAAATGGGAAAAATTTACACAAAAAAACAAGTACGAACACAAATTCAAAATTCGCTAAATTAAAACGCGCTCTCGGAAAAATTCGCTTTAGGATTGTCAGTTTTTTAGGTTCATAAAATTGTAGATCTTTTCTATATCAAAAAAATTTGAAATCAAAAAATTCGTAATTTTCTGTAGAATATAAATAAATAATATAAATAAATTTTTAAGTTGGTTAAAGTTCAAAATTTAGAATAAATATGAGAAAAAAATTTGTGAGCGTTGAGCATCTGGTTAATCAGTTTATGGTTCGATAGCCTGGTCTTATATTCAAACTTTGTTTTGATGCCGAATAAGTCTTTTATTCAATACGTGGCTACAGCTTTATACTCATTATTCTCCTGTTATTCAATTATTAATCACTCAACATTCATTTATCAATAGTGAATAATAAGTGAATAATCAGTGAATAATCAATGATTAATTACTGAATATTGAGTAAATATTTAGTGAATGAAGCATGTATTATTTGGGAGAATAAAATGTGTGAATCATCTGTGAATAAAGAGTGAACGATAAGAGAATATTAAACGAATAATTCGTGAAAATGAGTCAGTAATAAGTGAAATTATTATTCATCAGTGATTAATGAGGGAATTTTAGTCGAAAATTGGTTGACTTTGGGACTATTTTAATAAAAAGTTGAAAAAAAGGATCAAAATATTTTGAAATGCCTGCTTATGGGTTTGAAGAATTAATTGTTATTCTTCAAATAATAAAATTCATCCTAAGCAGGTGTTTTGAAAAAAATATCTCTACGCACGTTTGAAAAAAAAATTGTTGACAACAAAACTTCAAGAATTCTGGCAGCAATTTCTTTTCCGGTTTTTCCAGAGAATGGATCGAAGCAAATAAAACGTATGATCAATGTAGTTTGTTCTCGGTGTGAGCAATCAGGAGTGGCATCGACGATATTTGCGAAATATTTATTTTGTATTAATTTTTCAAGAATGATTTTCTCTTTAAATGATCCGCATAATTCAATAAATTCATATTGTATGCGAGTAGATAGCTAATGTACTTGTAATCTTGAATGTTTTTCCTGCGAAGCAGGAACTCGCTGAATGTGATTATTTTTTGCTATAATATTGGGTTCACCTTCAAACCAATATTAAAAATGTTTATTAAAATGTTAAATTAAAAATAATTTCGTATAAAAAAAAGGAATAGAAGTTTCAAACAATTCGGGGCCCCTAAAAATCGGGGGCCCGGCTGTCCTTCCCTCTGATTGGCTCAATACAACTATAACATTGAAAACGATTTTAAAGTATCCTATTGTGTAAACGGTGACCTGCTGTTATTTTTATTTTAAGACATTAATCCTTTGCTTAGGGGAAGTGAATTTTGAGATATTTCTTTTTGAAATCATTATCTACTAGGCGCTATAGCATAATATTAATATAAGTAGATCTCGTAAAATATAAAAAAGTGATTCAACTAAGTTTAATAATTTTTTCAAACGTATTTAAACGATTTGTTTGCTGAATAATTTAGTAAAATAAACAGAAACTGTTCAAAATTATGATTGATATTTCTTATTGGCATCATTACAATTCGTTTTGTTTTGGTATGAAAAATTATATCCGGCAAATGGCTACCCTAGCATTGAAGCAAACTTTGGCTCTAACAGACTGGAAATGATTGATGTAAACCTTGCTTTTAAGACAGCCCCACAAGAAAAAATTTGGTGGTGCCAAATCGAGCGATTTGAGTAGCCACATAATATCGCCGTAATTTTTAGAGGATTTCCCAGTGGCCACAATGGGTTAAATCAAGAGGGCGAATTGTGTGGGTGTGTTGAGAAAAATTCAGTAAAATTGTTCGACTTTTTTATCCATCGGATGATGCAACATCAAATCAATAAAAATTCGGAGAATTCTTCACCCCAAAGTCGGACGTAAACTACTAAAGATACGAATTTGAGAAAATACAAAAAGCCGGGGACACGTTTTGACGGCAAATGAGAATCATGAAGCAATTATAATAAGTTCAATAAAAATAATTAAAAAAATATTGAAGATCCAAAGTATGTCGCACTTTAGTTTCACCAAATTTATGGTGGAGCGATTTTTGTTTCTTTTAAAATCAATGCAAACGATAAACAGGACAATATCAGTAGGGTACTCTGAATACCCAAATGTAACGCAATGCTGAAATGCATAACATCGACATGGCCGATTGGTAGTTTATTGAAGCTAGTGAGTCACCTTCGCGAAGGCCTATTTCTATTGAGGACTTCTAAAATATGATTTTAAATGATTGTAAAATAAAATAATGAAAAATTAAATGTTTTTTATTTCGTGACATCACATTTTGTGTAAGGAGGCCACAATACACAAATAAGAGATAATATTCGATATTTATGTCAACCAAATCTTATAAAAAATGGTTTGAACCTGCTGACAGATTTTTCTATAAAAATTTTAAGTATTTTCTCTTAATTTAAATTTAAATCCAATATAAGTTCATGTCACACAAGATATAAAATAAATTGGTAAAATAAAAATCGAATCCAATCAATATTTTCTATTTATTTATATACATATTTTGTTATGAGAATGTGTTTTTTCTTCTTCTTTTAAGTTTATTGGAAAATCAGTTGGATATTTAAAACAAAACTTCGTAAATACGAGGTAAGTTCACCAGACGAGAAAAAAGGTAAAACATTTATTGGTATTTTCATAAAATTATTAAAGCATACAAAGCTTTGAAGAGCTTTGATGAAAATAAAATATGGATAAAAAAAGTTAAATTTAAATTGAAAAAGGAGCTTTGATGGTTAATATAGAATAAATCTATATACAAATTATAAATTCAACTGCTTCCTGTACATAAATCACCTTTTAGCTGCGGCATATAACAAAACAATATCAAATTTATATTAAGTTTCCTAAAATATATAAAAAACAAAATATTGTACAGTATTAATTTGGATTTATTATTGCCCAGCATACCTAAAAAAGAACAACCAACAACCTTTGTGGTTCCCTGTCATAAAAACACAATTACATGAACTTTTTTCGAAAATAAATTGGACTTTAAGCTGGTCTTTAAAGTAATTAAATTTGTTTTCAAACTAACGGAAAAGCGATTAAAATAAAATAAAATGAATTGTTTAAAATTTTGGGGTACGAAACGATTAGGGGATGCTTCAACTTACTTTATTGGGGGATAAAATCGAAAATTAATCGAATTTTAGATGAGAAATGTGAATGAGCTTTTTTACGAATTACTTGCGTGTTTCTTTTGGTTTAACGAGCATGTGTAATTATTTATAATCACATTTACGTTAATAATAGCTTCAGTATATGTATGTATGTAAGTAAAATCGATTGTAACTGATTATAAAGAGACTAAAACGAGCTTAACGGAAATTTGTGTTCAATCCATGTTTGGTTGTCGCCCGTTATCATGAACATAAAAAAGGAGTTGTTGTACCAATAAATTTATTTTGGTGAATCCACCGAAACGAACCAATAAAATTTCATTTCGGTAGTAAAATTTTTATTTGCTAACTAGATTTGATGAATTGATTAGATATATAGTAGAAAGAATTTTATTTAGGGTCCAATGATTTTCTTAGAAATTAGATAAATTTATTAGCTTATACAATATATACATGAACCTATTTATTGCGATAAATTTCGAATCAATTTTCCGTTCAATGATGTTCTTGAAATAAATTGGTATTAAAAATAAAATAAATACAATATTGTAGAAGGAAAAATAATATTAAATTGGAAAAATAAAATGGTTCTATCTACCTACCTACCTACCTACCTATACCTTCTGCAGTTCTACTATTTTATACACCAAAATGTATTCATCAAAAATCAATATTTTAGTTTAGATGCGACATTTTTATCAAAATATCAAACCGAAAAGGATAACTAGTAAAAAAAAATACTTGACGTGAACAAGGATAATAAAATACGTTTAATCTATGTACATATGTATACAGAATATAAGCAACAAACAGATGAGAAAAGTCTAATTTTTTCAAGTATATGATGACACAAATTAATTGAGCTTTTTTGTTCTTCACATATTTATGTGCTTTTCTCATTGTTTGCTAAAACAAAAATCACTTAAGTTATTGAAAAAAGGCAACGATAAGATAATGGATACTATTCATATTTTGCTGTAAGTATAGGTCTTATTGATAGGAGGTAATAAATGTAAACAAAGGTTTAATCGATGGCAAGATTTTTTCAAGATTTGTTAATTAGCACAATTAATTTTTATTGTAAATGGTTTTGTGATTGCAAGTAATTTGTGCAATCTGTATTATTATTAAAAAATATTTTCGGTGCATTTTGAAAATGAAAATAAGTAAATTCATTCACGAATCGAAAAAAAATAACTGGGAAAAGCTTACTCATTTCATTATCACTTAGTTCATCAAAAAAAGAAAAAGCAACTGGGATCATCTAACTTTTTACAACCTTGGATTGCATCGCTTAGCTCAAAAGGTCAAAAAGCACCTTAACGTCAAGTTCCTTTGACTGAACAACTTTAACATTTTTTTTCGGAAAGAAGAAGGCACTCCTACAACGAAATCAAAAATTTCATGGCCAGAAATCAAATCACATCGAAAGTGCTGTTATAAGGTTTCTATATTTATTTATAATGAACATTTTTCTCAAGTGATCGGTGTTAAATTGGTGAACACAAATATAAATAGTATAGTATTATAATATTATTTTTGGTGGCTTTAACATTAATTTATTAAATTCCGATGATCTATTAGTTTTAAGTTACATGGGCTTGTTGAATTCACTTGGTCATGGCCCATGGGTGCTTGAACAAAGTTGATCAATTGTATGCGACAACATCTAAGAATGGTGTAAGTACCTTAATAGACCACATATTTACTGATTTAATGAAATTTTCATATGGATTGGATACAACGGATTCACCCCTATCTGATCATAAACAACTCTTTCTAAAGGTAAAACAGGTTAGCGTTCCTTTAAAGGGTACTTGTGTTCAAAGTTTTAAATTATGTTAAAATATTCTATGATCCAATACTCAAAAGCATACAATTTTAAGGTCCTTGATTGCTGCAAAAATCAAAAACTGAAAAGGCGAAACTGTTACAGCCATGTAAGACAGTATATAAATAAACCTCAAGATTTGTGGAATTATGTTAATGGAATTATTGTTAACAAATCTGTCAATTCGGACAGTATTCGAGCTTTATTAATTAATATTCAAAAGTCATTTTCACTATCTGTCCCTAACTTATTTATCTGCAGATTATTAAATTTTTCTTAAATTTATTTACGATCATGTAACTGAAAATTATATCATTATCTTTGAGCGCTAATTTATTTATTCTTAATTCATGCATGCGTTTTATTAGTTTCTCCAACTTTGAATCCATTTCCAAAGCTAGATTATTACTGACAAATACAGTTACATTTTAACCCTTTTATATCTCCTATAAATGTTTGTACCTCTTTATTCTTATTTAATTCTCCTAATGAGACATCTAAACTTTCAATTCTAAATTGCAATTGCTTTACATTTTTTACTTCGGTAATCGACGTACATTCCCACGCATAGAGTTGATCAGTCTCTCGCTTTGGTTTTTCTAACGTAACACTAATACTATTTTCTTCTAATTTCTTCTTCACATTTCTTGTAACTACATTTAGTGTTACTTTTGTGATTAACGATTTCAGAGCTTGTATATCCCAAACTATTCTTGAGAGCGCATCCGCATTCGTATTTAATTTCCTTTGCTTAAAAATTATTTCAAAATCATAATCCATTAAATTTAACCTAATTTTAGTCATTTTAGATGATGGGTTTTTATTTGTAAAAAGGCTTAGTAGCGGTCTATGGTCAGTAATTTCAGTAAAACTGTTACCATACAGATACAGCCTGAAATAATTTATGGCCCAATGAATTGCTAAGAGTTCCTTCTCTATTTTCGGTTTATTTAATTCATATTTGTCCATTAATCTACTTGCATACGCAATGTAGATTTTTTCCAACGTCTCCTTGAGATAAAATCGATCTTAGTGTAAAATTTGATGCATGTTGTTAAGACAAATTCCTCGTAAAAGTTAGGGTATTGGGGGATTGGTGGATTGATTAGTTTTGCTTTTTAAAAGATTGAAGGATTGTTCACACTCATGTGTCCAAATGAATTTTCACCTTATTTTAACAATGTATTTGAAGGTTTTGCTATTAATGGAAAATCACGAATGCATTTTCTATAGTAATTGCAAAATGCAACAAATCTAGGGCGAGGATAATTTTTGATAATTTCATATTTCTCAGAATCTGGTTTTACATCTTCATCGGTAATGTGATGACCTATATATTATATAACTTCTTTTGTTAGAAAATTACATTTTGATGGATTGATTTTTAAATTATGGGGCCACAGTCTCTGTAATACTTTAATTAAATTAGAATTATGATGTGTTGATCCACATCCAAAAATAATTATATCATCTACATAAAGAAAAGCAAGTTCATCTAAACCGACTAATGCTTAATGACACGACTAATGATAACATTCTTTGAAAACTATTTGTGGAGACTTTTAGTTCAAAAGGTAATCTTTTAAATTGAAAATGCCCTTGATTCGTTGAAAGCGCAGTCATATGACGTGATTCTTTTTCTAACTCTATCTGGTGAAACGAACTTGTTAGATCAAGCGTAGAAAAAAATTTTGCTCGGCCCATATTGTCTAAAGCATCTTCTAGTCGTATTAGCGGAAACTTATCACCACCATTATTTTTTTATTCAATTACCTGAAATCAACTATTGATCTAACTTTTTTATTTGCATCTGGAGATTTTTTTGAAACTACTAATAAAGGGGAATTGTAAGGACTTACTGAAGGTTCTATAATATCATTATCTATTAGTTTCTTTACTTCTTTACTTATTTCTTCTTTTATGTCTTCTTTTAATATTTCTTATTTATAAAAATTATTTGTTGTTAGCTTATCACCCGTTATTCATAATCATTATTATTTTCTAAATTAATTTCCTTAATTATTTTCTTATATCTTTCTTCATTCGATATATTATTACTATAGTTGTTGCATATTCTACATACGTGGTAGTCACTTAAGATTCAAAATTCTCTATTTGAACAGATTCTTCTGTAGTATTTAATATTTTTATATGTGCAATACCATTTTTCGGAATTAATGTGTTGCAAATAAATACTCCTCTTCTTATTTTATCACTTAACACTACACTATAACTATTTCGCTTAATATTTAATGCTTGTGAAATTTCTTTTCTAGTGGGTATTTTAAAAATGTTTTGCTTGAGCAAACTCGTTTCCATTGGTAAGACAATTTCTTCTTCTTGAATTTTTTTTCAAAATTGTAAAGGTTTATAATCAATTATATTGGATTTGATTCAAAAAATCCCTACCTATTATACCATCGGTAATAATGGGAAAACCTTCATCTACAATATGCATTTTCTGCTTTATACTTTGTCTATCTATTTTAAAATTTGCAAATACAGTCCCTATCGAATAAGTTACAGAGTCTGTTACTCCTGTAATTCTACACTTTTCCTTTTCATTAATTCCTAAATTCCTAATTATCTTATTTACTTTAATTACAGATATATCCAATCCTGTATCACCAGATATGTCAAGACGTCTCCTGACAAATCAGATTTTAATACAATCAGGTTCCATTGATTAATACATATTAATGAATCGACATTTCGTCCATTTGCGCTATAATTTCCTCCTGTGCTGTTGTAGGAGGAGGCATCTCGTTTCCCGAATGTTGTAATACTCTAATATTTCGATTTCTTGGATTATATCTATTCTGTGTATTAACATTATTATTGAAATTGCCACTAGCATTGGAATATCTAAAATTCCCACGATTATTTAAATTTCTTAGATGCAAAACAATATTCGTGTCACTTTTCAATATTTTTAAAGCATCACGAGCAATCTCTTTAGCTTCACTCAACGTTTTCAGTCTACTGGCTATTACAGTAGGTTTTAACTTTTCAACTAACCCTTTTTTGAATGCATTCAGCCCTATTTGGTCTGATATCTTATAGATTGTTTTACAATCAGCGCCCTGAAGGTTTCTTTTTTGAACTAAATTCCAGTGCAGTTCTTCTCAATACAAAAATTCTATCAAAACAATTTTTTAATTGGTCAAAAGTTATCATTCCATCAGCAATATTTAGATCCATCTTCACTTAAAAAAAATCACAAAAAATGCACAACAAAACAACACATTTCTCAAAACCAAATTTTCTTAAATGCCTACACTTAAATTCTACTCTTAAATTTTTACATTATTTATATAATCTAGTTTTTTATTTTATTCTATCTACGCATTTGAAGCTCGTACCGCAGCATCTGTTATTTTTACTATCAAATGCTTTTTGTAGCGACGAAAAATTTCTCTTAATAATAGCATTGCTACAACTAGTATTATAAATATGATTATTACCTCAAGGTATCCTATGTTTCCTTTTTCTTCGTTTATAATTTCAATTTTTTCGTTGACGTTGTTGTTGTTTGTCGTCTGCTGGACAGGCTGGCTCTACTCTATCTCCATTGTCCTAAATAGGTGCACCAGAAAAATATCCATACATTCACTCGTACTTATTTCTTTATTTTTTTCTTATATCCCCAAAATTTTTAAGTGGTGGACCCACTCTCGTCTTTGTTGTATTTTATATATTATGTTAATGCGACGGACATTAACCCGACTTCACTTCACTGTTTTATTAATTTTTCTTTTTAGTTATGTGGTATCTATCACCACATCTACGTTGTTATTATTATTTTAGTTAGTTCTTGTCTTTTTCTTTTTTTCACTTATAACCGTTTTTACCACTACACTAATAACCATCCGTAATTCGCAATTCGCATTTTAAAATTTATTGACCGCCATGTAATGTTTTAAATTGCAAATGTTTATATTTCACTTCATCAAACTAAATTACATCTTTATATCGTTTTATTAATTAATTATTCATTTACATATTCACAGTTTTTCTTACATTTTTACTTCTGTTCAATTCTATGTCTCTGCTATATCTTCTTATATACTATTTCCCAATTTAATTTTTATTAGTAAGCATATTTTATATAATCAGCACAAATTAAAAATATAATTTGTGGCCTAAATTCCAATGCGTATTTAGACTTTTCGATTTTAAAATATGCTTAATTTACACTTATAATTTAATGACCTAAAGTAACTTATATTATTTATTAAATTTTAATTTAATTTTATTATATGATGATGGCAATATGGCATCACAACATGATTCATTTTAAGGATTCAATTTATGATTTTAAATACGTATTTGAACTTATTTTTCACAGTGCATACCTGTATACGAAACAGTATTCAGTTTCCTTTATTCAAAGAAAGCTGATTGTGTGGTGCAAGCTGATCTGTTTGAATTCTAGCATAGATTAAATCATAAACACCAGATATACAATTTTTTTTTTAAATTTTTACGTCTCAGCGATGACCCTACGAAAATTAATACTATTCTCACGATGGGAAAATTTCTTCACTTTTCAGTCAGTAATAACTTCGGCTATATTTTTACGGCGATTTCCGAAATAGAATCAGAAACGACGTGCGTTCTTTTGTGGGTTGCCAACTGAGTTATTGAGCTCCTCGGCATTTAAGCCAAGTACAAGCGCAGGCATCTTCCTTGCCAAGCGACCGCCATTTTTCCACAATTTTATAATTCTTCCGAATATATTTTATTTTTCATTTCTTTATTTATTTTTTGGCTTCAACTCCGACCGGTAAATAAATAAATCTCAATGGATTCAGCAAAACAATTTTTTTATTTTATAAAAATTTATCGAAGTTTGTCATGTGATAGGTGCATGTAAACAGAAGTTTCTTTTCTTTAAAATGTTTTTCTGTTTTTTATTTGACTGCCTCCATATCCCAAAAATTGAGAATTGCAGAATAAAAATGTTCGATAGAAGTTGTTGGTTTTTGAGGGGAACACAACTAAACTATTTTGACTGATCCTGAATCGATTTAAATTTTTTTCTCGTACAAATCTCTCTTGAAAAGTAATGGCGCTTTAAAAAAAACTCAGATAAAAATATTTATTTTTAATAAATATTTATTTATATCTCACTGTACCAATTCACACTCTTTATTAATTTCAAAGCTTAAAATACAAATTCTTTTTGTTTTATTTTTATTTTAAAATGCTTATTTCCATACCGATTTTTTTCATTTTCCCACTATAACAAAGTTTTAAGTAATGTAATCGCGAAAAAAATTTTGTTCAAGATTTTCACATTTCTCGACGAATTAAGTTATGAGGGGTCCGGGTAACATATGTATGGTATCGAACGCGATATTGATTGGCTGTTCAACCAATTGTGATAATCGGGGAAGTGGTGTTACAATTTAGGAAAATCCGTGACACCATTTAAGGACGTCCTCTTCTTAAAATAACTAAGAATTATAGTAAAATGCCAGTAATTTTTTATTTCTGTTTTACAAACCATGAACAAAGGAGTAAAAATTTAATTTGAATTTTTTATGAATTTTTTCTCAAGAAAATTTAATTTTAAATTAAACGACTTTTAATACGAGCAAAAAAAAGCTCAAAAGTTCGTATTTCATTTTTGGTGTTAATTTTTTTCTGGTTTTCATTCCACAATAATTATTTATTTATAATGTAATTCATGGTTACTTGCCCAAGCTGTTGTTTCATTGTACATACATACAATATACATATTATAACATAAACATTTTTATTGATTTATTTATATTTTATTGTATGCGTATTTGTTTAAATTGGGTTGGTTCATTTTGTCTGAACGCATATAACTTTTAAAGCCCGACCAAATATAAACGATCATAAATAATTCCAAATTTTATCGTTTTACATATGTTTTTATCAATAAAATAAAAATATATATTTTCCAAAATTACATTATCCATTCAACCCTTTCATGATAGATTATGATATTCCAATGATTATGATTGACATAAAACTGATTGATATTTTTATATATTATGTACATAATTCAAGTTTAACCGTCATTCAATTTGATGAGAAATTGATTAGACACAACGAGAAACCGTATTTATATTTTTATTGGATTTTTTATCATCTAAAAATAATCAATCGAATTTTAATAATTAAAATTAAAATGTGCCAAATAACAATGTACTGAATTTCAAATATTATGTTTAAAATATTTAAATTAACAACCAACGAGATAACATACATACATAAATCATAAAAAACTATTCTCCGCATAAAATGTTGCTTTGTTATCAACTCATTAAAATCAACTAAAATTTAATTGAGCGAAGAAAATTTTTATTCTTAGTTAAATATTAAAAATCAACTTAATAAAAATATAATTATGAATATTCCATTATTCCTTGCGCTCTCAAATCAAATGGGAAGAGTAAAATAATTTCCTTAACTCCAAGAATAACCATTAACTTCATCTGTTACATAATTTTGTTTGTGTGCTCTTTTTCCTTATTCATGATGATAACAATGATAATTTAGTAGATATTTTGTGTATCTAAAACTCATCTAATATCTTCTTCACAATTTAGAGAAGAATATCGGCGGAGTCATCGAGGAAGTCGAAATAAAAAAATAAAAAAAATGTTTTTGGTAAAATCTACTTTGCCCTTTTTTCTTGCCTAAGTTATAATTTCTTTTTTTTTTTCCTTTGGTGTTGTTGTTTTGTATGGCACGCATTTTCCTTATATTTTCCTTTCCAGTTTTTTTTTCTTCAGCGATACCGAATGGAAAATAATAAATTCAATCGACTGGTAAATTATATCTGAATGAAATCCAGATGGTTTTTTTTCCTTTATGCCTGTGTATATTCGAATACGTAAGTTGTTTGAAAGCAGTTTATGTGGTAGGTGTTATTCTTGTTTTCATACATATTTTATATGTAGGCTCGTATGTATATAGGAATAAAATAAAATTCTATTTTCATTTCGATTTTTCATGATCAAATATCATTTTAATGGATATAATGATAATAATGGATGATGAAAATTAGTTTTTATTTTCTTATTTCTTAAGATTGAATTACCCGAAAAAAATTGTTTATTATATTATACAGAACTGAAATTTTATTAAGACGAAGAAAGGGGGATTGTTATATTTTATGAATTGGAAATTCAATAAATTTTGTTATTTTTATGTAATAATAATGTTAATGGGATCTTACATTTGGATGAGAATTACGTGTTATAATTCACTTTAATTTATTTTGATCCTGTAATTACACGATTAACCGAAGAATTTTTAATGAAGGTATATATACACACATTTTTAAAATTTTTTAAAAACACTTGTTAAATATTTCGCAAAATTACAAAAGGTTTAAAAAATCACTCGATCGATTTCGGCTTATTAGGCCATCATCAGGAGTATCTACTAAACTGTAAAAATAAAAATGTAGTTAGATATATATATATAGTTGGAAAAAGCAAAAAGTGAAACCAAAATATACCAATAAAAAAAATGTGGGAGTGGTAAAAAATAAAAATTAAAAATTAAAAAAGGGGTGAGTTAAACACAGGTAAAATTGGTGAGAGCAATAAACATTAAAAAATAAAAATTAAAAGAGGGTGAGTTAAACACAGGTATATGATTATTGATTAGTCAACGGTCGAATAACAAAATTCCAGATGTTGATTTTTTTATTTTTTATAACCCGACGAATTAGTAATTTTATGGTATGGAATGAGTATGTGAATAAAACAATGCGGGGTCGGTAATTGGTGAGAAACGGATTTCTCTCTGTTCGTTGAGGATATTTTGGTTAAGAAATATAGCTTTTCGGATTTCGTAAGATTCTAAGTTGTCTAAACGTCTGCTTTTTGGTTGTACATGCAATATTTCTAAATTGTTTAAACTGGATGTGTGATTTTCTAACGTTAAATGATTATAAAGGGATGATTCATGGCTACCAGATAAATGTTCTTTAACTCTAACTTCAAAATTACGCCCAGTCTGTCCGATATAAGAGGAACTACAATCATTGCAATTGATCTTATAAACGCCAGACTTGGAAAGGCGATCAATTCTTGGTTTGTTGTTAAAAATCATTTTCTTAATTGTATTATTGTTATAAAAAGCAAAGCTAATATCTGTATATTGTGTCACGATGTTACTAATCCGTTGACTAGTTTTTCCTATATACTCTAAGCGGCGCCAATTTTTCGGCATTGGACTATCAGGTGGATAAATGTTAGCTAAAGCTTTATGCTTCAGTTTTCTGTTTAATAGCTTTAATATAGTCTTAGCTGCATAACCGTTATTCGCTGCTATTTCTAAAATTATATTAAGCTCTTTGTTATAATTGGATATGGTCAAAGGAATGTTTATTAATCTATCTAAGAATGAGTGGAAAGCTGACATTTTAATATTATGGGGATGGTTTGACGAGTTAGGTATAATGGCGTCTGTATACGTGGGTTTTCTATAAATTTTGAACTCTAATGAAGAATTAATTCTGGTTATTGTTATATCTAGAAAGTTAATAGATTTGTTTTCTTCTTTTTCTACCGTAAAATTAATGGTGGGATATTGAGAATTTAACCAAGTGAGAAAAGAGGTTAATAGCCTATCAGTTCCATTCCATAGACATAGTATGTCATCAACATATCTGTACCAAAAGATCATATGACGGAAATAAGGATTATTGCTTGATACAATCGTTTGTTCGAAGAAATTCATGAAAATTTCTGCTAACAAAGGAGCCCATCGGTAGACCATCAGTGAATCTGAAATACTTATTATCAAAGCAAAAATAATTTTGTTTAATACAAGTTTCAAATATCAGCTTCAGTTCATTCCGAAGGCTTCCATCTGCAACATCCCTATCTAAGTAAGTATAAACTATTTGAGACAAAATGTTAATTGGAATAGAAGTGAAAAGACTAGCAACGTCAAACGAAACTAATTTTGAGTGTAGTGGAATATCAACATCTTGAATTTTGCTAATCAATTCTACCGAGTTCTTAACCGAGAAAGCCGAAACGAAATTGGTATGACTGTTGAAAAAGTTTATGAAACCCTTACATAGCTTGTAGGCAGGTGCATTGCAATACGCTACTATTGGTCTAATTGGAATGCCTTCTTTATGGATTTTAGGTAAACCATAAAGAATTGGGGCAGATGGATTCATAACCGTGTACCTCCAACCAGTGCCATCAAAGACCTTTGGGCATTGGTTGATACACTTACTGACCAAAGTCTTAAATGACCTAGTAGGATCTCTATTGAGCTCTAATGCGTTGCTTTCTGTAATGAAATCAGAAATTTTATTGTAATAATCGATTCTTGTGAGAACAGTGATCGTATTGCCTTTATCCGCTTTACAGGCTATCAGGTCATGATCACGTAACTTTTTCTTAATCGTACCAATCACTTTAAGGTTATTATTAGAAGAAAAACAGAAGAATGAGAGGAGATAGAGGAACAACTTATGTCTCCATCTTAAAGTTGTTCATACTGAGTTAGCGGCTCGCTTGCATTCTGTTGAGTTTGACTGGTTGGATAATAAGTTTCGTGCCGAGGTAGCCGAAATTTCTCATATTCAATATGTAAAGCAAAAAGCTAAACTGGATGTGTTGCGAGACAAGGCGTATCCACGTAACCATAGAGGTAATAGTGGTATGTCTGGTTTCCAATTCCATTCACGTTTTAAGAACTTGTCTTCCGTTGGCTTCAGTGGCGTAGAGGTTCAAATGCTGAGCAATGGAGTAAATTTTGCTCCTGTGCCAAATACAATCGGCGTTCAGTCATTTGAAAGTCTCGCTATAGATGCCGAAACTGCCTTATCCGGCCAGTCAACCCAACTGAAAGCAATATGTGCGTTACAAATTAAGAAAGGCTTGAGTAACGCTTCCTCCTCTATCTCCTCTCATTCTTCTGTTTTTTCTTCTAATAATAACCTTAAAGTGATTGGTACGATTAAGAAAAAGTTACGTGATCATGACCTGATAGCCTGTAAAGCGGATAAAGGCAATACGATCACTGTTCTCACAAGAATCGATTATTACAATAAAATTTCTGATTTCATTACAGAAAGCAACGCATTAGAGCTCAATAGAGATCCTACTAGGTCATTTAAGACTTTGGTCAGTAAGTGTATCAACCAATGCCCAAAGGTCTTTGATGGCACTGGTTGGAGGTACACGGTTATGAATCCATCTGCCCCAATTCTTTATGGTTTACCTAAAATCCATAAAGAAGGCATTCCAATTAGACCAATAGTAGCGTATTGCAATGCACCTGCCTACAAGCTATGTAAGGGTTTCATAAACTTTTTCAACAGTCATACCAATTTCGTTTCGGCTTTCTCGGTTAAGAACTCGGTAGAATTGATTAGCAAAATTCAAGATGTTGATATTCCACTACACTCAAAATTAGTTTCGTTTGACGTTGCTAGTCTTTTCACTTCTATTCCAATTAACATTTTGTCTCAAATAGTTTATACTTACTTAGATAGGGATGTTGCAGATGGAAGCCTTCGGAATGAACTGAAGCTGATATTTGAAACTTGTATTAAACAAAATTATTTTTGCTTTGATAATAAGTATTTCAGATTCACTGATGGTCTACCGATGGGCTCCTTTGTTAGCAGAAATTTTCATGAATTTCTTCGAACAAACGATTGTATCAAGCAATAATCCTTATTTCCGTCATATGATCTTTTGGTACAGATATGTTGATGACATACTATGTCTATGGAATGGAACTGATAGGCTATTAACCTCTTTTCTCACTTGGTTAAATTCTCAATATCCCACCATTAATTTTACGGTAGAAAAAGAAGAAAACAAATCTATTAACTTTCTAGATATAACAATAACCAGAATTAATTCTTCATTAGAGTTCAAAATTTATAGAAAACCCACGTATACAGACGCCATTATACCTAACTCGTCAAACCATCCCCATAATATTAAAATGTCAGCTTTCCACTCATTCTTAGATAGATTAATAAACATTCCTTTGACCATATCCAATTATAACAAAGAGCTTAATATAATTTTAGAAATAGCAGCGAATAACGGTTATGCAGCTAAGACTATATTAAAGCTATTAAACAGAAAACTGAAGCATAAAGCTTTAGCTAACATTTATCCACCTGATAGTCCAATGCCGAAAAATTGGCGCCGCTTAGAGTATATAGGAAAAACTAGTCAACGGATTAGTAACATCGTGACACAATATACAGATATTAGCTTTGCTTTTTATAACAATAATACAATTAAGAAAATGATTTTTAACAACAAACCAAGAATTGATCGCCTTTCCAAGTCTGGCGTTTATAAGATCAATTGCAATGATTGTAGTTCCTCTTATATCGGACAGACTGGGCGTAATTTTGAAGTTAGAGTTAAAGAACATTTATCTGGTAGCCATGAATCATCCCTTTATAATCATTTAACGTTAGAAAATCACACATCCAGTTTAAACAATTTAGAAATATTGCATGTACAACCAAAAAGCAGACGTTTAGACAACTTAGAATCTTACGAAATCCGAAAAGCTATATTTCTTAACCAAAATATCCTCAACGAACAGAGAGAAATCCGTTTCTCACCAATTACCGACCCCGCATTGTTTTATTCACATACTCATTCCATACCATAAAATTACTAATTCGTCGGGTTATAAAAAATAAAAAAATCAACATCTGGAATTTTGTTATTCGACCGTTGACTAATCAATAATCATATACCTGTGTTTAACTCACCCTCTTTTAATTTTTATTTTTTAATGTTTATTGCTCTCACCAATTTTACCTGTGTTTAACTCACCCCTTTTTTAATTTTTAATTTTTATTTTTTACCACTCCCACATTTTTTTTATTGGTATATTTTGGTTTCACTTTTTGCTTTTTCCAACTATATATATATATCTAACTACATTTTTATTTTTACAGTTTAGTAGATACTCCTGATGATGGCCTAATAAGCCGAAATCGATCGAGTGATTTTTTAAACCTTTTGTAATTTTGCGAAATATTTAACAAGTGTTTTTAAAAAATTTTAAAAATGTGTGTATTAAGTGTGTTTCGCCAAGTGCCTACGGCAGAAAGTATAAGAAGTATGGAAGGTATATATGTATGTATAATATATGTAGGTATATAAAAGACTTATTGGTCAAAGTTTTGAACTTTTAGGATATTGAATAAAAACTCGGTTTTGGTGTTTTTCTTTATTAAAGCTCTATTGATGATATTTAAATTGTTAACTTTAAATATCATAAATACAGCTTCAATCAAGAAGACTTGCGAAATCGTCTTCTTATAAATTCAGTAGATTTACTTCTTAAAATAGCTCACTAAATCAAATGAGCGGTTTTCACTAAAGTTTTAATCAAAATTAATGTGATATATTACAACTCTTTAAAAAAAAAATTTAATAAACTTTCAACAGCATTCATTTATTAAAAACAAGTGTTAAAACTGTTATTCTCTCTTTTATGTAAGCTTGTACAAGATATGTACGTGGAAACATCTTTAAAGAATGGAAAGGATATTTTTAAGGAAATTTTGTACGTCATTGGTGATATAAAATAAAATTCAGTTTGTTCATTTCTATTTTCTAACCAACGTTCTACTTACGTATAGTGAAAATAATATCTCAGCGAAATTCTGACAGCTCTCGCGCATCAAAACAAATGGCTTAAACACAGCGATGTATTTAGGCTAATTTATTTACATTTTGAGGTTAGAATTTATCTATTTTGAATTATGTTTTTCCTCAAATTTATTCACAATAATTAATGTAATTTTAATTTAGATAACACACTAGCACTAGAACTTTTGATAACATTTAAGATAATTTTAATGTCATTAGCTTGTCTCGAACAAATTGAAATTTAAAATCGAGTTTTTTTATTGTTTTGCTTTAACACGAAAAATGATATTTCTTTCTAAATATGCCTAGTTCGTACCTTAAATGGGTATAACGTTACATATCCAGTGGTGTTGTTAATATTTTTTAATTTCACAAGTTATTTTAGAATTTACCTAGAAAATAATGAGAATTTTTAATATTTTCCAGTATAAATTACATTATGTAATGGAATCAAATTTCACATATCTTTATTTATAATTTTTTTTGTTTTTAAAACTATTACTCAGCCGACCCTTCTCTGAATTTTTAATTTATTTTGCCTACTTCACTGTTGGCTGCGCACAACGATGAAAAAATGAGTTTCGCTGAGATATTATTTTCACTATAAGTACATGTTGCCTATATTTTATGATTACGGTGAAGATTAATAATAAAAAAAATTGCAATTGTCATTCCATTTCTTGAGTTTGCTAAAGCACCATCTAAATAAATAAAGTAACATAAACGGTTTTTATAAACTGTACAATTTGAAAAAACGTAATGAAACAAATTTTGTTTATAATTAATTTTTCTCTGAAGATGTCGGAATATACCGTCGAAACGTAGGGGTATATACAAAATAAAAATAAGTTAAAAAACAATTAAATCGTTTTAATAAAGTAAAAATAAACATGTTTTAGCCGAAGTGTAATTTTCTAAATAACTACAGCTTATTTAATCCTGATCATTCTTGGATCACAACCCAAGTATAACAAAGCTGAAAACATGAATTTTTTTTCAGCATATTGGTACAAAAAATCGGAAAATGATGAAATTGGGTTGGGTTTCCAAATTCCAACTTTTAACACAGCAAAGATGCTGGCGTTGGTGTGTACTTTTTTATTTTGTGTTTACAAATTTTTAATTTTACAACTTTAGTTTTGTGTGAGACGCCATTATGAATGGTTGTGTTTTGTTTTTACTATAACTTAAATTTTATTTTTTGTGTTGTGCGATTATTTTTGGGTTTGTAGAATTTTTATTTTTGTGTCTACGAATTAATAATAATAATAAATTCGATTTTTATTTATAGATGAACGCGAATTGGATTATTTTGTTCGTTTTTTTTTACTATGATTTAATTTAAAAAATTGTAAATAAAAAAATAAAAAATATTGTGTTAATAAAATTTTAAAATAAAAAAAAAAATTAGTTTTATTTAAGTAGCCATGTTTGATTGTTTGTATGTATGTATGTAAAAGCGAAATTTCCCCGCCAAATTTTATATTGTAAGCCCCGCCCATCTTTGTGCGACATAACCTCACTTTTTTTGTCATCATTTTCCGATTTTTGTGGCCAACTTTCATAGTAAATCTTAGAATAAGTCGGACATTATTTCGGAAAAAAGTCGGTGATGAAATCAGCAAAGTGTCAGAAAAATCCAAAAATTGTCGGATATAAAAATACTTGGGAAGCAGCAAAAATGCGTCTCATTTGGAAAATAAAAGGCATTGAGAAAACATTTCATCCGAAAACATTACAAGTCCTTAGCATTTATTTTAGAAACTTAATTAAATAAAAACAATTTTTTTAATTTTTTCTTTTTTTAATTTTTGTATTATGTATCCGTTTATAAACTTGTTTAAATTATGTTTTATAATAAAACAGAATTTAATAATAAATACAAATAATTAAAAACATAATCAACACTAACTAAGTTATAGTTTACACTTGAAAAAAAATTAATTATACTTATTTAACCATTTATTATGCATATTTGTTTTCCAAATAAAATAAAATGCAAAATACAAAAAAAAAAATGTAAAAATTAAAAATTTTAAAAAGTTAGTAAACAAAATTATATTATATAAATACCTAAATTAATTAATGGCAGAAAATAAAATAATTTATTTTTTAGATATAAATATTGTAATTATATAAAAAAAATATTATTTATTTTTGATTTATTTAGATAGACAATTTTAAATTTTTTATTATTATTATTTTAATGTATATAATAATTTATTTTATATGTTAATTTCGATTAAATAAATAAACAACCAAAAAACACTTAAGTATATCGCCAAGTTAAAGTTAATGATTTTTTTGTTTTAATGATAAAAAAATTTAAACCTTAACCGATTTAATCTTGATCATACAAATAAATATTTTTTATTTGATTTATTTATTTTTTTATTTATTAACATATTTGTACAACTATTAAATATTAGCCAATTAGCCAAACATTAGACATTACAAAATAACCAAATTTTTTACTAATACTAATAATAATAACAATAACAATAAAAACAATAGCGATAATAACAATAATAGAAATAATAAGAATAATAATCGTTGAACTCTAATTAATAACAACAATTAAATTATTTATTACGAAATGCTGCGTCGTCCTACAATTTTTAACATCATTTGGTAAGGAATTCCATAAACTGATTTCTCTCACAAAAAGCGAAGAATCTATAATTTCCGTACTATTTTTCGGTATTTGTAAGGTTTGAAGCCGACTGGATTTTAATTTTTCTAATAAGTATTTCGGTAACAGTATAATTAAACTCCTTTGTTTCTTAGATAGCCTAGCTGTAGATTTAAGGTAACCCCAAACTGATTTCGATGACAGATTTTGTTTCAAAAGCTGAGCAAAATAAAGAGCTTTAGCATTTTTAACAGCATTATTTATCTTGTTCCTAATTCGTTTATATTCCTGATACAGAAAATTACGAAGGTTAATAACTCATAAAATATAGTTATTGAACCAAGGTGGGTTAGTAGCTTTTATAATAATAGTTTTTATAAGCTATGTATCCCATCAACTAAAAAGTTTACCTTATCACAGGGTACAAAATCGAACAAAGAGTATTCCAGGCAGTCCAACACATTTCTCAAGTAGAATTGATGTATCAATATTCTTAAAATCTCGGAAATTAATCGAGAAGTCAGATCTAGTATTTTATATTTCATACGAAAGAACCATAAAATCATAATTGTGCATAATTTTTAAAAATCGTTGTTTAGACATGTTTACGATGGTAGACACGCTTGACGCCCGTACATTTTTCCCACGTTTCATTCTTAATTTTATAACTATACAATTTGAAAAAATAGGATATCCATACATTTTTGGTACACCGTCAAATCTACGTGTTTCGGTACTGACGTATTAATTTATACTTTGTTTCAGAGTTTAAATTTAAATAACTTTTTGCTCGGTTTATGACTTAAAAATGAGTCATTAAATTTGATCTCAATTGTCAGAGATATTAATGATCATAAATATTAATATTTGGAAATAGACTGCCAGAATATTGCTGCGTCCCCGAGAGGTTTACTAAGAGTAGTGGGATCTTAATTATTTAAAATTGAAACAAATAGTTGAATGCGGTTAGTTAGGAGGGGTGGGGGGGGGGCTACTGGGAGTAGTTTTTAGGAGCTGATCTTTGGCGGGGTTAATTTAAAAAAAATTAATCTATCTATTGATTTATAATTTGTTCTTAAACTTGAAAAAATTTAAATTTAATTTTTAGTTTCTGATTTTAATTCCAAATTTGAAATTAGATAAATTCGATTTATTTAAGTAAGTAAAGTTTAGAAATAACTAATTAATCATGATTTCGATTTCGACTTCGATTTTTAGGAAGTCCCGTGGAACCTGACTCAGCCTTCCAGAATCTCCAAGCATCTAGCGGATTTGTGGTTTTTGGAATTGTGCTTTCTTGAGCTAACCTTTATCTTCATCATATATGTATAACACAATACATATAACAAAATACTAACTATCCAATACTTACAAAGGTGTATGTATCTCGTACAATATTGAAGCTGCGTCGTTTTATTGTTATGCTGGAATAGCTATGACACAAATTTATAATCCGTGCAGGTTATTATTTTAGGGTTTGTCAGATTTAATGATTATTTTGCTGTCTTAACAATTTAGATGGCTAATTTAGTTAATTTTTAGAGAGTTCCGGGCTGATTTTAAAATTAATAATTATTTTTGAAATAAATTAGGATTTAAGTCTCATAGAATAGGAAATGAACCAGTTGATTATTAAATATAATGTCGTAATAAAATAATCGATAATATTGCTTTAGATTAGAAACACGTAATAAATGTTATTTCAGAATGTAGTTGTTACTTGAAAATTAAACTTAGATAGTTAGTTAATAATTAGATTTAGACAGCGCTTAATCATATTGCAACAATAAGCTGGTTGTGGAAGCTGAAGCAGCCAAGTGAAGCAGATACTAATATTAACATTAAGGTTGTTTGTAGCACTTAAAAATTAATTCGTAACAGGTTTATAGAAATTAAATTAAATTAAATTTAAACTTAATTGGTTGAGAGTATGATCAGTTACTTAAAAATCAAGCAATCAATTTAAAACGGCCGGAGGAATTTAGGTGGTGGGAAATGTATAACGGGTATTTGATAACTAATTAATATACTTTAGCATGCCAAGAATGAAAAGTAGTTTTTAGAAAAAATGTGGTAAAGTAATTATTAGAAAACAATGGAACTACTAACAATTGACTGCCAAAGTTGGTTTGTAACCGGGTCGATCTCAATCCTATACTAACAATCCTATCCAATACTTCTAAGCAAATGTAAAAAAGGGTGTACGGTGGGCCCGGCGTCAACAATTCTTAGAATTACCGGGAGATCCTGCTAAATGCTTGGTCGTACATTCAAAATCAATCAATCAACGTCAAATCTACGTGTTTCGGAACTATTAGAAAGAGAACACACCATTAACGAGAATTTTCGTGGGGGAAAAAGTTGGTAGACTAAGTATAATTAAGCCACAAAAAAATTTGTAGAGGTGTATTTATCGACGATATTATATGCTGACGGGCACTCAGGCGATAAAACACTCTATGGCCTGATTTTACGAACGACGATAAATAAATAATAATCCTATAGAGTACAGATTAATCGTCAATCGAGGATTTTTTTTTCATCGATTCTATGAACGAGGATAAATAATAAATTACGCTTCATTTTATAGCAATTTTTTGTTTCAGTGTAAGAATTTTGTTTGGTTTTTACGTTCATATCTAGTAAACATTTGAGCCGTTTATTTTGAAAGTGGGGCAAGTCCACATTTTGTTGAAATGAGAAAATGAAGGAATAGAGAAACAATAAATGAAAAAACATATGGGATTTTGAATTTTCTTATTTTTTGAACAAGTATAAAGGATTATTTTTGGTGGTATCACAACGGGCCATTGCTGGCCTAAGTGTGCGATAGCAGCCACTTCAACCTAACCTAACCTAACCTAACCTAAATTATTAAATAATTCGCAGTATTTGAATCAAAATTGGCAGCAACAGTTTTTTGTATCCTCTGACTTAAACACCATAAAATGCAAATGATGATTAATCCGAGGATTAATCTTCTATCGGCGTTCATAAAATCGGGTGTGTTAATACGTGTTTTGAAAACTCGATAAACGAAATTAAAATCAATCGATGTAAAACAATGAGCATATCGCTAGGGAGGTATGTATACGTAAACCAAATACAAACCGTTTATGGTTTTTACGGGTAAGAAATTGTGCGATGTTATATTTAAAAAAAAATCGGGGCGTGTCGTCAAAACGGTTGTAACTGTTTTGCATGATAACGTTTAGGAGATGTTGAGATTATTAGATTAATTATTTTAATTTAATATAAATTATCTGCAACAGTTTCTCTACGTACAAACTGACATCAGAATTGTTCCGGTCAGTTGAGAGATTTTCACTCTCTATAGTGCTCCCAACCATTCCAAATCGCCATTTTGCAGATTTTAATTTCAATTAAAATTTATGTGGAGGTTACCCAAGTAACAATCTGTGTCCAAAATTTGGTCATGCTGACCAGTTTTTGGTCATAATAGTCATTTACATAGCTAAATAGGTTTTATAGCTAATTTCATATATTCATGGCAAAATAGCATGTACCGAAAATTAGTCATTTGAAAGGCAAAATAATTATTTTGCATAATAGAGTTGCATGTAGCCATTTAATCAAACAAGCATTTTAGCATTTTACATGGCTAACAATCTAAAATGACCATATGGACATAAAAAAATTAAATTGTTTTGAAGAATAATAAAATAACTTTTGTAAAAGCATATTTTTATAAAATAGATATTTTGTTTTTTTATTGACATTATAAATTATTTTTAATACCGATGTACAGTCAGAAACATTCAGATGTATACGGCTCATATTTAGAGGGAAATTTAAAGATAAATTTAAAAACCAAACAGAAGATACATATCATATTTAAAATTTTATTTTTTATCAATATGTAATGTTATCACATATACATATTTACTTCATATTTATGTATTTTTAAAATAAAAAAAGTAAGAAAAAAAAAAAAGTGTTTCGTTGATTTTAATTTGCCGTATACATCTGAATGTTTCTGACTGTATATATTTATGTTAAAGTCGGCATTATACGGAATGAAATAATAAATATAGTATCTCCTAATAATGCACTTAAACGTCTTATTTATTGTAACTAGAAAATATATTTTTTGAACAAATTCCAAAATAAGGGATTATTAGAGATAGTTTGTAAATGCAATCGATAGGGAATTGAAAGATAGGACTGAAAATGTATTTCTTTTCTATGTACGACAGAGAAAAACGAAGAAAATTAAGAATAATGCAAAAGTCGGGAAAAGATGGCAGTCATGACATAATAGCAGAAAAAGATGGCAGCCATGACATAATAGTAGTAGCAGAAACAATAATGTCAATATGACATAATATTCACATAAAGTGCTAAATATTCATTCTGCAGCTAACTATTTATTCTGGAGACAGGAATACAATAAAAAAAAACTATTTTGTCACAAGATTTACCAAATAGCATTTGTAGCAAATTAATCGGAGGGAACGCAAAACAGCTTTTCCGTATGACTAAATGGCTATTCACACCACAAAATTGTCATTAAACAAATAATTTTTCAAAATGGCCATGGCATAATAGCTGTATCAGAGGCAATAATGTCAATATGACAAAATGGTCAAGTAGGATGCTATAACTGGTCATTCTATAGTTAATTAGCTATTCTGATAAACAAAATGCTATGAAAATTGCTATTTTGTCACGAAATTTGCCGAATACCATTTATACTTTTCCGTATGACTAAATACTTTGCAAAATACGACTAGTTCACGGTAAGCAATGTTCGCCATCCATTATGCCTAAGTATGTGATGATAGTAGACCGAAATATTGTACTACCACGAACTAGTCAGAAACAGTATTTTTTTGCTATTTGGCCAACAATCGCTGTCAAAAATTATGTTCTCTAAACAGCTAATTTGCTAAAATAACCAAATAATATAGTCATTTTTGCTTACATGTTTTGAGATGACTGGTTTGCTGTTATGGCTAACGTTTGTCTGTGGTTACTATTGTGCTATTTTATTTTCTGGCTAATTTACCGGCATAAACGCAAACTAGCAACTTTATATAGCATAGTAAAGTAGTGACTATTGTGATATATTTTTTTGTGAGTAAATTGCTTGTACAAATGCTTTTTAGCCATATTAGAAAATTAGCTATATTTTTGGTCAAAAAAACGTTTTTCTTAGCTACTAACTATTTAGTCATATGAACCGGTCACTTTGACCAAAACAGTGATAAAATTTAGCTGAAGAAGCTAACAAGAAATTTCATTGTTACTTGGGTAATTATTTTAATTTACAATAAATTATCTGCCCCAGTTTCTCTACACACAAATTGATACCAGAATTGCTCCGATCAGATGTGGCGGTTCTCGTTACATTATCTGCCATAGGTGCCACAAATTGACACTAGAATGGTTCCAATCAGATGGGGCATTCTCTCGCAACAGTGCTCTCAATCAATGTAAAACGCTATTTTGTAGTATTTTGTAATTTTTAGAATTGTTCTGATCGGATAAGCCATTTTCTCGCTACAGTGGTTCAAGCATTTAAATCGCACGAAATCAGAGATTCCCGGTATGGCTTGCGTCGCCATCTGTTGACGGCTTTGCGATAATATTATGCGTGAGGCATGAAGCCTAAGGATAATGCTTATAGTTAATGAGAAGTTGTCCGCGCCTAAGAGCAACATTTCGTGTCAATTTTCTTAACATGCGGTGTAAAGGCAATGCTCCATGATACGACAAAACGTACGATCCGAATCGGTTTTTCGTGATCCTGAAATCCCCCACAAAAATAAAATTTTCAAATGAGGTTTTGACTTTTGTGACTATGTATATCACGAAAAAAAAAATCGTCGCACTGGAAGATGAGCTCGTTTTCCGGTTGAACGATTTTTTTTTTTAAATTTTTTTCTCGAAGTCGCCATATCGAACTACGAGAAGGAAAAATTACTTATTTCAATTAAAATAAAATAATTTGCTACGAACTGTAGTTTGAAAATTAAAATTTTCATGTTCCGTTAACCACAATTTAAAAAATATAACAATAGAAGTAAAAATTGTAAAAACGTTCAAACAAAATCGTTCGTGTTAGCTTTCATGGAGCCGTCTACGTATATCCCAGCACAGTTCACATCGTAGCGGCACAATTCTCGGGCAATAGTGCAACTGCGATTCGTTGGAGATCATTCCAATAGCATTTGAGGCATATGCGGCACACAGTACACATAATAAGGTAATACACTCCGATGTTTCATTTTCGTCCTTTCTTGACCATATGATATGGCGGACATAGTGACCAAACAAATCTAGTTTGTTAGTTTTGCGTAATAATTTTGACTGTTGAGTGAATATAATTAAAATTGTGTGAAAAATTCTACTGACTTACATTCAAAATAATTAACAATGTATCATTGTTTAAATAGTTCATAAACATTTCCGTCACAATCTCCGCCATTGTTGTTGTTAAAATTTTTTGACATCCTGCGCAATATATTACCTTATGTGCACAGTACACATAATAAGGTAATATACTCCGATGTTTCATTTTCGTTCTTTCTTGCGCATCTATGTAAAAAAAAATTTAATATGGCGGACTTAGTGACAAAACAAATCGTGTTTGTTAGTTTTGCGTAATAATTTTGAGTGTTGAGTGAATATAATTAAAATTTTGTGAAAAATTCTACTGACTTTAATTTAAAATATTTAACAATGTATCATTGTTTAAATATTTCATAAACTTTTAGTCACGATCTCCGCCATTGTTGTTGTTGTAATTTTTTGACATCCTGCGCAATATATTACCTTATATATGTGTACTGTGCCTTATGTGTACTATGTATGCGGCATAATTCGCATGCATACTAATTTTTAATGAATGTCCGCCTGACTCGAAAGTTAGAGCTTACTACAATGGAAAGTAGGATGTTCCTCATGAATTTCGATAAACAAAAGATAATTTTTCGAAATTTTTTTTTTTTTTTTGTAAGAAATGAAAACAAAACTCTTCGGCTACTTTTTTAAAAAAAATATCAAAATAGAAAATTCTAGAAGTTAAGTTATTTAATTTCCTCGCTTCCGATTTGAATTTATATTGAAAAAAAAAACAAAATAACATAAGATAACATAAAAATTTGGAAGGCAAAATCGGGCCTAATAGTGGATAGAAAATGAGTTGTTGTGAGTGATTTTGCAATTTTCAAATTTTTTCCTTTATATTGACATTATCTAATTTCAACTCGATATCTCATCTGGAAGTATTTTTTTTTCCGGGCAGACTTTCAGCTTCATGTAAAGAGAAGATAAACAGCTCTTATGCAAATATGATATTACCTAACCGCAATATCAGTCATGTAGTAATAAAAAGTCATGAAGTTTACTTCTGGGTATATTGTAAGTCAAGTGCGATAACAAATGTGTGAGGCGAAGAAATAGACCAAAAGCACATTACACTCTTCGGACAGCGTAGTAAGAATAACAAACTGTGAAGGAGGTCATATTTTTCAAATAAAAGTCAAAAAATTGTACCTACTAAAAAATATTTATTACAGGTTTCGAGTAGCAGCCAGTTTCTAATTTGACTGTACAAATACACGCCACTACAATTTATTACCACTCAATGATACTCGAATTTTTCATATTCATAGTTGTAGTAAATTCTTTCCCAATTGGGCTGTATATAACGAGTGTCGTTCGGCCTACATGACTCAGATATGTATACCCAATTAAATTTCAATTCAGAAATTTACGGGAAATTATTCACAAATCTGTGCCGCCAACTTTATGAGAAACAAAGAAATGTTTGCGGTAATTGGCCGAATAAAAGCTCTTATGTCAATTTCCATATTGTTATTAAATTGAAAATATAAAATCAAGAATCTAATTTATTTTTACAATCTGTTAATCAAAACTATATAATAAACAAAAAAAATAAAAACTTAAATTAGATTTTGTTTATTACAAAAGATAGCCTTCAAACTAAAATCCTTTAATGCTGAAGATTTGGTAACATTTTTTAAGACCACAATTTATTTTCACCATTTCCTCATCATTTTTAGATTATCTGTAAAGTCTTGAACAGTAACACCCAAAAGAAAATATCTCGGAGCATTTTGGGATTTTCTATATAATATAATATGTACGTGTGTAAGTACAAGTATTAGGAAACCCGGTAAAGGGGAAAGTTTAGAAACAATTTATTTTTGTTGTAAATTAAATTTTCATTTTTCTTCTAATTTTGTTTTTATTTTTCATGAATAAATTTTAATTTTAATTTTAGAAATAAGTAAAATTTTGTTTTATTCGGGAAAATTTAAGACGGGAAAATAAAAAAATATTTTAGAATAAAGTAAAATATGAAAAATTCATGTTTTCATAAGAATTTGTGTTTGCAATTTATTTTTTCTTTGAGGATATTGTAACAAAAAGTGTTTTTCTTTTTGCTTTTTTTTTGTTTTTTATTTTATTGATACCTAAGGCATCCATGTCATGATAAAAATGTAGGTACATTATAAGATTGAATTTTCTCGTTTGATTTACTCAATTTTTATTTTTCGAACATAAATTTCATTTGTAAATTATGTACCGGACCATGTGTATGTGTGTGTGTGTGTGTGTGTGTGCAATTTGATTTTCACCATACCGCACAATTTCCAAAATAATTATGTGATTTCGTATTAAAATATGGATGAACGCCTTTAAGATAAGTTATAAAAAAGTTTTAATTAGCAGTAAAAGTAGTTCCTAATTAAAATTTACTGTTTTATTTTTATGGCTTCCATATGGTTCTTTTCTATTCGACACCGTATAAATTCAAATAAATAAATTAATGTTTTAAAAATTGCGATGAAGTAGTATTTTGAAAATTTTGTTGAAAGTAAATAAAAATAAATTTACAATATATAGTCGCGTAAGCTAAAGGAAATTATAAAATTGTTTATACTGGTAGTTTACCCTCTTGCCTGTCTTGTTTCTGGTTGTACGATGAAAATGTCTTACATAAAAAAAAATCCATTAAAATGGTAATAAAATTTTTAATGGGCATTAAAACAAAGGCGCATAAACCCAGCTATTGTCCTATAACAGTGATTGAACGACATTTCAATAAGGTTAATGAGATTTCTTATGTGGTTTGACCTATAATTAGATAAATATACATTAATATTACAAATAATGTAACGCCTTATAACCTTTAAACCGACCTTTAAAGTTACTTAACCCATAATTTACCGACGAAAAAATCTTATTTCTGTCTAACTTTAAATAAAAAAAATGTTTTCTATGTTTTCTTTAAAAAGCCACTCCATGTCAATATTTATGACAAAACTTTTTTTTTTTTTTTTAAATTTCTAATAATAATTGTTGGATTATCCATAATTTTGTTTTAATCATTTTTTAACCAAACAAGAAAATTTATTTATAATTCTTTTATTTTTTTACAGGTTTTCCGAAAAATAATTTTCGATAAATAAAAAATAGCCCGGAGGAAACAAACAGAAATGCCGAGTTGATCATGAATTATTAATGAACTTTTTGCTTTTTAATTTTTTGTTTTTTTTTATGGATTTGTTAATTAAACTTTTCTAGATTATAATGAAAAATACATTTTAACACAGCGATAGAATACAAATTATATCCAGACTGCACCACTCCACAATTCATAAATAATAGTTAATTCCTCTCTCAGTACAACTCGTACGAGTACGTATACAGTTTTAATTATTTATGTTTTAAGTTTAATATAGTTCATAGCGTGACCTGTTAATAAATTGCTAATTTATTGATTTTTAAATAATACATAAATATACATAATTACATACACCATATACAATTTTAATAAAAATATGTTGAGTTGGATAAAAATACGGCTACACTAGCTAGTAATACATTATCATTTCATTGTATACATTAATTATTTTTTAATGTAATATTGTGACATAATATTTTATATATACTTATACAATATATGTATTATAATCTAAAATCAATTTGAATATCAAGATTAAATTTATCTGTATGTACATTATACACAAATCGTTTTATTGACAATGAAAATTGAATATTTCCCGTTTTGTTCGATTAAGTTTTTCACTGAATTGAAATAACGAGATAAATATGCTGAAGAGGTAAAAAGTAGGGGGCAAATGGTATCTTCGTATTCTCCTTAAGGTAACATGAGATTTATACTAATTTATATTCGATAGCTTTCAGGTTTGTTCCACTTATAAAACAATTTTATAGATGTGTTCGAAATATGTATATGTATGTATGTGTAAACAATTTTGTTTTTTGTACTGAAAATCCGAGAGAAAAGTTTAAATTACTATTGTGAACTTTTCTAAATTCAAATTAATTTAAAAACTTTTTAATTTGTGCATAAAAAATGAAAATTGCATTTATGTATTGATGTATGTATGTATGAAAACAGGTTTATGTAATATGTATAAAGAATTTTGTTATAATAAAATATAAATTGTTTAATATAATAGAAAAACAAATTTTACAAAGCTTTCCAAATATTTGAAGAATTTTTTTTTTCTGTTTTGTGGTTTTCTGTAAAAAGATTAATTCAACTTTTTTCACAAATTTTATGTAATAGATCTTCAGGAAATTTGAGTTGAGATGATAAAGTTTTGCTCTTATAAGTTGTTAATTGTTTTTACAGGTTGATAAGGTGAATATTTGGTTTTGAAACTTTTTGTTTACGGTTGGAATGACAATGGTTTGCAAGCAAGGTCACTAAAATATTGACCCTTAAAAGATACGCGATATACTTTTTATGAGCTTTTATAATGGTGTAACATTTCCTTGTTTTTTTCTTAGGAAATGATGTTTTTAATCTAACATCTTTTCAATAATCAATTTGTTTGTTAAATAACCTTATAATTTAAAAAAAAATTAAAAATTTCGAATGGTCTCTTTGTCAGCACCTTTACCATTCGTTTTACTTAGGTATCAACAATTATAAAATGGCAAGAGAGTGATTTAAAATTACAAAGTGATGAATTAAAATTATAAATGAATCAGTAAAATTGTGCGAATATTATAATGATTTTGTGAATTATTATTAACAAATTGTGTTGAATTAATTTTGTGTCAAGTGGTTTGTTTTATTGTATGAGAGATACTTAGTAGGTGATGGAGTTTCAATTTATAAAAGTAAGTTTATTTTAGCTATATGAAAAGGAAACAATTAATAGCTGGAGATGATACTAGTTTCACTGAACAATTGAGCGACTTAAGCTAGTTTAATCAATTTTAGAATTAATAACTTAGGTTTTAGTAAATTTAGTAGGAAATTGCTTTGGACAATATGAATCATGCATGTTTTAGAATACAAAAATAGTTGATTTATTTTTCCACTTTTAATAAATTATAAATCAAATTAACTTAAATGCGAGGTTAATACTACAATTGAATGACGTTGCAATAGTTAATTTAGGCTAGAGTAAAATAAAGTCTGTGGCTATGTGCATTGGTTAATCTAAACAATGCATTTTTAAATAACAATTTTTAAAGCTTTTTCTAGGTCAAACGTTAAATTACTGACACCTGCAAATCATTAGTAAATGTTTTTATTCTTCAAAAGCATATGAGGGAAATATTCGAGAAAATAGTTTTTAAACTTGAATCCATATTTGTATTTTACTCAGTTATGGAAGTATGTACATCGATTTTTTACAATTAAATGGCTTAGCAGTAGTTAATCTGAACTATGATAAAATAAAACCTGCTTATGAACCAAGTGCGAGTCCAAAATAATAAACAATCTGAAACGTCTAATCTATCTCTTTTTGTCTAACATGGGCCAAATACAATTATCGTTTAATTAAATTTGTATTACCTCGTAACTTATGTTGCACTTGTGCTTGTTTCAAGGGTCATTATAAATCACATCTCATAAGCATGAAGTAGCATCTCATAAGCATATGTTTATAACTCGCTATTAGAAAAGGCTAGTTTCAAGCAACTTGCTATTTGTCAAGTTTTAAAAATATTTTAGTGAAAAATATTTTTAAAAATTAACAAAGAGCAAGTTGCACGAAACTAGTCTTTTTAAATAAGTAAATAAATTGTTACTGTAAGAAAATATAAAATATTTTGTTTTATCCAGTTTTCCGGATGAATCTTCCTGAAATAAATCAGTCATTCTTCTTCAAAGTTGCGTATGGCCAAAAAGGTACAGTTATGGTAAAAGAAACAGTTTTAAAATAATACATAAAAATCTGTAAAAAATTTGTACAAACTATATTCACCCAGAAATCCAAATTAATCGTTTAATCGTTTGTAAGATTTTATTGCAGATGCAATTGAATCATACTGTTTGTTTTACGTTAACGCAACATACGTTTAGATTATCGATTCAATGATCTATTCACGTCAAATCGTTAGATTTACCGTACAATAAATAGTAGTGTCTGTGGCCCCTTTAATAGTTTTGTTTAGATCTGTTTATCTTAGTAACACCAAGAAAAGTTGAATGAACTGAATAAAATGCAAATACGAATCCAAGTTTTGATAATGTTGTTATAATGAAAGTGTGAAGTATTCTACTAAACTTGCTTAACAATCATGAACCTGTAGATCATTTCAGTAAAGTGCGTTTATGAGTCTCAAATTGAATTCAGGAATGATAACAAGCATTATTACTACTTGAGGGCCATGTGGGCGTTCAAGCCACCCCGCACTGCTCCCTAAAATATCTTTTGTGCATGATGATAACAAGCATACAACAAATTAACTTTAGTACACGGACAATATAACAATTGAATGACACTGCAGTAGTTAATGTGGACTATGGTAAAGTAAAATCGACTTATGCGTTTTGGCTAATTTTGTAATAAAGGACCAACTTATTTAGAATTAACCTAAGCGCTCAGGTTATTGTTAAACTACACAAAACTCTAATCTATATATCGCTCATTACGTGCAAGATAACGATAAGTACTTCTTATCGCGTTATTGCATGATCGCATTTTCATATATGTAGTTCAGAGAGAGCAGTATATTCCAGTTCAACTCATTTCTTAAAACGGGTCCTCCCGAGGGATGCTGTATAACTTTCCAATAATACGATAAGTCATTTTTGATTTTTTGTTCCAATTATAAATACTATAACTTGACTTATAGTTTTCTTGATTGAAACAAATTGTATCCCCAATATCGTATTTCCAATTATCGTTTTCTTAGAAGGCAAATAATTTTTAAATGCGACTGTAAGTACTTATCGCTTATTTATAAGTTATGTGACAAATAATTTTTCATTTTAATAACTATAAGTACTACTTACAGCATATTTCAGCTGAACATTTTTTAGAGTAGGCATCGTATGTATGGTTGCATTTTTATTGCTTGGAATGAAGTAAAACTATCGTTTTTTGACAACATATTTTGATTTAAAATTCGTTAAAAAATATAAACCTTTATTGAAAAAATTATAATTAAATAAATAAAAGGTTTATAGAAAAAATAACATGTTCACTGACATTGACGAAACTGATTTAAAAGTAAACGATCATGTAAGTATACTTTGAAATTAGTTATATAATAGAAAAGCAGGGCAAATAATACTTGCCTTGCATTTTCTATCATATAACTAAGCTTTATCAAAACGGTATCCCGGGATCTCGTTTTTGTCTCCAAAGTGTGAGCGGAAAATCCCGGGATTTTTCGGTTTTCGATTTTTTTTTTATACACGTTTAACTATGCCTGTAGGAATAATATAGTACAGTAAAACCTCGGTTTAAGAAATTGAGGATTGACTTGTCTCTGATTTCCGGTTACCTCTTAGATCCGAATGTAGAAGGTTTAAATATTTCGTATAGAAGTTTATTCATCAATAATATTTTCAAGTCAAATTCAGGCCAGGATTAGGAATGAACTTGGTTATTTATCAACAGATTATGATGAAATTCGATTTGTATGATGGAAATTGAATTCTAAAATGATTATTATATGAATTTCTGGAAAATGACCAATTAGGAAGGAACTTTGTGATTTCTTTACAGATTATGATGATATTCCGTATGCATGATGGAAATGAAGTTCTAAGATGAGTTTTCAATGAAGTTCTGAAATATAGCCAATTAAGAAGGAACCTAACCGTTTCTTAATCGATTATGATGAAATTCAGTTTACACAACGGAAATGGGATTCTAAAATGATATTTGCGTAAAGTTCTGGAAAATTCCAGGCCACATTCCAGAACTTTTTCTGAATATCATTTTAGAGTCCCATTTTCAAGGTACAAATCGGGTTTCGTCACAATCTGTTAATACACAGCTATGTTCCTTCCTAACTGACTATATTCCAGCACTGCGTCTAGATTCCATTTTAGAATCCCGTCTCCACCGTACAATTCGAATTACATCATAATCCGGTAAAAAACAGCCAATTGGTCTTATTTTAGAACTTTATCTAAAATTCAATTAAAACTCTATTTCCAACGTTCATGGTGATTTTCATCATAATCGGTTAAGAAACGGGTAAGTTCCTTCCTAATTGGTCATATTCCAGAACTTCATCTAAAACTCACTTTATCCCATTCATCGATCCCATTTTCATTATGCCTGAATCCATTATCCTGAATTTTATCATAACCGGTAAAGAAATCACCAAGTTCCTTCCAAATTGGTCATTTAACATTTTCCAGTGCTTTATGTAAAAATCATTTTAGAATAACATTTCCATCGTACATGCTCAATTTCACGATAATTGGTTAAGAAATAGCAAAGTTCCTTCCTAATTGGCCTGAATTTTACTTGAAAAGTTGTATATGGATAAACTTTTATTCGAGATATTCAAATTTTCTGCATTCGGTTTTAAGCAATAGTCGGAAATAAGAGACAGGATCAGCCCCAATTAGTCTCTTAAACCGAGGTTTTACCGAATATATTATAGACCCTGTTGTACGACAGAGTGCTCCAAGAGCGATCAATGATCAATCACGGTGATGCTCTCTTATAACTTACCGTGATCATCACTTTATACCATATTTCGTAAAAAATAACGAAAAAATGCGAATATTCTAATTTAATCCTATGAAAAACAAATTTAAAAAGCCAAAGATATTTTTTTATGCTTTATACTTCTGTTTTAAGTTTTTAACGTGCCACCTGAATTAAAATTTCTCGATTGATCACGCAAAGTACAACTGGGGTACAAATAAATCAAAAACCGGGAAATCCCGGGATTTCCCAGTAACACTTTTATAATGAAAACAAGATTCCAGAATTCCGTTTGAGAATCCCTAAACTTCCTATACCGTGTTTTGTGGTTTCAATAAGGTACTGTAACCTTTAATTAATAATTCTTCGTAATTAACTTACAATGGAAACCACCGATTTGTGCTAAAAGACTACTAACACTATACAAATTGAAAACCGGGAAATCCTGTGAAATTTGTTATTTTTCATACTAGTCAAAGGTCCGTCTCCGTGTTGTTCTCCAGAGCTTCAAACTACAGATGTCTTCGTCATGAAGTCAAGCTTTATTTGTAAAATTATGTTGAAAATGCAATACAGCGATATGTAGAGTTACAATAGTAAAAAAAAAATAATTTTTCTTATAAAAACTACAACTCGACTTACAAAACTTTCCCAATCAAAAAAACTATAACTAGTATTTACAATACTGTTTTAATAAAATTGTATACGATGAGTAACGCGTTTACCTTTTAAACTAATTTTTTAGATTTTTTAAATAATTTGCTAAATTGTCAAGAGAAATGAACTATTTGCAGTACAGAATATTTTTAATTAAACATAAGAAGTTCTAGTTGAAAAACCTAAAAAGCGTTCTCCTGAAAATTGACAATTTTGACTTATCGTTTTTTTGCACGAAGTGAGCGAATTATGTGTAGTTTTTAAATCTATCTTAATGTTTGATCAATTTTAAACACTTCTTTCGATCCAAAGAGAATATCTATTTTAATTGTCTATCTATTCGAATATTTCTGTCATGCTCTTTAAAACGGAAAAAACATTTAAAATTGACTTGGCATTAGATTGAGATTAACAAGTACCGAAAAAACGCTCAAAATTGAATTGGCATTAAAGTGGGATTAGCACGTGTGCACATATTTAGTTTATACTTAGCTAATGGTAAGTTTTATATGTGCAAGTGAATCGAAAAAATGTATGTTTTGGTTAGTAAATCCCTCAATAATAAATTCTCTCAGCAATTTGTATAAAAGGCGAAATTTTTTGTCGTTATACCTCATCATTTTTGAATAAAAGTGTTCAAATTGAAAGAAAATAGAGAAACAAATTGTCTAAAACTAATTATCTTGCCCTGTTGTCCAGATGTTGATGAAATTAGGCCGAAATTCAGCCCGAAAATTTTTTAGCATTGTGTGTATGCTAAATTTAATATAAGTTTCGGGCTTGCGGCGGTAACAACAATTTCAAACGTACTTATTGTTAATTTTACAATTAAGTCCATGTTATATTCGTTTGTTTATTGCTTTGTCTTTAATGATTTTCAGTTCTTCCGTATAGTTCATCGGGATCGTATTGTGTCTGTTTATTAAGAAATTGAATGGCATGATCCGTTTGTGTATCGCAATTAGTAATGCGCAATGACCTATAACAACGCAGCGTCAACAAAAAATACATTTAAACAGAACATATGGATTCCTTGCATTTTTCTTTTGTATTAAATAAAATGTAAAAACAAATATCCGCTGCAAAATATACAAATATATGTATATGCACCATCAGTGATAATACAATTTTAAATTCTGTAATAAAAGCTTTGTCGACGGCTGTAGTTTATTCTTTCTATAATTTAACGTATTTAAATTTAAATACGTCTTTGGCACGTTCTCTCTCGTAAACAAAAATTATTATAATCAGTCTCCCTGAAGATAACTCGTTTGGTTTGTGGTCTTAACGTGCCTCACGGCAGAATTTTTCCTAAGAATTTTGTAGTTAAAACTAGAACTTGCAGCTGACCTCTCAGCGGCATGCGTATCTTTCTTATTATCCGACCTACCCTCGTCCTTCGATAGTGCTTACTAAACTCTTAATGTGGAGGATTGAACTTTCCTATGCTCACTTGAGGTTAAAATACTTCAAAAAGGCGATGATTCAACTTCAAGATATACATAAGTATGTGCTATTAAAAGATTTAAAACAACTCAACTTCTGGTAGCTTTCTTAAAGTGCCGGCTATTTTCTCCTATAGTGAGTAAAAATCTGGAGGTACTGACGGAATTTTACCTGCTGAATTCCAGTATGGTTTTTCTATTAATAGAGATCACTATCAAGTTTCATTCAAGTTTTAAGACACTAAAATAGATTATTGGAATTTGGAATATACCGTTCCGTAGCTGTACTGATTTGCGTCTGACATATTTATTTTGTCATATTTCTAATCATAATTTCCTCTGGCTAAATATTTTTTAAAACTGTGTATTTAGTGAAATTATTAAAAACATCTTGATGCAGTTTGATAGAAATTTTGAAACAAAGAACCGAAACTAATAAATTTTCATTTAAGTTTTTACTAATACCGAATTAAACAAGTTTTAGTAAAAATGAATTTTAATTTATTGTTTTTGTATACATTTACTATAGCTGGATTCCATATCGTGCAAGTCAAATTACATTAAACACAATTTTATAATAATCCCCCAAACTAAAAAAACGTATCGGTAACCAATACATATTTGCATTGTAAGTATATTGTTCTTATCCCATAAAATTGTAATCTATTAAATTAATTGGGAGATGTAGCAATTATACAATAAAATTTTCTTAGAATTTAAATTTAATTATACGTAATTATTTTAAAATTAAAATGTTTATAAAGAACACCCACACTTAATAAGAGATCATACACATCCCATTACTACAATAAAAAATGGATTACGCCTCATTACGTACATATATCATAGTATATACAATTTGTATACATACGAGTACATGTAACTACTAATTATGCTAATTTCATAGAATATGTTCATTTTCTATTGTTGTCGTCATTCATATACGTAAAATCAATTTCACACAAATAAATAAGATTCTCACCTTTCTCTTTTTCATTTTTATTTTTCATCAGTCTCAAATCCAAATTGATAAAAAAAATGTTTTTTTTATTTTTATTAAAGATACTTTAAATTCTAGAACACTTAATGTTGGATTAATTCGATTTTTTTGCACAAAACTTTTTTGTAAACTTTTATCCGAAAACAAAATAGCTAATACTGAAAGCGCTTTTTATTAGTTTTTCCACTTTATTTGATTAACGCGAGAGAAACAAAAGAAATTTACACTTTATGTTTTCCTTTCCTTGAACTGAGTTGCATAACACTTCATGAGTATTTTCATCGTCTTTTTGTGTCACTGTAAATGAAGAAAAAAAAAACAGGTTAAACGATGATTTAATGGTGCAGTAAAATAAATAAAATCCTATTTTTTACAAGTTTCAGTTTAATAAACAAATGTTTGTGTTCGAAGTGTCCCTGTTACTTTATATCAATTTAACTCTAAAAATCAATAAAATATATCACTTTTAAAGCGAAATAATTTGTATGGTATATTGTTTAAAAATACAGCAAAAATGTACTAAAACTCAACAGAATGCCACCGAGCGAAGAAAAATGAAAATTTCTACACGCATAACATAATTTTTTTTTTTTTTTTTTGTTAAGTAACATGAAAAACATTTTTTCTACACTTAACCATATTCAAATAGTACACAATACATACAAAATTTCAATGAACAATTCAACAACACAAGAATAAAAATGGAATGTATAAGTAACGAAATTTTTTTAATTCACTTTTGATGGAAAAAACGCCCAACAACCTCCAACGAACAATAAAAACCACTTTGAGTAGACATGAAACAAAAAAATGTTTTTCGGTTGTTTTTTTTTTTCGTCGGTTGATGCTGAATCCTAATTTCAAAAACAAAATATATTTGAAAAATTGAGAAATGAACGACAACCAATGTTAGATTTTACCGTGGATTTCCCATACTGTCTCAGAGACATTTCACAATTATTTTTTTTTCGACAAGAATAATACGTAACAGTGTTAGTTAGAATAATAGAGGAAAAGTTTATAAAAAATTGAATTTTATTTTAAAACTTTGAAAAACAAAAACTATAAAAATGCGATAAACAAAAAGTTTTATTTTTATGAAGAAATTACTAGTTGCTAGTTGGTGTGTATCGAGAGCTCTTCGTGTGTAGGAGCTTTTTTTTATATATAGGAAGGCAAAACTTTTTTCCACTTAAAAGAATAATTTCGACAATAGTATAAAGGAAATGTGTAAGTTTACGTTCTATTTAGATTACATATTATATTGTTTCCGACTCGAAGGGTTCGATTTTTTTGGTCAAAGTATTTTGAATTTTATATTAAGTTGGTTTCTAGGACACGATTATCTTCTAACAAAAAAAAAAAAAGGAAAAGTTGTTATATTTTTAAATCCAAAATATTAAAATTTTTATCTGTTTAACAAATCTTTAGAATTTGTGTGTTTTAGCATATCAAAATCGGGTTAAAGTAATAAAGGACTTTTTTTTCAAAATTCAGTGAAAATTTAAGCATTGATTAACAGTTTTGAAAATCTTAATTATATTCAAAATAAATTCTGTATTATTGCCATGTCACCAAACACCAAAATATTTCACCTTATACTCTTATTAAGGTCATAGTGCTCTAGACTTAGAGTAAATTCAATAAAAATCGTTGTTGTACAAAAACAAATTTACGAAATTTTAATGAATGTGCCTTATATATGATTTGAGAAAGGGTGGCTCAGACAACCGATTAACCGTTCAAATACCAAACATTTCATTGGCCTTTCGAATGTCGTTATTCAGCTTTTCCTAAACATTCAACAGCGTCCAACTGTCACACCCAAAAAAGACTCCGTGTCTGATCAACACTCGGTACAACTTTAACTTGATGATGTTGTTAAGAGACAGACAGTGGTGTTTTAAAAGGCAATATGTCGAGTGTCTAGAGTTTCCGATTTTCGTGTTGTATAAGTATACAGGTAGACTATACCATGCATACAAAATATAAACAGAAAACATATTTTTATAAAGAAATTATAAAATTCGTATTCACCAACAGACAGTTTAATTATCAATAGCGGGAGATTAATTTATCTTTCATACTAATTGTCAGTAATACAAATATAGAAAGTTAAATTAAATAAACAAATACATTATCTCTGAAATAATAATCTTCAACATTAAAAAATTACAGTGTATTACTGACAATTGCTTAGCCAAATATCGTTTTGTTAATTGAATTGTTTATCCTTTAACGGTGGTCGGCCCCCTGACATTTGGTCCTTCGATCATATTTCGATAAATTACTTTCAAATTGTCTGGTTATTCTAGAGAACAATTCTAGCAGAAACAATTGAATTAGCATACTTATTCATGATTTCAGAAATTTTGTTGCCTTGTGCTGTCTTATTTACTATCAACTACTTGTATGCCTCTGTTTTGGCACGCACAACGTAATCGACTGTTGTTAAACCAGTAAATTTGAAGGATAGCTCCTGGAACGGCTTTCCGTCCTCATAACGTTTTATAAAGAGACAGGGTTCCGGTAGAAAAAGGATCTTTTTATGTTATAAATAATTAAATAATATATTTACTGCGATATATAATGTTAATGTATATCTCAATAAAATTTCGTCCGGCAAAACGGAACAAAAAAAATCATTAAAATAATAAAAACATTTTCATTGTATTTTTAACAATAAAGGAGGAACATCAAAAGAAGAAAGCAACATAACATTCCAACTGTCAAAATATTCTTTCACATATTTCCTTTATTCATTTTATACATTTCCTTATTCCAACATTTCCAAACACAAAATAATTATGTATACACTCGTACTAGTAACAAAGCTCGAGTAAAAAATCCATTAAAAGAAGTTGAACAAAAAATCAATTTTTCCATTCATTTTCACATTTAATTATTCTTTTCATACCCCATATACGAAAATAAAAGAAAATTCCAGTAACAACCAACCACTACATATATAGGACATAAAAAAATATTATTTTCGTTTGTCCATTTTGCCGTTACAAAAACAACAAATATGAATTGGAAAACCTACGGTAAAGTTTTTTTTTGTTTTCTTAATTTTTATATTTTTCTCACTTTTTAATGAAAGTTTATTGATTTTCTTTTATTTTCATTTTAGACTTTGTGTTGTCAGTTAAAAATATTGAAAAATGACAGAAAGAACCTTGAGCTTTTTTATTATTATGTAATTCTGATGTTCTTTCTCCTCATTTTACCTTATGTCATAACGGTATTATGTGCTCGTATTAATAACTTTGGTTTGATTCATTAGGTCGGAAACGATATTATAAACAATCGGTAGTAGTAAAATCAATCATTAACGAAATATTTTTTCAAATTGGAAATTGATTTTAGTATTATACATTATTTCGTTTCGATATTTTTTTTGTTTGTATGTAAGTATGTGTGTCTGTTTTTCATTTAAAATTAGGAATGTAATTGAATTTTTTTTTTAAACAAGAGCTGTGGAGAAAACTTATTTTCCTTGAATTAATTTGTGTTCATGTTCACAGATGTGACTTAAAGTTTAGATGAGTTTTAAGAACATCAAAGTAAAGACAGAAAAAATGTTTTTTTTTAATCCAATTTTAAATTGAACTGTATAACAAGGAAAATAAAACCGAAACTGCTTGAACTTATTCTATGACGATTTTTTTTGTTTTAAAAGCTTACAATTATTTTATATTGGAAAGTTTACAAAGCTATTTTGAGTAAGTGAGAAGAAATTGAACATGTATTTGGGTTAAATGTTTTTGTTAGTTGTATCTTGTATTGTTATGTAAAAAAATGGTTCGTTTAGTTGACAAATGCGCTACTATTTTAAACGTTGTTATGAAATTCGTACCAACACCCTTAAGAACAAACATACCAATTTTTAAACGGACATATACATTTTTATCGCCTTAACATTACCACAGCAATAAGGACACTATTAAAAAATTAATATACACTACTCCAAAAAATTAAAGGAACACTAAGTTTTTTCAATTTTTTTAGTGTTTTTTGAAAAGCTGTATCTTAGTAAAATACGGTCGTACAGAGATGAAAAGAAAAGCATTTTAAAGCTTCAAATCTCTAGTTTTGAAACTTCTGAGCGAAATTTTTTTGTGAGATACCGTTATCACGCAATCATAAGAAAGAGCGCGAAGAAAAAAAATTCGATTTTTTTTTTTTTTTTGTAAGGTGCCATGGGCTCGGGAATTTTTTTTAATGTTAAACCAATGCATAGGTCGGTTAGCCTGTTAATTAGGCGTAAATTTAATTTCATTCTGGTCTCTCTATGTCAACTTTTTGCTGAGATATCTGACTTTGAATCAAAAAAGATCCTTTTGCCTTTGATCATCGATATCTCAGCAACCAATGATTGCACAGTAAACTTTAGCGCAGCCTTAAAAACTTCAGTAAATTTCCTACAAGATTCTCTAATGATTAGTGGAGAACAAATTTTTTTTTCACCCTCAATACTGATTTGAAAAAAGTACAAAAAAACGACTTTTTAGGTTGTCTTAATAAATCTACCGTTACTTTACCGTTATTGATGAAAAGACTAATGTTGCTAGGTCATTTTACAGTTTAATGTACTCCTAATAGCCCTGTATTATTTTCAAATTGATCCATCCAACCGTTTTTTCGGACAGATTGATCAAAGTTTTACAAAACAATTAAAGGAACAAGTATTCATCAAAATAAAAAAACGACTTTTTTCACATTTTGCGTTAGTTACTTGTTAACCCTTAACGATCGTACGATTTTTTTTTGTAATACTCGCCGATAAGAGACGATAGAAAATTAAATAAAGTTCTGCAATATGACCAATTATAATGGAACATGGCCATTTCTCATCTGATTTTAGTGAAATTTGGTATGCGTTATTGAAATGGGATTCTAAAACGATTCATGGATGAAGTTCTGGAAAATGGCCAACTAGGAAGGAACTTGGCCATTTCTTAACCGATTTTGATGAAATTTGGTATGCGCGATGGAAATGGGATTCTAAACTGATTTTTGGATAAAGTTCTGGAATATGGCCAACTAGGATGGAACTTGGCCATTTCTTATCCGATTTTGATGAAATTCACCATGTACGATGGAAATGGAATTCTAAAGTGATTTTTGGATAAAGTTCTGGAATATGGCCAACTAAGATGGAACTTGGCTATTGCTCATTCGATTTTGGTGAAATTTGGTATTGGCGATGGAAATGGGATTCTAAACTGATTTTTGGATAAAGTTCTGGAAAATGACCAACTAAGAAGGAACTTGGCCATTTCTTAACCGATTTTGATGAAATTTGGTATGCGCGATGGAAATGGGATTCTAAACTGACTTTTGCATAAAGTTCTGGAATATGGCCAACTAGGATGGAACTTGGCCATTTCTTATCCGATTTTGATGAAATTTAACATGTTCGATGGAAATGGGATTCTAAAATGATTTGTGGATGAAGTTCTGGTATATGGCCAACTGGGAAGGGAATTGGCCATTTCTTATCCGATATTTATGAAATTCAGCACGTGCCTTAGAAATGGGATTCTAAACTGATTTTTGGATAAAGTTCCAGAATTTGGCCAATTGTCATGTAACTTGGAAGTTTTGTATCCTATTTTTATGAATTTCAGCATTCACGATGAAAATGAAATTCTTAAATTATTGATAAAATAAATCATTAAATACATGGAATAACGATTTTAGTTTTTCACTTTTAAAGCACATATCGAATTTCTTTTATTCGTTTAAGCAATAGGCAAGCGCCTTCCAAATTTAACATATAACTTTAACCAAAAATAATTTTAGAGTTTTATTTCTATAGTACATGCTGAATTTGTTTAAAATCGGATAAAAAATGGCCAAGTTCCATCCTAATACGGCTTATTCCAGAATTTCATCTAAACATAATTTTAAAACCCAATTTTCATTACAAATGCTGAATTTCATCAAAATCTTATAAGAAATAGCCAAGTTCCTACCTAATTGGACATATTTCAGAACTTTAGCTAAAATTCATTATAGAATCCCATTTTCATCGCGAACACCAAATTTCATCAAAATCGGTTAAGAAATGGCCAAGTTCCATCCTAGTTGGCCATATTCCAGAACTTTATCCTAACATCAGTTTAGAATCCCATTTCCATCGTACATGCTAACTTTCATCAAAATCGGATAAGAAATGGCCAAGTTCCATCCTAGTTGGCCATATTCCAGAACTTTATCCACAAATCAGTTTAGAATCCCATTTCCATCGCGAGCACCAAATTTCATCAAAATCGGTTAAGAAATAGCCAAGTTCCATCCTAGTTGGCCATATTCCAGAACTTTATCCAAAAATCAGTTTAGAATCCCATTTCCATCGCCAATACCAAATTTCACCAAAATCGGTTAAGAAATGGCCAAGTTCCATCCTAGTTGGCCATATTCCAGAACTTTATCCAAAAATCAGTTTAGAATCCCATTTCCATCGTACATGCTAACTTTCATCAAAATCGGATAAGAAATGGCCAAGTTCCATCCTAGTTGGCCATATTCCAGAACTTTATCGAAAAATCAGTTTAGAATCCCATTTCCATCGCCCATACCAAATTTCATCAAAATCGGTTAAAAAATGGCCAAGTTCCATCCTAGTTGGCCATATTCCAGAACTTTATCCAAAAATCAGTTTAAAATCCCATTTCTATCGTGCATACCAAATTTCATCAAAATCGGTTAATAAATGGCCAAGTTTCATCCTAGTTGGCCATATTCCAGAACTTTATCGAAAATCAGTTTAGAATCCCATCTCCATCGTGCATACCAAATTTCACTAAAATCGGATAAGAAATGGCCAAGTTCCATAATAATTGGTCATATTGCAGAACTTAATTTAATTTTCTATCGTCTCTTATCGGCGAGTATTACAAAAAAAATCGTACGATCGTTAAGGGTTAACAAGTAACTAACGCAAAATGTGAAAAAAGTCGTTTTTTTATTTTGATGAATACTTGTTCCTTTAATTGTTTTGTAAAACTTTGATCAATCTGTCCGAAAAAACGGTTGGATGGATCAATTTGAAAATAATACAGGGCTATTAGGAGTACATTAAACTGTAAAATGACCTAGCAACATTAGTCTTTTCATCAATAACGGTAAAGTAACGGTAGATTTATTAAGACAACCTAAAAAGTCGTTTTTTTGTACTTTTTTCAAATCAGTATTGAGGGTGAAAAAAAAATTTGTTCTCCACTAATCATTAGAGAATCTTGTAGGAAATTTACTGAAGTTTTTAAGGCTGCGCTAAAGTTTACTGTGCAGTCATTGGTTGCTGAAATATCGATGATCAAAGGCAAAAGGATCTTTTTTGATTCAAAGTCAGATATCTCAGCAAAAAGTTGACATAGAGAGACCAGAATGAAATTAAATTTACGCCTAATTAACAGGCTAACCGACCTATGCATTGGTTTAACATTAAAAAAATTTCCCGAGCCCATGGCACCTTACAAAAAAAAAAAAAAAATCGAATTTTTTTTCTTCGCGCTCTTTCTTATAATTGCGTGATAACGGTATCTCACAAAAATTTTCCGTTTAAAAGTCTCAAAACTAGAGATTTGAAGCTTTAAAATGCTTTGCTTTTCATCTTTGTACGACTGTTTTTTACTAAGATACAGCTCTTCAAAAAACACTAAAAAAATTGAAAAAAATTAGTGTTCCTTTAATTTTTTGGAGTAGTGTAGTATCAGTATTCAAGTAAAATGTTCACCAACTAAAATAAGCTAACAATTACAATTTAATATAATCTCTTTCCTGTACATTATGAAACATAAACATTTAATCGATAATCGGTCTCGACGCACTTCTTTTAAATAACACATTGAACCTAAATAAATGATTTTGATTGGATAAAACATTATATACATTTCAGTGTTTTGTCATGAACGATTATTTCTTTATGGTATAACACGTTCAACAAATACTAATTGGCCCAAATCACCAGTTCTCAGATTTTAAACCGACTGATTTGTATCTAGAAATTCTTGATAGATTAGGCAGATAGGAAAAGAAGTCAACGTTGACCAATAAATTAAACCTGAGAGATTCAAAAAGTTTCTTAAGCTTACAGGGGAGATATATTTGGTTACAAAAATGATAAGATAAACATCTAATTGATTTTATAAATAGTGGTCACATATCGTTTATTTATGCTTCACATAGTCGATATTTCTGTTCAACTTAAAACATCTAAATCGGATTAGGCAATTCATGAAGACGAAAACCTATTGGATACCGACGGTTCCGTGAAAATTGGCTAACTTATAGATGTGTCCAATTTCAAAAGGTTTTATATGAAAATACATTTGTTAAGTTCCAAGTATATAATTGATAACCTAATAAACATGCAAAAACAAAATATTTTTGGTGCTATAGAGAAGGTGTTCAACTTAACCAGTTCGGCTATTCTTTAAATCAAAACAATTTAAATTTGAAAACAAATTGTATACACACATTTTCAAGGCATGTAGGCATTGAAATTCGACCTAAATTTCCCAATTTAGGTTAAAATACATTTTCCTCTAGAGCAGACTAATTTATGACAATCGAAAAAATGATGTACCTACACACAAAAAAATAAAAGGTCACCACAACACCGAATCGGTGTTATATAGAGTCCCACCGATCGGATATTTATAATTTGAATCCAATCGGATATTATAATAAAAATGGCATAAAATACATTTGGATAAAAACTTTTACACCGCATAAAACCCAAACAGGAACATTCATCTTTAGGAAAACACCTAGAGATGCATTTTATTAAATCCAAAAGGAGTTTTTATAAAAATTTATCTTTTCGGATAGATAAAAATATTTATCCGTTGATGCGTATTTAATTTTATAAAATATATTCAGTTTCAGTTGGAGAAAAATAAAATACCTTTTCGGATAAAAAACCCATTAACACCGCACATTTTTTGAGTGTATGGTTTTTATCACATTGGTATTTTATTTTAATGTAGTATATGATTTTAATATGTTCCGAAGATTGTAAGAGAATTGAATCTTCTCATCAGGCCGCTGCGACTAGACTGATAACTGATAGTATCACAATTTAAATTCTATTATACAGAAGGAATATGCAGGTTGCTTTAGCGAATTTAACTAATACAGCCAAAATCTCTTACAATTTTACTTTTTCACGAAAATTCCAAACGGTGTAAATATTTACTCCGATAGAACGAAAATAATCTCTGGGAAGTACTTTTTAAAAAAATCCGCTGTTGACAACTTTTGCGTTTACTCCGAACGGTGCAAAAGTATACTGTTCGATCCTTTTGGATATTTCAAAATTTGTACCCGATCTTGCGGAGTTAATATGGTACTATTGGATAAAAAATAAAGTTTTTTTCGGATAAAATACCATTCACACCGCAATATTTTTTTGTGTGTATACATATATACTCAGCAGTATACAAAATGGTTTCCTTATACTACCGTGTGTTTCAGAAATTGTAATTTTAAGTTACGCTTTCTTCATTAAGCATTGAAATAAAAACCTTTGTTTAGCCTCTAAGCGCAAAAGAAGTGAAACTTTTTAAGCTGTAAATTTGTTGTTACTATTATTATGTTCAAAAAATAATTTGGAAAATTATTTTATTTGTATCTGATAAAAGATTTCCCTATAGGCTGAAAAATTATTGTACAAAAGTAGTTACTATCATTTATCATCCATTGATTTAGTAAAATATGCAGCGTTACTGCTTATAGTGTTATAAATACCATAAATTTACACAAACTAGACAATCGCATATGTGTTCTCCATTGTCTAGTTATTTATCGCCATCTTTTGTTACGCGATCTTGGCAAAGAGAATTATTACGATTCATAACTCGATAATCAAAATTTAGCTGTAGAAAAACATGAGGACCACGAAATCTTAAAAAGATTAGAAGTGTAAATGGGATAGCGGTACAATTTACCAACTTTGATATTAAATCAACACTTTAGCTTTAATCTTAAAATTAAACAAAGTATGAATAATTGATACGATGCTAATTATCATTTATAAAAATCGAACGAAGGCGGGTAAAATTAAAAATGTAATTTATAATCGGGGTAACGAGATTTCTTTTGCTGTTTTCAATCAGCTCAGCAACAGAAATTTTGCGGTGCATTAAAATATAATAAGACTGAGGTGTGGAGCACAAAATAAAAACAGTGCAATGATAGCTGTGTGCTCATACTGGCTTTAAAATAATGCGCCTCAGAATATAAGCGAAATGCAAATCATGTTTCCCGTGCCAGGATAGTCCTACATACCACTGCATCGAGTTTATGCGTTGCTCGGAAAACTTACCAAGTCAATAATCACAATTGTCGACTATCAGAAAATTTATTCGGACTATAGTACGGTGATTTCTTTAAGACGCCGCAAGTTTGCCTAATATACGACTAGAAGACTCATTCTTCATTTCCTTATAAAATAACAGGTAATTGGCACTTTGAGTTCAACAAGTCGAAGCGCTTTATTATAAAAAGAATGCAGCGTGGAATTGTCGTACGGAGTGAAGTCGCTTACCGAGAGCACGGCCGATTTTAATAAAAAGGTGTAAATATTCCAGAAATTCTGCCCGAAAATCTTTGCAATGGTAAAACTATTAATTCTGCAAATTTAAAGCATGCAAAAAATTTATTAACGAAATATTTTATTTAAAATTATTATTTTATAAGGACTTATTCGATCCATGTGATATCTTCATCGAGATGTTGATCTACATAAGGGTCTAAACATTTCTTTAAAATTGTACTCGACTGTGTTTTTATCTTAAGATTTTTTTGTTTAATTTAACACTCTTGTAAGTGCATAATACGAATTTTTGTATTTTTTGAACTGTGATATTTTTTTATTTAAATAAATGTTAAATCTAACACAAAAATTTCAATGTTGTAACACTTTTACGAAATTATTAAAGTTGCAACAAAATGTACCACTTAAACCTTTGTACCAAGCAAACATGCCATAGAATTGCAACAGTTTCTTTCCTAGAATATCACAATTTTCCAATTTCTTTCAGTCTTTTTGGTTCATTTCATATATTTCCATTTTGAAATTATATTTTTCTGGTCTAAAATTATACTTTTCAAAATCAAAATTAAATTTTTCAGTTATGGTTTCCTAATTTTCAATTTTAGTTATATAAAAGCCAATTTTTTAATTATATTTTTCTATTTTTAATTTAATGTACTATATGTATACATATTTATTTATATTTATACAATTTAAAATATTTACCTATGGTTTTTTTATTGGCTGCTAACACGAAGACTGAAGAGTAGAAGAAGTAATACAATTTAAAGACCAACAACCAGCGCAACGCAATTAATTATCAGAAATTAATTAATTATATATCCCCAAATCGAATAACGAATTCCATAAAAATCCGTTAATATCGTTTAACCAAATTTCTATATTTTATGTATGCAAGAATTCGTCATTCGACGGACATTCGACATACGAACAATTTTCTAGAAATTAGTCAACTGCGTTAAGCGGGTATTGGATTATAAATTACAGTATAAACTAACTCGCTTATTGCAATTAATTAAAGTCAAGGTGGAGTTACAATCAAATATCGGGTCTATATTTTTTTTTTCTATAAAATAGACCAAAGTTATTGCAAAACATACCTAAATATAGGGCGCGTCCTGCATAGCGTAACCTCACTAAAAATCAAGTAGGTCTTACACATTTCACTGGCTTAAAAGTCAAGAACATTTCTTTCTTATTATATCTAAGAATTAAACAGGCCCATGTGGTCGTTTAATATTTGGCAGCTTTCATTCACAGGCGAATTTCTTGCTAATCCGCAACTGTGATTCATAGGTTTTTTTCTAGAAAATTAAAAAATATTCGCATACAATTATTTTTTCTAAACGTACACATAAAAATTTGAAAAATAATGCTACTCTCATACCACGTTTATACGAGATACTTTAACAGTATAATGCTATTTTGCTAAAAAATATTTCACCCTCCCTTCCCCCCAACTTACACAAATTCTTTTCTAATATGTACGAAACTGAAATATTAAAAATGTATCACAAAGTATTTTAGTTTGTATTTCCACGAAGATACTTTTTTACTACATACTTTAGTTCTTCTCGTGTAAACGGAGTATCGTAGTCATAGAATATAAAATCAAATTACTCAGTTCTTCTAAAATCTATAATAGAAAACTATTGTTTCCATTACAACGATAATATCACAAATCACTATGGAAATATTTCTAAAATTGTATTACAATTTTGAAATCGTGTGGGATTTTTTTATAGATTTTAGATAGAACTGAGCGATTGGTTTTTATAGTCTAAAACTACGAGATTTGCATAATTTTTGCAATTGTTGTTTTAGTTGCGAATATTTTTAAATTTTGTAGGAAAAAAAATGTATCAAACACACCTGCAGAAAGAGCTATAGAAAAACTCGATACTGCTCTATACTATCGACAATTGGAGCTTAGAAATTTGAGAACGAGCGTTTAACAATTTTCACTTCCGAAGGATGTGAGAAGTATATTAAGCAATAGTGACGAGTAGAATAAACGGTACCACGCGTACATAGTAGCTGTTCAATTTCTGCGACCAACCGACCGAAGTTTCTGGCGTGTTAACGTTTAGTGCCCCGTTTTAACTGAAATAGATAAAGTGGTTGCCGGTACAACCTACTCTAAAAAAGTAAATTTAAAGGTTAAAATAAGTAGAGCTTTTGAAACTAAAACTATGATAAACTGCTATATGTAGTAGTTTTAAAGGAGCAACAGGACTAGAATTGCTCAGGCTTTTGGGGAGTAAGTATGTCTTGGATGAGTTTCAAAATAATATTAGAAATACGTTTCATTAATATCCATTACATTCATAACCCTATACGGGTGGTTTTTACTTATTTTAGCTAAAGCATTTTTCCGACAAATACTACCAAACCAACCTTGATTATATACCAGAACCTTCTGTATAAATAAGAGCCTCCAGTATTGACTCTAATTTTTACTAAGCTTAAAATAAGGTACATACATTTTTTTCTTTACTAGGAAACCATATGGGAAAACGATTATTTTCATTTACAATTTTAGTCTATTAGAATTAAAAGCTTTTAAAACATGTACATAATTTTATTTGATTGAAAAATAGAGTCATGGAAATATTTATTTCTTAGTGAAAATCTTCTTGGAAAATAAAGTATTTTTGAACTTTAAACGATTGTTGGTTTTGTAATATACGTCATAAACTCATAACTCGAAATTTATAAACAATACAATAATCATTTCTTTCATTGCCTCCATTCAATTTGAATTCGAATATCTTTCTATTGTTATTTTGAATTTGCAAAGCATGCTAGAATTGTTTTGATTTTTTGTTTTCTTCATGTTCATTGTATTAGGGATTTTCCCAAATAGAATTCCCAAATAGTTTTATATTGTCAAATTTGTGTTTGAATATTTCATTAAATTATTAATGGGGCATGCTATACGATTTTTTTTATGTTAGTTCAATTCTCATTCATAGGTGGCTATAGCGTAGGAAGGGTATACATTTGACGTTTCAACAATTTAAGCATTAATATTTGCAAACAAATAAAAAGTTTTAAAAACAAACTTTGTCTCAAAAATTAAATATGTTTAATATATTCAATTATTATAAATGTATTCAAAATATTAATCATAATGGTTAGATCTTGTTCTGTGCCGAAATGTCGGAATAAATATTCAAAAAATTGTGACATTCAATTTCACCACTTTTCAAGCCAACACAAATTAAAAAAACAATAGATCATAAAATTAAGAACTGGGAAGATACCAACAAAACGGTCTCAAGTTTGTAGCGCTCATTTTGCAGAAGATGATTACCAAATATGCAGTTTAGGTAAGCTTGGCTGAGTTTAATTTACCAAGTTTAAAATAACAGAGAAATGTCAATTTCAACAGGTGCATATACAAATCTCAAAGCAGGATCAATTCCATCCCAAAATATTCCACTACGAAAGTTTGACTAACTAATTTCCTAACCAAATGGAATACTATTAGTACGTTTATACTTAGGGTTCAACCTAGGTTATCTTTCACTATAAACAGAGTCGAGTTATCTTATAGTTAACTCGACTCGATCCTAAAAAAATGTGGAGTCGAGTTAACTTAACTCTAACAAAATGCAATAAAAACGGAGTCGAGTTAAAAACCAACAACAAAAATTAATTCAAAGAAAACAAGAATATTATTTTTAATTTTTTTCGAATGCGAAGCAAGCGTATCTCCATTTTGGAGTTTTTTCATATTTAAATTTTGCTAATTTTTAATTTAATTTTCATATTTTGTTTGCTTTTTAAAAAATAATGGCGGCAGAAGTAAACAATGTTAACTCGGTTTCAACCTCATTTTAACTCAATTGCAGTTTAACTCTGCAGTATGAACGGTAAAAACGATAACTCGAAGTTGATCCAAAGTTAACTATAAGTTGACTCGACCCCGAGTATAAACGTAACATATAAAACTAAAACGAAAAATAAAATACTTAAAATTTACGTAATAATCTGAAAATTTTTGAACTGATATGACAGAATTTTGAAATTCTTAAGTATTTATAAGTTGTAGGTTGTAGCAATAAAAATAAAAATGTTAAATAGATAAAACATAGGGTTGTATTAACAATATCATATGTAGCTTTAAAATATTTATTATTTATAACACTATTTATTTATTTCTTTTCCAACACTCGAAACCCAACACTTTATATTAAATTTGTATTTTTTTGTTATGGTTTGTTTTAGAATCATTTTAAATAAAATTAGAAAATTGTTAATACGCTACTTATTTAATCTTATTTAACAAATTTGTTTATATTGAATAAATAAAATATTATAAAATCGTATAATTTGTTCGCCTCCAAATTCCATACATACACCATACAATACAAAAAATAACAATAAGCAATACCCGTTCGCGGCGGTGCTGCTACGAAAACAGTGGCAAGGATTGAACTATAAGCATGCCCCATTTCGACTAATCGATAGTTTCATATAAACTGGTGTTTGTTTTCCTTAACACTCAAAACAATCTGACATTTTTTAGTTGTCAAATTATCGATTTATTGATTTAATTTTTTTCTCTATGGCTCTTTTTGATTTATTTTAATTTCAATTGTTGAGTGGAGACGTGTTGTGTTGCCTTCTTTTTACCATTGGTTTTAGATGTGGATAGATGATGACGTCATTAAAATTAATTTTCTCTTTTTAATACATATTTTTATTGTTGTAGAATATTTTTTAATTTAATTTCCCTTATTTTCTTTGGATTATTGCTGAAAAATAGGGAAATCTGAGAATCTGGGTTATAAATGATGAAGACATTGAGTTGTATTTAGGGATTTCAGATAAATTTATTTAACTGGGTTTAACTTTTAATTCATGTTTTTTCGTTAATCGAAATCGCGTTTTTTTCATTCATATTTATTTTAAGTTCATTTTTCATATGGCGGCTCTATTAACATCAAGATGATTCTGATTATACAAAGGCATAGTCTAAACTTCGAAGATTTTATAAGGGAATTAGAAACGAGGAAAAAACCAAACTTTCCAATTTAAAACATATGGGTAATCACTCTTTTCCTAAGACAAATGTTTAAATAAAAACGTTACAAATTCTTAATTATGATTTCTGGAATATTTTCATAAATGTTTGAATTTCAACATACTATATTATGAATGTCGTTCAAGTAAATCGTTTTCTTTTCAAATTGAAATAGAAGCTTGCTACTAATCGTGTGGTCATTAAGTCAATATAGACGGCAGTAAATATTTGGTAAAATCGTACCAAAAATTACCACCTGCGGAAATTTCAAGTTCAAAAATTGTAGGAAAAGCAAAACAAATTCACAAAATATTAAGAACGTGTCATAATTTTGAGAATTAATAATTTTTTTTCGTATTTTTCTGTAAACATCTTAGACATCTGACGTGTACTAGTAAAACTAAAGATAAATTTAGCAAGTATTATTTTAATTCGTCAGAGCCAACTTTGATATACATATTTTTCAAAATGAAAGTTCGAAAAATATATTTTAGAAATAATTTAATATTAATATTTCTACAATTATTATTTACTTAATACCAATATAGGCTTCTTGTACTTATGTATAGGGTTGTTAAAGATATGTAGAAAACTTTTATAAAAACATTTTAAATATTTTTGATTGTTTCATTGAAAAAATTGAAGCTAAAAATACCATTTTTACTATGGATTCCTATGAAAATCAGTGAAAAGTTACACGACTATAAAAGCTTCTTAAAATACGTCATGATGATTATAGCACATTCTAAAGGGATTTGATACTATACCTAGGTTATTATTGAACCAAGGTTTTAATCCTTCTCGTAATTAATGTCGAGCAATTTTCGATGTATTTAGACAAGATTGATGAAAAAATTCAAATTCTTTTTATAAGCACCATTCTAATTCTTCGATATTAATCCTCTGTTGAGGCCTAGTAAATGGAGAAGGAAGTTCGCAATTCAATGTGAACTTTATGGAGGTCATATAAAGTCGACTAACGATGTGATCGATAGACGTTATAGTAGTTGTTGTGACTCTGCCGGATTCTTTAGTCGATTCCAATCCCAATGATGACATTATTGAAAAATATTTATATTCTGAAGGACTAAGCTAATTAGCGTTTAGGATATTTATGTTCATGTCGCCAAGAATAATTAAATTTTTTGATTTTATTTGTTTCAAATAATAACATAATCAGAAGATGGGACAGAAACATCACCAAACGTAAGATTGACCCTAAGAATATTAAAAGACAGTAAATGATTATTCGAAAATGTAAGCGGAAAATTATTTCTCACATAAGCTAGACTACACCACCAGACATATATTCCAGCAATCCAATAAATTAAACTCATTTAGATTGTGGAGACTAATATCGTTGCTATCAATCCAGGCTTCAAATATGACAAAAGAGAAGTCAGTTTTATCTCAGCTCCACTCCTTCAGCATGCTTGATGAATTCTCTTACATTTTTCGGAAATATTAACTTTAAACAAACCAAACTAGTAAGGTCGATCCTATATTATCGAAATTATTGCAAACATAAAAGTAGTAGCGCTCAGGCTAGCGCAGTAGTGCTTAGGCTTGCAGAACTTGGCGTTGGCACAACAATATCAAATCGCTAGATCTTTTGTCAGATGTATCAAAACCCGCGATCGAAGCATTATTGCCGATTTTAGATTTCTATTCCAGAATTTAGAGTAGATTGATTTTCAATCAACTTGAATTTTCACTTTGCACAGCAATAATTCGAATATAGTTGTTCATATTATGTAAGTATGTATACCATATATGTATATGTACTTGTTTACTTTAGCTTGGATCAAATTTAGACCAACCCAAAAAATAAAAATGATGGCTGAATTTTAGAGCACATACCGAATTTCATACACGGTCCTCAAGGTAGACCCGTTACCAATTCAGTATAAAAAACCAATAGGACAAGCAGTGGGATAATTCTGAATTCTTTCTAATTTTTAATTTGTAAGTAAAATTACTTAAAACAAAACAACAACAAATACAAATAAACAAGACCTTGGCAAACATAAAAAAAACCTTGGAGAAATTCGTAAAAAATAGAAAGCAATTTTATTGAACTCAATTTTTAAAGAAGAAATTCCATTTATCTCTATTTTCTAGAAAACACCGGTTAATATTTTTTATTGCAAATTTATTTCAAGCTTATCAGGTGATTTACTACAAAAAAATGTCTCAATTTTTTTAACTTTACGACGCTTGTAGTTGTTGATATATGTATGTATTAATATTTCAACCTACAGAGAAAAATAAAAAAATCATTTTTCAACAGGGTGGGCCAAAACTTTAACGAAATTTTTTGAAAAAATCTTTAATATTTGCACATTCCTCTAGGTTGCTAATTAGGATTATTCATTTCTGAGACAGTGGCCTTAAAAAAACTTTTACACGTATTTATTGGGTTACCCTTTTTTATCGTTTTGGTTGTAACACACATATATAGAAAAGTGAGTTGGCCGATTATTTTTTATTGCAACCGATATATGACTTTCAAATGATGAATCAGGGGTGACATTCTGTAAAATTGATTGGTGCGATGTCGTCACTGCGGTAGTAGTGAAACTAATCACAAAACTGTAATAATTTAAAAAATGCTGTCTTTTTTTTAAGGTGATCTGATCAGGATCACACACATATACTAGTTCTGTTAAAAAAAAATACAAAAACTCAAATCAACTGTAAACATTTTTGAAAGGAAACGTCGTTTACTGAACATTTTTGTTAGAATTATGTATGTAGGTAGGATTAGAAATTGTTTACATAATTATTTATATTTATTGTGATTTTTATTATTTATGTTGTAGTCTGACGTATCCGACTGGCTGATTTTTTTTTTTTTTAAATTGTTATGACTAAGTAAAAATAAATTTTTGAATCAAAATCTTATTTATTTACATTTTAACCATTATTTTAATTCATTATTATATCTAAGTGGGTTCGCTCAAATAAAGTGAAATTTCTGAAGTGACAGCAAAATAGATGTAATATGAATCTTGTCAGTGAAGGGTAGAGCAGCTGTTACACTGCGATCCCTTTAAACTGATCTCTTTAAACAGCAATTTATGACGGTATTGATTCGTGAGGAATAGAGATTATAAAATGTCATGATCATGCGGATGCGATGGAAGCAGGTTGTATATACGTTTATTTTATTTTGTCGTGAAATTTTTATTTTTTTAATTAATATTCAATCTAAAACTGCAAATTTTCTGTAATGAAATAGAAATTTAGTGAAGACAAAATTTTTTTCGGAAAAAGCCTTTTGAACTTATTTTGTCCCTTATTTTCTAACCTTTTCCTCAAAAGGGATATGGCCAAAAATCACTAAGAAATCACGGGGTTCACTAAGTGAACGGATCGTCATTCTCAAACAATAAAATTGTAATAAAATTTGTATACCTTTTAGAAACAACAGCGCCGTTCACCGAGATATCTACATATATCAAGAGGGTTATAGCTGATGTTTGTCCAATCTTACTTGTTATATGGAAAAAAATGTATTAAGAGTGGTTCATTCTTGGTTAAAAATTACACATCTATATAAAGTCTGAAACCGATTAAAAGATTACAGCTTTGACGTGGAGGGATGGCTTACAAAGAACAGTAATGAGGAACTAAATTCAGATTTTTTAATCCAACTTTCTACACAAAAAATTTTGCTCTTTTCTATTGTATTTTTTGGAGAACAGTGGTCCGTTTACTAAATGAACCCCGTGGTTTTTTAATGAATGTTTACCAAATAACAAGTAAGATTGGACAAACATCCGGGTAAATCCTTTTTGAGGTAGACATCTCTGTGACTTCGCGCTAAATGATTGCCAAATCATAAAAGTTTTATTGTTAGAGAATGACGCTTTGTTTAATAAGCCAACCGCGCTATATGGTTTTGAATACGTACAAGTTTTATTTGGCTGTGTATGTAATTATTGAAAGAACGACGAAAAATTCACTATGCTAATTTTTCATAATGAGCTTGCTTCTAATAACAAGTAAAGTAGGACAAATCTTTAGATATCTCTGTGAGAAGCACAAGCAATACATGAATTTCAATACGTACAAATTTTGTTCATTTTCAATTTAATTGGTTAAGAAAGACGTTCATTAAGTGAACCCCGTGTTTCTTAATGCAGTTTGTCCTTATAATAAGTAAGGTTGGATAAATAACGGGACATATCTCTTTTGAGGTAAACATCACTGTTATTAAGTAGAAAACCCTTAAACTTAAAAATTGACCCCCGTTAATCTATTAATCGACACATGATTTTATATGAGAATACTTTAATCATGCTCATCCCCTAAAATTTCATATTGGGTTCGAAAGCAAGATGAAGGTTTTGGGATATCGATTTTCTTAAGCATCGCTTACATTTTTAAATTCACAAACAGTGTCGATTGATATAGGTTAACGCTTTGAAGCGTTTTTAGGTTTAAAGGGATTGGCTTTGTGAAAGCGAAAATAGTTTAAATCTTGATAAATTTTGTGTGTTTCGAATTTTTTTTAAATTTAATATTAAGTTCAAATATTTGATTTGAATGAATTTCCTTGCATAATAAATTGTCCCGAATGTATACTTTTTGAAACAAATACATGCGCATTTATATTGTTATTGTATAATTTAATATTAGTTTAAGATAAAGTTCATTCGCTTGAAGTGTTAGCAATTAAAAATGCTGCAGTTTCATCAATTATGAACGTTTTTATTTAATTTGTTAAAACATGTTGAAAATATATTAAATTTCATAAAAAACATTATATCACTGTTTGATATGGCAACCTCTGATAAGGATGATAGCATAAAATCTTTCGGCGAAGGAAGCAGAATTAGCAGAAAGAAGTAGTACGCTAGCCGGTAGACCGATAACTTTCTGGAATAAAAATGACTTATGGAGACCCAAAAAAAATATCGTGTCAATAAAAGCACAAGTGCTCGATTCAGCAGCCCAACAGTCCTCAAAAGTGTTTCCCTTGCTTCCACCATTTTATTTTTTAGTCCACATCAATTAACTTGGTAATAGGGATCTGCAAAAAGGATCGATACTTTGATTACGATACCAAGTACTTTTGTACTCGATACTTTTGTAACGATATCCAACTGGTAATCGATACTTTATTACTCAAAACATCGATACTTTTTAATAAAGAATCGTACATAATACTATTAATGTTATGATTGCTTATTTTACAGCGAAGTCACAAGCTATCGAAACTCAAAAGCCATCATTTTTATATTCCTACATCAAAGTTGTGATTATGTATCTATCTCGTATTACAAGTTACGACTACGACTTTCGAGAACTCGAAAAATGTTAACAAATTTATTTAAAAATAATCTTTTTAATCTTTACGAGTTGTCTGGCGTACTTAAAAGTATTACTAGTAACACAGCAACAACAAGTGCCAATTATGAGTCGTAATGTCTTACACATAATCGCGTAAACTCTATAATCGCACCCATAATCGCATGTTATCGAAACAGACTTATGGGTGACAGAATGAACAAACTGTTCTTTTTGTCTGATTGTAATGATGAAGATTGGGGCTTAAAATTACTAATTTTTATTTCTTTTGTATTTCTTTTGTGTAATAAATAAATATGAGCTATACAAATTTATAAACTCCCCCCCCCCCCACCGCCCTCCCTATTAAAAAAACTTACATTAGAAATCGGCTATGTAAATTGAAACTGTTTTTTAAATATTGTACTCGATACTTAAGAGTATCGATACTTTCAATACGATACTAGTAATGAGTAAAGTATCGATAGTTTCGTTTCGATACTGCATGCCTAGTTAACAGGTAGCAATATCTGTATTGGTTTATACTCTTAAGAAATAAAATTTTGTGTATTTGGTCAATCATTTATAGTCACCACCAAATTTATATTGCTCAATCTACTAAATCACGTTCAGCTACAAAAAAAAAATTATTTTGTTTAAACCGTTAAACAACCATTAACAAGAATATAATCAATGTTTTTTACGATTTCCTTCGATTCTATTTTAAGACCAAAAAAAATTATCTCTCTAATAAAAATAAATCCCCATTCATTTATCGATAATTACAAATAATCTTTCCAATCCAAAACCAAAGTTAATACAAATACAATAATAACATGAAAAAAAAATTGTTTAAATCAATAAAATTTAATCAACTCATAACCATTAAATGTTTTCATTTTATTTTCGCTGATTTTCTTCATCATAAAAAATAATATAAAAGTAAATTAAATTAAAAAAAAAAAAAAAATTAAGAACAATAAATAGACAAAACGAGCAAAAAAAAAATTATAAAAGAAATAATACTTTATTTATTTATTTTAGTTGGCTTGTTGTTTTTGTCTTAAATTTCCAATATGAATTTTCGATTCCGAAAAAAAAATTTTTTTCACTTTTCCAATTCCGACTTGTTTATTTAAAAAAAGATTAAAAATATCGTTTTTAATTTCAGTTTTAACTGTGTACTTGTAGAATGTAGTAGATGTGTAAATAGCGTGAGTCGAAATTATGAAGAAAATGTTTAAACAAAAATTATTATTTAGAAAAACAGCAAACAAAAAAAAAAAAAATTACACAAAGATTATAAAATAAGAACAATATATGTATGTTTCTTTTGTTTATTTAAGAAGGATCTTAAAATCTTACAGATTTAAGTATTTTGTTTAAATTCGTCATTTTTAATATAACGAAATCTATTAGCGCAGATTAGATATATGTACGTGGGAATAAGTGATTATCTTGCGATTTCCACAGATTATTTTTTTTATGAGCTATTTAGATTTCATTTTAAAATAAATATTTGTTGAAAATAAATTAGTTTCCATCCTGTTGCACAATAATTCATGCAAGTCAATCTAATTATGCGAACAAAATTTCAACTAAACACACCCATGAATCATATTATGATGTACGATTATACCTAAATCACCGAAACATTAATTTAGTTTCGCGTTATAAAATAAAATAAAAAAAAAAATCGTTTGACAATTTTGGAAAATTGGAAAAGCTCATTCGATAAATTTACTGTGTAACTGATGCGGTAAAACTCGTGCACAAAGTAAAACAAAAAAAATGTAACACGACAAGAGAGAAAAATTATTTCCCCATTATTTGTCTCTGTGTCACTTTTTTGTTGTTGTTATTTCGTTGTATTATTTAGCTTTTTGTATTGTAAAATCACAAAACAATATTTTGTTAAAGAAAATTTTTGTAAAAATTTTATTTTATTGATTGATAAAAAAAACACACATACGTTTTTCCCTTTTTCGTTTGGTGTAGTTTTGTGGTGTACTGGTGTAGAAATGTATTGATTTTGTCGAAAGGAAATTTTATTTATGGATTAAGTTTTTTTCAATATTTTGTTGGAATCGAAAAGGGTAAGAAAATGGAATTTTCAATTTTCTTTTGATAAAATATTTATTAATTTGATATTTCTTTTCGTATTATATGTAATATATCTCATTTGTATGTGTGTACAAGTATGTATTTATTAAAGTTCAAAATAGTGTGTCAAGGAGTTAATATGAGTGTAAATTAAATATTCGACGATAGATGCTCTAGTCTATAGTTCAAATACTTGAATTTACAACACCCATTCTTCATTTCTGGATGTCAGTTCACTTCTGGCGAATCGTTGATAGGTCAATTCGTAACTATTTTAAATTCTAACCTAAAAGGTAGTTAGGGAGTTTTTTTTCGAGGGTGAAATTTTTTTAAACAAGTTTACTACTGCTTAGACAGGATTTTAATTATTTAAAAAGTTTACAAAGCATAATCAATTATTTTAGTGAAACAAAAATTTAAAATAATCTAATTAATAACTAACAAACTGATTTATTTGTCATTTGCAGCCAACTTCTTATGTCAATGTGCTACATAGTTAAAATTTCTTGTCGACATAATTATCAAACTACAAGACATCTAACAAATCATCATTTATAAATTAATTACAAAAAATATAAAAGGCGAAAACCCAGTGGCGTAACTGGAAAAAATCGGCCCCAAAGCACCATTGAGTTCGGAAGAATTTTCTTTATTAGTTTTAATTTAGAAAATGATCGTTCAGCGGTTGCCACCGTAACAGTAAATAAAACATACACTTCCGGAAAACTAGCAGTCATATCATTATATTTGACGGTAACCTGTTCAGCAAATTAGAAAACGAAGTTTAGTGTTACAATTTCGTTTTTAATGATTTAATCCAAAGTAGTATTTGGATTCTAAGGGACTCAGAAATTTTATTTGAGAATTGTTGTTGCACTATTGTCGTCCATTTCGACTAAACCTTCAAATCTTTTATCTAGTTGTGAGGTAACTATGTCCATAACGAGATAGAAAATATTTATTTTAAAATACATTTCAGCGTTTTCAAAACGGTGAACTGGTGCCAATTCATCAAAAGGTTTTTTTCACAATTCGTCTCATTTTATGTGCAAATTGACAGGTTATATTCAAGTTTTGTGCAATTTTGGTTTATTTTCTAACGATGTTTTTAAATTCCTCTCTTAAATTTTTTATTTGCTCTAAAGATTTATTCAAGAAGCTTGCCGTTTGTCCAATATCCATAGTTCGCCTCTGCAGTACAAAACGGTTGAAGTTGCATTAATACTAAAGAAAATGTTTTCTACAATCACTATAATTAATACGAATTCAAAATTTTCGGATTTTAAAAAATTGTCTTTGATGTGATATGACTTATCGCGTTAGATTCAGCTTTTTTTAAAAATAATATCGGATTCTCCTGTAATTTGGGATAATAAACCCTAACGATTAATTATACAAATTACTATCGGAACTCCAGCAACAGATCCATTCATTACTCGAACAAAACCAAGAAAAGTTTCTTTAATAGTTAATTTTTTCGATTTGCCATCACATAGCTCAGGTAACATTTTGACGTCAATGAAAAAATATTTAACCAAAAGTTGGACAAATATCCAGCCATATCTCTTTTGAAGAAGACATTCTTGACATTCATGATTTTTAATACGACCAAATTTATTTCATTCTCACTCTTGTGATTTTTGAAATGCATTTAAATAATATTTAAAGTTGTGTACATACTCGTACGTTACGCTCTAGTCTAATGGAGGCATTTATTGGTTGTCAAAATAATTCGTCAGCCATGAGAGACGAAATAGGCCCAAATTGATACATTTGTTTACTCGTACATTGGATGAAAATTGATTGTAAAAAAGTTGTATACATTTATTTTGTCGTGAAATTTTTATTTTATTGAATCGTAATTCAATCAAAAATTTCAAATTTTTTGTAATAAAATAGAAATTTAGTGAAGACAGAAATTATTTCGAAAACAGTAGTCTCTTCGGGCTAAGTTATCGAACGTCGAAAACGTTACCTCACTAAGATCACTTTCAAGAATCTTCAAAATTGCTTGAAAAAATACATGACTTAATGAAAGTATTAACCTACAGAGTGCAGCTGAAGTTTTAAACACTTTTAATTATGTTTAACTATTTTGATAAATTTCAAGAGACAAAATATAAAACTAAATTATAAAATAATGTGAACTAAAATTACAAAAATATTTGCGCGGATCTGAAAGGTAGTCATATTTTATGAACTTGTACATTTTGAGATTTTCAGTGACATGAAATAATTGCGCGACTTGTTAAACGAATTTTCTTAGTTTCAAAATTGCTCTATATTCTTAAAAAAATTAGATAGTTCTTTGACGGCCATTGATAGGTAATAGAGATGGCTACACTTAGCGCCGGCACGAGGGTGTAAGATGCCTCTGCGAGGTTAATTTCGGCGCTCATTTGAAAACAATCTGAGAAAACTAAATTAAGCGACTAACTTCCAAACCAATTTTTTAAACCATAGATGTTCCTTCACAATTTATGTAAGAGTTCACATTAGATTGTGCATAGCATGCACATTATCAATAATATGTTACAAAATCTTTACAGTCAACAATACAACCTTTCAAATTCTCTTCAAAGTAGAGAAATGAAATTCGTTCGGAATTACGTTTTCTAGGTTTTCAAAAAATGAAATTTCTCGCGATAAAATCGTAATCTCTAACCACTACCAGTGGCGTAACTATCAATGTCCCTCCTCCCCCGCTTCAGCGCAAAATTTGTATTGTGTCCCAAAAATGCTTCTGTACATACCGGTTTTATTTTAACACAAGAATTAGCGTGACGACCTTTCTTAATCAAAAACTTATTTTTTCTTATTATCCAACCTCGCATTAATTAATATTATCTGATTTCGAGAGTGGGATTTAAGCAATTGCACTAAACGAGCGCAAATTGTAATCTTTACAAGTTTATATAATTTTTTCTATGCATTTTGAACGTGTTTAAATAATAAAAACTTTCAAGTTTTAAAAACGGTATTTTCAAACGCCTTAACACCCTGCAGGCTGTTAGTGTCCGAGAAAAACTCAACTGATATGCAGTGGAAGACAGTTTCTCTACCGACTTTACCATTTATCGGTAAACTTGGCGATTTTCCATTTACCGCAAGTTTTTACCGGTGCGGTAACTTAAATTTAATCAAAATTTTACTGAAATTCGTTTCGAATCGAATATATAATTACCCAATTCATTCACTAATTCCGGAACGCTTTTCTTATATTTCTAATTTACATGTTGAAGGATTATGAGTAAAAAAATGGATAAAAAATAAAAATGGATTTTTGCCATCTTTATAACGATTATGAGTAGTCAGCGATATAGGGTTGACCTGTTAACAACAAATTTCGAGAAGAAAATGTCTCGAGTTCCGATGCTCACGAATTGAATTGTTTCAATACGAATTATTGAAAAACATGAAATTTTGTATTGTAAAACAATGAATATGAAATAATACATTTGTAAAACTGGTAATCAACATTTAGGCTAATTATTTCGTTCGATATTTAATTATTTCAAATAAACCATATATACTTTCGGGTTCGATTCTCATCAACTCTTTCACAGTTCGCTTATAACGTCGTACCTTACGCTGTATTTAGCCAATTCGAGGACGTACGGATATAGAAACGTTTTTGCATAGACCACCTGCACATTCCATTGCTTCATGCTAGCCTATAGTACTAACATAAAAGGTGGGTCGGCCCATGGATTTCGCACTTTCAACAGCGGGTCATAGATGTGTTCATCGTCATCACCGATCGTAATCAGATTCATTTCCAAGACCTCAAATAAAACGAAAAATCTTGCAATCAACTTAATGCTATGACGATTTCGAAATACTTCAATAAAGCATCATAAGCTTCGCATATAATTTGGAAAATATCAACAATTTTGAAATAATCTCAAAAATATCGAATTTTCAAAGTATTTTAAATATTCTATAAAGTTCTCAATTGTCAAATTATCCGTAAGAATGTAAAACCAAAGGAGATCCTATACGCGCTATTCGTCATTTAAAACGTAAATAACCTGGACATTCTTGAATAGTTTCAAATAAGCTAGTAAATCGAAGATATATATCGAAATTTTGGCTTAATCTCAAAAAATCTACTAACTATTACAAAATTCAAAAATTTCTAAAAATCTCGAATAAACCTAAAAATGCCGAAAATTTAAGAAACCGCGGAACAATCTCGACTAGCCCAGCAAAATTCGAATAATTTTTATATTATGTGAATCTCGATTGATTTCGAAAATTTCAACACTACCGAAAACTCTGGATATTATTGTATAATTTCGGAAAGCCTTTAACAAAAATGTAGTAAATCCACAAAAAGTTCGGAAAATTCCGAAAATTCATAAAATTTGTCAAGTAAACTAAATGTTACTAATGGTACTAGTACTACTAAGGAAAATCCTACTAAACAAGTTATAGCTAAACTAAACAAAACAATGTGCAAAATTCGAATGAGGTAGGAACTTTCAAATATAATCGGATAATTTCGTTCGTAAATATCGAACAATCATATTCTTCGAACACGCTCTAAGATTCTCGAATAACATCGAACAATCAAATACACTCGACAATTTTAAACATACATACTCAAATAATTTTGAAAATTTCGAATAATCTGACTTCTGTAAATTTAGTTTTTATTTACAGTTTACCGGTAATCAAAAAGATTCGCTAATTCATTAAGGAGGCTCACTATGGTTTGGCTCAAGTACTAATTAATTCCTTTTCTAAAGACAAAAGCGCTTTTAATGGAGGCAACAAAAAATTATTTTCATAATTTCAACAATTTCTTCTTCATTTTTATGAACATCTCAATCGTACTTCGCAAGCTGCTTTGCAGCACATCAGAATAGCTCGCTTTAAAAAAATCAGATTTATCCTTTTTCAATCAAATTCAATCTTTTCTAATCAAAACTTGAAATATAAAAACCTGAATTGGTTTTGCAAAAGGCTTAATTTGGTTTGTAAAAGGTTGAAATTGAAGTGTAAAAAGGTAAAAATTTCAGTTGAAAACGTATATTACAAATAATTAAATCAAGCAAATCCTAAAATCGTTATCGTTTGATGTCAAAAGCTTTAATTTCAAATGAGTTTAGTGAATTTTCTGCTAAATCTAAACATGTATCAGAACCTAAAGCCATTTATTATATGGAGTCAGATTTTTATCTAAGGTATAACTATTCAGACATTCACATTCAGCAGCCGAGAAGAAATTGTTGGGCGCAGAAAATACCTAAATTAGACCTCCGCCATTTCTTAAAATTTTTTTAGAAATGTCCCGTTTTGAAAATTTGAACAAGTGGTCTAATTTAAGCTTGATCTGAGCTAGCATCTAGCTAATCTTGTTTTTGAACTAATATTCGAGCGCTTCAAAACTCGAGTAGACCTAGTACAGTTGCGGGTACTGCGGGTACCTAGTTACGCCACTGACCACTATTGTTCCCATTTTTTGGGAAATTTTGGCGTTGTGCACAACTTGCATTATAGGATTTGCAAAATCAAATTAATTTATTCCCTTTAAAAAAGCCACAGCAGTTTTTGCAGTTTTTGAAAAGAGACTATCAGTTATGCATGTATCAGCGTTATAGAACCCTGCTACGTACTATTACGTTACTATTTAGGGAGTTGATTTTGACCTGTTTTCGTATGTTTATTGGAACCCATCGTATGTTTATTGGAAAACTAACCAATTTGTCATGAAAACTATTCTTTCTTCACGTAAATGTTGAAGAACAAAGCTCAGTTGCTCAAATAGGGGTCAGTCCAATCTCTTTCGATTTACCACATTACTGAGATAAACAAACTTCAATTAATAAAAACGGTCATCTAACGCCTGCGCCGCATCGATCGCGGAGCGCTTCCGCCTGCAATGTGGTATATGTTATGTGGTATATGTGGTAGCTGTAACATAAAACTCGGAATGGGTATTAAAATATTAACATTTATGAAATACAGTGAGTACAAAAAATGTAAAGGTTATATAATGGTATACTTAAATCTGCAAAGCTGCTATTGTCTGTCAATGACATCAAACGCCCATGTAAACTTTTTTAATAAAAACTTATTATTTGTATTGTATATTTACACAATACACCCTGAAAGTGCAATAAAGCTGGCGTTATTACATTTTAATACAGGCGATAATTTTAAAATTAAATCTTCATTTTCCAGTAAGGTTTAGCCAAATTCTGTGACTGAATTTTCAAAGAGGAATAAGACCATATTGACCGATTTATAAAAGCGGTTCAAAAGGTTTCAGTAGATACGCGGTTAGGGTTGATTTCAGCCTTTAAAAGCCACGTAATTTAATAGTTTTTAGCTCTCAAACTATAGAAATAAGTTGTACTTATGTAAATTAAACATTAGCCATTTTTTTTTTGTCTACTTGAAACACCTCTTTTGTATGCGTGTGAAAGTATATTTAGAAAATAAACTTGATATTTGACAAATAACGTTATTTTTTTGAAAATATATGTTAATAAAACCAAATTTAAAAAATAATGTTACGGCAGTGAACTTTACTATAGAAATAGAATAGTTATTATGTCAATTTATCTTGTTGACACTCGTGAAATTGTTAAGCAAACATTTTTAATGTTGTTTTTTATGATACAATAAGCTACTTCACTGACGGTTGTGAAAATTATGTTTAGTTGCTTACATAAACACTATTATATGTATCACATTGATTGCTATCATCGCATTTCATGAAAAGTCATATTATTTTGAAGGTATATTTTTGCAAAGAAAGCAATTTGATTGCGGCCTACTGATATGACAAGATTAATGATGTTGAAAATTTCCCACCCAATAAATTGTTACTAAACTGATAACATATTGTGACGGCATCATCTACCAACAAAACGGAAAAAAGAAAAGCAAACAAGTTTTAAAACAATTACACTCAATCCTTTATAAATGATGTGAAAATATTTTAGTCGATTAATGATACTTGCGTTTATATTATAATCTGCGAAAAAATTCGTTTGAACATATGGTTGATGAAAAGAAAATTGTATTTATATATTTTTTAATTAAAATCGTGTGGTTGCCGTTTATTTTTAAATTGTGTTTAAGTATACCTAGTGATTTAATATGTATTATAAATAAGTATGTAATCGTAAATGTCACACGACAGAATTAGAAAGGAACAATTTTTTTTTTTTTTAAATTTGGTTATCTAATCTGAGATAGGGAAATAGTGGTGGATAGTAAATTTAATTTGATTGATGCGTCATACAATTCGTTTGTGTGTGTGTGTGTGTGTGTGTATACACCTATTTACAAACATATATATACATTTATACGTCTATACCCTAATCAAATATAAAACACCTTGTGTATATATTCCTTTTGATACCCCAACCATACATTATATATTTATTGAGTCATGAAAGCCTCTTTGAATTTAAATTCAACGAAAAGTTATCCACATGGGAATCAGGTTTTATACATAGACATACATACATACACGTATAGTCGTACACATCCATATAATAACCACAATGGTATACGAAAAACGGAAAAGCACATTCTTAAATAAAATAAAACAAAAGTTTTGAATTACTTGCACTCAGGTTTCTCGTTTTTTTGCTTTTACTATATATAAATGTGTATATAATACATATATATATCTAATAAATAAATATAAATACTGTTAAACTCATAGAACATAAAAACGAACTTTTATTTTTCGTCTTTATGCCAAAATAACATAAAAAGCTCGTTTTTTATAAATTTTGCGTGAGGAAAAACAATCTGCCTGTAATATATTTTCATGATTTCCATATAAAATATAATAATAATTTTTTTTTTTGTTTGATATTTTATATTTAAAAATCAATAACTTTTCATGATTTCCGTTCAAAAGTAAAACTAAATATGTATACAAAAAAAAAACGAAACAAAAGCACATAACTATTTAAGCTTTTTCAAATTTATTGAATATACGCATACTTTAAAGAATTTTTTAATATATTATATATTTTCACACCTTTTTGTTATTTTACCGATGTTTTATTCTACAAAATATTTTTGGGTTGTAATTCCATCGGTGTACCAAGAAAAATCACTAAACCATAAGATCAATTTTTTATTTATTCACTTAATTATTTTTCAACATAAATCACACTTTCATTTTACTAAGAAACCATCGAAAAAAAAAAAAAAAATCAAATTCAAATTCCACTTTTCTTTTTTCGGCATAAAAATTTCCACTCGATTTTTTTTTTTTCACTCACTCAATTAAAAATTTCACATACCACACACACATATAGTAAATATAATCCGATATGATAATTTATATAGTTAACTTGACGATATGAATTTTCTTCAGAGCTTTTATAAATTAAACTAAAAAAAAGGAAAACCAAAAAAAAAAAAATTTTGTTATTTAATTTTGAAAACTTTTTAGGTTTTCTTATGTTTTTTTTTTTTTAACTTTAACAATAGAAACCTCAAACACGTTTGCACGATTGAATACTTCGGTAACGACTGAAGAATGTATAAATGAAAATGTTGTTACGATATTATAGGAAATATTGTTTGCAACTGGTGTGAAGAGGAAAATCGTATTCGGAAAATTTTTTGTACTCATACTTATTCGTGTATTTCAGTCGTGTACTGTATGCTACGACCAATGAACTAAAAACCGATGTGGAAAATCTGTCTAATTATTTTCCACTGTTAATACAACTATTTATCTTCTTTCCGCCCCTTATGAACGTATACATATTTGAGTTATGATTATATTGTGTTGTTACCTGCATTGGAAAAACGAGTAATACTTAATAATCAACTGGGTTTAATTTATCAACACTTTAAATGTAAAAATAAAAATAGAAAAAAAAAGAAAAAAAACGGAAATTTATCGACAAAGAAATGAAATTTTATATATGCAAATAATTTTCTGTGTTTACAATAAAAAAAATGTTTAAATTATAATTAGAAATTTCCCGTTGTGGCAATTAAATTTTATTTCGATTAAAACTAATATGGAGCCCTTCAACTTTGTTCACCTACTAAGCTTTATAGAAATACTTTTCACGTTTTCACTTAATTAATAACACGAAAGCATACAAATACAATCATCATTAAGATCATCTGGAGAAATACCAAAATTTTAATTTTTTTTTTAATTTTGTTAATATTATTATTATCTATTGATTTTGTTGTTTACATTTCGGTACACGAATTTTGTGTACATTTACATATTCTCGAGTACGAGTATAGACATAGATTATTTCAAATAATTCTCATTTATTTATTTAGATTTTCGTTATTTTTGGAAAAAAATCTTACTTACAACTATGCACCCAATTATACCACGACCGTATTGAACATATAGTATGTTGTATATACACATAAACAGCGTTAATAATACAAAACGAAGTTAATTAGTTGATTACTTAAAAATGTAAATTTATCCTATAAAAAAATTTACAATTTCCAAGAAAATTATTTTGTTTCTTTTATTTGGAAATTAGAACGGTTATACCAAAATTTTATGTGTACACTGTGTATAAAAGCACATTCTTATGTGTTTACTTTTGACGTTGTATAATACTTATATTTATCTTTGAAAAGAAAAACTTTTTTCTTGAGCTAGGAAAAGTACAAAAATAATTTCTATTTATTTTAAATATTCTTGTCAAATTTTTCTTGTGGTAATTATTTTTCTTGCTTTCAGTATTACCATTTGCCTAAAAGAGGGTTTTTCGTTCTAACGAGAATCCAACACAGAGATACATACATATATACACAGAATATAGTGGACAGATAACAGAAAAAAAAATGTTTTATCCTTTCTATTTTTGGTTCTTCTTTCCATCACAAAATGGTTTTTTGTGGAAATTTGATAGATGGAAATTTATATGTTAGTTTAGGATGGATTACGTTTTATTTTTCTTAAGGATTTATTTTTAAAAATCATTTATTTCAATTAAATTATATATTTTGATTTGAATGATTTAACCAAGGTTATATGGTTGTTGAATTGGATTTATTTTGTAAAGTGATTGATTAACAGTCAGATTTTATGTTTAATTGTGTTACACGGGAAAATATTTCCACGTGCGAGCATCAACTTAACTCAAACATTTTCAGTAAAAGTATGTGAAAAGCAACGAACAAAAAAAAATTATATGATAAAGAAAAAAAAAATGCCTGAAGACACCTGAAAATCATAAATTTTATTTCACAAGCGTGCCATTAAAGAAGAAACGAAAAAGCTCAAATACCTTGATTCTTTGTACTGTATACAACTTTTAGAGTTTCTGTAATGATTATTTTTTTGTTATGCCTAATTTATGAGTTTCATTGTATCGTATGGTTTAGACTTTGTAGATCATATTTGGTCTTTATAAGTGTTTGTATAAATATGTATGAGTTTATATTTTAAATTACTGCAGTTGATGTGTGTTTTAACAAAATAAAATGTGTGGCCATTTTATTACGTGCTGTACTCTTATGACCATATAGCCAAAAAGGTGTTTGAAAATGAAGTGTTTGAAATATATTTAAATTTAACTAGCTCTTGTCTATAGCTGCCTCTCTCTGTCTCTGTATCTTCTATCTAATCTATCCTAATACTGTATATAAATTAGTCAGTTATTGTTTTTGTACTCGTATACATATCCTCAAAAGTCAAAACTCAAGAACGGCTTTGTCTATTTTGACGGAGCTTTCACTGTTACCTTGGTTATATGTCTGGGACTAACATAAGCTGAGAATAATATCAAAGTAACGTCGATTTTACAAAGCAGTAATGCAATAAACCAAGCTTTAATAAAGGAATTAGAAACGACGAAATATTCAAACTTTTCATATAAAAGATAGAGGAAATCACTTAAAACTTTAAACAGATTTTTAAATGAAAACGTTACAAATTCCTAATTAAAATCTCTAAGAATGGGTATTATTTAAGAAAGTCTTTGAAATATTTGAAATCGAACATTTACCGTCAAATCGGCATCATAAATTCCGTTTACCCGGTAATTAAAAAATCGTTAAAAAATGTTCGTTTGTCACAGAGTTGACGGTAAAAATAATTTGACATGCATTTCTCTAATAAAGGTTGTAAATTTTTTAACAATTCATGCAAATTATTTTTGCACATTAATTTAATTTAATTTTATTGAATCTTAAAGTCTTCTACTCATTAATTTAGTCCATGTGGTGTAGCTGGCCTTCCATCGAGCACGTCTCCAAGTGGCGGATAGGGTTAAATCCTAACTGACTTGTCGGCGGGTATAGATGAGAAATAAAATGTCTTTCGCGGACCAAAATTAGCTACGAGTGTTTCCATGGATATAATAATCAATATGGTGGGGACCCAAAAGGAGTAAACCAGCCACTTTGATATCCAATGACGGCAAAACTTCAGAAGTAATGAACTCTAAAAACCCATTTGGAAGAAGTTCCATAGTGCAAAGATCATCAATATCATCAGCTAGAAATGTTAGATAACAAATTAAGAACTCCGTAGACAACTGAGTTATATGAAAAAATTACATCCGAGTTAATTAACGAAGATGAAACCCTTTAAATAGAAAATAAGAAGCTGACAAATTCTCTATAAGCATAGGAACCTGAGGAACAGGATGCTTCAGAGGAACTTCAAGCCGAACTTTAAAATCAGGTGTATTAAATCAAAATCTGCAAAATATACCCGATCAGAAAATGCACCCTACCAAAATTAAAGAAAAGGCACTGAATATGGTACTATTCAATTATTAATGAAATCGGTGACTATAAAAATACAGAGTTGTAGCGCTGGAGAATAACATATGGAAAGTCAATACAACAGAAATGGAAACATATAGAGCTTTGGTTGCAAAGCTGACAGATGAAGGCAAAGAATGGTATACATACGAGGACAAAAATGATCGCCCGATCAAAGTGATGGACAGAGGTTTTCACCCAACCTGTAAAAGGCAGGATATAATGGAAAAACTTGGATGTAACACCAGGGCTTTAAAATAGAGGATGTGGCAAATATCCTCAAAAAGGAAAAAAAGTTAACCTTCGTGTCAACACGAGAATAATACCACTTTTACCAACACGTTCAACCGCTGGTGTATATGAATTTAATTAAGAGTTTTTCATCAAAGACTGATAAACATTAAATATAGAAACAATATCATCATGAAAATTTCATTTAACTTTATTAGAAAAAAAAATTCATTCAGTTACATAAAATCAAATACACACCCAGGTGTGTCGTGTTGACAGGAAGGTTAAATAAGGAAGAAAAGTGAATGAGATCACTTGCATGATGTACTAATCTAAGAAGATAAACAACACATTCAGAATCGCCAATTGGAATGCAAATGGGCTGTTGTAACAAATTCCAGAGTTAAAAATTTTCCCCAATATAGAAAAGATAGATATATGCCTAATTTTAGAATATTTTATATATTTTTTAATGCATATAAAATGCATTTTATTCATCCCTAAAATGCACCTGTTAAATAAGTGTTGTATTGTTTCTTAGTTTACAAAACCGTTAAAAGGTACTTTGTATATATGTAATAGCTATATGCAGCACCGTATATAGCACGGTTAAGTAATGGTAAAGGTCTTCATTCCAATTCGGACTGAAACACACAAATTCAGAAAATTTACGTCGTTACAATTCCGGTATAAATTTGATGAGAGCACTAAATAAATATTAAAAATATAAATAAATATAAATTTGCATAAATTTGACGACGGCAATGATATAACTGAACAATTCAATAATTCTACTCCTTGGTCCATCTTGGTTTCAACACATAATATGTATATGATTTGATTAGTTCTTCAAAAACGAAAAAAAAGCATATCTATACAAAATTGTTTTATTTTATCACATTCAGGCTTCCTGAAAAATATTAAAAACGTAAGTGACTAGCGAACTAGCCGTATGTGACAACGCTTTTCCCTGCGTTTCGAAAAGGACTTTAATTTTGGGACGATTGAGGTGCCCTCGAGACCCTATTCATCACAGTGTTTATGAAAATTTACCATCAATGGTTGATGCCTGAAAGAGCGTATTTAGCAGCAGGAAATATCGCCACTAAAACTCTAGCCTGCATAAATGACACAACCCAAGGTGTGTTAGATTTAATGAGAAAAAACAGAAAAACAGGAAAAAAAATTCAATCAATTAATGTTTAAATAATGAAATAAAAGAAATTGGTTGTTTCTTGTAAAATTTTGATTTTTAATTTTTAATCAAAATTATTTAAAAAAAATCAATTCCGGAATTGATTCTGATTCGTCATTCTGATCTTGGTCATTCAAATTCGAAAATTCCAGAATCACATTTTTTCCAAAAATTGGATGCGGAAAATTACATGAACAATCCAGTAGAAGTGAGAGACCTAGTTAGAGAAAAACGGGAAGCGCGAAAAATCTGGTGCCGAGCTTTATGGTGCAAATCGCGAATTTCTAAGTTATCTCAAAACTAAATATTGACTGTGCCGATCTTGGTTGTTCAAATTTGAGGTTTCAATTTAAATTTTTAATAAAACACACAATTTTTTGGTCCAATGAAATATAACCAAATGTTTTAACAACTCCTTTCCATTAGAGTTAAAAACTTTGGTTAAATGAAATTTAATAAAATTCTCAACATAGTACAATACGAGTTAACATGTTTTAGACCTTTGAATTCCCTATTTTGGTGTTGTACAAAAACTGTTTGGTTCAATTATATTTATTGTTACACATACATAATATAATTGTTGTATGTAGTTTAAAAAAAAATGGAAGAAAAATAAATAATTTTTCTAGTTAACTCGTTTTAAGGTGCTAAGAATAACAGGAAGATAATTCTTAGTGTCTATGCATTGTTACGAAATGCAACTTTCGCTGGGCTTTCGTTGTATCCACACTTATTAAGCTGCACTCAAAATGGTGTTTACTGGGTGGACCATTTAAAATGTTCCAAAACAAAGTTGGTTGGTCTTATGGGGAAACATTGTTAAAATATTTTTTATAACCTTGCAATAGTCTGTTAAGATCGTTTCAAGGTCAAGCTAAAAACAAGCAACTTTTCCTGAATAATTTTTTTACCTGCAATTTACTTTCCTTAGTTTTATATGAGAAAACTTAAGCTGAACTTGATTCAAAACAATTTAGTTATGTTTCCTTAAAAATGCTGGAATGTTCGTCAAATGAGGTAATATTCGTTGTAATAAAACTAAATACCGACCAAAATCATTCACCGTTGGAGACACAGAATAACGTTGACATTTCCAGACACGTTAGTGATAACAAAATGATATGTAAAATTCTTGTCAACAATAAGATCTTCTGCCACAATCTCGTTCTGAAGGACAGTTTCCTTTCCAAAATTACCAGTATTGAAAAGAACATTATAACAGTGCAGTATTATGAGAAGCTCCGGCTAATTAAAGAAGTTGTAAATGAGTTGAATTTTTTGTCAAATCTGGATTAATTACGCAACACTACAGTATTCTTACCAACATTTTTATCCAAAACTAAATGTTTGTTGTTGTTTTCAATGTTAACTGAACCGGAAGTTAATGGATGCGAATCCCAACAGTAGCAGAATGGAGAGGGGAATTTTTGTTCTCTGATTTCGATGGCGAATGAGTGCACTTATTTGTAACCTTTTGTTATGGAGTGCAGTGACCTATTGGTGAAATCTTGTAGGCATTCATTTGTCTAACTACGGGACGAATCTAATGAATAAAGGGGAAAATTTTACCAAATTGTCTATGGTTTTGAAAAAGTTTTTAAATATCAACATGAAGATTATACATGGATTGACTCAATTAAATAGAATTACTAATTAATAATAAGTGACATAACATTTTTCTCAATATAGGTAAAATCTGTCGATTTGTGAAGAATGGTTTTAAAAGTTTTTCTTTCCTGTCGAGCAAATAGACTTTTGGTCAATCATTTTCTTGAGTTTAAAAATACAGTGAAGACATTTTATGGAACTGCTAAATTCGAAATTTGTTTAAAAGCAAACTACATAAACATCAAACGCATTCACATATTTTTAGTAACAAACGCTTGGAAAATCAAACGAGTTAAATTGGCCGTACTACCACAATATCGTCGACTCACCATGTACATTTTTTTTTGTACCTTTATTACTTTATTAGTGGTAAACCTTGAAAAAAAGTAAATCGAATCGAGCGATTGAATCTTGATCTTGTCAAAAGCAGGAAAGACATAATTGACAGTGGAGAAGCTTACGTAAACGTAATGCAAGCAAATTCAAGCAAATTTTTTTTGGCCGTATTTCTCAAATGTCTCTGTGTCATACAATTTATCTGAAAACTATTGCATAACTAAATTAGAACAATTCACTGAACAGCTTGAAATCAATTAGTATTCAGAATTATTTGAATTGTTCTTCTATAAAAAACTAGTAAAATTCTAGATTTTATTTATTTGATTTAACAATATCAGCATAAAATTCGCTATAAAATAAGATATGTAAACGTAAAATTGAGTAAACTTGCAAAAGTAAGCCTTGCTTTCTACGAGTTTGCTTGTTTATTGAGCGCGTTCAGTTTTCACCACATGTTGAAATTTCCACATTGTCATGAAATTTTGAATGTATCATGTGCGTTCAGGCCTTAACCTGTTGATTTTACTCAACATGGTGCCAACAATTGGCTTACCAGAATGCGCATAGTGTCTACTTTTTAGAGAATCGGTGGTTGCTTTAGGAAATGTTTGTAAAACTACTGAAATTATGCTGATATTTAACTCTCAGCTATACCTAAAGTTGATGCAAAACTTTCGTTCTAACGATAAATTTTATTCGTTGCAGCAGTGTACATTTAATCCTTTCACGCAAAATCCTAATCTGTAATTTTTGTGCATGTTAAAGTGGTGTTTACGTATTTATTTCTCATCTCTCTACTATAATTTGCTATTTGCTTCTGATTATTAAAATAAATATTTATTTTATTAAGTTTCTTTTATTGAAATTCGATTATTTCTATTATTAATATCGATTTCGATTACAAGTAAGAAGTAACCATCAATCAACCATACATACCTAATCAATTATTTTTTTCATTCCGTTTTGTTTTCATTTAATTTTCTTTGGCCAGGTTTTGAAAAAACTCTTTCATATTAAATATTGATCAATCATAATTATTTATATAACATTTAGTAGGTGCTATATTTAAGCAAATTCTATAACGCCTAATACCGACTTTTCGGTCAGCATACAAAGAATATGAAGGTAAAGTCGAACAAAAAAGTTAAGTTGTATATCAATTTAGTTATTTGCATCACAAGAGCCATACATGAGTACTGTGACGATCATATACCGTATGTGTAACGTAGAAAAAAAAATGTCTACAATATTTAACAAAAAACTAATGAATTTTTTGGTTTTTTTGTTAAATATACGAATCGTTTAGAGCTACATTTAATTAAAAAATTCGACAGAATGTATTTGATTTTAAATTAATTAAATTTGAATAATTGCCATCACACGAAAACTAAAGTACTCATAATAAAACATTTGTAAGTTAAACATTTATTATTATATATTTATAACAATTTTATGCCTAATACCTATAATATAAATTATCAGAAATCCTACAATGACAAATATTTTCTTACCAATTTCTCTACATTTTTACAACTTAAGCAAGTGAGACCGTGTACTTGTCAGAATTTCAGTAATATAACAAATAAACATTTCTTAACTATATTTTCAAAAATAATTAAATCGAGTTTTGAAAGTTTTCAACTTAACCCTCAATCCACATGAACCAGGGTCGCTCTCATGCTGGCCAAAACCACTTTTTATAATTTCTTCCGAATGTTGGTCGATATGCAGTTAAACAAAAAATATTAGTCTTTTTCCGGGCAAAAAAACTATTGTTTCTTGAATAAGGATGCATAAAGATAATCCATGAATTATTTAAGATTTTTTATTGATAATTGTTGATTTTATAGCGCAAAGATGAAAACGACCCTGGTTCATGGAATTAAGGTGCCTAAAATAACTTCATGGATTGAGATTCAGAATTTGTAGAAAAAATGGGATAAATAGAATTTTTCGTATTCTAACTGTTTATTAATATTAAATAAAATACTTGTAATAGTATATTATTCAACGAGCATATAATGATTGCTGTTACTCATGAAGATGAAGTTTACTGACACGAGCCGATAGGCGAGTGTCGTAAATCATCTGAGTGAATTACAGCCATTATATTATGCATATATGCGAGTAGAATACGATTCTGTCCGCGACCGACAAATAATATATTGTATTTTATAATCAAATCCTTTAAAGCCCTAAAATAATTTTCTTCGACATTTTGACGTCACAATTTAATAAAAATGAAAATGGCAAGAGACTACTAAGAAGATAAAACTAGCAGTGAATAATGGATATCATTATAATTGAGATCCAGATGGGAAAGCACATGGAGGCACAGCTGTATTGATTAAAAGAAGATTAAAGCACTATGAGCTGACGAAATATGAGAAAGAACATATACAATCAACGAGCATCTGTCTTCAGGAGTGGTCTGGAAACTGTGTCATATCGGCAGTGTACTGTCCTCCAAAACATGCTATAAAAAAACTTCAGTTCTTGGATTATTTCAGCCAGCTGGGTAATAAATTTCTTGCGGGAGGTGATTACAACGCCAAACATACTCATTGGGGCTCCAGATTAACATCGCCGAAAGGCAAACAACTTTATCAAGCTATAGAGGAACAGTCCCTGGATTATTTATCTGCCGGTAATCCAACTTACTGGCCGACGGATAAAAAGAAAATTCCTGATTTAATCGACTTTTGTGTAACTAAGGGCATTCCACGTACATATGCTAAGGCCACCGATTGTTTTGATCTGTCTTCTGATCACTCACCGGTAATAGTAACAGTGAGTACCGATGTCTTAAGGAACGAAACACCCAACCGTCTTACAAACAAGCAAACTAATTGGGATCATTATAGGAGGCTAGTCGAACAAAATTGCCTACTTAATATTCCTCTGACCACACCAGCTGATATTGATGCGGCGGCTGAAAATCTAAAAGACATCATGGCATTATCAGCTGAAAGGGCTACACCTGTCATAAGTAGTTCCGAAAAAGTTAATAAGCTGTCACATAATATACAGGAACTAATCCAGGAAAAACGGAAAATTCGCCGGCTATGGCAGCAAACAAAATCACCGTTATTGAAATGGAAATTAAATCGAGCTATCAAGGCCTTAAGATTTGCTTTGCGGGAAGAAGAAAACCAGAGCGTCCAGAACTATTTAAGTGATCTCTCGGCAACCGAGAGGACAGATTACTCTTTGTGGAAGGCAACAAAAAAATTAAAAAGGCCAACAAATTCGAATCCACCGATTAGACTACCAACTGGAAATTGGGCGAGAAGTGATGAAGAAAAAGCCAATGCTTTTGCTGATCATCTAACAACAGTATTCACACCATACGAAGAAGATAATAATTTCGTGCTACCCCAGCAAATGGATGATGGTTTATCCTACAAACCTATAAAGTATAATTGGAAGAAAGTTAAGAATACAATTAAAAATTGCATAAGCCCGAAAAAGGCACCAGGACATGATCTCATTACTGGAAAAATGATAAGGGAATTGCCAGACAAATGCATAAAACTAATAACATTCATATTCAACGCGATCATGCGAACCAGTTATATTCCTCAAAAATGGAAAATATCTTTGATCACAATGATACATAAGCCTGGAAAAAATGAAACGCAGATCTCATCATATCGCCCAATAAGCATGCTACCCACAATATCAAAGCTATTTGAAAAAATGTTACTAACAAAATTGAAACCAATATTGGAAGAACGGCGCGTTATACCAGACCATCAATTTGGATTCCGAAACCAACATGGTACCACAGAGCAAATTCACAGAATTGTAAACGCAATCAAAATCACCTTCGAGGAAAAGAAATATTGTTCTGCTGCTTTCTTGGATATAGCACAAGCATTTGATAAAGTATGGCACGATGGGCTAATATACAAAATTAAAGAGCTTCTTCCGAAGAAATTTCACTCAATTTTGGGAAACTACCTTATTCAAAGGCAATACATGGTCAAACAAAATGGCGCAACTACTTGCTTAAATGATATTAATGCAGGTGTCCCGCAAGGCAGCGTTCTAGGGCCAATATTATACTTGTTGTACACAGCCGATTTACCTGTAACCAACAAAGCAACAATATCAACATTTGCCGATGATACGGCCATCCTGGTGTCACACAATAATCCCGAAATTGCCTCAAAGGAGTTACAGAATCATTTAAACAAAATCGCGGACTGGCTAAAGACATGGCGAATAAAAGTGAACGAAAACAAATCAACTCACATCACATTCACGCTGAACAAACGCACCTGCCCACCAGTGAAATTAAACAATAAAAATATTCCTCAACAAACGAAGGTCAAATACTTAGGTTTGCACCTGGATAGAAGGTTAACGTGGAAAACCCATATTGAAACTAAGCGCAACCAAATAAAAATGACATTTTCCAAAATGTATTGGCTGATGGGAAGGAAATCTCAGTTATCATTAGCCAATAAAGTTTTACTGTACAAAGCGATAATCAAACCCATATGGACATATGGTATTCAGTTATGGGGATCCACCAGCGCTTCAAACAGAGAGCTCCTGCAACGAACACAAGCGAAAATACTTCGAAGTATTACTAATGCTCCGTGGTACATTCGAAATAGTAATATACATGATGACCTTGGGATTAAAACCATTAAAGAAACAATTAAAGAATTCAGTTCTAAATATTATTCAAAACTAGAAGCGCATCCCAACGAATTGGCCAGGGATATATTAAAACAGCCACGATTTAGGCGACTGAAAAGAACAGATCCACTCGGACTTATGAACCTGTGAACCTGTAAATTTATTAAATGTTGATGTTATACATAAGTATGTATGTATAAGTATAATCTAAATTAATTAAATTGTGAGCACCAACAATAAGTATTAACATTGGTTAAGACTTAAAATATGTAATAATTTTAGCTTAAGATTTGATTACTTCTTGTTAGTTTCTTATGTAGAAAGATTCAAGAATAAAGCCATTGGCAGCATTTAAAAAATAAAAAAAAAAAAAAAAAAAATTATAATTGATGAAATAAACTTATAATGAGTATATTATACGTTAGTCGTGGACAAACATTTTAAATATGTTAATTAGATAATCTAAAATATAATTTGATCCACCATTATTGCAATTGTTTCACAAAAACAAGCTCACACACTCGATATTTCAATTACTCCTAGCTCAACTACGATTGTTTCCACAAAAGGGAAAATTTAATAATTAAATTTCTTTCATAACAAATATTATAATTTTATTTGTGGGTGGAAAATTTAACGAAATGAAAATATTTGTCTCTTGATGATGTTGTTGTTTTTGTCAGAATAATAAAGAAGGGAAAAAAACTGAAAATTTATTATAGAATTGAGTGAAATGGAATTTTTAATTTTATTAATTTTTTTTTTGTGAATTTGGGGTTATGTTCGCCTCTCTCATATAACTGGCAATTTATATAGAGGCCATAAGATGTGTATTTAATTGTTTCTTTCGTATTTTGCCTATTTCTCTTCAAAACAAACAAAAAAACTTATTAAATATAAATCACAACAGTGAATACATAAATTTTTGTATTTAGATAAGACGGTTGTATTTTTGTTCGTATTAAGTGGGATTAGATAAGATTTGTGTTACGATGGAGCAAAATGTTCATCAGTGTTTAGGGCTTAGTAATCCTTTCAAACCAATGTGGCCTTGAAAATAAGATAATTCAATTATTTTTTTTTTTAATAAAATAGATTAGTCAATTTTGTAACACAACCACACATAATCGGTTTTTTCCTATATGGGCAGTTTTAAAATTAACGTCTAGACATAAAAATAAATATTTGGTACCATACGAGTGTAAATATTAATTCCATAATGTGATTTTTTTTGTAATCTACATAATATTGTATTAAATGTTATATTTTTCTTTCGGTTATCACTACTTAATACTTATCATAATACGTTATCGATCTAGGTACACTACAACTCGAACTCTTACAGTGATTATTCTAATCGAATGGAAAAATTCACTTAACACAAAAATGTATTCAATTACACAAATTTATAAAATGGTTTCGAAATTTAATCTTCTAATATAACCTAACAAAAAAGTTTGTACATGTAAAAAATAAAACATAAATATCCGTATATGTGTAGGCTAGATAATATTGATATTGATTAGAAAATATTTAAATGATTTATTTGGAATTCGATATACGTTTTGTGGATTGTCAAAGTGGAAATATTGAATTGATGAAATTTGGTTATTGTTGTTGAACTATTTGTGTTTGTATAAGCACTGATATTAATTTCAAAGTAAAATTTGTTTATAGGAATGACATATAAAACTACAGAGAGGGTGCATTTATTACTTTAAGGCAATATATTATTATACTATGGCCAATGCAGAAACGCAAGCTAAGGATCACTACTCCTGCACTGTTCTGTCCTAATTATTTCACTGTTAATGGTAAGTTTCTTTTTATTTGTAATAAAACCGTTTGTAACCGTGAAAATTACCTGTTGGATATGAGGCCTAATAAATAGTCATTTATTAGCCCCGCAAACGCGGATACTTCCTCTTTGTTTTTAGGTTCTGTATGCTTATAATTTCATTATTTTCTTCCAATTGATTTATCACGTAACGTAACCACTAGTGATGACTGCTGATTTAAATTTCCACGCAGGCGATAAATCGAATTAATTTTTTAACAATTTTGTACACAAATTGATATGGGGATAAACAAATCCTTCATCAAGCAAATTTAAAGCCTACTTTATTTCAATTTCACAGCAAATTATGCACAGTTATTGTAATCCATCCACATTTCCATTTCGTGTGTAAATGGGCCATATTTATAGACCAAACTACAACTATAGCAGTAGTCACTGTTTTCGAAAAACAACTGTTTTTGAATTAATTTTTTTTGGTACCTATTTATAGTCGTCACTAAATTAACTGTTTTAACCAGGATTTTATTTTGGTATTTACAGACGTTGTTAAAACAACTATTTTCGAACTAGTGCTACCAACATTAAAATAACAAAAACAGCGGCAATTTAATTTGTTAATTTATGAAAATTATAACTTACAGTTATGATATTCATTTGTTATTATTTTATAGTGTAAATAAATAGTGCTAGTGGAAATGAACCGAACTGAAGATCACCATAGGATTACTCTAATTGGTATCATCAAAAAATATTAAATAGTTTTAGAAAATAAAAAGACTGATTCGGTGACAAATACTAAAAAAAAAATGCTGGGAGAGTGTCGCCTTAGAATACAGTAGCCAAATAATCGGTCCGCCGAAAACTACGAAACAGTTGAAGGCAGTTTACGCAAGCTGGAAAGATAAATTGCGAAAAGAGTTGGCTAACAAAAAAAAAGATGTTCTGGGTACTGGTGGTGGTTCTTCTACAGTAAAACTCTTTCAGGCTGATGGTGAGTTATATGATTTAATTCTGCCAACGATTAGTCCGCAAGTAAACTGTTACGATAATGATTGAAATGGGATGAAATGGTAAATATAAATTCCATACTTAATACGAATCGTATGATAATTAATTATTATTTTAAATTTGTAAGAGCAAAACAGTTAAAATTGTTAAGATGATGAAGAGGGTCCATACGAATACAAATATCTGGTCAGTGAAGAAGCCAATGACTGTAATGATCAAGACATGACTGTACAACAAGCGCCACCGTGCTTACCAACAACACCCGAAACACCAAATATGCCATCTATACAAGCCATCGCGGCACCAACTGTGATTGCTAATTTCCCTCGAAGCAGAAAACGAAGTACTAGTAATTCAGCTTTATCTAAAGAAATTACTACGCTTAAAAAGGAAACTTTGTTATCTAAAATTAAATGCAATGAAGCAAAGGAGATATGTTACATCGCAGAAGAAAAGGCATACGAGGCACAGCGAATTTATTATTAAGTGAATAACTTGAAATTTTTTGAATAATTTTAAAATGTACTACAAATTAAGTCGCGTATGTTTGTATTTGTGGAGTATTCAAAATGATTGGGTAGTTTTTCGGGGACTGATTTACTTTCTCGACTACCTCTTCAAATTCCTCATCAGCTCCTATCTCAATCGCAATATTGTGTAACACTGCAACAGCAACAACCACGACTAAAAAATTTTCTAATTTAATTTGTCGAATTAGAACTTAAATGCATAAAGCAATAAATTATGTTAAAATATATTGAATACCTTTCACAAGAACAGAAAATCTACGCTCCATATCTCAAACGTTCTTTCGATGCAACCGCGAGTTGAACTCAATACATTGTTGAAGTTTGTCTCTTGTGCATTTCTAGAATTTCTGTATGTAGTTATTAAACCAACCATTTGACCAAGAGACTATCTCCAAATTCCCCATTTTCAAATCGATTTTAATAGATGAAAAATTAAAAATTATTTGATCGTGTGCTGACCCATGCCACCTGTAAATAAATTATAGAATATATGAAAATATCAAATATTTAAATTCAAGTTTCTATGTAAAACTTACCTAGCAACTAAATCTATAAATTTACAGTCACTATCACAAATGCCCTGTACATTTATTGCAAAGAAACCTTTACGATTCCGAAAAATTTCGGCGTTTTCGCCTCCTCGAGATTTTATTGGTATACTATATGACAACCATCTCTACAACCAACACACCGAGGATTTTTTTTTAACTATAAAACTTTTGGGTAGATGATTGTGTAGGGTATTAGGTATGTATATAAGCATATAAAATACTATAATTTTATTAAAGTAATCTTTTTAGATCACTGTTTGATGTTTGATAAAAATTCAAAACGAGTCAGTCTTTGATAAATTTAAAACACATTGATTGACCCTTTCGACCGAATTTCGAAAATAATTTACAACAAAATTATTTATTTTCGAAAATTAGTAACAACTGTTTTAGTCGCCGATATCCATCATTATAGTTGAAGTGAGGTTTTAAAACAGTTGCTATAGTGTGGTTTATAAATACCAAAACCGTTACTTTAGGACAACAACTGTTTAAGTGGCAAAATATGGCCCTATGATTCAGGTACAAATTTTATCTGACAGACATAAATAATAATCGCTCTGATTGGTTAATATTTTTTTTTCTTATACGATAAAAACGAAATTCATACTTAGGCGATATATGTATAAAATTTTGTCGTATGGATATTTTTTGATATTACATATTAATAATTAAACTCACTTAACGAATTCATTTTCAAAATATTTTATTTTAGAATTTTTTTTTTTATATTTTAGAATATTATGTTGTTCTCAGTACTGTCAAAGTTTTTAAGGTTATGTATTTATCTTATACAAAATTGAGCAATGTGCAATTTATAATTTTTGTCGTAAGATAAAAAAATATGCTTGACCTTCGACCAATCAGAGCGATTATTATTTATGTCTGCCAGACAAATTTGTACATGAATCATCTCTTTTAGAGTTGCCTATGAGTGCCGATTATGTATCTGTGGTATGTATTTCGAAAGTTGTAAAATCTCTTACGTAATTGCGTTTTGTCACATTTCCCAAAAAATTTAGAAACTCATACGATCATTACAAAATGACGCATCAGGCGTTCTAATTTTAGGATTTGGTAGTTTTATAAATAAAGTTTAATTTTATACATTGGCAATGTCTTAATAGGGATTCTTTCAGATTATTCTATTAGTTTCTCGAATTTTGCGTCAAGTTAAGTTGCAAAAAATTTTACCAAATTATAGGTTTGTACATAAGGATTTTCGATATTTTATGTGATTATTCGAGGATTTAAACACATTCGAGTTATTCAGCATACAGGGGAATCCCACATTAGATATCTTTAACGCACTCTAACCGTAATTTTGACTTTTATATTAACAAATAATTATTTATTTTTAATTATAAATAATTAATAAAAGTAAATATTTAAAAAGATATTTTTAATGAAAAATATACGACAAGTTCGAGATTTTCGGGAATATTCGAAATTGTTTCAGATTATAGAGATTTCATTAGAGTCTATGCGAGTTTCTCAATATTACATTATCCCGAGATTTTCGAGGTATTTAACCTAATTTCAGATTAGTTTGAGATTTTATTACTTTTTGAGATAATTAGAGATTTTAGATATCACTTAAACTCACGTGATACATGGCACATTTCTGGTCGAGTACGTACATGGTACATTTCTGGTGAAAAAATGTACACCACGAAGTTAACCAAATGAGTTGAATTATTCTCAACAATTTTAAAAAATTGACCAGCGTTACCAATATAACGTAACCAAAATGGTTCATAGGCAATAATTTTTCCCATAGGGTTACGAAAACAGTAACCAATTCATTATATATTCAACTCATGTTGTTATATATTCAACTCAACTTCGTTACATATTATTTTTTCACTATAAATGTGTCATGTATGCACCTTCAATACATTAAAAATATTTAAAAGTGGTCAATTTTTGGTAGATTAAAATCACCCACAAACAACTTATGATCATTGTCATTACAGAACAGCAGAACGACTTCGTTAATAAATTCAATAAATCTTTAATAAACATTAGCGGTATACTTCCGCGAGCCACATTTAACCTTTACAATAATTGATTCATCGTAATACACACATTTTAAAATTTTTTAAAAACACTTGTTAAATATTTCGCAAAATTACAAAAGGTTTAAAAAATCACTCGATCGATTTCGGCTTATTAGGCCATCATCAGGACTCAGGAGTATCTACTAAACTGTAAAAATAAAAATGTATGATACCTAGTTAGATATATATATATAGTTGGAAAAAGCAAAAAGTGAAACCAAAATATACCAATAAAAATATGTGGGAGTGGTAAACAATAAAATTGGTGACAGCAATAAACATTAAAAATTAAAATAGGGGGTGAGTTAAACACAGGTAAAATTGGTGAGAGCACTGTGAGTTCAACACAGGTATATGATTATTGATTAGTCAACGGTCGAATAACAAAATTCCAGATGTTGATTTTTTTTATTTTTTTTTTTTTTATTTTATTTTTATAACCCGACGAATTAGTAATTTTATGGTATGGAATGAGTATGTGAATAAAACAATGCGGGGTCGGTAATTGGTGAGAAACGGATTTCTCTCTGTTCGTTGAGGATATTTTGGTTAAGAAATATAGCTTTTCGGATTTCGTAAGATTCTAAGTTGTCTAAACGTCTGCTTTTTGGTTGTACATGTAATATTTCTAAATTGTTTAAACTGGATGTGTGATTTTCTAACGTTAAATGAATATAAAGGGATGATTCATGGCTACCAGATAAATGTTATTTAACTCTAACTTCAAAATTGCGCCCAGTCTGTCCGATATAAGAGGAACTACAATCATTGCAATTGATCTTATAAACGCCAGACTTGGAAAGGCGATCAATTCTTGGTTTATTGCTAAAAATCATTTTCTTAATTGTATTATTGTTATAAAAAGCAAAGCTAATATCTGTATATTGTGTCACGATGTTACTAATCCGTTGACTAGTTTTTCCTATATACTCTAAGCGGCGCCAATTTTTCGGCATTGGGCTATCCGGTGGATAAATGTTAGCTAAAGCTTTATGTTTCAGTTTTCTGTTTAATAGCTTTAATATAGTCTTAGCTGCATAACCGTTATTCGCTGCTATTTCTAAAATTATATTAAGCTCTTTGTTATAATTGGATATGGTCAAAGGAATGTTTATTAATCTATCTAAGAATGAGTGGAAAGCTGACATTTTAATATTATGGGGATGGTTTGACGAGTTAGGTATAATGGCGTCTGTATACGTGGGTTTTCTATAAATTTTGAACTCTAATGAAGAATTAATTCTGGTTATTGTTATATCTAGAAAGTTAATGGATTTGTTTTCTTCTTTTTCTACCGTAAAATTAATGGTGGGATATTGAGAATTTAACCAAGTGAGAAAAGAGGTTAATAGCCTATCAGTTCCATTCCATAGACATAGCATGTCATCAACATATCTGTACCAAAAGATCATATGACGGAAATAAGGATTATTGCTTACTAGTGTAAGAAGTGATTCATCGTAGGTAAAATTAACGATTAATTTAATAAAATTCAAGGTCATTCTCACCGCAATAATGACATCACCAATGAAATTGAGATTGTTAGGCTCTCGGTTGCGACTACGACGAAACACGGAACAGCCTGATGGGAGATACTCCTCAGACATAAAATCAGCATTCAATCAGGTTTCCTCAAGTAATGACAACATTGTAATAACATAATAATGATGAGGAAAATGTCAGTAAATGACTTTGGAACACTTTTCGCTGTTGTTGTGGTAATTTAAATATAAACTATTGTTGGACTATCTATTAGCTGGTTTATTTTGATTTTGAAATGACGATTATGAAGTGGAGGCCAAATTTAGTGATACTATATGTAATATACCATTTCCACTAATTCATTTAACTCCTTTAACTCTTTTCAAATTAATTTCTCCGAAAGTCCCTGTATTCAGATTTTGAATCTTGTTAGAATAGTTTGTGTGCTTACCCCTCAATTTCATGAATGTACATATATCATTATTATTGCCTAATATCTGACTTCAATCTAAATTTAGATTTCGTAACCATTCCCTATAACTCACAAGGGAGATCCACTGCTCAAAATGCTCAAAATCTTTAATCTAACCATTTTAATCTGGCCAGTCAGCTCTGTATCGAACTTCTTTAAATCCGTATTCTGAAAATTACATTCTGCGCAGCTGACTAAATTGTTAAATGCACGGTTCACAGCTTCACATTTATAGTATGTACATAAAGATAAAATTTCAGTGAAAAAAGTAGATAAATACTAAAATACTAGCGACATCTACGTTGAAATTCGAGAAATCATATTACGCTAATTAAAATGCTCGCGAGTGTCATTTTTATATGAACCATTTCATTTCACTTCAAGTCTTGCTAAGCTCTAATAAAAACCAAGCAAACCATACCATTACTTAATAAGAGGCAGTAAATAAAAAGTCCATAAATAACTCAAGAATTATTATAATCCAAACTTACTCAAAAAAAAAAAAAAAATAAACATCTTCTGTGTACAATAAAAAAAATACATACATAAGGACCGGTAAATACATTACATTTCACACACAATCGAAGAGGAAAACAAATGGAAAAAATGTTTTTCACATTTTCCATCATCATCATCTTTGCTTGTAACACAAAAAAAAAAAAAATTCGAAAGATTGTTACAATTTTTATTTATTTTCAATGTTATTTTTGACAGCAAAATTATTGGTCCCTCGGGTAATAAATCATAACCAAAAGGAACATATACACAGACAAACACAAAACAGTAAGACAATCCCATGAAATCGAAGATATAGCAAAAACGAAAACATTATCGAAATTTTCAATTTGGTCGGCAAAACAAAAAAAAATCAAAAAATCTAAACTTTTAGATTTTATTTCGGCAAATTGATTTATGAGGTTTTCATCTTTGATTTCGATTTAATTCAATATACACACCGGCATGACGTGATATCGCACAAATATTTTACAAGCGCGCAAAAACGATGAAATTTGTGTGATAATAAATTAAAAGGGTTCAACAATTTTTTTTGTCGATTTGTTAATTATTTAACCATTATTCCAGTCTATTGTATAAAATTACTCTCTGTCGTTCAAACACAATCGACTTTAACGTAGTGCTGCTACGGCCAAATACTTATAACCGTAAATTTAGCAGGTTTTGTTTCTGACTGTAATTTAAAAAAAAAATAAAAAAATTTCGAACGAAATCTAATGTTTTGTTCTCTTTTGAGGTTGGGGTGGGCAGCATTATCTTTTTACAGAATATTCTCGTGTACATGTAACAACAAAATTGGCGAATGTTGTACGTTAATACAAAAAAGTTTCTTTATTCTTCTGTACCCTGACGGGATTCTTAATGTAAATTTCCTATTTAAAATTTAAAAGCTTATCAACACCGAAATCCCTGCTATAAATAAATAATAAACATCTTGTGCTACATATAACGAGGTAAATCGTATGAGAAGTTTTGTTTGGCAACAGTCGCCGTAAGTTTTATATGTGTTACCTAAAGTTTTGTTTGATTAATAAAAAAATAGAGCCAATATTTAACAATAACAACATCGCCAGATATTAAATGTTCTTGGTTATATCGAGGTTAGTCTACTAAATACAACACAAAATGGAAGTGAAGGGGTAAGTATACTAATACGAAAAGCAACCTATAATAGGATCTTATGGGTATATTATTTTAAAAGGGTGTTCCCCGTTACATATTTTAGCTATAAATAATTTATTTTATGAACCAGCAAAATCGGGTAATTTTACAATCGCAACTTTCTTAATTGGAGTCGAGCTTTGACCTTCACTTTTAAACTTTGTGTAGAATACTCTAAAACGTTAAATTCATGAATTGTTCAATTTACTAGTGTGTGTATGTGTGTGTGTGTGTGCGAATTTCTTTCCGAACCCAAAAAGAATATCCCAATTTTAGGATTACGACCACAAATTTTTAAATTTCCATATTAATGAAAACAAATTTAATTTTTTTGTTCATATCAAATAAAATATAAAATGTAAATTTCCTTAAACTTTTGCTGAATGGAAAGAAAAACATAAACAGAAGTATACAAGTTTTCAATTTTGATTTTATTTATTTTTTTTTTATTTTTTGATGAAAATGGATAAAAGATCATTTTTCAATGTCAAATATATAAATAATAACTGATTTTACAATTTTCCCAACAACACACATACACACACACACACACACAAAAAAAATAACGTGACGGATAAACGAGAACGCTCAACAAGGAAGAATGGATTGCGGAGATGGAAACCTTGTAAAAATAAAATAAAATGATTAAATTGTTGTTGTTGCTATTGGTGTTTAGGATTTTGTTTCTTCTTTTTTTTGCCTCCCTCCAACACCGAAATCAAAAATCATTTATTTTATGTAAGTTCTTTACATATTTAGTTTGATAAAAAAAAAAAATAAATAAAATGATGGAAATTTTATTGTATCTGTGTGACGGGATTTAATGACCTCGAGTTCATTTTCAATTTACAAAATGGTGGTAATTTATGTAAGGAAATAGTCTATCAGTGTTTCGCGACTTGAAAAGGCAAAATTTATTCATAAACTGTCAAATAAATATTATCGTTTTCATTTTTGAATAAGGAAAATTATAAATTTTTCACACCAAATTTTTGTCATACTTTTTATTTTTTTTGCCACCCAAATTACACAATGTATAAAACTTAATTTATTATTCATAATTTTATCCCCAATTTTCTCGTAAAGCATCATATTACGAATAAGAAAGTTTTCTAAAGATCATTGGATTTTTTTTTTTTTTTTATTTACTTTTCGTCTCATTATTTGAGATAAATGGCAAAAGTATAAGTAAAGTTCAAAACGGGAAAGATAAAATTAAAATCAAAAACAAAAAAATCAAAAGTGCGGAAAAATTGTTTGTTTATATGTGCGTATAAGTTTTGAAAAGCTTCATACTGAATTTGACTCTCAACACTTTTTGCACTCGATTGAAATGGAAATGATAAAATCGTGTAGAGTTTAAAACAAAAACAACAATATGGAACAGAGCTTTCTTTGTACGAGTATATCTTACATACAAATATGAATAAACAGATGAAAAGTAAGATGGAAATTGATAGTATTGCTTCTACACTGATGCTGTTTGTTTTGTTTTAGCGTAGCAGATATTTACACTTGTAATACTGTTAGGGGTGCAAATAATATAATAATAATAACGTTTTATTATATGATTACGCCCTGAAGTATTTTTTCTTTGTTTTTACTCATCGTCAACATTGATATGATAAGCAACAGAAAAACGCTTCTTTTAAATACTTTATTGTGTGAACATTAAATTAATTGTTGACTTGTAGATTTTATTTGGTTATGTAAGGGGGTGTTATCGTTTTTCTCATCGCACGAAGAGCATTGGAAGCAGGCGAAAAATATTATCCATTCAATAAAAAATCATTTCATTTAGTTGATTTATGGAAAGGAAATAATCTGGTATTTAACCTTTTTGCTATACCGAATCTAATGTTAAACATCTGGAAGTAAAAAAAAAAAGTTTCCTAAAAAAGATTTATTATGGGAAATGGATAGAAATTATGATACTGACTTACACATGTCATTTTGTACAATGATCTTTTAGGATGAAAAATCGCTAAAGTTATGATTTGAAAAACTGTTTAAATGTCGCTTGTAATTTGATTCCAATTTCCCAGAAACAGATTGGTTGTCTCAAAAGAAAAACATAAATACATATTACATAAGTATATAGGTTTGTGGAAATATTTATAAATTTAGGGAACCTGATTAACCCATAAAGGATTATCCTTTTATGATGTGAAAGAGTTCATGCGTGCTATTTCAACAACCGTCAGAATTTTTAAAGTTTATCATACAAACCAATTTCGATCCCTATTACATTTCCATTGAATACCAAATAAAATTGAAAGTACACACACACAACATAAAAACGTCATTTCCGTAATTTAATTTTCCGTAAAATACGATTTCATTTCAGTTGAGTCCGGTATTTCGCTCCAGTTTGAATATTAAAAAAAAATGAATTAAAAGCTGTAAAATAAAAAGCATAAAATGGGAAAATGAAAATATAAAAAAATTTAAATTAAATTAAATGAGTTTGTAGCATGACTTGGACCATTACAAATGAAAATTTATAATCAATTAAATAATTTTTATATTTTATCAAAAGAAATATTTATTTGGTTTGGACTTGAACTTTCAAGTTTTCCAACAAGCATTTAGAAATTATTTTTTATATTCAAATTTTAAAATATTAAGGGTTTTAGAAACGAGTGTGTATTTCGCTTTATTAAAATAAAATATGATGTCAGTTTATTTTGTTTTAGTAAAAAATGTTTACCTCCCTTCCAACAAAAAAAATGAGTACGTGAAATACGTAACGAAAATGTTACGCTTTCGTACACTTTTTAAAAGAATTACAGCGCTGCCCTTGACAGAAGAAAAAACAATTCATGAAAAAACCTAATCATCCATTTTGTTTTTATTATAAACAGAAAATTAGTAGTTGCAAGTGTCGTGTGTGATAAAGTGCAGTTTTGGAAATTAAAAAATTTAGAAAATAAAGTGATCCATCCATGGAAAAATATATTCGGTGTTGCTTAAGAAGTGTACTCACAGACAAGGCTGCTTCCTACTTTTCATGGCATGGGCAACATGGGAATATCGCCGTGAAAACATATGCGATTATTCAACTTTTGAAAGGTACATATTTATCTTATTTTAGTCAAATTGATTGAATTATGAAATTATGATATTTATTTACAGATGCAGCCATCAAAAAATTCAATTCAAGGACAGTGGACATTGAAACCACAGTAAAAAAGTGGTTTCAATATGCGAAGGATCGGGAGCGATTAAAGCAAAAGAAAACAATTTCAGAGTGCCAAGTTTCGGAGCACGATGGTTATGTCAATAAAGACTAAAATAAAAATTATTATTATGTATATATATTATTAATAATTTCATTTCTAATTTGACAACGAACTTATATTGAATTTATTCTAGCTATTAAAATATTTCTAATAAAAATAATAATTTAAAAACTACATGTTTTCTTTTATTTAATAACGAAAATTTTACGTAAAAACTGTTCAGAAACATTACGCAAAAACTGTTCAGAAACAGTACGCAAAAACTGTTCAAAAACGTTACGAGTAAACGAAGAGAAAATGTATACATTTTTTTGTTTCATTTCTCTTGTGACAACAGTACCATTTTCTTTACATTTTTGTTAGGCAAAAACGTAACGAATGCGTAGACTTTAGTATAAGCAAATCCTCATAAACTGAACGTTTTCTTTACGCAATGTTTGGAGGGCTCTTCAAACATACTATTCCATTCAAATTTATAAAAAAAACATAAACTATATTTCGTGTTTGGGTGTATGCTCTATAAACTATAATTCTCCCAGGTCAGTTTCGGTTTATTGAATGAGGTAACATCCCTATTTGTTAAAAAATTAGTCGCCCCTCAATTTCAAAACCAAATCATTGCTTCGAAATTGTCCAAGACTCACGAAATATTTAGTTGCATTGGTCAGGGCAGAGGTTCGTGTTAAACTTAGGGGATTTAACTGGAAGCGCAAGATAATTGCGATCTACAAAATGCAGCCTCTAGAGTATCTGAAGAATCACATAAAAACAATTTCTGTGATTTGTCAATAACTATCGCTGGAAAAATAGCAATTGAAGATTCCCGTGAGAAATCTGGGAAAATTCGATTTTCGAAAAATCATTAGAAAATTTGTATAAATTCCGCCTCTAGAGTGTTATGTCTGGCGATGGATTACCTTAATGTGACTTGTCAATAGCTAAATTCAGTTCAAGTTTCTCGTGGAAAATCTGGCAAAATTTGATAAAGTTTTCAACCGAGAGCAAAAAATGAATGCACAAAATCAAGCTCTAGAGTGTTATGTTTGGAAATGGGTTACATTGATGTTACTTGTGCTGGAAAAAAATTCAGTTCAAGTTTTAAGTGGGAAATCTCGGAAAATTCGCTTGTACAAAAATCATTTATCTTTCATTTTTTACTTTCGGCTGGAGACTTTCACAAATTTTTCCCGATTTCCCACGGGAAACTTGAATTTTTTTCCTGCGATTGCTATTGACAAGTCACATCAATGCAATCCATCTACAGACACAACACTCTTAGAGGCTGATATAATTCCAATTTTAAATATCGATCAAGATCAAGAAAAAAATAAACGTGAGAAAAACGCTGAATAAATTGTTTTCATACTAAGCAAATACACATTTTATCGCAAATATATACAGCATAAATATATAACAAATGGTGTAAATATTAGCTAAATAAATGAAAAAATAGATTAAAAACGATTATAATTTTCAGTTTCCTCACTGCCTGTCAAAATATTAAATAAATTATAAAAATAACCAAATTAGTTTTAAAACTTAACTAAATTAATTATTTGAGGACTTTCCTATTTTTAATATATTTACTTATAAATTAATTTTAAAGTGAATCATATTACAGGTTCAATGCACATTTAATGCAAAATACAGTGAAACCTCTATATATTGGACAGCGAAGCGACTTTCCAAATTATGGAGGTGTCCAATATAAGGAAAATTTCTTCTTTTTTTAATAATAAAAAATTAATGACGTGCACATCAACATTTTTATTTTGAATTCAGATTAATTCCATAGTTAATTCAACATTTTCGCTGTCTGATTACTTTTTTTGTCCAATTTTCAATATATAAAGGTTGCCCAATAGAGGAAAAGGAGCATTTTTTCAAGGGACTGAATGAAAGTGTCCAAAATAGAGATGTGTCCAAAGTAGGAGGTTTTGCTGTATATAAATCTATGATTTTATAAAATTTTATTTAAATATTTGTGATGTTATTATAATATTTGGAAAACACTTTTCATTATAATTTTCCCAAAACGAGACTTGACCTCATGGCCCTAATTTTATCGGTGCCATTCAGACAGAATTGATAGCGTTCAAAAGCAATTATTTTGTACGCGCTTCGTGGAGTACCTAATAAGCAAATTTTATATACAACGTTTAAAACACCGGCAAGAAGTTGCATCTCCGTTCACGAATTCACGATGTTCTATGACTACCCGAATAGATCGTAACGATTGTAGATATTGATGATGTTTCTACAAACCTTGCACTTTCTTGAAAAAATCTCGGAGATTTTATGCATATAAAAAAAATTGGAAACAATAATTTTATATCATACTTTCATTGAAATTCCTTTGGTGTCAAAAAAAATTGTTTTAGAAAAGCAATAAACTACTGCGTTTGTACGGGGAATCAAACAATCTAAATTGCATGTAAATCAATAGAAGTTTTCCAGGATACTTTGATTTATACCAATTGTTTTGTATTTTTTTTTTATATGCAGTTTTCGATCCGCGATTGATCCGTACCAGCGGATTCTATAATCGACGAGAATATCAAATATAAACAAAACATATTTTCTGCTACACACATACAATAATAATTAAAAACTTAAAAATTATAAAATTGTAATTTAATAATAAAATTTTGTTAATTAATTACAAACATTGAATTAAAACAAAGTATTACACACATTTTTAAAATTTTTTAAAAACACTTGTTAAATATTTCGCAAAATTACAAAAGGTTTAAAAAATCACTCGATCGATTTCGGCTTATTAGGCCATCATCAGGAGTATCTACTAAACAGTTTAGTAGATACTCCTGATGATGGCCTAATAAGCCGAAATCGATCGAGTGATTTTTTAAACCTTTTGTAATTTTGCGAAATATTTAACAAGTGTTTTTAAAAAATTTTAAAAATGTGTGTATTAAGTGTGTTTCGCCAAGTGCCTACGGCAGAAAGTGCAAAAAGTAAAACAAAGTAATCAAGTTCGGATTACTTTTTTTTGTATGCTGTGGTTTCATATGGTGATATGTTCTTGTGGAGGCCATCCTCTTAGTTGTTCGCTTATATTGGAGTTCAAGATCGCCGTCATCAGAAGTGTTTATTATTATTTTTTATGTGAAGTGTGTAGTGCAGTTAAATATTGTATAAAATGTTGAATTTATTTTTTGTGGTCGAGTAATGTAATAAAAACTATCTTTTGTATTTCATTAATGTTTAAAATTTTCTTTTTACTGGTTTTCATTTTTTTTTTTTATTATATTAATTTTTCTTCTTGTGTAAAAAGAAAACGAAATAAAAATACGAAAAAAAGAGCGCAGGAAAATTTTGTTTCCAGAAATTTGTAAGTGACGTTTTGGGTTTGAAGAATGTATGATAATATAACAAGTTTATGATATGATAATATAACATTAACAAGTTTAATATAGGAGAATGATCTATTGGAGATGTGCAAGAGTTGGAGTTGGGCATAATTTTGTTTTCTCTCTTTTATGTTTGGTAAAACATTTAGGGTACTAGTTTTGGGTTCATGTTACAAGCTGCGTTAGAATGTTATGTTAAATGTTGCGTTAAATTGTTACGTGTCATGTAAACTGTTATATTAAATAAAAATATTTCGTCTCTTTTTATTTATCACACTAAAATAGAAACAAAAAAGACAAAAAACATAGTCTGTTTAAAAAATAAATTTTATTTTTATAAATGAATTTGTTGTTTTTTAATTCAAATAAATGTAAAAATAATACATATTGTTTTTACAATTTATTTTAGGCAAATACATAATGGAACGTACAATATGTGGCTGCCCGAGTTATCTCGGGTACGGTCTTTTTGGACCATATAGTATATCCCGAGATATCTCGGGCCTGGTCCTTAAGGGGTTAAGGCTAAATATTTCTGTGCGTCCGATTTTTCCCAATGTTATCTAATTGCATACCATAAATTTTCAATGATCATCATTTTCAAAATACAAAAAATAAAAACCAAATCATGTCATATAGCAAAAATTTTGTTACAAACTGGGCTTCTGAGTTCGTTCGGATTTTGAAATTAAAAACACTGTGTACTTTTTATTTCACTCTATTTTTATACACTTTGATATTTGCTTTGACTTTACTATTTAATTCTGTCCGCTTGCTACCTACTAGTGGGGGCTATGACAGCAGATTTATTTCTTTATTTAACGATTTAAAATACATAAACCAAAAACTGCTCTCTGCTTGCCATCGGTCATGTTTATAACACTTAACCATCTAAGATATTGCTGTTCGTAACGTGTGCTTGTTGTATATCGTCACAATATTTACCTCTATTTTTGATTTTATGTTTTACCAAACATTTACGGTTCAGGTGGAGCTTAAACCCCATTCGTTTTTTTTCTGATTGGGATGGTTGGGATTAAAAACTCACGACTAAGTTAACATCTAACGACTGAGCTCAGGTTAAAATCTAAAAATATAAATTCCTTTGACCCCTTTACATTTATTTATATTTTTATTTTTATTCATGCCCTTATTTTGACAAGTATTCCAATACTTCCCTATAACTTCTCGTCCAAATCGTGTTCTTTTTTTGGTTGACCAATACGATGCACAATTCAACACTCACTCGACTAAACCGCCTTTTTTATATAACATAAATTTAATTTCACTTGCAAATTAACAATAAAATAATTATTTTTTAAGAAAAGAAATTTTTAAATAAAATTAAAAAACTAAAAAAAAAAGAAAACCGTTTGAGCCGAAAGTCATGGCCAACCGTATTTTATAAACTTTTTAAAAACTCTGAATATAAAAGCATATCGGATTTACTACATTACTAATATGAGTAGACGCACACGAGTATGCATATGGAAACAAAAATTTAATGAGCTTTTCTTCTTTATTCTATTACCCTAACATTGATTAAACGGAACGAGGGAAAATGTTCATGAGATGATTAAATTTATTTTTATGAGTTTCGAAATAATAATTTTTTTATTTTTCCAAATTTAAATTCTCCCTTTTTAGGAAAATTACATTTAATTTGATTTAATTTTGAAAATTAAATTTTGTAATCATAATATTTGTAAATTATATAAGGTGGTTTTGTTTTGGTAGTGTTGCCGCATTACAATTTTATCTATATTTAAATAAATGAATAAATAATTTTTAGATCAAAAAGTGTTTTTGTAAATTAATTTAAATTTGATTTTAATTTAGTTATTTAAAAACAGAATAGCGATTGAATTTGTATAATATTAAATAATATTACCAAATAAAACTTGTTAAACAGTTTTACATAAAATTGTTCTAGCATTTTCACAATTTGAAGATGTTTTACGCTTGCTGACTTCAGGTCGTGGCCAATATAATGGCAAACAAAAATGCTTCAAATCTAAATTTAAGTTTTTTAAATAAATTTGTTTAAATATTTTTGAATTTTTCGTCAAAAGATTGTTATCTAAAAAAAAATCAGGGCTAGTTATAGAAAATGAGGGATTTTGGACAAAATATTAATTATAAATTTTTTTCTAATTTAGTAATAAATAATTTGGGCGGAATTATTACTTGTAAAGAAACTAGAACAACTCAAGTGCGACGTTCTTCCTTTAAAATGGATTTTGACTTATTTAACGAACCGTACTCAAAAAGTTCTTTTAAATAATATTTTATCTAGAGATATAAATGTTTTGTCTGGTGTTCCACAAGGTAGTCATCTAGGGCCTCTTTTGTTTATTGCATTCATAGACGATGTGAAGCGATGCTTCAAACATTGTGAGTTTTTGATTTATGCTGATGATGTAAAAGTATTTTGCAAGGTTAAAAATGAGGGTGACCTGTTAAATCTACAACAGGAATTAAATATTTTCTGTGAATGGTGTAACCTTAATAAGCTTTGCCTAAACGTTTCAAAATGTAAAGTTATGAACTTTTCAAGAAGACGAAATGGCTGTGATAATAGCTTATTTTTAAATGGAGTTATGATTGTTCTGGCCCATTCTTTTATAGATTTAGGTGTCTTATTTTCTCGAAATTTATCAGCAAGGCTAATTCAATGTTAGGGTTTTTAGTTCGTTTCTTAATAGATTTTCATGATCCGTATACTCTAAAAGTCCTCTTTGTGTCATTAGTTCGTTCGCACTTGGAATATGCCTCAATTGTCTGGAATCCGTACTATAACAATTCCTCTAGCCGTGTAGAATCAATTCAGAAGCGTTTTCTGATGTTTGCTTTAAGGCGTCTCCCTCGGGAGGCAAACGCTCCTAGGTATGTGCTACCGCCATATTTGGGCCGTTGCCTGCTACTGAATATTGAACCATTGTCCATCCGTAGGCAAGTTTCATGCGCACTTTTCGCGCGCGACGTTATAATGGGCCGAATTGATAGTTCACAACTACTGTCGTTGTATTCATTACGCATTCCCGCGCGATCACTCAGGTACCGAGGCCTTGAGATTAGTCTCCGCTGCCATCGGTTGAATTTTGGTATGTCGGATCCAATTTTTAATTCAAGTCGTATATTTAATAATGTTTGCTGTGTTCGATTTTAATTTGTCCAGAAACGAATTTAAAAGTGTTGTTAAGAAATTTTTATTAAGCTAATTTGAATTATATAATTTGTATTTATTTCATGTAAACTTTTTTATACTACCAGATGTACAATGGTACTGTTGGCTAATAAATAAATATAATAAATAAAAAAAATTGTATAACCGCTTTTTGTAGTTGTAGTGCACCACATTTCAATTATGTAGATAAAATTTTTGATTAAATGAAACACCCGATGTTGATAATTAAAATATAATGACGAACTAGTATGATTTCGAACTCTCTTTATGATAATGACTGTCTTTGGCCAAGAATGATAGATTAGATCTATCATTTTTGGGCTCCGGGTAATTTTTCATTTTATTTTATTTTGTTTTGTTATTTTTGATGTGCTCTTTATGTATTTTTATGTTTTTTTTTTATTTTTATTGTTTTCATTGTCTATATACTCTACAGACAAGTTGTTGCTCTTTCTAAATATGAATTTTTATTGTTTTGTGTATGAGCCTGCAACACATCGCAGGTACAAGGTACACAAGACAAAATATATGTACATACTTTCTATTTTCTCATTTTGGTTTGTTTTGTTATTTATTCCATTTTCTTTCAAGGAGGAGGAGGAGGGAAGTTTGTGAGTGCGATGCGAGTTCGGGTGAGTGGAATTCGTGTTTGATTTGAGTAGGAATCGAATAATTCTGATTCAGTTATTGTTCGATTAAAATAGGATTTTAACACTTTGACTGCCATGTGACCCACCCATGGATGGGTTACTGATTTTTATGAAATATTCTAATCTTACAGTTGAACCCTTAAGTTCCATACATTATATTGATACTTCTACTTTCTAAAATCGCGAATATTAGTATTTGGTTTCAATTCTAATGTAAACGTGTTAAACTTCGTATATTCGTATAGAATTAAATGATTTCTACCTTAGTAAACAAAGTTTAGAACCAATAAATTAATCTCGATTCCGATTTCGATTTTCAGGAAGACCCGTGGGGCCAGCTTCAGCTTTCCAGAACCTCCAAGTATCCACCGGATATGTAGTTTGTAGAAATTGTGTTGTCTTATGTGAACAATATATGTTAATAAACCAATACTAACTATTGACTACTTAGGTGTTTGTAACCGTGTTAAGTCTATAATTCTAACATACCTTTCCTTTCCTTCTGCTATGTTTTGTTTAAAACCGGTACACGGTGAGTTTGATATTTCGGGATCTTTTTTCAGCCATATTTAGTGACTAAATTTTATTTTTATATTGGAGTTCCGACTCCAGAGTTCGTCTTTTTTGATTCCATCGAAATTATTTCTTTAGTTAATTAACGCTTTGAATTTGATTGAGCAGATTTTGTTAAGATGGTTTAATATTCGCAAATGTTTGTTTGTTCCAGTTTATATATACATAGAACCTATTTTCCATTTCTAGTTTTCCTCATTTAACATGGCGTTCTCAGTCCGACGATTGGGAAATGTCGACCAAAGTTGGAGATTTGACAAAGTATCAACTCTATATCAACACGAACAAAATAAATGATAAATAAAGAAGAAAATTTTCATTCATGCTAATACATTCTATTAATAGACGATTGTCATAGATAGGCGTGTGTCAACTGTTTATGCATTTTGGTGATTGATAGAATTAAATTATTATTATTAATCAATCGAATTCTGAGAATCAAATTTTTAACTAATTATTTATTTCAACTGGCTAAATCATAATATTATTCTTGGTATTTTTCGAGAATGATAATCATATTTACGGTGATTTGCATACAAGCAGATATGGTACTTTGCTCTCAAAAAGTGCAAAGAGTTTAGACGAAAAACAACGTTATAAGAGTCCCAGCCTACCAGAATATTCATTTTTCATGTTTCCTTTTCATTTTCCCCCGAAAGGATCGAAACACAGAATAGAGACACTTTTCTGAAATTTATATTCTTTTATAGGAATGATTTTGCATAAATAATAAATATTGTGGACGACTTGAGGACTTGAATACTTGATGGACTTGATGTGGACTTGAAAATTCATTATTCAAATTTTATTTTTCCAAATATGAAGGTATACAATCTGGGTAGGGAATAAGTTTACGCTATTGGTCAGACTAAACATTCTAATTTTTAAATCATCCAAATATTTCAACGTAACTATGTATATACTATGTATATGTACAATTCAACCTAGAAAATAAATTTTTGTGACATCCAAAACTGTAAACAGCATATTGAAATTATAACATTTTGCCAACTAGTTTGATTCAATTTCATTTTGATTATCTAATCTTTTTTAATATAAAAAAAACAACAGCAACAGCAGTAGCAGTGTATGGGTACGCTAAAAATCCGCATAATCATCCCCAAAAATAGCAGAAGCAGAACATATAAATATAAAACAACAACAAACTTTCAGAAATTCAATATTCTTAAACAACACGAAAATTGGGTTTAACCCCAAAGCTAAAGGATAAACATTTTTTACAACAAAAGATATCCTTTTCTCATTATTGTTGTTCCTAATGTAAGTTTACCTTTTGACTATTATGGAAATAATGCTTAATATACACAAAATACACAACAAAACAAGGACAGTAATAATAATAATCGTAATAATAGAATAAAAACAAACATGGCAAAAAGGATAAACACATATACACATACAAGGAATAAATTTAATTTCATTCAAAACATGTTAAAATTAACGCCTTTTTCCTATTTTACATACAGTGAGTGTAAAGCCAGCTCAGAACAAAATATAGATGAATGTGTATATACTCCGTAATATATATTTACAAAAAATGTTGGTCCCTTCGGGAGGATATTTTTTATTTATTTTGTTTTGATAAAAGATCAAAAATTTGCTTACAGAATACGATATATGTATGTATGTATATAGTTTCGTAAAGTTTTATTTTTTGGCCACCAAACCCAAAACACGAAATTACAGTATGAAAATTTTGTAATACAAATTTACATATTTATAAGGGATCGGAGGGAGGGAGGGTGGTGATTTATATATAAATATAAAATTCGTCATACCATTTTATTGACGAAATTACGTGTCAGGGTAACAAAAATTTGAAGAAAATTTTGACTAGCGCTATTGTGATATATCGATTTTTTTTTTTAGATTTTTAGCTGTGTAACTCTAAAAATTATGTATAAACTAATCAACATCTAAACCGGCTTTTATTTAATTTCCATTAAAATTGTACCACCATTCGCATTCTGATCAACCTGACAACTAAAAAGATCACCACGAACATTTTCAAATGTCAATTAAAATTAATTAAATTCATTACATCAATATTCTTGTTTCTTTAACAAATTCTTAAGAAAATAACAAACATAAGAATTTAGATACACAGAAGAACAACTTTTTTGTTTTAATTTTATTGATTTTTGAAAATTTCGAATATTTAAAATTAAATTATGTATGTAAGTGTGTGTGTTTATAAGAAAATAATAACACGCTATCCACAACAACAAAAACAAACTTTTTTGTCATTATTTTGTCTATATATAATATGTACATACAATATCTTCGCTTTGTTATCATTTGAATTACCTTAAGTACACTTGAAACCAATCAATAACAAAAGCTCTTTATCTTCTGCTTTTATTTATTTTTGCTTTTCAATAATATTTACATTAATTTTTTTTCTTTTTGTTCCCTTATATAACCAATTGAGGAATAAATTGTCAAGTTGATTTTGTATCGATTCAAATTATTTTCTTTTTAAAGAGTTTAATAAATAGAAAAAATGTTGAGTTAAATAATCCCCCGGTTTTGTGCCAAGAAAAGAGTTTGATAAATTGAAATCACTAGCATAAAACTGGTAAAAAAAAAATCAATGTGAAAAGGGTTTGTGATGATATGACAGATTTTTGAAGAAAATTGGTTAATTGACAAATTTGGTTGGATTCTGTCAAAGAAAGAGGCGGTTTGGTTTTGTACATAGATTTACAAAATTGACTTTACATTATATGTTTTCGCAAAAAATATGTCCTTTGTGCACTTACCATTAAATCCTAGTTCGTCTTATTATTATCATTTTTTTTTGAGAAGACGATCGAAGAAAGGATTAAATATATGTACTCGTATATAAAGTTTTTTCTGTTCTATTCCTTATATCAATATCTAAAATTAAAATGAATTTTGATATTTTTTTTTGTTGCTCTTGGTGTTCCCATTATACACATTACATAAAGAATAAATTTCCTTATGTGCTTATACTGTATTGGGTATGAGTACTTAAAATATGTATGTAAGTAGAAAATCGATGAGCCGAACAAATATTATACAACTTATTTTGAAATTGAAATAATAGATTTGGAAGTGATACAATACCATATACAAACAGGCGAGGGCGACAGGTTTAACATTAAAATAGCCTTATTGTTTTGTCATTATAGTTGCACGAGGTATTACGTTTATATACTCGTAAAAACTCACCCTCGTACGCATTAATCTTCAATGTTCAGCATAATCCAAAAAAACATATTTTTAATAAAACAAAGTGAAACAAAAAATATTTTACTAAGCATAAATTTACATATTTCAATGTGCAAAAAAGAAAATTAAAATAATTATTTTTTTGGGATTTTGAGCACCATTTGTTGTTACTTTTGAATCATGATTAATTTATCTTGCTCTAATATACATTTTTATTTTTTTATTATTTATTTGCTGATTGAAGTCATATTTTGTTTTTGTTGGTTGTTGCTATACAATACCCTCTGAACTTTACGTACATGTGTGATGAATGATATACAGTAAATATAGGCTGTGGTATGTGTATTTAGCCAAAAACGATTGTTTGCGTTTATTTTTTTAAATAATATTAGAAAATTTATTATTTATACCAAACTTACATAATACACCAAATATAAGGTTTCGCTTTTCATATCCAGACAAAATCATTCAGTACGAGATGCGGATTCTAATTTAAAATTCGCTGACATTAATATTTAAATTAATTTTGGTTTACAGTGGTTGGGCCTCAACAAATATTATACATTGACAAACATTTAAATGCGCTAAGATGAAACAAAAATCTTAATATTTTAAAGTCACTTTAACGTGAGTATATTAAACTAAAAATCAAGAAACTAATAAAAATTTTTAAGCATTCATATCAAATATACATTGTTGCTAACAATATCGATTAAAAATTAAAATTTGTAATTTGTAATTTATTTATATAAAAATGTCTAGGTAATTTAAATTAGTTATCCTTCCATGAAATTCTCCCTTTCCAATAATTTAATATTTATTATTATTTTCCTTAAATTTAAATATATAAATTATTTTAATTTTTAAACCCAAATATAGACGAATATTTTGATTAATATTCTAACTTGAATATTTATTGAATTATTATTTTAAAGTTAAGAAATATGTATCGAGAAGAAAATCGAATGAAAGCATTAATTAATCTTTGTAAAATTGTATAATTAATGATAATGTAATGCTTAATAAAATTTTAACGATATGACAAATTTGTTTTATTTTATAATAAATTAAATTTTATGAAATATTAAGAGATTTCCATTTCCGTATCATCATCAAAAAGGTTTTTCTTGACTTTACACTTAAGTCCTTGATCTATTACGTATCGAACAGAAACGTAAAAAAAATTAATTTTTACAGTAAATCAATCCAGTAGATAGAATAGTAGAGCAAATATGTACATAGGTATTCAAAATGCATATGTATTATAGAATCAAAGCATTTGGCCATACACACATGTAGATGTACATGCATGTGTATTTTTCTTCCGAATTCCGCATTATTATTAATGAAAAATAAACTTCCTTTCAGTATTTTTACTTTTCCCATTATAACGAAGTAATAATGGGTAAGTATGGTAATCACGAAAAAATGTTCCAAATTTTTACATTTCTCGACAAATTAGGTTACATGTATAGGACTCAAAATATCAATTTAAAAAATGTGCTGTCCGTCCGGGCCTTTCAGTCATTTACTTTTTATTTTGCAAATATGACGGTGGTTAAACCTAAATAACGCTCTAATGGAAAACAGCGATCGTCATCCAAATAGCGCATATTATTTTAATCAAAGTGCTACCAAAATAGTAGTAAGTGAACAGTTTTCACCGTCACAAACAAACCTCTTCCGAAGCAGGAATAATTGCTCCAGAGTCCAGAGGGAAATATAATAATCACGAAGAGGCTGCTTTAGTGATTAAACAAAGAATCAGACAACATATTACATTGAATGTACAATACATTGAAAGCGATAAATCTGGCAGACTCTACAGAGATTATAAACAGCCCTAGCATGATGAAAAAGAAGAATATGCAAATTAGTTAATGTATTATACTATTTTTAACAAAAAAATTAATGTATCATTTCGTTCTGCAATCCAAAGAAAAACTAGTGCGAATTTTGCTCCAAGTTCATTAATTATAAAATGAAAATGAAAAAGGTGCGCTTCGTCGTTTTATTACGTGTCCAAATTAAATGTTTAAAATTTGACGATATTTAACCTAAAATCGAATGACGTAAATAATTGCAGATTAAATAGAGGTTCTAATGAAATAAGCTCATGCGTTTGGCGATATCTTGAACGGATTCAAGAAGCGTGCGCGAGGCAGATTCAAACAAAACTGAAGATGTTATTTTTATTTCCTTCATTGTGCCAACCAGAATAAAAATAAAAGTGTAATTGCAATATACAGAAATGCCATTTTAAAATTTAATTTGGTAAATTCTATTAATCATAAATTTTTCATCACTGGTCACAGTCAAAGTGAAGAGGACAGTGCCCGCTCCCCTTATAAGGTAGGTAAAAAAACGGACAGGTCCTATTATGGCGATTTTTTTAATTTTAAAAATTGTAATGTCGACTGCAATAATAAGAATACCGATAGAGAAATATTCACAGGTTTTGAAACTAGAACAAAATAAAATCCTTTATATAAAAACTCTTACAGCGGAAATGATTTTAAAACTGCACACTTCTTGTTTGAAGTTCACGAAACATAAAACAGGTGAACCAATTAAAAAATACCTACACATCAAAAACGGGTTTCCGTGGGGAGAAAAAAAGGTAAATTACTCTTCATTACAAAAGGTGTCATACCAAAATATTATTTAAAATTTTATAAGAATTTGTAACCTTTTATTATATCGAAAATACAATTTTTGGCATTGAATTAAATAATAAAATTTACTGCTGACTCTCATAAATCGGTTAAGATTTAAATTTTTTTATTAATAACTTTAACTTGGCGATAAAAGTATTTGTTTGTTGTTCAAGCGCGTTCGACTACGGATACTGATGCTTCTCCAGTCAAAAATTACAGTCCAGCTACAGATGATGTTTCTTTATTGTCATCTACGCACTTATATTCTTTTGGAGTCATTTGGGGGATCATACTGTGTACAATCCAGTTTATTCCGCCGGAATATCCAATCCTCTCGCAACGACATCAGTACACAATAACATTTTCCTGTTTCGAAAAATGAAATCACGATAATCATACTTAACTCAACAAATAATGGCACTGCAAAAACAAAAATCATAAATATTGATAGTATAGTTCGAAATTTTGCACTGATATAAGTTTCAGTACTACGCAGTTTAGGTCCATTTGATCCTAAAATAAAAGGGGTTGGTTGCAATGAAAGTGAAAACTTCAAAATAGATTTTCTCAAGAATGGGACCGACGAGTTTCTTTTTCATAATCGATCATCTATGTTTACAAAAATTGAACTCAATTGAAATAGTCGGTGATAGGAGACGCGATCGGGAATTCGTGTTTTGGAAATTGGAGAAAACTTTATTTGAAATGCAACACAACATGTATCTACAAAAAAATTGTAATACAAACTTCATACCGGACTGACTGTATTATATTTAAGAGGGTAATAGACGACAAGATTCTGAATTAAAAAAAATAATGCGGTTTTTTGAAATTCGTTATCGTTACGTTTAAGTAACAATTAGTGATTTTTATTTATGCTCTATCTGGCTAGCTATGCGGACAGTCAATTTTCTATACCTAAATTTAAATTTGACGTGTTGCAATTCCTCAGTGAAAAAAACTTGATATAAACAATATTTTGGTCTACCAATTTATATATAACCGCTTTTGGGCGTCACTTTAATATGAAAACTTTAAAAGTTTCACTTTATTTTTATCAATGTCTAAACAAGTACAAATTAGATTAAATGAAATCTTATTGGATTAAAAAATATTTTTCTTATTCATGTTTAATCGATATTAAATTTGGCCGAAAAATTTAAAATTATTCAAACCAAAGCATCACTATTTGTATGATCAAAAAAATTGTTTTGTGGTAATTTTTTTTTCTCAAATCATTGTGACAAACACTGTATTTCTTGACTTTTCAAAATACGATATATCCCATAAATCAGGGTCTAGGGTGGCTTGCATTCACTATACATTCTTTATAGCCACATATTAACACGGTAACATCATTTTGTTCATATTAACACGGTAAAATCATTTTGTCATTTTCAGTTTTTCGTGGTAATATAAAGCTTTATTCAAGTTTATTCATTTCTTTAATTAAATAAATTGAATATGGAATTTAGAGAAGGGTCTGATATTTTGGTACAAATAGGCACATCTCTTGTATTAATACTTCTACCAGTGTCGGTGTGTATAACAATAATAATTTCGAAATGGTCACAACTCTTGGAAATGTGCCCTTTTCGAATTGAACCTTCATCCGTCTCTAAAAAAAGTAACATTAAGATATTTGAAAATAATATTCGATTTTGGCCAAAAATTACCCGATACGGACGGATTAAGGTTAATGCATTTTATTTAATTTTTCAGAGATGTGCCCTTTTCGAAATTGGATATTCAATTACTTCAAGAGGTCGATTTCAACTTACCATTTTTACGTCTCTCCATCACTTCATAATTCATAAAACCATCAAATATTATTTCATCTAATGTAATTCCTAAAATTATTCGATAATTATAGAGCAGCGCTTTAGAACATTTGCTAAACATATCAAGTCTTCCTCACTTAAGGTTTAGCCTTTTTTAGTATTTTTTTTTCATAACCTATCTTTTAAGGAGGAAACTGATTCTTCAGTGTCACTCTCACCTTATTATTTAAACATAATCCGGTATGTAAATATCTTTAGACAATTTTTGAAGTCAACTGGGGTGAACAAGTATCTTTCTGTTTCCAAATTCTATAAGATACAATACAGTAAATAAGATAAACGTTTTAAAATCTTACCTGGCACCCATTTAATTTCAGTTTCAGTCGGATTAATATACGAAATGTTTTCCAAATGTTTTAAATCAAAATAATTGATCTTCAAACTATTACAAAATTTCGTGATTTTTTTTCTTTTTTTAATTTGAAATCACTCTTTACAACTTCATATTCCTTATCCTTATTATAACAATTACCTGATGTCTTAAAATATTATTTTGTGAAACAATGTTCAATATTGTTAATGGTTTGTAACGGAAAACAAGTTCAGCCGGTGGAATCTCAGTAGCTGTTTTTGGAGTATTGGTGTATTTGACCAATAATTTTTCAATTTCAGTTTCGATTGACGTTCGACATTTCACAGTACCAATACATTTGCTTCTTGTGGTTCTAGTTCATTAATATGTTCTTTGTCTTTCATAGTCCCTGGTTTATTCGCTTCTTTGATCTGGTTATTTTGTAACATGATATCTGTTACTCCACAACATCATCAAGTAGACGTAGCTTAAACAGATCTCAGTAAGGCATTTGATTCTATGTTCATTAATTAACTAGAAACTAGATATTAAAACACTTTTAGCAGACTGGAATTTGACAAAAAAATTTAAATTATTACGATTTAAACAGAGAATAAACTAACGGCAAAAGAAAACCGAGAAAACGACAAAAGGAAGACACTGAATCATAAAAAAATGTATAGTCAAAGGTGCATTTGGGTACAATTGTATCCAGTCCAGTCACATAAAGGTTAAACTCGAAATCAAAGTTAAAACAACGATTTCTGTTTTCCCCATCTTTGTTTGAAAAGTGTCGTTCGAGGAGTCGGATAGACCCAATTTTTTGTTTTCTATTTTTAAGCTTAACAAACACGTACGAAACATAAAAATTGTATATTCTTCTTATGAGATGGGTTGTCAACATACCTACTAAAGTTTTAGGTTAAAAGATAATGACAAAACCTTAAGAAAAGTAAAAATTGTAATAAAACCCTATTTTAGATTTTTTTTTGTTACATTTTTAAATGACAGAGCTAAAATTTAATGAACCAAACCCATCGAAACAATTTTTAAGTTACTTAATTTGAGTGTGGTCGAATATAAATTAAGAAAAAAACACCTAAGCAATTATTTATTTATAATTCTTTAGTGTATACAACACCATGAAAGGTCTGGGTATACAAAAATTAGAGGACAAAAAAGTCTACCTTCCTAAATAAATTATTTTGTCGTTTATGTCCAGGTCTCTGTATGTCTCTTCTTATAAGTAAATAAGAAACGCTAACATACATTTTGCCTACAAATAGGCGCAAACCCACACAAAATGTAAGTCTTGAAATAAACCAGAGAATATTTGTTTTTCCTAAACAATAATTTTCCACTTTGTCCTACATGAGTATGTACATTAAGGTATATATACATAATTGTAGTGTTGTTATCAACACATAACAGAAGAAATAAAAATAAAAGTTTCTCTTTACCCCTTGTTTATATGTATCTAAAGACTTATTGTGTGTTTTACAAATTCATGAAAATTTATGTCCATTTCCTTTTTAGAAAATTAAAAATGGAAATAAAACAGAGTGTAGAAAAAATAATAAATAAATAAATTTAATTTAATTTTTATACTTTCACTTTTATTCACACGTTTTTTTTTTTACCTGATGACGGACAAGTTGTACGGTAACCAATTCTACACGTTTTACCTTGCTGATGTAATTTTTTGGCCGGATAACGATTGATTTGTATTCCAGGAAGGCATCATGTACGCCCAAAATATTTCCGTTTTACTCATAGAAAGTTTTGTGTCATTATTTTGTGTTATACGGCGAGATATTTTTATGTCTTGTTATGAAATCTATAAAACAAAAATACCACCCCAAACAATCAACCATTTTATTTTGATAATAAAAAAGGGATAAAAATATCAATTAAAAAATACAAAAAAAAATATTTAAAATTAATAAAAAAATAAAAAAAATTATAATGATTGAAATAAAATTTCATGGTTCTTAAGTTGACAAGGCTGTTAAAATATATAAACAAAAAATGAAAATGTTATATACTCGTATAATGGCAAAAATATTAAATTAATTACAACAAAAAAATGTATAAGATTGATTGCATGATTCCGAGACTTTATATATTTATAGAAATAAGTTACCGATATCCTTTTATTGTTTTAGTCAAAAATAGAAATTGTATACAGAATGAAAGTTGATAAGCATTTAAAAAGGGCGTGCGAAAGCATTTAATACTAATTGTGGTGAAATTCATTGTTGTCGAAATTAAGACAAAACTAATTTTCAAGATTTTATATTTTTTTAAAAGTACCATTTGACATTGCAAAACGGACGCCTGAGCACATTAATTATATTCGGGTCATAAACCACAGAAATTTTCTAAAATTATTTATTCCATTAAGTTGTCATTGATTCTTATTGTATGAGCATATACAGTACATAATAATATACATATACGCTAATATAAAATTATACTTCAGTATTGTTTGTATTTAATTTAAAAGTCAAATATTTAAATTTTCATTTTCATTTTTCATCAATCAACATGAAATTTTCTTTTTGGCATGAATGAGAAATAAGTAAAGCATGTAGTTGTATGTATATATGCACAATAACAAAAATGGTTTACACCAAATTTTATATCTTTTGTAACACTACTTGTTGAGATGAAAAAATGAAAATTGTTACCTAAGTACGAATAACCTTCTACGACACCTTCACATATTCCCCAAAATACTCGGTATTCTTGTTTAACTGGTAATTCACGCATATTGGTTAAGGGTTGGAATATATGTTTTGTATAATTTCGAAAATAACATAAATGACGTGAAAAAGTTTCAAGAAAATATTAAAAAGGATTTTATTTCTAGAATTGAAATTGAATTTCTTTTTAAAGGGAAAATAACGTGTAAGTAATCGGTAAGTACAGGAATCGCCAATATTTTTTTATTCGGGGTTTTAACATTTCTCAACGAATTACAACATCAAAGGCTTCAAAATTTTAATATTTCAACAGTCGGGTCAGTTTCGAATTCTCCCGATTGCCCGTTCTCTTTTTCGAATTTTGCTCCCATCGTCTAAATATCGTTAGTTTTGCGTGCAGCTCTTGCAAACGGATACGTTTGGATAAGCTATATGGATTCATTCTTACCAAAATAAAATGTTTTGCACAAACGATTTTCTCAAAAACCGCTTAAAGGAATTTATTTTTGTGTTCATAATTTCATGAACAATGTGAAAACTTTATCTATTTACAAAACATCAAGTCATTTGTAATAGTCGGTGTTGATTTTTACAAAAACGAAAAAAAATATATTGGCATAAAAAGTCGTTTTAACTGAATCAGCATCAAAACAAAATTGCATCTTGTGGCGCATTTTGTCAAGCAAAATTCTTTAGTAAATAAAAGACTTTATACAGCGGAATATCGAAATTTACCCGAATTAGTGCGGAAACAAATTGGTCACATCTGTTTACAAAAATTGCATAATTGAATTTATTACAATTTTTGGCACAATATTAATTGGGCAATATAATGGTTTGTGTCTACACCCCTACAATTTTCAATTTTGATTAATCATTTTGTGTAATTGATCGATGTGATGTATTCTCTCCATATAAAGTGAAGTAAAGGTAATCAATCATACGGCAATACATGCGTACATCATTGAGATGCCGGTAATGCAATTACATCTTGTACCAGTCGCTCGTTTTAAAATAAAAAAATACGTAATAAAACATAAAATTTTGATGGCGAAATAATTCGATACCTATTAACATTCAAAATATAAATTTAGTAAATGTAGCAATTATTAGAACGATGACAGTCGACCAAAATGGTCCACATTAGACACATAACATATTTAGTGCGTCCTCACCTTGCCTTGGATAATACCAACAATTTTTGTAGATCAAGATAATTGTAAATGTGAAAACTACTAAAAATTAAAGCTTTCTTTTATTAGTTTGACATTTTTCTTTATTATTTTAGAAGCAATCAAATAATAAAATTGCAAACCGATGTAGGCATTGCTTTTTACAAGTTTCCACGTTTACACATTATCTTATTTTTTTACTAGTTTAAATCCCGTCGTGCCTACTTAGGCACGAACATTTCAATAATTAATTTCAAAAATTTACAATACTTACCAAAAATGAATATATGGATAATTGAGATTTCTCTGAATTCCACCAAAATGTGTTAAAACACGTTAATGTGTATCTGTGTACAATTTTTTGTAATTTTTTTAAAATTATTGTTTGATTATAGTATTAATAATTTTTAAAACTTACCGATGAAACAAAAAAAATATTAAATTTTTGTTGAATTGGTATTTGCTAATTGCTGTTAACTTGCTTGTTTTGGCGTTTTGGGTTTTATAAAAAAATTTTAATTTTTGATGACTCTAAGTTATTTTTATAGTGCAAAAAAAAATATTCAAAAAAAAGTCCGAAAAAAGAAATCATAGTAACCTTTAGGCGTTACACGCAACAAACAAACAAACATTTTTGTTTAATTATTATAGTAAATATAATAGAATCAGGGTGCTGATTCTTTAAAAGATAAGATAATGGGTAAAGGCAGAACCATCTTGATGAGAATAGAGCCATGTGAAAAATGAACTTAAAATAAAGGATATAGAAACCCTAAAAATTCATTTATTTTCATAGAGTTTGTATGAAAAAACGCGATTCCGTTTGACGATATAACATGCATTAAAAGTTAAACCCAGTTAACTAATTTTTTATGAAATCGCTAACAAACAATTCAATGTCTCATTTAAAACACAGATACTAAAATTTTCTTATTTTCCAGCAAAAATCAAAAGAAAATAAGGAAAATTAAATAAAAAAAACATTCTACAACACCAACACTGTGTATTAAAAAGAAAAAATCTAGTTTAATGACGTCATCATATGTACACATCTAAAACCAATGGTAAGAAAAAAGACAACACGTCTCCGCTCAACAATCAAAATAAAATAAATCAGAAAGAGCAAACAGAACAAAATAAATCAATACAATGAGTGCGAAGAAAACAAAAAATCAAAACAATCTAGCATGCTTTGCAAATTCAAAATAAATACTTATAGAAACATATTCGAATTCAAATTTGAATGGAGGCAATGGAAGAGATGATTATTGAATTGTTTATAAGTTTAGCGTTATGTTGATGACGTATATTACAAAAACAACAATATTTTAAATTTCAAAAATACCGTATTTTTCGTAAATAAATATTTCTATGACTCGATTTTTCAATCAAATAACATTACATGTTTCATGAACATTTTCATATAAAAACAGAACAAAAGCTCACATTTCTAATAAACTAAAACTGTAAATGAAAATAACCGTTTTTCCATAGAGTTTCATAGTAAAGAAAAAAATGTATGTACCTTATTTTAAGCTTAATAAAAAATACGGTCGATAGTGGAGGCTCTTATTTACACAGTAGGCTCTGGTAAAGGTGTGTAAACTCGTAAAAAGCAAAGCTTTCTTTTATTATGCCTCAATTCCAAGGTCAAAATTTACTGATACTCAAAAAAATCGAAAAGAGAAAAATAATCTGATACTCCAACAGACAGAGACAACGTGTTTTTTATTTTTTATTTTATAGCAAAACAATTTTGAAATAAAATAAAAAAACACGTTGGGTTTGTTTCTTATATGGGGCATCAAATTATTTTTCTCTTTTCGTTTTTTTGACTGTCAGTCAATTTTTCCCATGGAATACAGGCGTTAGTTTGCAATTTCTCGATTTTATTTGAAGTGCTAATCAAATTGAAAATTTACGAATTTATTTATTTAGGATTATTCTACAAGCCCAGCGCTCTAGGCAATCTTTAATACGATGCTTTTTGGACAAAAATATAAAAAGTAAAAGCCAAAAACGATTAAACAAAACAAATTATTTTATTGAATTCAACGTTTTCCATTTTTACATTCATATCGTATATACATTTAAACATTTTCTTTTCTTGCTTTCAAATTTGTAAAATTTTTTATTAAATTGGATATATCGAGTCGAGGCTGCCCGATATTTCTTCCTCAATTGACAAAGTTGCCAATCCAGTGAGCCGGTCCTGGGTCATTGTCGTTCTTAGATAGTTTTTTTATAATTTTTAGCTTTGAAAAACTCCTTTCTGCACTAGCAACCGATACAGCCAAAGTTAGTATTATCCGTAAAACAATGAAAATGTTCAAGCAGATATACTTTAGAGCCCCCTGTGGTGTTGTACAATTTTCGAAATGTCTACAAAGATTGGAGCTCAACGAACAAGTCATTTTCATCTATATCTTTGGAATTATTGTGGCATAAGGCTGCTTCAATTCCATTACATACAAGCTTTCCTAATATTTTCGGATCGAGAATTTAGATTTTAGCGCCTTAAGCAAGTTACCGCCTTAGGCGACCGCCTAGTTCGCCTATATGGTGGAGCCGGTGCTGTTTACACGTTTACTCATATCTTATTTTTTAAAGAATCAGGATGCAGGATGGAGGAATGTATTCATTAAGCCCTTTAAAATGATACCCCACTTACCACATAAACCTTTCATAAAATATACTTTCAATTTTTGACCGTTGTCAAGAACTTTAAAAAAAATCCATGAAATTGCGATGACTCCGTGCAGAATTATAACGCCAGTTCATAGTCGTTCGTAGACCAATACGACCGTATCGTTTAAATTATTTCACCATTGAAATAAGTTCCAATTCGAGTTCGATAGAATTTGGTTTAGAGAAATAATGTCTGCACGCCTGAAATGAAAATAAGAAGGGTTGGTATTGTTATCCAAAATAAAAACCCCACAAAACAATCCCAAAAAACCAAATTTTTTAAATAATAATTTAATTCGTTGAATACCTTAGACTAGAGGATGAGGAATGCCGACCCAAACACTCGTTTTGATGATTTTTTGAAATTTTAACATTCATAGAAATTGGAATATTTTTGAAAAATTTGTATTTTTTAATAACACATACTAAAATAGAGAACTCGCTAAAGTCGATCAGCATTGTACCGTTTGCGCAAGGATGACAGGGAAAGATTAGAAACATTTTAAAAATATTTACATAAAACATTTAGCGTTGCTCCTTTCTGCGCAAGAATGACATAAAATTGTGACCTTCCTTTTGGGGCACATGATTTTGTATTTTTTTTTTGGATTTTTGGTAGATTTTTATTTTCAGGAATATGATGGTATCACTTTTTTCTTTAATAAAAACATAGTAAAAGCAGAATTTTGAAATAAAGGATTTTGCTAAAACAGAATTTAATACAGAATTTTTCATATGTACATTATTGTCACGCAAAAAACGAAAAAAAAATATTTCGTGGAAATCTACAAAATTATGAAGCTATGGAGGAAAGATTAGATTATTAGAAGGTTCAATTTTACAAGTTCAACAAAGACTCTTATTATTATAAATTTTAATATGCTTATAGAACCTATAAATTCTTTAAATAATAAGGATTTTATAAATTTCATCAATTCTAAAAATTACATAAACCCCAAAAATTCTATAATTATTATAAATTCTTGAAATTTTATAGATTCAATGGGTTATATAAATATTTAGTTCAAGTCTATCAGTTCTATAAATTCTACAATAATTTTTTTTTAATTTTTATAAATTTTATAAATTCAATACATTCTTTGAATTCTATAAATGGAATAAATTCTATCAATCCTATAAATTCTATTAATTCTATGAATTCTACAAAGCCTAAAACTTCAAGATGTTACAGTAGATTAGTTGGGGTGACACAAAATGTATCCCCTTCACCCTTACTGGAACCATTTAGAGCTACTAAGGTAGCATAGAACATCTCGCACTTTACTGTTTTCGAGATACGACAAGTCGTTCATCTTGAGCTTACCTAAGTATTTATGCCGTTTGCATGCTAATGCCGGACATGACCAAAGGAAGTGAACCAAAGTTCCTTCCTCCTCTCGTTCTTAATTGACAAGAGCTTAATATTTTGGTACGCATCATGTCTAGTTTTGGCCAGACTTGTCTTGTTTTACTACAAATGAGGGTATCAGTTCACCCTTCCAGCTTAAACGCTATGATAGGACTCCCTAGATTTGCTCTTTCCAGTTGCAGCTGGTGGTTCTAGAAACATTTTAAATTAAATAAATTTTATAAAATCATCCATTCATTCTTTAAATTTCATTATTTCTACAAATTCTTTATACACTGTAAATTCTATAATTTCAAATATTTTAATTCGCTTCAATCAGAACAGCACCGAAAAGTTGTAAATAAAAATTAGGGTCATGATGTTGTGGCTAATCATTTATCATCATTGAATTGTATAAATAAAAAAATAACAAAAGACATACTAACTATTGACTACATAAGTGTCGGAAACTGAGTCAATTCTGTCATTAATTAACTAACTGCTCCCATCCTTCGTATAAAAAGGTTGTACAGTGGGCCCGAAGTCGTCCGGATTTGTAACCGGATTTTTGTGACATTTAACCTGACGAGTTAGGTTTAGAAACTTTTAGGGGCGGGATGCAAAAGGGATTTTTCATCATCTGATTACGATCGGTGATGACGATGAACACATCTATGACCTCCTGTTGATAGTGCGGAATCCATGGGCCGACCCACCTTTCATGTCAGTACTATAGGCTGGCATGAAGCAATGCAATGTGCAGGTGGTTTAAACGAAAGCGGGTCTATAGCCGTACGTCCTCGAGTTGGCTGGCAACAGCGTAAGGTAGGCGTAGGACGTTAAAAGGGAACTGCGAAAGAGTTGGGAGTGCCTTGAGCCTCAGAAAAGATTGCAAAGATAGAAACGAAAAAAAAAAAACTTATTTTACCCGAGGAATTGGTCGTACTACACCTTAAAAATTCCTGATGTAAAATTCAACGGTAAAATCGTTTGTTATAAATTATTATACTTATATTATGTAGTATTGTGTTTACGAGTCATATTTTCTTGATCAAATCAAATTTCCTCCTTTTTCGGTTAAATCGAAAATTTCCCCGTCTACATTATGTCGGTAACTTTTCTTATGTTTTTTGGAAAACTATAGTAAACGAATAACTTTGTTTTTTGTTATTTTGTTAATCAATTTATATGGATTATGTGTCTCTCATCCAAAACCAAACATCATCCTAACATTTCTAAAATATAAGATCACTCGTACAGAATAAAAGGACAACTCGGATCGAATGTCATCTTTAGTATATGTTTTTATACAAGTAGATAAATTATAATGTTGTTAACTAAATTGACTTAGAAACTTATCTTGAATAAGAAATAAAGTCACACACAATGACAAAAAAAAAAATTTGGCTGACTCATGATAAAAGAAAAAATATTGAATTCATGCAACTCGCATAGGTACCATAATCTCATAATATACCGAAATTTATGTCTCTTCTACAAACATATAACTAAATTAGAAAATTTGTGTTTGGATTACATTTTTGGTTTATATTCACCATTAATATACATAAAAGCTCCAGACGAAAACAAAGGGGATTTTACAAAATATGCGGGAAAGGGAGAAATTTATCTCCTTACAATTTCCTTTTTGTATATACATTTTTTGCAATATTGTTTTCTTTTGCTACCGATGTATTGTTTGTTGTTGGTTTTTTCAAATTTAATAAGGAAAGTTTATTAATTAGAAATGGGTGTCTTAAAAATTTTTGATTGTTGTTATTGCCATCGTCTCTCTAACATCTATTGTGTTTTACCATTGTTTGTTTATGAATGCAAAGAAATTTAATTATTTAGATAAAATATCTTGTTACTTTCATACTGTATGATTAAATGATGTGGTTGATTATGAATAAAAAAGGGGATTATGGGGAGGGGAATAAATTTAGGTTACAAAAACATATTTAAATTTTTCATTATGATTGTGATTTTGTGGTAACTCGAAGATAAGTTTATGACCTAGTTTCTTACACATGATATTCAAGTATTCAATATTTCCTCTTCAGTAGTAATAATTTTCTGGCCTTACGGTTGCATATATATAACGGTTAATTCAATACATGAAATTTAACGTGCAGTAATACCCTTACGACGAATCCATGGTGGAAAGAAGTAAAAGATCATAAATCATATACACGGATGAATCATTAATGTAAGCAAAGTAGCATTCTAAAATATTTGATAAATACAGCGAAAGAAAATGGAGGATTAGATTTTCATATTTATTTTATTTGATTTGTTTATTAGATTCATTCAACTTTGTCTGTTTTGGTGGAAATACCGTAAAACTACGTTATATAATAAATATTTGAGTAATTTTGTATAATTGTATACTTGAAGTTCACTCTTCAGAAAATATTTGTATACGTATTTCGATAAAATCAGTCATAAAAAGAAAATCGTATTGTCTTAAAAATGAAGATATTCCTTTCTAAACAGTAATACCAACGTGATGACAATTCCATATAGAAGTATCACACATAAATATATACAGCACAATATTGAAAATATGAAAATTCATTCATTCAAAATAGATAAATTTTTATTGTTTTTCTCCAAATTTTGGTGCTACATCGAGAGATCGCGAACATAAAACGCAGAGGGAAAACATAAGGCATAAATTCCACATCAGAAGACAAATAATACAATCGTTATATTTTATTGTTATATCTTCAGGTGATTGTAAACATAACAATGTGGGTGTTTTTGTTTCTCTCCCCCCCCCCCCCATTTTGTTATGTCATTTACATTTTCATTATTACATCAGCATATCTTTTCTTTATTTTTTAACACTTCAAAAGCCAAACGTGAAAAACAGGTTGTAGGTATTGGTTTGCCATCCACAAAAAAAAGAAGAAAATTCTGTTTCATATACATACATACATATAATAAGTACGTACACATTCAATATGACACAGTCAAGTATATGTGTTTCTACAAATGTACGACACAATGGAAATAATAACAGAATGAAAAGATCAGAAGATGCTGTTAACCTTTTGCATGTAAGTAAGGTATATGAAAAATACAAGGCAAAATAAGAAAATTATGATTTACAGACTTTTTTATACAAACGATTAATTTTTTTTGTTTTCATCGACTAAAATACAAAAAAAAAACAAATTGAATTAAATGAGGTGGTTGTTAATGAGTTTTAAACGTCGTTTTACATTTTATGGTTATGTTATTGCTTGTAATTACCTATTAAGGAAGATGATGATTGCTCTTCAAGTGTATTTCGCCATGTGAGACACTGATCCTGAAAATACGTTTATAATTAGTAGGTACAATGAATTAACGACTCAACTTCGCCGAATTATTGATTTAAAATGGGAGCATAACACACTAACATACATTCATGAAGGAAAATGTAAAAATAAAACAAACGATATCACAAAGCATGTATGTATTGTATAACATAGTTTTATATTTTTATAATATTGTTGAACATATGATGAAAATTTCCTGCTCTAATCTACTACTTAGTATTTTTTTTTTGCTATGTACTTACTAAGCTATTTTTTATACCTTTTATAATGATTTGAAAAACTAAAAACTAAAAAATTCTTATATAAATGATTATAACTTTATAAGAATAACGAGCATACATATAATACAAAATTTTTCACTACAGTGTTTTTTATACCAGCATCCTCAATATTCGTATCGTAAAATACGACAAATTACCAAACATTTAATGTATTTACATATCTCATGGTTTCGCTTCGAAATAGTTGTATAGTGTTTCGTTTGATTTAGTACAGTACAGATCTTGCTAAGTTAACACATTTCTTTACTTCTGTTTATTTTCTTTTTATGTATGTAGCTTTCTTTCTACGGGCCACCGCATGAATTTGGCAGCGCATTTTTTACCATAAAAAAAATTTGAGACCATTTTAAATGAACACTATTATTGCTATCTCTACGAAATAGTACAAACCAAATATATACAGTACCCTAATTGAATTAGAGCCAACCTCCGATTTTGGTACTTTTTATTTTTTGGTGTTAATCCTAATACATAATATAATGTTTTTTTTATTGGAATAGTAGGTGTTTACATTCCAATCAAAAAATGTTGTAAATTTTAATTCTATAAGAAAAATTACAGTTAATTTAGTTTTTAAGCAAATTATTTGTGCATGCAAATTTGTTTGTGCAATATGGAAACAAAACGGTAAATCAACTAAATTTAAAATTATTTTTGTTTGGACAGATAATATTTCCTGTTTGTGTTTATGCCCTATAAACTAGAACTGTTAAAAGCTATAGTTCACTTTTGGTTTATTGAATCAGGTAACATTCCAGGTTGATGATAAAGTAGTCGGTCCTCAATTAGCTCTTCAGCACAATAATTCTCCCGTAGGTAAGAAGAGCCATTTCCATGAAATTATTGAAATATCTTGATTATAATTTAAAACAGGGCAGGGGTTCGATTTAAATTTGCAGCGGTTTAAATTAAAGTAAAAATATTCACGATCTATCAAGGCCGAACATTTGTGGCAGAGTGCCAAGAAAACTGAGTGGGATAAGTTTCTAGATGATTTTAACAACAAATTTTTGAACGACTTTTAAAATGTTACCGAGGCACAACAAAAACTGGCCAAGTCCACACAAAACACATAGAAAAAAAAATTATAGGAGATATTTCAATAATTTATAGGAGCCCACAGGATTGTGACCTAATATAACAAAGCATTGTACATTGTACTATAACACATAGTTAATTTAAAGAGATGCGAATACATATTGTTACCATAAAATTAGTAAAATGTACTATTGTGGTCGTCATAGGAATTTTGTTAAAAATAACAAATTGATTTTTCGGATTTCATCATAATATATCTACTGGAAAAAGTAGAAATATCATTAGTCATTACTCGCCACCTTTACTTTACCCCAGAGTCAATACAAATATATCGACTCACAAAAATGAGAAGTCCCTTCTCGAGTTCTCTACGTGGTAGTTTGGTACGACCAAACTACAAAAATACAATTCTCGCTTGATACCTTAAGTATCAAGCAGAACGTACTGACTTAGCGAATTATTTTCATGAAATGAAAATAACATGAATATCGTCGCTTCCAATTAAGAGTATTACATCTGCAAATCATTAATTTTTTTGGAGGGGCGTGTCAAGTTTTTAATGTTAAATTTGGCCTAATTTTTTAAATAAAATTCTTGCCACACTTTTTGGGAAGGATTTTATTTAAAAAAAATTAAGTCGAAATTAACATTAACAATTTTAAGGCCTCTCCAAAAAATTAGTGATTTGCAGAGGTAATACTTTTAATTGGAAGCGACGATATGTTTCAGAGAATACTTATGCAATTATAACAGCTATATTTTGTGGTAAATATTGCTTTTTATATAGTAGTGGTCCCTATTTTGACACACACATACACTCTTTCTCAAGGAGAGGAATAAATTTATTTTTAATAATTTTACGTTCAAAATTAAGAGAATCGTATAAAACAAAGGAAATTGAATCTTATGTATAGGAATTATTCCTATAATAAATTGGACTTGTAGAAAGGACATTTCAATTACTTTTAGGAAATAGTCCTATATGGCATAATAAATTAGCTCTCATTATAGTAGCGATTCCAATATTGCATTTCATGCTATGCAGAGTGGAAATTCAGCTATGTATATTACGTAATATGTGTTACGAAAAATATAATACGGAGTGTTATAATTAAATTTCTATAAATATATAGGAAATAAATTAGTAATTTTTTTCTCCGTGCATAAGTGACTAAATCATAATTTAATTAATCAAAAATAATTTCAAATTTAATTGATTTACCGTTTTGTTTCCATATTGCATAGAAATACTTGCGTCCACAAATAATTTGGTTAAACACTAAATTAACTGTAGTTTTTCCTAGTATTATTGCACCCTTGAAAACAGGCGTCTTCTTCTGGATGCTGCTTTGATTGGAAACGTCCTACTTGGCCACATTGATTCAGCTTTTAGAAGACATATCCATAAATGTGCCAAGCAGAACATTGCGTAATCACCGATTTTTGGCGCTAGAACATCATTCAAAACTTGTAATGATTCTTTTCAGGTTTTTGAAAAAGGAAAGAAGAAGAAATTGATGGTATTTTTCTCATCACACATCACTGTTAAATTTCCATCATGAGCTTTTTAATTATATTGACCTTATCCCTTGTGTCAACACGAGAATAAAACGACTTCTCACCAACACGATAAACCCTTGGTGTGTTTGAATTTAATCAAGAGTTTTGCATCAATAAATGATAAACACTAAATATAGAAACGATATCATAATGAAAAATGTCATTTACCTTTATTATAAAAAAACTTCATTTAGTTACAAAAAATCAAAAACACACCCGGGTATGTCGTATTGACACAAGAGTTATAGTGACTGCAGTTCATATATTCTTTATTCAATTTTTAGAATCTTAACTCGGAAGTTCTGGACATACCCTTAAGCTCCGGACATATTCTTTTGATACATCGACCTGAAGAACAAGGTTTCTTACGAAATTCCAAGCAAGCAAAAGTTCCATTGAAAGAAGAAGAAACAGCATCTGTAGCTGGACTTGAACAACCAAACAAATTATAACATCGCCAAGTTAAAGTTAATACTTCGGCGTGATTTTTTTATTTTAATAATAAAAAAGGCTTAAGTCCACTTTCATACACAACCTCGGATTTTTATGAAAATTGGCACAATGAAACTAGATTTATTCGTGATAATTTTGGTATAATTTTTTCGTCAGGACGCGATTGGTTCACAAGATATTTAGATTTTAAAAATCCAAATTTACCATATAAAATTGGTGCCGTCGCTAACTTTGTCGATTGTTTTTGTGAGTCTTTGATATTTACAACATTTTATTTGCGTTAGTGACATCTATTGTTGTACAGCAGAAAAACAAAAAATAAAATTTAACCAATTTTATTTAACAGTTAAATTTAAGTAAATATAATTAAACAAGTTTGTATTGTTTGTTTGATTTATTTTATTGTTTTTGTTTTGTCTTCTTTGTGTAAAGGGGCCAATGCTAAGCGGCTTTGGGGAGTTCGTTATTTTAGTATGTGAAATGGAAAAAGTAAAACAAAAATGAAAAATTCTTTAGTTATTTTAGTATGTGAAATGGAAAAAGTAAAACAAAAATGAAAAATTCTGGCAATTATTTATTATCTTTGTTGAAAGGGACCAATGCTAAGCGGCTTTGGGGAGTTCGTTATTTTAGTATGTGAAATGGAAAAAGTAAAACCAAAGTGAAAAATTCTGGCAAATATTTGCCACCTTTGTGGAAAGGGGCCAATGCTAAGCGGCTTTGGGGAGTTCGTTATTTTAGTATGTGAAATGGAAAAAGTAGACCCAAAAGATTTTGATAAATTCTGGTATTTATTTGTCTTCTTTGTGCAAAGAAGGAGAGGGCCAATAAGTAAGGTAAGCGGTTTTGAGGAGTTCTCAATTCATTATGCCATAATAATTAAAATACACATATTTTAAGGACCTGTAACATTTTCAACAATCCAAAAATTTTGAAATTTGCATAAAGTATGGGAAAGCGGGGGTTTGGGGGCGGCAGCCCCCATCCTCTAAGGTATCAAACGAATTAAAATATTTTTAAAAACACTTCTATATTTATTACACTTGCTGTGATTCTATTAAAATGTTTTTAAACTAAGAATGTATTGAAATCTTGATTCGAGTAACTCTATATTTACAAATGAAATCATAATTTTCATATTTGTATAATAACAATTGCCATCCATACCTTTATTCCTCTCGAAAAATATTACAAAACCAATATTTTTTTAATTTTGCTATTCGGTACCAGATATCACTAATATTAAAAAAACAATAAAAATTTCAAAACACAATAAAATTGTTTAGTAGAGACACCATTACCATGTAATAAATTGGGATTTTTAAAATCTAAATACCTCGTGAACCAATCACGTCCTGAAAAAAAAAATTATACCAAAATTATCAGGAATAAATCTAGTTTCATTGTGCCAATTTTCAAAAAAATCCGAAGTTGTGTATGAAAGTGGACTTGTTCCCAATTTTGTTAATTTAATTTTGTTTTTCAAAAAATAGAAGATGGTTACTTACATGACAAACTGTCAACGCAACAATTTTTGATAATTTTTGAACAGGAAAACTTGACGAAGATATATTTTCCCGTTTTTTTTTTTTCAAACATTACTTCAAGTTTTTCTGATGAAATTTTTTTAAATAATTTGTGTCGACAATTTTCATGTAAGCACCTTGAGGCAGGCTAATTATTCTACATCATTTTTCCTCGTCAAAATCTTTATTATAAACAAAGACAATTTTTTATTGTCGCATCGCACGTCATAAATTTTTTACGCTCGAATATGACTCATATGTTAGCGTTAAGATTAAAGATATGAGTGTATGGATTTAACACCAACCAAATCATAACCTAGCATTAGACAAAATTTGTTTTATTGTAATTTATAATTTAAAATTCGCGTGTTATACTTATCTTTACATTATAAGATCCAAATCTTACCTGAAATATTTAAAGTTTATCATTTAAACTTCTTACCTGGTCAATTTATTTTTGTTTACATTTAAAGCTCTACTGAACCTTATACAAATGTTAAATTTAGTTATGCGAGAGAGTTCGTTATTAATTTGTTAATGTAGATTGTACTTGTTCAATAAAACAGCAATCTACCACGAACTTTATAGTATCTAATTATGGCAAAAATATTTTTGTAATTCTAAATAAATATCTCTCTTATCCATCAAACATCAAGCTGGCTGCAGACGGAAGAATCCGCCACAGCCATTAGATAAGGAGCAACCATTTTCAAAAAACTTATACACAATATTTCTATATTGCAACAATGAGTATACTCAGATCGATTTCCCGTGAAATATCAGAAATGTTAAGAAAAGATGAATACTTAAATTAACTAAACATTATCATTTTGATATTCCCACTTAAACATTCGGGATTGTTTCTTAAAATATTGTGTAGACCGGTCCCAATTACGTAAAATTATAAACTAAGCATGACAGAAGAATAATTTGATTTACAATTCTAGATTATCGGGATAGATTCGCGTGTATTCGAGAATCAATACATAAGCCTGCCACTAGTCGATGCCTTTGGCGGGCTGACAAAAGCAGCAAATGTAGGAGAATGCCTCGCGAAGCTGCGATGGGATGTGATAACGTCTCTCAAATGATCCCAGTCCTTATCAGATTCGTGAGATACACAGTTTTGAAGCATTACGATTTATCATGCGTTGCATTAGGCTTGCTAACTCCATTCAGAAATCGGAGAAAGTGCAGTTGTATGATCCGATCGAAGAAGCATGCGAAGGCGGCAACGTTGTGCAATTCTTAACGAAGTTCAGTTAATAATGAAAACATTAAGCATCGATACTCCTACCTCGATGGTGCAGAAGGGGGAGGGGGGAGAGAGGTGGGAATAGCAGGAACTCTGTTGAAAGGGGGTAGAATTGTGCTTCCTGTTCCTCTCCTTAACATATCAGTTTTGTCGATAAGACTGACATCTCCTTTTCCGACAAGCTTTTGCGCGAGAAAATTGCACCAGAGTTGAGTAACTGAAACCATATGCCGTTTGTAACATTTCGAGATTCTTGAGGTTGTCAAAATTACTTCAAAATCTGCGAGATTTTGGGGAATTTCGAGATTTTCATGGTTATTCATGAGTTTTGTGATTTTCGAGGACTTATCGACGGTATTCCAATCACAAACCACAGCCATAGATTATTCGACATTATTCTGTAGTTTTAGGCATCAAGCGATCGTAGAGGTGAGTTTGCAGATCTGGAGCGAAACTAAAAAATTCGAGATTTTTTTTTTTGTTTTAATGAAGTTATATTTTATCTGTAATAATAAAAACGAATATTTGGAGTCAAAAGTTTGGAAAGGCGGGTTTACATGATACTGAAATCTACCGACATATCTGAGCATATAATAATTCGATCCACGAATATGAAAGCATAGACCACGAAAAATATGTTTTTGCCTCATAATAAATCCGTCAAAAAACGGTTTTTAACAGATTTTGTATTATTGACAACACAAAATAAAAATTAAAGACGTAATGTTTTTCCAAACACAGTAAAAATATTAAACTTCTTTCTTCTCAAATTAAATAAAAAAAAAAAAATCTGCAAATGGCGATTCGATTTTGTAAATGTATTGCTTATTGTTTTTAAGAATGGTTCGCACAAATTTCATACTCATACATTTTGGACCTATATATTGTAGTATGTATGTACCAGTGACGAAGCGTGACAATTTCCATTGGGGAAGCAATATTATAAATTGTGAAAATAAGGAAAAAATATTAAAATTTTTGATTAACGGTAAGCTCGGTTTCTAAAATTTAAAAATCAATTAAATGAGAATAAGTTTTTCTCAGACAACTAAATGCATCGTGCGGGAAGTCAATTTCAAAAGATAGAAATTGACAAATGTCTAGCAATTTTATGAACTTTATATGTTGTAAATCCTGAAACCGAAATTTAATTTCGTTCTGGATTTTTACCGTAATTTCAGATATAAGGTTTCTTACGTATTATTTTGCTTCAAATGTAATTCGGGATCTACACCGTCTTAGATGAATTTTGTCTGCGATTTTTTTTCTTGGTTGGCTTTGTTCCAAAATGCATCAAAATTACTTGAATTTTTTCAATTATTTTCTAAAAATCGTCTAGACTTTCTAAAGAATGTGCAATATCGTTTGATTTTTTCTGAAGCATACTAAATAATAAGTCGACTTCTGGAAATATTTCTGAACAAAATATAACAACCCCACCTTCTTCCAATAAAAGAAGATATCCACGAGAGTTATTTATTGTCTCACAGTCCCATTTCTCAACATCTTCGTTTACTATTTTATTAAATAGCTCACGTAAATCGTCTAAGTGTTTTTTCAACATTAGAACCATTAAACTCCCACTTGTTGGTGAAGTTGAAGGTAGTTTTCGTTTAACAATTTCATCAAAAGCAATACTCCGTTTCGATGAATGGTTAAAAAAGGCAGTTAATCCACTTAAGCTTGAAAAAAAAAATGATTTACACTCAACAATTTTACTAAACGACTGAGAGAGAACCAAATTTAATTTGTGTGCAAAACAATGAATACAAATTGCTAACGGATAAATTTCTGTTACTTTTGTTTGCAGCCCTTTGGAGCTCCCAGGCATTACCGCGCACCATCATAACTTTGACAAATTTGCTTTTCCTCGATTTTATGTTTTTTTAAAAACTCGATTACAAATTTTGAAAGACCATCTCCGCTTCGATCGGAAGAAACATCAATAAATTCTATAAATCTCTCTAGTTGCCAATTTAATCTACATAACGTAGAACTACCGCGAGCTGACATTTTCTGGTGACGTCTAAGGTGTCATCTAAAATAATTCCAGCAAAATTCGACGAATCGATTTCCTTTTGTATTTGCTTTTTAATTAGTGATGTGATACATGCTATCAAATCGTTTTTAATGTCGCTGGACATTCCCAAAAAACCCTTTGATGTTTCTAAATGATTCGATAACGAAGAATTGTGCCGCGATAATAATTGTAAAAATTCGATATAATTACCGCAATTATTTGAATCATGAGATTCATCATTTCCTCTGAACTCGAGCCTTTGCATTCCCAAGAAACAAACGGTGTAGTTATCGCTCAAATTCAAAATGAAACTTCTATCGGCTTATGAATCCAACATGAATAATTTCGTTAATAACAAAACAAAAAAAAAAAAACTTCAAATCATTGCAAGGCTAGGACAAATATATCTTGTTTACTTTTTCTATTCAACAGTGTGTTTAAAAAAGAGAAGACAAAACATGAGAGTAGTTTGTTTAAAAATTTTTAAATATTGTTTTGTTTCTACCTTTACCCTGTTTTATTTTTATTAAAAATATAGTCATCTCTTTTTTTCTCGATAGTTTCTTTCTCATTATTTTTGTTTTATTTTTCCAATTTGGTTTTATTGTGCATTGTGCAATAACAATAATATACCCCACCAGAAGAATCAATGATTCTTTTTAAGGGGAAATTGTGTGAAATAAAATGCAAGCAATGAAAAATTTGGAGAAAAAATCCAAATAAAGTTTCAAAAACCTTTGCAGCAAATAAACAGATTAGACTTCTGATTATTTCTAATTGGAATAACGAACATACTTATAGGATTTTTTATTTCAAGTTGGATTAATTTGAGTATTTACATTTCTAAAGGTTGAATGCAACTGTTATATTATTCTAATGGTTTTAAATTGTTATTTTGTAAAATAGAAAAATGTTTCTCTTGGAAAATATAAAATTTTAAGGGAAGCAGTGCTTCCCTTGCTTCTATGGACACCTCGTCCCTGGTATGTACATATATATAACTCTTATGTGTAAAAAGTTTCTAATTCATTTCGGCAAACCTAAAATTTCATCGCACTACTCCCAGAGTTACCATCAAATTTAGGTCAATTAAACCCCATCCCCAACATTGTCATCTTATTAACTAAATTTTCGTTTTGTTTTGTCTGTTATACCTCGTAAACCCGCACACAGAAGTAAAAAAAATAAATAAATAATAAAAGGCAAATTAATTCAAACGAAAATTTAATAATGGTATGAAAAAAAACGTAATGCTTATCATTTGATAAGGATAATTGTTTTAAATTTTCTATTTTAGTTTGAGATGAAGAGAAAATTAATTTTCTTTTGCTGAATTTACTGGTCTATTAATTTGAAATTGGGTATAAAGGTAATAATAATAAGGTTTAGTCTCTTTAATGTATCCAACAATTTGGGTTAGTCTTTATAGAATATCATAACATAAGCCGACTGCGTGCTTTAGTAAAATAATTATATTCCAAACCCGCCCATAATAAACCAATGTAAACGTTTATACAAAATCTTAAATATTTAAAAAAACAACAACTCTTAAATCCTTTTCGAGTAATATAGGTACTTAAAAGAACATTGTACTGGCAGTCCCAAAATAAATATAAAATGTTCGTTATAAATGTGTTCATTTATTTTCCACAAAAAAAAATACAATTCAAGACATAAATTATATTTTAGTTCTACAAACAATAAATCATTAGAAAAAAGTCCGGAATATATTCCAAAAACGAAGCAGTATATGGAAGGTATAAAATTAAAAGTAAAGAGATGGATATAAATTACGAATACCGGAAATTTTGACTGCCTCTTAAATGATTACCTATCTCCCGTTGCCAACTTCATTTATTAATTTAAGGTCAACCAGAGGATTTAATTGATTTCTGACGCTAAATCTACTATCGGCTGTATATTAAATAAATTATTGACAAACGGAAACATTGTTTCGACCCCCGCCCCCCCCCCCCATACATAAAACAAATGTTTCCCAAAAAATGGTTTTATGTTACATTGATGGCGACAATAATTTTCTTGTTGTCTTGATGATGATGATTAAAGATTTTAGGTGTGTCTGCTAAATAATAACCAAATCAATAACTGAAAGTAACAACAAAACTTATCTCTCTTGAATATGTATATGTACAATAAAAAAAAGGATAACTGAAGGAGATATTTATCTGGTGTGTATCATATATTTGTGTACAACAAGAAATAGCGAAAAAGGATTAAATAAGATTTATACCGAATAATGATTAAAGGCGTTGTAGATGCGTGTGGAAAAATTTGTTAAGATCAATCAAAATGAAATTAGTTGAAATACTTTACGATTAGTCTTATATATAAGCGTAAGAGATTAATGTTGTTTTTCATAACTTTCTTACAATTTATACAAATCAACCAAACCACTTATCCCTCTGAAGGAAACGAACATAAAAATAAAGATCCACAAAAAAATGGAAATTTATAACCATGTTTGTCGTACATCGTCATCAAGAAGAAAACTTAAAATTACTTTATCACTTCCATCAGCTTTTTACTAAAAATATTGCTCCAAAGTAGATAATTTCATTGTTTTGTGTTTAGCCATACAAAAACCAACAAAAGTAACATTCAAATTTTCGTATTTTCTTTAACGATAGAAACGTGACATAAAACTCTTTCGCTTCCTTTTGTAGTATGGGTAAAAAAATGGAAATTCTTGATTCTTATCTTTTATCTTGATGTCTTTATCGACTACCATTTTTGCTTCTGTTCTGGAGGGAGACAAGAAACCGAACTTGATAATTACAATTAAAGCAGAAAGAAGACTTATAGTTTGGTATGCAAATCAACATTAATGCAATTTCAATTTTTTCGCGTTAATGAAATTTATTTTCATTATACACCAACCAACAAATTTTTTTGGCCTCATATCATTTTGATCACAATTTCCAAGTATTAATCATATTTGATCCCACTTGTCAAAACAAAAAACAAAAAAAAAATGAACATAACTCAAAATAAGCAAAAGTACAACACAATTAAAACTATTTTTATAAACGGAAATAAACCAACAGCAAAATGGAAAAACGAAACAAAAAAATTCAATATCGTGTGCGGCAATAGAAAATCTCTAGAGAAGCTTATCGAACGTACATATGTATGGTATGTACACCTACATACTATAATACGACATGTATTGTACATATTGTTCTTTCATGTCAAGAACAAGACATGCGTACACTCGATGCCAACCATAAAACTTACAAAGCATATATACATACATTTTTTTGCTATAGTCCCCCAACAATGTATGTCAAATTTTCCATTTTCATTAATAAAGTCACGAAAGTTGATTCTGTCATTGGAATTATCGTACACACATTTGTTTGGTCGTTTAGCCGAGAAAATATCGAATTTTTGTGTATGCATGTTTTTTGAATTACATTATCCCAGCTATTCAATAAAGCTTTCTGAGTTCATTGGATTATTGCCAGTAAAAAATTAAAAAAGAGATGGATATAGATTTATCGTTTGTATAAAATATTCATTTTGATAATAAAATGAGTTTAGTTTGAATAAAACTACTTCTGAATACACACATGCGACCATTATGCCCCAAATAAAGTATAAATTACGCGTGTTTTCCGGCGCACTGTACATTATTAATGAAGGAAATGGATAAAGTAACAAAGTAAAGTTAACTCTCTGCGTGTTTTTTTATTCATTTTGCCAATTTTTTACAATTTTGTTTTGTAATAAACAAATCAACCAACTATCGATCTTTCAAGAAAATATCTCTCCATCTGGATTATATATCCCTACACTGTTAATTCGAATTTCTTAAATTAAAAAATTAAAAAAAATCTATTATCTGTAATTACGATCGAAACAGCATGCATGCAACGCTGTTTGTTTAGATTAAAAAAACAAAAACATTCATTTTGACGATGGTGTAGATTCCCAGTAAATTTCTGCTTTATTTAGATGGAAAAATTTGGTTTCCGCACTGGAATCAACTGTTTTCAAAAAATTGAATTGAATGAATATTAAAGCGCATCAGTTAAATTGTAATCACAAGCAGATTTTATTAACAAAAATTTTAATAAACTTTAATGTTCCCAACGTGATGTAATGTCTAAGTTTTAATGTAAGGCATATTCAATCAATATTAAAGACATATATCTAGGATAATTAATACGTTAAACTATTCAATAGGTTAACTGTAGAAAAGAAAATAATAACGCACTTAGGCCAACATAGATTGAAAACAACTTGTAAAGTGCTTTACCCACTGAACAACGAAAAGAAAAATCGGATTTAGTTTTTTTGATATAATTCTAAAATTATTGCTTTGTTTTCGTTAAAATCTTCTGGTTTTTGACCGAATATACCAGACAATACAATTTTCAATTTAAAAACTTCAAAAAAAATTTTTATTGGCTGAGAAAATGAAAATTACTAAATTATTTGTTCGGATGAAAAAAATTAAATTCTCATTTTCTCAGCTAATTAAGAGTTTTTTTGAATTTTTTAAATGTAAAATAGTATTGTCTGGTACATTCGATCAAGAACCAGAAGATTTTAACGAAAATCAAGCAATAATTTTAGAAGCACATATATCCAAATAACTAAATCCGATTTTTCTTTTCGTTTTTCAGTATGGGTAAAGCGGTTTATAAACATTTTTCATGAAATTATTATCACAATTTTATTAATTAATTTAATTTAAAATTGTGTCTATACTTTTCTTTATGAAATTGTAAGGCGCAAACAAATTACGCGAGTTTTGTAGTTGGGTTTCCCCCAAGTGAAGCCTATACCTTAAAGTAACTCCACTGAAATGTTGAATGGTAATAAAAACCTCAGTATATATGAGGTGTCCGTTTTCAAAACTGCCTATTCGAAGTTAAACTAATTCTTTTTGGGTTATCATGTAAAGATTGTTTTTAAGATTCAAATAACGAAATTTTATTTTATTGCAAAATATTGCTTATATATTTAGGTATGTAGTACCTACACCCTGCGCCATTGAAATGTTCGGTTTGAAATTTTTTAATAAATTTTGGAAATACCGCCGTTTGCTTCACAAGTATATGGCAAAAATGATAGATTCTGATTATTAACACAATTTTTAAACTATTCCAAATATATTCAAATACACAGAACGGTGATCCGCCATGTTAGACCTCCATAACTTCAGATAAGGAATATTTTCGCCCTACCTCGTAACAATTTGGTAGGTTTTTACAGTATTTTTAACAAAGTTATTTCAATTGAAAAATATTTTGTTGTTGACAATGGTAATTTTTAATTAAAATTACGATTAACAGAAATTAAATAAGTCATCTCAACCAAAATTATTTAAAGAAATTGCACTTTTTAAAATCAATAATTAATGACCCCGCCTTTGGCATTTATGATGGCCTTAATCCGGATCAGCATTGAATTGTAAAATTTGGTTAAATAATTTATTGTTATTTCTTCAAACCAGACTTTTTCTATAAGTTTTTTCGGCTCTTTGACACTTTTCAGCTTGTATTTTTTGATCTTCTTTCCCATGAAAGGTCAAATATTTTCAACAATATTGAGATCAGGACTATTTCCTGTCCAGCGTCACAACTCAATCTCCAAGCTATTTTTATATTCGGCTACCTACAAAAATTAGACGTTAAAATTAAGCATTCTTACGTCACAAATAACGTCAATAACTTACAATGCGCGCCCTGTAACATACGGAGCTGAGTCGTCTTGGAAGAGTGGAATACCGATGTATTGAGTCGAGTCCTCAATAGTCATGATGCAGGTTGCGATAATTTTTTTATATTTTTCTCCGTTTACTGAACTATTCAGAAGGCATAGTGATCAAACAAAGGGTGCTATGGCTCCCCAGGCCATAACATACGGTGAAAGTTTTACTGTATACGAAATACATTCTGTTAAATACCTTTTGCCTTTTCGTCGCCGAACTCTTATCCTTACATAGGGTCCATAGATATCGAACTTGGGTTCATCCGAGTATATGAACCAACACCAGTCGTCGGGCATTCAGTTTTCTCATTCTATTGCAAATTTGAGGCTTGCAGCTCCCATTTTTGCTGTCAGTAATGATTTTCTCGCAGGTCGACAAGCATAGAGACCGAGTTCCTCTAGTCTTATTTTAATAGTACGAACTGAAATAGTGTTGGTTGTTGCTATTAGAAGCTAGCTTCTCAGCTACAAAGCCGTAACACACCATTGCTTAAGCGCCAAATGTCTGAAATTCGATCTGTTGGTTTTCTTCTTTGTATGTGCAGCATTTAATTTAGACCGACCCATTTTAAAATTAACTCTTTGACTACTTAATTGAAACCAAACGAATAAATCATCCTTATTTTGGTTTTAAATACGTCATAAGACGTGAAATACGCAGAAAAAGTCAAAAACAAAAGAAAACAACAAAAAAAAAATAGTGAATGTGCTAAAATCTATGAGAGAACTGCATGAAATAGCAAATAATCGAAACCGAACATTTCAATGGCGCAGGGTGTATGTACATAAAGCGTGTTTGGTGTTTCTTTCTAAATATTTTGACATTTTTGACCACATATTGTGTTATTTTACTTGCATATTTCTTATTTTTAAGCACATATTTTAAGTAAATATTTTTCATTTTTTGGTGTATAAAAATCCTAAGCCTAGGCCCTAACTACTATAAAACGTGCAGCTTTCTCTAAAAAAACTATAACTAAGGTCTTATCTATCATACAAAGATTGCAAATATTGTCCATAGATATTCTGTGAATATTTCAAGTCTAAGTGAGAGTTAAACCAATAGTGTTCAATGATTTCTGGCAATCCCTAACGGTGTGCTAATTACTTAGTAACTACGTCATGAAACCTATAAGTCAATGATTGTATTAATGTCTGTAGAACAACAATTCCGAGTTTTACACTGGAATAGTTTATTGTCGGGACTAATCTCTCTTCGGTAAATTGTTAAAAAAGTAATGCGCTTGGACACGATTGTTAGTTGCTAATCGAATACCTTAGGGGTACTTGGCACGTCTTGGTGTCCCCCTCCGTTACTAAACGGAGGTTCGGCGCTACAATGTCATAAGGCCTTACTGTGAGTCATTAGTAGGATGAATTTCGATGAAATACTTACCCAAATTCTTGCTAAAGCTGATCGGCTACAACGGCAAAAGATTTTGTCTTCTCAAGACATAGATAATTGATAAATCGTGGAAGTTTTTTCTTGTTTTGATTATATCTTGCTCTATTTGTATTTTATGGATATATTTTTCTTACAATTATACTGGATTTTTGAATTGATTATCCCAATTAAATTTAATGAACTGATTTATTTTTATGAACTGACTTGACTTAGTTTCGTTGATCGATGGACTGATCGATGTACTGATCGATAGACTGATGATCATTAACTTAAAACTTTTAGGTTATATACAAAATTTATGTTAATGAATCACACTAATAACAAATTTTTGTTAAATTCACATTTTTCTAATTGAACTAGGTTATTGATTTTGTAATTTTGTAAATTAATTATTTTGATATTTGTCTAATTACATTTTCATAATTTGTTACTTGAGTTTATATTTTTTTTGTTATTGTAATTTTGTTTGCTCATTTTATTCGCATCATGTGTAACACATGTGCGATTATTCTACGCCTAAAGTTATACCGATTTAAAACATGTTGAGCTTTTAGTATTTTTCTTTTCGCTTGAATTCTTAGTAGTAAATGCATAAATATTCAACCATTGTTAAATTTTTATATGTACATTTTCTTTTTATTTTGTTATTGTTGTACGTTTTTTTTTTTTTTTTTTTTATGTTATCGTGTATGATTGGAATGCGGACTCATAACATTGGCCTATATAATTTATATGTGTCTCGCAATTATGTTTAAACACACGGGTAATATCTTATCTAATTACGTTTTATGACGTTAAAATATAATAGAATGGTAATATTATACAAGAATGATGTCTTATTAAAACATGATCTACTTAAATGTCCTTTCTTCAAACAATTACGGCATAAATTATTTTCCGTTGCTAATTTTAATCTTGCTTCCACATGCTTATTTTTGAACTCTGGACATCTAAATAATGGATGTGGTTTTCTATAGAGTAAAAAGATTTGGCAATGGATTTTGTCGTACCCTTCGTGTTCGTTTCGTCACTAATTTCAAGTGCGTCGCACCGATTATTCAAAAAATCTACCAGATTATTCCACGTATAGGATAGTCTTTACCCACAGACTCGGTTGACCACCACAGCTGTTTAGATTCATGGTCAATTTTTTCTTATAAAACGTGAACCAGCCATGGATCATGTGTTTTTTTGTCCGTGAATTATCTCGTCAGCAGTTTCACAAATGCAGCGCAACTCTCTTCCATTTGCATTAGCACATTAATTTTGGTCAAAAAATGTATGGATGAGTGAAGAAATAATAGGTGCCTTCTTATCGTATCAGATGCACAACTACCCCCAATGTTCTAAATAACCCGTTCCGGTTATTAGTTTGTGTCGTATTAAGGCAGCAGCTTCCCCCGTTAACAATCCTTTAAGTATTTGTAATTTATGCAAGTTGCTAATTTTTTGGTTATCATGAATTGATGTTGTGATTAAGTCATGAAATGAGGCCCAATTTGTATAGTCGCCGGAAAATGGTTTAATATGAATTTTCGGCAGGCGCACGTTGCGTGAGGTATTATTCACTCCCTCATAAAACTACTTTTATTGCTCTACAAATTTTTCCAGTGTAATGTTCAAATTATGGGGATTAGTTTGTTCATCGCAAGCGTAGGCCCGCGATTCGTAGTCCTTGTGCTTCGCAATAAATTTCATCAGCCGATTCACTGAACGAAATATAATTGAGATAATTAAATAGCTGATGTTAAAGCTCACTGAAAGTGCGATATCGAGTTTCAAGCAAATCGTAATGAACTGTTATTGCTTCGAAATATGTTTCATCATTTAGGGCTTGGCAAGGCAAATCGCAAAATATTGTTGATTTAAACTAACTTTAATAATTTTTGAAACTTATCAGCCATATTGACAAAGCACTTCGCACAATATTATGACTATGCGGTTAAAAATCGTCACAGGAAAGTTAACAAAACGCACTTCTCGCTTGAAACATGCCGAGGTAGGTCATTTATATAAATGGAAAAAAGTAAAGGGCCCAATCAAAATTGATATTTGAGGCACCTCTGCAATTACATTACTTATACCAGAAAGATCATCACCAAGCTTTACGAATTGTTTACGATTACTCAAATAAGAATGAAGGAACAAAATAGCAGAATTGGAAAACTTGTAATACAACTTTAACTTTTGAAGCAGAAGGATATGATTAACACAATCAAACGCTTTAAAAAAGTTTAATAGGACCAACAAATCTATCTATCTATATAGTAATATACAAACAGTTATTTATTCTAGTTTAAAGGACACTGACTAACACAAAACCGAAATAAATTCTTATAAGTTATAACGGAAAATGCAAGAGAAATGAACTTAATACTATCAAATTATCTGGTGGAATAAAACGATTTTCAAGTTTCTATTTTCGTGGAAAGCTAAAAATATAATATTCAGAACTTCTTTCTAACCTTAATTTATGTATGTATGTATGTCGACTAAACAGTATACAATATTATGTTCTAACGTTGTGAAAAACTGAATTCACTTTGTTGTATCTTACAAAAAAAAACTTTTTTTAATGTTATTACGTGTACATATGGCGCTAGATTACTGAGTGCATATAGAGCAGTCTTTGCTGGTTTAAATTTAATTATTTTAATTACAGCATAACTTCAAATTTTATTTTTATGTTTTGTTGGAATATAATTATGTTTATTTATGAGCTTTTTAACCAACAAAAAAAAAATGTATAATTTAATGTACATACAATTTTCTTGAACTTTAACGTCTATGAACTCATGGTTATGTACCTATAAAAATAGGCCAGCTTAAATAAATGAAATAAAAATCAATTCTTAACCATTTTAGTGCACAACGGTGCTAAATTCCTGAAATTCTTTTAAAATTTGAATTATACTTTATGTTCAAATTTATAAGAACTAACTTTTTAACTTAATATATGCGAATTTGTGATAAAAGATTTTTCAATTTCAGTGTGAAAAACGTTATTTTCTTGAGCAGTCGTGTCCAAGCCAAATGAGTATTTTTGAAAAGTTATCCTCGCTTATTCCATCTTGAGGCATACCATATGACTTGCGGATGGAAGCCTCTTTATTAAATTTCTTCTGTTTATACAGATTGTACACTGCAAACTTGTCTTCATACAAAGGTTAAATAAACACGTAACCTATTCATTATACGAATTTCATTTGAAAATTTCTCCCAAGATAAATAAAATAAAATCAAAAAGTGTAGTTTAAAATTGCTTAAATCTCGTAATGCACTGATTCAATGAAAAGCTAAACTTTCTTTTTCAACTAGGTATGTACTTACACATAACGACATAAAAACACATATATACGATGCTATACAAACAAAATATTATTTTCTGAAATCAAAAACTTATTTTGTCAATATAAATAAAATAAACAACAATAACTTATAGCATATACATTATATGCATAGTAATTAAATCAAAATAAATAAAACATTTTATAATTTGATTGTGTGCGGAATAATTTTATTTCGGTTTATTTGAAGTAAACTAATAATTAGGTAAATATCAAATTAATCAATACTGAGCTACTATTACTGCTATTGCAAAAAGTAAACAAGAAAAATGTTTTAAACATTATAAATATTACGTGATACAGATATAGTGCGTAAAAATAAATAAAATTGAATTTGGCTTCGCCGACTTACAATATTAGACCAGTTTCGAGCTGATTATGGAAAAATCAATCCTGTTACAGGCCACGGAGACGCAAGTTCACAACTCTACATTCTATGTATGTATGTAGAACCCATAGTGTAAATGTTGATCAGCTAATTATGGTAATACAAAACAAATTTCCTTACAATTGCTTTCTATTCTAGTGTAAGTTGATATATTCCTAAATTTTATATTAATTTGAGTTAATGAATTTATCAAAAAAAAAAAAAAAATAATCGACCCAATTTTACCTAAGTGTATGATAATTTATTTGGATCCACGTGTATTGTGTTAAATGGTTCATCTAACTTGTCATACAAATTAAGAAACTTTTCTTTTTTCCGTTCTTCGGTTGGCAAGTGATAAAGATTCTAATAAGATTTGTGATTTTAGACGCGATGTCTGGAAAATAATAGATTATTTTTATTAATTCTAAAACTTTTGGCTATACTGACCCTATATCTATAGGCGCATTATTTTCGTACTGTGCTTTTTGCTTAAATGGGAACAACGATATTCCAAAAGAACAACCATAAAATAACATACTATATAAAATAATTGTTGATTTTAATTTTAGGGCTATCTAGTATTATACTATTATTCGAACAGAACCGTAAAAACCGTTATCAGAAGATGAACAAAAACTTTTCACACACCACCTTATTGGTTTTTACTTTAGTTATAATAAAAACAAAAACAAATTAAATTATTTTATTTTATTTTTATTAGGTAGGATGCATTTCGATTATCAAAATGCATCCTAGCTAATAAAAATAAAATAAAATAATTTAATTAATTCACTTTTTTAAGCTTTTTTTGTTATAATAAAATAATTTTCTTTGGATTTTAACTTAATATTTTATTTTTTATTAATTATTTAATAAAAACCCGACATTTCGACGGTACATTCCGTCATTCTCAGGGGCACAATTTTTACTACACAATTTGAAAGAAAATTTTTATTTTTTAATAACGAATGTTTTCCTAATGTAACTAGAGTTTAAATTAAAATTTACGATTACTCAGTTTAACCGAAAAAATGTAAAGTTATACAATTTGAGTGACAAACATTTTTTTTAAGAAAATCTACAAAATGTTGTCGTAATAATTTAACAAACATTTTGAAACTTCCTGGATATTTAATAAATTTTGAGATAAATTTTGTTCTTTTTTGATGTAAATGCTTTCCAAAATTAACCTTTTATTGAGATTTTGCTCCTTATCAAGTATCTTAGCGTCATCTATAGATAACGAGTGGTTACTTCCACGTAGATGATTCTATAACGCACTGTGTGACGGTTTAAACTCATACGTAGAATCATAAATATGTTGACGAATTCGTTTTTTAAAATTTTGTTTAGTTTGACCGATATACTCTTTTCCACACGAACATATTAATTTATATATTAGATTTGATTGTAACTCTATGGGAATTTTGTCTTTTAATTTAGTGAATAAATCCATGTCCAAACTGTGAAATGCTCTACCAACAAGTCGTTATTAAAAATAAAAAAAAATTTCTTTCAAATTGTATAGCAAAAATTGTGCCCCTGAGGATGACAGAATGTACCGTCGAAACGTCGGGTTTTTATTAAATAATTAATAAAAAATAAAATATTAAGTTAAAATCCAAAGAAAATTATTTTATTAAAATAATTTAATTTGTTTTTGTTTTTATTATAACTAAAGTAAAAACCAATAAGGTGGTGTGTGAAAAGTTTCTGTTCATCTTCTATCTAGTATTCATAAATTCAAATAAATTTGAAATTTTTTGTTTTCCCTATGTCAAAATATATGAGACAATAGACAAACAAAAGACAACAAAAAATGTATGTAGTACCAACATTAGAAGTTTCGTTAACTGCTGTTTTTACTACCAATAGCAGAGAAGCAAAAGGATGACTGTACCATAATGTTGCAAACAAATGAAATGAATGTCCCATAATGTTGCAAAAATGCAATATGTACATGTATTAGTTCAACATGCACTGTAACATTGTGGGTTATGATGTGCTCTAGACAAATCTGAGGGGGAGTAAAATATTATACTGTTTGTGATCCAGCCAAACGAAATTTCGTATCCCTATAATTTACAAAACGATCACTCAATCAAGAAACATTTCAATAGATTTTTTGGTAAATTTTATGAGGCAACTTTAGATATGGCTACACAAATTTAAGTGATCCGTCATATCGTATGGGCTTCAACATATTTTTAATGCATATTCGCACAATTCCAGGGAATAAGTTAGAACTCCTTAAGTCCTTAATGCTACAAACTTAAACAAAAAACCGACGTTAGTGAGAGATGAGAGGCTGTTAGCGTATTTACTTGAGACATTTACAAAAACAATTGCACTAAATAATCCCAATCAAAATTTGTGCCATTTTTTAGTTTTCGTACTTAGCGATAGACGCCACCAGATGTCATAATACATGTTAAATTTATATTTTATTTCGAAAGGTTAGCTATTGCCAATTAAATCAAATTGGCTATTTTCTTGGGAAAAAAAATAAACCCAAAATAATTCGAATTACATTTTGATCAACAAAATACGCTTAATAATAGTAATAGGCAATTAGTTTTTAGAAAACATCAAGAGTTATTTAGTTTTTTTGAGTTCACGTCATGTGTATAGGCTGCAAGATATTGCTGATTGATTCACAGTTTATACCATCGTCCAACTGAGCGTATTTCAGTAGCTATTAAAATAAATTCTTTTAAAAAGCTAATCTACAACATTAATTGTGAAATTAAATTTACGCCACATACAGAACAGGAGTTGTCGAAATAATTTATTAATGCACAATTTCGAATCGAAATCGAACCCAAATTCGTAAATAAATTGTTTTCATTTTATTTTTCGAAATAATAATCCATCACATTTGATTGAATTTAACAAATTTAACAACCGGTTCTTAAATACATATGTTTTAGCGGCATTGTCAACCGTAAATAAGTTTTTGGAATGAATTCCATTTTAATAATATTGCAGTATTCTCGAAATCATCTAACTAATACTCGACTGAATACGAGCCAGTACCATCAAAATCCGGGACAGTCAGTAGAGTCGGTACAATCCGGTTCGTCTGATACATCGCCATGGCATCTAAATTAACCGTTTCATTTTGGATCATGTTTTACTACACTGATATTCTGGAGGAAAGCGATTTAACGATTTTTTTAATTATTTCTAGAACGTTTGTATTTCTAGAACTATGCTTTCCACAATCACTGTTTGTAAACCTCCAAATATCGTTTGCTCACTATACGTAGCGCTACGCTAGTTTGTCACCCATTTACGGTCAATATACACAAGTACCAGAATATTTCCACTTTAGGTTAGTTGTTTTGTTAATGAACGACCAGGGGCGGATTATGACTTAGGCAAACTAGGCTGTTGCTAGATATATAATTCAGAACAAGAATAGAACTTTTCGTGAATCCGCTCGATAAGTGGTTGTTTAGATTAAAAATGTATGAACAAATGCAACATCTGGTACTGGCTTTTAAAATTTAGGTTTGTTGGTGTTTTATAAAGAATTACGTAAAATGTCAAGGTGTCAACATTTATCGTACTGCAAATCTTATACTTAGAAGATTGAACCAGTTTACTGTTTAACGTTTTGTCCACACAAGCAACGATCCTCGTACCTATTCGTCATGTTTAAGAAGATTATCGATGTTTAAAGAAGATTAGCGTTTTCAATTTAATATGAAAAATTAAAACGCAAATTTTTTTGGGACCACACTTTTGATGTACACGGAATTTTTCAGGAATCAATCCACCACATAATCGAGGTATGGATGTATGTTGTTTTATTTTTCTCTTCCTATAAGAATTTGTAGTTATGTGCCCTAAGTTAGTCGGCATGTCGTCTCTACCATCTCAAACTATCAAATGTGGAAATGGACTTTTCAAGACGGCAAAATATATTCGGATAGTAACATTGAGAAAAACGTGCGAAATATTCGAAACTCTGCCAGAATCATTATCTATAGTTCTGTGAAAGGTAAAAAATTCGACGATTTACAATTGTATCATATACCCAAACCCTTTACTTGAGCTAGGTAGCGAATATGAATAATTACCTTTTTCATATTCGGTAGTTTGTTATATGATTGCGACGATGTAAACAAATACAATAATTTCTTCCAAAGAGCAACTAATTTGCTAATAATATGTATATGTATGTAAACTCTAAGTGTGACACATACCTTTGGCTAGTATTAATCGTGGAGCCTCTTGCATTACTTTAAAGGCGAATAAGAAATGTCTTATCAACCGGGGGATTTAGGAAGGGGAGCTGAAAAAAGTTTGGCTAGAGCTTGGATCCTCCTTTTATTTCATAGGCGCCTGGATTGAAAAGCTTGCCTAGGGGCCGTCACCATGGACGACAATAAGTTTGGATTTGCAATATTATCAACTCGCATATCCCGATTGAACCTCCTCAATACCTTTCCGAAATTTTAAAATTTTGCTCTAGTTTTATCAGAATAATTTCAATTTAAATATAAGGTCAGGACAAATAGTTCGATGAAGTGATGATGAATGAAAACATTCACTCTTCGTGAATAATTGAAACGAAATTTTCAGTTATTAGCCAAAAAAAAAAACTCACAAATGTTTCACTAAGGGAATTCTTGTGAAACACGTGTAGTTTATGTTGAATTTAAAATACAAATTATTTAAATGAATTATGGCCGGTTTCACAGAAAAACAGGCAATTTTCAATTAAATAATGTTTAGACGAGATTAGCTGTTTTTGTGAAACCTGGCGTTAGTATTTTAATTAATTAGTATTTTTTTAAAAGTCCTTTCTTTAGAAAATGAATTGTTGGGAACCCTAGGTTCACATGAAGTAATTCATTTTTCGAAACATTCGTCCATGGCATTTAGAGACGTGTGCATATTTCCACCTGCAGGTGGCTTCATCCGACGTAACCGTCTTAAAAGTCTCACTTTATTGGATAAAATTGATTTTTGATGATAATCCTGTAATGAATCCCACATCGCTTCGGCCGTCGCTTTGTTCCTTACTCCTTAGGTAAATGATTTGGTTGTCCTCGATTAAAAGACCGATATATGCACGAGTTTTACTATCTCTTTTGTTCCAAACCGCTAATTGGGTTACATCTTCTGATGCTGCATCAGAATTACTGACGACAAGTCTTCCTTTAACAGTAAAAGTCTGATTTTGTATTTTTGGTGATATTTTGTTTCTGGAAAATATGGTATTATGGTTTTTCTGTTTAGCGTTGATTCCGTTACACGATGATCAGAATATTGGGCCTATAACCTGTTGGTTTAGAGTAGACCGATGATTAAGAATTACAATCCTTGCGAATAATCAAAATTATAAAACAATGTGCTATTGACGATTGGACTGGCACAATTTTGTTGGTGGCTACGACAGTTTGTTTTATTTCCGATAGATACATTTTATATGTATTTCTTATGGACAAGGTATTGGGTGAGAAACTTTATTTTATTTCCAATATCCAATTGGAAATATAGAGAAAGCACTACCTATCGGAATAAAATAAAACAGTTAATTGTAAAAGTAAAGAAAGCGCCTCTCGAGGAAAGAAGTTAAAATGATGCTACTGACAAAATGACATGCGACGAAAGAAAATTTAGCAACCCGGTAATTAAAAAGTTGATTTTTATAATCCAAAAGAGTGTTTACAGTTCAAAATTGGTATTGTTTACAACAATTTCGACCGTCAAATTATCAGCTAGCTCAGTTTAAAAATTGTCCACTAGGTGGAATCCGAAATGATCTAATCGTCAATACAAAATTAGCATCAGCGCTCGCAGAACGATTAAAACATGGCAAAGCGGAAATTTTTTGCAGCAAAACTACAATAAATAATTTGTCTAAAATCACGTATCCAATTGCCGATTGTAAAAGTAGAGAAAACGCCTCTCGCAGTAAAAATTTAAATTGAACTGGATACATAAATTTAAAATATGACAAAAATCGAATTAACGTCTAGATTATGCAAGACCAACCTAAATTATAAGAAAAAAATTTAAAACAAGTAAAAACACACAATCAACACGACAAAAATATGTATTCGCCTCTGGCGATTGGAAAAGTAGCAAATGCGATACCTATCGGAAATAAAACAAAGTTTCTCACCCAGTACCTTGTCCATAAGAAATACTTACAAAATGTATCTATCGGATATAAAACAAACTGTCGTAGCCACCAACAAAATTGTGCCAGTCCAATCGTGAGTTTTTATTATTACTGAAATTGTCATTAAGGCTTGAGGAAGGTTTATACAATTTTACATATACATGTTTGACATAGAGTTAATTCAAATTTAGGTTGCATTAACATCAAACATTAACAAAATATTTAATTCAATATATGTATTCAAAATATATTATATTTTAACAGAAAATATAAATCTTTGCCTTATCGTTATTATAATTTTTTTTATACATATATGCGGTATCATTTTTGTACATACCAACGATTTACAACGAAATTACATAATAAAAGTATGTATGTATGATACTTATCTAACATATGCAAATTTTTACTCGCAACTGTATTTATTTTACTTTACCAAAATATAATATTTTCTTTGTTTAAAAGATGTCACTCAAAACCATAGAACATTATCTATCTTATCGATTTTATTCACAGAGGCACCTATCGTAAAAATATAAAATTTTAATTTCTTCCTTATCGATACATAATCGGCCTTTAGGGGTAACATCGAATGAATATAAAATTTAAGAGATGCCACTACATAGTTTGGTATGTATCTATATAATTTTCTTCTAACCTTCGACTAAATCAATTTTATATAGTGAAAGGAAAATTGTGACCATGGCATCTAACTTAATTCGCATTTATAAGCTTAAAAATTACCTTCACTAAAACAATTATAGTTTTCATAAATGACCATAGAATTGTTTACCTTGTCGCTGTCGGCCAAATATAATATACACAATTACGATTAATATGGGAAACACGTGTGTAGGTGTTGCATATTCGTTAAAGATTTGTTTATATTTTGGAATTAAGTTTACAATAACAAAAGCACACAAAACAAAGAAAAATTAGATATGATTAATTACAAATCGAAGCCAAAAACAGATGGGAGAGAAAAACAAAATTATCTACCTCGGCTTAGGTTAAAATGGATTAAAAACTCGTTAAGAGAATGTAATTTAAAAACCGGTCATAAATTACATAGGCGCCTAAAATAGAAACAAAACTGCACCCCTGAACTTATAAATTTTATTATTTATTGACATGTAATCTTATAAATAATTGATATGAATTTTGTTTGAGACATACACGCATCAGAGTTCTCTTTATTCACATAAGCTCATTTCCCACACATGTATTAAGCATAAAACAAAGCAATAAGCTCATACTCTGACTCAAATAAAAATTGTTGTTGTTTCTTATAAAAGTAAATGAATTTAATTCTTGTTGTCGAATAATAATAATAATAATAACAAGAAGAAACAAAAACAAAAATATAAACAAATAAAAATTAAATGATTCAGTTAAATTCAAGATTCCGATGAATTAAAACGTGCTGAAAAAATTTAAAATAATTTAACGATAAGTTGTTTGAATTGTGTTTGTCATGTAAGTTTAATTAATCGTCATCGCATCATCTCTGTATGTGGCGTTTTACTACGATAGAATTACATTAGATTTCCGTGTTTTAAGCAGTACATATTTATTTTAATTACAAATTTATTACAATAATTATCTTCTAATAATAAATTCAATGTATGTTAGTTAACCTTGAATCATTTATTCGAACAATTATTTCATAAATATTGTATGTATAGTATTGGACACCATATAAATATAATTTTTTGCTTTTTTATCTGTTTACATATTATTAAGTGAACCCAGTTTTATTGTCAGAAAGCCTTATCAGTTCTAGTTCACTTCCCATTCAACTGATTAAACGCGTAACCATTGTTTTCAACCCAGTTTGTGTTTATAAGTCTAAATTTATTAATAATTGATCGTTTATTTATTTGAAAACCGGTGTACAGTAGGTTTTTCAATTTCGAAGCTTGACCCCCCATCCATGATGATTAACGTTTATATGAATTGGTGTGTGCACACACAATGAGCAATTTAAGTATGTACTTTAAAATATAAAATTGCATCAAAGCACCATAAAAAAAGCTCACCTTGGCTTCGAATAAATATGTAAATAAAATAAAAATTACGTTTGTATTTATTAAAATAAAAGATTTTAGAACCCGATCTTGAGATTGTAGCTCACTATTCCGATAAATTTTATAAGGCCGTTAAATTGTTTTACTTACAACAATAAGTCATTGTGGTAATGAGAGTTTTTTTGTTTTTTGTTGATGTATTTCTGCAGTTGAATTGTACAAAATAAAAATTTCGAATAAGCAGTATTACACACATTAGCATGTTAGTATTTAAGACTATAATAAAACGTGTAAGCCTAAACAAAAGTTTTAAGCTCAAGGTAAGGAAATGTACTTAAAAAAATCGAATTTCTTTAACCCACAAGTGTTTGCACAAAATTATATGACTTCTTCAACTTCAACTCATCCGTATATACATAAAGCTAACAATTACAAATCTCTAATTTTTCGTCTTACAAAATTAACATTTATATTTCGGCTATTTAAGACTTACGAGCATAATTTTTTTTATTTTTTGTTTTACTTTAAAACAATTGAGATTTACCTGCAATTTATATTTTTCAGTATTTACCCATCAACCGGTCGGTTAACAACGTATTATAAAATAGTGGTGGTCTAATTAACTCGAGTGTAACTGATTAATTTCTAATTCTAAATTAAATGTAATTACTGTGGTTTATAATAATTAAAATCGCGTTAATAACGGTTTCTCTAAAAGGTATTCAACAATTTCGTGCATTCATAATTTTTGTTGTTGGATTGAATATTTTACAAAATATTTAAAGACAATAAATTGACTTTGAGACAATAAGTGAAAGTATAACAATTGGAATTTGAATATGATTTTTCATAAAAACCCTTGTAAAAGTGCTCGATGTCTGTAATGTAAGAAGATATACTTGAGATATTATGTAGGTCATCTATTGATTGTCTAATTAAATTTTGTATTCGGTGACAAAAAATTCGCGAAAATTTTACATAATCGGCATACAAAGTGGTTTTTATTCACAACTGTATAAAAACAACATCAAAATAGTAAATCGAGTCTAGAATTTAAATGGTTTAATTTAATTATAAATTTACAAAAATATCTTAATTATATTAAAACTGCATAATAGGCAAGGTTAATTTGTTATATTTGACCAATTTACGTTTAAAATATACATATTTGGAAGGTGAATAGCTCTGTATAATTAGATGGCGATCTTTATTATTTATATGGGCATGCATGATTACATTTGCTTTTAGTCCACAAAGGAGGTTAACATCCTACATTATATATATATATATATATATATATATAAATATATATATATATATATATATATATATATATATATATATATATATATATATATATCGATATTTTAGTTTAGCAAATAGTAAAATTACTCAAACCTAAGCAATTAAAATGTTTCAATAGTTCGCATTCCTTGGTTGACTTCACTCATTACGAATTGTGTAACAAATTATATATTTCTTGTAATTATAATTACAAGTTAGAATCTAAACACAGCATATGGACAAAGAGAAAAAAAATGCGAATTGCTTCCTCGATTGTCTTCTAAAGTACAAAATTATGCAATAATTATATATTTTTAAAAGATCTTAACCTTGAATACATAATTATTGTGTTGAAAATGAAAGAAGTTTGAATATAGTTATCGGTAAATGTTATTTCATACAATTTGTATAAACGGAATAAACAAAACCACTGAGATAACGAGACGAATGGAAAGAGCTCTGGGTGCATTTCAAATTCTCGAACTCAATTTGTTTACTTTAACATGTTTTTCTTTTTAACGTTCTGTACATTATCGCTTCGACAAATATTATAACAATATGTTACATTACAAAATTGGTTTTGTTATTTTTGCAGAAAAAGAAAAACAATAGTCACATAAAAAATGCCGGTGGAGGTCTCGTACCAATTGGATTTGAATCCAGAAATTCCCGAAGATTTAGTTGAGACAGCGGTCAAACAAGGGGAAGATTCATCCAAATTATGCGAATATTTAGATGATTTTAGGCGATTAATTTACGGTAAGTTTGTGAGATGTCCAAATTTATTACAACAACAACAACGAAAACTTATATTGTATCTGGCATTTCAGAAAAAGGAACCGTCACACCACATCGCATGGATGATGAATATTTGATAAAATTTTTACGTGCCCGATTTTTTAAAATAGACAACGCTTATAAATTGGTAAGTCCCACATTGTTTGCGATCGGAAAGTACATCAAATTAATTATCTATTTGTACACATTTTACATTTCTGAAGTTATGTCGCTACTATGAATTCCGTAGAGAAAATAAAATTCTCTTTGAAAATGTACATCCACTAACATTAACGCGAGACTACGATATAATCTCAGTTTTTCCATATCGGGAACAATATGGGCGTCGCATGATCATTTATAAAATAGGAAATTGGCAACCGGCTAAAACAACAATTGATGAAGTGTTTCGTGCCACAATAGTGTTACTGGAACTCGGTTCTCTTGAATTGCGGGGACAAATTTTAGGTGGAATTGGAATTTTAGATTTAGAAGGGCTATCGTTAAATCATGTTTGGCATCTTTCACCATCTGTTGCACAGAAATTAATCAACATCTTGGTGGTATGTACATTTATACTGTTTTGGCTAACAGTTACAATCTATAAAGTGTAATACATATATAAATTTTTTAAATTGTTTTTTAGACTTCAATGCCGATAAGAACCGCTGCTATTCATATAATAAATCAAAACTGGGTATTTGATACATGCTTCCAAATTTTCAAGCCATTTTTAAATGATCGAATGAAGAAACAAATTTTCATTCATGGCCATGATATGAAATCATTGCATAAACATGTTTCGCCGTCACATCTCCCGCAACGTTATGGTGGCACCTTATCCGAATGTACATACACAAATTGGATGGGCAGTTTGGCATACAGCGATAAAGTGTTGGATGATCTTAGAAGTTTAGGCTATATTCTGACCGAAGAGGACATAGAGGAAGTTAAAAGAGTAAATGAGAATAAAAATAAAATCTGAACAAGATTAGATGCTTGATGTGTACATTTAAAATGGAATTTTATTAGGCTTAAGGTTAAGATTGACATGAGGGGAATATTGTTTTTATAGAAATAAATTTTATAACAAATATTTGAGATATTTTTGTTTTGTTAAGTTATAAAAAAAAAATTTGCTTGTAACGGACAGAATTTCTTCATTACAATTTTGCAATACACTAAACAACAATGAAAACGAAATAAAACATTTGTAAGGTTTTTAGTACACAATTTAGTACTAATGTTATTTTGACTTTTTGAGATAAACAAAAATTTTATTTGAAATTTTGTTCACGTAATACATTTACATAAATAAAAATCAATGAGTGATTAATCAAACCTAATTAAAAATTCTAATCACATGATAATAACATTGGAATACCGTTTAATTAATGCATATTCTAAACACAATCAAATAAAGTATGAGAAAATATACCAAAACAAAAATGTAATGCATTCCAAAAAAGCATAATAAAATTGCAAGTTGGTAGCTCCGAATCTAGTTTACATTTTTATGTGTTTATCCACCTGATTTGTGACATCAAAACAAAATGGCGATGTTTAGTTTATTTATTTGAAGGAAATACAAAAAAAGAAAAACAGAAAAGTTAAAGCGAAATATTTCTGTTTTGTTTACTGTAAAATTTAGTATCGCGAAAAAAATAAATTTTACTTCACCTCCATAATATTGTGAATCAAAATTGAATTGTGTGTTCAGAATTGATATTAGCAAAAATTGTGCAATTATATAAGTTAAAGCGAAAAAAAAACATTCGCAATTCAATTATCGAGTGTATGTGCGTCTGTGTGTGAGTTGATTGTTTTGGGCATTTCAATTCAATAATTAATTCCGATAAAATAAACTAAATGGCATTTTAATTATCGATTTGAAACGTGATAAAGTGAACAAAAAGTCGTACAAGAAAGTTTTTTATTTTTTTACGTTCCTATTCTGTTTCCACCTGAGGAATGTGTTTTGTGTGTTTCGTCAAAAGATTCTAAAAAATCAATCGATAAATTTTGCTTTAATTGAATTTCTAAACGTTTTATAAATAACTGCAGAATTTGTGTTTACTTGTGTAATTTAAAAGTGCTATAGTTTAATAAGATCTCAAATAGTATTATATCATAATAGATTGTGTAAATATTGTTCCGGATTATCCAAAAATAAAGAATAAAAAAAAAAAAATTCTCATCTTTCAATTCAAATGACATCAATGTCATTTTGACAACAGCGCAGGGGCACAAATTTTATTTATTTATGATTTTCATTACAAAATTTTATTAACAAAATAATATTTAAACGGAATATTTTTCTCGTTAAAATAACAAAGAATCGAACTATTTTAGAATTCGAAATAATAAGTGTAATAAAATTAATTTTGGATATTCAGTGTTCAGGGAGTATCCCATATAATCACCTTTCACACATCGAATCGTTGGTGGTGTGAAGGGCGGATGTAAATGTTGTGAAAAACTGGAAAAGCAACAAAACTGAATTATAAACATAATAGAAATAGTAGAGAACATACAATAATATTAAAGTGATTTTGTGTAAGAGTTTGATAAGCAGTGACACCGGTTTTTAGGATGGCTTTCAATGAGGTAAGATTTTTCATGTCTTCTTATATACAATGACCTTGAGGTGACGTAGCACTGAATTTTGTTTCTTTCATCTCTATGTTTTATTGTTTTGTGATGTGTTTCTTTGGTTAATATAAAAGAACCAACACGGATGTACGAAATATGAGAATGTTAGTTAATTTTGATTAATTCTAGATTTCTGCTTAATTCTAAACCACATTTATTTACATTGGAGTACCTGTTGACGAGCCTATTACTAAAGATATCGAAGTGATTTTTAAATTGTTTTAAATAATTTAAATGTAATTTTAGAACAAAGTGACATTTAAAACCAGCAACCCAAAGTTTCAGTCAGATCACTTTGTCATAACTAGTCAATCACTTTTGGGTTTAACATGTAACTTTATGGCCGGTCTCCACTTGTGTAGTATACATTAGTCATTAGAACACTGGTCAGCACCTTCTGAGATTATGTGTATTTTGTTGCTGCGATAAATTAACACTTGCTTCTACATAATCTTCAATAGTACCCAGGTTGCATTATAATGTGATCCTTAACTCTTAATGGAAAAACCATAGATAAACGGCGCATTATTCTATAAGGCCGAGGAACATTTTTACATCAAAATGTTCAAGGACGTACTTCCGCAAACTGATACTTAAGTAAAAGAGTCAATCACTCGATTCGCTAGGGTAAATAACATTAACTAACATAACATCAATGAAATTTTTGCACAAATAAACCTACAACTACTGCGTATAATTGCTGTTGAATATTTATTCAATAAAAAAAACGCTTAATCATTAATCATCTATTTTGGTGGTATGAGATCATATTTTAATGATAATTGTTTGTAATGCTAATTACCTGAAGAAGATGAAATATACTGCAATTAAGTCAATATGTACATAGTATATAATTTTAATTAAAAAAGTCCTTTAATTATAACAACGAATCATTATTAATCTTGATATCTTATCCGAATTTTTATAATTTTTTTAACAATAAGTAGCTATGCATAATGTTATACATATTTACCTTGAAACAACTTTCCATTTCTTCTTAATCGATTCTTTTTAAGTTTCCTGTTTATTAGAATATTTGTGCTAATTAGTAAATGTTGTGTATTGGAATTTTATATTTTATCAAATATTTAACTATGTAAACCGATTACCCAATTCTTGAGCAAACCAAAGCATAGAATGTATCCTACTGGTTTATTGATATTTGGTTTAAATGTGCCATATGATCTCACTCATTCATATTCGAATATTTTAATGGGTATTTATTATAGTGGTTTAATTTAAATATTCAATATTTGCTCAGTAGAAGTTTGTGCTCTATTTGTCCAACATTATGTATTATACTATTCCCAAATAATGATTAATTAAAGATGTGAATCGTTCAGCAACCAAAATAAAAGAGCGAGTTTCTTGATTTATTATTATACAAAATTGTTAACATTTCATACAGTAAGTACTTACGTACAATCAAAACCTGTTTTAATCTACTGCAATTATACAATACAATATGATCAACAGATACAGTGCGAGATATAACATTTCTCTCCCCATAAAAAAATGGAAAAATACTTTAATAATTGATTAATTAATAATTATACAATTTAACATTTGTATGATTATAATTAATTACAATTTCAACTATTAGGTGCTTTCTTGATTCTGGTAGCGTTGATTTTTTCCTCCTTAGCGTTGATTCTTCTGTTGGAATTACTGCCTTAACTTCTACTGATGCAAAATTTTGGCCTGATCTCCTTTCTTTATCATGTATTGTCGAAGTCCAATAGGTTTAAGTACCGTCGCAGGTTCCCATTTGGTTTCTTTATTTAAACGAACGATACTATACCTTATCGCCATCAATGAAAAATTTGTGAGCAAGAGAAATATTTGATTGATTACCTTAAATTGCAGTTCCAAATGGTGGTTTAAGATGTGATCGCTTGGTTCTTAAATCATGTTTTAACAACAAATTTGCTAGTGATTCACATTGTGATTGTACTGCTGTCGGAATAGTGCGATAATTTATAAAAATATTGTCCAGTAACCGTTGTAGTTCTGTTGTCGAGTATTGCCCATTTTCCGGTAAATAAGTATTTATGCAAACTTCTTTTGATACTTTGAACTGCCCGTTCAGCAATACTATTACATTGTGGTATGTATGGTGGACTCTTCAATAGAGCAATTCTATTATTTCGACAAAATTTTGTAAATTGAATAGAACCGAAAGATGGACCATTATCTGTTACTACCACCTGTAGCAATTCAAATATATTAAACGACTGCCGCAGCTTCTGCATGACATCATTTGCTGTTTTTCAGCTCTTTAAATAAACATCAATCCATTTTGACCTCGAATCAATAATGATCAGAAAAATTCTTCGATATATGTATGTATGAAAAAATCGGCAACTACATATACCAATTTTCATTATGTTTTGGCCATCGCAACACCTCATTTTTGAATTTGTCCTCATTCATATTTTGTTCACTTTGGCAAATATCACATCCCCTCATTTTATGATCCACATCAACACTTATGCCCAGTCGCCAACACACAGATCTGCTTAACAGCTTCATACGTGAAATGCTCGGATGTTTCACATGAAGTAACTTCACAATATGGTTTTGTAATTTAGAGGTACAACTTTGTTCCCCCAAATAATGCATCCACTTTCGACTGGAAATCTTCGTTCAGAGGGTTTCAAATCATCATCAACGCTATATGTCACGTGTTTCGAACATTTGCAAATAATTATTAGATTTGCAGCCCTGTTAGGTATTCTTTTTTTTTAATTCAAAATGTTCGAACAATAAGAATTTGTGGAATTTCTTCACAGGAAATATTATCGCGAGCGCCTCGTTTTTTAATTGAGAATAGTTCTTTTCTACTCTATTTTTAAGTAAGTTAAAACAGCACCGATGCAAAACGCACTTGCATCACACGATAAATATAAAACAGGGATAATTTCCCCTTAGAAAAAGGCCATAATACCAAATTAAAAAAGACAAACACTCTTAAACGAAAAACAGAAAAAATGGAGAAGGAAGATTTAATTTTAAAATTAGAAGGGAAATCTCCATTTTTTAGAATATTTTGAAGCCATTTCGGACGCACGATGAGTCTAGACGATCCATAATATTCATTTTACTTTTTACAACAATTTTGCCTGGAATACCTTTTTAATTGTTTGACTGAATATCTCTTTTTCAAAAAGAATCTCAGTCAAAAATCCAAACAGATTCCCCGGAAAAAGTTTTGATTTGAATTCGTTTTTAGTTTTGTTTGATTGAACTACTTTCAGGCTAAAAATATTTACTGACTGAATTACCTTCTAATATTTGACCGAATTTCTTCTTTTTTTACTGAAATGTTTTTGATTGAATCACCGGAGCCAAAATGCAGGTATACGAAGGTATTTCAGTCAGAAAAACAGACCAACCAAAACGTATTCCAGTCCAAACATTTCTGACTGATACACTTTTCAAAAAGGTTTTTCTAGTCCAAATGATCGAAAGGCATTTTAGTGAAACAGTTTTCTGACGGAATAACCTTTATTTTTGGACTGAAGTTCCTTTTTTAAAGAAATTTTAGTCACAAAATTTGTATGGGAAATTTTATGAATGAACTCCTTCCGTTTTAAGACGCCTCTTCCTTTAGTTATTTGACAGAATCGCCTTTTCAAAAGGTATTTCCAGGTCGCAAATCCGAAAAGAATTACCTTTTAATTTTTGACCAAAACTTTTCTTTTTTAACTGCGGCTGTATGTCTTTAAAACCCTGGTAATAACGAAACTCATGAAACAAAAAATCACCGAAAATAAACTACGTAATTGAAGACAAGAGTGGATGAAGGTGATATGTACCATTTTTGTTAATTTTGATTTTTTTACATAAATGAAGTTGTTATGTCCGTATATGCATTCTGCCCAGAGACTGGAACCGAAATGTTTTTCGTTCCGGTTTTCGGTTACGTTCCTAATTTTTAAATTTCGGTTTGGTTCAATTCCGGTTCGGCCATTAAATATCGGTTCGGTTCCGGTTCGGCTCCAAAACCGGTTCAAGAATTGTTTGTTAATAAAAGATTTCTATTTATGATTCCAAATTTTTTATTCAAAATTTAATTAAAATAATAATAACGAAAAACGAAAATAGTTTTTATTATAGATACAAAAATCTGCGTAAGTCGGAAGCGGAACCGTCTAAAACGAAAAAATTACCGTCTTGGATAGTCCGATTAGTTTAATTTGCAAAATTTTAAAAACTGAAAATAATTTTATACATTTTTTCGGATAGCAAAAACTTGAACCGGAACGAAAATTAATTTCGATTTTCGATTCCAGTTTCTGTTCAGGTTCAATTTTTTATTTTATTTCGGTTCGGTTCCGGTTTTCAGTTCATTGAAAATATCGGTTAATTACGGTTTTCGGTTCAGTTTCGGTTCCAGTCTCTGATTCTGCCCCAATAAATCTTCGCAAAACTAGAGAAATTTAAAGCGGATGAAGACTAAACTATACTAAGAACAAGTGTTTTAAAACGAATCGTAGAAACTTTGAAGGTCGTCTCTGTAAAATTATGAAAATTTTACATATCACCTTATCATCCACTCATGTCTTCAATTTTAAAATACATAATTGATGATTGGAGAGCGAATTGAGCATATGTGCATCATTTTTATTTCACACTACTAAATTTTTCCTCAACTTCACTATTTCCAAACAGCAAAATGAATGGGCCGCTAAGTAAATAATGAAGCGCTTTCAATCAGCGGTTGCATTCAATGATAAAAGCGCTCTGTCGAGGGCACCAAATGAACATGATTTTAAAATTATCAAGTTGCCCCAGTTTATTTTGTTTATCAATTTATTTTATGAAGATAAAATAAATTAGGGTATCTTGATAATTTTAAAATCATTAGCATTGATTTTCTTTAAATCCGAACTCAAGTTGATAAAAAATAGTTCATTACTTTTTTTAATTTTATTTAATTTAACAAAAATCTTTTTACTTGCATTTATCTGTAAGTATTAGATGCAAAATTAAAATACTCCACAAATATAGCCTTTGAGTTTGAAATTTTTTGAATTTTAATATTTCTAACATTTATTCTTTTATTACGTCAAGGTAAATATTTCAAAGTATTAATTGAACACTTTGCTAAATGACGATGAAGAAATTTTTAATTATTTCGCAACGAACTATGAGCCCAGATCAGTAGAAGACCGTCTACTACTAAATTTTTGTTAACCTTAATTTTAAACCGACGTAACTATGTTTCCCAATGTTCAAAAGTAAATCGGTTGATTTTTATTTTAAATTCAACATTTTTATAAAAATAATTGAAAGCGTATAATAAAAATTGTAAAACATTAAAATACAAACAGTTTTAAAAAGCAATTTTCATTCCTGAGATTCGGCACGCTTAATAATCAATAAATATTTTTGGTATTTTGCATTCATAAAAAATTCAAAAACTTTAAACTTAGCTTCTTGAATTGCAAAATGCACCATTTTTTAGCCTAAGAAGTCATGGAAATTTGGTTGAAAAAAGGAAGGGCGGGTTAATGATGCAAAAAATCAGGTTTTAAAGGAGAACTAGTAAAGTTTATTGGTGCGCTGTTCGCTACAGTTGCATAAGTAACCTAAGAGTTTAGAATAGGTTAGATACAAGTTTTTCAGTTAACACTGACAACCGATGGATCAATAAATTTGGGTACAACTTTTACAAAGTAAAGTGGCTTTTTTCGGCGTCTGGTATTATTTTCAGTTAACTTTAGTTTAACTAAACCTCTTGTAACATTGAAACAAAAAAAAAGTAAAGTAATTCTTGTAATTAAATTGACTTGATTAGGTGTGGCATAAGAAAATGGCTCGAAACTACAGGAATTCAGGAATCTGCAGCGATGAATTTAGATTTGAGGTAAGATTTTCAAAGTTGAAAGTGCGATTATCTTATAGTACAAGAATTGCATGAATAGGAACGACTATTCTGAAAAGCTAAATTCCATTAATGGATCGCTTAATTTTAATTGTCGTTTTTTGATTTTTCACTTAGCATGGCTTATTGAATTGAAGCTCTTGAAAAATTGACAATATTTCGGAATCCACAACGACTTGTTCAATAATTTTAATTGTTTCTGTCAAATTTCAAGGTACAATTATTTCAAATGAGCATTGGTTTATTCTAATTTTTATTTTTTCAGTATTGTTAAAATAATACAATGAGAATTTGTCACTTTAACGGGTTATAACAGCTTAACCATTACGAATTTCCAAAAAGGGCCGTAGAATTGTTTTATTTAGAATTTTGTTCTCTATTACTTACCTTATTTGGCTATTTAAATGCGATTGAACTACATATTTCGTTTAACACAAAGCAAGCGTAATCAAAGCCACGGCATTATGAAGGGAAGGGTGTGATGATAATTTCAAGATAAGATATGGTATGTATTGTGTTCAACATGGTTCTGTGTTGTACAATATTTAGAAATGAGTTGGTTTGTTTCAAACCCCAAAATATCGATAAGGAAATTATACATTTTGTTTTGTGCTGCTTGCGATAACAATGTTGGATGAGATTAGTTTATATAGTTTGATTATAGATTATATTTATTCAATTAATTAGATCATTGTAACTTTCACAATCAATAATTTTCGTGTCATGCTATCAAAAATGTATTCGTATATTTTCTTTGAATGAAATTATGGGACACTTTGAGAGAAATTTGATAATGAGCAGATATGAAAAATGATGTTATAATTTTGGAATTTTTGTGATATTTGATGTCGGAGAAGATAGGCGATTTACTCGACTCTTAATATTTGGTTCCAGATCAATAAACAATAATTTTGATTCTTTTCGATATCACCAAATTTATTATTCCAGCCTTTATTCTTCCTAGCGTTTAACAGTTTGTTGCTATTATATAGTAGAGTATTTATATTTCCTTCTCAACTATATAAACGTAAACTTTTTTTGCTAGATTGATCGTACCGCGTCAACAATCTGACGCGTACGTCATCCTCTCTCTCACTATTATCGATCGTACTTTTGTGTCGGGATTACGGACCTATGTTTACACATTAGTCGGTCTGATTTTTGTCAACTACTTGCATTATTGTCGTCAATATTGGGCTGGTTAACTTCAGTGAGTGCTTGAACACGTAGTTTATGCTCGCACGATTATCCTCGCCAGTCGAGCGAGGCAAGCGTTTAGTCGCCTCCTAAGACAAGTAATGGTTACTGTAGTGGAGTTCTAAGGCTATAACGATCGTTCGGTTGATTTTTTTGAGTCATATGAGCAGCCCTCATCCAGAGTCTTTACTTAGTAAATAATTTTCGGTCTAGAACATCCCAGTTGTACTTTGCGTGAGCAATCGAGAAATTTTGTTTGAGATGGCACGTTAAAAACATGAAACAGAAGTATAAAGCAAAACAAATGAAATGTTCGGCTTTTTAAATGTGTTTTTCATGGGAGTAAATAATAAAGATCGCATTTTGTTCGTTCTTTTTTTTACGAAATATGGGGACATATGATCATCATGGTGAGGTATAAGAGATCATCACCGTAATTGATCATTGATCGCTCTTGGAGCACTCAGTCGTACAACAGGGATATTAATCACGTATTACGTCCGTTCATTCGTTCTGATTTTTTTTAACCAATCGTATTCGTCGAAAATAAAGTTATTTGTTGAATCATTACTTCCATCATCAATAATGATGTTTAAATCGGCTGGCATGCTGTCCCCGTTTTCAAGCTCAGAAATCTGGACGTCGGTGTTTAGACCGTTAAGCCGTCGAAATCTGTTATTTAATAAGCCAAACGCTCGTTCAATAGTGACTCATGCTGTAAAATAAGCTTTATTGTATACTTTTTGCTGGCTTGTTATATGCCTCATCTCCTTAAAAGGATTGAAAAAGGAGGTTTTGAACCCGTAGCCGAGATCACCCACCATATATTGCTCTTCGGGAATTATTATGGCACTTGTAGTAAAAGAAAACAACAACGAAATTATGATTAAAATATCCACTGTACATACATATCGTTAGCTATTTTTTAGCATAAATTAGGCCGCTTAAACAAACTTGAATCACATATACATGCTGCTTCCCTCGCATAGCAATCGGTAAACTGCATTTTTTCATCACAAACACCTTCTAGCAACATGTAGTGAATTTTGTTCTATTTATGTAAGAATTTGAGTATTCTTTGGTGCTGAGATATATGTAGGAATATGAGGGGTCCCATTTGAAACGCGATACGGTATAAAACGCAATATGGTACAAAATGCGATATTTCAAAACGCATATCTTAGTTCCATCATACATGTTAAATTTCATCATAAAGGAAAATGTTATTAAATGAAGGAAGATTAATAATTTTTAAATATCGCGTTTTGTACCATATCGCGTGTTGAAATATTGCATTGTACCATATCGCGTTTTGTACCAAATCGCGTTTTGAAATATCGCATTTTGCAAACAACAGAAGCTCGGGGTGCTTGGAATCATACCTGTAATGAGCCTTAAATTGTTGGCCGTTAAATTTACAAATTATATTTTCATAATATGTACTGAAAATTGTTTAGTTTTATTAACTTCGTCCCCTGAATAACTGGAATCGTCGTCGAATAGTAGATCCCAACTTATTTTGGAGCATAATGTTATGCCAATAATTTTTTGTTGAATTCATTACAATTCTGTCAAAAATGTATTCTCTTTTTATTCTAATGCGTTTTTTTATTTAGCTCGTTTGGAGTATTCTGAAGTGACGTGATGATTTTTCTATGCCTTCTATTCTTTCTGTGGAATGAATTAAAAAAAAAACACCCGACATTAGCATCTCGCTACAAAGTGTCACAAATTTAAGGGCCAAATCGACAAACCACAATTAATTCGCAACTGCGACTAAATTGTCTCTTTTGGTATTTTTAAACCGCAATAAAATCACAGATTAAAGTGTAGATTGAAGTTGGAGTCGTGGATATCGGCGACTACAATCAGTGAATATAATTGACGTTTAAAATTGAATTTATCATTTCTAATTTCGATGTAAATTTATTTATTTTAGGTCATAATAAATAATAATAAACAAAATACCTTTATTTAGCAATAATTAATCAATTAATATTATTTTTATTGTGATTTTGGCTTTGAAAAAGTTAGAATTTATTTGGAAAAATTTATTATTTGAAAATTGTACTAGATTTCTGAATAAATTTGCTGTTGTATTCTGGTTTAAAAATACCGTTTTCGAACATCAATTTCGAAAAAAGAATGATTGCAACTAAAAGTTGTAATTGTGTCTATCGATTTGGGCCTAAATTTTTCATACTAAAAAAAAGAGTATAATCCAAGCACTCTCAATAAAAAGGACAACTAAAACGAAAAGCATGCTCTCGAAGAGACGTTTTGTTAGCCGTTTGATGATTAATAGGCCCGATTCTGCCTTTCAAAATTTTATGTTATGTTATGTTATTTTTGTTTTTTCAATACATATTCAAATAGGAAGCGGGGAAATAAAATAACATAACATGAATTTTAACGTTGCAGAAATTTTAGCGCAGCGTTACCTTAGATCATTATGAAGGTGAAGCACAATTAATTGTGGTGTGGATTGTTATATACATACCACAAAAAAACCTATTTCTCTTCCATGTTGAAAATTAAAAAAAGAAAAGGCTAATTAAACAATGGTTTTTAGTACAATAATGTCATCTAATAGGCCATCAAGCACAATTAGGCAAAATAATAAAATTGTTTCTTAGGTTGATGGTTTCAAGAGTTTTATATTTGAAGTGAAGGGATCTTTGTTTGTATCACATACTATATACTTACAGATCTCTAGATTCAAGGCTATAGTAATAAACCAATATGCTAATTTGATAATGTATTTTACTTACTGAACCTGTTTAAAAAGCAGACTTGTATAAGCGGCGCCTAATACCATCTTAAAATTGCAATAACATAAAATTTGAAAAATATTCTATTGAATTATCATAACTATGTAAATATGTGCTTTATTTAAAAATCAAAAGAGATTATATTTTTTTTTTTTTTTTTGAATATTATGTCGAAGTTGGTATGTTTTGAATTTATATTTACATTGGTCGTATATAGAATGGGGTTGTATGTAAGGAAAATTTGAAATTCAAATCCTTTTTTTTTAGAAAAAAGAAATGAATAGAGAAAACAAGTAATCGGACGGATTATAGAAAAATCATTTTACAATAGAATGTAATATGTTGCTTTATTACGACGTTGGCTTCTGTTTATTAATACATAGGTTATATTAACAAAGTTGTAAATCAATAAGTTTTGTCACTTAATTTATTTAAAACTAAAAAAATAAAAATACACCAATTAAAGCCAAATCTTACCCTTTCTCAGATTTATTTAATTTTTACAACAACACTTAATCGTTATCTAAAAAGCTAAATGTACAAAAGGCATTTTCCAAAGAAAACCTTTGATACTGGTGATGCGGTTTAGGATAAAAGAATAGAAAAACAAAACAATATTTTAACTAAAAGATGGTTTTATCTGTTGCTAGTTGTTACACACCAAAAATACACAAAACTCGAGACAAGAAATATGAGGAAATTCCCTGGAAAATGGTAAAAACCTTAATCAAACACTCTGTGTAATGATAATTTTAATTTCTTCGATTATATTATGTCTTGATTTATGCTACTTAAGCTGTTGGTTTATTTTTCGCAAATTAAAAAACTTTTCAAATAAAGATAAATTAAAACCCGAAGTTTGTTATTTTTATTTCAACTTTTTTTCCAAACAAGTAGTATGTAATATAAAATATAGAAACAAATCTGTTAAAATTAACTTTTCTTTTTCATCGCTTATTGATTTTTTTAATAGAATTTTCCAGCAACGTAATAAGTTTTAGGGTCTCACCTTTTTTATAGCATATTATGTAAGCTGTCTTAGTCAAATTTCCTCGTTTGCTTTGAAGGATAATGTTTGAGGAAGCATGTGGAAGCCAATAGTGGTGATAATTAGTTCTAATTTTGGAACAATAATTTATACTTCCAATCCAATACATTTGATACTCTTTCAAATTCAACCTATATTCGATTACATCTTTTTCTAAATTCTAATTCAAATGCATTCTGTCATAAATTTGGCTTAAATATCTTTAAATAAAGCACCGTTTACACAAAGCGATTTGGCATGCGAGTTGAATATGATTGACCGAGTTCATTTTGCAATAAGCGGGAAACCGATGATCTCCAAAAATAATCGGGCAGCCCGTTTGAAGTTTGCGAAAGAACATTTAAATTGAAGATCCGAATAGTGGCGGAAAATCAATTGGAGCGACGAGAATAAATTTAATATGTTCTCTTCTGATGGAATTCAGTATGTTCGTCGCCCAGTCAACAAAAAAAATGATGTGAAATATCTGAAAAGTCTGTGAAAAATGTTTTGATTCAAAAATGTCATAACACAAAAACCAATCTTCTGGTGACTTTTTAGCGATACTGTAAGTACCACTTGATTTTTGCAAGTGACAAGCTTCATAAAAACTAGTTGAATAACTTTGAACACTTTTAAATATGTTTTTGTTTAAAATAATAATTGTTTTGTTAAGAACGATTTTATTTCTAAGTTGCGTCGTGTCACTTGACTCGCCTTCAAAAACATCAATCTTTATGTATGAAAAAGTGACACACACGACTATTAGAATTAAAGAATTTAAGCCAACGACTATATGTACCTGATAAGCATAGTAACGGAAAAAATATCCGTTAGTTTTAATTTAGAATTACTTAGCAGATAGAGCGTATTTGAAGTTCAAAAAGTTGAATATGGAGCGTAAAACCTTTAATGAATAATCACATAATAAAAACAACAGTTGGCAAACGAAAGCGAGTTTTTGGTGTAATGCTCAGTTGATCGTTTGGAAAGGCAAAGATGAACGTTACGGGTTTACGTCTTCTTTCGAAGTTGTTCTGGCTAGAGGAAGAGTATGTAATTACTTTCATTTGGAAGTGACTTTGTCATTGCAGGTTCATGTTTCCCATTATACAAGTGTATACTAGAAATCCTTGTACCGAAATAAAAATTTCCGACATAGATTATAGTGAGAGATATTAAATTACATAGGCTTTTAACCTATTTAATTCAAACTAGATTGTTTGCCTAAATAGATCTAAAAAAAAGTTGTTTTTTTTATGTCAAATTAAACATCAATGCTTAATTTGGTTTTTCGAACTTTTTTTTTAAAAGAGATTTTTATTTGTAATTTTTCATCTGCAATATCACGTTCCGCACTTCGGTGGTGTCATCTCGACGTTAATATCACGTTGAAGCAAGAGGGGTTGTTGCTCGGAAGGTGGTGCCTGTTTATTTAAAAGTGAGGAGAAGTAATTTCGCCTCACTTCGAGGACGGGTTTAGTGTCCATTTCCAACTCACCAGAATTGTTGCGAACAGCGCTGCTACGTAGATGAAAGTCCGTAGCTAATTCTCTTATGCAACGATATCTATCTCTCAGGCTAGAATTTTGGATGTTGCATGCCTCTTGTTCATGCCATTCCCGTTTCTTTCGTCTACATAACCGATTAGAAATTCTTCTCGCGGTCATGTAGGCGTTATGGGATTGTCTTGTTCTTTGCGATAGATTTCGTTGTCGTGCGCGATCTTTTTTCCGAATAGTACCAATACAATCATCATCAAACCAGAGATTTTTAGGCCTTGATGGGTTTTGACCTATGGTGGACTTTGAGGCATCGGTTACCGCCGTTTTGATAATGTCCCACTGTTCTTGAACGGAGTCAGGAAGTGGTTTATTTTCCACGATTTCTGATACAGTCATCCCGTAGGTGGTCCTGGTAACTTGGTCGTTCAATGCCGGAGTATTCCAACGATTGATGCGCTGGAAGCAATGATTATATGAGGTTGATAGACGAAATTTTAATTCAGTAGCTACCAGGAAATGGTCTGAATCAATGTTAGCTCCTCGTTTAGTTTTGATGTTTTTAAGGCTAGAAAAATGTCTCTTGGACAAGAGGATGTGGTCGATTTGGTTAACCGTTGTCCCGTCGTTTGATTTCCATGTAGCTTTATGAATACGTTTATGTGGGAAGTATGTGCTGGCAACCACCAAGTTAGACAGTAAAGCTAGCTCGATGGTGCGCGTCCCGTTGTTGTTTAATATATGGTGCAAGGAGTTTGGGCCGATAGTGCTTCGATATTTACTGCCAGCACTGCCAATTTGAGCATTGAAGTCGCCAAAAACAATTTTAATGTCATGTTGCGGAATTTTGCTCAGGACGGTTTCGAGCTGGTCGTAGATAGCGTCTTTGATTTGATCAGGCTTCTCCTCGGTGGGGGCATGAATGTTCACAAATGAGATGCTAAAGTGACGTCCATGAAACCTGAGTGTACAAATCCGATTACTGACAGGCATGAAGTCAGTCACAAATTGGCGACATCGTTACGGCACAATTCTTGTGTTTATCCCCCTGCATACACAGCAGCCTGACCACAGCAGCTTGGCCAGCAGCCAAAAATTACAAGTCGTCTGGTGAGGCTGGTTTCTGCAACGAAATGCTCAAATATGGCGGTGATTATCTTTCTACCGCATGTTTGAGCTAATAACAGCAATTTGGTTAGAGAAGAAATCCCAGTAGATTGGAACACGGCTCTTATTTGTCCTCTTCATAAAAAGGGAGATCGATTGAACTGCAACAACTATCGCGGTATAGCTTTGCTGAGCACGTGCTACAAGGTTTTGGCCAACGTAGTCGCAGCAAAGTTATCAACTTATAGCGAGAGGATCTTATGGGTGATTATCAATGTGGTTTTCGACAAAATAGATCAACGACCGATTAAACTATCACGCTGGAGAAATGCTATGAAAAAGACAATCCTGTACACAGTCTATTCATAGATTTTCAACAGGCGTACGACAGCATTAAGAGAAACACGTTGTGGAACGTATTGTCCTATCTGGGCATACCGTCAAAATTGGTTTCAATGTGCCAGCTTTTAATGGATGGCTCAATATGTAAGGTGCTAATAGAAGGCAAAATTTCGGATGCCTTCGAGATAACATCTGGAGTGCGGTAAGGATACTCAATAGCTCAAACTCTATTCAATCTATCATTGGAGTATGTCATTGGTCAGCTCAATATAGCGCAGCGTAGCTGCCTGTATTATAAATCAACGCAGCTATTAGCATACTGAAAGAGGTTCTCCTCCCATTGGAATTAACAGCCCAACAAATAGGTCTTCAGTGCAAGGATTTTGTTCAAAAAATGAGACTTGAGAGTTGCAATTTTTATCGGCTTACTAGATGTACGATAATATTAAAATTAAACCAAACAACGATAATATTTACTGTTGTATATCTAGTACGTACACGAAAATCGCAACTCTCAAGTCTCATTTTTTGAACAAAATCCTTGCACAGATCAATGAAGCGAAGACGAAATACATGGTGACCGCGAGAAGGCAGACTCGTGGAGACTTCATTTCAGGAGATACTCAATATGGAAAGGTGAATGATTTTAAATATCTAGGATCACTGATCACTGAGCAAAACTCCGTTTCTTTGGACATTTCATCGAGGATCGCAGCAGGCTACCGAGCATTTTACGCCAATATCAAAATTTTCAAGTCTCCTCATATATCGCGCAAAATAAAATTGGGCATCTACAAGGCGCTGATAAGACCAGTTGTCACCTTTGGTTGCGAGTCTTGGACACTAACAGCGCAAGACATCCAGAAAATCGCTGTAACTGAGCGTAAGATGATAAGAAGAATTCTCGGTCCCATTAAAAAAGGAGCCACCTACAGAATGCGAATGAATCACGAGATCAGAAATGATCTCGATAAAGTCGACATCATCGGATTCATAAAACCGTCAAGGCTGAGATACCTTGGGCACGTACTACGTTCACGAAATCGGACCACTAAACAGGCCTTGAAGTCGGCACCAACGAAAATAGAACCTCGTGGGAGACCACTTACCCGATGGATGGACGACGTTGAGAGGGACCTATACACACTCGGTCACCGTGTCTGGCGTACTCTTGTGGCGGATCGAATTATTTGGAGGAGCATCGTTCAGGCGGCCAAATCCCTTCATGGGATGTAGCGCCAGCGGAAGAAGAAGAAGAAGATTTTTATTTTCAATCATTTTAAGATGAGATTTTTTTTTGAGCATATCACTTTCGGCCATCAACGCTCTCTACCCGTTCATTTCACAAATCTGTAATTCAGATTCTAATTAGCATTTGATTTGAATCGTTCGTTGTATTTGATATTTAGTTGAATTTTTATTTTTGAGTGACACCCAAGATACGATTCTGGTTTGAACTTGCTTCGAATTTTGAAAACATTATTGGGGATTTTTACTTATTTAGATACGATTGAATCTCTTTTCCAAACGGTTTAATTTGAATTAAAAACCTTATCGATATCAAAATAAAATTACCTACATATTTTAATTTTGTAATTTATAAACGAAAGTTATTATCTCATTAATATTAATAAATTATTAATTGTAGTCTTTAATCTAAACATCATTAAACTAAATTAAATATTTTCTTTTTATTTTGGTGTTTTGGTTTTCGAAAAAACGGTTTTCTAATTTAATTAAACATATTTACGTAGTGGTACTCCCTAAAAACGAGAGTCAGAGAGGAATGTGAATTAACTGGAATAGAATCTGTTCCTTCCTTGTTATTTATTTAAACATACTTATTTAAAATAAGTTTATTTCTATCCCTTTCTTACAAAAAAGAACCTAAAATGAACAGAAAATTATTTTTTTTGTAGAGACACTTATTTTAAGTTACCTCGCCAACATGCTTATTTAAATAAGTTCGTCTAAATAAATAAGTATAACTTTCTGAAAGTGCCTAAATAAGTAAAGACTATTTTTGTTAGTTAATTTTATTACCTAAAGTTTATAAATTTCATTATTAACATGTTCTTCAAAAACATTTAGTACAATCTGTGGATTAATATGGTTTACTATATTTAATCTTTATTTAATTTTGACTTTTTTAGTCTTAATTATCGTTCCAAATAACAAGAAAGTTTCCATATTTAGACTGCAAGGCTTTTCCAACTACATAAATAATTTGTGATAATCATGGTAAAAATAAAATGGTGAATTTGCCAAGTGTGCTATTTGTATCATGTCTCTAAAATAATAAAGCTTAAAATATCCACAAAACTGTGAATTGCATATGTAAATCTACAAACGGGATTTTTGTTTTAAATTCTGTGACCCAAATTTAAAATAACAAGTACATATCTACCTACAAAGTAGTCAAGTAGTTTTTTTTATAAACACCACTTCTCGGTATATTTTACAACTTAATGTAGTTGTTAAGTTCATAACCTCCAACTAATCAATCAACCAATTGATTCGCAAAGAAAACGGTCGATATTTTATTTACTTTTTCGTTACTTACTATTTTACTAAGTGTGAATGGTCGAATTGCTGTTATTTAATATTTTTCATTTGCTAAGTATTGTTGTTATTACTCTATCGGTGTGTACGTTATTAAATTATGAACATCTTAACAAACGTTGTGTACGATCTTAGTATGCTGATGATATAGTCAATAGTGTGACGATGTTGTTGGTTGCTGGATTGGAATGTTTATAGTTGTTTTATAACATATTTTACTTGTGTTGATTTTGTATGGATACACAAGCGTAAAGTACAGTTGTTCGATTTTTTTTTTCTTTTTTTGTTTTTTTTTTCTTATAATATATGTACAGATATACATAATGCTGTTTCTTTAGCTTCGATCAAGTTTTTCAAGTCAACTTATAAAGCCTAGAAAATAAATGTTATTATGTATTGATGAACTCTTAATATTGTTGTGGTGTTTATTGGTTTTTTTTCGTTATTGTTGTAGTATTGCGATATTTTTTATTTGTATTTCCGAAAGTATTGTGTGTTGATAAACTAATATGTCTTTTATGTAGAATACGATTAGACGAAAGCTGGAGGATGGAGGTACTTGGTTATGTGTGCTACATGTGTAGAAATGTTGTATTCATCAACAGTGAAACAGTACAATAATTGTGGGAATTTATCGTAAATAATATTATTTTTAAACTATAGTGAAATTTTATAATTTAGTATCTGTAGACATTATTCTAAACGAAGTTTTTTGTTAGTTTGTTTTAGTTTTTCTTACAATTTACAAGTTACTTTTATTTATCTTATAGAAATTGATATAATTTAGTGTAATTTAAATAACAAGTGTATGAGTTTTTTCTATGTATCATGTTTATTACTTTGTGAAGTTTATTTAACGTTTGATTGTCATCTAATGCCAAAGTTTTAGTGTTTTTTTGTTCTTAAAAAATTGTTTAATAATCTTAAAAATAAATTTTTCCGTTGACGTTGACCTAATAATTTCTTGCTTAAATAATAGAATAGGTGAGAGAGAGCGAGAAATTGCGTCCAGTGTTGGTTTTTGGTCGTAAAGTTTCATTTAATATTTACTTAATCGGATCGCTATATTTCTCAGGTGTTTATTCCATTTAATTATTAATCGAAGATTTAATATGAAAAAATATAATGTGTGTAACTAAAGATTAAAATTAAAATAAACCGTTAATTCGGTTGAATAAAATAATAAAAGCAGTTGCGTAACTCCGCGAAATTTATAAACATGTTTCGCATGGATGAAAAAAAAATATTTTATCACAATTTTTAAATAGAATTTGATCTCAACAATACTGATCAATAAACTATAACTAAATAAAATTCTTTTAAATTTGTTTTTGTCTAATTAACTAATCAGTGTTATTATCAGAAAACAATATGTTGTTTTTAGTTTTGTGCCTATGCATTTTATTTACGTTTAAAATAAAATCATAATATTTTAGTGCAATAATCAATATTTAATTGTGCCGTGTTAAAATATAAATTTCATAAAATAATTATTATTATGGTTTATACATCGAAAAAATTTACTGCAATGCATATATCGTCTTCACACCACTATCATCAACATCATCAATCTCAGTACAATTACCAGTTGGATACGATGGGGAATACAAGAATAGCGAGTGATAATAGTGGTCATATTGACGGTGTGTCGAATGATAATTGTTCGTCATTGTCGGAGGTAATTAATGTTTTAAAATGTTTTAATGGGTGAATTGAATGAAAAAAATCAATGATTTTACTTATATATTTCAAGATTTTTACTTGATAACTAATCAATTTCTTAAAGTATTTGACGATAGCACGTGACAATAGTTCTAGCTTCTGAAATGTGTATGACTTATTTTGTATGTTATAGCTACACACCAGAAATTTAAAAGTAGCTTCTTTAGAAAATTTATTTTATCCACTTTAGATATAAATAGTCCAATAACTAATCTGATTTCAAATAAAGAAAATGTAAACTAACCGTTTGTTATTTTATAACCCGAGCAGATAAGGCGGGAAAAGTTTCACGAAAAGCAATAGTTCGAAAACTATTTAAAGACCACTACGGCAAAATATATTCAAAATTCATTATTACAACGTGAAAACACAAAATGGGTCAGTGGACGTTTATGCCACTCGTTCGTGAGCAAAGAGATATTATTCACTTCGGATATTTCTCGATTTGCTCACTAGTGCCATAAATACTACTTTTTTTTTAATTAGGTTTGGGTTTATGTCGAGCCTACTTTATCAAATTTTGTATAAACTTCATTTCATCATCAAATAGTCAAAAATAACAAAATATTTAATTGAATAACATCAAAATGTATCATGTTTTTTGATTACACATATTTAAATAATTTAATTGCACCGGGTTTTCCAAATTAATCTGTTATCATAAAACTACGCGTCAAAGTCATAAAATGGTTTCCTCAGTTCGGCTTTGTTTTTGAGAAAACAGCAAAAACCACCGAAAAACCGGGCTTATCGACAACATATCCCAGATGAAAATGGAAAAGTTATACAGTATCTAACATAAAAATAGATGATTTTATTTTTATTTTAAAGTGCATATGTCCAATATATCCAAACATAAAAAATTTCTAAAAATTATACAGTACCGTTGAAAATTTCAAATGGAACGAAAAAGCTCTTAATAATTTTTCTCATTTCATCTTCATTTTCGGGTAATACCTCTATTACACTTTATAACTTCATTCCCTAATCGAGCATGCGACGCATTACAACTTTGGTTGATTTTTAATACCCATAATCAATTGTTAATTTTACAAATTTCAATAAAAGTTTTTTAAAATTTGTTTAACCCTAGAGTGCTCGCGCGTATAGCATTTGCCGCCCGCCTAATACAACTTTATTAAATGTTACCTTTTTTTCTAGTTTATTTTTTATTCTGTTCTTTTAAAATAATTTTTAATTTATTTACCTGTTATTTTCAGTAAAAAAATTATTTTAATTATGGGTGGCAAAATGCTCCCTATGCGATCACTCACGTTTCACGGAAAAGAGCGAGCACTCTAGGGTTTAACAAACTACTAAAACAATGTTTCATTTCTCAAACTTTATTATTCCGTCAACATTTTATGAAAAGTATATGGCTGTTGGTTTTTTACTGTTTACATACTTGAAAACAAGCGGAAACAAAAAGAAACTCGTTATTATGTATATTTTTTGTTAGTTTTTAAATTTCCTGCAACCTCATGTATGAATATGGTAAAAATGTTTAACAAGTTAAAATGCATTTAATTGTTAATGTTGCCGTTTTCTCGAAAACTCTAAGCCGAACCGCTAAAAACGTTTCATGGGTTTGGAGTTTGGTTTTTTGATACGACCAATCACCTCCCGAATACATTTCCGTGAATATACAGAACTCTTGCGATATAACGTTCGCTCAGGTCTCATTAATCAAAAATTCATTATTAGGATGCACAACACTTCATTTTCCAGTTGTTCAATCTGTCAATACAGTTAGTATATAAACAAATAAACTTGGATGATTTTCTTCGGAGATGTCGTATTTTAGTAATTTTTTTTTCTTTTCTTTCTAGGTGGTTTTAAATTAGGTAGATGCTTTTGAAAGTCTCAGAAATTATACTAATAAATAAAGTTCTCACTGTTCGTAGTTGGTGACGCAAAGAAATTATATGTTTCTTCGTTTTTAGTAGAGAATTGAAAGTTTAAGCGACTTTGCAGGAACCTATTTATAAACAGTCCTATTTTTTTATTTTATTATCTGATTATCTATAATCTCTGATCATTTTAGTTATTGATCAAAATAGCAATTTATTAAAAAAAAAACTCACATTGTTAAAAGAAATTCGAATTTTATTTAACATATTTAAAATTAACTTTAAGAGGGCAAATTTTTAAAGATTCTGTCATGAAGAGTGACATGATGTTGTAGTTTTTAAGCTGCTTTATGAGTAATTTTAATCCACGAACAAGTCAAAAGTCATTTGTGTTCCCTTTATTTGTTAGGTTCCAACTCAGCTAAAGGCCGATTTAGATGTAGAAAAATGTTTGCCTTGCAGAAAAAGAAGATATTAGTACATTACAATTTTTGTTTGTATGACAAGAATAACAATATAAACATGCAAAATTTTGCAAGGCTGTTTTTTCTTTTTTTTGAACAATTGTTACTATAGAAATGAAAATTTATCTATAAAATATATTCGACCCGACAATATTTTTTGATATTCTATAGTAACAAACTAATCCAAACTCAATAACAGTATATTATGGAAACCCATACAATGACTAGACGTCAAATTTTATAGGAGGCAAAAATAACCAATTCATACTACCAATAACCACCATTCATCTTTGAAAATTTTTAAATACAAAAATTTAATTAATCGCTTTCATATTTATATTATTTTGATTCATTTCCCCCAATTAATTTAATTTATGTCACTACCGATAAATGTAATAAATATGGCGTCAAATTATTAGCCTCCAAAAATTATAGCATCGCCATTTTTGTTTACATATTCTTTCTCTTTTTAACCAGTGTTTAATTTTCTATTGTTTGTAGTTCTAACTGACATGCAAAAATTTTGTCGGGCAAACATTTTTCTTCATCTAAATCGGCCTTAAGCAATCTTTAAAAAATGCATACTTTGCCGAACGATTTTTGAATTTATCCAGGCAAAACACTACAAAATAATCATTAAGGGCGACCGATACAAGAAGTTGTAGAGTGTTAATTAATTAATTATGCAATGAACGATTTGTGGGATGGCGAGTTGCCTATAGTTCAAAACATATTTTATTCCAATCTTGATCGGTTTTTATCCAAAGCAACTTTCAAATGGTCAAATAATGACACATAACAGGCTTTCGTTTTTGTCATTCTCTTTTGAGATTCTTAGGAATCCCAAAATTAATGATACTAGTGCTGCTCACCGAACAACGATCTTCAACTTTGGCGATTTCACCATGTTAATGTAATTTATTTTTTTTCGGTTTACATAGAATAAAAAAAATTTAAAGTTTAACCGAATTCTAGTGCAGTTCGTGGAAGGTGGAACATACGACTTCGTATAACTAAAATACGGATATAATGACATTCGGTTAAAACAACGGATTCTCAATGTCGTTATAAGTGATTTTAACTGTATTTCAAAAAATCCTAATGAGTCAGGGCTAGTCAACATTATGAAAAAATCGTTTTTTTTTTGCATTTTCTAAAAGTAAGTCGTTCCTGGAATAGATGATTCAGTGTAAGTCCAAAAATACATTTTGTATCTATATAGGTATATGCAAATCGTACTTAAAATTAAACGCGTTTTGCTTGAAACCACGTTAACGTCGGTGATCACTCTAACTCCATAACAACTTTACCGATCACTTCAAAATTTTTATCACTTATTCTATACATAATTGTCCTCCGGATGAACAAAGGATTTTTTCTTAGACGAATATTTTTTATTTTCTAGTCGAAAAAAATTTGTTGACTTTGAACATCCGCCATTTTGCAAAAAATTAAAATTTTTGGAAACCCTTAGTTCAACCGGATCATACTGTGATATACTAATGATCCGCTTCACCATTTTAATTTCAGATGATCTAATGATGAGCAGCAGTGATCACCGAAAAACCATAACTTCTTCAAATATATGTTATATGGAAAACATGTCAGTACATAATAGGCCCGATTCTGCCTTCCAAAATTTTATGTTATGTTATGTTATTTTTGTTTTTTCAACATAACATGGATTTTTAAAATATTTATATACTGCCAGTGTTTGATTTTGATTGATCTGATTTTAAGGGGAACTGTATTCCCCAAAAACGATTTTAAGGTTAAAATCATTTTTTATTCTGGATTTTTTTTTACCAGATAGAGAATATTAATAAAAATTGATTAACTGTTCAAATCTAAATAGAGTTTACGTTAATAATATCCTCCTGTCACATTATATTTGCCATTTCACTACATTACGTTTAATTTTTTAATGCATTTTTGTCATGCTATTAAATAAACATCCACCAAAAATATTTCACTCCTCATTTTTTGCGACACGAAAGTTAATTTCATTTTCCTTATTTGTTGTTTTGTCATGTATTTCCGGATGTAACTTATCAAAATTCTAAAGTAATATTTTATTAAAATTTTAGAATCTAATTTTTGTTTTTAATGTTAAGCAAAAAATAAACAATAGAAAATTTTAGTTTTTTCAAGAATAAATTTAAGAACAAAAATTTTAAGTTCTACTTAAATTCATATATGTACCGTACGTGTATAGTATGTAATTTCTGTTAACAAAAATATTATTTTTTTATTTTTTAAAATTTTAAAGTTTAACTTAAGTGTGAGTAACAAATGACAAAATAACAAATAATTAAAAAAAAAACATAATTCTTATACGAAAAGTTTGTAATTTATCAAGAAATGGTATTTTGAGTTGTGAACTCTATTTCAAACGGTAATGAAACGGGAAAAGCTGATTAAGTTCGAGTGCACCTGAACTTAACAGTTTTGAAAAAATAAATCTTTTTGTTGTAACTCCCGTCTTTGCTCATAAAAAAAATATGATTTAGTATAGATCTTATCTTAATATTTTTTCCGTTTTTTTTTTATTTTTTTGTTGATTAAATAATGAAATTCATATTCTTAACTTCTAATCAGTTACTTGGATTAGAAGTTATGGAAATTTTATGTTTTTATATTCGTATTGGGCACTAAATTATCATTGAAACGTGTATGATACAATTTGTATTGGTGATGTACGTATATTTTTCTGTGACCTTGAAAATTAAAATTACAATTTTTTTTTATTTAAAATTTGCCTTTTACTTTGTCCAGTAAAAATAAAGAGTTCCATTTGTCCTTGGTAGGTCAGTTAAAACATGCCCAAGCAAATCGCGATTTATTTGATTAAGAGCGGCATTTAAAGAAGGTTATAAAATGGAACATACAACACATAAAGCAAAGTAAATAAAAAAATCTTATAGTTTTTACATTTTGTGACGACCTCAAAATTTATCATAACGGGTGTTTCACGGTTATTTATATTTTATTTTGGTCTGTAGTTACTTACACCAGAAAATAAAAAAATAAAAGTAAATTTTTGGGGGCACATAAAACAAGTACTGATCAAATGTCCCACTGGGTACGATTACTAAATTACCGCGTACTTTTGATTTATCGGGTTTTATATTATTCTAATTATTCTGAGAGTTCACATAATTATTTAATTATTTCCTCACTGTCGATTTGTAGCTATTTTTTTGAGTTATTTCTTACCAACCCCTCTAGTAAATGTAATATTAAAAACTTTGTTGGCTCAAATTAAAATTTATTTGAAATGACAAAGATTTTAAAATGTAATTTTTTATAAAGCATTAAGTATAAAGTACGAAAGAAATAAGAGAAAAAAAATGTCTTAGAATTAATGTTATTTTAGGCTTTTTCATCTGCTCACGGAATGTGTGTTTAAAACAAAAAGATTGAAATAAGCGAAATAAACAAAATATTTAAATCTTGAAAATTAAATTACATTTAGTTTTTATCAACATACAAAACCAGTACCTCTTAAAAATAAATAAGAATAAAATAAAAGCAATATATGTATGTAATTCTTATATAAAAGAATTATGTGGGGTTGCACCAACAATAAATAATTTACGATAAACAAAAGTAATTTGTACTCGTATTTTTAAAATAATTAATAGTGATTTGTTGTTGGTGATGTTTCTATCGCGCTTTCAAACAGTACTTAATAAATTTAATTATACTAAAAAAACAATTGGGAAATTTAACTTCCCTAAAGAATCCTATTTCCAAATTTATTAATATGTTTTTGTATACTTTTTTCTTTTCAGGTAAGGCAAATATTTTGTTAAACACTTATTTAAATGTTTATTGATTAATTCACCTAACTCGACGAGAAGGGTTTCATTGCTGCTGTTGACAAACAGAAATGCCTCAATTAGGTGTTGACTGTAAGTACCTAGACGAAAGAAAAATTGCATTGATTTGTTATTTGCTGCTTATGCTGCAAAATGAAAGTGAAATTTATTGTTACGTACTAGAATAAATTAAATAATTAGTCTTATAGTTTGTGATTCTGTACCTTACCGTCTCCTATTCTATTCTTCTCCTGTAATGTTATATTCAAATAAATACTACAAAGTAAGGATGAATAATAATCAGTTTTTGAATGCAATAAATTAATGCTGTTTGTAGCACTTGTTTCGCAAAAAAACGTGAATAGAAAGGAAACTATTTATGTACGTACTACACAAAAAACAACGAGGTAATGAGAAATTACTTCTTTACGTACTTTCAAGAAGCGAAAATTTACAATTTCGTTTTTTTTTTGTTCATTTTTAGAAAGAAAAATGAAAGCTAATTTATTTCTGTTTTGCGGAAATTAATAAATTTTATAAACTACAAAATACAAATGGAAAATTTTCAAGATGATTCAATCGTGTATGGAACATATTATTTGTTTTATTTTTCTTCCGTATTAAATTTGATTTAATAAACGGTAAGTACGATTAGACAATTTGAAGAATCGATAATTGTTTATTTACATTTTTTATGTGACCTGATTATCCTATATAATATGTATAAATAAGGAAGTGGGTTTTTCTTTATCTAGCTGAGGATTGAATTTAAATTCTTGTAATTATTAAGTTTTATCTCAAAAGTTCTCACTTATATATTCTCAATCAATATTAAAATATAATATTTGCTGACACAAATATAAATTTATATAAAATAATCTTTGTTTGTAGTTTAAAATCCTAAATATAGTTCGCCCCTAAGCTTATTAATGCTTGTTATCATTAGAGTTCAAATTTTTTTTTTTAAACATCCTTAGTTTTATTAACTCGCTTCTTTTAATTTATTCGTGGAACTTTTTGTAATTTTCTGGTGGATTAATTGCATGCTGTTTTTAATCTGCAGCAACATCCAAAAGTTCTAAATAATCATTAAGAAAATCTGTTCCTAATCAGTACTAAAATTATATTTTAAGTTGGTCTAGACAGTAAGGATGACAAAAGTTCGAATAAATTAATTTTTTTCTTTCCTTAAAAAAAAATACAACGAAATTCACAGTGTATGAGAAAATATGTGGGTGAAAAATGAATGGATGGGAAAAACATTTTTTTCCCTTTTTATTAATCGTTTATTTTACTCTGCTTTTCTTATCCTTTTTTATATGTATTCTATTCGTTTTTCCGATCGTTTCGTATACTTCTGTATATTTAAACATATATGTGTAGTATTTTATATTTTATTGTGTTGGAAAATGAAAATTCGAGTGTATTTTCCAACTTTTTTTGTTGTATTTTTATTTTTTAGTTTTCATTTTCAGTCTGTGCGTTGATGAGCTTTGAGCTGGTTGGAAAGTTCTTTTTGTTATGTTTTGCGTAAATTTATTTCTTGTATGAAATTTTCAATTTTTTATTTTGCCGTTACGTTACTATTATTGTATGTTTTGATATTTGTGTAGGAATTTTTATAACCATGAATTGAATTTATCGTCACAAAGTGCTTCTGTGTAAAAATTTGTCTTATAATAAAAATAAAAAAATGTTTTAGCTCATTGTTAATTTTTTTGAGTGAATATTTTTTAATTAGTATTGTAAATTAATTCGTAATCGTTTTTTTTTTTTGTTATAATGTGTTCCAATTTAATATAATACAAAATTTATCTCTATATTGATTATAGGAAAAAATCGATTGACAAATGAATTTGATATTTTCATTTGTGTAATTTTTGTTTTTTGTGTGCGTTATCAAATTTTGAATAAATATAACATATGGAGTGTGTTTAGTAATGTCATGTGTTTTCGTGGAAATTGAGTGAAATTTTTTGTCTGTGAAAACTGAACGGATAATTAAAATTTTAACAATTAATTATATAAAGCTTATAATCGGTCTTACAATATTTCGGCGTTGGAGAACAGTTCACGGGGCTGAGGAGACTCCATCACCGAGTGGTTTCGGTATGGTTCTCCAGAAAGCCCCGTTGAGCCCGACTAATAATTTGGATATAAATGTGATAGGTAATAAAACTGATCAATCACCAGCTAAATCATCAAAAGCGGCTCCTGTTAATAATGGGGTGAGTTTATTTAAAGTTTTTGAAAAAGTACATACTAAAATATTTTAGTTTATATGGTTTCAAAATGTACTTTATAATCCTATAAATATTTCAAGTTCGTATTGTATATAATAAACGTGACAAATAATAGAAATCGAGCTTTTTTTATGAATCATAAGCAATATAATACACATGCGACTTGTATAAATGATTGTTTGTTTTTATGTTTGGATAAAATTACGTCAGAGCGAATATTTTTTGGGCTCTATCGTCGTCCCTAAGCAAACGTAAATTATATTAAGGTATACATACATACATACATACATAACATGCGACTAATTATTTTTGGCTGCATATCTAATAATTTCCTATTAATTCAAGGTTCACATTTATACATAATGTTTGTAACTTGATACACATACACACTCTATTTATCACACGACTGTATAAATGTTAAATGTACATAATGTTGAGCAAGCGCATTTAGAATAAAAAGAAAACTTTATACATTTAGTTTTCCTTATCATCAAACATTATAACGCTTTTTCAGTTTTTCTCTACATTTCTTGTTATATTGTTATTTACATTTACATTATGAATTATAAATTTTTCAACACTAGTTTTTGTCATGAGTCGATAGACGCAGCAGGGAGGTCCCCAAAAAAACGAATTTCGATTAAAGTTTAAAGTTCAAATAAATTTTTATTTCTATTTTTTATTCCCAAAACAAATAATTTTATTATTTTTTGAATGAAATACAGTTATTACTTTAGTTAGGTATTTATAAACTTTTAAACGTTAGAAGCTTTATAGTTTTATACTTTTAGAGTATTAAACATTTAAGCCTCTGTATTATCTTTGGTGCCAAAACATTTTAAAATGCTCAATGAATAGCTAAATAATATGACAAATAGTGTATTGTAAACCGTTTCAATTTCAAGGATATCCATACAAGAATGGAACTTGCATATCCATATCAAAATATAAATAATCTCGAGCAAGCGCATTCATTGTATCACCAGAGAAAAAAATAAATATATTTAATTCCTTTAGTTCCTTCCTTATCGCTATGATGAAATCGTTTGTAGTTTTTTTTTTCTTTAAACATATTTTTATTTACATTTTCTGAATAATAAATTCTTGAACTCTTCGTTTTTTAATCTCTGCAATATTATTAAAACGAAATAATTTCTTAAGATTTGTTTCTACGTTATTTTTGAAATCATTCCAAGCAATAATACAATTTTGCATTTCTATAATAAGCTCGTATTTGTATTTAATCAAATTTACTCAAATAGGTTTTACGAAACCATAGAAATTTATTTTCTTTTCCTAATTGATTTACAAACCATAAGTAAATGCATAAGGTGTCCCAAAAATGTCTGCTCATTTTTTAATTGTAGATAATTCAAACATTATTGTATTAAATTAAATCTTGTTTCGAGACTGCTTCTCTATTCATCAATCACATACATAATATGTAATATAATAAAAGCACTATAACATTTTTTTTAGTATTTGCGAAACAGAATATTGTGTTTGGTAATCAATCGACCCAAAACTATACTCAATTTATTCAAATTGATTTGTCGCCTATAGCTGTTAAACATTTCAACACTATGTATATATACTCCGATTTAAATATTATAAGAAATTATTTTAATGGTTTTGTTTCGATCCCGCAATAAACCAAATTACTGTTAACTGTTTCATATGGAATTAGGTTGGGCAAAAAGATCAAAATAAAATTTGGCACAACATTTAAATCAGAGTGTAGTTACCTATACTTACAGTATATTCCAATCAAATATAGCATTTAATTTTGCATAAAACATTTTTGTTTTGTTGTTGTTACTGTCTTCTCATTGTGCTGATAATCATTTAACAATATAAAAAAAATCCTAAACAGAAATATAATGGATTATCATCATTTTCGGCACAGCAGAAAAAAATATCTACATATACATTTTTCACAATCATTCTCTGTGCTTGATGTGAAAATTGGATTTTTTAAGTTTCTCTGAAAGTTTTTATTTTTTTTTATTTTCATTTTGAGAGTAGATGAAATGAAATTTTGCTTTTTTATAATATGTAATACTTCTGTTGAAAATAATGATTTAGATGATGTTGCTTCTATTAGAATTGAGATAGTTGTGTAATAACATTGTAGTCATCATTTTTACGTTGGTATTCTTCGAGTAACATATTGTTGTCTGGAAAAAGTTGATTAGAATGACAAAATATGTTTTGTATTTTAATTAAAATGCTATTAAAGTAACTCATTTCAACTTTCCATCGGTATATATGTATATTCATCATCGTACGATAAGGAGCGATTTTTGACTCACTTCCATTTCCATGGATTTTACGGTATTTCAAACCGTTTTTTAAATTTACTTCCGTAAAATAACTTTGAAAATAAGGCAGGCATTAATACGTCTGAAATTTTTTCTTTCACTATGAAACTTTAAATGAGCCAAAATTAAAATCAAACAACGTTTTACTGACGAAAGATCATTTGTCAATTCAACGTTCCACAGGAAAATGCTTACCAACTTATTTCTTGTCCTATACTAACCGTAACCGTCTATAGTGGTAATGAAATAAGCTGAAATTAGATTGAGAGTACCCCGGTTTGACCATATTTGCTTTGATAGTCCATATTACATTTTAATTAAATAAACAAAATGTTTTCAGGGCTGTCGATTTGGTCCAGTTGGTTAATATTGTTCTGATAAAATAGGGTGAACCGGTATTAGTTAATTGGTTGTCGAGCCTACTCTATATGAAGTCAAAAATGTGAATACAAACTGAAATATTTTCCTTATTTTAATATGCTCTTCAAGACGCTACCAACGAGTAATTTTTAATGTTTACAACAGCCAAGTCGATTTTTCTGTAGGGAATGTTATCAACGTTCATTATAATCAGTAACAGTCGTATGCATAATTAATAAAATAAACTGTTCTAAAAGTACTCCAATTTTCACTCAATAAATTTTTACTGATAAATGACAATGAAAACATTTAAATTTTGCATCGCAAGAAATGCGATACGGCTAAAAACATAAAAAAAGAGAAAATGGAAACTATTGGATAGATATTTGAGTGAAATTTATTATTAAATGATTTCGTTTCAAAGGAAATGCAATACATATATCTAAAAAAAATGGATGGCTAACTGGATACAAGTTTGTGTGAAATTTACAATTATTCCTTTGGTAGGACGAATCGATAGGATCGAAATAGTTTTGATTATGAATTTAGCCGAGAAAACATCCCACTCTTGCACAAAACTGTAAAGCGGATTTCGGATTATATTATCGAACTAATGTGACGAAAAAGGAAATATTTATTAATGTTCAGATTACTGAACGAAGTTCGTAAAAATTCATAAATCTTAACCTCTGAAAACAGATTTTAGAACCATTATTTAAGGTAAAGCCATTAGCGAATTTTCACTAAATAGTTTAACCAAAAAATTGTTTATTGGTTACACTGTATGCGATTTTTAATTGGTATATTTTATACCCAGCAGGAAGATTCAAAATCTTTTATGGAGTCTTTGGTAGTTCTCGAATTTTGTATTAAATTATTTCACTTATAACTCAAAAGCTCTAGTTTTGATTTTTTGCAGTGTCGTTCTTGTGTACCAACTTCAGTTATGTGTTTGAGTTGAAAATTATTGACCTAATTTCGATAATCACACAAAAATATTTGAACGCTTAAAACCAACGCATTCAAAAACATTCAAATTCCATTCGCAGTGTAGCTCATGTTGACAATGGCAACAGTCCTATAATTGCCTGAAACATTTTTCCAGTCTACAATCAATTTCACCACTAAAATGGATTTGACCGATGCCAATTTGGAGCGGTAAAATTCAAATTTGCTGATGTATGTCGGTAATTCAAATGCTCAAGGCCGGATTTATCTATAGACCCGGGACTAGGGAGTAAATTTCTCGAATCGAAAAATTATCAAAATACGGGCGATGTCATAAGACTTGGAACGGCATTTGTAAGACGGGCTCCGCGAAATAAAATCGCAGGAATTAAACTCGTAAAAAAATTTAATTAAACTCGCAAAATTAAATTTGTATAGAGTTTCCGACTTGTACGCAGAACAATTTTTCAATTCCGTAATTTTTCCGAGTTTAACTCCATTTTTTGCGAAACAAACTCGGAAACAAATAATGTTCTGCTGACTAATTATATTACGCTTGGATGAATTTCTGGATAAGGGAAAATTTTATATTGAATAAAAAACAATAAACTGCAGAATAAGCCGCAGAATATCAGAATTCGAATTTCTGGGTTTAATCCCAATTTTTTTTAGAATATAATTTCATTTTTTACGATATTAATTCCTGCGATCTTATTTCCTTGCCCCGTGTAGCCATTGCCACAAGTGGCACTTTGAAATGAAAAAATAAATCTTTACAGTGTTGTCCAATGGATAAAAAGGCAGAGGAATTTGATATTTTGTTTATAAATATTGGTATAGCATTAAGATTAGTTTTTTTTGTATAGATACCATCTTACTTGAGAAATTCCATAACAAAAAAGATTTTAAGAAACCTGGAAATCACATGATATACATAGTGCATATAGGCCTAAATAGGCTGATCGAATCATAAATTGGCCAAGACAGCCGCGTGCGCATGAGGGGTTTTATTTTTCTAAGCTATACTTAGCTTCTTTATTGCATTTCCTTTAAACCGAAATGGAAATAGTATATTGTATAACAAGTGAAGAAAACGAGTCATTGCAATACGAAAGTGAAATTTGCAGCCTGAGCGATAGCGAGGGCTGCACTCACTTGAGTATTACAATGACTCATTTTCACACGAGTTATACACGCTATTTTTTCTACGATACAATAGCCCTGTAAAATTTATAAATAAGTAGAAAAACATAAAAAATTACAAACTTGTACGGATCAACACAAATTTATTAAACCATTAAAACATTTGGGTTTTCACAAATCGTGTCGCAATATTAAGAAATCGTTGTGCAATGAGAATATTTCCACACGATTTTAGTATACGACGCAAAGGCTCCTTTTCTTATATAATTTAAATTCAAAAATCATCATCGAAAGTATAGGTTACTGCACTATCGTAGAGAAAATACTTTATTTCATACTATACCGAAAATCAATATTTACGTGATTGATTTCAGTCCGGAAAATTACTCATTACGGTACAGAAAAAAAAAAGTGTCCGGAAAGCGAGCTATTACAGTACAGACAAATATAAAACCAAACAAAAAAAAAATAACTAGGGTAGCTTGATAATTTGAAAATCATTTGGATTGATTTTCTTTAAATTTCAAACTCATGTTTTTACTTTAAAATTTAATTTTAAATGAAAAAATTGAATTAATGTCCCATGTAGTATGAAATAAAACGTTGTACGTTACACGCACGTTAAATGATCGTTACAGTACTCGTTCAAAATTCTAAACGTCGAACTCGTACTGTAAAAACTCATTTACCGCCCTTGTGACGTAAATAACTATTACAATACTTTTATATGGCACAGTGCGCACATTTTGATAATTGCATAAACTTCACAGTCCGATTTAATGTTAGAAAATCGTTCAAACTCTTCTCGTGATTCACCCATATGTTTGCACAATTTACATTGCACTGGATGACTTTTAGATCTGACTTATATAAATGCAGCAAAAATCATTCCCAAGAATTCTTTTTCAACATTATTTTGAGATTAAATGCAAAACTAAGCATTGTTATTTCGCTTTTTTTTATTGATTTATTTGACAACGAAATTTAATTATAAATTTAATTGAATAAGATGAACATTTTTTATCTATTAACTTTATGTTTTGTTTTGAGTTTTCTATTTAAATTTTAAATCAATATTTTACACAGAGGCATTCATTATACATATGTATTATATAAAAAGCTTTATTATGATATGAGTAATAAAGCAGTTATAAAAAGAAGCTTTATGATGGTGTAACAGAGTAAAATTTATGGGTTTGGCAAATAATGAAAATGTAAAAATATTTTGTTTTTGTTATTTTACAAATATAATAAAATTGGTAGCTTAAGAGTAAGTGTCGTGAGCATTGAACACATTTATGATATAATCCAAATTATTATTAACGTTTTAGAACAATGAATAAATTGATATTTGTTTTCAATGAATAAATTGACGTTTGTTCTATTTGAGGAGCATGACATCAATAAAAAAAAATGTACTGGATTTAGTACTTTTTCCATTTTAATTGAAAATTGCAATACGAGGATTCTAACTACTAAAGTTTGTACGTAGGTACATTATGTATACATGTACATACATACATACATTCAAACAAATTATGAAGGTTGTTTCTGCTTTTGGTGGTACTAAATTCATATTTGTGCGTGATACGCTTGTATACATAAATAAAGCTTTCTTATTCTTTGCTAAATGAAAAGTTTGTTTACCTTTAAATTTTCTAAATATTTTACATTAACCAAATTCTTTTTTTTATACCTGAAATTATAAGATTATCCCCAAAAATATTCTGGTTTGATAATGAATATGATTTTACCCTAACAAGTATATAAGTAGTTGAAATTAAATTTAATTAAACCAAACTAATTATACAATTTTTATTATAATGAAACTAAAAAAAAAACAAGTTGTTAATTCTCTATATTTAGAGAAAATATGTTGTCTATCAATGTACGTAGCTATTACGAACGATTTACGAATACGTACATGATTTTATAACTAAATTTAATTAAATAATTAGCATGTAATGAGGATTTTAAATGTTAATAACCAATTTTCTCTGACACTGTAACTAAAATATAAGACAATGGCAGACAACAAGTTAATATTTCTCGTATTAAAGATAATAATTTATTAAAATAACTAGGTTAATATTTTTTTTTTGTAGTTTTTGTAAATCTTAATAAGAACATCTCGCTCCCCATACGTTACATGCATTAATAGTTAATGACATTATAATGACAATAATTCTGATCTATACGTGGACAAATATTAACAGATGTAATAACATTTTAATTAATTTGGAACTTATTATAGTTGGGATTGGAGTAACCTTTGGGTGGATAGGGGGGTTTACTTATTTATTTATTTATTTTTAGAAATTTTTTTATTAAAAATGGGTTACATATTTTTCATTTGTATGCCAAACTAACTATAATAATATGTGGGTAGAATTTTTTATAGTTTTGCACTTGTTCAATCGACTTGAAAGTTTATTTATAATTAAGGTTAATTAACAAATTTAAACATGTTGCCGATTATGGGTTTGGCTTATTTGATTGATTGAACGTGAGGTGTCGTTCTAAATTCATCATACTGTCTTGTATCTAATACAATAAACATATAAATTATTATAGTTAGGTCAGCTAACATGCAACTCTTTGACCAATGACCAGGCAAGTGAAAATAATTAACTCATATTAAAAGCTTGAGTTAGTGGCTTGTCGGCAATATTTGTACTGAATAAAATATAAAAAAAAAATCAATATTAGTGTTTCAGTCATTTATTTATATAAATAGTTAATATTTGTTTGTATTTGTGTATCCATATTCATGTTTATAATACCTACACAACCGGAACAGCACAAAGCAATTTTTTTTTTTTCATTTCCGGATTCGTTGAAAATATTCCAAAACAGAATGCAAAACACTATATGGCATTGAGTATATAGAAAAATAATAAAATCCAATTCAAAAGCCACACACAGAAATGCATATTTGGGGAAAATGGGTATGGTGAATTCATTGGCACAAAACTTTATTTGTTTGCCAATGGTCGATCCCTTTTTATGTTATTTATTGACATTGAATTGTTTTATGTTGCGGGTTAATTTTTGTTTTTTATACATACTCGTTTACGTTGTGTATTCTTTACGCAACACCGAATTCGTATTTATTTTATTTAGATTTTGTTACAAATTGCTGTTATATAATTCCTAATTAAGTAGACCTCATTATGTAGATTGCATTGTATAGATAAAAAGTAAATACATACGAGTAAAAAAAATTTGTTTATGCAAATTTTATAAAAAATACACCATTTTTTGGATGTGTTTAATAAATTGTCCCAGAATCGTAAAGACGATTAGGTAACGATCCATGCAGAATTTATTTTAAAAAAAACTATGGATTTATGGTTGACCGAAAAACAATTTTAGGGAGTCTATCGATGGTTTTGTTTCACTTGATCTAATGTTATTTATAGGCGAGCCAGTTCATTCAACTGTCTGCTGTCTAATTATAATTTTATTTTATAATTTGTGCTAAACTTTTTCTTCCCGTTCGTTTCATGGCCAATTGTTTTTTTTATCACTCCTACTATAATATGTTAACCTTCAGTCCATTACAATTTATTAATTTAACTTGATCTTATATCTTTTCTTATATACCACAAATGGAAAAACACCTTATTAATAAACTTCCACATTCAACTCCAGATGATTTTCAATTTTAATTTGTTTTTTTTTATCTAGTTTACAATTTGTTAAATAAATAAATCACTATTGATTTCAATTAACCGTATGATCATTGATCATACTTGGTGTTCTTTATTACATTTAAATATGTATCGAGTATGATCAAGATAAAAATTTAATTTAATTTCAGCAATCTTTTATAAATACAAACAAGAGCGCGCTCAAGAAATTATAAAATAAAAATTTCAAAATCAAGTTGAAATTACGTGATTTCATTTTATATACATTTTGATATTTTTATGTACTTACTTCGTATACATATTACATACCTTTCTATTCACTTATATTCATAGCCGTCCATCCATCCAAAACATTCTTATATACATAGTGTGTATATATGTACTCGGGGTGTAGCATTCGTTCATTTGTGTGTAGGAATGAATAACAAAAGCTTTTTTTTTATTTTATTTTATTTATATATTTTTTTAAATTTTAAATTTTTTATGTTTAGTTGTATTTTAACATTCATTCCGATCGTATATCATTTGTGATTCGCGTGCGCTTCATGAGTTTTATATAAATTTAATTAATTTATTTTTAAATTGATTAAAAGTTTAAAAATTGTTCTTCTGTGAATTATTTGTATGTGCGATAACGATAAAAGTGTGGTTAGTGATATAGAAAATATTACATTATTATTATGTTTTATGATTTCTATTAAAAAAAAAAAGTGTTTTGAAAATATTATAATTGAAAAGCTGTGAAAAGTGAGAAAATTTGTGTAAAATTGTGATAAAATTTTTGAAAAGTATATACATAAATAATTGATATGCTATTTAAATGTATGGAGTTAAGCTACACCTACACACCTTGTGGAATTATAAATAAAAGTTGAATAATATTATAAGTTTCAATGCTAAATATTTGCTGGAATTTATATAAATGTTGATTTTTATATATTTATATTTATAATATATGTATAACGTGTATATATATAAACATAAAACATACAGATAAATAAATGTTTTCAAGAGAAACGGAATTGGGAATGGATTACAGCGATTTTTTTTTCTGTAGTGATCACAAAGCTAACTTTATTTAACGAAATAACGATCAGCAGGTTTAATTTCTCCAAGTTAATACAAACATTGATTAATGGTACTACATTCTGCTGAACGACTAGAAAACAATTCAACCGGAACCTTTATTTTTCATATAATCACAAATTTGTTTTTATATTAATACGACCGTTGACACGTCTTAAGTAGTTTAATAATAAAATCAACACACGCACTCTACCATACCATATAGAAAACAAAAAATTGTATACATTTCTGTAGGGTGATTTGAATGCAGAATAGAATTGTGTTGTATAAGAAACATAACTTTATTCACTATGTATTTATATACTTAGTTTAGTTTGGTAACTGTTTTAGGCTGTATAATAAAATTCTACGATATTTTTAACCAATCAAGTTTTTTTTAATTATCATTATTTGGAATGTAAATATTTTAACAAAGTAATCATATTTTTTTTTTAAACAAATAAAATGTTAAATCTTAAGAATTCAAGCACAATTGTTGTAGAAAAGATAAAAATCGAATCAATGAAATTTCTTAAACAAACGGTTCTTTAAATATTAAAAAGAAGAGAAACTACAAAAAATACTCTATAATGCTATAGTTTTCAATTAACGTTATTATTTTTACAGATTTAATTACACATTTAATTTAAGTAGAGTATGTTTTTATATATCTACATAAAAATGTACGAACGCGCTAAAGTTTTGGTTGTACATTTATGTACAAATAGGCTTTTAGGGTATAACACTATGTAAGCGAGTTTTTAAATTTGCGATAGTAAAAAATTTGCGAGAATCATCTTTAAGATGTAGGGTTTACAAGAAAAAAAATAAAATAAACCATTCAAAACAACTGTAAATCTATTTATGAGCATTATATAAATTACAGTTTTCAAGTTTAAACTATTTTTAAAATTGAATAATGCACTGTGCAAAACATAAACATGTTGTTTACATTTACTTTTTGTCCAAACTTAGATAAATATTTTCATAGATTTTGCAATTATACGGCATACCGATGTCAAAATAATTCATAATACTTTAAGATACAGTTTTCGGATCGCGCAACAGGTGATTTTGCTATTTCTTGTAAATCTTAACACAAATTAAAAATTTTAAAATACGATTATGCAAATCAATAAATACTGGTGAAGAAAAAGTATAATTTCTGTCAACATTACGTTTTAAGTTACGTTAAAATTTATGTATAGACAAATTTCTTGTAGTATTGGCCTTAAAGCAATTAAAATAATATTATGTATCATTTATTTTAAGTATGCGTACAAGTAATTCATCATGAGAATGTTTTTTTGCGAAATGATTTGTTTTAAATTAAAGTTTTATTTCTAATCGCATAATAACTCTAAAGCTGTTTTTTATTTAGCAATATTTGTTAAGCTTTGTTAAACCAAAGTAAATCGATTTTAGTAAACAAAAATTTTAGATAAAAAGTCTTTTTTTCTAAATTTATTGGTTATTCAATGGCTTGGGGTATTTTGAAAACAAAAAAAAAATTAAGTAACTTTATTTAAATTATGTTAATTGTGATTAATTCTTTATCAGTTAGTTAATTTAGTGGAAATCTATTTGAATAAAAAAAATTGGATTATGTGAACATTTTTTTAGTAAAATGAAAATTTTTATATTTTCGTATTGCTTATTAATTATATTAATTATTCGAAAAAAATTTTTTTTTGATTTAGTTAATGAGCAAATAGGTAATTATTTTAAATTAGGTACGAAAATCAACTTCTTGTTTATAGACTCATCAAAAATTACGAATTTTGAAATCCAGCAATCTTATCAACACGATATTTTTGGAATGTTAAATATTTACTTCTAGATAGCAAAAACCATTAAATCCATTTATTTGTTTTACAATTCTTATCTTTTTATCTCACACGCCGCAGAAATTAGATAACGTAATAATTATCTTCCTCTGATATCAACTCAATTATTTCGCTTCGTATAACTTTAAAAATGTTATTTAGTTAATGATATTATTTCGTCATAGTACATATGTATTACAAATTTACTACAGTACTAATTATTAAAAAGAAAAATCTGTGTTTCTTTCATTTAACCAAGTAATAGAATAATAATTAGAAAAGTGAAAATGGGATTTAATTTTAAATAAATTGTGTAGTTGTTTGTTTTGTGATTCTGAGAGCTGTGGCAAATTACAATTACCTATATGTAATTTAAATTAATTAAAAAAAAAAAAAGCAAAAAAGTTTTAATTGTGGTCTAGTGTGCGATAAAAGTGGTGTTATTTTTAATTTATTGTTTTAAAATATTACACAAACAAAAATTTAGATAAAAATAAATACTTTGTGGCTGATAAAATTATATTTTTGACGGGTTAACCTCTTTTGATTTTATACACACAAACACAAGTTACACATTTTTTCATTCGAGCGGTTTTACATTTACAATAGAAATCAAAACAAACCTAAATATATAACAATATTTGTGTGATGTTATTTTATTCTATGGTAAATGTTAATATTTTGTTTTTTACCGAAAAAAGGCAAGGTTTTATTTGTTGAGGCAAAACAATTTTTTAGGTTGGGCCTTTTTTATTTTTTGATGAAACTGCAAAAATTTTTTTTAAATACATAATTGTATATAAGGATGATAATAAATTGACATTTATGTTTTGTTATTTAGCTAATTGGAATTTATTTAAGGTTATGCATAATTACCTAATATTTAGGATGATTTAAATTTGATTATTTCCTATTTTTTAAAGTTTTAGTATTTGTGCGAAAATTTTAGAATCCGAAACTTAGAAATAGATGACGGCTTTATTATAAAACACGTCATTTAAAAAGCCCTACCCTGTTTAATTTATATTATGAAATTTATATTTTTTTTATGAATTACGTTACAATCAAAATATCTGTTTAAAAAATCATCTCTCTGTTAAAGTAGCAAAATTTTCAATGAACACACCTACATCTTAGGTAATACACAATTGAATTTTGTAATTTCAATAAACATAATGGCAAAACGATGACAACAACAACAACATCTAATAAATTATTCAACAAATTCAAATTGATGAGGAAATTTTTTTTTTTTGTATTATTTCTCCGCTGATTCCGTGTCAAGAGTGATTTGCTTGAAGCAGTATCGCTTAGTATAATTTCAAAGTATTCTTCGATTTGAATTTGTTGTTGCCAAATTAAATTAAAAATATTGAAAATTTATTACCTTTTCGTTAAATTAATTAGGGTGATTTGATTAGGGGTGTGCTTTAGAAGTTAGTTTTAAAATGATCATTATATATTAATCATTAGTAATACCATTTCCAATTAATCTTGAAAACTAAAACCTAAAATTTTTATCTACTGTGGTTTTCGAATAAAACGAGAATTAAAAATTAAAAGTGAAATTTGTTTAATTTACGAAATAATTTCAATTAAATTTTTGTCACGTTTTGAAAGTTAAATAATCAAATATTTTATAGGATAACATAGTTGTTACCGCAAAGTGTATTTTGGTACTATATGGTTGTGAAAATATAAATAAAACAAAAAAAAAAATTGTAATATGTAAATAAAACGAGAAAAGTGTAGTGAATAATTAAAATGTGGAGGGATATTAGTGTGACAGCAATTCAATCATCTACATTTCAACAATATCCGTCCCAACCTAAACCAAATATGTGGAATAAATCGAGTACCAATAATAATAATAATATAACCAATAATAATTCATATTCGTTGCCCCATCCTGGCCATGCACAGAGTAATTATCGATGGTCACATAATAATACGCGAGATGATTTACATTCATCGCGCACTCTAACACATTCACCATCTTATCCTCATATACCAAAGAGTATACCACCGCCACCGTCACAACAACAACAGCGGCGGCCTGTCTCTATGTATGACACACCATTAAATTCATACAGTTTTCCAAGTTTTATGCCACAAAAGAATTCATCATCACAAATAATACGAGGCGGATCACAGGGAAGAAGACAAGTTCCAGGTGATTTGGTAAGCTTTTTTTACCAATTCAATTAATTTATTGATTCCATATAAAGCAATTCTTTTTCAATACAAAATAATAATTATTTTATTTAGCTTCGATAGTTTTATTACACATATATAGCGATGATTTAATCTTCACTGTTATGTGAAGGGCGTACGAATGTTGGTTTGATCGTACGCAAAATTTTATTTTGATATTTGATTTTGCCTAACTATGTGTACAATGTGTGTATGTACATCTATCTAATTTCTAATGAAATGAATCGTTTGTTGGTGTAATTTTTACCTATTTTAAAGTACATATGTATAGTTAAAAAGAGGTTTTAGTAGTTTTTATAACGATATACTATATTTACATGGAATTGTTGGCATTCTTTACACACATTTGCAAGTGGTTTTATAAGAGTTAAAAGTTATAATAATTTATTATTGTTTATGGTGTACTTAAACCATTTAAAATTATTTTTTTCTACTTTGGGTTTATTTCTGTGTTGGTTGCTCCTTTCCCTGGAAAACATTAATTTTTCGCCGCTCGTTAAGGAATGGTTGCAGAATCATAAATTAGATGTATTCTGGGTTTTTAGATCGTTGTTTATGGTAATAATAGGAATCTGTTGTATGTGAATAATTATGGAAACGTCGTGTGGTGTGGTAAATTGGTTTTATATTAAATCTTAGGTACACATTTTAAGTTTGTGGTTTCTTAAACCGACATACATTTATAGTATGTTTATACGTGTACCATCATATTCACATATAATTGGGCGAGCTAAATTTTTAATGCAACGCAACACGAATTACTTTAAAATTCCAAATTTTACATTCCAATCAAAACATTTTTTCAATTTTCATTCTATTAAAAGTTACAGATAACTAAAATTTCTTCAAAATTATTTCTGTATCCAAATTTGTGCTTATAACTATTTGTGCAACATGGAAAAAATAAAAAGAAACAATAAATTCATTAAATTTAAAATTATTGTTGGCTTGTAAAATTGTAGTTAGTTAATCACCTTATTGTATATTTCAAACGGCCATGGTAAGTTATTATTACGTTTCTATGGCATCTTGCAAGTGGTCAAAAACTGTGTTGATCACAATTTTTTTTAAATGCTGTCAAATGGCTTTATTCTTGAATCTTTCTACATAAGAAACTCACAAGAAGTAATAAATTTTAAGATGAAATTATTACATATTTTAAGTCTTAACCAGTGTTAATACTTATTGTTAGTGCTCACAATTAAATTAATATATGTAGATTATACTTATATCGTATAACATAAACATTTAATAAATTTACAAGTTCACAGGTTCATCAGTCCGAGTGGATTTGTTCTTCTTAGTCGCCTAAATCGCGGTTGTTTTAGTATATCCCTGGCCAATTCGTTGGGTTATGCATCTAGTTTTGAGTAATATTTCGAACTGAATTCTTTAATTGTTTTTTTAATGGTTTTAATTCCAAGGTCGATGTTTATATTACTAATTCGAATGTACCATGGACCATTGGTAATACCACGAAGTATTTTCGCTTGGGTTCGTTGCAGGAGTTCTCTGTTTAAAGCGCTGGTGGACTAATACCATATCGTCATGTGAGTTCCCTCTGGTCCTATAGACCATTTTTTTCAAAAATGAGTTAAAGGTTGGTTATTGTGTTTTTGACCATGCTCTCTCAGAATTTTTGATCAAAATTGGCGTATCTCTACCAGTTTCGAAAATATTTTTTTTTTCTATAGTCCTATACACCAAAAAACCTTTTTGTTTATTGGGCATTTTAATTCTATTTGGTCCTATGTGTTAAATTCTTCCAAGTAGGATACAATTATGTATACATATGTCATTTACGTAATTTTTCTTATGAGTTCTTTAGTGTTCTATAAATGGTTCTTTAGTGTCTTATTTGTCCAAAGAAACGGACATAATACAAATTAAAAATATTTTTTTTGTGTTGACATATTTTTTACAAATTCGTAAATATATTTCGGAAGAGAATCCTGTAATAACCCTAATTGAATTTGGCAATTTTTTGTTAATTTTTAATTAAATCGAGAATAAATTTAATTTAAATAAACTTTATAGAAGATTGCGATGCCAACAATACATTACCGTGCATCTACAAATGTTTAATAAAATCGTTTGATTGCTTTATCGATGCGAAAATTAGTGTTTGCTGGCTTTTTAATTAAATTTTTCATTAGAATATTTTTAAAAATACTGCACTAACGACGCAATGACTTAAATTCGGCGGAAATCAAATTATTTAAATATTGATCGAAATATTTATATTTTATTAAATATGTATTGATAAAGTTAATTATTGGTTAAAGCGACTTATTCATGTACTATATGAAACATAAAATTTTAATTAGTAATTTTTATTGTACACAATTGAATATGCAATTTCGAAAAGGGCACAAACATTATTGGCTAATGATAATTGAGATTTTCTTCCCATCAACCAATACATTTTGGAAAATCCATTTTCCGAAAATATAATTTTTATTTCGTTCCGCTTTGTTTCAATATGATTTTTCCACGTTAGCCTTGTATCCGAGTGCAAACCTAAGTATTTAACCTTCGTTTGTTAAGGATTTTTTAAAATATTTTTATCGTTTAATTTCACTGGTGATCAGGTGCGTTTGTTCAGCGTGAATGTGTCGTGAGTTCACACACAAATTGATCAAATAATTAATTTAACTTAATTAAAATTAATAATTTTTTTTATTTTTTATTTATATCAATTTTAAAGTAGTTTGTGCGGCGTTGGATTAAAAAATTTAGCTTGCGCAAATATATGAATGTCTCTATGTAAGTGTAATATTTTTAATTACATTACTCCTTCAGTTATGTATTTTACCTATTTTATTTACATTACGAATACTGTGCAAATTAATAACAATCAAAAAATTAAGAAGTTTTCACACGGAAACTATAATAAAATTGATTTTTCATTAACAATAAAAAAGCTCGAGCAAATTTTTTCACATCGGTACACAGTTAACTCATTTTTCTCATTATTTCCCATTATATACGGTTTTAAGAAAATCGAGTTATATCGAAGGACGTTACAGTTGGCTAAATTTGTGCCAATTATAAATCTTTATTTATTGTATTGTCATTGATTTTTAATTTTTTAAAAAGAGTGTTTGTTTTCTTTTTGTTATACATATTTACAAATTTAAAAAATTTAACTAAAAGTAGGTTTTAATAACTACTCACACAAAAAAATGTTGAACTACGATTATTTTGGACATAGTTTCTACTAAACTAGTACCAAACATTGATTTTCGGTGGCCGTTTGTTTTTGATGTGACGAATAGTTATTATGACACTATTTAGTAATGAGGTTATGTTATTATAAATTCTTAATTACTCATACATATAACATTCCTTATATAGGTGACAATGATTCTTAAATAATGTCAAAATTGCTTTTTAATTCAAATGTATCACGAATTCAATACCGTATAACTGGCATTTCCAAAAAAGAAAAAAAAAAATATTTTTAATTAGAATATTGAAATTCTTTTATTGATTTAATTTAATATTCAGTTCTCGTATTTCCGTTGAACAATAGACGTACACATCCAAAATGACATAAAAATTACCGTATACCGAAAACGTTTCTAATCGTCCAATATTTCGCATTATTAGTTTTGTCACTGCAAGTAACAAAAAGGTTCATATATTTGTATGTTTTGCATAAATAAGCAAAGTGAATATTAAGCAAAAATAATTGAACAGCATAGCCTAGTGTTTACGAAAGGGTCACTGATTTGTCGTTGGCGGACTTCATCTTTTTTTATCAATCGTTCAAATTTAAGAATGCACGGCGCAAACGAGAGCTTTCAAGGTTCCAATTAAACTCAGAGCATTTCAGTATAAGCTGAATATGTGAAATTGACCAATTTTAAAAAATAATTTAGACTTGTTCCCGCTAATATTAAAAACAGCCACTACGTTTTTTTAAGTTTTATTGCTGATTCAATAAATTTGGTAAAAAAATGAAATCTAATGAAACTTTATCAAAAAGAGCTTCGACATTTTTATTAGTATTGTTAACTTCATATTTGTGTGATTGGCTTTTTCGGATCATTATGGAATAAAACCGAAAAAATGAGACTACTTTCTGCCGAAGAGGATTAAGGGCGTGTCCTTCTCAACGATACGACTACGTGTAAACAAATATTCTGAACAACAGACACACTTACATACATATAGTATGTTTTGTTGGATTCTGAAAATAAATTACATGTAAAATATTTACATGTGCGATCTAAAATAATACGTGATTTTTTACTAACAAAAAAAAATTTAATTTTAGTATTCCGCAAAAATTTTACAAGTTTGAAAACTGTTCCGCAAGCCAAAAACATGAAACACACATATGAATCAAGCAACTTTTAAACACGGCAAACCTTGATGTATAAAATTTTGGGATAAAAGCCAGTATATTCATCAAAAATTTCTATTTTTTATAAGAGATGCAATTTATACAAAAAAAATTAAAAGCTCATGTTGAATAAATCTTTAATTTTCAATATAAAAAATCGAATTTTCTGAAACTTTCATAGGTAGCTATATTATTATATTATAATAAATCCAGTATTACGAAATTTGTTATGCACGCACGATATACTTTTATTTTTTATGTTTATTAGAAATTTCGTGAACGAAATATGAGTTTATTGACATTGCAAAAATTAAATATTTATTGTCTTACGTATCGCGTAATATAAATATATTGTATATGTACGTTCATATTAAACATACACTTACATATATGATAATAAACTAAACAAAAACGTTCTTACGTTTCTTAAAAGCACATTTATTAAACAAAACCACTTTGTCTATTATTATAATATTTGTAGTTATTTATTAATTTGTTTGCCTCTCCTTTTTTACTTAAACATATTTTTATAAAGTATATCGAATATGATGCGTGATTGCGTGATTTTGGATATTAATTGTTTTGAAGTCTTTCAGATTTAGTGTTATTAGAATTAGATAACTATAGATCTACCTGGTATATTATCCAAAATTAGTTTAGTTGAGCTGTTTATCGTATAGGCTTATTATGTAAACACTGTGTTGATATCAACACATAGTAATTTTTATTATTTTAGTATTCGTAATCTTATATAGGAATTTATTAATCATTGCTTATTTTTAAGGTTATTTGGTAAATGTCTCATTCATAAAGCGTAAATCTTTTACAATTTGCAAAACAAAAAGCAAAACAAATCTTGATCGTCCGATAATTTTCAAATCAAATATTACATACACTCACTTATTTTGTTATCTTCTAATTTTCATGTTGCATTTGTCTTTGTTATATTTTTATCGCCTACAATTACTTTACTTTATTTAATTATAACTCGACATGATATTTAAATGTGTCATCAATCAGACACGACTGTTTATAGTGTATATATGTACATATATAATAATTTTACTTTTTAATTAGCGTTTATATCTGTAAAGAATACAGACATGTTTTTTAGATATCACAGTTGTTTTGTAAAGTCTCATGAGATTGATTTCACAATTAATATAAATTTTCCTTAAAAAATTCAATTTGTTCTTTTCAATGTGAGTAACATAAAAAAGAAAATCCACACTTGTTTAATTAAAACCCAGGTGGAGGATATCTATAACTGAAAATTTATCGTAAAAAAATCATCAACATTTCATCGTGAATCCACTGTAAAATAGGTAAGCGACAAATATGTAATTTGTTTTATAATGCCTTTAGAAAAGTATCGATGCATTGCATTTTTAGAACAGCCAACTCCTCATATAACAATTCGGATATATTACCGAATTCAAAATCTCGAAACCGCTCTTTTAAGTTTTATATACATTCTAGGATTTATGAAAATATCAAAAAATAAAATCAAAATTGTGGGTGTTCAAATAAGTATTCATCACTCAATTCCCTATTTACACTTTTCATTACAATTGTGCCGGTTCATGTGTTCTCCCATCACTGATCATACTAAGACAACTGATTTGAAAATTAAAAATTCTTTACACTTTCGTCCCCCCCCCCCTCCCCCCCCCCTCCCTTAAGTGAAATGCTCGAATCATATATGTATAGACGATTTGGTGGTATCTGAGGCTAAAACATATTTCGGAGCAGAACTTCCCTCCTGCTTTTCAAAACGGTCTTTCAGGCTCAATGCTTATTGGCGGTTTGGTTTTAAAGTGAGAATATGCGGGCTACAGATTCTCTTATCACACACTCCTTCTCAAAAACTTGAATTTATGATCCAATTTTATTTACTAAATAAAGAAAATTGACGAAATCGATTTAAGTTTAGGCTAGGTGGTCAAGCATTGAGTTACAAATTTATGTTCCTCTTTAAGGGGGCAGATTTGCCACCAAAATGTATTCTGATGCAAGACAATGATTTTCTAGAACTTAGCAGAGGCTTCGTTTTCAACAAATGTGATTCAGGTTTATTGAAAACCTATGGGGTGATGTCAAACAAACCATTTTGAAAGCAAAACCAATAACGGTTGATAAACTTTGACTTGTGGTTCGGTGAAGATGAGCTTTTATCACTCCAGAAAGATGTTAGCGCTTAATGACTATTCAAAGACAAATTAGCGCATCTACTGATCTGAGCTTAATTAGTTTGATTTTTAAGTTTTAAGTTTGATTTTTTTGTAATACTTAGGGGTAAGTCGTGAAATTTTGCATGTTCGAGTTGTTATTTGATTTCTTCGCTCCCAAATTTTTTAATGGACATTGCGGTACAGAAACTTCTAGGAAATATAAGATTAACCTTACAGGTTCTGTCTCTCGCCGGCTGAGCACCATCCAATTTGTGCGTTTTACAAATTATGGTGTGAGAGAAAATAGTTTTCATAAATCACTAGTGAATTTAACTACTAGTCAAGACTTTGCTTTCTAGACAAAACTGAATTTCCTAAAATAAATCTTTAAAACTGATTGAGCTGTTTTTTCTTCGGCCGGTTTATGTTAAAAAATATTGAACGAAAGTTGTTCAGAATATAAAATTTCGGTTTTCCTATTTTATGTCTTACTGGAAGTTTGGTTTACCTTTAATTTATTTTAAAATAGATGGATTTAAATGATCATCTTAACCGACTGGAATATTGGAAAATATTATGGCAGACGTACCTATCTAAGTTAAATCACTAGTTTTGACAAATTTTCAAAATAAATAGAGTAATATTTATTTATTATTTATTTTCAGATAAAAAGTCTACAAATTTGACTTGACATAATACATAAAGAATAATATTTAAAATTAAAATTAAACAAACAAAATTAAACACAATATAAATTAGAATAAATTTTTTTTTTTTTAAAGAATTAAAATTGAAATAGAAATGCTTTCAGGTCGAAGCATAATGTTGCTTCAACCTACGTTTAAAGCTATCTTTGCTTAAGTAAAAGTCGAAGAGATAGTCAATTTTATTAAAACTCTTGGACATCATGTTTACTGGTTCATTGTCACCATAGTTTGTTCTGTGTTTATACAGATGAAGGAACTCCTGACTTTTTAAATTTCTACTCGGTGCCTTTATTTTAATTGATTCCAGTATAGACAGTGCATCAATTTGTATTAGTAAAGTATTTCCAACAAACGAACACTTTAAAAACTCTCGTCTATTTTCCAATGTTGACCTGTGATATAAGCTTTTTTTGGATACTCTTAATATTTTGGATATGTTCATCGTAAAAAGGATACCAGACATTGACAGCATATTCAAGTTGAGATCTGACGTAGGCATAATACAGGATTTTAATTGTCTCGAGTTCATAAATATCTCTTGTCCAACGCTTAATAAAACCATAGTAAAGCACTTATTTTCAACGAAAGTAACCCCTAGGTCTTTAATCTCGAATACTTTTTGTAAAAGTATACGGTTAATTTGATATTGTTGTATAACAGGGTTAACTTTCCGATGGAATGATAAACTATTACACTTGTTGGTGTTGAGACTGAGAAGTTTGGACTCACACCATTTCGCTAGATTGTCGATGTCTTCTTGTAGCTTATGGGTATCGTCGATGTTTTCTGCTGCAAACATTAATACTTTAGAATGCTGGGTTACTTCAGTAATGTCATTGATGACAATTATAAAGATCTAATGACCAATATGAGAGCCTTGTGGTACCCCTGAGGTAGCATGCATTAATTCCAATCTTCTATCATTAAGCTCAATATACTGAATGCGGTTACTCAAATAAAATTTAAACCACGCAACAAACTGTTTAGAAAAACCGAATCTGTATAACTGATCCAACGTTTTACAATGACTGTTGGACTCAAAGGCTTTCGCAAAGACAGTATATACACTACATCAACTTCCTTGTGCTTTTCAATTTCTTTAATGATGTAACTGATAAATTCAATAAGATTTATTGATGTTGATCTTTTGGGTATAAAACCATGCTGTCAAAAGTCAACTGGACAAGGCGGTAATCACTCTGGGGCAGGTAACTGCAATATGTATTCCATCTTGCGGCCCGCGGGCTTGATCACTTTGGCTTGTACACGTCTGATTTAGTACATAATTTTCATTTAATATTCTTTTCTTTTCACTTGGGAATTTAAAATTGAAAAATGTTGAAAAAAAAATTTTACATATTTGTTTGTGTGATAATAAAGAAACTAAAAATATTTTTTTTTATTTTCAATCTGTTTCCCTTTTTTCGTGTAAGTACAATTTCTCCGAGATTTAATTTTTTAGTAAAACGATGGAAATAGATAAAAATATAAATAATGTACATTGTACAAAATAAATATAAGTCTATTCAGATGTCTATTGTATAATATACATAGTATAGATAAAGTACAAAATAACAGCAGCTCAAGATTGTTTTCAATTTCAAATATGTATGTACAAGAAAATAAGAATTTATTTCAACATACAATATGTATATTGAAATGAAATGCTTTTGTAGTCGGCTTGAAAATCTCGCGTATACATACAACGAATAATGATACGTACGAGTGAACGCGAACATTAATATGGAATTTAATACGATTCGCTGTACATACAAATAATGATTGTTTGTCCTTCGGTTCTTCCTTGGGATGATGATGCTGCATGCAAAGAATAAAGAAATGAATATTAACTTACATCTTCTTATTTATAAATTTTTTGCTCTTTCTGGTAATATATTTGTAGGGTTTTATTTCCCAAAGGTCGTATAATATGCTTGTAAATTGGTTTGGAAATAAATAAAACGAAATATACTGCACGTGATGTAACGCCGAGAATTTTGTTTATTTACCGATCCTTTTTTAAAAAATATATTTCTGCTAATACTTAATTAAATAATGAGATTTTATCATTTGTAATGGTATAGTTTTAAAGAGAAAAGCTCGTTTTATTGGCATGCTATTACTGAATAAAAAATCATTACGAACATTCAATATATCGATACAAACATTTCTAATCGATATTACACACAACACCAACATCCAAAGTGAATGTCACAAAGCATTCACTTATTCAGCCAGATTCTTAAGTAATTACAATTTATTATTTTAATTTTGTTTTGTATCAATCTATTAATTTTACAGGGTGTTGACAAATATAAAATATGATTTGGTTTTGTTACATATTTAAAAAAAAAAACTAATCTTAAAACTATTTGTGAAAGTAATATTAAATAATTTGTACTTGAAATAAATCACAAAAATATAAAATTATAAAATATTTTTTTTTGTATTATTATAAAACTCTTTAAGTGCGAATGATATTTCGAAAGAGATTTCATTCTCATTCCAGAATGAAAAGCTGTATTCTAGCTAAATTTCCTACAGCAAAACATTACAACTGTAGAATACCAATTCAATAAATTGAAATCCAAAAAAATACAAATTTGTTTTCTCTTTTTGTAAAATCCAATCTTATTCTAATGTGAGAATATCTGATTTCAAGAAACCATGAAGAAGAAAAATCAGGGCATAAATGATTTAAATTATGATTATTTTCACTTTTTTTTTTATATTTGAGTTAAGAAATAAGAAGATTGTTAAGATATTTTTAAGTGATTTGAAAATTATTAGATTATTTTATGTGTATCATTAGGGCAAAGTTTATCGAATTTGTGTTTAGATCGAAAAAAAAATATTATTTTGGGATTATGTAGAATGAAATTTGAATCGAGAATTTAATCAAATTGAGTTGTATATGTTATGTTATGGAGTTCAATAGATACATATATAAGGTAAATCGATTTATTATTGAATATGTATAAGGGACCTAAGAATTTTACAAATGTGTATTTACCACGATATATTTTGATCTCGTCCTTTTGTTATCATTTTGTACCACTCGAAGCAACCCAAAAAAATTGATAAAAATCAATAACCCATATATTAGGACATCTTAAAACAAACCAATTTCTTTTTATTTATTTCAATTAAATGATAAAAAAGGAAAATCTTTTTCATTCTCTGTTTTCAATTTTACAAAAAAAAACTAGTGAAATTTGTTTTATGCTCGTTTTTCCTTTTCGCAATATCGTTCTTCAAAAGATAGAAAAACAAATATTTTAAACAATCAAATACATTAAAAAAACAACAAAATAAAAATTAGATATTATTAACGGATTGATTTTATTGAATAGATTAATTAAAACTTTAATGAATTTACCATTTTTATTGTTCTTGCGAAAAGCTTATTATGGAACGTCGTTGAAAAAGTATAGATCTCATCGACAGATTCAGATGAATTTAATAGTCTTTATTTCCATATACGTTTGTACATAATCTGTTTGCAACATAATCGTTTGATTATTCACGATCGATTGTTTTTTTTTTATAGTCTAACCAGCATCCACATAAACATACTTACAAAACATGTTTAGTTCTTAAAAAGAGAAAGTAAGCTTTAAAAAAAACAAGTTACTTTTTTTTAAATCTCAAGTACACAAAACTAATATAAGTAAAAAAAAAAACTGTTGACAAACAAGAAAAAAATGTCAGGGTTGCAAAGTAAAAGAAAAATACATACATAAATACATAACATTTATATATTTATTTATATCATATTATTATAATATATTTAAGTATATAAATGCATAGCTAGATATAAATATTTATTTTTATGTTAATATTATACATATTTATATATTCCATTGAGAAACATGATTGAATCTGTTTGACGAGAAAACGCTTAAGTTTGTTTCTTTAAATCCGGAACATTCAGTGGGGTTTAAGGAAGTCAATTGAGAAATTTGTGTATTGCTTGATAAAATTACTTTATTGGTAAAGAATAAAGATAGAAACGTATGCGATTTTTGTAAATCTACTTCTATATGTAACTATATTAGTACTTTACTTCATTTTTAATTATTAATTTACAACTCACTGTCGCTTATTGTAATAATGTCTGAACTATTGTTAGTACACTCTTCAAACACAAAACCATCTTTATTCGATTTACTTGTATGAGAATACCCCATATGTCACGAATCTTACATAAATTCTGACTTTGGTCTATACGACGCACTTCGGACCATAAGGAAGACCCCAATATTTGTTCGACTTTTTAAAGTAAAAAAGTGCATCTTATACTCGTAACACACTACGATTTAATAAAATCGATTTAATTCATTTTTCGAGTTTAGTTGCAGTACATCTCAATTTTAGCTAATCACTTGGGTTTTGCTTATGCTCGGTTTCACAAAAATAGAGGCAATCTCCGGTTAAATAAAATTTTGTCACTTTTTTCTTTTATGAAATTGGGATTTATTTTATAACACAAATTATGCTAATTTTATTTCTTTTTTACATGAACATTTTCACTGGAGAGCTAAATATTTAACTGCCCTTACTGAGCATTTTAATTGTGGTTAAAAGATATTCATGCTACACTCTAACAATCGCTTGTGTTACGTCTAAAAATATCGTTGGAACAGAGTTTTTTCTCCTCTAGTGCTTTCTCGATTATATTAGTTATTCTGTTTACTTGATCAATTATTGAGTGTTGGTTACGAAACCCGAACTGATGTTTTAGGATCAATTATTTTCTCTCGATTATTGGATTTAACCTTTTTACCAGTAGCTTTATAAGAAGTTTGGACATGACTGGCAATAGCAAAATTGGCCTATAAGGCAAGGACACGCGTGGTGGTTTCTCAGGTTTTTTGGGATCTTAATTATTTCATTCTAAATGCTACCAATAAGATTGGTGAGCTTCGCCAGAGCTTTCCTTGGCAGTTCTTTTAAGATTTCTGCAGTAATAAGATCGTAACCAGGAGCTTTTATCGTATTCATATTAGCTTTTGTTCTACGCATTAATTCTTTTGGTGCTGTCGGTAGGATTTTTTTACTTTCTTGCACAACAGTAATAATTTCGGCTTCCAATGTTTGATCGTCATGAGGCTGGAATATTTTGTTCGAGGTGTTCAGCAAATCTTCGAGCTTGGTCTTCATTATTCCTATCCCAGTTCACCTGTTATTCTTATTGGAGGATTCTGCAATATTTGTCTTTTAATTATTTGCTTGCTTTCCAAAGTGAATACCTAATCAGTACTGCTATTATTAATTAATTTTATTAAATAGTTACTGATCGATTCATCTTTCAATTCTTTGATCTTTCTTCTTAGTTATTGAGTGAGATTGTTCAAATTAATTTTATCTTGGGTCCCTTGTTTGCTGCTATGTTCTTCTCGCTTTTATTTTTTCTGCTAGGAGTTCCTCCCTAATTTCCACAGGTAGTGGTTTCCCTTAATTTTCTTTTTAGTTTCAGGAGTATTTTCCCAAGCTAATCGTTCCTCGTTATTTAATGGGACCATTAAGTTAATTTTTTCTTTTAAAAACAGTCTAAATCATTTCCAATTAGCGTGATTATTTGCTAGAAATAGGTATATTTGAATGATTAATTCACCTTAACTTTATGAATATCGTTGAATGATCAGAGAGAGAGTTTAAGTTCTGGTTTCTTGTTGTGGCTTCTACTTGTACATAATTTACAGATATGTTCTTTATTATGAAGAAATCAATAAGATCTGAAATTTTGTTTGGATCAGTTGGTCAGTAGGTTGATTTTCCAGTTGATACCGCTTCACAACTGCATTTCCTGACAGCTTTTAAAAGTTCTTTACCTTTAGTCGTTGTTAACCTAGAGCCCCAGTGGACACTTTTTGCAATAAAATCCCCTCCAAGTACAAATCGTTTTCCTAGTTTATTGAGGAACTCGAGATAGTATTTTTTCTTTCGATGGGTGAATAGCAGATACTAACAATACTAAGTAATATACCTACATATTTTTGATTTTGACATTAACAGCAGTTGCTTGTATTTCTTTTGTTTTATATTTTAACTCTTCATAGTGATCAATACAATTTCTAATATTTCTAATTATAACCGCACTACCTCTTTTAGCTGTGTTTTGAGGAAGAATTGTGTGATTTTTAAATTTAATAATTGATGGTGAAATGTGTTTCCATGATGAGGAAAAAATCGATTTTTTTCTGTGTCCAGGACCACCTGCAATTCTTGTTGATGTTGCATGAGTCCATTGGCATTCCAGCATAAAATTCTAAGACCATTGTTTATTTTTCTATTTAGGGATGGCCCCCTTAGTGCTGTACTCTAATTTCTGTAATCGGTCATCAAACGTGGAATTTGCTTAAAATCAATTTAAGTGTTTCATTTATATCGTCAATTTGTGCAGTTTTTGTTTGATTTCCCTAACTCTTCGCTACTTGAACGGAATTCATTTTACCCAATTGTCCATGAGTAGCTTCTGACACTCTACTCTTTATTTCGGGTTGGTTCATCTTAATTGCTTGCTTCCTGATTAAACTTGGATTTTTAGCAATCACATTCTTATGTTTGATGTTTTGAAGTTCAATAGCATCGCTGCATCTTTCGTAGTTAGCCTGATGGTTTTCGCCACAGTGGACGCATTTAGGCTAAACATTTAGCTTTGATGTTTACCTAAACATTTGACTCACCTGGGTTCCTTGTTGCAATGTTGTTGTGTATGTCCTATAGGCTTGAAATTGTTTACATTGTGGTAAAAGCTAAGATGTACTTATTTGGTAAATGTTTTCGATATCTTCATTGGTATCGAAGGCCAACATAAACATGTTGAGAGGTACTTTACATGGTCGTTTTAGCTTAATTGATGTTTCAGTTGCCTTAGATCCTTTTGCTTTCAGATCATCAATTACTTCACTGTCTTCCAAGTTTATTTTGATGGTGTTTCCGTTCATCACCTTTGTATTCAACTTGAAATGGAGAGGGTGTGTTATTCCGTTTCCTTTTTTTCTCTGACTTTTAACTCTTTTTCACTCAGTTTCTCGAGCTAGTTCATCTTCACCCGTATGGTACTCTTGTTGAGGTATATTCTCGTTAGGAGTAGAATAGATGTCCTCCGTTGGCTTGAGATTTAACTTCGTTTTCAAGACCCTTCATACGCTCCTACATCCATGCAACTGTGTCATTCAATTGCTTGTTTAATTTGTTGGCTCCAACTAATGCATTATTGGCTTTAACAATTCATTATAAAGTTTTTCTTCGTTTATAGAACGAGTGTTGTTGCCGCTGGCTCCAATGGAGGGACTATCGCCTCTTATGGGAGATCGCGGTACTATCTGACTCCTCTTGAAGGGATGTGAAATATCCTTTTCTGTTTCACTCAATTGAGCTTGTTTATTTACCGACATGTTGATTGGGATTGGTAAGAATCTATGAAACCGACCTCCGAAGAGGGTGGATTTACCTGAGTATCAGCTGAATCACTTGGGGTATTAGTTTTCATATTTATTTTGATCATTGCTCAAAGTATTTAACCGATGTTTCACATCGTTGCCCGGGAGTTACCAATTGGAGGTATACTAGACACATTTGGTGGTTTCTACATAGTTGCAGCGTTGGAATATAGACCACGAGATACATGGCTATAAACGGTCAACCCCTACCCTATTGAGACGCACCCAACACTCGCAAGATGAGAACGGAATGACGGAGCTACTTGAGCTTGAAATTGTAAACTTCATTTTGTCTCAAAATCAACGATTCAAATTCAAAATATCTGTTCTGTGATTTTAGAGACCACGACACAATTGGCTTTACCAGTGGTAACTACAAATTTGAGGGAGTGAGAAGATTTGGGATCTCTTGTCACTCATAATAATAATTACGAAAGCATATCAAGTCTTGTCTCGGCAGCCGTGCTTTGTGTCCCCTACGTCCATTGCTAAAGTCCAAATATTTTTCAAATGTCGATAAGCTGAAGTTGATCTACAGGATGTTGATTATAGGTTCGTTGTCGTTTATGTGTGTGACAGTGTTGGACTTAACGGATGAGTACGAGATGATATTCGAATCACAATGGAAATAAGAGCCAGCAATGCTCTGTAAAAACCGTTTATTATTAAATTATTATCATTTTTGTTGATTTACGGACTCGAATCAGAGATATCAGATTGTACAACAGAAAAATGAGTGTTTCAATAAAACACAACAGTAAAAAATCCAAGGTCGATCAAGGAAAATTTGAAAAGAAGAAACTTGAGAAAAGACTCTAATCTGAAATTATATTTTAAACAAAAATTTGCCTGCAGTTTGTTTGTTGTAATGATAAAGAAAAAATTAGAAAATCTAGAATTCTTTTTTCAGGCCTTCTAGAGAGATCGTTTGAACATTATAAAAGTTGTTATTGTTCATTAGAGTATTTATGCCACTCTTTAGACAAACAACTTATTCACACCTAGGTTTGAACAAGTTGCAACTTGGTTTAATTTTAACAACTCGCCTCTGTACGAACATACATTTATGTCTATTTTTAATAAATAAAAATCACCAAAAATCTTATCATGAATAATTCATAAACAATTCTATGATGTTTTATGTCTAAATTACATTTTAAATTTAAAAAATGTATTGACTAAAAAAAATATCTATGGTAATTGTATGTTTATGCAAAGCCAAATAAAATTGTAATTTGAATATTTTTTATGAATAAATTATATTTTCATGATTTGATTTTAATTTGTCACCCACTGAACTCACACCCATATCCCCGGTAATGTGTGTTTGTATGCTACAGCGATCACCTAATTTTAACAAATTACACTCAATACGCGTGGACTTTCTCTACATGTGAATAAAAAATAAGTAGCTTGAGAGATTTGTTGTTTTCACTATTTGTAATATGGCCACTCATCTTTACGTGTTGTATGTACATATCTAAGGTTCATTAATTTTAAATGATGCTCCTGTCATGATCAACATTTTTTCATAATAATTAAGAATGACACATGTATATAAATATGGTAAATAAAAGAAATTCCACACCATATTATCATCAAATTCATTAACTTTCCTTTTTGTTTGCTGTTGTTTGTTTATTGTGTTGGGGTTTGGTGTTGTATAGCAAATTGCGTGGTCTACCAGAAAAATGATACATTCTTACATACTAATTACAGTTACAGTAATATTATTTGCTTAATACTGAATCAAATTATCGAAATTAAAACACTCAATTTAGTTTTTGATATTGCTTCGGATTTGGATATAAATAAATTGATTTTACAAAAAAAGATTTCGTCTTGTTAATAATTTTTTTTTATTTTTTATTATTTTATTTTTAGAGAGTGGATCCAGAGCTAATATTTACGAAACAAGAACGAATAGGGAAAGGTTCATTTGGTGAAGTGTTTAAGGGAATTGACAATCGTACGCAACAGGTGAGAATATTTTTATAAAACAAATTATATAAATACATTTTTTTGCAATCAATTAGTCAATAATTTTTATGACTAATATTTTAAAATTAAATATCATAAATATTAATTAAAATATATCCACTATCTGTCAACACATTTTGAACATCAAAAAACATTTCTTTAGTACCGTAATTACGTTATAGTTTTTTCTTTATTTATTATTCGAGATTAAAATATAATTACATAGATCTACCAACTAACAACCTGTTTATTATCACAATTAATTAATTGTATTCGCGGTAAATACACGAGCACAATATAGGATAGACATAAGAGAAATTATTCATTAAAAATAAATAAAAGCAGGAAAATGAAGAAAAGACAAATACAAAATTATCGTTGTCGCAAAATAAAATATAGATTACTGTCTTAAGAAATGTACAAAAATCTTGTAAACAATTTTTTTTTCTTTTAGGTTGTTGCTATAAAAATCATAGACTTAGAAGAAGCTGAAGATGAAATTGAAGATATACAGCAAGAAATTATGGTATTATCACAATGTGATTCACCCTTTGTTACAAAATACTACGGATCATATCTTAAGGTAAGAAAGCCAATTATACTTACAAAGTTATATTTCACAAGAATACAAGAAATTATTGCTTACATAGAAAAACGAAAGAGACAATGTGATTTATTATATCTTCAGTCGATCATGATCTATTTTATTATTACGGTTATTATATTTTTTTATGTAAATTAACGTAATGTTTATATTTTTATTTATTTTCTTATTGTTATTTCTTAAAAATTTTGTTTTCTTAATTTAGTTCATTCTTTATTATTAAACTCAAGTATAATAATAATAGCTTTTAAATATAAATTGAAAGTTGTTTGTGTTTGGATTTTATCGTTTTAAAGCTTGTCATAAGTTTTATATTATCAATTTTCATTTTCTATAATACAACAATCCAATTACATATAAATCATCAATCATAAAATTGTTTTTTTTGTAAAAAATGTGTAAAAAAAAAGTCGGGCTGTTTAGGTTCAAATATTTGTTATAAATACGCTTGATTTTTGGACAAAAAAAACTACGAAATAGTTTTTTTTTATTGATTTGACTGTTTAGTCATCATTCGACATAGGTAAAATATTATTTTAGAAGTTTGAAAGGTTATTTTAGTATTTCATTGAAGGTTATTATTTATAATTGAAATGGTTTCTTTCCGGACGTTTCAAAAGTGTTTTTTTAAGATATACGCGTACTGCTCAAAGTGAATAAAATATTTTGTTGCCAAAATTAATTGTTTAATTTAAACTTTCTTAAAATTAAATTAAAATATAAGTAAATAGCAATTTAAATTTTCCCACATACAATTGTAAAATAATTACAATACCTTAATTACATTTTAGACCAAACATTTTATATAAAGTTGCGTTTAAAGATGTCGCTTAAAAAAACGCGTCTTAATGGTTCAGTTTTGTTTTGACTTCGGTGTTCATCAATATTGTTTTTAAAATGTGGGCAGAGGAAAAGAGTATCGGTGATAGAATCACAAGATCTGTAGGTAGAGCAAGTAAAAATAGTAGCTTGCAAGTTGAAATTTATTTCCGTTGAACGTAAAAACTGAATTCTGGAACGAAAACCGAACAGGAATATAGATTTAAGTCTCAAATTCTGATAAGCCTGCCATGAGAATCGATAGCATACCGTTCGTTTTATTTATTAAGTAGTATGAAGTACTGTTTAAAACTTTAGTTAATCATTATAGCGTTTTCCCAACTTTTTTGATAAGACGAAACTCACCGCTAAACGAAACTCACTCGACTAAATTATTGAATTTTATAAATTACTTAAATATTCAAGTAAGACCTTCAAATAAGACATGTTGTACCTAACTTTTCATTATTCTAAATTGCGACTTATCGAACGCACTTCTTTAAATTTCATTTATATGGTTTTCACAGAGGAATTGTTTCTGCGGATTATAACTAAGACGTTTGAAATAGAAATGAAAAAAGGAGATTTTTGATCTTCTGTCTGACTACGATTGGTGATGACGATGAACATATTAGAACCTTTCTTGTTGCTTATGACTCAGTCGTTTTGGGTATTCGAAACATGTTAAATTTATTCATAATTTCTTATCCATAAAATTTTGTATCACTGGTAATTTACATAAACCCTATAAGGTTCTTATCGTCTGACCAAGAGTAAGACAAAATTAGACACCATTTTCAATTACCATTAGCGACTGGAGTGGAAAATGATGCAAGAAAACGATCAAGAAAGGTATTGAGGCTGGCAATCATTATTTGAAGAGCGAAAATTTAAATATTTGTAAACGCCATGGATGCTGATGGATGAGTATTGAGTACGTCATATAGTTGGAGACGTTTAAAACGGTTAGCTAAATACAATTTTATAGTTAAATAAATATATTTGGGGATACAATAAACATTTAACGAAAATAAGAGACCGATTTCTTCAAAAAATTGAAATGTTAATTTCGCGGTAAAGTGTTAGATATGATCAGGTTTTTCTACGATTTCAAATGGATATCGTAAACAATTCTAATATCGGACACTGGCGAGAAATCTTAAAGTAGAATTAAAACGTTCCTCTGGGGAAATACCTTTCCAATATGTCTGATTAGGATCATCTATTTGAAGTTGTTTAAAAAGAATTCTGATTAAGCTCGCCACTTTTCCAATCAATTTTTCACTCATTTGCGTTCATCAAGGCTCTTAAAAAATAATTTTATCTAATCTCTAACTCATATTGGCCATTTGGTATATTTATTTATTTTTTAATTTTATGTACTTCAATTGTAATAATCAATTTTAATGATGGAGGCTGATACATTATTTGCTCACTATCTTTTAAATTTAAAAATTTAAATTGTACGTAAAGTGCATGTAATGACTTTCAAGTCACACATCATTAGTCTGAGGAATGGAGACAAGAAATTTGTATATTTGAAAAGAGCTCAATTTAGTTGGCATCGATGGATTTATATTTTCAAATTTTGGGGAAGAATTAACGAGTTTTGATGAAACGTCACAGCAGAGCCAATGTAAATAAGGCACTTGCCAATTTTACAAAGAAAAAATGTTTAGCTCTTAATCAGTAAAAAAGTCAAAAATTCCGATGAACCTATTCTCATGTTTGAGAGTGAACCCAACTTTAATAAAATTATTTATTTATAAATAATTTTAAATTAGATTTAACATTTTATTCGGAATATACCCAGAAAACGTGATCAGTATTGCTTCCATTACTTCTGCGAGGGTATTTCTTTGCTTTTATTTGTCAACTCATTATGTTAAAGTGATCTACTTGTGGTTAGAAAATATTGTGTATAGGCCCAAAAAATATATTTTATTTACCTTTATTATCACCATAAATTTAAATATATATTCTATCAAAAATCAAATCCCTTACTTAACTAAAAAATGTATGATGTTTGTGTAGAGATAGACCAACATTCCAAAAGAACACGAAAAAAAAGCAAAAATCCAAAAAGGATTAATTAGAAATACATTTTATCTAAACTAATCTCATTAAAAAAAATTGTTAAGGATAATGGGACTTTAATTTTGTTGACCGTAAAATGCTTATGGTTTTGAAACTTATGTGGAAGCTTGCGGCATGAAAATTATTGAGATTTAGGTATATCGTAACCAATAATATTTTATAACAATAATATCTCAGTATGTACATTTATATTGGTTTCGATTCGATATTTTTTTTTTATTGTATTCTTGGACAAAATTATTTTCGCTTTGCTCTATTCTCCTTGCTTAATAACACAGGACAACAAATTTTAGTTTATTTATTGTATCTTGTTTGAAAAGTACATATTTTTGTTCATTTTGGAGCGCTGAATACAAAAATGACAGTGAAACTAAAAACTTAGTTGCAGTTTTCCTTTTCTCCATTGTTGATATATCCTGATGGAAGCGTTCGCCGAGCTCATCACTTACAGCTCCGCAGTTTACAGGAAAATAGTTCAGGTGTGAGTATAGGAAATGGATCTTTAGAGACATATTGCAACCCAATTTTTGATACGATGAAGCATATTTTTAATAAGAGTAACGTAATTGTCAGCTTTTTTATTTCCAAAGAAATTAGTGGGACACACATAGGGACACATGACATGACGTATCTCTAAATCTTGAGCTAATATAAAAAAGATAATTTATTAGGTTTTAGCACACCAAACATAGTAAGATTTAGTAGATTTTATTTTAGATATATTTTGGCTGTTGTTCTGTGTAATAGATATGTATTATGCAAATAACCAAAGGGGGTTGATTTTAAAATAAATCAAGAAATTCACCCACAAACAGTCAACTCTTTCATATAATTTCTTTTTTAGCCATCGCTTTGCTTTTGTGAATGGTTGAAAATAAAAACCAATTTACTCAAAAGAATTGAATTAAAAGATCTTGGAATGCCATTTGGACATTCAAGAAATCGATAACTCGAAAAGTACCGTCTGTTGGAAAACGATTTTGTGGCCCGATAACAACTTTTACCGATAAAGTATATACATATGTTACAGCCAAATATCGGGCACGAACAAGTGTTCCAAAGCAAACCTGATTTTTTTTTACACATTGCAATGCCACACCATATTTGGAAAATATTGTAGGTGAATTTCTGACTCACCAAAATGCCAAATAATACAAATTTCATATCATTCTATCCCGATAAAAATAAGTTGAGGACTTCTCGCTCTTAAGGTATAAAACAATTTGACTCGAAATTCCTTTTTTCCGATTTTTGCCTGAAGCCATAAACTAGGACTATTGGTCTGTTTAGAGAAGTTCGAGCAACTTATGTTTCTTGATTCGGTAAAGGCATAGCAAACAAATAATTAGTGATATTATCTAGACCGGTAAGAACAGATTTATTGCTAGCTTAACTATTTGGATCCGGGCCGACTATAACAAGGAACAATTTTCCAAAAGAAGGAATCACAATATTTGATAAAGATCTCAATTTTTGTGGGAAACAATAATATTAGTGCTTAAAAGTACGAAATTTTACCATCATAATCACGTATTGTAAAATTGTAAGTCTTCGAGGTTGTCTATGTATTTTTTTAACAATTAAGGTTGCAATTTTATGTTCTAGTATTTCAGTTTCCTGATTGACAGTAAATGATCGTAATTACAAGCCATTTGAAATTCTCATTTAACCAAAACATGTTTAAATTTTGTTTTGAATATTTTTTGAAACAATTTTCCCAAATCAAGATTTTCCGGAACTATTATTATGTATTTTCGATATTATCGTAAAGTAAAACGTTTACTTGTGAATGTTTCGGACTTTACCTGACTTTAACATTAAAAACTTTTCTTGGAAGCGAATATGTTTGAATCATAACACAGATTTGAGCTTCTCCAAAATCCTTTCACAAAATGTGAAAAGCCAACAAAATTTTTTTCACACAAATTTGGCTTTTATAGCATAGCAGCAATTCTGAGTTAGTTTTTCCAAGTTTGGTATTAAGAAATAAAACCAGAATTTCAAAACAAAATTTTTTCATTTTAATTAAAAAATGAAGGACAAACAAAAATCCTAGGTTATGTTTTAACTTTATCCAAAATGTAGCGAGTGTTTCCTCCTTCTGATTTTCTTTCCTACTCAGTCAAAATGACAATTTAAACGTCACTAAGATATGTGGCCTCACTCATCAACAAGAACCTGTCTGAGTTGGTTTAGGATTTTGTGAACAGAATCTCTAGACCTAATTGCCTTCTCAATACATCTGAATTATGTACAATAAATAGGATTGAGATCTGGAATATCAGGTGTATATTTTCTGAACCGGGTATTAAAGAGATTGAATCTGTTTTTCTTAGTACGTAGTACGGTTCAATAGGGTATCTCTTTACTTTTTAATATTTCTTTATACGGCTTGATTTTGCAATTGTGGAAAAAACAAACCTCAATGTTTGGAAAAAAATTGAGGAACTTACTTTTTGTTTCTTTGATTTTCTATTTTTCGTGCACCTGGGTCTATTTTAGTCTATGGTTGTGTGTTGAACGAAGTTACAAAATTGCGTATTTCCGAAAGAGAACAAATTGGCTGGCTCTAATACGATAGAGAGAATTTAACTGTTTTATCCATAGCATAGAAGCCGAAATTGACCCGTACCTAGCTAGCTTTCCAACTGTGTTTATAACGAAATTGGTAAATTCTATAGGTGGTCAGCCCAGCGAATGTTTTTACACCAATCGTTTTTAATGTCTGTCGAAGCATTTTTTAATTATTGATGCGGGACCGCAGAGTAGTATTTAAAACTATAATGTGATTTTCTACTTACACACACCTGATTTTAATTTTAAATGGACCTTTTTAAGGTTTAAAAGATCAGTTTCAGGTGTGCAAGTGGAAATGACGTGAGAAATAAAACAAAGATTTATAGTACCTATATACATTTACACAGGGGCAATTAATGATCAATTGATCGGTGCCATATCGGTATAGTTCATCACGTTACAAAAGTAACTTTTTCCCATCAACTAAATTTCAGGGCTTGAACTCGATTCAATTATTTCTTTCTTCAACTTTTGTTTAATTTGTGAAGAAACTCAACTGTTTACGGCTTTTGGAATACGGTAAAATTTCTGAAATATTACTGTGTTAAGTATTTGGATTAATATTAATTTTATGTTGTGCGCAAGTCGTATATAGTACCTAGGTAAGTGAAATTTTGCATTAAAACTTCTATAAGATTCTTTCGGCTTTTTATAGACACAATATATTAATAATATGTAATGGCATTCACAACATTTTCGACTTGTTAATCCGAAAAATAAAGAGGCTAGTCATTTATAATATATCTATCAAAAAAAGTAGAAATATCAAAATCCCCCCCGTACTTTAACCCGAGACTGAGAGTCAATACAAAATGTATAAAATTAATTATTTTTCTTCAGAATTTAATTCAGAAAGATTTATAAATAGTTTACAATTAAAGCTAAATTTTAAAGTTTGACCAATTCTAAGTTTGCGTTAAGTACCTCCGAGTGTCGCTACATCGTTCGAATAGAGATTTCTTCAGATTGGCGATAATAATAATGCACACACTGCTTAGTGTAATTTTCAAAATTTGGTTTTAACGTGGTTATTATCAAAATAAAAAATTTCCAAATTTTTGGAAGAAAAATTTCAAGATTTTTCATACAGTTTACCGTTCATTTTGCTCATTTTTAATGTCTACAATAAAACTCCTTACTGCTTTCATTTCATAACACATTAAATTCATTTCCAGCAACATTACAGTACAATAGTAATGTCTAATATGTATTTACAATATCATCAACTGCAGACATTTAATTTATTTTCATTTCATAAACAAAATATTTAAAGAATGAAAATCACATTTTCAATAAATCTCCATCCCGATTCTTGTGTTATCTTGAGAAAAAATAGTTTTCCTATTATTTATTTCGTTGGAATATTCAATTAAAATTACCATGTACATATTTTGCTCTGTACTCTGTTGTGGTCGTAAATATTAGTAGAACGAGATTTTACTGTGAAAAATTCAATATTTTATTTCTATTTCAGTTTATTTCAATTATCGTTTTCCAGATTTTAGTTAGATTAAGTAATTTTCAATTGTAATGTCTTGTTGAAATTGCATTGTGATAACAAAAAGTATTTTTAACCCATATTCGATTAGTGGGATTTGTTTTGCATACTTTTTTTTTAACATTATGAATGTTTTGTGGTCCAATCTTGTACAAATACATATTCATTACCCATATTTTTCACACTCCAATTATGTTTAAATATTTACGATTCATTCCTATTTGTGTTACTTATGGTATACACATACACGATATACCTATTCATATTTCATTCACATACACGTAAGTTTGAGCTTATTTGTAAATTCTAACAAAAACATATTTTAATTACAGTTTTAAAATCCAAATTACTTTATAACACATAAGTAAATAAACAACCTGATTTCAACTAAATACTTTGGCTTCCATTGTGTTAACATGTTTTCTAGTCTCTTCAAATTGTATACAAATATCCTAATTTGTTTTTATTGACATTTTCACTAAGCAATGGCCTAATTAATGTTATATGACACTCAAATACATACAATACAATGAACTTTGCTAATATGGATATTAAGAAATCATTTTTTAATTAAAAATTTCATAACATTTTTTATGATGCTTCGATTTTATTAATTTATTGTACATACAACAAATAAATATGTACATATAATTGAATCGATAAACGTTACGACTTTATGAGGAAGTAAAATATGTAATTATTGCATTATAACCAACCATTCGCGATGGATGGTTTGTATATTGCGCTTTTTTATGCTTGTGCTACAAATGTGCATTTCTAATTGCTTTGCTCGTTTAATTTGCGGAAATCCATGCTGGTTGTGGTGGTATATTTTCTCGAAAAATTGAAAGTCCAGTAATTTGTATGTTGTGCAAAATCGAGCTTCTACTTACAAAACCAGATAAAAGACGGCCACTTTTCGTTCTTGAAGGGTTGAACGGTATTAAAGCGATATTGTTTGGCCACTATCAAGTTTTAATAAATCACACAATTTTTGGGAAAATTTAGTTGGGTTTGGGTATATATTAACGTTAAGTTGAATAAAATTTCTAAATATGTAAAAAATAGAGAGTAGTATAGGAAAAATGACCACCGACCAACAGGAGTGAATTTAGAAATTTTAAGTTAATTTAAGATTAAAATTATTAAATATTTTTTTTTCAAAACAGTGTTAAATTTATGTCTTAACCGATTTTATAAATATCATAGCTTGAAAATGTAAAAATTACATAACCATATCGTGCCATCAGAAAGTTTGTGTGTAGTTGACAAAAATCGATTTTTCGTATTTATTACTACCTTTAAGCCTCTTTTGTGGTTAATAGCATGCGATTATTCCCGAGATTAGACCGATCTGTGAACTAAAATCAATCAAACTTTGGCTGAACCAATATCAGTACAATAACAGTGAAATCATGATTAAATAAATAAAAAATGGAAAATAAACGGAAATAAGGACATTTCACTTGTGTTTCCCAGATGAAATTATGAAATAGGAAGAGTATCGGTTTGATTAGTTTCTTGCGAATGGATTCGAACCAAAAAGCATTTGTAAAGTGAACGTCAAAATCAATAAGCACAAAAATTTGATTTTTTTACAACAATCCAAATTTTTTTGGCGGCAGTGTAGGAAAACATAATAAATCGTCTGATTATGTTTCCCCTAAAAATTATCAAATTTCATCCGCAACAATATATATTGTAATATACATTTCCATAATGTACCCATTGTAGAATATTAAAATAATAAATAGAAACGCGACAATCTATGTATAAACATTTCTAATGTAATTGATATTTACATATGAAGTCTATTAAAATATTTGTAGACTGCCATTCACCCTTTGTTATAAAATCAAAACATAAGTGCTTAAGTAATAAACACAAATATTAGGTCGTTAAAAAATTGTTTTGATTTAAATAAAGTAAAATAAAACTGTTGATTAGTCAACGAAAGCGATCTAACTGCGCACTGAGCCCAACACATTTTAAATTCTGGATTCTTTTCCTGGCAACTGTAACATATTGCCTGAATATACACATTAATAATAGTCACACCTCTATAACTACTATTTATAGTTCATAAACTTTATGAAACAGAACAAAAAACTATTAATTATATAATTTTTTTATGTGTTTGTTGGTGATTCATTTTTGTGCGATTTATCGATTCGTATACAGCCAATTGAAAGGTTAAAATGTTAGTTTTTTTTATTAAAAACTACTGTGTTGGGAGAGTTTTTTTTATTGTAATTTTAACGTAATATTGAATTCAATGTGGGACTTTCTAATTGTTTGCCTTTTGTTCTAAATATGCCTCACGAGTTCAACACGATATAATTAAATCAAAAAAAAAATGTTGTTGAAATATTTACAGAACAAAAATTCGTATTCACAAAGCTCTGCTCCATTAATAAAAAAAATCTTATAAATATTCTAATACTTACTCATACATTTGACGCACAGCTATTAAATCATTTGGTTGACCAAAAACAAAAATTTAAATAAAAATCCTTTTGTAGTACCATAGTTCGTTGATATTACACCGGGACTCTTTCTAACCCATATTTCACATCATTTTATGTTTAAAGATTAATATTTTGAAATTAACCTGTAAAAATACATATGTTGGTTGGATTAGGGTTAAACATTTTATTTAGGTCTCAGTATTCAATGTAATGTAAATATAATATAAATTAGCGGCCACAAGCAAAAACTACAATTATATTAACAAAAATATCAATTTTCATTTACAAAAAAAATATTGTTGAATTGTAATTTTTTCAGATGCTCAATGAATAATTTTGTTGTTCTTGCATGAAGTGTTAGATGTGACACTGAATGGATAAATACATATTTATTTTGATGACAAACACTAATTAATGATTCAAACGAAAAGTTTGATTTTGTAATAGTTAAACAGGGTGCTTGTGCCGCCAAAACAAATTTTAAGCCATCATTCAGTATGCCAACAAAGCAAACCATATTTGAAGCATGACTAATTTGGCCGATCAATATCAATCCCCCAAGTACCTTTCGTTTCAACTAAATGACCGTGAACAAATCAAATTCAATTGAATTTTATCGTTTCTATTAATTGATAATAAAATTTAAAATTGGATTAGTTAATATAATTTATCGCGATTTAATCATCTATGTACATACAGCTAAGTAACAAATCTAATCTAGGTTGGGACCTTTCATAAAATAATCTAAGATTTTAAAATTGATTCTAATCTAAACCCCCTTTCGATTATCTTTCGACAAAATTATTCGAGCAACAACGGCATTTTTTGTATTGGAATAAATTTGTACGTATTATAATAATGGTGGTGATCCATTATTATTTGGTTTCGCTGTGTCTTTATCACGTGATAATGTTAAACTCTAAAACAATTTTTAAAAAATTTAAATAATTTAAAACACAAAATTTTATTGTTACACAAGTTACAAAAAATGTGTTTTCCTTTCTTTATCGTGATATATGTTAAAATTGTTATGGCCGGTTTCGAGCTTCCTTCGTTCTTCGTCAGTATACTTGTACAACTAAATAATTATTTTGTATAAATTGTGATGGAAATTATTTTCCTATTTCTTCTATAACCATGTCATATATTTTGTTATTTACAAAGTTAGTTTGATCATTAAGAATTAATGGATTGTGGCGCTGTTGATAAATTTGAAATTCTTTCACTCGATCCATAAAGTTGCCCTTGCTATATCTGTGTAGAATTTGTAGGTTGGTGTCTTAATTAATGTATGTGTGGCCATCTTCCGCTAAATGTTGTGCGCAATTCGATTTATATTTATTCCGCACTTGTTTAAGTGTCGTCTGTGTGATCTTTAAACCGTACTGCAAACGACCGTCCCGTTTGGCCAATATAAAATTTTCCACAAACACTACATGACAGTCGAACGAAATAAATTTGTCCAACCTAAGTTTATATGCCTGTATGTAATATTGCACGGAAATATATTTTTTTTATTAACAAAATTTTTAATTGCAAAATAATTAATTTAATTTTGAATCATAATTCAATTACCATTCCAAGGTTTGCCAAATAAATCGGAATTGTTAAATCGAGCATAATATTTTTTTGTTCTGTACGATGATGCCCTCTAGAAGATTAGAACATGGAAAGAAATTAAAATGGCTATGTAGACGATCAAATCTAAGGGTAGGCATTCCAATTAAAGAGAATTAAAAAGAAAATGAAAAACCACTTATCGATGACTTATTGCGAATAGGGCGTAACATCAAATTTTCAAAAATTGTGTTCTTCGATTAAAACGATAGATAGAGTTGGTTTACGTAGTATAATTTAAGACAAATATTAGTTTCTTTTAAAAAAGACACAGTTTTTTATTAAAAACGTCATCATTCATGATGGTTTAATTTAAATCGTATTTTACTTTAAATATAAAGTTTTTTCTCCCTTGTTTAAAATTTACAAAATGCGACTTACGCCCGATTCGAAATAAGCCATCGTTATGTTGGTATAAATGTTTTATTATGAAATTATTTATTTAATTTATAAATTCAAGTTGCACAAATAATATTGAGCCAAAAAGTTATTTGTATAAATTTCACTAAATACACATACTTTTACGATGAGCGAAATTATCAAGAATTTTGCAAGTTCAGTTTCGATCTGAATGAGAATTACGAAAAATTTAATTTTTTCTGTCAATCTCATCAGGCTATAGCGACTGAATCCTAATTACACTTTTGATTACTTTCTATATATAGAAAGCAACCATGTAGTTAAGTATTAGCGAATTATACGCAACCCATACTTAAACTCTTAATAATTTCAATTTTCTTTTTTTAACACATAAATACGATTTCTGTTTGAAATATAATTTCGCTTGTCGTAAAAAATAATTATCTGGCTCTCTACCGAAAGAACCTTATATTTCAAATACATTCGCATGTGACAATTTATATAACAAATTATTTAGGATTTATTAGGTTCTAACGGAGGTGAATGTACTGTTTTGTATATTTTCTATAACAGACATATGAAGCCTTAGGGCAAAGTAAAATAAATGATCTACACATTACAGTTACATAAACGATGAGCATATGTAGTTGAAAAATAAACAATATAAAGGAAATAGGAATATCTTTTTATAAGAGGCAAATATGTATAAATCTTTCGTCTTTTAATATTGGTTTGGTCATAAAGTTCGTTCGTATTTTTAAAAAATTAATAATTCAATTAAATTTATGACCTTAATTTCTCGAGTAAAAAACGCATAAATGCCACTCATTATTACCTTCCCAATATTTTATAAACTCATATTATTTTAAATCTTAATCAAAATCAATTTAATTAGGTTATCATTAATACCTCCCCCCATACTAACTTCCGAAATATTTGAAACCCTGACAATATGTATTCGTGACATTACGATGTAGAAACCGTTTTTTGTGGCTTCTTTTTTTTTATTTGTCCTCCTATTACGTTAATTTCATGAATTATTTAATGTTTTGTAGAATAAAAACACATTTTTACAATAATGGCATTTATTTTGTCTGAGGGATTAAGAAAGAAGAACAAACAAAAAACTAATGATGAATATTTTTAATTATTAACGAATTAGTTTGGATCCTTTTTACCCCTTGTTTTATTTGTAAATACTCGTAATATGTAAGTCTTTATAACGATATGTACTTTTTTTTTTTTAAATATTTTCAGGGTACTAAACTATGGATTATTATGGAATACCTTGGGGGTGGATCCGCCTTAGATCTAATGAAGGCGGGGTCGTTCGAAGAAATGCATATAGCAATTATATTACGTGAAGTATTAAAAGGCTTAGATTATTTACATTCAGAACGTAAATTACATAGAGATATTAAGGCTGCTAATGTGTTACTAAGTGAAATGGGTGATGTTAAGTTAGCTGATTTTGGTGTTGCGGGCCAATTAACAAATACAACATCGAAACGAAATACATTTGTTGGAACGCCATTTTGGATGGCACCCGAAGTCATAAAGCAATCAATGTATGATTCGAAGGCAGATATATGGTCACTTGGTATTACAGCAATTGAATTAGCTAAAGGTGAACCTCCAAATTCGGAATTACATCCGATGAGAGTGCTATTTTTAATACCAAAAAATAATCCACCACAATTAACTGGAAATTATACAAAACCGTTTAAAGATTTTGTTGAAGCTTGTCTAAATAAGGATCCAGAAAACGTAAGGAATCGTAAAGTTTTATGTGATTCCATGTAAATATTTTTAAGATTTATTTCTAATTTCCAGAGGCCGACAGCAAAAGAATTATTAAAATTTCCATTTATAAAAAAAGCAAAAAAGAATTCCTATCTAATTGATTTAATCGATCGATATAAAAAATGGAAAACTCAAAAGGGTGAGGAGAGTGAAACTGAATCGGAAAATTCAGATTCGTAAGTTTAGAGAGTAAAATCGTAATTATTTGTAATTGTATATTAATAAGAATTCTATTTTATAGAGAGGATTCAAAACAAGACACTGATTTTGATGAGCCATGGATAATGACAGTCAAAGGTTTACATTACAATAATTTTAATAAACAAAATAGTTCGTTAGACGAAACATTAAGTCCTCTATTAAAACATAATGGTACAAATAATTCACCATCTAGAGATTTAAATTTAAATCATTATAAATCAAATCAATCGTCAAGACCATCGTCAACTACACCGCCATCTACAAATCAATCAACGCCTTCCCATAATATAGACAATCGAAAAGAATCACGTGAACGTGACTTAGCAATTTCACAATCGCAAATGTCCTCAAACCAATTACGCGAAAAAGAACGGAAAGATGAGCGGGAAAATGAACGACAACGTGACCAGGAACGCGAACGACAGCGAGAGATAGAACGTGCCGAACGGGAGAAAGAAAAAATCGAAGCCAAAGAAGTGAGGGAGAGACGATTATCAAAAGATGGTGCAAATTCGTTAGATCATCGGGGTGATAATAGTTTAAATACGGAGGAGAAACGAAGTAGTTTACGACGGGAACAACGGGAGAAGGATAAAGAAATTTCACATAATGGGAATGCAAATTCAGGCAGCAGTATTACAAACATCACAAACGCTAAAAATGGTAGTCGCATCAATAGTCCTTGTTTAAATAATTTAATATTTCCGTTATTATCAGAGGTAAGAAACGAGAAATTCGACCATTCTAATGAAAAAAAAAAAAAAAAATTCATCACAAATATTTTGATTTGATTTTCTCTATAGATACAAAGAAAGTATCACTATTCTGGTAAAAATCAAAGTAATTTAGATGTTGTTGATTTACGTGCCAGTTTTGAATTTGCAGAGAAAAGTTGTCCCGGTGTTAGTGATTTATTTGTTAAGGAAATCATACATAAATTGGTTCCTGGATTTTCAGAAACCCGAATTAATACGCTTATGGAAAAGGTGACGAGGTAAGTTGAAATTTTTGATAAGATAATAAAATAATTTACGTTTCTTTTTAACTAAACAAAAAGACAATAAAATTTAAACATTTTCATGTCGTTTACCTTAAGTGGACATACGAAATCTATAACACGGAATAGTCGCGTAAAATTTTTATTGTTTTTAATGATTAATTACCTAATCAAAAAAAAAATAATAATAATAATTTTCGGTTGAGATAAAAATTTAAACACTAAACACAATTTATATTTAATTATTTATGGTTACAAATTTAATCATTTGTTATGACGCTCTTAAATTTTTTTCGAAAACGAATTATTTATTTCAGAACCACTTAAGATACAATTATTTTGATTTTGTCTTCTCTGGTACAAATTTTGTTACAAATTTTAGATTATAGTCGTGTTATCAAGGGATGTAAGTAATGAAAGGTTTATAAAAAAAATTTGAGAAAGGGCAAAATTATTTTTTGAGATGGATTACTTTTATACAATAGAAACACGCGATACACTCCAACAACAGCAGTAACTGGCAGAAAATAATTTAAAAAGAAAAGAGTTTAAAAGCTCGTGCTTGTTTGCTAAATAATCGATGCAATTAATTTATTTTTCTATATCAAGATGTATTAGGTTAAATCGCATTTTTTTACTCGCAGATTAATGTCTTTAAAGAAATGTTTACTAAATTTCACCCTACTCAAATATGTATTTGAATTCCATTGACATAACCGGAAGATATTTATGTAGCTAATCGTTTATCTGAATTTATTCAAAAGCCTATCACAAAAATGATAATTTTCCGTATCTTTGAACGACAACAATATAATTGCCGATCATGCATGCTTGGGTTAATAATATATTAGGTAAAAAATTGTATTCAATTCTATTGAGACTAAAAATAAAATTCTGCTAACAAGTAAAATTTATTTTATTTGAGAAAAATAAAAAATGAAAATAAAAGAAAAATAATAAGTCACAATTTCGGAGAATTGAATTATGAAAAAATTAATTGGAAATAGATAGGCTTCGAAAATATTGCTTATTCGAGAAAATTACGAAGGCATTTTGATAACAGAAAATCGATTGTTATTTACGTTTACCTTTTTGGAAGCTGAATGTTAGATTATGATATGGCGTCATCACTCCATAAAATATCACTCAACCTAATTACATAATAAATTACCATGCAAACTATTTTTTTTTTATTCAAATTCAGATGGAACAATAAGATTGATTTAGGCAAATTTTTCAAGAAAAATTTTAATTGATAAATCAATGAATTTTCTTTTTGAACTAACGAATTGTAGAATATAATACAACGAACCAATTTTAGTTTAATTTATAGAAAATTGAACAAAACTGATTATTCAGTAAAACCATTTTTATTCCTAAAACCTTAAATATTTTAAACTAATTGCTTTTCTTGCGTCTTTAATTGATACTTGTGTTAATTATCATTTATTTGTTGAGCAAAATTTGATTGGAATATAACAGACAGGGAAAATATTCTATCTGTTATTCTAAAAATATTCGAAGTGAACACGAATAGGTGCTACGAAAGTTGTTATATAGTAACGGAATTTTTTTCCGGCATTTTGGAATCATACATAAGAGACAGGCTGCCAAAATTACAGTATTTTTTTTATACTAAATACAATTTTGTTTTACGCAGGCACTTGACCGAAAAGGTCGCTGGATAAATTTAATTTTTCTTCATTTGTAATTAAAAATTTTAAAAAATAGTTTGTTTGTCTTGGAGCAAATAATTTAGTGCTTGCAAAATAAAAGTTTCGCTTTGTGAATAATTTTTAAACGACTAGCTATATTTAGAGAGTTAGAATGAAAATCGGAAGTCTTGAAAATTATGGAGTAAATAAAGTAACTATGTATTTGAAAGCACATTTTCAAAATTTGCCTCTTTCTCGTATGAGTATAATTAAGTAAATTATGCAGGCATTTTAATTTGAAAATTTTTATTTTATTCTTAATTTTTAATGAGATTGACATATTTTTTCTACAAAATGGAATCATCACGGTTTAATGAGACGAAATAATCTGTTGAATTATTTTTCAATGGTAAATTACGTTAAATTTATTTTATGGGAGTTACATCAATAAAAAATATATTATTATCTTCATAGAACAATGGGATCTTAAAATTATAATTGAAATCGTTTAAAAATATTTGATAAATATAGTTGTTATTGATTTGTTTAAAAACATTTGTTATTTCAAAATACTGGTAGATCCATATTTTAATTCGCTTAGGTCAAAGACTTATATACTTGATTAAATTTTTGTGATATAAATAAATATTGCCAAATAATGTTAGACATTTTTATTGCTGTTCCACCAATAATTTTTCCGACTTGAAAATGCAATTTTTTTGTTTTGTTTATTTTTTCATTATAACACTATGCTGTATTTGTTTGCTTGCTTCGGTGAAATGAACCATTCACCCCAAAAATTAAACTTATTTTTCACCGTACATTTTTTTTTTGTGTATTTTCAGAGACAAAGTATGAGACAAGTTTATCTACTAACAACATTAAGAGAATGAAATATAATGTCTTCACTTAAATTTGGTGGTAGAGATTTTGTTGTTTAATTTTGTTTTAATGTAATAAGTAATAATGAAAAAATATTACAAATTAAATAAATAATGAATTATAGAAGTACATATATATAAATATATAAAAAAAATAATTATCTAGAAATTATAACATAATAAAAATTTAAAAATATTGATGAACTTTATTTGTTATAAATATCTATATTTTATCAAATTTTATTTAGTTAGAATGAAATAAATAAATAATTTAATTTAAACAATAACAGAAACAAAAATCAATAATTATTTTAGGTATATATAAAATTATGTATTAATTAAATAAACAAAATAAAATATGAAGAAAAAAAACATTGTATATTTATAAATAAACGAAACAGAAATAAAATATTTTGTTTATTTAATTTATTTCAATATAAACTAAATAAATAATATTAGAAACAGACGTTGAAATGTACATAAATTAATAAAAAAGTATTTGTTTTTTTTTTTATTATATGATTTTTCTCTTCTTGTTTTTAATGAATTTTTATTATGTATAATTAATAAAAAAAACAAATTTCCAAACTAAATAATAAAAGAGCGATAGAAGAAAGGCACCATATATTTTTTGTTATTAATTAAAATTTTGTTGATTTTTAGTTTTTTTTTTTAAATACATATTATATTATTTTTTATTTTATACGTTTGTTTGCCTTTAAAAAAAATACTTTTTTTTAATTTCGTTTTAGAACAACAACATACAAAAAAATTAATTAAATAAATCATTTTTATCAAATAATTTTGTTATTTATTTTAGTTAATTTTAAATTATTATTTTATTTTATTATTAATTTTCTTTTTGTCAAAATAAAAATAAATAAATTGAAATATATTTATATTTTAAATTAATTTGGTTTTTTTTTGTAACTTTCAAGTGTTTTTAAAAAAATTATAAAATATCAAAAATAAGTATGTACGTACAATAACTAAAATAGAAGTTTACTTTAATTCATGGTTTCACATAGATATGACATAGACAACATAGTAGGTCCTTTTCTCGGATAAGTGTTTTAAGTATTTTATGATGTGTTTTTTAAGCAGTCGTGATGAATAGCTTTTGATGTGAAGAAATTTAGATCAATAGCCCGAAGAAATGTTTGAACCATATTTGAATAAATGTAGAAATCTAGTTCGTGTTTAGTGCATGATACGATTTGATCAACTTCAATTTAATAATGTGTCACATTCTATACTAGAAAATTTAAATTTACAATTAACAATGCAACCAGAACTTCTACTAAATCCACGGTTTCTTCAACTAACTGATTTACCCAGAATATGTACTACAAAATTTGCTCAACTTAAAACAATTAAAATTAAATAAATTTATTACTAAAAAAATTATTTTATTATGATTTTATTTAAAAAATAACAATATTAACAAATATAAAAAAATGCTGTATTGTTATAGTTAGAAATAAAAATAAATAAAAATATATAATCCAAAATAATTATATAGCAAATATTTAAAACTAACAAAAAAAAGAGTTAATTGTTAAAAAAATTGTTCATTTGTAAATAGAATAACAAGACAAATATTTAATTAATTGAATTAAATAAAACTGAAAAAAATATATATTTTTTCCAATAATTATAAAAATAATACAAGTTTTTTCTGCTGTTTCATTTAAACTTTTTGGAACTTTTAAAGAAACTTTGAGATTTTTAATTACAATAATTTTAGTTTTTTGTTTTAATTTCATTAGACAGTGTTGTTTACTTTTATAAAAAAAAAAATGTAATTTAATTATTTATTTCTATTTATGTATTAATCATGTTGATAATAATGGGGTTGACGTTGGACGAGCTTTACCAACCCACAAACGTTTTTTTTAATTTTCGGTAAGTATTATTTTGAATCTAACTCAGCCAGAATACAAGCATTTTTGATATCTTAATACTTACTACAAACGTAATGTATATTGGTAGATACCATACCTCCTGTTTTCAGTTTCCGTATTGCGTGAAAATGTAGAACATTAATCCACTGTATAAAACCCAATTATATGTAAATTTTATATTTTTATAACGAAAAATCTAAAAATAGTCCATTTAATTCAAAATCAAGAGGCTTTTTGTGTGTCATGTAACTCGTAAAGTGTATTTAAATTAAATAAAAAAAAATAAGAAGAATACAGAAAGAAAAATATTTTTATTGAATAAGGAAAAAGGAAAATACAAATTTAATGGTAACAACAACGACAACCTTGAAATGAATGAATTGTAAAAATTATATTTTAAATAATAATTTAGTAAGGTGTTTATCAGAGCTTAAATTTTCTGTTTATTTGATATAATTACCCAGTATGTGTGATTTATTTTATCTACCCCAAAAATAGGTTGATAACTTTACATTTGCCATATTTCATTATTTACCGCAATATAATATATCATCACAAAAATTCACATATTATCATAACCAGAACATACGTAGGCACATATTTCTTTAGTATAGTATGTTATGTACTGAAGTTCGCATAATAAGTTTAGAAAAAAGTTTTTGATATCAAACATAAAATTTATGTATGTATTTTAAATTATAAACCCCACATTTTTTACAACAAATATGTGGCCCATTTTCTTATCAAGACCGTCTTACAAATTAAATTTTTGTAGATACGACACAACATTTTTACTGTGCATATTTAATTTTAATAGAGGAGGTTGTATAATTAAAATGAATTCAAAACTTGCTTGTTAAGTATTGAGGATTTATACAAAACGTTTAAAAAAAAATTCTAGAAAGATTTAAGACAAATCCATTACATAAGACAGCTTGCACTTTCAAATTACGAGCGCAAATCCTGATGTTGCAGCCACGCGCAATCTCAGTCATTAATTTCTGTTATTTTAAAATATAATACAAGGTAATTAGTTCTGTTAAAAAGTGCTATTTTAATATAATTTTGAGGTTTACTGAATTAAGGCTTTTTGCACTTATTTAAAAATCTTACCTAAATAATCAATGTTCCGAGAAAACAATTTGTCCGAACGAAATTTAAAATTTTGTGATACAACAAGTATTTGAGTCTGTAAAGCGTTCAGCGTGCTTTAAAAATCTAAAATGTTTATCCCGCGAAGTTTTCAAAACTCGTTTGCAAGTTAATGTTGTAAACAAGCTAAATTTTACCATCTACATAGTTTTATAATCAGCGTAGATAAGACTAAATTTTTAACAATTGAGAAGCTGCAGTGCGTCGTAGTAATCAATTTGTTTAATACTAATTTGATGATATAAACCTGGCAATTTTACTAGGGAAGAGGGCTTTATCGTTGAATAATTCAATTGAAGCCTATTATTACAAAGAGTAGGAGGCATCATTTGGCCACCAGACGCGATTTGTTATACCATTCAGACATACTTTCGTGTTGACTTACTTTGGGTTTTATCTTCGTCACTGATAAATTTGAGCTTTGATTTTGAGATTTAAATTTTGGTGGTTCATTTCAAAGGCTACCAAACTATTATTACTGCGGGGCCTCATCCTACCTCTAAAAGGCCCTGCTCAGTCATATCCTTTTCAGAAAATATAGACATGACCTATTCTAACTTAAGATGTGGCTAACTTTTTCAAAATGGCATATAACAACATTTGAAATTTACTCGTGAACCGCATATCGTAAAAATATCAAAATACGAAAGAATCAATCGTGTGAATTTGGTTCAAATTTGATACATACAGTACATAAATAAAAATACCTAGATGAGTCCAAATAACATAAAAAATTAGAAAACCTGCAATATTTGTAATTCATAAAAACTGACGAAAACCCAATAGTAATATATAGAGCACCTAAATATCTTGTATTGCTTCAATCATTCGCGAATGCCACGAATCCTGGAAATTAGTTCTTGAATGGCGATTTGAGGGATTAGGTCCCACTCATCTTTTAGTACTGTTAACCTTCCGTTACCAATAAACTTAAGCTCCGTTCCCACTTCAAAGGAAACTCCCACCCAAACCATGATCGTGTTTGGAAATAGTTATCCGCTTCTTTCTTCTAAATACTTGATGAGTTGATTTGAGTTGAAAGTGGTTCGAATTATTATGCCATAGCTTTTTTATGAAATTTATTTCAGTCAAACGGTTTAGGGAATATTCTTTTACTCATAATAAATAGGCTATCAAAAAATGAAATTAAAAAAAATCGAATTTTCGGATCAAGTTTCATGAGTTGTAGCGGTCCCTTGGGCAACCTGATCTTGGCCTAGAGAGCTGTTGGGTTTCGCAAAATCGAATTATTGTGGCAGTATATCGAATGATACGACCATCGTTTGCTAAAGCCACAGTAATATCTACACAAGACTTATTTGTACTTTGGACTAACTCCCTATTGCGGCCCAAGAGGCATTCACATTTGAAAACTTTGATAAGCGTCATGCTTTAGAAAAGGTATCAAAATCTCAACCGCATATTTGGCTTAGGCCTACATCCATATTTTCTGAAACAAATTTTATTGATCTTGAAATCAGTTTTCGTTTGAAAATTCCAAGTATGTACCACAGTTTCAAAAATATTCACATTAAAAAAAAAAAAAAAAAAATATACAGTGAATGTTTTTGAAATTCGGACACTCAGTATATTAAAGTTAAATTTAAAATAAAATAGTTTAAAATTAATTTTTATTTCTGTGTTTATTTTGATTATGATTCATTATAATAAAAATTAATTTATTTCAATAAACAAAAAAATAAATTTAAAATTAAACTTCAGTGTAATTAAAAACTAAATAGGTATTTGTTTTGGGTTTCATGATTATTTAATATTCGGACAAACTACTAATTTTTAAACGAAAGGTGTCTCACAAATTACCCCACTACTTTTTTCCATTTTTAGGCACTTGGCGAAATACACTTAGTACACACATTTTTAAATTTTTGTAAAAACACTTGTTAAATATTTCGCAATATTATAAAAGGATTAAAAAATCACTCGATCGATTTCGGCTTGTTAGGCCATCATCAGGAGTATCTACTAAACTGTCGAGTGATTTTTTAATCCTTTTGTAATTTTGCGAAATATTTAAGTGTTTTAAAAAAAATTTAAAAATGGGTGTATTTTTCCATTGTTTTCATTCTTCGCAATAAATTAAGTAACCAGGTAGATTCATCACATAAGTTTTATTTTTTAATAATTACTTACTTAGTGTAACCCTGTAAAATATGCAACATTCATTTATACTATTTAGATGGGTCGAAAAAACAAAATACTAAATTTGACCAAAGGCAGCTAGTTATTTTTCAATATGAAAAAAAAATCAACTCGGACTATTGGTGAAGTCGGATTTATGATTGCCTTCGTTCCTTCGGTTTAAATTTGTTTTTAATCAATCGTATTCCTTGAAAATTACGTTATTTTTCGTTCCTGTTCCTGTGATTGAACGAAGGCAACCATAAATCCGCCTTGGGCCTTGAGCATTAAATATAAGCGGAAGCATAGCCCACGATATCGTAAAACGGTATAAAATCGAACCTAGGGTGACCAAGAGTTATAAATTGCAAAGAGGATTATTGGATACTTGGTCAAATTCGCGAAAACCCAAAAATAAGTGTTCCCAAACCTGCGTTTGAGCTACAAAGGTTATGGAAAATCCGTCTCGCTTGGCAGTCTTAGAAAAATAATAAGAGAACATGGGTACCACGAACGAACCCGAAGGAAAAAACCGTATATCGGTTAAATCAACAGAAAAAAACGTACTGACTTCTGTAATCAGTATAAAACTACAGATGCATTAAGCCTGTATTCCATGAGAAAAATTGACTCACATTCAAAAAAAAACGAAAACAGAAAAATAATCTGATGCCCCATATAAGAGACAAAGACAAAGTTTTTTTTTATTCAAGGCTTTGTCTCTTATATGGAGTATCAGATTATTTTTCTGTTTTCGTTTTTTTTGACTGTGAGTCAATTTTTCCCATGGAATACAGGCTTTATTCTGGAATAGTGTATAAAGTATATATTCTAAATCTACAACATCTTTGGCTTTGATGGAAAAGGCAAAGTATGGTGGAAACCTAACGATAAACTAAATACATATAAAAACATTTAAAACATACTGTGAAATATAGTGGTGGATCTGCCATGGTTTGGGGTTGTATGGCTGTGAGTGGCGTCGGAAATCTTGAGTTTATTGATGGTGTGATGGACAAAAATGTATATTTTGGTATTTGGCGTCGACATTTGAAACAAAGTCCAGTAGACTTAGGAATTTTGGATAAATTTTGTTTCTACCAAGATAACCATCCCAAACACAAGGCTCATGATGTTCACTCGTATTTATTGTATAACTGTCCAAAAGCGTTGGAGACACCACCACAATCACCGGACATGAACGGACTTGAATCCAATTGAAAATCTCTGAGATGAACTGGACCGAAGTGTGCGATAACATAAGATCCGCAGTAAGAGTCAGCTTAAACGCCTATTCGAAGAAAAATGTGGAAAAATTGATTCTTGCGTTACCCAAAAATTGGTGGATTTAATGCCAAGACAATTGGAGGCGGCATTGAAATAAAAAGGCTACTCAACTGTTCGATAAATTTGAAATTTTATAAACAAATTTTGCTGTGTCCGTTCGTTTCGATTCCAGTATTTTTGTATTTTAATCTTACCGATGTGAATGTAAAACGATGTGATATGAATAAAATATTTACCGGCTGCAAGGTCTCTGCAGCTGCCCTTTCTTCGAGCGCTTTAGTCACGTATTCTCTTGCAAGGGTTTCAGCATTTTATTTTAATCTTTTCGCCGAGTTTTATTGTGTTAGCCAGCGTAATCATAAACTTTTCATTCTTAGAGCACCTTGCATAATTTTCAAGATTTTATAGATAGTTGGAACCTAACGGGTGCGGCAACTTTTAGTTCGCTTTAAAAATGTATATTAAATAAAAATGCAACAAATATTTTCAAATGACCGCCGAGGTGAAAATGAGCTACGTCGGAAAATATGATTTTGGAAATAAGTTTTCATATTTTCCAACGTTGATCAAGGGTTAATCGACTCATTTCGTTCACCGGAAATATAATAATGAAATAAATAGGGCTGAAACCTCACGAGGTGATCAGAACATCGGTCTTTGATGTCTTCAATGGGGATAGCATTCACCTGTGTCATAAAGTTGGTGTGATAGATTTGATAGTACTTATGTTTATTTTAACCAAACATTTATTTACTTATACCACAACAGCCAAACAGGTCAAAAGTTTCAGTAACATGGGTACAGGCATCCAATTTAATACGAAAAATCGTATTCTAGAATTTTATACCGAAAGTAGTGTACAAAATTATATTGATATTTCTAACCACACCATATTCCAGAGCTTTATCCAAAAATTATTTTAGAATTCCATTCCCAACATACATGTCAAATTTGATGATACCCGGTTAAGGAATATAGCCAAGTTCCATCCTACTTGGCCATATTCCACACAAATCGAATATTCCCATTTCCAACACACATGTCAAATTTCATAATAATCGGTTGATAAATAGGCAAGTTCCATCATATAAAAAATTTGTTAACTACTCACTACATCCTAATCTAACCCCAACTCAACTTCAATTCAAGCCACAAATTGACCCCTAACTTAACCTTCAAATCAATTCCAAATTCAATGCCCAATTCAATAATCAAACCAGTATATTATATAAAAAAAATCGTAAATATTTATATAACTAGGTGTTTTGGGTCAATTCGTATGGCAGGTACCCACCCTCTTGACGTACAGTCTCCAGAAGCTTTTCAAATTTCCGCCTCGACCATAGCAACAGATTGGCGAAACAAAATTCAAATCGGACAAGCCGTTCTCGAGATACCATGGGTACAGACATCCAGACAGACGAACGGACATTTTTTTGTTGTTGCTTTTTCGATTCAGGGACTTTCAAAACTTCGAGAAAAGTGGTTTTGGACCAACCAAATTTTTTGTCACTTTTGACAGGATGTCAATACTTTGGTCTTTTTATACCGAAGTTATTTCTGTCACTTGACAGATGAGATTAGAGCTATGAGCGGCAAAATAATCGCTAGTTGAAAAACGCACCAAAAGATGACACACCTATATAATCGTTCGGGTAACACCGGTTTAAATTTCACTTGTGTGTTTTTCAGATCACTAGTGGCGCTTTTTGGAAATTCCAATCGTCAATTTAAAATAGCGCAAAAATCTGGTTCCAAATAGCAATACGAATGCCTCATCCTCAATACTTATTCCAAATAACCAGGATAAAATAAAAGTTTATTCATTTAATTATATGTAGTTAAAGCTACAAAAAGAAGCATCGGAGGCCATTCAACATATAGTTAAAGAATGAAGATAACTATTGCAACGTTGGATGGAATTAGAGTACAAGTTTTTTCTATTTCTTTACAAGTGGACTCATCGAAAGGTTTTAAAATTGGGAGCTATGATCATAATGGTAACATAAATGAGGATGGTGCTTCTCAAAACGCAATATCAGAAAAGAGAGATATATTACGATAATGACTAGTCAAGCGTGTTTGAGGACTAAGTAAGCACTCAATTGCCACACGCACATGCCTATCAAGAAGGATCTGCCTTCAGCCTTCCCTTTCTGCCAAATCTACCCAGAGATGTACAATTGCCCTTATTGGTCGCAGTGCGTAGGGCTTCGATCAGCTCACCCTCCTCGAAACAACTAGAAACAGAAGCAACGGTAATGCTTCGCTATAACATCGACAAAGGAAAGCGTTTTATTGAAATCATACAATAATGACATGGCTTCTCTACAGCAGACTGTAAATTTACGCTAACTAAATTCCGTCAGGTCGATTAGATTTTGTCCATTTTGGAAATTAACGATAAATATAAATTTTCGATCAATCATCCTCAAACAAGTAACCAACATAAATGTCACGCAATATTTTATTTCATACTATACCGAAAATCAATGTTTACGTGATTGATTTCAGTGCGGGAAATGAATCATTACGTCAGAGAACAAAAGTGTCCGGAAAACGAGCTAGATATTACAGTAGAGTAGACTGTAAAACCAAACAAAAAAAAATAACTAAGGTAACTTGATAATTTGAAAATCATTTGTATATGTCCCATATAGTATGAAATAAAACGTTGTACGTTACACGTACGTTAAATGATCGTTACAGTACTCGTTCAAAATTCTGGACTCGGCTCCTTCGTCACCTCGTTCATAAACGTCGAACTCGTACTGTAACAATAACAACTCATTTACCGCCCTTGTGACGTAAATAACTATTAATTTCTCTAAAGGTATAAACAGAACAAGAGCAACAACGACGAGCGTCGACGAAGAAAACAAAAAATATCGCCGCGATATCGCTGTAGTTAACACAACAAAAGCGTCAGCGCATGGCGATAAAAAATTAACAACAAACGACATAACCTAAATCTTGTGTTTTTGGCACATAAATATTATAATTTAATATTGCCAAGTAGACGTTGGTGAGTACAGTTTTTCCCTTTTATTTTGTGGCTGACGCTGCATAGGGATAAAAAGGAAAAGAATAAAAATTGATTGAAAAAAATGGTTAATAATATGACAGCTATCGTATAGCCTACTTAAAAATATAAAAAAATAGTTTGCAACATTGTATCGTCGGCGATAAAATTAGAAATAGATTCTAAAAAAAGTTCGGCGATATTGTCGTCGTCGCCAGCGACATTGGTTCTGTTAGCATCGTATGGTTTCTGTGTATTTTAATTTGACAGGCGTCGTCGCTTGTCGTCGTCGCTCTTGTTCTGTTTATACCTTAGTTTTTTTTCTATAGAGATGATCAGAAAAGCTTTAAACTATTTTCCATGCTTTGTGCTATTTAATTTTTAATGTACCTAATTATTAAATTTATTTACATTCCTTTGTTCTCTTGAAAACATTTTACCTATGTGTTCATTGCAGTATAACAATAAAATGTATTAAACTAAAATAAAGATTTTTCCAACGTTTTTCCTTCATTTTGCATTTTACGTAAGTATTCCTTTTGTTTTCATCCGGCGTCAGGTAAATATCTATGCAGAGCTATTTTTTTTGTATTATAGTAAAAGGAAAAAATTTCGTGTATAACTTTTTTATATAATTATTGTGATAACGGCTTAAATACTTTTTAATTGTTTAAAGTTTTTCAAAAGATTTTCATTTTTATGGTACTTAAATAGATTGGATCTGCTTGCTACTTAAAATTAAACTTAAAGGTTTAATAGTGTTTTGATTTATGTTTAACGCTGATAATGAAGAAATTTCAGCTCGGTGAAGTTTTAATTTTCCGTTGTAATATCGAATGGCTCTTTATAACTATCTCCCTTAAAGCAAAGATATTAATTCAGCTTTATATATACCAAAATCAGTTTAACTCTAATAAAATTATTTTCACATGAAAAATTATTAAATATCGATTTGGAAAAAATGTATAATATTAAAATTAAATTGTGGTGTATGAGAGTTGAAAATCATAAAAATAAAATGTTGCTATTTGGGTTTTCGGTGAAAGTTGAATATATTCACATACATACATACATATTAGTACACAGGTTACTTAATACAAAACGCCGTAATATGAAAACATTAAAAATCTCATCACTACTCATGCATAATGAATAATCTTTTCAATCAAATTATGTACGAACCAAAACACATACAAAAATTCATAATGAAAATGATTATTTATATGTACTTAAATTAAATTAAATAAAATGAAAACAATAAATTTTATTATTGTAACAGTTCCACCGCAACAACAAAACTAAGTAATTTATGCAAACCGCAGAAACGCGTTAATTTGTTGGGAATTCATCCTTTTCACCACTCCAACACATCATCGTTATTTTTAATGATTTTTCCACCCTGTAGCAGGTATCACGGAGTAGGTATGTGAATAAAATATATTTAATAAACTGATTCGAATTAAAAACAAAATTTTAATTATTTTTATTTTTTTTTGCCGAGTTTTAATAATAAATGTTAATTTGATGTGGTGAGGAGGTTTTTTTAGGGACGAAACCGTTTTGATATGTCGACATCTTTAATTAATTAGTCGACGAATTATACTTAAAAATTAAAAACATGTACTATAAATCTTAAATTAAACTAAAACAATAAATTTAATTATTTAATTAAAACAACTTATTTTTATAATTTATTGTTTAAATTTGGAATGGTAAATAGTTGCTACAACTTTGTGTTTTTAAATCTAATTAATAATTAAGGTTAACCCAATAATAAATGGAAAACTTTTATGTAGGTTTATAGTCAATAATAAATGAATATTTGCGTGTTTGGGAATATCTTAACCCAGTTTTAGTTTGCGTATCATGTAGTACATAGTATGTGTAGTTTTCAAATGTATCAATGATAGTTTAGGAGCATTACCTCCAAAAAGTGATAAAATTTTTTTATTTTTTATTATTATATGTATGTATGTTCTGATGTTTAAGCTTAGATAATCTAATCGTACGCTTATCGCTTTTGTCGGAATTTCCGTTCCACACATAATATAAAATTTCAAATCCCACAATTCAATTTTAGACATAATATTATTTCCTTTGGTCAGGCAGCTGTTCCTGCTATTTCTGATCATGATTTGATTTTTGCATCTTATAAATTTTCTCGTACTAGGTAGGGATCAAATTTCTTATACTGTTATTCCAGATTATAAAGCTATCAATCACGAGAGTTTTATAAATAATTTCTTTTCGCTAGATTGGTCTAATGTGTACAACTATTCCGATGTGAATGACATCCTTGATATATTTAAAAAAATCAAATTTTTTACATTTAGATTTAGCTTGTGTACCCCGGAAAGGTATCATTAATAATTGCCCTACTGCACCGTAGTTGAATTCATATATATTAAATTTAATGAAATGTAGGGATTTGGCTCATAAAAAATATAAATTGTCTGGGTTGGATGCTGATTTGGCAGCTTTTAAAATTTTTAGAAATAAAATTGTTAAAGGCATCAATCAAGCCAAACATAAATTTTATTTTGAGAATGCTCATAACTCTAAGACAACGTGGAATAATTTAAAAAAACTAGGTATTTTAAGCTCTACAGGTGATGCAGCCATTGATTTTTCTGCGGAACAAATCTTATCTGGGATTTTTGTAGTTCTGAAAATGATGCATTTGTATTTGATTGCGTTGATGAACTTACAGCGTTGAATGCGATTCGTACAATTAAATCAAATTCGAAAGCTTATGATATGGTAGACTTTAAGGTATTAAAATTACTTATTGACCTATTCCTACCTCTTATAACATTCATCATAAATCAATGTTTGACAAAGTCTGTGTTCCCTGATTTATGGAAGATAGCTTTTATCACACCACTACCTAAAAAGGATGTTATTTCTGGTATTGGTGATATACGTCCAATTAATATTTTGCCTGCTCTATCTAAGGTCTTGGAAAAAGTTATGCAATTGCAGATCCAGGCGCACCTTAATAAATTTAATTTTCTTTGTAAATATCAATCCGGATACAAATCCGGTTGTAGCACTACTACGGCCCTTGTACATATAGTTAATGATCTGTCGTCTACCTTAGACAGTAGAAATTCGATCTTTATTTTGGTGCTCTTAGATTTTTCTAAGGCATTTGATTGTGTTAATCATATCCAGTTGTTACAGAAGCTATATTTGTATTATAATTTTTCCAATTCTGCTATTATGTTGATGCATTCATATTTATGTAATCGTAAGCAGTTTGTGAGGCGTGGTGATGATCATTCTTGTATTGGGGAGATACTTGCTGGAGTGCCTCACGGATCCATATTGGGTCCTTTGGTATTTTATATTTATATAAATGATCTAACATGGTGAATTCTAAATTGTCGGTTTCATCTGTATGCTGACGATTTGCAACTCTATATTGGTGGTAACTTATCAGAATTGAATGAAATTGTCTTGCGACTTAATTCTGACCTTAGAAATATTTCTTTGTGAGCCAAAAATAATTCACTTTCAATTAATCCAGGTAAAAGTAAACTTTCTAGAAGTACTTCTCTTAATATTAGACCTGTGCTTTATTTGGGCAGTGAAGCAGCCCGCAAAGATTTATTTTTGAATTTAATTTTTGTTTGATGTGTTTCATATGAAGCAAATTCTAGTGGTAGGTATTGAAACTAAAAATCGGATTTGATTTAAGTAAATTCAAAAAATAATTGGATTTAGCTGAATGTTTTTTGGATTTATTTAATGCAATTGTTGTTGTATTTTTTTGTAAATTCACCAAAGCAATACACTTAATATTTATTTGAAATAAAACGTATAAAAAATGATCAACGATACAAGAAAATTAAACTTCTTTAATTGACGAGTATCATGCTTCTCTTCCTTCTCACCATGTTTGACAAGTGCATCGTGAACATCTCGAATTTGGTAACGAACGGCACTAGACACTAGAAATTTTTGCTTCCCAACGTGTTTCGCTAAGTCGTTTTAATGTCAATGATTTGACATGATCGGTTAATATTTGCCAATGATTAACAGATGCGGCGAACAATGAATAAAACCTTCCCAATATTCCAAATAATGACAAGGACTTTAAAGACGATTTAGCTGTCTACCTTATCAATGGCCTTACTGAAATCTGTATACCATACATCGGTTTGGAAACCTAACTCAAGCGCCTCTGAAATATAATTATTAAAAATCACGAGATTTGTAACCGTAGATCGACCTTTATAGATACCGTGTTGTCTTGTCATTATAATATTTTTAAATATAAAAAAATTATCGAGCCTTAAGAGATAGTAAGAAGTAAAGAAATTCCTATATAATTCCGATACGCGAACCTGACTTAAAAATTGGAATAATCGATAATAATTTTCATATTTTGGGGGAAACTCCAGATCGAACACTAAGATTAAAAATCTTTGTCAACGGGGGCAATGACTTCAGCGCAACTCACCAAAAAATAAGGAGGAATACTGTCAGGATCAGCCCCATTTTTACAATCTAACTGGTTTAAAGCTATTAAAACCTCCTGATATGTTAATCATAACTAATCGAAGAGCAAATTGTGTTATTTTTAACATGAATAAAAATTATGTATTCCATCGAGATACATTTGAGCAGGTTATCCACTAGATTTCTTTTTGAACTCCATGCAACAGCAGAACCACCTAGGGCCAACAACAGATGGCAAGAGCAAGACTTGCACAGAGCAGAAGATTTCCATTACACAAGTGGGCGACATATTCAGCTGAAATCTTAACTAACGTTCTGGAGCTGTTACGAGCACAAGGAATGAATACCTAATTTAAAAATCAACAACATAATAAACGAAACATATCTATTATAGCCCGACTCTTGAAAATTATTTGATCCGGTCGGCTGGCTATATGACAGAAGCTATAGAACAAAAATTGGAAAAAATATAAGACCGAATTAGGAGAAGTAAGCAGAATAAAAGTACCAAGATGGGTTAAAACAACGTCGTGAAGCTTCGCAATATCATTCGAGCAAATTAGTTGAGAGTTACCCCAATCAAAAAAAAACTTACAGTTCCAAGACTGGAACTAAATGCAGCGCATCTGTTATCCAGGTTTCTAGCATATGTCAAAAACGTCATGAACTACCACGATGTCGAGATATTCGCTTGGACCGACTCCACCATAGTTCTGGGCTAGATAAGAACTGACGTAACAAAGTTAGTAGCCTATGTAGCCAATCGAGTATCTCAAATTAGAGATAATTTACTTAGCTATAATAGAATTACGCACCACACAAGTAGCAACAATATAAAGGGCGAAAGATATCATTTGTCTCACAATAACCGCTGGAGACAAAGCAAACACACTACATAAATTAATTGATAAAATTTCAAGCATTCATAGGTTAAAGCGTATATTTGTGTACTGCCAAAAGTTCATAAACCTTCATGTTCATAAGCAACGTCAACAGTTGAAGGAAGTGACAGTACCAGAACTGAAGCTCGCACAAGCCCAGATAATTAGGATTAAACCACATCGGTACTTCCGTAAAGAACAACAGGCATTGATGAAAGGGTCAATATTGGATAAGAAATCTAATCTAGCTATCGGCTTTAAATCCAGTTATCACCAAGGATGGGAAGTTACGATTACATGGACGTTTGCAAAAATCACAACTACCAATAAATCAAAAGCTAACCATAATCCTACTGAAGGACCAACAAACGAATACATAATTGAAGATGCGCATAAGACGACAACACTTCATGGGGGCATACAAATAACAACACAACCAAACGTTCGCAATAAATTCTGGATCATTAATAGCAGAAACCTGACACGGTTTCCATCTGCGAGTTACTGTCGAAAAGTATAATTACGGGTAACGAAAAATGAATCACGTACGACAATAATGTGCGAAAAAGATCTTGATCAACGCGTGGTGAGGCGATACAAACGGTGGAAAAGCCACAATTGACGCCAAAGAAAGCGATGCTTTGTGTCTAGTGGGAATTTAAAATATTTTCATCATCTCTTACTAAAACGTTTATTATAAAGTTAAAGAGTTTCTTTTGGTATTCATTTAGAATTATCAATGCTAATCAATAAACTCTCTTTAATGGGTTTTCCGTCGCTCTTCTGACCTATTTAATTTTTCATTTCAACTGAAAAAAACTAGCTATTTCCGACGATAAGAAATTAAAAAGGAAAACTTTTATAATGGTTTTTGGTAGATTGTTCATATCTTCATTGTTATATTATATGTACATATGTACGTATGTCTATGTAGATATGAACATTCTATAAACACTTGTGGAATGCCACATTCAATTTTGAGATTTATGCAATTGAAAAAGCTAAAATCATTTTATCCATCTACAGTAACTACTAAATCAAACGATACACCATAACAATTTTAATGTTCACTGTAAATTCACAACGATGAGAACATGATTGTAGTAAATGTACCAGGTATAGCAAAGTACGAAATAAAAGGAAAAAACAGGACGAATATTTTCATAAAAAATACAACAACAAAAAAACTAGGTTAAATTTTCTTAGGTTGTTGCACCACCACCAATCAGTTAACAAGGAATATTGACGATATAGAAAAATATGAAATATTTGATGTTCAATATGTACATAAGTTTGTAATTTATTTAAGCACTCTTCAAGCAAAAATTAACGTTAGTTCAATTTAATCGGAATCACAATCAATCCTGATTTTTTCCGCAAGGTTTTTGGAGTATGACTAAAGTCAAAGTAGTAACTTGAAATTTTTTAACAAACTACACTAATAAATTAGACACAATGTACTTCAAAAGAAGAACCAATAATCCTTCCTTTTCCTTTTTTAACATTTCAATTTCACCATTTTTCATTGTCTTATTTGAATTTCCAATTTGAAAGCTTTTTTTTTTACAACATATACATAAAAAATCAAAATAAAGCAAAACGAAAACTTTCGTTTAATAATCAAAATAAAAACTCAACAAAACTTCAGTCAACGGGCACTATTAGTTGAAGTCAGACGTTAAATCGCAACGTTAAAACACCATCGTTGACTTCAACGAATTTTTCAAATTCATATAGTAAACCCGTTGTATTTAAATTGACAAACAGAAATCGGAAATATGTCATTTTCTTATAAAATTTCCTGCTGTAAAATTCTTCGGTTGTGATAAAATTAAACCAAAATTATAATTATTTATTTTTTTATTTTTGGCGTGATAATGAAGAAGTGGTTTAAAAGTCGAAAAATTTTCTAAAATGAGTTTAAAATATTCTTTGTCGAGTGATAATTTGAGTGAGAAAATTAAAAGTTCGAATCAATTCAAAAGTGCTCCGACATCACCAAAGCATATTAATAAAATTAAAAGTGCGTTAGTACCGAACCCAAAACATAAAATAAACAGCAAACAAGATGGTGATACAAAAAAAATTGTTAAAAATGATGATAAAACGCGTATGCATACCAAACAGGATGATAAAGAAATTGTGGGTAATATGTTACAAGAAATACCATTGGAGCTAAAGAAACAGGGCAACGCAATAAATTGTTCAGACATATTTATCGAGTCAAATTGCCCATGCAATACTATGGATATTACACCAAAACGACATACTCCGGTTAAGACAACACTCGATAAACGAAGCTTAATACCCATCGATCGTCTCAATGATTTGCGTAAAAAAGTTCAAGAAGCAATTAAAATGCACAAAGTATTTACAATACGAGGCTGTTTCTATTCTATTCGAAAATCACTGGTGCAACGTGGCTGGGTTGAAAAACTTGATATTCACCGTAAAGCAATACAAAATTTACAATCAAATTTTATGATCGAGGATTTGGTACAACAGTTGCCCGCTCGCCGTCCAGGTGAATCTCGGCGACAACACATAGCAAAATGCGAACGAAATCTAATGTCTCGCATGTTGGAGTATGTCGCCGTCGATTTTTTATGGACTTGTCGAAAAGAGAAAAGCGATTGGATCGATATGGCTCGCAATCCAACATTGGTTATTAATAAATTTAATAAGGTGCCGTACACGACTAAAGAGGGTTTGTGTAATGTGTTACGAGATTTTCATTGGTTTTACGAAGAGGGTACAGCAGAATTATATTTCCCACGATGCTATAATGTATGGAATCCAGAAGAACTAACTGAATTTATCGATAATTTTCGTATAACCGCATGCATAAGTGCATTACGTTGGTTGGTCGAGAATTCGAAACAAAAAGGTGTAGACATTATTTCATCGCTTATGGGCAAAGTACCAGCCACATGCTTTTCATTTGCAATAACACGTTGCACAGAATTCATAAACAGTGCACAACATTATGATATTGATAGCGAGGATGTTGGGATTAAAATCTGGGAACATGACTGGGAAATTTTCTATACGCATCTTTTTATGTTGACGCATGAAAATCAAACGATTCAGGTGACATCAACACCTATCGAGCCGTTAGTATCATCGGCGGAAAAAATGCTTCATGATGTGAAACAATATTGGCCACAATACAATTTGGACGGATACCTAAATATATGGATTGTTAAGCCAGGAAATCGTTGTCGGGGTCGCGGAATACACGTTATGAATAATTTAAAAAATATTTTGAATCTGGTGAATCCACAGATTGTTTCAAAAACACGCTATGTAATCCAAAAATATATTGGTAAGTATAGATCGCAACCCTTAATAGGTGACATTACGTTTTTTTTGTTTTTTAATCTCACAACGCACTTAAATCTATTTATGTAGTACTATATATATTATGTATGTGACAAAATACATAAAAATCCACTCGATAAGTAAACACATTACAGAGTAACGACTAGCGAATCTAATTAAATTTGAACGACTCTCACATAAATTGTTAATAAAAAATGGTTTATTTATTACAAGTTCTATCTAAAGAAGAAAATCAAAATCACCCTTGCAATGCATGCGCTTTAGTTACTATGTGGCCAAAATTTATTAAGCTCATAAAAAAGCTTTTTTTTTACTATTCCTAATTAAAATGATAAAATGTTTTTTCGTTTAGAGAACAAAGAATTTTTGTGTTGCAAAATATTTTTGAGGGTGACGTTCATTAGTAACTTTAAAGCATATGTATATTAAACCCCACGATGACAACACACGGAAATATGTGTTTAACAAGAAAATTATTGTATACACGTATTCAAAAGAAAATTCACATCCATACGTTAAATTTTCCAAATTTCGTAAAACAAATACATACGTAAAACTTACGAACAAATTTTCACAAAAGTGTACGTGCCCCAAATAATTTAATTTGTAATAAAAAATAAAAGTAAATAAAGCTCAAAAACATAATTGTTATTCTGTTATATTCCATGTATGTATATGTATGATACGCTGAATATATATTTCAAGGATTTTCTAAAAATAGACGCTCATTTTTTACCGATGGTTTAGTTTTATATTTTTGGCACAAAACTAAAAATATCATCACCTAGTTCCTTTATATTTTCGTGACTGTCAATTTTATGTATTTTGATTTAATTAATTTCTTTAAATCATGAATGCCATTTTTCCTTTCGCCACTGTTTAAAGAGGCAACTAAAATGGAACGTTTGGTATTAGTTGAAAACCCTTTAATTTAATTATCCAAAAAAATATCTACATGTTATGTAGACGATTTGATCCAATTAGGGATATTAAAAAATCGATTAATTACTATAATTTGAAATGCCAAAAATACTTCTGTTTATCAATGAACTGCGTATGCAAATTTATAGATTACAATTTATAAGCTTTTTTGAATCAATAACGTTGGTATGCATGCTTTTGTTGTAAAATATCAATTTCACTATAGGATTTTACTACAAACAGACACAAAAAACGAATATTGGAATTTTCTAAAAATTAAGCTGTTCGTTCATGTTGTTATTTTGTCAGACAGACAAAACAAATTCTATTTTCTCTTGTTAAGCTCTATAAATATCTAAACTGTTGTCGCCAACAACAAAAAGAATTTTAGTAAAACGTGAATATACAATTTAATACTTTAACGAGTTTTTTTTTAAGAAAAAGCTTTACGTTCATTTGAAAAGTATTCTAATACTAAAAAATAATAGATGCATAATCTTCACAAAAGCTAAATTTACATAAATTTAATGAAAACTAATTTATAATCGAAAGTACACAAACGAATGAAAACTGTTTATAATTTTTGTTTAATTAATTTTCAATACGAAATTAATTGATTAAATTTCCTGCCACCCTTCATCAAACGAATGAACATTTATTTTCAATCAATTGATTATTTGCATAAATTGATTACAATAAATCTACCCTAAAAACAAATTAAATAAATTCAAATTTTAATTAATTTGTTTATTCAATCATTCTACTTCATTGCTATTATTATGAGTTTTGTATTTTTCAGAGCGACCATTAATTATTCATAATACAAAATTTGATATACGTCAATGGTTTATGGTGACAAGTGTACAACCACTTGTCGTATGGATGTATAAGGAAAGCTATTTAAGATTTAGTTCACAAAATTATGATTTAAAGACGTACCATGAATCGGTCCATCTTACGAATCATGCCATTCAAAAAAAGTATACGAATTGTGTTCGGGACGAGCGGCTACCGCAAGAAAATATGTGGGATTGTCATACATTTCAAGCATACTTAAGGCAAATTGGACAGATGAAAATGTGGAACGAACGTATTTATCCAGGTATGCAAAAAGCGATTGTTGGAACAATGTTAGCTAGTCAAGAACATATGGATCGTAGACCACACTCGTATGAACTATTTGGTGCAGATTTTATGATATCCGAAGATTTTTATCCGTGGCTTATTGAGATAAACGCCAGTCCAGATTTAAATGCCTCAACAAGTGTAACCGCACGGTTGTGTCCGCAATGCCTAGAAGATATAATAAAAGGTAATCACATTGTACTGGTATAGCTATGAAATAATTCATTTTGACTAATTAGATCAATTTCAGTTGTTATAGATAGAAAAACTAATCCAAATGTTGACACCGGATCATTTGAAATGATTTACAAACAAATTATTCCACCAGCTCCTGCGTACATGGGTTTAAATTTATTTCTTAAGGGTCAGCAAATTTTACCAAAAACGACACGAAAAGAAAAACACCGTGATGAGAATCGCCCTCCAAAGATAAATCGGCTGACTGCAAAAAGTCATGCTACACCCAGTGCAAATACAACTGGGCCGGTGATTGTCGACTTTATGGAATGTCTTAATTTGCGTGCCAAACATGGAAACGAAGAACTACCAAGAACAATTAACGGTGGGATCGTTTTAAAAAAATCAAATTTATCAACCCATAAACTGTCGAATACCAAAATTATTAATGCAAAATATTTACATATCCGTTCTTCTATTGGCAGACTTCCATCGACTAAAACTAATGGAATTGGCGATAAGAACGTAAGATCTGAATTCCTCAGACGGCACGCTAGCTGTGGCCGAAAAAATAATAGTACCACAAATCTAAGTATTCAGCCAACAACAGAAGAAAATCTAGTTTCACCGAAAAATTCAGAAGTGCTTGAATGTGTTGGCAACAAGTGTTTGGAGAAAATTGAACAAATCCAACCAATGGATGCGCCTTGGGACCAACAACAAAATAATAATAATGTTCGTAATACGTATAATAGCGTCACCTCATTATCATCATCGTCCTCATCATTGTCGTGTAAACCATCTGTCGAAAATCTGTACAAATCAAAATCGGCCACCTCATTAAATGGCCACTTGAAAAGTTTACGTAAATTAAAAAATTACAAGAATAATGTACATAATAATTTTCGGCGGCTTGTGCCCCAAAATAGTCTAAATAATTTACATGATATTAATACAAAAAATTTAAAAACCAATTATTCTACTAATTTTTTTGCGGTTGGCCTTAGTTTGCGTGCCTGGCGTGCTAAATACAATAAAATTTCAAAAATTCAAGAAACCAAAAAAGATCAAATTAATTTGAATATTAGACCGTCAACGATTGTACAAAATTCGCCATCGTCGTTGGTTAGTCCGTCCAATTTAGCCGCAGATCGTCCAATTCGAAATGGATTTTTAAAGGGAGGTGGACGAAAATCTTTCGTAGAAAGTACCCAAAATAATCCTATGTATAGAGCATCTAAATCTGCGGCAGTCTCACAGGCACGAATTTATTAGACGCTCTACTGCCTTGCTAGTTGAATTTAGAATAATCCGTTCTTTGTTGCTTAGCAAACTTGTCACAATTTGTTCGTGACCCAAATTGTATGTAACCAAAACCAACAAAAATATCTACACAAGCCATACAGTACAAACACTTAAGACATAGAAAAAGTTCGCTATATTTGTATATATTATAATATACAAATCCGTTTTTGTTGTTTAAAATTTTAAATATTATATGAAAAAACAATACATAAACAAATATAGAGGACATTTGCTTTGATGGGATCTGTGTAAAGAGCGAACTAGACGGCTTGTATAAACATTTATGTTGATTTTGATGTAGCTCTAAAATTGAATGTAGTACAATCGTTGACGATCATTTAACATATTTCTGCTGGATTATATTTTAAATTTCAATGTGGTTTTCACTCATATCATAAACTGATCAATTATAAAAATCTAATTTAACAAAATTTACACTGATTATAATCGCAAAATAAATAAATCTCCAATAAATTAGTCTGTTTCAAAAAAAAAAAAAAAATTTGCAATTTCTTATATGTTATTGTATTTTACTATTACAAATAGATTTTTCTCAAAGTCCACAGCGAAATTCATATTAATTAATTGAAGCAACAAGACAACAAATTTAATTTCGCTTAATTTTTATTTACTAACCGGTTTCGATCCAAAGATTTTCAGACATCAAGGTATCGGTTGCAACTGAACCTATTACATAATAATACATGGAGACACATAGCAAAATATATAAACCGAGTATATTTTGGCATTATATGCAAACAAATGTTTTAGCTGTTTACATTATCACAATAAATAATTTAAAGCCATAAAGAAGCAAATATAGAACTAAAATGCAGAGAGATCTCTATACAATGTGTATAAATGTGCAAGTGCATAGCCTGACCTTACTACAATAAAGTGCGTCAATAAAAAATATGTAATCAATAAAATTTAAAAAATAATGAAATTAGTAAATACTGTAATTTAAAATTTGAATTTAAACTTGAAATTTGTTGTTAGTGATAATTATGTTAATTAAGCTAGATTATATGGGTGTTTCTTCTATGTTCACTAATTTTCCAGACTTAGCCGCTTCATGCGTATACCATAAATACACCCTGTGCCATTGAAATGTTCGGTTTGAATTTTTAAAGTAAATTTTGGAAATACCACCGTTTGCTTCAAAAATAGATGGCAAAAATGATAGATTCTGATTATCAAAACAATTTTTACACTATTCCGAATATATTCAAATAAAAAGAACGGTAATCCGACATTTTAGACCTACATAACGTCGGATAAGGAATATTACCGCCCTACCTCGTAACAATTTGGTACGTCTTTACAGTGTTTTTAACAATGTTTTTTCAATTGAAAAATAGGTTTTTGTTGACAATGCTAATTTTTATTCAAAATAAGAATTAACAGAAATAAAATAATTCATCTCAACCAAAATATTTTGAGAGAAATTGAACCTTTTAAAATAATGATTAATAACCCAGCCCTTGGCTTTTATGATGGCCTTAAACCCGATCAGCATTGAATTCTAAAGTTTGATTAAATAATATATTGTTATTTCTTCAAACCAGGCTTTTTCTATAAGTTTTTTCCGCTCTTTGGCACTTTTCAGCTTGTAATTTGTAATCTTCTTTCCCATGAAGGACCAAATATTTTCAACAATATTGAGGTCAGGACTATTTCCTGTCCAGGATAACGACTCAATCACAAAGCTATTTTTTAATTCGGCTACCTAAACAAAATAGACATTAAAATGAAGCATTCTTACTTCACAAATAACATCAATAACTCGCGGAGAGTAATCGTCCTGGAAGAGTGGAATACCGATGTATTGAGTCCCCAATAGTCACGATTCAGGTTTCGATAATTTTTTTATATTTTCCTCCGCTTTCTGAACTATCCAGAAGGCTTAGTGATCAAACTCCAAAGGCTGTTATGGCTCTCCAGGCCATAACATATGGTGAATTTTTCACTGTCGGCGAAATACATTCTGTTAAATACCGTTTGCCTTTTCGTCGCCGAACCCTTGTCCTTACATCGGGTCCAAAGATATTGAATTTGGATTTATCCGAGAATATGAACCAACGCCAGTCCCTGGGCATTCAGTTTTTCCATTCTATTGCGAATTTGAGGCTTGCAGCTGCCATTTTTGCTGTCAGTAATGATTTTCTCGCAGGTCGACAAGCATATAAACCAAGTTCCTTTTAATAGTATGAACTGAAATAGTGTCGGTTGTTGCTACTAGAAGCTAACTTCTCAGCTGCAAAGCCGTAGCAAATCTTTGCTTAAGATCTAAATATCTGAAATTCGATTTGTTGAAACAGAAGTTCTCCTCTTTGCATCAGAGCCAAATTATCGTTTGATTTTCGGAATAGTGCCTTAAAAACTTTCTAACTGCTGTTTGGTTACACTAAATTACTCTTGCAATTTGTGAATGTGTGTACTTTTTGCCTTTGCTTGCAAAATTTTGGCTTTTTCGTTAGCATTAACACCCCTATTATGGTTCTCACCTCACCTCACCAAACGACAAAAATGTGACTTGAAGTCACCGCTTTGAAATTTTGGTATTATCGTTCTCGCGGTGAGTCTAGGTGAGGTGAGTATAATGTCAAAAATCCTCACCTACAATTTTTTGGTGACTTCATAGTTTTTTTTTTATTTTGTAACAAAAATATAAAAAATGGAAGGCAAGAGCACGTAAATTTTTTTTTTTTTTTTAGATATAATTTTTTATGGTTTTTGCATGGAATTAATTTATAATATTATGTAATTAAAAAAAAATTAAATTGTTTAATTAAACACACCCAAAACTATTTAATTATTTATTTATATCAAACACAGAAAATTTAATTTGTATACACACAAAACCTTCACGTCAAACGTCAGAAATTTTCAAAATCCAATAATACCAGCTTGACAAAAAGAAACATATGAAATGACGCGCAGCGCCGCATACTTACACTCACCAAAAAAGAGGTGAGAACCATAATACAAAAATATGAGTCGCGCGACTCAGAATGGTGAGGTGAGGTGAGGTGAGCTGTTTGGTGAGGTGAGAACCATAATAGAGGTATATTAGAGTGACACTTTGTAAAATTAACTCTTTGACTACTTAATTGAAACCGAATGAATATTTCACCCTTAGTTTGGTTTTAAATACCTAATAAGGCGTGAAATATGCTGAAAAATAAAAAAACAAAAAAAAAAATAGCGAATGAGGTAAAATCTAGGAGATAATTGCATGAAATAGTAAATAATCGAAATCGAACATTTCAATGGCGCAGGGTGTAGATTCATATGCGTCAAGTTTAATTGTGTTGATTTTGTGGTTCAATTCTGTCATATGTTTGGCATCGCTAAACTTATTAGAGTTTTTGTTATCCGTTGCTTTGAAATGTTCATTAAGACGCACCGGGCAAATCGTCTAGATGTTTGGCCGATATATCATAATTCACAATTAGCACATTTTATTTAATAGATTCCCGAAGAAATTTCTAAAGGTGTTTTGTCTTTAAACTCACAGATGGCTTGTTTGAGAGTTGTGGCGCTTCTATTAAATATTTGATTGTTTGCCCGTTTGAATATTTTGCCTGTGCTTTTTGTGATTTGAGAGTAAAATGGTACAGTAATCCTATGTAAGGTTTCTGTAATTTCCGGTCTAAAAGTAGTTAGACAATTTCACCAAATTTCCGTTTGTTTTTTTTTTAATTTAGCTTAAGAGCTTTTTATTGTACCGATTAATGGCTGCTGCCTCTTCAATATACACTACTTCTTCCTCCATAAGAATATTTTACAATATGTTGGCCATAGAATGGAATACTGCTTTTTTGTGTTGCTTATATGTGAAGGAGTCGTTAGTTATTTACTTTTCCAACTCTTTTGTATATTTAATTGATGAGAACTGGGAATTGAGTACCTAGTCTCATATAGTTGGTAATCTCATCCAATTTTATTATATCCAAAAACGCGTAACCAAATTACTGACTCCTTTTCTTTAAATTTGACTCTAAATGACACACGAACGCGTTGCTCCAATCCAATCGCATCTAAATTCTTGAGAGCGATTTTCATTCGGACACATTTCTCTACATCCTGGGCAGTCCGATCGTGTCCGTACTAATTAAAAGAAAGATCGCGTAATTTTTCGGTTGTTATATCCAGAGCAACGCAATCAAGTGCTGACACTATAAATGACCGTGAGCATATTTATTAAAGTTGGCTGAAACTCATAAAGGTCCCTCACTTAGGGTACATGATATATTCACTTACATAGTGCTAAACCATAAATGCTTATTTAACAAACTGTCTGAATTTGAACCAAGGTTGATGATAATATAAGTCATAAATATATAGAATTAAACACTTGGGCTGCATCTTATCACCGTCATTCTCCGCCAGACAGTAATCACCTGTAACTTCTTGGGCTCGTCTCATACGTTGTAGATTAATCGATAAATGACGCGAGCAGGATCCTTAGCTGATCTTTTCTTCAGACCCCCATTTAAGAACGTCACAAATTCTTAGGTGGATCAACCACGGAGAAAAAAAGAATCAGCGAAATTAAATTCACGTAGAAATCCATCTTTAATTAGGTAACCTTGACGATTTCTGGTATAAATGAGTTGTAATATTTAAGAATTTGTCTATGCGACACAATTGAGCGGAAAAGCTTCAACCTCCAACCCACCTCAATCGAAATGCAGCAGGCAGAGTAGTGTCCAATGCGAAGACAGAATCTTCGACAGTTGTTGAAAAAATGTTTAAAAAAAATTTAACTTAATCAAAGCTTGCCAAAAAATATTTTGTTCGTTCCTAACAAAATTCTTATATTAAAATTAGTAATTGGTTATCCAAATTCAAGCAACTAAAATGTATTTTTATTTGGATTTCTAATTCGCACAAAATTTTAGTTTTTTACTTTTCGACTAAATAATTTATTTAAATTTCAAATCTAAATTTCATATAATGCAAAAAATTAAACAAATTTTATCCACTATATTCTGTTCACCACTTGATGATAAAATGACAACTATTAAAGAAAAATCGAACCCCACCGAAGAAAAACGACCACACAGCTCTGTAAAAAGTAATCCTATAACAATTGTTAAAGAATCGGTCTTAAATGTTAAGCCACTAGTATCAATTATGAAACAACCAACAGTATCAATTTTGAAACAACCAACAGTATCAATTATGAAACAATCAACAGTTCCTCCTTTAAAGAGTGATTTAAGGAAATTTGTTTCACCGATTCCGACCCGAAAGCATAATCCAACAAAATCGAAAAGGAGCACCGACTTTGTAACTATGAATAAAATTTTTCCAATATCCGGAGTCGGCGTAGGAGATCCGAATCGGCCACGAACACCAGCAAATCTGTATTATACACCATTTTCTTACGAAAAATACAAAAAATTCAAGCAAATTGCAATGGAAGCATACCAAAATGAAAAAATATTCACAATCATCGGCAATTTCCACGTACTGCGTCAGGAATTACAAAAACGGGGCTGGGTAGAAAAGTATTACAATAACCGTAATGATCATTTAACAGCTTTATCACAATACGATCTTTTAAGGTTAGCACATGAGGGAAACGATTATGAAAAAATCGCTTTAAGTAAATTGCTTCTAGGATGTGCACCTAATTTTATATGGCAACCGCGATACAACCAGGATTATAATCGGGGGACAAATTCAAGTTACTATCCGTTAAGGAATCGAATACCCCGAAAAACAATGAATTTTACCGCAAAGGAAGGTCTATCCGAATGTAATGACTATAGTCATTGGTACTATATTCCAGATCGATCGGATTTAAATTGTCCGAGAAGTTACCGTTTAGCGATATCAGAAAGTGTTCATGATTTTCTTGAGGACTATAGAATTACAACGTGCTTATGTTTTCTTAATTATTTGTTAGATCAAAAGGAAGACGTATATAAATTGTGTGTCAAAGGAGGTCTGGTTTCAACCACATCGATAGATTTTGCGATACGTCGCCTCAACGAATGGATAAATATGCAAAATCATGACGATATCGATGTACTTCCGTATTATAATCCTGATCGTATATTTTCAATTGATTGGCATGCCTTCTATAAACAGTATCGAGGTATTGTTCATTTTGAGGAGCGTTTCCATGAGATGTTTCCCGAGGTTATTGAAAAATATATGACAGCAGCACGGAAAGTAGTCGATACATTTATAGAAATGAATCCTAGATATAAGGCGGACGGGTATTATAATTTATGGATGGTAAAACCAAGTCTAATGTGTCGCGGGAATGGAATCCAACTTATGAGTGACGATACCAAAATTTTGAATTTCGTAGATAAGCATAAACGGCAGTATCGATATGTTGTTCAAAAATACATAGGTAAAGTACACTCAAATTAGTTTACTTGAGAAAATATTTAATTTTAAACTTCCTTTCTAGAAAAACCATTATTAATCTACAAAACAAAATTCGATATTCGACAATATGTACTAATAACAGTTGACGGTGCGGTTTTAATATGGATGTACAAAAACTGTTACCTTCGGTTTAGTTCACAGGAATTTCGTTTGAAAGATTGCAGTGAGTCAATTCATTTGACTAATCATGCGGTCCAACGAAAATATGCAAACGGTATTCGACATAGTGCATTGCCAAATAATAATATGTGGTGTTTAGATGATTTTAAAAATTACTTAAAATCTATTGATCAGGGTGATATTTGGGAAAATAAGATATATCCTGGAATGAAGCAATGCGTTGTTGGTACAATTTTATGTTCTTTTGACGGGGTGGACTATGAAAAAAATTGCTTTGAATTGTATGGGCTTGATTTTATGATTGACGAAAATTTTGAACCATATTTGATCGAGATAAATTCCAGTCCAGATTTGACACATTCAACGCATGTTACCGCAATAATTTGCAAACAGGTGTTAGTGGATTTGGTTAAAGTTGTTGTAGATCGATATGATTATCCAACTACATCGACTGGAGATTTTGAATTAATCGATCGGATCGATATTCCAAAATTACCAACTTATTGTGGTAGTTTGTGTGTAAATGGGGAAACCATTAAACAGCCAAACTTTAGAGCTCAAATAATTGTAACAAAACCGAACCAAAACATCACACCCTCATCACTTACAAATAAGAACATAGTGTCTTATAATAATAAACGTTTTCGAGAAGCTGGGTTGATTCCTGATGAAAGTGGTAATTTAAAAATGATAACGAAAGATTTTGGAAAACCAGCAGCCAAACAGAAGGCTGCACTACAGTCAAAGCTTAACTCTATTATAAAATCGCAAGCGAAGCCTGTACAATCAAAACGGAAAGGCGCCGAGATTAAGAAAATTGATTTCATCGAGCGGAACAAGGAGCAGATTCATAAAAGAAAAATTGAATTTGAGCGGCTAAAATTATTAAAGTAAGACATTTTATTACAATTTTTGTTTTAAACAACCTAGTAGTCTGCTCTTCTGGTGGATTTACTTTTTAAACTACAAATATTTTTTTTTTTTAGTTTAAGATTAACGGATCAAAATAGAGATAGTTTCATTTAATTTCATCTCTAAAAAACCCATATTCATTAAAAAAAAAAACTTTCAAACAAAATCTGAAAAAAATTAATAAAAAGAAGAAAAAATTTAATAAAAAGCAGTCTTGTTTAATTGGATTTATTTGTTTATTCATTATTTATATATAACTTTAAATTTTATTTTGATTCAATTTATCATGAATTTTCAGATAAGTCTGGTGAGTGCGGATGACACAGGAAAAGGAAACATATAAAATGGGAAATTGGGAAAATTGAGCATAATATTGTGTCTTTGGAATAATGAAAAATGAAATTGATTTTTAAATAAATTGCTCGAAAAAAAAAATTAAAATATTAATATATTTTTAAAACTTTCTGAAAGTTATATACAATTTAATAAGAGCAAGATTTTATATATTAAAGGCATCGCTATTTTGAATAGTATTGTTGAATTTTATTGTTTTTTCTTACAAGTATCTAGTAAGCCCCTCATTGAGGTTAAACCTGTTGGTCTGATAAAATGTATTACTGCTTTGTAAAGCAAGAATTTTTTAAAGTGTGCGTTTGTGAAAAGATTCGTTACGAACCGGCTTAAAAAAGCACGCAACAATTCTTCTAAAAAATGTTTTTTGTACGAATTCTAAGAAAATTTATAGGAGATTCTATAAACGATGGTTTAAAACGATTTCCTTTTTTTAACATTTTAAAAGTTTTATTATTTTGGTTTTGTCACTTTCTAAATGTGATATTTATTTTTAGTTGAAAAGGAGGAGTAAAGCTGTAGACAATCTCGACGAAACGGAGACGAAATTACGCAAAAATAACCTAGTACCTTAAAAATATAAATTTTGCTGACAATCTCAACGCACACGTTTTTGACATTAAAAAAATCTAAACTACCTAGCATGACCCAAAACTATTTAATGCTCATAAATACATAATTTAAAATTATTTGATGGCCATAAATCCTATTTTGTAAACCCCTTTTTTAGATCGTTTTAAATTTTCCGTCCTAGTATAAAATCTACTGGAAGTTGCAAAAAATTTATAAATTTTCTTGAGAATAATTTTATTTATTAAAATTAATAAAACATTCTCAATTACAAGGTTATTCAGCTTTTTTTGCAACTCAGTTGTGTGTGGTTTCAAAAGGATTTTTATGACAAAATATTTGTTAATATCTATATTGGAAACCGCGGCTGCTCATTTTTATTCCATTTTCAATAAATTATAAAATAATTAACTCAAATTGTCGTCTCAAACTTTCACTTTCAAAATTTGAAATTAGATAATCTACCTAATTCTATTTTCCCTCAATTGTCGTTCTTAATAAAGAACTCACCTATTCAGCAAGATTGTGAAAATCTTCGGACTAATAATGGACAAAATTTAACTTTAATTGCTTCATTAATTCAAATTTTTAAAACTTTACAAAATAAAATAGAATAGAGAACTTATTATGATATTTAATTTATTTTTATTTCTGCAGAACTAGTTTCAAACATATTTCTGCATGACTAGTTTCGAGCTTTCGCTTTAGTAATGTTTGAGTTAATGAATTCTCTTTTTATTTTTTTAAACAAATATTTTTTAAAGCATTTGTTTAAGCCAAAATAAAATAAAATTTTAAACTATTGAGAATCTATAATTTAACCGTTTTACTTTCTTGTAAGATATTTTTAACTCAACGCTCCTGCTCTATAATTTTAATGAAATTTTATAATCATTTTTGCCTTATATCTGCCTTTATAATAAAATACAGAATGCTCTGCCATTTTTACAAAGAAAGTTTTTCCGAAACTTCTATAATTGATACACTTTTTTAAGGTTTCTCTAATAATAATAAAAATAATTTTCCTTAATCTTTTTGTATTCTCAGCTCAAGGACCTTTTATTACCAACAGCTTTTTAACTCTCTCGAATGACAAAACTTCGATTATATAATTTTAATTAAACTCACATCAATTAAAAATTTATCGACTATCAAATTCGAAACTCAACCATCCAAAACCAATTAGTACCTTAAATAACAGAATCTTTTTAGTACTCAATCAAATTGAATAAACCGTTGTTGAAAAAATAATTCGAATTATAACATACTCTTTGTAATAAAATTAAATCGCTATAAAATTAAAATTGCTTACTTTTTTGTAAAATTAGATAATAATTTTTTTTTTTTAAATTTTCATCAATTTTCAGTTTTTTTTTATATACATATATCATGCCATCTCTATTAAAAACTTATAAAAAAGTACATAATTTATGATTTTTTTTTGTTTTATCTACAATCACAATTTTAAAAAAAAATATCAATAGTAGAAATTAGGAAAGAAATTTGTAAATTATATATGTAGTTCATTTTTTTTTTGTCGTAACATTTAATTTTTATCCTTAGTTAATTTTTTTAAATTAGTTAATTTAGGCAACACAATGTTTTCAAGATGCCCCAGGCTTAAACGAAAACGATAACTTTGGCCGAGAATTATTTTTGCCTAAAATTATCTTTTGCTCTTCTTTTATTCGCTTTTCTTGTTCCTTTCGCATCTTTTGTCGTTCTTCATCCATTTTCCGTTGCTCTTCAATTATTGCCAGCCGTTCTTCAGCCTTTGTTTGTAGGTTATTGTTTTTTTTTATAATTTATATTTTTTTTCGGTTGAATCGAGTGAAAATAATGGAAAAATAAAAATATTGAATTAGTAAATTTGTTAAACAACAAAATAATTAAAATAAATAAATAATTAAATAAAACATGTATTGTTAATAATTTGAGTTTTTTCGTTTACGTATTCGACGACCTGTTAAAATTATTCATTAGCAATGGAATCGTGAAATTTTTCATATTTTAATTTACAGAATACGAATAGAAATGGGATTTGGGATTTTTTTAATTTCAGAAATTTCACGATTCCAGAATATATTTTGATTTAATTAGAGAAACCAACAAAAAATTATTAACACATTTAGAGCCCTTCAGTTTTTATTTTTCTATTTAGTTTTTTAAAACGATGGATTGACAGTTTTTTTATTTTATTATTTTAACCAAAATTTCTGAAAATCTGTAAATATCGCTGTTGATATAAAATTTTATCTAATTATAAAAAGTAAATTAATGAAAAATTATTTATAAATAACATAAATTTGATTTTTTTTTATAATGTTTAATTTGTTTTAACGGGTAGTAAATAAAAAATGTACATGAGTATGGCCCTTGATTAACGATAGAAATTTTATCATAATATGACTGAAACAGAAATTACACATCCCCACGTCTAAATTTTATAAACTCCCGTTAAAAAATAATGATAAAATAAATAATTAATTTAAAAAAAAAAAAAAAAAAAAAGTTATGCTTAAAACAAAATGTTTAATACTTACAAGTTTCTTTTGGGCTTCCTCGATTTTTCGATTGTTCTCAGCCAAAATTCTTTCCAATTCTTCCCGCTTCATTTTTTCCTCTTCCTATAAAAATAAAATAACGATTAATATCGTTTTAAGAAATTCGACAGAGCGCTTAAAAAAAAATCGCATAAAAATATATTGGTTAACAAAATAAAATAAATTAAATAAAATAGGAATTTATTTAATTTTTTTTTTAAATATCCTTTCTTTATAATTAAAAAATTAATTTCGATGTAAACTTCTATTTTTAAGTACAATTTTTTAATTATAAAAAAAATCTAAAACAAAAAATATATAATTAAGTTAAATAATTATATATTTTTAAATTTCTAAATATTTTATTTTATTAATGTAAATATTTATTTTAATATAAATATTTAAATAAATAATAAGATTATTTTGTTTTATAATACCTGAGAAGACGACGATGATTTTTGGTTTTATTTATAATAATTTATAAATGCTTAGATATTTTTTTTTTTTATTAACAAAGAAAAATTCCAAATCCAATATTCTGTTTTATATTTATATATTTTGATAGAGTTATATTAATGATGAAAAGCATTGTCTTGAGATATAAATAACAAAAATAAAAAAATAATAAAAAATTATAAAAAATAAAGAGTTTTGGCTGTATATCTTTAAAACGTACATAGATAGTACATAAAATTGTCTTTCATCAATTTTAAATTTTCAGTTTTTGATTGTTATTTTCCAGCTGATTACAATAAAATTTCAATGTAAATTGGAACTATTCATAATTAGTTATACGGAAATAATTTTAGCGAAATTACCACAGAGGAAATATAGTTTACGAAATGCCCCAGTTATTTTCACAGTGACACCTGTTTCATTTTAACACAAAGTTAGTTTTTTGATAAAACCTCGAAATTAGAAGAATAATGCTATGTGACACTTTGCTGATTTTATTTACACATACACAAGAACTTACAAACAGTAAAGTAATATTGATTGCCAAAGAATAAAATTGAAAATCCACGAAATTAATCAAACATATTTTGTTTGTCTGTCCCCAAGCTTTGTCTTCAAGAAGCACCTGATATCTGCAATCCATCATAACACGGTCAAGATGATATTGGTATACAACATCCAATAATTGTCAATATTTCTATTTTACTCTTTAATCAATATCGTTCAAATTCTCAACTGGCCCGTTCTGTTCCAAAATTTAAGTGAACATAAATTCACTTGATTTATAGAAATTTAACTAAAACATAATACAAGGTAGAGACCAACCAACTCAATCACACGTGTAACATTAGATTAAATAACAAAAAATCAAATTTATATTTTAAAAAATTAAATGATAAATATTTTATTTAATTGATTAGATATATCTAATTTAATAAAACTAACTATAAACATTTTAAACTGACATGAATTTACGTTTTAATAAGCATTAAATAATAATTTTATTGTCTGACAAACTTTGGATATTTTATGTAACTTCGAGAAAATAGCGAACAACTTTATAAAAATCAGACAATAGCATCCCGTCACATTTTTAATTAATTTTGAATTCGATTAATAAATTTACAATTAAATATTTCTTTTACACAAAACTTAAAAAAATATTAAAATCTGAAATAAATAAATAAAAAAAAAAAAAAAACAACAAAAACCAACAAATAAATAAAAAGAGCTGCAGCCTATAAAATACCTGAAAAATGGGTACTTTTGATTTTTTTTTTATTGATCACAAATTATTTTTCTTAAAGCAAAACAATTACTAGTTTGTTTTGTTTGTTTAAAAAAAATGTATGTATTTTTAAAACAATTAAAAAAACATAAAATAATCTGTAAAAATTATAAATATGTAGAATGAACGGGCGATAATTAAGAAATAAGACACAGAACTAGTGGCTTAGGGCATGAGCAAAATTGAACAACTCTTGTAAATCTCATTTTTTCATTATCATCCGTTAAAATTTGTTACGTTTTTATATTTTATTGAGATGAAAAAAAAAAATTATATTCGAATGATTTAAATATTAAATAAAAATCCAGTTCTCTCATTACTAAACAATAATTATAATAATAATTTATAATAGCAGCAGCATTATTTATTTTGAAAATAATAAAATTAACATATTAAAATTAGTGATATAACCTACCTCCCGTTTTCGTTCTTGTTCACGAATTTCCTCACGTCGTTTCTCTAATTCAAGCATCATTTCTTTTTCCATTTGCTTTTTAGCTGCTTCAACGCGTTTTGAAACTTCCAACTCAATTTCATCTTTTCGCTTTTCTAATTCTTCTTCGACGCGCCTTTTTACAAGGAGTTCAATACGTTTAGCGGTTTCTTCTTCTACTACCTGAAATTTTTTTTAAATAAAATGAAGCTATGATTGTGCAATTGTTTCTTTTTCAAAATTCAATGGACATTATAAATTTTATCAAAAGATACGTGGATAAATAACCCAAATAAAGCTACGATGTTACCAGAAACATGCAAATTAAATAGTAAAACTAAATATGCCCGAATGACCTGAAAGTGCTTAATATATACATAATATCGAATCGTGTGAAACATCAGTTGTTTATACAAATGGTTTAAATACACGCAGGTGGAGCTATTTTATTTACAAATAATCTTTATTGAGACAAACACAATAGTATCGAAAAGATGAACAAATTTAAAAATTTGAATTCGCAGTAGAATGTAATATAATGGTTTTGTATAATATAAAGATGTGCAAATACTACAGAAATCTACCTAGTCCCTTACATCCTATTCTCACAGGTTCAAAGCAGGACCCGAACTTACCCTTTGCTCAGCTTCTTTCTGTCTCCTCTGTCTCTCCATTTCTGCTAAACGTTCAACTTCATCCATTTTTTTACTTCTGGACGATTTCTTCTTTCGATGGTGCGATCCACCAATTGATACATCACTACTGCTATTCGATGAAATGGAAAGTGATCGTTTCCTGCAACAAAAATAACAATATATGTTTAATAATAATACATAACCTAATTTTTCAGACAAATTGGTCTGATTTCTATAAATACACGATAAAATTAAAAAAAGTATTAGATATAAATCAGACACACCTAGATTTGGAACTTCTTTCACGTAATTTTTCATGATTTCGACTAACATGTTTACTGTGTGAAGACGACCGATGTTCCGATCGATCTCTTGATTTGCTCCTCTTCCTGTGTTTACTTTTATGATGTTTTTTAGGTGTCCTACTACGTGAACGTGATCTTCCCATTATATTATGCGTTTGTAAACTATTGAATTATCATTAATTTGTCACTTTTGATTATAATAAACCTAAATTAAAGTTCTATTTAATTTTTTCTATATTTTTAATTTTTCTCACTCAAAATAAATGCTTCAATGTCAACATGATTGAAAACTAGCCACTTTTATTAAGTTGGTAGCAATGATTTTTAACGAAAGGTAAATACGGAGAAAATTTGTGCGTACTAAAAACGAACAATTTTAGTTGGTTTTTGGTTGAAAATAAAATACGCGGAAGATGTCACTAGCTACTATTAGTGTTTCTAAAATAATTTTATTTTTTATAAAATTATACCTCCTTGCGTATGTAAGAAATCAAATTGGAAATGTAAATTTTCTAATTAATATTTTATTTTTCCATTTCGCATCACTTACATCACATTTTTGTTTGAATGGTTTAGTACAGATTTTTCTGTACTAAAATTGTCTTCGCTAAATAGGAATTATTGTCAGTAGATGTCAGTGCAATATGCAACAAGATTTTTAACCCTCTAATGCATAGATCCGCCTAAAGGCGGACTTTACGTTATCATGAATTATGTAACTTTACGTTATCATGAATAATTTTTTCTTTAGTTTGTTGTTTTAACATGAGTTATTCTCTTTTAAAGTACTCTCGTCAGAACGGTTTGGTTTTTGTTGTTGTAATAAGCATATTTGTTCAACAACTACGAATTAAAGTCAAAGATTTGATTAAAAATGATTAAAAATTCATGCATTAGAGGGTTAATTTTCGCAGTTTTATTGCTTCAAAATTATCGGACAATACGACTACTTTTAATTCACGTTAGAGCATTGTTATTAACGCTACTTAGTATTGAACTTATTGTTGTCGGATTACATATTACAACTGTTTTAATTGGCCCCTAGGTAAAATCTGTCATACTGTTACCAAAACTATAAAGAAAACAGTTAACGCACTCAAACCAAATTATACACGTTTTTATATAAAATAATGTCATCGAAATCAACGGAGCACATTAATTTTGAATCATCGTTTGGATGGTTACGAATTTCAATCGACGGAATTTTCAAGGTTTGCTTGCATCGATTATTGAAGTCCAGCAGGTGTATTCTTCCTTAACGTGAACGTTTCTTTTTTGTCAAATTCCTATTCCGATAAAAAAAACGTTCACGAACATCGAAAAAACATAGAATACTGGAAAGCAGAAAAAATGTTCTGTCAAATTTTGCCATTTGACAACGATTTTAGTAGGTATACAAGTCTGTTTGTGCATTTAACAGGAATAATATGTATCTTTTAGCGAACCGAGGACGATAGAGGAAGCCGCAGAATCAAATAATTTTTAATTTTAAATTATCAGTAAATAGTGATGGTTTTATTTTATTAATAACCAAAAACAATAAAATAATTACATTGCCGGATTGGCCAAAACGATAGAGGCGTATTTCTTGTGCTCTTTCTATGCGGATTCTAACAGAAAAATTAAAATAAATTATTTGGTAATAAGACAATATTTCATTATGCGTTTACTTATTTCAAATCATCGCTGCATTTCCTTTATCCCGCTGTTTGCTTGACACTGTTGTACGCCCGCTTATTCTCTTGAACTCTTGTGTGTTCTCTAAATAATTTTTAATTTAATTATTAAATTCTTAAACTTAACGTAGGTTCTAAATACAAAATAATTAATTTATTTTGCTAAATTACTTTTTCTTTTCATATAAACGAAAAAACGATTCAAAAACCCAACCAAAAAAACGTGGGTTTTTTTAACGTCAGGAACGTGCACGTTTTTCTTCGGTCAGAATGGGAAATAACATTAATTTTGCGATTCACGTTTTTAACTGTCAGAAAAATCGTAAATTAAAAAGTTACGTTTTTCAGAATACAGCTGCAGGCAAATCACATTTTTAGCTTTACGACATCGAAGCAACTATACGATAAAAATTGAAAGTTGACACAAGGTAAGAAGAGTGAAATCTAACGAAATATAACGGTGTATGGATAAAGCACGTGACATCGAAACGAGAATGGTTCAGCGATTTAGAGAGTATTGAAGGTGATCAGTTGAGTATACGATTGCAAACGATGAAATGGTGAAAATATGGAGAGATGGAATCAAGCAGATGTCCAATAGTAAAATCGTCCAATGGCATACATTTTTCGGACTAGAAGAATTTAGCATAATGTTAATCAAAACGGATTCATTGGACTATTTTATTTGCTGGAATTGTCGTGATATATTTTTATTAGATGTTCAAAACAGCTGCCTTTGTTGTGTCGTAGATGTGGTAAGGACGGCTGTACTAGAAATACCTGATCGAGGAGTACTTCGGGAAACTAACAGTCGAGGACTCAATCGGCTGCCCTGAATAATCCTTGAAACGCACGGTAGCAGCAATAAATATATCCGACAAAAATCTTGAGCAGTTCTCCGCAAAATCCAAATTTCGGCCACAAATAAATGGAATATTTCGGAGTCTAAATTAAATGTTAATTTTGAAAATTGTGCAGTTCCCGTTTCAAACAAATTCAAAAATAAACTTTCTGAAAAAGCCACAGTTCGCGTTCGTAAATATTGGAACGAACGCAAGTAGCTAAATTTTAATATTTCGGAAACTTTTATCACATAGGAGCTAGAAGACCGACCATAAGCCAATTGGATAGGTATTAATGGGATACCTTATAAAAGTTTACTGAATAGTGGTGCATCCATTACTGTTCTTGGACATGGTTGTGAAAAATATCTCCTGAACCCTAATATACAAATTTACGATGTTACGTCAAAAGTTCGAAGAGCAGGTGATCGCAGTCAACGTGTTCTCGGTCCCTATATTTAGGTATTGATTTCTGGAAATTATTTAAAATATTTCCAAGATGTATTTCGGAGGTGGATAAAAATGATTCTGAATACCACGTTCTATTAAACAATTTCCTTCGTTTAACAAAAACGGTCTGGGCAAAACGTCTCTAATTTATCATAATATCGACGTACAAGGTTCTACTCCCATCAAACAGCGTTACTAACCTGTATCCTATGTATGTACTTTGAAATTGATCGGATGTTGTCTCTAGGAGTAATTGAACCAAGAGTTCATGGAGTTCAGCCGTGACATTAGTTCGGAAACGAAATGGCAAGGCCTGTCTTTGTTTAGATGCAAGACGAATGAACGAAGTGAGGTAAAGGGATGCGTATCGGTTGCCTATAATCGACAGACTCATCAGCCGATTGGAGAAGACAAAATGGATCTCAAAAGGATGCATTTTGGCAAATCCCATTGGATGAGGAGTTCCGAGATAAGACGGCGTTTACAGTCCCTGGTCATCCTTTGTATCAATTTAAAGTTATGTCATTTGATCTCAGATTATTAGCCCGTTAATGGATCGAGTGATTTCCCATGAATTTCGTGACCGCGTTTTCGTGTATCTGGACGACCTCCTAATTGTTTCTATGACTTTCGAAGATCATCTCATTGCTGTCAATTGTTGCCAAGAGACTGTTGGATGCGGGTTTAACAGTAAATCTTGGAAAAGCTATTTCCTCCTCAAATGTATTAACTACCTAGGTTATGTGGTTGTGGGAACGGAACCCTTTCAACAAACCCGGATGAGGTAAAAGCCGTCTACGATTATCCAATACCAACTACCCGTAAAAAACTTCGTCGTTTCTTAGGAATGGTGGGGTGGTATCGGCGCGTTATCCCATCTCTCGCTTCTCTTGTTGCGCCTCTAACAGATCTTACCAAGAAGAACTCGAAATGCATTTCGTCTGTGAGAGCCCAGCAAGTGTATGATATCCTTGGTGGTTTTTCGAAAATGTTAGAGAGAATTCAGCGATACTTTTATTGATGAAAAATGGCGTATGATGTAAGAAATTATGTCACTAATTGTGATAAATGTAAAGAAACCCAGCCAGTAAATTTTTCCACCAGAACTGAGATGGGTGGGCAACGGTTATGCGGCCTATGCAGTGCTTATTTAAAGACTTTTTGAGCCCCTATTCTAGATCTAAACTCGGAAATTCTTACCTGTTTATCGTTTTGGATCACTACTCTAAATTCGTTTTCTTGAAACCTTTTCGAAAACCTCTTGCCTCAGATTTCTAATCCTCTTCGGTATCAGAGTACATTGTCTCTGATAACGGATCCCAATTCACTTCTAAACTTTTCCAGAGTTTCTTGTCCAAGTTCAATGTGACCTCCCGAGCGAGTGAATCGTTCAATACTTTCAGCATACTACTTGGGATCAATACATACCGGAAATTAATTGCGCTCTTCGAAACGTGGTGCATGGCTCGATGAAGTACTCACCGCATTTTCTAATGTTTGGGCAGTATATGATCATAAATGGCAAAGTGTACGAACTGCTAACATTTTTAAGCTTGAACGGTGAGGGAAATCAAAAGTAAACACGTTAAGTCTTTGCCAGAGTTCAGTGTTAAAACATTTAGAAAATGCATACAAAAAATCCTGCCACACCTAATAATCTCAGAAGCAAGAAACGAACGTTGGAGGGAGGTTTTGCAGAGAGTATTTATGAGAAATCAAGTGCAGAGTAATGCTCTAGCTAAATTTTCAGTAAAACTGGCACCTAATTTCATTAAATGTTCAGTGCTAAAAAAAAGAAGTATCGCCTTTGAACTAGTTAATGAGAGTGGTAAAAGCCTTGGAATCGGGGTAAAAGTGCTATAAGCCCTCGAAAAATAGGTAAGAGAAGCTGTCGAATATATGGTAACAAATTGAGATTTTCCAAAAGTGAAAAGAAAGACGTTACAAGTTGAAAAATTGTATTCTCATTGGTTTATTGAAGAGATAGCTTATAATCAGAATTTATTAAGCATCAGAATATGGTGTGCCACACCGCGTATCTAACTAAACCTTTCAATTTATTTATCTGCAATTCTGCAGTATATGTGAAAGTTGTAGGTGGTTGCACCGAACGATGAGTTTTAAACATATGTAATACTAGAATTGTATCTCAAGTTTCCGGGAAAACTAACATGAGGAAGTCTTACATGCCTCACCAAAACATAAAGGGTTTCTTAAACGAAATAAAAGTGTTTTCCAGGAAAGGTTTATTTTGTATGGAGAGAAAAAGCGAATATAGTAGACAATAACCATGGAGGTATTCTTAATTAATATTCCTTAACAATTAGGAAAGGTTATGGCTAAATTTTTAGGTTTAGTTGTTGTTGGAGAGCGAAAAAATATCAGTAAAAACTTGGAGTATAATTTCAAAAAATTGTCAAAGTGGGAATCTGGGGGTGGCAGACTCCATTCCCTAAAGTATAAAACGTATTAAAATAATATTTCAAAAATTTGTTATATTTAAAAAACTTGATTTTTGGGATTATTTTATTTTGGGTAACGATACCAACCCCTGAAGAAATCATTTAGGGAGAGAGACAAAACCGCGAGAATCATAATCCCCAGGGTACAAAATTCCGAGGGTCTGCAAAAATCCCGAGACCACAAAATCCCGAGGATTCATAAGTCCGAGGGTACAAAATCCCGAGGGTACAAAATTCGGAAAATCCCGAAAAAAAGGCAGAAAAAAATCCAGGAACAAAAAATTCAGAAAAACAAAAATCCAGAAAACTAAAACTCAGAATTTCCGCAATTATCAAAGTGCGGAGCAAATTAAAATTAATATTTATAAAATGTCTATCGAAGTTTACTTTTCCGTAAAGTTCTTAATATTTACGATAATGGAAATTGCTTCGTCAACCTTTCAGACACAGATCAAAGGAATCGTATCGCTCATATCGCTTCTACTGATAGTTCTACCACAAATGTTTTAAGTTATTTTGTGGTTGGCTTAATTCGTTGGGTTAGTATGGCATCGACGCTTCGTCAACCTTGCAGACACAGATCAAAGGAATTGTATCGCTCGTATCGCTTCTGATAGATGTACCACAAATGTTTCAAGTGAAGTCAAAAGTCTAAAAATGCCTATAAAATTGAATTTTTTCGATTTATTTTAAATAAACTATTTTTTCTGGATTGCTTTTCCGGTAATTTCTATATTTTTTTTTCGGGATTTTATTTTTCTGAATTTTTACTTTTCAACTATTCTGGATTTTAAAATTTTTGGATTTTTTTTTTTCAGCTACCATTAATTCTGACATAAAGTAGATTGCGAATAATCGTAAAGGGACATTTTTGTTTCAAGTCACTCTGCATTAGTGGCATTTTCGGGACCTCTAAATTTAAAAATTTTTATAACTATGAGCCGCCTTGGTTTCCATGACAAAATTAAACAAAATTTAGGTCCACACATTAATAAAAGTTAAAATTAAAACACAAAAATTTAAAAAAAAAAAAAAATTTTACATAAAAATTTTAAAATTTATTATTATAATATAAAAAACAAAACCTGATGATTATGTTTGTAACAAAACCTGATGATGATCACTAAGTGATCGAAAACGTTTGTTTTTTATATTATAATAATAAATTTTAAAATTTTTATGTAAAATTTTTTTTTTTTTTTTAAATTTTTGTGTTTTAATTTTAACTTTTATTAATGTGTGGTTTCAAGAAGGTGTTCACCTAAATTTTGTTTAATTTTACCTCTAAATTTGTCTGAAAAAATCTAAAATAATTGCGTTTTTAGACCTTTGTCATCACTTGAAACATTTTTGGTACATCTATCTGTATAGAAGCAATATGAGCGATACGATTCATTTGACCTGTGTCTGAAAGAGTCTGTGTCTGTGACGAAGCAATTTCCATAACAAATATTAAGAAATTTACGGAAAATCTCAAATTTTATAGACATTTTATAAATTTTAATTTTAACTTGGGCCACACTTTGATAATTGTATTTCTTCGGGATTTTCAATTTATGTATTATTTTTTTCTAGTTAAGGTAGCCAACCCCAAATAATTTTGTTATTTTACAATGGGTTGGTACGGGTATACCGAAAATCTAAATTGCAAAAATAAAAATCTCGAAAAAAATACTGAAAAATCAAGTTTTTTAAATGGGAAATCCAAATCATACCATCATATTCCCTAAGATGCTAAGCGGCTTTGGGGAGTTCTCTATTTTAGTAAGTGAATAATTATTAAAAATAATAATTTTTCAAAAGTCGTCAAAGCGGAGGTTTGGGGCGGCAGCCCCATCCTCTAAGCTCTACGGTATAAAACGGTAATATTTCAAAGAATATTTCAAAAATTGGTTATATTTAAAAAACTTGATCTTCTGGGATTTTTTGTTTTTTGGAGATTTTTTTATTTTGGATAATGATATCAACCCTTTTTAAATATAACTAGGTTTTGAAATATTATTTTAATTCCTTTTATACCTTAGAGGATGGGAGCTGTCGCCCTTAAACCCACACATGACGATTTTTTGAAATTCTAACATTCATAGAGATTTAAGCATTTTCAAAAAAAATTGTCGGTTTTGACAATTACTCTCATACTAAAATAGAGAACTCCCCAAAGCCGCTTAGCGTTGGATCCTTTGCGCAAGGATGCCAGAAAAACGTCAGAACAATTAAAATTATATTTACATTTTTAATAATATTCACCGCGCAAGGATGACATGAAATTATGTAGATTCGTTTTGCTTTCATATTGTAGCTAACAAACATTTAATGGGGTCTTCCTTTTCGATGGAGAAGTTTACTTTGTATTTTTTGGGATTTTTTCGTTCGGGAATATGATGGTATCCCATTTTAGACATTTCTTAACGTCAAACCCATAATAAAAATAAGTATTCTTGTAGCAAGAATATTTCAGTTTGCTTTGTCCATCGCAGGAATGATAATTTTCCTAAACAAAACTAGGGACATTTTTAATTTTTTTTTTGAAAATGCAAAATTCGCAATGGAAAAGATGAAGGCATGATTACTTTTGATTGCAAATCGTTTTGTAAATTTATCTATGGTTGCTTAGATAAAGTTATATACCGATGTGTACATGATAGAACGATTTTCTCTTTATTAGATAGACTCACTAGAAAATATAATTGTCGCTACTATACGAATTGTGGTGACCTTAGATTTTTTCATTTTCTTGTTTAGTGTTATTTCTGTGTGTAAGTGTATATTCCGGCTGTCCACACGAAGTTAACACTGCAACACATCATTTCCTCGTTTCTTAAGGGGGTTTTATACGATAATACATGTTGGACGACATGTTCGACAAGACGGAAAGTTCGATCGTGTAAAAGCTAAAAACTACGGTCTAATGGACATGTCCGCTGAAAATCAAATTTATTTGATTTTTTGACGGTTTGTCTGGTATGTTGGACCATGTAAACGAATGTATGTCGGACTTGGTAAATTTTGTCAACAATTTTTTTTTGACATGTTCACATCGCAGGGCATAATTAAAAACAAAGCAGTTTTTACAAACATTTTTAGTAATGACATTTTTAATAATGGATTATAAAAGCTGCAACCAATGCGGCAGTCATCGTTCGGGCATTTGATTTTTTCCCTTGTTCACATGTTTACTGCTTGACGAATAATGAATAATGAAGTCTATCCAACATGTTATTCAGTGTAAAAGCAAATCAAAATGTACCGTTAGTTTGCCATCGTACTTTGTCTTACGACATGTAGTATCGTATAAAACCCCCTTTACGTCTTTGCCTATAAACTGACTGGAGGGGAAAATATTCTTGTTGCACTTTTTCAACTTAAATTTTGGGTGATGAACAAATTACAACACACAAATACAAATATAAAAAAATAAAACATTTGAATGTGGTTCGATTTTTTTTATTTTGTAAACCGAACACCCCCAATGTGTGTATGTAATTTCATTATTATGCAAAATCAAGGATATAAAGATAATTATTTCAAGTCACCGTTTTAGTTCAATTTTTGAACGTTTCATGGTGGGTTTATCTATATTATTTCTATCATGGATGTGTATTTATTTTGGATCTACGCGACGAGTGATTTAAAATAAATTGTGAATAATGGCAAAGCTACTTAGGTGAGAACCGACAATTATTTAGAAGATTAACATTTTTAGGTTTCTTTCAGAAAATCATTTAAAGGCGGGTTTTGAGTTGCTTTCGTTCGTTAGTTCTGAATTTTTTTTTAATCAATCGTATTCCTTAAAAATGGCGTTATTTTTCGTTTGTGTTGCTTTGATTGGATTAAAAAAAAATTCAGAACGAAAGAACGAACGAACGACTGCAACTCAAAACCCGCCTTTAAACTCCGTAATCCCGCGGAAAACCCGAATAAAATTGAATTCGGGATTTTATTCGGGATTTTGAACTCTCGGGATTTTGTATCCTCGGAATTAAGGCCGGTATTTACGCACAATTAAATTGCGTAATATAATTGTGTGATGTCAGAACATTGCACAATATTCTGAAATTTTATTCAAGATTTGAATTGTATTGTGCAATATTGACGTCACACAAGTATATTACGCAATTTAATTGTACGTGAATACCGGCCTTTATGTATTTGCGGGATTTTGTACCCTTGGGAATATATCACCAACTCAGTCATTTAATGACTATATAAATCAGTGGAGTGAAAAATGGGATACCATCATATTCCCGAACGAAAAATCCCCTAAAAAAATATCGAAAAATACAAAGTAAACCGCCCCATCGAAAAGGAAGACCCCATTAAATTTTCGTTAACTACAATATGAAAACGAAAGGAATCTACATAATTTCATGTCATCCTTGCGCGGAAAGGACCAATGTTAAGCGGCATTGGGGAGTTTTTTATTTTAGTATATGAAATACAAACGTCAATTAAGACTATTGAGAAAAATCATTTAAAATTCATAAATTTATTATATTTAGAAAACTTAACTTTTTGGGATTTTCCGTTTTTTCAGTATTTTTTATTTTGGATAACGATACCAATCTGTGAAAAATAGGCCTTATAACGATTTAATGAAAGAGCAGCTGCAGTGTGCTAAGGTTTGGCCAATTAGATATCTATGGAACAGCACAACGAGATTGTCTGGAAGTAAAGCCAGAAATATGTTCAACTACAGCCAATTTGTAGAATTTGTTGTATCTTGTGAGAACATAAGAATAGTTTCCATCTAAGAGGATTGTGGTGGTTTGGGGTGGAAATCGGTTTCAGAAAATGAAAGTCTATCTCGCTTTCAATATAGGATCTGAAACCAATTTACAGATTGATCGAAGTAACGAATTCATTTAAATGGACTAATCTTCTTGAATAAGATTAACTTCTGAATGATGTGAACTATAAATATGTAGCGGAATATGAGAATTTGGTATTCAAACTAATTTAAGTACTAATTATTCTCAAATTTTGATCGACTTCTCATTTTTTGATATAATCGTCATATATAACGAACAACTTGAAGAAAATAACCCGAAAAATTAATCGCATATGACGCGGCATATGGCAAATCAATTTAATAAATCGTGTCACGCACAAACAAAACATTTAATTACATAATATGTACATATAGTATGTACTGCATTTACATCAAAAAGATGTTACTTCATTTAATGCGAACGGTGTTAAAAGTATTTATATCATAATTATAGGCTGCATAAAAGAAACCTTATTTAATCCCCAACAGCAGACTTTATGTCTTATTCAAACACCGTATTATAATTTTATTAGTTTGTTATAAAGCTACATAAATCTACTTATATCGAGATCGTTTATTAATCATGTAAAATATAAACAATTCTAATTACATTTGGTGTCAAAGTAATAATTTAAATCAAAGTGTTGCTAAACACGTTGATTGTTGCATGCTGTGCGAACGGATAATTTATATTAATCGTTTTTGATTTTGATTTTAGCTTCATTTAAAATAATTCATGCTATCTGTGATTGAAAAACCTGCGATATAGAGTAAAGATTTAACATCGCATGATCACTTATCCTGACAAATGATTTTGCTAATTTATGTGCACCTTTTGGGTATAAGAATATGTCATGTTTATAAAAAATTGCAACTGTTAGCGCGATTAGTTTATAAACTTTGGTGTTAAATTGCTCACAGCAATCTTTTGTCAGTTATTGATTGATTGTTTTGCTATTATAAATATTTCAGGTTATTGGATGCCACGCGTTCGTTGCACACAATATAAAAGTACCTCCTCCGATTTAAATGTCGTGGGCAATTATTTTACATATCTGGGGTATTTATATACCGCACGCCGTAAATTTAATAATATTAATTAGTTTATTTAAAAAAAAATTACAATATGAGACGGAGTGTATGTACATAATAATTTGAATGGAGAGTGAAAGAAAAATTTCTTTCATGCTTTTCACAAGAAAAAAAAAATTTTATCTTTTGAAATTTTGTGTTAAACGAATTGTCTGTAATTACAGTGTAATTTAAAATTCTGGCATCAGTCTGTTTAGGCATGATATTCTTTATAAGTAATCGTCTAATTAGTAAAGTTGTATATATAATGCAAATTAATATAGCGCCGGGCGTACACGAACATACATCCAACAATTTTTTTTATTTTTTATTAATCATCGATCAATGAGAGTGGTCCATGTATCAAGCTGATTACATGACACGCAACATAGATCGATATAGCCAAACTATTAATTACAAATAAAATTTACACCCATCTTATATACAGACAAATAGTTTGAAAATTATAGTTTAGCTTACCTACTGCAACAGTGGAATAGGTGTTTGTATATAAAATTATAAAACAATGGAACTACCGACACCGACGGATTCTTCTTCTTATTATTTTTGGCTGGTCATCATTTTTGTACTTTTAAGATTTGATTAGTCTGGTATTTATGTAAGTATGTGTACTTTATTTACATTAGAATGACTAGCCGAAAATGTATTTTAGATAAAGATTACGTGAATACGTGTTGATTACGAGTAAAGAATTATAGTTTTAATCAGAGATAAAAAAACATTCAAATTTTTATTTTATACACCTAAAATGCGAAATGAATTGGCAGAATTTAAATAATTAGGGTTATGAAGGTATATTACATCAATTTAACACCATATTTCAAATGATGCACAAAATTCGAGGATTAAAAATGTTAATCGTGGAATATGCAACTGTGGTACCATGTACCAACAAAACAAAAAAAAAAACAATTGGGTAAGACAATAATAAATCCAAACACCAGATTTTGCATTTTATTTTCGAATATCAATTAAGTTCAAAACAAGTGCAAATTATGATCGGCACCTTTTGTGATAGCACAAAAAAATATTTGATCTCCGTTTTTATTTGAGGTTGTTTGAGAAAATTAGTTAAATATTAGCAACACGCACAGGTTTTTGGTGTTTGGCTGCATAATGGCATTTTTCAAACTACATAATATACCTATACTAAATTGAAGACAATATACGATATCAGTTAAAGTGTTAGACAGTGAAATACGTAAGACAGGTATTTAGTCAATCATTCGAAAAATACGCGCGAGATAAATATATTTACGGGTTATCGATCTATGCAATCTTGTATTTAAGTTATACATAAATAACCACCGCATAATTATCCTCTATTCCTGAGAATCAAAAATTTTCCCATCTTCATAAACGCGGATTTAATTAGACTCCTGTTTTAATTTTACGTTTAAGACACTTAACGTTTAGTACGATCGATAATGATGTGAGAAATATAATAAATAGAATTGCATCTGAACTGAATTAAAGATCTTATTAATTATGTGTTCGATGTCTCGAATACTTGTTGCTTAATTTATAGACTGATTTGTTACTATTGGTATCATGTTTCGAAAATTACTATATACCATATAAGTTATCGACATTCCGATACGAGTAGCGTGGGCTATAATTTTATTTTCCACTTTGGGGATCATTGAATTAAATTAGGCGGTTAGGTACCCCTGTAATTTAATAATAACACCATTGATTATATACCTTGTTGTATACACGTAAGAGTATACATTTTTATTGTCTTTATTCTTCTTATTTCTTATGTTCTTCTTCCCCCGTTTCTCAGCTATGATGATTACAAGGCGTTATTTTTATTTCTTCGTTTTATAGGCACGCGAACTATAATCAGATATGTGTTATTTTATATTTTTGTTTTAATAAATTGGGTTTTTTATTTTGAAATATTAATAAATAATTAATTAATTGGAATAATGGTAGGTTTTGTGTATATAGGGCCTGCGGATATTTGTTGGATGCTTATACTGTGGAATTATTTTAATCACTTTATATAGTTTTCACCTAACATCCAGCATTTAAATAATGGTGAATGAGAATTGCGATAATGATGGACTGGACATATGGGCATAATGTGTGTTTGATAATAAATGTTGATTTGAAACAAATACATCGTTAGTCAGTCGTTCAGATCTAATGACGGTAGCAATTAAGAATACGGAACGTTAATTGCAATTAACATTATTTTTTTCTTTATCATTCATCGTCTTCTTTATAAATTCTCATTTTATTTTATTTTTTGTATTTAATTCAAAATTATATTTAAGTCGTAAGACAAAACATACAAAAAAAAAAACGTTGGACGGTGATGAATGGTTAAACCAAGTGTAAAGGTGATGAAGGTGGTGTTATTATTTATAATTTTTGAAATGGCGGAACAATTTACAAAATTTAAATAGTTTACGATTTTTAAAGCTTAAAAATAAATTGATTTAATTTATTATTTAATGCGTCAAAAAGAAATTTAAAATTTTGGTTTTCGTTTTAAATTGAAATTAAACATTTTTGTTTTTTTTTTCAAACCAAAATAATCAATTCGATAATTCAATTAAAAAGCGAAAATATATAAAATGCGCTTATTCACGTTTACCGCAAAATTATTTGGTAGCAAATCAGTTATTAAATTTTTTATTAAAATTAAAATTACCGCAGAAATTACAAGTCGGTAAAAGAATATAAAATTTTTAATTAAATTTTTATTAAAAAATAAATAAAAACGAGACCATAATATAAAATATTGAGATTTATATATTTGCGGGATGCGGGTGAATTATTAATTAATTTATGTGTACTTTATAGCGAAGCATTTTGACATTATAGGTGTCATGTCTATTTTGTGATTGATTCATTTATGTATATACTTATGTAAATATACAGATGGAGACTCGAGGTAATCCTTGTAATATTCAATATATGTATATCATCCGTCAATATTTCAGCCAATAATGTTTGAAATGTGACTTACATGTATCGTTACCTCTCAGTTTAAATTAAGTAATCTAGGATGAAAAATAGGATTTTTGCTTGTCGTTTAAGTGACTTGATGAGGCTGAAAAGTTTTCTGTATTGACACATCAATACAGCGCTGTATTGAGTTATCATAATTAAATTTCGAAAATAGAATATTTTATTTAGGCGGTATTTACATTTTCAAGTCGGTCTATCATTTGCTTAGTTTGCGTTTTATAGGCAATAAAACGGATGCTCGTGAAGTTTTTCCGAATACTCTATCAATGTATTGGTGCGGCATTCAATAAGCTGATTGTTGAACATTCCATTTAAAAATTTACGATTTCTCAATTACTGGAAAGCTCTAAGACCACCAGTCTAATGATAATTCTTAGTTTCAGTAGGCCATTGCCAATAATTCTGGCCTTAAAAAAAAAAGTTGGGGCTTTCATCCTTAAAATAATGATTGAATACAACGCCATTGGTGAAAATTGAATAGAACACATGTCGCTAATCATGTTAAAATCATTTACGTTAGATATATTCGTTGTTAATGTTTAACAAAATTAAATATGAAATGAATAGCTAGAAAACAAAAATCGGCTTCTAAACTTCTAAACAACCTCATGGAAGTAACTCTTCATATACCATTATATACATTATAGGATGAATATGCCGAATCCCTGAGTACCTTATTTGTACGCTTTGCCAAAAATTCACATTCATTGTATGGTGGATTACGCGATTGAACACAGTGGAGACTCCAAACACAGTCAATATATCTGTGCTTAAAAGGTAAAACATCTTATTTCAAGTTTCATAATTTTTCTAGAGAGTTAGAAAAATTTGATTATTATATTCATTTTTCACTTATGTTGACTAAAGTTGCTATGGCTTTGTGACCAAGATGTTACCACTTAAGTCAAACTAAGTGAACTAAGTGAGGAAGAGATAGAGCACGTTGAATATTAAAAGAGATAAAACAGCTTAAGTCGAATTAAGATAGTTTACCTTTTGAGCACAGATCGTAAAATGGCGGAAGCTTTCATGGAACAAAGTTATTTCCAATTTAGAGGGAAATATTACAGACAAACCTTTGGCACTTGTATGGGTAGCAAAATAGCTCCATATAACCTAGGTCACGTCTTCGCATGTGTAAAATGGAAAATAAAATCTGAACTTCTCCTATTTTCCACATATTTGGTTAAGTTATGTTGACGATGTTTTAGCAATTGTAAAGAGAAATAATCTTAGCAGCATTTTGGAATTGTTAAACACGCAATATCCAACCATGCAGTACACATGCGAGGAAGAAGTGAATGGAACAGTTCCGTTTTTCGGTGTATACAGAAAACCACCAAAGACAATGCGGTTCATCACTGCGGACTCCCACCAAAACGGCAAATAGGCTTTCTAATATTAAGAAAATTTTGTTAGAGGTGCTGCGAAAATCAATGGGTATTATGACACGAAACTCATAGACACAGTCTTATCCAAACATAACCGGAGAAATTATGCTCACATAAACCTGTCACCAGGAACAAAACAGATCAATCAGCGGATATGTATTCAGTGTTATCCGACTATCATAAATAAATTGCTGAATTTGTTTAAAAATGTCAATATCGATTTGGTCACTAGGAGTACTAACATCGGATAATTGATTTGTATTTATAAATATATTCCACCTTCGTCATCCAGATCAAGTATTTATGAAATTTCGTGCAGTAACTGTGATATAAAATATATTGGGCAAACGTGACGAGCCTTTGATAAACGGCACCAAGAACACTCACTGGCGACAAATAATAAAGAAGAGCACACAACAATATTTGCAGGACATATAGTTACGTTGAATCACCGTGGACACAAAATTGACGCAGATAATTCTAAGATCATAAAATCAAATCATGAGAAATGGAAACTGGAGGCGTTTGAATCATTTTTCATTTATAAACACAAAGAGGTAGGGGAGGGTGAGTACAAACGTAACAGCGGGTTAGTTGAAACAGCGCCATTTTCATAAAAACTCTATGCGTGAACACAGTCATTTTTAGATGTCTTACATCTGAACTGTAGTGTCTGAACGCACTCAAAGAAATTTGCAGTCCAGCATAGCTATTTAAACGTCAAATAAATAAGTAAATTTTTGAAAACATGTTAATCATATTATGGGAACATATTTGTTTTACGTTTGTAAAGTTGCTTACAATAGTTCAAGCACAATTAATGAAAATGTTTCAAAAATCATGGATGTGGTAAACTTGTGAAAATACGTTAAATATGTATTCGATTGAACAAGATTATATACATAGTGTAAATTAATTTAACTGTATATTCCTGAAAATGACCCGGAACAGAAGCAGAAAAACTTTTTATAAGCCGGGAAACATTTTAAAGGGGGGGGGGGGCATAGCATCGGCGGAAATAGGTACTTTAGTAACAAAGTTAAAAAAATTTCATTAACATTTTTCGAAAGGTGAGTTGGAAGAAAACGGCATTGTGGTGTTGACATTTCCTCCTCACTGCTCCCATAAGCTGCAGCCACTAGATCGTAGTGCGCTTCTTCAATCCCTTCTTCTTCTTCAAAACCTTCTTCAATCATACATTAACGAATTGGATGAAAACATGCAGGTAATATTACCAAGCTAAACAATGTTGGATAATCAAAACTTGTGTGATTTCTTTTAATTTAGGTAAACGAATTCGAATTTACGATGCCTGTTGTTCTCCCGAAAATGGTATCCACACCCAAAATCGTCCCTTGTACTCCTGCTTGTGGAGGCAGAAAGAGAGGCAGAACAATGATCTTTACTGATACTCCTAAGAAGATAAACTTGTTAGAGGAAGCAAAAAAGCGGGATCAAAATAAGAAAAAACTCGTCAAAGAATACACAACAATTAAAAATAAAATTAAATCGTAAAAAGAGAAACTTCGTCAGAGTTCTGAGTTCAAGTGTTACGATTTTATTTGTCCATTTTGATTATGTTAACTACTTATAAACTGTTGGATACGGTACAACGTGAAGGACGATTGTAACATTTCACCTTCTCTAAAATTTTGTTTAACAGTTTTAACGTAAGAAATGTGATAAATTATATTTTTATGGTTTTGGATAAAGAAACTGTGTGTACATGAAAGTATTAAGCTTTCAGGAATAAAAGTTACCTACATAAAAAGGGTAACTTTTATTCCGGGAAGATTAATACTTTTCATGTTTCGGCAAAAAATTCAAAAATTGTTACATTTTTTGTGCTCACCTTTTCCTACTAATGAACACCGAAGCTAGACCAGACCCATTTCGTCTAATTTATTTAACGTTGTAAATCTTTAATTTTTCATAATTAATTTTAGAAAATTTTCCATTTCACTTATTAGATAATACATATTAATTTTCCTTCAAAATTTGTAAACGCTTGACATTCTGTATCCGTTTCTCACAATTAGTACTTATATATCTTAAATAAGTCATGTTTGATTAAAAAATCAATGGGGGATGAATTTGGAGAATGTACATTTCTATGTAGGTACATCCCGAACTGATGGTTGTTACTATTCAAATTGCGGAGTTCATATATGATACATAAAATTTAAACAAAACTGACTGATTTCAGTTAGAAAAACATTTTTATTTTATAAATTTAAAATTCTAATTTATGTATTCATTGACATTTTTATTTATAAATCAAAAAAAAAAAAAAAAAATTAAATAAATCACATGTAATTCTCACAATCTGAACATAAATTATAGCCTTATATTCTCAATGAAATAAAAAAAAAATGGCAAAATTTAATTCTTGCGGTGAAATCCAGCAAAACAATTTCTGCCTTTATTGAGGCATAAATGTATCATACATTTGTAAAGTACGAACGACCTTTACAATTCACATTTTTGCATCGACTATCTTCTTTCCTTTGATCGTGTTGCGGCATGTGGTCTAACCTATCTAGCTGAACTTGTTTCAAAGGCCGCGTCTCAAAGTTTCACATTGCTTGCGGCATTGTGTTAAACGAGCTTCCTGGCTCCACGTTTTCTGGATTTGGATGGCGGCCTCGCTTTTTAGCATCCGCTTTGACTTGTGCCAATGATTGAGCTAAATAAATCCTAAAATGTAATAAATCCAAAATACTGTTTCCTAGCAGCGTTCATTTCTTTAATTTTTATGGCTGAGATAAACTCGACGCAACCGACATGACTAAGTAAAAAAAAATGTTATACCATGAAAATGTATACTAATAAAGCAATCATACTTAAGGCCTTTTCACATGAACCGCGATTTTTCTCGTACGAGTAAAAATGATTTACCGATTTCTCTTCAATTACATGGTAAAATATTTACTAGTCACTTGAAAAATAGTAAGTAAATGATTTCGAATGTAATATCATTGTCCATTTTTTTAGCAAACGCACATTTCTTAATAATAATTGCAAAATAGTGTTTTCTCGCGCGAACTTTCCAATATGGCGGCGATTTAAACATTTTTTGCAGCTTTTATTAGGAAATGTATGTTTCTTAAAAAAATTGCCAATAATATTACATTCGGAATGGTTTACTTACTATTTTTTAAGTGACTAGGTTAAATTTTACTATGTAATTTATGAGAAATCGTTGAATCATTTTTACTCGTACGAGAAAAATCGCGTGTCATGTGTATAGACCATTAGCGCGACTCAGACGCGATTAACAAAAAGATAATTGAATTTGAACTTTTCGTTGTTGTTTAGTTACAAAATTTTAAAGTTTAAGAATTTTTTTTAGTTAGTCACGTCATTCGCGTCGAGTTTATCTCAGCCATTACCCATTAGAACCTCTAATATTGGTATGAAAGGTATAGTGGCCTGATTTTTTGAGACGATTAGTCGTTATTTTTTGGTATGCTTGACTCAGCCACCTGATTTTCCACAAAATACGTAGACTTTAATTCCCCAAGGGTCAGGCTTTCCTTTCAAATATTGTTTTATAGAGAGCTTGCCTTTATTCATCTACGCATACTGATGGTTAATTTAATTCTAAAGAACTTTGTAAAATCGGTCTGTGCAATTTTTATGCATCTCTAAAGTATTAGTAGGTATATATCGATTATTTCGTAGCTGCAAAAATCGATCGCTCGTCATGGTACCTCTAAATAATTCAATCCCAAGAGCTTTATTATAATACAATCGAATTCTGGGAAGTTTGAAGCAGCCCATATATTTGTAGTACAAATAACTATTTCACTTCCGATGTGTTGATGTGTTTATAACTGGTTATCATTTTTTGTTCTGCATACAAATTTGAAAAAAAAGCCATTTCTTCAAAAATTTTGTTCGGCAGATAATTCCTGAAATGTGCCAAAGGAGTTTTAACGATTAGAATTTATTGTAGCTTGATACTTGGAACAAATTCCGAAATTAGTGATTGAAATTGTGACCGGCATCAATTGATGATTTCCTTTTTTGTATATTGATCGTTTTCCATGTTATCAATTATTTCATTATTTTTTAGGACCGTTTCTATTTCATTTCATTCCGTATCAATAAAATCTTCCAAATCGGAATCAAACGTGCTAAGAATATCAATGAGTTCTTGGTCTGTGCCATATTTACGATTCATTTTCCTAAAGAAGTTACCAAAAATATAAATATCCATCAAAGCGGAATGTAACATCAAACTTCTTACCTTTTTATATAAAATACTATTTGTCAGAGCAGAACAAAACATTAACTTCTACAACATTTACACTTTCATGATAAATAAAACATCAAAATTTAGAATTTTAAAATAATTTTAACTATCCTAAATTACATTTAAAAATTGGTTAGCTTACTAGGATAAAATTGCACTTGTACCCTCCTTCACAAATCCCTCGCTTTTAAACAAACGGTATTAAATTTAACATTAAACTCAGAGGATGTTAATTGGCTTCGAGTTGATGATTTTTTAACTCCGTTGAGCTTGAATGCGAATTATGATAGCTTCATGACCGGATTATTTTCGATGGGTCTCAAACAATGTGTCGATGTTAAGAACAAGTATGGGAATGTTTTGGACTTGGTATGTTTGTCGTTCAAGCGCGGATCCAGCCTTTTCTGTTAGGGGGGCCATTTTTTAAATTTGTGGTAGAAATCAATAGTCGAAAAAGCAAATGTATTTAATATTGAAGGTTTAGTAAGAAATAGTATATTATTCAATTAGCATATAATGATAGCTGTTATTCATGAAGATGAAGTTTACCGTAAATCATCTGAGTGATTATATGCGAGTAGAATACGATACTTCGTCCACGACCGACAAATAACATTGAATTTTATAATCAAATCCTTTAAACATCGCTAAAATAATTTTCTTCGGCATTTTGATGTCACAGTTTAATAATAATAAAATTTAAATTAAAAAAGATATTCAGTCTCATGTTTAAATATAGCAGTTATAAATTGTTTAAACTTATCTAATAATAAAATCTAATCTTCTCGGCCCTTGGCCGAATTTATTAATCACATTGTCAATATTTACTTCCAACTCTCTATGTATATTTAATAAAGCTAAACCTACGAATCGGTCTTGACTATTTGAAATCCGCAAATATGTTTTTAATCTTTTAAGATTTGAAAAACTTCTTTGTGCAGATGCGATTCTTATAGGAAATGACACATACATACTAACTAGCTTGTTCATTCGCGGATAAATATCTTCATTCAAATTAAATAAAACATCCTCTAAACTGGAAAACATATTTGAATGTTTTGTAGATTATTTTAATTGACATAACTCTGAATATAATTGATACTGAAAATTAGATGAATCGGTAATAATGTTTTTCAAACTTTGTGACACCTTTCCAATTTTCCTTTTTATTTCAAAAGTTTCTAATTCTAATAGATTTTTTAGAACACAACACATAAACATAGCGAAAATGGAAAAACAGCAAAGTATTATTTATCCTGAAAGGTAATTTATTAAATTTGGAAGAGGGGGCCATGGCCCTATGGCCCCCCTCTGGATCCGCTCTTGTTGTCGTTGGATCAAGAATTTATTGTCGGTACGTGTGACGATTTAGAAGGATCGTCCAGCATTTACCATTTTCCTTTAAAGGTATCACTACCTTTTATGGTATGTGAAAGTATCAAGGATGAGATAATTGTTGAAAATTTTAATTTTAAAAAGCATCATAAGAGATTAATACCTTCCCTACTTCTGATAGGTACGCTGTTTTTGAATCTTTGAGAAATGAATACCGAATATTGAATAAATTTCTTTACAATAATTACATTTTGGAGATTGAATCGAACATAAAAGGTAGACCAGCACCTGCGTATTCTGAAAAAACGTAACTTGGCGATTTACGTTTTTCTTGACAGTTAAAAACGTGAATCGCAAAATTAACGTTATTTTCCATTCTGACTGAAGAAAAACGTTCAGGTTTCCAACTTAAAAAAACCCACGTTTTTTTGGTAGGATTTTTGAAACGTTTTTTTCGTTTACAAGACAAATAAGTAATTTAGCAAAAAGTTATGTATTTTGTAATTAAAATTAATATTTTGTTTGCCGTTTAGTTTTAGAATTTAACAATTAAATTACTTTAATGAGCATACAAGAGAGTTACCCGGGATCTCCACTATGCAAATTTAATGATATCATGCTAGCAATTTTTTTCAATGTATGTGTGAGTATGCTACACAATTTTTTTACTAGCACCAAATTATCAGGCTGATATTTTCTTAAAAATTATCATGAAAATTTTTTGTTAAAATAGCAAGCCTGTTAAATCAGTCTATTTTGAGTCACGTGTACGAAATAAACCAATCAAAATAACATTACACTGATAATTTCCCTAGGGATGTTATCAGTGTAATGTTATTTTGATTGGTTTATTTTGTACACGTATCTCGAAATTGACCGATTTAATAGGCTTGCTATTTTAGAAAAACTTACTCTGGCTACTAGATGAAAAGAATTTATAGTTTTATTTTACAATAAATACTGTATCAAAATGACACTTTCATAGAATAATTTACAATCTAGCAGCCTTACTACTAGAATAAAATAAAATGGGGCATGCAAAACGAGTTTGTTTTTGTTCCCGCACATCAGATGTCATTACCGTCGTGATAAAGGTTACAATAATGCTTAACGTTTAATTTTATGACCACGAAGTTTGAACGCGTCGCTAAACGACTTATAAACATTTTAAAATTGAAAAATTCTTTTGTGTTATTAAATTCACAATACAGTTTCGATACAAAACACTAATACCATTTGACATTCTAACCTTTACCGAAGGTGCTGCATTCCAAAAACAGCGGCGAATATTGTTACTATAAGCATGCCCCATTGCAAACAAATTTCTTGTCGAACACTCCTCGAGCATTGATAAATACCTCATAATTTTATTATATTTTCCTCAAGCACGTTGCTTTTAGGTAACAGCCCTCAGCCTACGGCTTTTATTATTTCGGGAAATTATCAATGCTCTTGGGATATTACTGCTGATAATTATTACGAAAGTCATACATTTTAGGTTATGTTTTTCATTTTTTTAAATTTATCTTAGGGTGAAGACATCAAAATATATAAAATAAAAAAAAGTCGCAAACATTTAAGTAGAAAATATATTAAAGCTCATTTATTTATATAGAGCAAATGAGTGTTTGTGGAAAATACCCAGTAAATCATTTACCCAAAATGCTCGTTTGGATTTTCCTTTTTGTCAAGAATTTCATATGTTTATCAAAATCCATTTTAAATTTTATTTATTTTTAAATTATATTTCTTTATTTTTATTTGACAAAAACATATAACAATTATCATGATTGTAATGTCCCCAGATATGATAATTCATTCACAAATATTTCTCAATACATTGAAAAAAACACATACAAACATAAATTATCATGATAGAAAATATCAGGAAATTTGCATAGTGGAGATCCCGGGTAAGTGGGACGAGCAGAAATAAGCAAACAGCGGGATAGAGGTGATTTGAAGTAAATAAACAAATAATGATGTCTTATTACCAAATATGTAATTTATTTGAATTTTTCTTTTCGATTTCGTATATAAAATTCACAAAAAATTCGAGCACGGTTTGGCCAATATGGCAATGTTATTATTACGCATTGTTATTTTTTGTTATATTCGGTGAAGCCATCATTGTACAATACACGATATAATTTAAAACTAAATATTGAGTTCGGCGGGCTTCATGTGTTGTCCTCGGTTTACCAAAAGGTATATAATTATATTTCGAAGGCGGATTAAAACATAAAAAAAATTATTTATTTTCACAATTTTATTTTTTCCGTCTTATTACATTGAGTTAGATCTTAAAACTAAACTTAAAAAATATAATTTCTAATAAAATGATTATTCTTATTTAAGTGTCTAATTATTGCAACGATGCATTTTCAATATGTTATCTTGTTTAGACTTGTTGATTCTTGTTAATTCTACATTTTTGTTGTTCAACGACTTTACTTGATATGTTATATGCGCGGGAATGGAATGTTATAGAATATGACTAGTTAGCATATTTACTAGTTCATTGGAACATAACTCCTCCCGGGGGTAGAGAAAGGGCGTCCTCGTCCTTAGCTTTAATGCCCAGTTTTGCCAGTAAATCCGAATAATGCGAGTGGCTATTTTCGTTCGTTGGCGTTGAATTTAGCTTGTTTACATCCCTTATTTCCACTTTTGTGACTTGTTGACGCGTGTTGATACAGATGTAGATGACTAATATTATTATACCGATTGATGATACGGATATTCCTCCTGATAAGGACCATATCCAATATTGATGGTCTGTTTGTTTCGTGTATATTTTCGCTATTTGTTTTCTATTTTGCAGGTTTTGTTGTTCAATTAGATCGATATTGACAGTTTTAACCAGTTGTCGAGTAGCTTGAAGGTTATGTAGCGCTCCTTGTATTTCCTGTGTTTCGCTTCTTATTTGGAACGATTGGAATTTCTTATCTTTCAATATTATCGTGCAATTCCAAAATGTTATTAGGAAATTGCCTGTCAACGTGCGATTGTTTGGTCCACAATCCGATGACAATATCTCATCTTTTGCATTGTCTATTAGGATTTTATCTTCCGTGATGAAATGTATAGTCGTTTCTGTTTTTGCCGTCACGTTGCATAAACTTTTTGTCCCCATCACCAGAGGTTTGATGCAGTCGTCTTCGAATCCCTTGATTTCTGCGTGTTTCTGGACGAAGTTCTTATAATTTGTTGTTGTAAATAATTCCCGATTTGTTTTTATCAGGTGTTGAGGGTATTCCTTAATTACTGTGTCGTTGATTGTTAATGGTACGACCAGTACTGCTACCGATGTTTCATTTTCCAATTTTGGCACTTCTAATATGAACAGTAGTGTTTCTTCGTTTGCTGCTATTTTTGGTACTACATATTGCAATGCTTCTTCTGGTAGTGTAATCTTGACGCCTTGTGTGACCATTAGGTTTTTTACTATCATTAGTTCTTTTAATGACAGAATTTTATTGCTTGGCAATCCAACCTTCGTCCTGATGATAGCATCTTGGATATCTTCTAGTATAGCGTTGATTGTGTCGATATTGATGATCGTCGTAATCATTTCCATCTCGGTGATGATTATTTTGTTAACCATATTGGTATTTGTCATTGCTCTGTTTACGGTATGTGTTACCATATGTATCCTCTCGTTTATTTGCTTATTTATTCGGAATTGTTCATTATTGTTCTCTATTAAGTCGTTTGCTGTTGTTGTCAGAATTCTCAAGTCTGTCGCATCTGGACTTCCAGCAAGCCATTTCCATGCTGTGCCTAAGGCGTCCCAACGTTTTTGTCTATTTCGTTTTAATGGTTTTATTTGTTGCAAGTTATTATCTAATTTTTTACATTTTTCTTTTATAATGTTATATAATTCTAATTTATCATCCTTAATATCTAATTTGTTAGAAATGAATTTATTGATTGATTCTACTGTTAACTGTAAACTAGTTAGATTGATCGGGTGTATAATTTTTACATTTCCCACTTGTATTTTACATTCGTTTGTTTTTATTAATAATAAAGGGTCTTCATTTAAGTTTCTAATTTCTAATTTTTGAGCATTGTTATATTGAAAAACCAAAATTAATATTACTAACATTGATATTAAATACATTTTCTTATACATTTTTTTTTTTATCAATTAAATTTTTATATACCAATAATAAATTTATAATTTCCAATGAATAGATTAAAAATAGGAATTTCCTGAAATGGTAAAAATTAATTTTTAATTATTTTCTTTTATTCTTTTTATTTTGTTTTTATTTCTCTTTATATTTCTATTTGTTTGAAATGTTTTGGACGTTACTTTTTGGATTTGAGTTTCGATTGCTCTTGGTTGAGCTTTCGTCCTTATATTCGGTTTTATAAATACTATCTGATTTTCTACTAATTTAGGTGGTTCTTCCTTTATTTCGTTTTGTTTTTCCATTTTTCTAACTGTTTTATTTAAATTATTGTTGACCATTTGGAAAATATTGTTAGCTTGTGCTTGAATTTCGATCGGGTTTATGAAGTTATTTTGGTTAAATATTACTTCATTTGGAGTAAACTTAGTTGCGGAATGAACGGAATTATTGTATAGGGCAACTGACAATTCTATGGCAGCTGAAGTATCTGTGTTCGTTAATTTATGTTTGTTTGTATTAAATATTTCGATCACTGTTGCATGTGTCTTTTCTATTTGTCCATTAGACTCCGAGGAAGATGCATATTCAATTTTGATATTTAGGTTATTTAGGTATTGTTTGAATTGCCCTGATTGAAAGGTTGTTTCGTGATCGGAAATAATGCAATTTGGTATTCCAAAAAGCGTGAAATATTTATTCAGAGCATTAGTTACATCTGTTACGTTTTTGGTATTAATTGGAACCATTTGTAGATGCTTAGAAAAGGAATCAATTATTGATAGGAAACTAATTTTATTAATACTGAAAATGTCAATATGAATCCGCTCTAATGGTTTTTCAGTAACCGGTCGTGGTGAGATTTTTATATTATATGGTTTGCGATCATATTTATGAATATTGCAGATGGTACATGCATTGATGTGATTTTTGATTTTGTTGCCCATTTTTGGGAAGAAATATGATCGTCTTAATTGGTTCTCGACTTCTTTGATGCCCCTGTGTGCTCTTTCATGTTCTTTAACTATTATGGCATCTTGCCGATTCTCATTTTTAACGTCTTCAACCATTTTTGTAACAAAAACAAAATGGCTTTTCTGTGAAAAGTTTTGTCTAAAAGACACTTGGATTTTATGGTATAAACTTTCTGGGGATAGAATTGCACCATTGTGATATGTTTTCATGAAGTTGGTTATATCCTCTTGTTCAAAGGATTTACGTGCGATAATGATTCTTTTAAAATTTGGAAAAATATTTTCTGAAATGATTGTATCGATATTCTCTGAAAGCCTGAAAATAAGTTGGTTTCTGTAATAATTGATAGGTCTATCCGCGAAGTGGATGAAATAGTCATCTGAGGTGCTTGCCGAATGAATTGTTTCTAATTCATCCGAAGTATTTCCTTGAGTTCTCTGAGATTCACGTGATGTGTTATTCTCAACCTCATTTGAATTTAGTTCTCTCATTTCATCTGTAGTTGGCATTCTGCTTAGAGCATCCGCCACAACGTTTGCTTTCCCTTCTTTGTATTTTACTTCGTAGTCATAGTTCTCCAACTCGAGCCTCCATCTTAGAATTTTAGAGTTTTTTTCTGATGACTTAATAAAAGTTAAAGGTTTATGGTCTGTTACCAATGTAAATTTGCCTCCGTACAGGTATGGCTGATATTTCTTTACGGCCCATATTATCGCTAAAGCCTCTTTTTCGTTGGTTGCGTATCTCATTTCCGTAGAATTTAATGTTCGTGAAGCGAACGCTATAGGTTTTTCAACTTTGTTTTGAATCTGTGAGAGGACTGCGCCCACTGCATAATCCGAAGCATCCGTTGTTAGGATGAAGGGTTGTGTGAAATCGGGATACGTCAGTATTTGATCGGTTGCTATGGTGTTTTTAAGCGTTTCGAATGATTTAACATAATCGGGGTCTGCCATGTTTAATGGTATGTCTTTCTTCAAATACTTTGTCATGTTTCTTGCAATTTTGGAATAGTCCTTTATAAATCTTCTGTAATAACCAGAAAGTCCCAAAAATTGTTTAATTTCTTTTTGGTTTCTGGGTAGTGGCCAGTCTAATATTTTCTGTACTTTCTCCCTGTTTGGTTTTACACCATCCTGGGTTATTATGTGTCCTAAAAATTCAGTCTCTCTTTTCAGAAATTCGCACTTGTCGAGTTGAATCTTAAGGTTGAATTCTGAGAGTCTTTTTAGAATAATGTTTAGATTATTTAAATGAGTCTTCAAATTTTCCCCTACAACGACGATGTCGTCAAGGTATACATGACATATTTTGCCTACTAGTCCCTGTAGGACATTGTTCATGGCGCGCTGGAATGTCGCCGGACCATTCTTTAAACCAAATGGCATCCTACAGAACTCAAAGTGTCCTTTGTCTGACGAAAAGGCTGTTTTGGCTTGCGACTTTTCGTCCATTAGAATCTGGTGGAAGCCAGACTTTAGATCTATAGTTGAAAAATAAGTAGATTTTCCTAAACTATCTAATATTTCCTCAATTTGAGGAATTGGGAATTTGTCATCGATCGTTTTTTCATTTAATTTTCTATAATCTATGACAACTCTTATTTTTCTTTTCCCTGAGGCATCCATTTTCTTGGGGACCACCCAAATTGGTGCCGAGTAAGGGCTTTTGGAATGACGGATAATGCCGTTATTCAGCATTTCTTGAATTTGTTCTTCCACATCCGCTTTAAAATGGTGTGGGTATCTGTACGTTTTTGTATAGACGGGTGCTTCATCGCATGTAAAAATTGTGTGTTTAATTCCTGTTGTTGCTGATAGTTTTTCATTTGGTTTCAACAGTACTGCTTGGTTATTGTAAATAGTGTTGAGGAGAGCTTTTCTTTCATTATCACTGAGATGTTCTATCCTAATTATCTTCCTAATATCTTCCTCTTTGATTGGATCATTACCAAAAATAGGTATAGGTTTTATCGTCTCGAAGTTGTTAATTTTCAACTTGAGTTTCGGTAATACTTTTGGTGGTATGGGCTCACTTGTTAAAACTCTAACTGTTGTTTTGAGGTTAGTGGCCTTGTAAAGACCAGGTTGGATGGTAATTTTATTATTTACTCTACCATACTCTGGTACAACCCATTCGCCGTTCTCTGAGGTTTCGAACGTGACTGTATGGTGATAAAAATTTTCTGCTGGATAATAACGGTAAAATTTAAATTTTTGATCGTTTAGGGAAATGGTGTTTGATCCATAATCAATGTTGGCATTCATTTTAGCCATTGATTCTGATCCTAGAATACCGTCAAAAAATCTATGAAAATCTAATTCATAGTACGTTTGAGGGGGTAAACTTTTACTTATTAAATTAATTTTTCCTTTTTTATTTAATTTATGAATTCCAAGAATGTTTCTCACCGAAGTGTTTTGTAATTCTAGGAGCTGATTGGGTATAATATTGGGCTTAATAATGTTTTTGTTAGCGCCCGTATCTAACAATAGGGTAATTTTTTGGTTAGTTTGTTTATTGTGGCATTTGAGATACGGTAGGAAGTTTAATCTTCCGTATCCGATTCTGGATCCGCTTGAAAATTTACTTCGAGTTCCGTTGATGGTTCCTCTAAATTTAAATTTTCAATTCCATGTTCCTCATTGTTTGAACTAACTTCGTGATTGTACACCATTTTCTTGTTGAATGTGTTTCTAGATCTCATAGAAACATCTACATCCATGGGAATAGCCTGTTCTCTAACTGAACCTGGTTTTTTGAAATTTTGGTTGTTTGAGTTCCAGTCTTTTTGTTTTTGAAAATTATGGTTATTAGAGTTCCATTCTTTAGGCTTTTGGAAATTTTGGTTAGTTTTATTTTGAATGGATGGACCTTGATTATTCTTGTGAGAATTATTTGAAATTATCTCGTTTGAGTTGAACTTACAGAGGAAAGCGTATGCTTCCTCAATGTTCTTGGGTTTTGCCGCTTGAGCATAACCGAAATATGGCTTTCTTAAGCCGGAAATGAATGCTGCAAGTGCATCCTCTTCAATAAAAGTGCAAATCGCTTGCCATGAGGTATTATACACTTCTTTTTGTTTCGCAAGCGTTTTAATATTTTGGACGATCTCCTTCGTCCGATTATAGAAACTGTGAATTGTCATAGTTTCGTTTTGCTTATTTGCCCATAGCTGGGACTTATAATACGCGAGTTCCTGCTTATCGCCTAAGGCTTCGAGCAGTATTTCTTTTATTTCCTGGAATGAACCAGGGTCTCCTGCAAGGCATAATATATCCTTTGCCTTACCTTCTATTTTGTTCCTCACAGCTTGTACATAAACTTGAAATTGTGCCTGAGGGACTATTTGAGCAAATAAATTCAGTGTTTCCTCGGCTGTTTTCAACCACGAGGTCACCTGTTTTTTATTACCGTCGAAAGAAGGAATCGACTTGATAGGGTCGGGAATTCGGAATATATCGAAAACTGTTCGATTCTCTCCCGTTTCTTCCTTGGGTTTAGGGGCTGGTGGTGCCTCAACCTTTATGCTGAGGTACTGCAGTACCTGATCCTGTTCAGTATTCTTCTGAATCAGGTTAGCTAACTGGTTTGTTATCGCTGCCAGTTGCTCATTTAACTTTTGTGATTGTTCCTCGTTCATCTCTTCACGAGTTTCTTTTTCTATTAACTTTATACCTCGATTAGCTATAAAGTATTCAAGATTTTTCTTTTCTCTCGTGCAGTTTTTCTTGTTACGAAAAATTTTGTCTACCTTGACCTAGCACTGGGAGATTGAAATATTCGTCTTTTCGCGTCTATCTTATAGTGCGCGACGGTTGACGTTTCCCACAAAATTCTATCACTTTCCTACACCTATCTTGTAGTATGCACTTGATGTGATTAAATTTTTAATTTATCGTGTCTATCTAGTAGTGCACGATTTTGGCAAAAACAAAATTTATTATAAAATAAAATTAAACTCTTACCTTGTTTTGCTGTCGTGGATGGTTTCGGTCCCAAAGTGTAGCAGTGGTGTGTGTTTATTGGCGGAATCACAACTCCTTTCGGCGGTGTTTTCACCTTCAGCCTAGGATGTCACTTTTTTCTTATTTTTTTTTTAAATTGTCACAAATTTTAAATGTCACAAAAAAAAAGTTGAAATAATTATTCGAATTATTTCCACGGATTCACTCTTATAAACAGTTTTTATTCGCTGTTTTTATGCACTTAACACAATACACTTGAACTTTCACTTTGCCGTACGGCTGCGCCAATTATATTTCGAAGGCGGATTAAAACATAAAAAAAATTATTTATTTTCACAATTTTATTTTTTCCGTCTTATTACATTGAGTTAGATCTTAAAACTAAACTTAAAAAATATAATTTCTAATAAAATGATTATTCTTATTTAAGTGTCTAATTATTGCAACGATGCATTTTCAATATGTTATCTTGTTTAGACTTGTTGATTCTTGTTAATTCTACATTTTTGTTGTTCAACGACTTTACTTGATATGTTATATGCGCGGGAATGGAATGTTATAGAATATGACTAGTTAGCATATTTACTAGTTCATTGGAACATAACTATATTTTATTCCTGTTATAATCGTAAACTGACGTGTATAATGCTAGAATCGTTGTCAAATGACATAATTTGACAGAACATTTTTTTTGTTTTCCAGTTTTCTATGTTTTTTCGATGTTCGTGAACGTTTTTTTATCGGAATAGGAATTTAACAAAAAAGAAACGTTCAGGTTAAAGAACATCGAGTTACCCGTCACGTTTTATTCACTTTTTTCAGAATACAGCTGCTGGGCCCGTATTCTTGAAATTCGATCAAAAAAGTCACCGGTAACTTGCTAATGAGATACGTTATTTCAGTAGAAAATTTAAATTGTTTTATACCAGAGTCACCGGCGACTTTTTGATGTGAAAACATTTTTAGCGGCAGGAGTAAGTAAAAAATTGTATAGAACTCGGGTTACTGAAACAAAAAAGCCGAACAAAAAATATTCCATGTATGTGTATATATCGACAAGAACAATAAATAAATCAAACGTAAAATCAACGAAAAATCTACGCATACACATGCAATATACAACATCATCCGGCATTTTAAAAACATCGTGAGCCGAATACAAAAAAAAAATTCGCCTACTTTAATTAATTTAATTGTGAAAATATCTACTATATATGGCCGCAGCAGCAAGAGTGTTTTTGAAAATGAAAATTACAAGCAAAAGGACCACAAATTTTGCTTGTGTAGTGTAATGCACAAACGGCAAACCGGCATTTCAAACCGTCAAATGAAATAATTCGTTATTCGTAAAATTTTTTATTAAAATTGATTTAATTTCATTCAAAAACTCCAATTTTACGGATTTTTGCTTGACGGCCGGCAAAACATAAAATTGGGGATTTTGAATAAAATTAAATTAATTTTAATAAAATTTTCTTAGAATAAGGTGGAACTTATAGATTAGAACTCTTTGTTAATAATTTTCATATTGCAAAGTGAAGCCACTTAGCCAAAAATTGAGTTTGACGGTTTTAAATGCCGGTTTTCCGTTTTGCATGCGAGGCAATGTCTTAAGTGACTCAAAAACATTAAATGGAAATAGCGAGCTGTGAAAACTGCATATATATGTACCTACATTGTACATAGGTAATAAAATAATAATTTTAAAATTGTTTAATCGGTACGCTTTTTTATTAGTGTTTGCCCTACCGCCTTTATAATTGCTATGAATTTACGGTCAACATTTTGCCCTAATAGAACCGCTTTAGTTAATTTATTTTAAATTGATCAATGACAAAGCGATGCATATTTGCTTTGTTCAGCGGGTTTGCCGTGACCATTCACTATTATGGACTCTTGTACAAGATTGCCGTGTATGAGTATTGATATATTTTAAAGCGTAGATGGCAGGTTTAGGTGATTAACTTAACAGAATTGTACTTTGCTCATGCTCAATTAATGTCAGTAAGGTTCGTCCTCCAAATTCAAAATCGAATAACTTATTGACTTTTTGAACCAAAAATGTAACTTAGTATACACTGAGCGAACATCAGCCGTCTTTATGCAGGGGTTTCTCGGTCTCTTCGAAATGGCTTGAAATGATTCAATAGATATTTATACATAAAAGATTTCACATGAATCTTTTGCGAGTTGAGGGTGAACTCGCTCGTTGTTTTTTTTCTGTAAATTTCAAGAATACGGGGCCTTACAGCTTCTGGAAATTCGTTGATTCTAAAAGAAAAACAAGTGGATATCTGTCTACTATGTTTTTGGATGTTCGTGTGGATCATAATTTGAAAGAGAATTGTAACTTGTTCGCCGACTTTTTTGAGAATGTTTATGTAAAGATCCTGTGGCTGGAAATATATTTTCCTGGCAATTAGATGTTGATACTGTTTTGAATGAACTACTATCGCTCGATACTAATCAAAGTGCAGGTTTCGATTCCATTCCTCCCTTGGTTCTTAGGATGACAGCCCATGCTGTCGCCTTTCCTATCACCGTTCAATTTAACAAAAGTCTTCAGCAAGGACACTTTCCGAACCTCTGGAAATGCTCCTTAATTAAACCAGTATTTAAGTCGGGTTCCAGAAGTGATATTAAAAATTACCGAGCCATTAGTATTTTATCCGTTTTACCGAAACTTTTTGAAAAATTAATCTAGGATTTTTTTTTTATACTCGTAGGTTTATTTCATCTAAACAACATGAAGTTTATTTCAACTGCTTTCGAAAGGGAAAGGATGTACAGGTTGTTTTTTCAGATTTTAGCAAGGCCTTTGACAAACTTGATCACAAACTACTGTTGGATAAATTAGAGTCTTTGGATTGTAATAGTCTACCTATTAGGCAGATTAAGTCGTACTTAGATTGTAGAACTCAAATCGTTAAGATTGGGAATTACACGTCTATGTAAATTGATTCATGTAACGTCAGGGGTTCCCCAGGGAAGCCATTTGGGTCCCCTTTTATTCATTTTATTCACTGTATTAAGTATTCTGAAATTCTCATATATACGCTGACGATATTAAAATTTTTACAACTATTTCGAATATTCGGGATGCAGTCAATCTGATTTATCGGATTTTTCAAATTGGTGTATACTTGTCATAATTTATTATTGAATACTAAAAAGTGTAAAACAATGCAATTTTCTCGTAGAAGGAATGGTTTGAACTTTAACTACGAATTGCTTCTCAATGACCATAGAATTGAGAAAGTTGACACTTTCAAGGATTTGGATATGACTTTCGCTTCTAGTTTATCATTCCACATTCATATACAGGGCATTGTATCTAAGGCGTTTTCCATGTTAGGGTTTGTCAAACGATTCTCTAAAGATTTCTGGGATCCTTACGCGATTAAAATGTTGTATATTTCGTTAGTGCGTTCGCAATTGGAGTATGGCGTAGTTATTTGGGACCCATTTCATCAAGAATCTTCGGATCTTATTGAAAGGGTTCCAATACAGTTTCTAAAATATGCCTTGTGTAGATTACCGAGGGACAATAATCTTTCCAATTATATTCTTCCTCCTTATAGGGGAAGATGTAAACTTTTAAGATTGGAACCTCTCTCTATTCGTAGAATTGCGACGTGTGCCACTTTTGTTCGTGATCTTCTCGTTTGTAGAATTGATTGTAGTGTGATTCTTGATTTGTTTTCTATTTACGTTCCAACCCGAAGGTTACGATCGAGCGGGGATTTTGTGAGCTGCTTTTAATAAAGTATACGATCGATTTTTGATTTTAATTTACCAAGAGAATCGTTTAAGGTTTTGATGTCTGATTTTCTTTGTGATTTTTAGTAAATTGTTTAATTTTTGTATTTTTAACTTGTAATGTAATTAAGTAATATTTTAAATTGTAACCAGATTTTTTTTAAAGTTGGTAAATAAATAAATAAATATCCAGTTTAATCGAGTTTTACCTGTCGGCAATTATTAGTACTTTTAACATTGGTTTATTTGGTTTGGATTTCAAACATTTTTATTTTATCTTTTGTTAAAATTCAAAATCATTATCGTAATTTCGGCTTTAATTATATTTTGGAAATACAAACACCTACTGTGTTGTTGCCTATACTTTCCTAAGAACTGCTATGTTAGGCGTTAGAACCCGCATTGGTGCCAAGAAAACGAAATTTAACAACGCTAAACGGTGCTGGATTTTATCAATAGAGAAATTGTATAGAGATCAATATTGAAAGCCCTAATTTAATATCGCATTCGTTACTATTTAAATGTTTACCTCATTCAACTAATCAAACCGTTTCACACATCATGTCCACCTATTTAAACACCATTTTGAAACAAACTATGTCAACAACGAACAAAATACAAGTCAATTAAAAATAAACATTTAATCCTAAAATGTTAATAGACGTGTGACAATTTTATTAAATCCATGTTAAGCATACATAAACATAATATAAAATGTCGATTGAATTTATTTTAAACTAAACTTATTTAGGAGATAATTTGTCACTACAAAAAAAAGTGGTAGTCGAAACCAATTTAAAATTGATTAAAAGGTATTTGAACGAGTTTTTTTTTTAATCAAAATCGATTAAATATTTAGATTTGTTCATTTGTGATTTTTGTTCAACCTAAAAATGTGTGCTGTAAGCTTCATTGAATTTTTTAGTTTATATTTGTTAAGCCAATCATGACGCTTTTTATGTGTTTTGTTTAATTATATTCGATAAAAAAAAAACTTTTGGATTAGTTTTAATTTCCCAAAACCATAAAAATTTTGTGTACTCTAATCGTATAAGATGAATGGGCTTGTGTGTATGCTTCTTCTGACTATATATAAATTATTTACGTTTACTTAAGAATCAAAATGGCGGAGTGTTGTAGGATTGGGGTGTTTTAATTATTTGTTGCTTCTTCTTATTTAGGATTTATTTCTTTATTCAGGATATGCTGGTCTGGTTTGTTAACAAAGTGACTTGAAATCGAATGACTATATATTAAGAAATTTATTAAAGCTTTCGCGAAATTTCAAAGGATATTAGTTGAACAATTCTACATCAAATAAAACGATTGAGAAGATCAACAATAAAAAATCTGATTTCTTACGGTATGTCCATATTTATAAATAGATTAAACATGTTGATTAAACAAAAAAAAAAAAATTGTAAATGAAAAAAATAATAATCTTACTTTCATTATGGGGCACACCCCAAAAAATAAATATTTATAATTTTTTAATGCCTTTCTATCAACTAAAATACAATATTATTTAGTTCATAACTTAGTTTTTTGTTGTTGTGCTACACAGAGATTACCAGATTGAGATAACAACCAATTTTGTAGGCGTTATGTTGTTTCAAACTTCAATGTGAGCTGTATAAAACAATAAATCCTTGTTTATTTAGTATTTAGGTTTTAAAGTTGTTTAATAATTATCTTACATGTATCATCTTTTTATATGTCATTAACAAAATCGTAGGCTATTTCTTATACGAGCATGTATATTATATGAGACGTAGACAACAAAAAATAAATTAGAGATAATAAACTTGGGAAGTTTAAGAACACCAAAGACCAAAGTTAGTTAAGAAGAAAAATTATATCACCTTAAGACCACGTAGGATATATAAAATTACCTAATAAATAATAAAATATCGTACAGTTCTGCTACTGGAATATCGAAGAATAAAACATCTCAAGGTGTATATATATAAAATATAATAAAACATTCGCATAAAAAATGTTTCCTCTTCAGATACGTGGCTAAGTATCTCGATTAATTTGAATTTCGTTTACAATAATTTAGCGGTTGCATTACTTACTCACAGATGATTATGAGTAGGCCATAAGTTTACATGTTACATACTCGTGTATGCCGTTTACAATGTTGTTTTCTAACAATTTATTTTAAATAAAATTTGTTGTGAACTTTTAACCTTTCTTTCGCGCCTTTTTCAAATGATACTAACATGACAGTAGAATAAATTACATTTTTAATTATTTTTTCACCGTTGTAATGAGTTTTATCATATCGATGACCTTTGATTTTTCCTAAAACATGTTTGCTGTACGTTATTTCCCTTGAAAAGTAAGATTGATTTTGATTTAATTTTTTGTTTCATGCATGATGTACTGATTATAAGATTATTTTTAATATTTGATATAAGCATGTATCAAAGTACAGTCTTTTAAAATGTAAAATGGTACTTTTTGGCCATTTTAACTCTCGCCTTCAATAATGAAGAATTTTGGAATATTTTCCTAACCGTTGACCGAACGAAAAAGCCACTAAGAAATAATTATAAAAGACCAGAAATATGAAATTTTATACAGCAGGTGGGGTTGTAAAATATGTTTCCCCCAAAATGTGTACATTTCAAATTATTAGATATATTAATTTAATTTCCTCCAACGCTGGCCGTCAACAGTTTCCCTTGGTTTCAAGAGGTCATAGTAAATAACACCTTTTTCATTCCCCCAAATACACAGCATGGCCTTCTTTCCGTAAACAATCCGGTTTACCTGTGATATTGAATGTTGATGGTTGGCCAGGATCAATTCACTTTTTTTGCGTTTTTTGACTGTCGGAACAGATCCAGTTTTCATCACCAGTCACAATCTGACAAAGGAACGATTTTTTTTGTAACGATAAAGCAATGAAAAACACGTATTTGGGAATAGCATAGATTGTGTAACATTTAATGCTATTGCAAGTTGGTTTCCCTTTGAGTGTTTTCTTCATCCATTAATGCTTGCAAATCATCGGTTTCGAACTTTCTCGGTTAACCTGGGAGTTCTTCGTTTTTGACATCAAAATCGCCACTTTAAATCGTCTAAACCAACTCACAAGAAAAATCAGATTTACACAAGAATTCTATGAATTTCAGCTGCGGTTTTTTTCCAATTGTTTTGCCCTACTGAATTCTAATACGCCAGCGTCATAAGTATATGACCGTTGCCAGTTTAATATTTTATTTTAATTTAAGATTTTATAGAGCCATTTAATTGACGCAGGAGGAAATAAAGTTAAACCTAATAAATTTAGAAATCGAAGGTAATGTCGTCTTTTATGAATCAACAATAATAGACATGAGGTCCCAAGCAAGTGATGATAAGACACATAAGAAGGCATTTTACAAATAAATCAATTAACCTTTTCGCAAAACAAATTTGACAGATAAAACAATTGTTAAAATATTGAAAGGCCAATGCAACTTTTCTATGTACATAAAATAATTTGTGATTTTCGTGCGCATGTGAAGTAGTTTTAATTATTTTAAAATTAACTTGTGGTGTTTATAAGAATGATTACAGCATAAAAATTATACGCCTTTTCTCTTACAATTAAGGTAAATATTGTTTTTGTTAGTTTATTTTTGTAACGAGATTTGGAAGTGCATCATTAAATTTTCCACATATGTGATAATAGCAACAACATGTTGTTGTCAAAATACGCAAAGAGCCTTCAGGGACCTGAAAGGCATCGATTCGAGAAATAAATTGCCGAATTTATTATAGATCCTTATCTCATGAAATTCGATGAGAACCAGCATCCAAAGAATGTAACTTATTTTGAAATTTATCATTATCTGGCCAACAAAAAGTCATTTTATACGTCCAGCGAACTAAAATCTTATAAATCGTTAGAAGCTTACAAGTTTTATCAAAGCGGGTGGGTTCAACATTTTGTTGGGAATAAACTTTTAAATGGATTCATCGAATTTGGCAGTGTTTTTAATGAATCTTATAGGTGCCGCATTTTCTAGCTTCAAATTTACGACCCTTGCGAATGTGAATCCACCACAATGATAATGGCATAATCAAAAACGGGCATTGCACGAGTGTCGCATGTTTGGGGAAATGGTGTTCAAACGTTAGAGCTGTTTTGTTTCTCTAAACGCGATTTACCAAAATATTGCGGAACATGGATCTGAGGTTGTAAATAAGTTTTCATTAACAATCCCTATTTATACTATAATACTCATGTTGAAATTTTAAAAATCGGTTACTGATGTTAAAAGAAATTGGATGGTACCATCGTATACAAAAATGCCCTTCAACTGTGCAACGTGAACATCGTATATTCGAAGAGAGAAATACCGAATCCAATCAGCGATGCACCCATGCAAACTTAAGCAATTTTTATTTTTTATATTTTTTATGCTGTGAGCTTTACTTATAGGGATGCCTCCTTATCCGGCCAAAATACAAAGCAACCTATTTCGTCGTTAATAACGACGATTACCTTATAGAATAAAGCTGTTAATATGTTTCCTTTGAAATTGACTAGTAGAAAATGTTCAACGTGCTTAAATATAATATCAATATAAACCCGTCAAGTTAGATTTTATCGGACTGTTTTTCAGATCTTCAATTATTGTTTGGGTTTCTGGTCATTATATCCTCTACTTTTAATTTGTTTATTTGTTTTAATGGCGAATTTATTTTTATTCCAAACTTTTTATGTGGTCTTACAAAACAAACTCCAAATAAAATTCTGAAAATTAATGATGAACAATGTTATGTTTCATACATATTTAGTAGTTTTAAATTTACCTCAGTTTAACATGATTTGCCCTCACACAACGGAACACTTTGACGCGAATTTTCTTGAAACATATTAGGAGGGTTTGTGTTTACGTTTTCTACAATATCATGTTCTAGTTCGGAAATTTTTGGATTTGGTAAAAGCTCCATTAATTGTACCTCGAATTGATCTGTCATATGACGTGGATGTTGCTCGAGTTCCAGTTGTTTTATATCCCAATTTCAGTTCCCACGGAACCCAATCAGGATTTAAAACATATTTAATAGTATAGCACTACATCCAGAGTGGAAATTCTGAGAACACAACGTAGCGTACTTCGATGATGAGGTTTTCAAATCTTTGCTATTGATTGCCTTCAACCAGTCTCTTTGCCGTTCTTCAGAAAATTTTAAATATCTTAAGCGGATTTCCGAAATATGTAGATGGAAATCGAAAATAAAAATTATTCCTGTATACCTTTTTGCTCTTATTCACTTTTTATGACTTTATGAAAAATCAATTACGATAATGTACTGTCATTGTCACACTGGCCTACCAATATTTTTGAACATCATAACCTCAACTTTTTTAACAAGTAAGTAAAAAGATCTATACATCAATAGACATTTAAGAGATTTGACACTCAACATTTTTCTCCGGCTTTTCTTTTATTTCTGCAAATCTTTATTTTTAGGGTATTTGGATGCATGTGGAATATACATAGGGAAAAATACCAAGGGAACTATTAAGGGAATTTTGACAGATGTCCACATGTGGAAAATGGATGTGGAATTCGAGAATAGGGCCCCTGATTCTCCAATTTTGTGAACAAAAATTTTAGAACAAAATCCGCTGCAAGTAAGTTCACGTTGGGGTTTTAGAGTATTAATGATATCCTAGCAATGTGTTTCTTTTATGTCTGTAGTGGCCATAAACGTTAAATTCGTATCGGATGCCTTACGAACGTGCTTATTGATGCGGATGTACCTGGCCAGCATCGATTCAGTTCTATTCCAAAGTGTTTTGCAATCCAATAGCAAGTAAAGCTCTTTCTTCTCGAGCTCTTTAACATATAACTCTGCAACATTGCATTTTGCGAGTTTTTGAATTTCAAAACAATTTTGAAGCCTTTGCTTACGAATTCAAATGCTAATTTTATAGTAACCGTGTTGTAGGGGAATAAAGATTTTTATTTTCCTATGAGAAAATTTTTCCCGTGAAGGAATCGTGTAGGATTTTCAAATGAATTTTTTGTGTTGTCTTTGTTTTCATTTTGTTGACTAGTGACCAGCGGTTACGTTCGTCTCTGAGCTACTGTTTAATAAGTTTTAAGTTAGTTATGATTATGATTGCCCAGAAATCTTAATAAAAATTATTTCAGAATGCAGTTTAATTTTTAATAAACCATAAAATTAGATTAGAAATATATTGTCATTGTGTTACTAAGAATAGCCAATAGTATTCTTAGATGCCTGTAGTCGGTCAATTTTTATCATTACTAATTACACCTCTCCAAATCCTCTTTATGTTGTGTGTCACAGGGTGTTCGGTGAGGGCCGGCCATCTCCGAGAAATTGCTTATAGCTTGGTCGAACACTCCATTTAATCAAATCATTCAATTTAACAAAAAATCGTTTTCACAATTATTATTTGATAAACAAAATAAAAAAAAAACTGGTTTCTCAAGAAATTTGGGAAATTTTTAAAAATTTCAATTCTTGAGATTCGGGAATTCGGGATAGAAAGTCTCGAAAATTTCTCGAGAATTCTCGTCGGGAAATTCCCAAAACCCAATTCAAGGTATAGCTCAGTAATTTGGCCTGTATAGAGACCAAGTATTTTTTACTCATGCAATCCGAAATTGGATTTCAATTAATATTTTGAAAATGTTACAATGTGATTTAGCCAGCCCTAACTACTAAAAGCTTACAAATTCTTGTAGTGTGGAGCCGCTGTTGTTTCCATAACTAAAGTGCTTAGGTTATCTCGTGAAATGATCACTTTCTCGAAACCACACAACAAAAATGTTGTTGTGTGGTTTTGAGAAGGTGATCATTTCACGAGATAACCTAAGCACTTTACTAAAAGCTTGCCATTAAAATAACATCGTTTCAATCTAAATCAAGTGAACAAATAAAATTTTTAAATTAAATAAGAAAAACCATCTTTTGTTTTATTTGGACCCATCGCATATTTCCTTATTTTAGAATCAATTAGATAATAAATTTGTCAACTCCAACACGTTAAGGTAAAATCCAATTCATTCTCGTTTATTTTTAATCAAATTGACAATCTAATACAAGACAACCGATTTATATACATTTTATTTTATCCTTCAAATCAATCTATTATTATTATTATTATTATTTTAAATTTAAAAATAAAAATTATAAATCACGATAAACTCAATTTTTTATTTTTACATAAAAAACCGACATTTCAATCCAATTCTTTGACTTCCACTTCAAATTTATTAAACATTTTTTTTGTTTCTTCTTACTCCAACGTGTGTAAGATATGTATATAACATACATAATAATGGCAGTTATACCGGCCGGTCTGAATTTTTCTTGTTCTACTCGCTCGGTATATAAAGTAAAATTTGGATTTATTTTCGACGCTTTATTTTTAAAAAAATATTTTAAAGTCATCTTTATCTATTTTTTATTTTTATTACCATTACGATGATGGTGGTAAATTGTTGAGAGTTACTTATGCAATATGAGTATATACATATAAGTAATATATCGGCTTTAGTCAGCATAAAATCTAAATTACATATTTATAAATTTGGATGAATTCGATGGAAGTTGTATGTAACAGTTGGATATTTACTTTAGCCATTAAGGAGACTTGTAATAAAGTACTATATAGATACCATTAAACATTAATTAATTAATTTATTTACACGAAACTGAGAAAATTAATCGTCTTAGCCTACCAAATTTATATACTATATAGATATTTGTCACATTAAGCAATATCCCCTATTTATTTAGTAAACAAATAATTATTTTTAACCCATAAAGCATTTATTTTAACGGTCTCATTTCGCGAAAAAAAACAAGCGTTTAAATTGCGTGTATACATACATACGTACACACATCCATTATTTTATTTTCGGGATTTACAAACAAAAAAAAATTTCGTAATTCCCGAAAACTATTTAATAAAACGATTTAATTTTTAATTAAACGGGAAAAAAAATCCTTTTCTGTATTTGGTGATAAGTTTCTCACTTATCCAACAACATTGTTTCATATCACTTTACGTAAAATGTATTGACACATTAACGTATTTGAGCGGTAGTGTATAGGTATACTGTGATCTACAATCAACTTATTTTTTGGCAATATAATTACGATACGAATCAATTCCAGATTTAATTAATATTTTTTGACACATTTCAAATGTTAACAAACCTCAAACAGAATTACAATATTTGACCGAAATTGAATTCAAATATCTTTGTATATACAAATGTTTGACATTGATACCTATCACATTCATATTGACCATTTAACATTAAATTAAAATCTTGTTATTTTTATTCGATAGCCAAAAATAAAAATAAAAATTAATTTTTTTTTCCTAATGTAATTCCAATCTAACACCTCTTTGATCATGATGATGTTGATATTAATGATTATTACTATTATTATTATTACCTTTTTTTTAGTTTAATTTTGCCACGTCATTTTCGGAAAATATTCGAGATCAGAATAAAAATTTAATAAATAATAAAAAAAAAATCGAATATTAGTTTTAGAAAAGGTGTAATTTCAGGTGGGTTATCGTGTTATTTGGAGTTGATTATTGATCTTCCGACATTGCTTGTATATGTGTAATTCCTTAATCAATCAAGCTGATTGATTTTTAGGGAGGGGGATGGTGATGACCCCAACATTAATAATCCCAAATTTGACATAGAGCACACCTTTCGATCACCCGATCAAATGATGCCGTCTTGTAGTTATTACCCAAAAAAAAAAAAAAAAAAAAATCAACATTTACTAATCAATCAAATATTCGTTTACATATTTAATATTAAATAAAAATTTTGTAATTTAATATCGGTATAGTAGTCCCTCGAGATCACCAAATTAATGATTTGTCAAATAAAACTTAAATTTATTTGTATTTTTGGTTGTCCAATTATCAGATTAAATTATTTTAATCGATTTACTTAAACGTATGATTGATCACATTCATGTTGATTTTTTGACATTGGGCCCCCATAAGAGCGTGTTTCTAATTAAATTTATGTAATTTGATATTTTAGACATATACACCTAATGATCAGATAATTAAAAGTTTCTAAGATGCAACTTCTTAATAAAATTACTTTCTTACTATTTGTTTACACCATAAATATATAATAAAAACCAGGTATTCGTAATACGATTATTAGTATATGTAAGGTAACTTGATACCCCATGTTATAGAAGTTCAATAAAATGTCAAAACATGTGGCGTTGGAATTTTGATTGGATTTGGGATTAACCAAATTTTATTTTGATGTTATTGCGCTCGTGGTGGAATTGTCAAACACTTACGATTTTAATGTGCAAACTCTTATACAAAAGTAAGCCACATTACGTCCACCTATAGACATAATATTTAAACAAACTTTAAAATCTCCTTAGTCATTTTAAAGTCGTATTTAACATTTCATAAATACGAAACAATTTTATCGTTCCAGTCATCTAATTCAAATGTAGATATATGACGGTGCATAATTAGATGGATTTCTATTAATTATAGTAACTTAATTTAGAGATATGTCGTGTCAAATTATTGAAATTGTTTTTTTTTATTTTTTTCAAATTCAATAAAACACCATTTTGATTGTATTATGTATTGTATATACCCATTTACATTTATGTCAGTCTTTTTCCGTGGTCGTCAAGATTTTTGTTTTAGATTTGTAGATGAGATGCACGAATTTGGTTTTTAATCGGTTTGAAAGGTTTTTGTTGTGTTGAGAACATTAAACCAAGAGTATTTATTTTTGATGTAAGACCATACTAATTTATTAAGGATTATATATGTGTATATATATATACTATATATATATGTATAATGTATATACATATAAGCAAAAGCATCTTCAGGTAGCAAAGATGTTGATAAATTTTTAAAAATAATTTGTCTGAATGCAACATGATATGTTTATTATTTCTCTTGCCAAATCATTTGCATATAATAATTTATTTGGTACAAAATACTATCCTCTGCCCATATAAATAAAAACTATCCTCGACATATAAAAGGTCATTAACAATAGTGATAAAAAAAATAATAATAATCTCTCAACCTCGTCGTAATAGAGTTAAAGTAGCAAATAGACCTCACAACGATTTTGACACCACAACAAATAGGGTTACATATTTATCTGATTGTGAGTAGGAAAAATAAATGGAGGATGACAGAATAAGAAGAAAACAGTATATCTACTTTTTATCTTAATTTTATAAATTCATATTTCATATAATTTTTCATTCCTTATTCAAGAGATGTACGAGTATTGTATGTACAGAATTCTTAAAATATGTAAACAGCATCCTTTTATATCGCATTACATTTTGTCTTTTTTTTATCTCTAGTTTTTATCTGGAGGATCTCTTTTGGTGAATTTGAACCGAATGATCTTGACCTGTATAGGATTTTAACTTCATAATTCATAATTATCAACTCTACATACTCAATTTAGCCCCAAACATTATTCATTTTACTGTGCGTGTAATGAAATTCGCAAAACTAAAAATAAATTAAATTTTAACAATTTCAAAATTGCATGAAGGATTTTTTTTATAAAAAGGCCGATACAAGGCCAAAAATATTGTTTCGTGAACGAATACAATTTCCCGTACTCCGTATTTCCTCTAGTAGACATCAGCGATGACAACACCGATGCCCAAGGTTGGAGGTTTTAGCATTATATCCAAAAACCAATATAATTTAAAGGATTTACAAAATAATCATTTTCAAGAAAAAATAAAAAATTAACTAGACTGACTGACACGAAAATCAATACGATTCTGCAAACGTACGTGAAATTTGTCCTAAGTTACCTTAAGTTGTCCTAAGTTGTCCTAAGTATGTCCTATGTTTTTTTATATGTGTTGGTGGAAAAGTTTCGTTATTATGAATTTATTTAATTCATATTGAAATAATAAAAATTATGCTGAAGTTTAATTACTCTAAGAGAACAAATTCTGAATTTTTCCATGTCTGGTTTAGCTATATGCCTGAATAAAATAAGATCATTTTTTAAAAACTGAGGTACCCGTGTATGCATTTGAATGTTTTATGATCGTATATGTATAAATGATTTTCCGAATTTTCTTGAGAAAATCCTAGGAAGCGGCCACCAAAATGTCCTTTATACTAAGTTGTCATAAGGTCCTAACTATTCAAAAAGTATTTCACTTTTGAAAAAAGTAGGGGATTAGGGTTTTTAGGACAACCATGTTTGACATAATCTCATATGATACATCGAATATATGTATAAATGATTTTCCGAATTTTCTTGAGAAAATCCTAGGAAGCGGCCACCAAAATGTCCTTTATACTAAGTTGTCATAAGGTCCTAACTATTCAAAAAGTATTTCACTTTTGAAAAAAGTAGGGGATTAGGGTATTTAGGACAACCATGTTTGACATAATCTCATATGATACATCGAATATATGTATAAATGATTTTCCGAATTTTCTCGAGAAAATCCTAGGAAGCGGCCACCAAAATGTCCTTTATACTAAGTTGTCATAAGGTCTTAGCTATTCAAAATGTATTTCACTTTTGAAAAAAGTAGGGTATTAGGGTATTTAGGACAACCATGTTTGACATAATCTGATATGATACATCGAATATATGTATAAATGATTTTCCGAATTTTCTTGAGAAAATCCTAGGAAGCGGCCACCAAAATGTCCTTTATACTAAGTTGTCATAAGGTCTTAGCTATTCAAAAAATATTTCACTTTTGAAAAAAGTAGGGTATTAGGGTATTTAGGACAACCATGTTTGACATAATCTCATATGATACATCGAATATATGTATAAATGATTTTCCGAATTTTCTTGAGAATATCCTAGGAAGCGGCCACCAAAATGTCCTTTATACTAAGTTGTCATAAGGTCTTAACTATTCAATCCCCTACTTTTTTCAAAAGTGAAATACCTTTTGAATAGCTAAGACCTTATGACAACTTAGTATAAAGGACATTTTGGTGGCCGCTTTCTAGGATTTTCTCAAGAAAATTCGGAAAATCATTTATACATATATTCGATGTATCATATGAGATTATGTCAAACATGGTTGTCCTAAATACCCTAATCCCCTACTTTTTTCAAAAGTGAATACTTTTTGAATAGCTAAGACCTTATGTCAACTTAGTATAAAGGACATTTTGGTGGCCGCTTCCTAGGATTTTCTCAAGAAAATTCGGAAAATCATTTATACATATACGATAAAACATTCAAATGCATATTAAACACGGGTACCTCAGTTTTTAAAAAATGATCTTATTTTATTCAGGCATATAGCTAAACCAGACATGGAAAAATTCTGAATTTGTTCTCTTAGAGTAATTAAACTTCAGCATAATTTTTATTATTTCAATATGAATTAAATAAATTCATAATAACGAAACTTTTACACCAACACATATAAAAAAACTTAGGACAACTTAAGGTAACTTAGGACAAATTTCACGTGCGTTCTGCAATACGTTTGCAAAAAAAAAAAAATACTCCGTTTTCATTGTAAATAATCGAAATTAGTCTTAAAACAAATTATATTACTGAAATTTTCAATTACTTTTCAATTACAGTTTAATTCAATTTAATAATGAAAATGGCTGATGAATAAACTGCTTTCAGCTCAAACTATAGATGCTCAATCTGATTGACTTCGGCTTCAATGGCCCTTATTAATCTGAATTTCAAATTACTGTACAAAACTGTTAAGTGTGTCTGCTTGGCATTGGCAGGACGCTGATGTTCAATTTGGCGAAGCCACTGCGAATTTTCAACAATTCAGTAATGCAAGTTGTAACGATTAACGGTTCCGTGGTTTGTAAAAGACGACTCATCAAAGAAAATACGTAATGGGAAAAATTAGAATTTTGTTGTATTTCTTCATGTGCCAAATGACAAAAAGTTACCCGATTTTGGAAATCCACGCCTTGAAGGTCTTGTTGTAAAGATACAAGATACATATGTTACTTATGACGTTTTAAAATATTCCAAACACTGGTTTGGGACAATCCGGAATCGCGAGGTATTTCTTGTTTACTAATATGGGCCACTGCAGCCAATATAGCAATTTCATTAATTTCATAAGAGACTGTTGCTCGACTGGTCCTTTTTTTCGGTTGAACACTTCCATCAGTAATAAAATGTTGGATAGTACGGTAAAATTAAGCATGTGACCGACTGCTTTCCGGAAAACGCTGAGCGTAGAGTGTGAAAGATAATATTTCTACTTTTGCTGGTAGTTATATTACCAAATCGAAAATACTGAGTATGTTTACAATGACTTCTGCCTAAAACTATACAAATGGGATCCAATCAATTGGTGAGGATTATATAATACAATATTTCTTAAAATATGGATATTAATACAGCATTAGCTAACAAATAAAATACAAAAACAAAATTAAGAACCAAAAAATCTATTAATTATTATAATTCTGCCCAAATGTGTTTTGAAATCAATAATAAATTAAGAATTTTTATGAGTAAGTTTTTGGAATTTCACAACTTATTAAAAACTAATAAAAATTTTATACGCTTAATATTATCATTATTTTATCATAAATATTAATTTTGTAGATATCCGAATATTAACACATTCACAAATCAAAATGTGTTGCAAAATTCCGGATATTTTAAGCGGGTGTTAATATAAATATACAGTGGCATCCCGGTATAACAAACACTGAAGGGACTGCCGTAAAATTTGTTATAATTATAAGCACATGTTTGTTATAGCCGAGCGTTAAAACCGAAGTTTGATATATCCGAAGAATTTTCAAAAAGTTTGTTATAAACGTGGTTTTATAAAGCGGGATTTGACTGTATGTATTTGTTATTTAGCACACGTATATAGTATATTGTTGAATGGACCTTCCGGATCCTAGCTAACCTTGAATTAAAATTTTAACATTATGATTTCTTCTTTATAGAATTTCATTATCAGTATGTTATTTTTTGTTATGCAAACCGTTAAATCTAATTTACATATGTCCCGTGAAGTATGTACTACAATAATTTAAATCACTTAAAAATTATGATGAGCTTGAATAAAATTTCTAAAATTTTGAAATTAGAAATTAATGAATTGACGTAAAATAATATTGTTCTAGATATCGCGCGTTCCGACCAAGTCCGACAAGTCAAATAAAAAGTTATGGAAAAAATAAGTTTTAACATTTTAAAAATTTAAAAAAATTCTGAATTTAATGCGCTCTTTTATGTAAACGTATTTATAATTCTAATGCTTTAGAATTTCTTCACTTAACAAACACTACTCAAAAAGTATTATTCAATACTATTTACTGCAACACTCAACTTTTTTTGGTGAAAAATATCGGAAAAACCTAAAAAAGATGAACTGGTTTGTCTTTTATCGTAAAAGTTGTCAACATTTGTAAAATCAAAGTAATATTTTGAAAGGAAAAAATTAAATTTTGAATATACCCATCCCATTTTTATATATGGGTAAAATGTATTTGCACTTTTCATCGTGATTCTATTCTTCTGAAAAAGAACCAAACAGATTGAATGTAATTCAGCCTTAATACTCTTTGAGTATTCCTTTTGATTTTAATATAACGAAATCATACTAAAACGCATTTTTTTAATGAACATCTTGTATCTTTTGGAAAAGAACGGAAAGATTGAATGTAAATCAGCCTTAAACCATTAGAGCTGCCAATATATGCATATTCGTCTACAATATTAATTGAATTTTTACTCGATTTAATATGTAACATTTCCAGAATCGATCTTTTCCTAAAATTGGTTTATTTATCGAGAATTTTGACGTTATCTATCGATTTTTTCAGATGCCGTGTAAGTGCACTAATATTTGAATTTAGATCTGTGATAATAAATTCTTTTTTCCAAAAATTAAAAAACATTTGATTGTTTTTTTAAATAAATATACCAATAAAATAATTATTTAAATATTAGGAATTAGCTCAATATAAATAAAAATAATCTAAAATACATGATACAAACGAAATTATGTTTAGCAACTTTTTGGCGATGACACTAAGAACGTTTAAGGAAAATGTGAAAACTAAAAGTGCGATACAATTGAATGAAATGTTCATTTCCATTATATTTACGTAGATATATGTACATAGGTATAATATTATTATTAAAACGATTTATTTGTTTTTTAACTTATTTTTATTTTGTATATGCCCCTACGTTTCGACGGTATATTCCGTCATCTTCAGGGGGAAAATTAATTATAAACAAAATTTTTTCCATTCCGATTTTTTTTTTTTTTCAAATTTTACAGTAATGTCTAAAGTGTCTACGTTTATGGCCAAAAATAAATTTTATATAATACAAAGTTTAAATTTAGAAATAAGATTACATGAAAATTCAATTTAAAATAATATTATCATAATAATTTAACAAAAATTTGGAAACTTCTTGTATATTTAATAAATTTTGCGAATTTTGAATTTTTTTTATATGTATACTTTCCAAAATGAGTCTTTTAGTAAGATTCTCCTCCTTATCCAAAATTGTCGCATCCTCTATAGATAAAGAGTGGCCAGTTTGTCGTAAATGATTTGAGATTGCGCTGTGCGATTGGCTAAAGGTTTTTGTGGAATCATAAATATGTTGGTATAACCTCTTTTTTAAATATTGTTTGGTTTGACCAACATATTCTCTTCCACAAGAACACTTCAACTTATATACCAAGTTAGATTGCGACTCTAAGGGAATTTTGTCTTTTAATTTTGTAAATAAAATTGTATCTAAACTATTAAACGGTCTACCAACAAGTCTTATATCATAATTATTTAATAAAAATTTAATTTTTTCGTATAAATTTTTTATGTAAGGGATCGAAATAAAAAGTTGACGATTATTTTCAACGTGTAAATTTTGATTTCCGTGCGAATTTTGTGAGTTATTTGTCGAAATGGTATTTTTATCGATAGCCTTTCTAATATTTCTGGCAATAACGTTCTTTGGGTAGCCATTTGAAACCAATACGTTCGTTAAAATTTTGAAATTCTCAGAATGAAATTCTCCATCCGATAATCTCAAAACTTTTTCCGCCAATAAAAACACCGTATTGTTTTTGTATGAAGATGGAAGCCACGATTCGTAATTTAGGTATCGACCCGACCAACTTTTCTTATGATACCAGTTCGTTTTTAAACTTCCATCTTCATTACGTATTACCAAAACATCAAGAAAGGCTAAACGACCTTCATCTTCAATTTCACAAGTAAATTTGATTCGCGGAGTAAAAGTATTGAATAATTCGAGAAAATAATCAACCTCTGAATTTGGAATGGCCGTAAAAATATCATCCACATACCTAAAGAAGAAAATAGGTTTAACGGAAGATGTTTTCAACACTTCAGTCTCAATATACTCCATCAACAAGTTAGCCACTGTTGGACTGACTGGTGATCCCATTGGAGAGCCAAAAACTTGTTTAAAACATCTTCCGTTAAAACTAAATTCTGTGTGATTCAAAACAAATTTTAATCCTTCCAAAAAGTTATTCAAATCTAAATTAGTATTGCTTTTCAATTTTATGTCATTCCAAAATGTTTTTACCAAATTTAATACCAACACCGAGTCTACGTTGGTAAACAAAGATTCAACGTCCAAAGATATTAAGATATAATTTTGAGGTAGAACTATATTTTGAATTTTATGTCTAAAATCTTCCGCGTTTTTTATCGATGAAAAATTGCCAGAGAGTGGCATCTCAAAATTAGATGAGGAAACTCATAGTAATATTAGAAATAGAGTTATAAATATTCTAACAAATTTTAAGTGCAGTAACATTTCGAACAAAAATTTTTTAGAAATTGAAGAAGCGCAAAAAATTCGGGATTCATTTAGGGCAAAGAGTTTTTTGAAAGAAAACAGCGAAATTTATGTATTGAAAGCTGACAAGGGTAACACAACGGTTCTCATGAACAAAACTGCATATTTGGAGAAAATGAACTTACTCTTGTCAGACAACAATACATATTGTGAAATTAGAAAATTTGGCATTTCTTCAATTCAAAAAAATTTAAATTTAATCATAAGCTGTTGGGAACGTTTAGGGAAAATTGACAGTGTAGTGGCAAAAAACTTAAAAAATTACAATGGTACCAATCCTCGGATGTATGGTTTACCAAAAATCCACAAGGATGGTTGTCCACTGAGACCAATTGTAAGTTATTTAGGATCACCGCTGTACAATTTATCTAAATTTTTGTCTAATATTCTAAATTGTTTTGTTGGAAATAATTTTTCATCGATAAAAAACGCGGAAGATTTTAGACATAAAATTCAAAATATAGTTCTACCTCAAAATTATATCTTAATATCTTTGGACGTTGAATCTTTGTTTACCAACGTAGACTCGGTGTTGGTATTAAATTTGGTAAAAACATTTTGGAATGACATAAAATTGAAAAGCAATACTAATTTAGATTTGAATAACTTTTTGGAAGGATTAAAATTTGTTTTGAATCACACAGAATTTAGTTTTAACGGAAGATGTTTTAAACAAGTTTTTGGCTCTCCAATGGGATCACCAGTCAGTCCAACAGTGGCTAACTTGTTGATGGAGTATATTGAGACTGAAGTGTTGAAAACATCTTCCGTTAAACCTATTTTCTTCTTTAGGTATGTGGATGATATTTTTACGGCCATTCCAAATTCAGAGGTTGATTATTTTCTCGAATTATTCAATACTTTTACTCCGCGAATCAAATTTACTTGTGAAATTGAAGATGAAGGTCGTTTAGCCTTTCTTGATGTTTTGGTAATACGTAATGAAGATGGAAGTTTAAAAACGAACTGGTATCATAAGAAAAGTTGGTCGGGTCGATACCTAAATTACGAATCGTGGCTTCCATCTTCATACAAAAACAATACGGTGTTTTTATTGGCGGAAAAAGTTTTGAGATTATCGGATGGAGAATTTCATTCTGAGAATTTCAAAATTTTAACGAACGTATTGGTTTCAAATGGCTACCCAAAGAACGTTATTGCCAGAAATATTAGAAAGGCTATCGATAAAAATACCATTTCGACAAATAACTCACAAAATTCGCACGGAAATCAAAATTTACACGTTGAAAATAATCGTCAACTTTTTATTTCGATCCCTTACATAAAAAATTTATACGAAAAAATTAAATTTTTATTAAATAATTATGATATAAGACTTGTTGGTAGACCGTTTAATAGTTTAGATACAATTTTATTTACAAAATTAAAAGACAAAATTCCCTTAGAGTCGCAATCTAACTTGGTATATAAGTTGAAGTGTTCTTGTGGAAGAGAATATGTTGGTCAAACCAAACAATATTTAAAAAAGAGGTTATACCAACATATTTATGATTCCACAAAAACCTTTAGCCAATCGCACAGCGCAATCTCAAATCATTTACGACAAACTGGCCACTCTTTATCTATAGAGGATGCGACAATTTTGGATAAGGAGGAGAATCTTACTAAAAGACTCATTTTGGAAAGTATACATATAAAAAAAATTCAAAATTCGCAAAATTTATTAAATATACAAGAAGTTTCCAAATTTTTGTTAAATTATTATGATAATATTATTTTAAATTGAATTTTCATGTAATCTTATTTCTAAATTTAAACTTTGTATTATATAAAATTTATTTTTGGCCATAAACGTAGACACTTTAGACATTACTGTAAAATTTGAAAAAAAAATCGGAATGGAAAAAATTTTGTTTATAATTAATTTTCCCCCTGAAGATGACGGAATATACCGTCGAAACGTAGGGGCATATACAAAATAAAAATAAGTTAAAAAACAAATAAATCGTTTTAATAATTAAAATAAAAACTTAATAAAAGAAAACAATGTATAATATTATAATAAGACTGAGTTGGAAGCACCAGACTCAAAAAAAAAATATTTTTTTAAACGAAGTTTGGTTAATGTGGAACAAAAACAACAGCCTTATATGGTAATTAGAGATTTTACCATTGAATTTTTATTTTAGTTTACCTATATTAAAATAAAAATTATACATAATCCAATTAAATTTATGTTTCCAAATGACTCAAACTCTATAGGACCTCCCAAAACAGCCGTATTTTTTCGTTTCTTATCAATAGATCATTTAATTGTGAAAGTTTCTTCAACCTTTTCAAAATCCCATCTAGAGTGAATAAAGTAAGTAATACGAACACAAGCCACCACACGACACCAAAATAACCGGAGTGACAAATAATTTACATGCCACAAAATTACAATAAAAAAATCTATAATTAATCGATGGTAATTTATAAATTAACCTGTTAGTACGTCTCTTATATACGTGCGTTTTTGTTTTTCAGATTTCTGTGAATTCTTCTTAACACCATAAAACTAAAATTAATTACATAACGTTATGATATTTCAAGTCAATATTCATAATCAAACACAGTGGGAGGTCGAAAGTAAATTTTCTTGTATTGGGTTGGTTGGGTTGTATTTTATTTGCCAGAAAATTGAAAATATTTATGAAATTAATTTTTTTTTTGAATTATATCATTAAAATTAATTATATAAAATTAATCGATTATTTTTTGTTATTTACAAAGGAAGGCCTAATTATTTTGTGAACAGAACACACACGTTTCCAGCAATTGTTTATCTTCATCGTATGCACATATTAATGATAACCAAAATACAATTACCTAAAATTTTACAACTTCATTGAAGTAGATTTGAATCGACACAAAGCTCTGTTTAGTATAGTATCGAGTCTAGACAACAGATAAAAAACTGTAAAAAACTGTTCCATCCATAATTGTAATAATAATAATAATTATTATGTTTACTTTTGTATTTAATTGAAATAATATTTCCGCTTTTAATTTATGACTAAAATTAGAAACTATTAAAATAGAAAAAAGTAACACCTTTAGTTTTGATGATCAAATTATGTGATTTAAATATCATCAATCAAACCACAACAAACAAAAAAAATGTTTATAACAATAGGACATTTATTTCATTTTGTAATTGAATCTAATTATTTATTTAGTTTTATAAATATTAGTAATAAAATCCTTGAGAGATTTTTATGAGTTAAAATTTTTTTTCTTGTGCATCGTATAATCCCCAACTCATCAATATCATAATATTTTGATCGTTGAAATTGTGCGGTTTGGCGGTTGGATTATATTCTTTGGTTTTTTTTACCACCCACCAAGGAATTTTTAGACTTTTTTGCAATTTTGTAAATGGCTAAAATTAGCTTTGAAGATTGTTAAAATCACTTTGGTTAATATGTATATTCGCAATCAATTTAGTTACGTTTTTTTAGAGTGTGATTCAAATCAATAAATTTCTCCAGTTTCAACCGTATTTTACGTAATCTAATCAAATTTTTATAGCCGTTTCTTTAAATTACCATATTCCATATCAACAAAACATGTGATGTATTTGTCAGATCAGAAAAAAAAAATCTGTTGAAACATTTAAAAATCAATAAAATTTAAACTTACGATTTGGTGACATTGCTCAAAATATTTCGATCAATAATAGATACACGCTTGTCTACAGAAAGAAAAAGCCTTTCAAAAATCAATAAAAATCTCATATCGCAGTCATAAAATCAAAAATTTATAAATTTTATAGTTATATTTTTGTAAACATATACTCGAATTAATTTTGTGGCCATTAAAACGTGATATACGTATAAAATTTCAAATACTAATCAAATTTGTCAAATATCAATAAACTATTGAGGAGTTGACATTTATTACTGAACTAATTTAAAGGCGTCTACTAAAATTACTAAAGTGGAAGAATCATTCAGTTCACAAACAACATCGTTAAAGTGTATTTAAATAACTTTGTCTAAATTCGTATGGATTAAATCTCCCATTTAACCGCATATCAATTTCATAATTGCTTCAATAATTTTTAAGCTTCGTACAAAGTTTTCAAAATAGAATTGGAAATCGGATTATATTATACACAGAGACGTGTTGATATTAAATTAAAAATTATTTTTTTGTTCTGTTTTTAAATCGTAAAACAAACCGAAATAAATTAATTAAAATAAATTAATTAAGAATTAATAAAAAAAAAAATGTAAAACCACACCAGCGTGTGTATTCGTTGTACAATTTACATCTATTTAAAGTTTAATTTATTATACAAAAACAAATTTAATTTCAATCGTTAAAAATAAAAATCGTCATTAATAAAAAAAATTTCTTTTGTCTTAATGAAGTTCAAGATAAGCGGCGCGCGATATGGATGAACAACCATTAAATTGATGATCGACTGATCGACGATCAACGAACAACTATAATGACTATTTTTTTTTGTTTAAATATTCTTTTGTTATTGGTGTTAATTATATGCGAATCGACTCTGATTTGGCTAATATTTCATCGAGCTTGTTGAGGCAGATCAGTAGTTTGATTGAATAAACTGTCGTTTTTAAAAAGAAATTTACACAAAGTTTAAATTAGCAATTTAGATGCTGCTGCTCTCAATCCTGCGCAACACTGTTTTTACAGACATTAATTTATCCAGACAGTGTGGATCAACAAATTCCAATTTCACTGGAGCCACAAATTTAATTTTTTATAAATTTAATTTCAATAAAATATACAATTTTATCATAAATTAATTTTTATTAAAAATTAAACCGCGCTGATTTTATTTTTTTGTTGTTGTTAAAAACAAGTCAGTCGGATGTAATGATAATTCGAAACCATGGAATCCAAGAGAATGATGTAAACAAAAATGCATTTATGTATGTATCATGATATTCATTCAAGCAGCGGGGTATCCTCACCATCATTTGACTACTGTATGTACAGTATGTTATGTACACAGATCAGATAGCAATATTTTTTTATTTGTAATTATGTTATGTTTTGATATAGTTTCTTGCTTGAATGTCAACGAAAGTTTTGTGCCAAAAAAAAACAAAAACAGATTGAAAATTTGAAATCGCTTGATAATACAGATATTCGTTAACATTTCCAAATTTATGCACCCTTTTGCCAAATTTAATTTTGAAAAATTTAAAATTCAATTTTCTATCTTGTATAATACACGCATATTTACATTTCTGAAATGCTGAAATAGATGGATAGTTAGGAGGGTGGTAAATTCTCTTGAGGGTACAGTAAAATCTAAAAAAAAAAAATTGTTAATCGTGTGGGAGGACCTGCTTAACACTTTGCATAATAATTTGGTTGTTGTTATTTAATTTTAGGGCCATTCATGTGATTTAAGGAATTTTAACTTAATTCCGTTAAGGGGTGCATATATTATTATGCTGATTAAATTATAAAATCAGTGTTTTAACGATGTCTTAATTTATTGACTTTTGAACCTTTTTGGGTTGAATTGCATGCGCACAAAAGGGTAATTCAGAGTGAGTATTTACTTGTAATTGATAGATGAAATTTAATCAGTCCTTCGTGTGGGCAATACAATTAAAAGGTAATTCATTTCTTTGCACAATCATAAAATCCGATTAAAGTTTTGATTAAAAAACTAAAAATTAAATTAAATTTTTTATTTTCATTATTACCGTTTTTGTTTTCTTACATAAATTTTCCGAAAACTAAACTTTAATTAAAGAAAACAATTGAATTGATTCAACTAATTTTTTTTTTTTCTCATCATAAAAGTTTAATTTTCTTACCTGCGAGATCTTGGAAAAACTTTATTTCTCGTCTTAGATAAATAAACAACCTGCAAGTTCTGTTTTTTTCTGTAAAAAAAATTATCCAAAGTTCGAAAAAAAAATAATAAAATGGGAAAATAAACAAACAATAAAACTAAAATGAAAACTTTCAAAGTAAAAATTATAAAAAATGAACGGGAAATTTATAAATGAAATACATTTTATTCGCGAATCTGGAAGATAATATAAACGTTGTCAAAATGAAAGTTATGAAATGAAGAAGATATTGATAGTTTACTTCGTAATTTAAATTTAAATTAATTTTTTGAATATTTAAATAGTATAGCACATTTGCACACAATAGGCATTATTCGGCCAAGGAACTTTTTTACGATATGTATGTAGCTTAGACATTTTAATCTTCTCGGCGCTCGCCCACCAGTCCAAACCACCAAACCCATATCAAAAACAAGATTATATTTATTATTTTAATTTGCTAATCACAAAAAATATTATATCAAATTTAAGTAGATCATTAAATACTCACCCATCTACCACTTATCGGTAGTTTTTTTTTTTTTTTGTATCACCAAAATAGAAAATAACTTGTCAAGCCAACCTAATGATAGCGCTAACTCTATATATTGTACATACATTCATTCATGTCGTCCAACCTACAGAATATTTGTGATTTAATTTAATTTTATGTTCATTAATTTGATCGTCAACAAAATTATTAAAATAAAAAAAAATAAAAATCGGAGAATGCCGATCAATTTGTGATCATTGAAAATTCAATAATTTATAATATTGTTACAACAAATAATAAATTCAAGTTTAAATTGGATGGAAATTTTAATATGTAATCAATTTCTGTGTTATACGGGGACGATCTATCGATCTGATGATCATTTCGAACCAGCGACAAATTAACGTTTTTTGTTGTTTTTGGTTGATCTGTGTTCACATAAAAACGCGAAAATTATATAATTTGGTCAATTTATACACTAAGGAGTGGTTGGATATTATTATATGGTTACGATTATTGTTATTATTGTTATAATTTAATTATAAATTTATACAGTGTTTTTTTGGTGTTTTTCTTTTTTTTTTGTGTTTACATTTTATTATAAAATAATATAATAAGATCTCGAATTTCTGGCGCGAGCCGATAAAATTGAAGTTTATTTAAATTGCTCGCATATTTCAATTTTATGAGATTTGCAAATTAAATTTTATATCCATTGGATCGTCATCGAATTTCTAATCATTTATACATACCTACCTGTTGTAAGATATGATTTATGCTACGTGACATCTTATCAATCAAATCACAGTCCTAATTTCAAAGTGATAAAAACAATTTACATAATTTTTTTAATAATTTTAATTTATAAACGATTTTGTTTTATTTAATTTTTATTCAAATATTCTAAGTTTTATGTTTAAATTAAATTAAATTTATTACACAAAAAAAGAATTTCTCATTAATATTAACAACAACATTTTTTTTTTAAATGATAACAAGATAATTTTAATCATTATAATTTTCAAGAAAGTATAAGAAATTAACATTCTGACCCCGCCGCTAATAATAATTAATAATTTAAATTAATATTTTGTTTTTGTATAGTTTTAATTAATTTTATTGAGATTAAATTACAAGTTGATTTTCACTTAATTCTTGGATGTTGAGTTCATATACGCATATGTGCAATATGATATCTTGTAGTGTAGGTGCGTATCCCAGAGATAAAAATGAATGTTGATTAATGATTTATCGAAATCTGAACGGTATTTTATAACATCATTGAATATTGTTGTTGTTCGATCACACTAGCGATATTTTCCATATTTTGTTCGATTAATTAAATTAAATAAATCATCTTATTCCTTCTTTGGTAACTACTATAAAGTTCTTTAAAAAAAAAGAAACCTGTAACAAAAGATGAAAAAAATTGTCGTCATTTTTCAAATAAATATAGAAATATTAAATTATAATTGATGTAATCGGTTTAATTAGTATATGTATAAAATTTAGACACTAATAAATCATTAGGAAGAAAATACAAAAATAAAAATACCAAAAATTTGTTTTATGGATTAAAATTCTAATTTCAATTTTTGATTGCTATAAGCTGATTAAATGGTCCTATTATACGCTTTTTTTACTGTTTCTCCCGTATACAACACAGAAAAAAATTTAACAAACAACAAATTAAAAATTTAATTTGTTGTTAAAAAAATAATAATAATAAAATAAAGAATTGATAGGTGCACGACTTTCTGCTGTTAATAATTCCAAGATTATTCTTCTTTAGTATACAAATTACGTCAATTCAAGTAAAATTTTTTAGAGGGGAATGAGAAACATTTAACTATCTGTTTATATAATGTGTTCCTTTCGGTGAGTGAAAAACTCACAAATAATTTATCGCAACTATTTAATAACCGTGAAGAAGACTCAACACTATAATGAACTGTGTGTAAACTATAGGGTGGACCGTAATGAAATAAATGACTCGTTTGTTGAAAACTCAGCAACTATCATTATAATTCGTTTTGCTTAGGTAAGAAAAATTATGTCCGGTAAATGGCCATCATGTCACATCTGATGGTCACTTTTAATCGAATTATCCATGATAATTTTCTGTTAAAGTCTGGTTCTATTTTGGACCCATATACTGCCTGCCACTAGCTTTGTATCTTTGTATCAACACCACTTTGAAGGCATGCATCCGGTGCTTTTACACAACGATATTTTAAACGAAATCCTTTTCCGCAGATTTAGTTTCATAAAACAATTTAAGCTTTTGTTGTATTGCTTTGGTAAATTTACAACAACAATTGCATTATATTCTATAAAACAAAACTAATTTTTAGTACAACACATAAACCAACTAAATAAAATTTTTTGCTGTTGCTTTGGATATTTCTAAAAGAGCTAAAATAACTAAAACTAGTTTTACCAAAGCAACAAGACAATTTCTACATTTTTTTCAATACAAAAAATCAAATCGGGCAAATCAAATTTGAGGTCGATTCAGTGCTGTCCTAACCCCGTACCACCGCCGTCATATTTTTATCTTATAGATTTTTTTATCACAAGTTTTTTGCAATGTAACATTTTAATTTATCCCCAACTTTATTGGTTCAGATTTCTATTTAAGTTATGTTAAGTATGATCCATAGATGGCACTACAATTAAAAATTCTATGACACACTAATATAGACAATTAGGCATTACACAAGATTTCGTATTGTTGTAAATTTAGAAAAAAGTGAATGGTTGTCAAAAACAGAAACGAGTTTTAGATTGAACTTCCTTCTTAAAAAGTAATTCAATCAAAAATTTAAAATGACATTCAAATCAAAACTTTTTGACTGGGTGTTTTTTGGATTTTTGAGTGTGGGAGTAACTGTAAAAAGCAGCAATGAGTCTAAATGATAAAACCTAGTGGTTAATAGCATAACTAGTCTAGTCATCCAGTGGCAACTAAACCAATTTAGTCAAAAAAGTCAGTGTTAGGGACAAACTATTATAGTTATAGTGAGATGTATATAAAGTTAGCCCAGGATTCATCCCAGAAAAAAGATATGATAACACCATAACTACCGCGACACAAACTGTCATCCCAGGAAATTACTATCAGCCGAGGAAATTACATACTAATCATTAAATAAAGTTATAGTATAGTGTCAGCCCAGAAAATTACTATCACGATACTAGATATTTTACATCAGCCCAGAAAAATACACATACACAATATTTATAACATTAAAATGTTGAAAATGTTCACAATGTATCTTTTTATGAAATTGATTAAAATTAAATTTTCTTAATTCAATTATGCAAATGTAAATATTTTGACATAATTTATATACAATAGAAAGTGGTTTAATGCACGGAAAAAGCTAGAGTTGTTACCACGAAGAAAACGGAATTTTAATTGAAGAAAATGTACTTTTTCTTCATTTAATAGCTCATTTTCTTATTTCTTTCGCGTTTTTCTTCATGTAAGATTTGTGTTTCTTGAAATGATAAAAAAATTCTTGAGTTAAAATTTGTTGCTTAATTGTAATTTGAGATTTAGTTTCTTGTATCTATAACTGCTCAAAATTCTTGATTGAAGAAAAAAAAAACAACGAAAGGAGAAAAATACGATTGTTTTGTTTTCAATTTTTCTTGCAAGTAGAAATTGACTGTTTTCTCAAACTATATTGTCCAATTTTCTTGGAATTGGTTATTTTAAAAATAAAACAATTTCTTGGTCAACACAAATGCAATTTCTTGATTCAAGAAACTATTGAAATGTTAATGATAAGATTGAATTTTTCTTAAATCTAGAAATAGAACCTTTTCTCAAAATGTAGGTATTATCCAATTTGCTTCAAATCATCCATTTAAAAATTTAATATATTCAAATAAATAAATGAATTTCGTAAAAACATTTTTATTTTTTTATTCAAATTTAATTATTTATGGTTTGCAGACATTTGTGGAGAGTATGCAATGAGACATTAGGGTATTTTGTACACATTCTGCTAACTTTTTCATTTTTATAGCTGAAATAATTGGGTTACAATACACAACTAAGTTGGGTGTCTAGAAATTTGATTAGCCGGTGTAATAGTGTGGTTCAGAATATGGAATAATTTGGACAAATATAGTACAGTATTCCCAATAATTTAGATTATTTTTAATTAGGAAAAGTTTACTCTCTCTTCGAAACAACCAATTTTTTTATGTTATTCTTGAACTAAGAAAAAAATCTTCAATTGAAGAAACTATTCTTTAATAAATTCTCTTAACAAGAAAACTATTATTTTACGTCTCTCAGAACAAGAAAACATTTTCTTCTCTTAAACGATCTTATTTAAAAATCGCATTTTTCATTTGAACAAAAATTTCTTAATCTGAGAAAATATTTTTAATTCAAGAAATTATTTCATAATATGAAAAGCTTGTTTCTCATATCAATAGAATAAAGTATTTCAACTAAGTAAGCCTTTCTTGAGACGAGAAAATTACCGTTAAATTGTTATAATTGTACGTATATAAATACCATTATATAATGGATGTTCGTACCGAAAAAAAGCATTCTATCGCGAACCTTCAACAGTGAGAAGCGTGAAAAAGTTATGTGATTTTGAAAGTAGGATTTTGTGAAAATTTTCTTTTGTTAAAAGTGAAAAACTTAGATTTTTTAAACGGTGGTGTTTCCGCCTCAAAGTGGTGTAAAGTGACAAAAGAAAATGGATTTCTTAAACTAGACACATTTAAAAATGTTTTTAATATTTTCTCTCGCCTTGCTCGATATTCAAAGGTCTCAGATGTTGAAAACATATGTAAGTATTTCTGTTATTAAATACAATATAAATAAATACTTAAAAAAAATCATATTTCCTTTATTTTACAGAAATAAGAAACTGCAAAAAATTACTGGCACACTAAACACTACTAACAATTTTTTCTTATTAGTACAAAGTTTTTGAATAGTCAAGTAATTATGTTGGCACAGGAGAAAGGCATATATGAATTTATTATATGTAAAGACAACATACATTTAAATCATTTGTTTTACACTTCCAAATGGAATTAAAATATTTAAACTAAAATTATTATCTATTTAAAATCTACAAATTTTTTTCATATATTGATACTTTTTCTAATAATGATTGATAATTAGATTCATAGTTAAAAAACAAAAATTGAAAGTCTAAACTTAATATTAAATTACAACGATCATAATATTAGTTCTAAGTGAAAATTATTATAAAATTATAATTATTTATATTTAAATTTAATGAAACAAATAACAATCGAAATTATTAAATTTGTGAAATAAAAAAACACAAAAATAAATTGTCATATAATTGTATTATTTTATAACCAACCATTTCACAAATTGAAGAAATATTTCTGAAACCAAGAAATATTGCGTAACCATATACCTGAAAAAATATTGCTTTGTCACAAGAAAAGCGTTTCTCTAGTGAAGAATATTCAAGTTCCCTGGAAGAAAAAAACCGATGCATACAAGAAAACGCAAACAATAGATTGGTAAATGTTCACTCTACTCAAGAAAATATGTGTTTTCCAGCAAGAAAATATCTGTTTATTTACAGAAAATGCTACTTAAATAAAGAAACGAGATTTCTCACCATACAATTTCTAGTTTTCAATCAAAAGAATCGGTTTCTACAATCAAACCGATTTTGTTAAACTTAAGAAATAAGAATTAACTTGAACAAAAACCATATTCTCGATGTAATCACGTTTTCTTGTATCAAGAAATTAGTTTTCTCATATCAAACAAATAAAGATTATTTTAATATTTTAGCAGAATTTCAAATTGAGAAACGTAAAGTTTGTGGTGAGAAAAATTTCGTTTAGCTGAAAAATGATGTACAAATTTTCTTGAACTAATCGATTTTTTCTTCATATTAGAAATTATTTTTTTCCGTGTGAGGCTTCGTAAATATTTGTGTCCCATTCGATAATAAAGAGTTGGGCTCGGTTGACGATTTTCCCAATATTTATAAAATTTGGCAAAAATTGTATGTGGAACCGCTTTGATACAAAGTCGAATTTCATGAATCTCAGAGATTTCCTCGTATAGTGACTATATACAATAGAAAGAGGTTTAATGAGGCTTCGTAAATATATTTGTCCCATTCGATAATAAAGAGTTGGGCTCGGTTGACGATTTTCCCAATATTTATAAAATTTGGCAAAAATTGTATGTGGAACCGCTTTGATACAAAGTCGAATTTCATGAATCTCAGAGATTTCCTCGTATAGTGACTATATACAATAGAAAGTGGTTTAATAAGGCTTCGTAAACATTTTTGTCCCATTCGATTATGAAGAGTTGGGCTCGGTTGACGATTTTCCCAATATTTATAAAATTGTCAAAAATTGTATGTGGAACCGCTTTGATACTAAGTCGAATTTCATGAATCTCAGAGATTTCCTCGTATAGTGACTATATACAATAGAAAGAGGTTTAATGAGGCTTCGTAAATATATTTGTTCCATTCGGTGTATGTGCTATGTACAATTGAATTTATCAAAAACGGATAAACTCAAAGAGAATTTGATAATCGGCAACGATCGGTGTATGTGCTATCTATAAGCGGTTCCACATACAATTTTTGACAATTTTATAAATATTGGGAAAATCGTCAACCGAGCCCAACTCTTCATAATCGAATGGGACAAACATATTTACGAAGCCTCATTAAACCACTTTCTATTGTATATAGTCACTATACGAGGAAATCTCTCAGATTCATGAAATTCGACTTTGTATCAAAGCGGTTCGACATACAATTTTTGACAATTTTATAAATATTGGGAAAATCGTCAACCGAGCCCAACTCTTTATTATCGAATGGGACAAACATATTTACGAAGCCTCATTAAACCACTTTCCATTGTATATAGTCACTATACGAGGAAATCTCTGAGATTCATGAAATTCAACTTTGTATCAAAGCAGTTCCACATACAATTTCCGGTATGTTCAATTTGTATGAATGTTAGAATAAAGATTAAATTTATTTTATATTTTTTGAACCGATTTTCAAATATTATTAATATTAATGCAGCACATTTTACATTAGCAGGATAAATTATGAATGGGTTATTTTGTTTAATACAATAAGAAACATTAGTTCCATGCGTGGTATATTTTTTCTGTGATGTTGTAAAATACTATAGTGATAGTTATTTTCTGGGCTGACATAATTTACTATAATATTAATCATTTCCCGAGAAGATTGATATTCAGTAATTTTTAATATGTATAAATCGGAACCAAAACTTTTCAAATTGTGTTGTATTCACTTATTTTTACATTTAATAAATATTGCTTCTGTGTAAGATTTTTATGAAAGTGATAAAATACTTATTAATTCTAAAATAATATTTAAGAGTCACTTGTTAATTATAACATATTTTATCTACTTAGAATTTTTGAATATATGTCATGATAGTATCGTAGTGTTGCTTGATGTATATTTTCGATTTTTCTGGGATGAAAGTCTGGGCTAACTTTTTTTACGTTATAGTGAGCACCGTCAGGTTTATTATGGAAATGAGGTTAATTAACATTTTTGGCTTGTATAAATTACATTTGCTTATATACAATAGTTTAAAGAGAAGAGCGGCTAGAACTTTTATAATGGTACACATATTTCTATAGGAGAAACTTTTAAAACGGGCGAAATTTAACAGAAAATTTATATATGTTGCTTCAAGTTACAGACAGAGAAAAAGTATAGACCACGTAGTCTGATGGAAAGTGTTCTTCACGAAAATTTGTACAGTACGTTTCACACTAGATGCATTATGGTATAGAGGGTATTGCGGTTTGTCTTGAGCGGGCCGCATCATCTCTTACTTAAAACAATATCACTTAGATCCTGGGAGTCTTGATGACAACTTCTGGGTACCGAAATTGTATGTTTGAGGCATCTGGTTTCCTAAAATTCTGATTCTTGAATGGTGTAATATAAACATCAGGCTAGGTTTCCGAACTTAAAGCCTTGTCCTTGTTTATCCCCAACTTAAAAAATAAGTATTCCAAATCATGAATTTTATCGTTTTCGGTTTCCAAAAACTTATTAGCTGGAGCTGAAAATTGTAGCAAAATACGAGTAAGTATTTGTGTATAAAATGATAAATGGAACGCATGACATAATCAGCTGTGAAAGCAAATTTAAATTAAATAAATTGAGCTGCAATACAAAAAAGGTGGAAAATTGTTTATTAATTTGAAACTCAATAAATAGTTTCTCGGATGTTATCAGCAGTAATATCCCAAGAGCATTGATAATTTCCCGAAATAATTTCATTGTATTTTTCGAAAGCACGTTGCTTGGTAACAGCCCGAAGCCGTAGGCTGAGGGCTGTTACCTAAAAGCAACGTGCTTGAGGAAAATATAATAAAATTATGAGGTATTTATCAATGCTCGAGAGGTATTCGACGAGAAATTTTTTTGCAATTTTATTTTATTCTAGTAGTAAAGCTGCTAGATTGTAAATTGTTCTATGAAAGTGTCATTTTGAAACAGTATTTATTGTAAAATAAAACTATAAATTCTTTTCATCTAGTAGCCAGAGTATGTTTTTCTAAAATAGCAAGCCTATTAAATCGGTCAATTTCGAGTCACGTGTACAAAATAAACCAATCAAAATAACATTTCGCGTACATTTAAATATAAAAAATTTAAAATTTGTGAAGATGTTTATCTTTTCAGTTATGAATAGTGAAATATTGAAAATGTTTGTGAAGATTTTTTTGAAAATGCCAAACAAAGGAATGTTGCACTGTTTGGAAAAATAAAACAAACTCATCTTCTAAAGTTCGCAAATATTATGCGGCCCGAGCGGATTTCAACGTCACCAGCTATGACAAATGTACAGCCTATTATTTCAGGAAAGGATTGGATCATTAATTTGACGGGTCAAGAAATTCCTCTAGACGTGGCCAAAATTCTTAGTTTAGGTAATAAATGTTGCTTACCTTTTAGGAAGGATTCTGTTCCTTATAATAAAATTGTTGCGGATATAGAGAGTGGCATCTCAAAATTAGATGAGGAAACTTATATTAATATTAGAAATAGAGTTATAAATATTTTAACAAATTTTAAGTGTAGTAACATTGCAAACAAAAAATTTTTAGAAATTGAAGAAACGCAAAAAATTCGGGATTCATTTAAGGCAAAAAGGTTTTTGAAAGAAAACGCCGAAATTTATGTATTGAAAGCTGACAAGGGTAACACAACGGTTCTCATGAACAAAACTGTATATTTGGAGAAAATGAACTTACTCTTGTCAGACAACAATATACATATTGTGAAATTAACAAATTTGGCATTTCTTCAATTCAGACAAATTTAAATTTAATGATAAGCTGTTGGGAACGTCTAGGCAAAATTGACAGTGTAGTGGCGAAAAAATTAAAAAAATATAATGGTACCAATCCTCGGATGTATGGTTTACCGAAAATCAACAAGGATGGTTGCCTATTGAGACCAATTGTAAGTTATTTGGGATCACCGCTGTACAATTTATCTAAATTTTTGTCTAATATTCTAAATTGTTTTGTTGGAAACAATTTTTCTTCGATCAAAAACGCAGAAGATTTTAGACATAAAATTCAAAATATAGTTCTACCTCAAAATTATATCTTAATATCTTTGGACGTTGAATCTTTGTTTACCAACGTAGATTCGTTGTTGGTATTAAATTTGGTAAAAACATTTTGGAATGACATAAAATTAAAAAGCAACACTTAATTTAGATTTGAATAACTTTTTGGAAGGATTAAAATTTGTTTTGAATCACACAGAATTTAGTTTTAACGGAAGATGTTTTAAACAAGTGTTTGGCTCTCCAATGGGATCACCAGTCAGTCCAACAGTGCTAACTTGGTGATGGAGTATATTTAGACTGAAGTGTTGAAAACATCTTCCGTTAAATCTATTTTCTTCTTTAGGTATGTGGATGATATTTTTTCGGCTATTCCAAATTCAGATGTTGATTATTTTCTCGAATTATTCAATAGTTTTACTCCGCGAACCAAATTTACTTGTGAAATTGAAAATGAAGGTCGTTTAGCTTTTCTTGATGTTTTGGTGATACGTAATGAAGATGGAAGTTTAAAAACGAACTGGTATCATAAAAAAAGTTGGTCGGGTCGATACCTAAATTATTAATCGTGGCTTCTATCTTCATACAAAAACAATACGGCGTTTTTATTGGCGGAAAAAGTTTTAAGATTGTCGGATGGAGAATTTCATTCTGACAATTTCAAAATTTTAAAGAACGTATTGTTTTCAAATGGCTACCCAAAGAACGTTATTGCCAGAAATATTAGGAAGGCTATCGATAAAAATACCATTTCGACAAATAATTCACAAAATTCGCGCGGAAATCAACATTTACCCGTTGAAAATAATCGTCAACTTTTTATTTCGATCCCTTACATAAAAAATTTATATGAAAAAATTAAATTTTTATTAAATAATTATGATATAAAACTTGTTGGTAGATCGTTTAATAGTTTAGATACATTTGTATTTACAAAATTAAAAGACAAAATTCCCTTAGAGTTGCAATCTAACTTAGTATATAAGTTAAAATGTTCTTTGTGGAAGAGAATATGTTGGTCAAACCAAACAATATTTAAAAAAGAGGCTATACCAACATATTTATGATTCCACAAAAACCTTTAGCCAATCACACAGCGCAATCTCAAACCATTTATGACAAACTGGCCACTCTTTATCTATAGAGTATGCGACAATTTTGGATAATGAGGAGAATCTTACTAAAAGGCTTATTTTGAAAAGTATATATATATAAAAAAAATTCAAAATTCTCAAAATTTATTAAATATACAAGAAGTTTCCAAATTTTTGTTAAATTATTATGAAAATATTATTTTAAATTGAATATTCATGTAATCTTGTTTCTAAATTTAAACTTTGTATTATATAAAATTTGTTTTTGGCCATAAACGTAGATACTTTAGACATTACTGTAAAATTTGGAAAAACGTAATGGAGAAAATTTTGTTTATAATTAATTTCCGCCTGAAGATGACGGAATATACCGTCGAAACGTAGGGGTATATACAAAATAAAAATAAGTTAAAACACAAATAAATCATTTTAATAAATTAAAATAAAAACTTAATAAAAGAAAATCTTATCGATATGTTGCGATTGGTGTTTGTTGTAATTTAACCCTGTCAGGATGACGGTCGTATTTTTTCGAATGACAAGTTTTGCAGTTCTGTGTCTATTTCCTTATCAGACTTGTCATCTGTGGGAAATTTTATTTCTGCTAAATCTGTTCCTTATTTTCTTGACAGTTTCTATGGGCTCTTTTATGGTCTGCTTGAATGAAATTAAATTTATTCTCTTCGTTTTTTATATCTTGTATGATCCTTTGTGTTAATCGAATTTTATATCCGCTAAGATGTTCCATGAATTCTTGTAACTTTTGGATGTGCTCCTCCGCAGGTTTGATTCCATTTATTGTATCTAGTTGGGCTAAGCTTTTCTTTTAGGACTCTTGTCAGTGTTTCTTTGTTTATCTGACTTAGGCAGATGAAATGCCTCAGGTAGTTATGGTGGGGTTCCTCAGAGACGTAGATGACTTTGTTTTCCGTGACGATGAGCTGATTCTTGAATACGTTTATGGGTGCCTCAGAGTGTGGTATTAAGTTAGTGTTATCTTGATCTGCGCTATGAATCGTCCCATCTGTGGATAGCATATTTGTTTCTAATTCCAGCCGTGATAAGGCATCTGCCACTTTGTTGGTGCAACCTGGTTTGTAGGTTATTTCATTATTGTATTCTTCCAGTCGCTTTAGTTTTGCGTTGTTGTTGTCATTACTTAATGAAAATGTAAGAGGTTGATGATCCGTGACGATTTTAAGCTTTTTTGCGCTATATAAATAGTTCCGTAAGCTGTCCAATGACCATATTATGGCCAACATTTCCTTTTCATTTACAGCATAATTTTCTTTCCGTTTTATTTAATGTCCTGGAGGTGAATGTAATAGGTCTATCTTTGCCCAGTTCGCCGTGCGATAATACTTCTTCAATTGCCGTATCCGAAGCATCCGTTGTTGGGATGAACGGCTTCTCAAAGTTAGGAAAGATGAGTATTTTTGTTGATGCCAATAAGTCTTTGAGTTGTTGAAATGCGTGGATCTCTTTCACTGAAAAGTTGATTTTTTTTTTTTTTTGATGCGTTCGCTTTGATTTGCGCATTCTCTCCTCTGGTGAGGTTTTTGAGTGGTTTGGCCAATTTGGCGAAATCTTTCGAAACGCCTGTAATAGGACGTGCGGCCCAGAAATGATTTTAAATTTTTCAAGTTTTCTGGGATCTTTATTTTCTGAATTGCACGGACTTTCATTTCATCAGGTTTGATACCCTGATTGGTTATGATGTACCCGATGAATTCGGTTTCGGTTTTGAGAAACTCCGTCTTATTAAGATTTACTCGCAGATTTGCTTTTTCCAAATTTGAAAATATTTTCCTAACGTTGTCCAAATTCTTTTCTTCTGTATTTCCTCCAAATTTTATGATGTCATCTGTGTACACATATAACATATTTTTGCAATGAACTCTTTTAGCACGTTGTCTATCATTCTCTGACAGATAGCCGGTGTATTTTGTAATCGAAAAGGAAGCCTTAGGAATTCATACTTCCCATTCATCGTGGAAAATGATGCCTTTTTTATATCCGTTTCTTTCATATTAATTTGATGAAAGCCGGAGGTGAGATCGATGGTAGTGGAGAATTGTGAATCTCCAAGATTCGCCAGTGTATTAGATATATCTGAACTCAGGTAAGCGTCCGACGTTGTTACTGCGTTGAGTCTTTTAAAATCAATGACCATCCGATATTTTTTTATACCGGAAGCATCTAGCTTCTTTTCCACCACCCAGATTGAAGAATTATATGGTCTCTTGGAAGGCCTTATGATGCCATCTTTTAGTAGTTGTTCGATTTGGTTTTCTACTTCACTCCTCATGCTTACTGCATATGGGTAGGATTTGGAATAAATAGGTTCTTCCGTACTGGTCTTAATTTCCGCTCTTATGCCGGTGTCGATTGTTTCGAGGTTGTTGACCGGTCCGAAAATGTTTCGAACTTTGACAGTATACTCTGTAGTTTTTGCTTAGATTCCTGTGAGAGATGATCGTCTCGAATTTCTAGGTTATTGACCTGTGGTGACGGTTTTTCCTTCAATGGTATCTTTATGATTGGTGTTAGAATTAGTGTGTTATTTTTTCTCTCGATTAAGGCCTGTATCTGTTGAATATTTCTCCGTTTTAATTTTATTAACAATCAGTAAAAACTGATAATTGATATTTAGCATAAAATTCATTTATGCTCGTGTTTGATCTAATAAATAATCTTTAGAGCTTGATTTCATGAAATAATGCGAATTAGTTTAAAGTCGAGTATTTCTCGATATTTTCTGAATAATTGGTGGTTTAAATGTTGAACTAATTTTCAAAATATTTGTTGAAATTATAAACAGAAATTTAACAATTTTTTTAATGATAAAAGTATCACTTAATTATCAACAATTTTGTGAATATTTGTTGGTTTATTTGATGCAATTATGCGTCAGAAAATTTTTTATAATTTTAAAAGAAACATTTTTTGGTTTTTTAAAATTTTTGGTTTTTTCAATATCTTGTTAATCGGAAATATTATATTTAGTTTAAATAATAATTTTATAATAATTTTTTAATATTGAGTAATGTTGGTTTATTAAATTTTGTGGTTTTTTTGTAAATTATTTATTTGATATAATACATAAATGGTATCTTTATATAATTTAAAAATGGTTTTTAAATTTTTTAAGTTATTACATTAATTTAAATTTATTACAATTATAGTGAATTATTCATAATTTAAACAATAATAAATATATGTTTATGTGTTATTTTTATTATATTATTTTATTTCTCATTATGTGTAAATTATATCTTGGCACTGTTTTAGAAAATATAATCACGCTGCAAATACTGCTGACCAGATTCAATGGTGGGCGTGATTGTGTTAGCAGACTGACGAGCTATTGCCATACTTCATAATACCTATCTGTGCCCCATTTTTTTTGGTACAATCAGGGGGGTATAGTGCTGGCGATAGAACGGAGTCGGCAGTCTAGGGGAACATACTTTTTGTTCCTCTACATTTTTCAGTTCTTTTCCTCTTAAACATATTTTCAGTGATTAATTTATGTCAACCCAATAAAAACATATGATCAACATTTTTTATAATAAATATTTCCTCTTTATTTTTCATTTTAGGTCGTAAATGCCACCTAAAAGAAAAGTCGAAGGGGGGGATGTGGAACCCCCCAAAAACCAGTTAACATAAAATGTGGACTGAGGTCTCTTTGTAGAAACGAATTCGTTTTTAGTAAAATACAAAAAGATGTTTCTGAAATATCTTGTTTGATGGTAGAATTTTCTAGATATGAGCATTGTTCACTAATGAAAAAATGGACGAATAATAAATTTGAAAAGGTTAATTCCTTGATTATTTTCATCATTTAAAACAAAAATCACATAAAAAATATATTATTGATCCCGAATATAACAATATTTGTGCTTTACAACAACTAGGATGATATGACGGAAGCTACAGATCAAATTTATTTACATTTGCTGCACAACATTATGAACAATATTCCACAATAACATATGAATGCATGCATATCGGAGAGAACGAAAATTTTTCTAGCCAACAAAAACAAATAGTCTTACCACGCTAGGCTTTCTGTTTAATAAAAACAGCAAGTTAGTACCGGATCAAATACTATTAGATGAAATACGTCAGAAATTAAATTGGGATGGTTAAAATTTTCATGACATACAATCTCCAAAATTACAAAATACATCCAATTTTTTTACAATCTACAACGGTATAACGAGACCAATAAAATCAAAAATTTCAACTTAAACCCGATTCATAAATTCGGTCTACATCATATTAGATATGATTCTAGGCCATTGTATAATTTGTATGCTCACAGAATTTATTCGAAGGTATATGGGGTAAATTTGAACGGGAAATAGAATGGCCGAAATATTTTAATGTTACGGGAACTCAAAACAAAAAATTCGACTTTTCAATAAATACTGACGGAGTTTCAGTTTCAATTAGCATGGCAAAACCAGGCCAACCAAAACAAACAAAAATGTAAAAAAAGAAAAACAACAGAAGAAGACGTGAACGAAAAATTAAAATCAATTAGACGAAATATAGATATTTATGATGTTAAAATTGGTTTGGACCCGGGACTCCAATTAATAGTTGATGGAATCAGAAACGAAAAACCAATCAAATATAAAAGTAGTTATTATGAATATTTAACGGGCGCCCATACGAGGTTAAAAAAATTAAAAAAGTGGACGCCGTCTACAACAAACGAGGATATATCACCAATGTCATATAATTATCCACAATATACTAATTACTAACTTTCTTTATTAATACAAAGGCAAACGGAATGTGGAAAACGTAAAGTCGCAAGATTTAAGTTTAAAAAAATTATATGCATCGAAAAAGCATGCCACAGGAAATTATTGGCCCCGTTAAATACAAAGCACTCGTTGTCATACGATCGAGCAAAATAGTTGGCACCTCTCCTATGAAAGAATGTGTAAGGACGCCGCAGCCGAAACTAGTAAAGGCATTGAAAAAATATTCAGACGTCCTTGAAATTGGAGAATTTCGGACCAATAAATTGGGTGCATCATGCCACAATGTGCATAAAATGGCAAAAACACTTCACCGTTATCAGCATTGTCCACAATGTCTGATAAATTGGCATAGGGATGTCAACGCCGGAAAAAATATTTTATATTTAGGCTTATGCCAGATCAACAAAACAAATTCACATATTAATTTTAAACAAAGCACCTGGCTAATAACTTAATTGTTATAATGCTTGCGTGTTGATTTATATACAATTTTTTTAAAAGATATAATTTTAGTTCTCGGCGGCCCAAAATATAAATATTTCGCTTATTATTATTTTGCGGCCAATGAATTGAACAAACGCCTAAATTGACCTGTTTTTCATCATGTATGTCGTTTAAATTTTTTACAGTTTAGTTAGCAATACATTTTTATTTTAATGACATATTATGATTTTTTTTTTCGTTAAATTAAATAAATAAAATAAATTTAGAATTTTTAAAACATTCAATGATTTTGTGGTGTACCTTATCTCGCCGAACCGAAATTGTAAATATTCATGTAAATAAATAATTAAATGATATTGTTATTATTCTAGTTATAATTAATTACCTTATTTATTCCGTTCCCTTTCCCTTAAATTTTATTGTAAATATGTCAAAAGGTTGACAGTTGCCAAAGGGTATAATGGGCGCGTTTTATGAGTGAATGTAATTGGTATAACTGGTATACATTCCGGCGATAGTTGAACTAGCAAAAACATAGAATCCTTAGCCGGGATGTATACCAGAAACATAAATTGTATTTTGTTTAAATTTTTCAACACCAGTCTAAGCTGGAAATTGTAAAGAGAAGTACAGCAAAATAATAAGGTGTAATAATAAAGTAAATAAACACTTTATGTTAATAGCAAACCTAATAACGAGTTATAGTATTAATTATTCAAGCATTGCTTGAATACATATAACTGTGGATACGACCTCGAGCAGTTGCACCCGGCAGGTGTGGGAGGACCTAAATTAATCTACCGCTATATCGTTTATTACGAGTGTACGAGATATAGCGGAGCATACTCCCAAATTGGTGACCCCGACGTGATAAATTTTTACCGGGTAGCCTGCAGCTAAGGCTAATTATTCCTAGCCTTAGGTCGATAAAAAAAAAATAAGAAAATTCAGCCGATCTAACACCGTTAAATAGTGCTATAATAGTCGTAGCAGCAGCCGTAATAAGCCCTACCAACTATAAACAGCAGTAAAGGACTGAGTTACGAGCAGTCTCCATACGGTATCAACAGCAGCAGAAGTTACCAGCTAAAAGAGGAGATTAACAAAAGGCAGCAGAAGCAGAGGCGGACGATCAATAGAAGTAGTAGTCAATAGAAAATAAAAAAACTGTAAGTACCAAGTACATTTTTTGTAAGGCGTGTCCATCCTTATACCTATTCTCTATTCTCTATCTCTCGTTTTTTTTTTTTTTTTGTGTTTTCTGTCGAATTTCATATTTTTTATTTTTTTTTTTTGCGGCTAATAAATAAAAATAAAAAGAAATAAAAAATAATAATATATACGTTTGTTAATTATTTAAAAAAGGAAAATAACAATGTTCAGTTTTTCGTGTTTGTGTTTCGTTTGTTCGGCATTGTTTTTGATTTTTAGTTATATTATTCGTTTTGTGGTTCACGGTATCAATACCGACGATGAAGAAACAACTTCAATACACCACGTACATTCCCCTGAAAGGCAAAGTGTTTTGGTCACGGACAGCGGCGAAGGAAGCATGATTTCGTTAACACGCGAACAACTGTGTGCGCTTGTCCAAGAGCAAGTACGAGCGGCGCTACTCGCGCAGTCCGTGGGGCCTAATATTGCTGTACCGTCCACCAGCAGCTATAAGCACGGTGATGAAATTGACACGGCCGTTAACCCCAATAAGGCCATAACACAACACATGCCAAATCTTATGGAGCAAAAAGAGGTTGCACACGTAGCGTTTAAACCTCCCCAACCATTATATGCACAAAACCCAGAGGTGTGGTTCGCTATATTGGAACAACAGTTCCAAGTAGCGCACATAGTCACGGAAACCACACGTTATTCACATGCGGTTAGTGCGCTGGATTCAAGGTTACACAACCAATTTGCCAGCTTAATAATAAAAAATAAAGGAAAGCAACCCTATACCTTTTTTAAACAGGAAGTCCTTAGAGTGTTGGGCGAATCGGAACGAACAAAGCTCAATAAATTAGTGCACGGTTTGACGTTAGGGGAACAGAAGCCATCACAATTACTGGAGCAGATGAGAATGAATGCCGGTTCGCATTTTGAGGAGGCCACTATCAGACGGTTGTGGTTGCAGAGATTGCCGCAGCAAATACAATTAGTATTGGTACCATTTGAAAACGATGTCCCATTAAATAAATTGGCAGAACGAGCGGACGATTTAGTAGAAACCATGGCGCAACAACAAATTTACGGAATCTGCAATAGGGCACAAGCAGCAACACAAAAGGAATCTCAACCAGCCGAGACAAACGAATTACATGACCTGCTAACCAAATTCCGCAACGACATTTTAGCCGAAGTTTCAGCATTACAGGGCACATCGAGAAGAGCGCATAGTCCCAGCAGAGATGGCCGAGCAAATTTTAGAAATAGATCAAAATCAAGAGACGAAAATTCAGACTCGACGGAGTGTTTTTACCATCGTCGTTTTGGAGAACGAGCTACAAAGTGTGTTTCTGGGTGTCGACATCACGACAAGTTTATCACAAAGAACCAGACACAAGAATTCAACAAAAAGAACTAAATTACAGTCAACATTCCGCGACGTGTGTTGACGCAGTATATACAAATCGTCTGCTTATTTTCGAGCTAAACTCAAGGCGTAAATTTTTAGTGGACACCGGTGCAGATGTGTCAGTTTTACCCTGTAATTTCCTCACAAAAACGGCGAAGGAATCCGAGTTTCATTTATACGCGGCAAACGGTACCAAAATTAAAGCCTACGGAACGCACACAATAACATTAAATATTGGTTTGCGTAGGGAGTTGAAATGGACGTTCATTGTGGCAGAGGTATCAATGCCTATAATTGGGGCGGATTTTCTGAAATCAACTGGACTAGTGGTAGACATTAAAAAAGGTAAACTCTTAGATCCAGTAACATCGTTATTTACGGTAGGAGCCATCTCACCACTACCAAGTCCGACGTTAGCTTTAGTAGACAAAAGTGTAATTAACCCAGACATTCTTAACTTACTAAGTAAATACACGGAAATCACGAGAGAGACACAAAATTTTAATGCCACCAAACATAATGTAACTCATTGTCTAGAGACCAGAGGACCACCAGTCATGTGTAAAACACGGCGCTTAGCTCCGGATAAGCTAAAAATAGCACGTGATCATTTCGAGAGCATGATGTCCCAGGGGATCTGTAGCCCCAGCAAAAGTGAATGGTCCAGTCCTTTACATTTAGTCCCGAAGAAGAACGGAGAGTGGAGACCATGTGGCGACTACAGAGCGCTAAACAACGTGACAACACCTGACAACTACCCCGTACCGCATTTACAGGACTTTTCATTCCAGTTAGCCGGTTGCACGATATTCACAACGTTAGATTTAGTACGTGCATACCACCAAATTCCCATAGAGCCACGAGATGTACCTAAGACAGCGATCGCAACACCGTTCGGGTTGTTTGAATTCAATCGAATGACATTTGGCCTTCGAAATGCGGCACAGTCTTTCCAGCGACTGATGCATTCAGTATTGAGAGGGTTATCGTTTTGCTTTGTGTATCTCGATGATATATTGATTGCATCCAAGTCGTTAGAAGAACATATGTCGCACGTAGAACTAGTATTCAAACGTTTGTCAGGAGCAGGTTTAATAATTAAGGTAGACAAGTGTGTATTTGCACAGACGGAAATATCATTTTTGGGGCATTTGGTAAACCAGAGTGGAATTTTACCATCCCCAGCGAGAGTAACAACCATTCGTCAATACCCACAACCAGACAACGTGCAACAACTGAAACGTTTCTTGGGGATGATCAACTTCTATAGAAGATTCATTCCATCCGCGGCACGGGATCAGGCTATATTAAATGATTTTTTAAAAGGGTACAAGCGTAACAGTAAAGCACCGATCGCGTGGACAGAAGAATCAGTGTTGGCTTTTACAAAGTGTAAGGCGAAATTGAGTGAGGCCACCCTGCTAGCACACCCAAATTTGTCAGCAAAAATATCGGTAATGGTAGATGCTTCTGATACAGCAGTGGGTGCGGTCATGCAGCAGTGGGTAAAGGAAGTTTGGCAGCCACTGAGCTTTTATTCTGTAAGATTGACAGATACACAAAGAAAATACAGTGCATATGATCGGGAGTTGTTAGCGGCTTACCTAGGCATAAAATACTTCCGATTCTATCTCGAGGGACGGAATTTCACACTCATCACGGACCATAAACCTCTCATTTACGCTTTTCGACAGAACTTAGACAAGGCATCACCCAGACAGAGACGGCAACTGGACTTTATTGGACAGTTTACGACGGACTTACAGCACGTAGCGGGTGCTGATAATGTGGTAGCCGACGCGTTATCAAGAGTAGAACCCATAAGCGTACACGAGACCATCGACTACAACAAACTTGCAACAGATCAGCTACAAGACACAGAACTGAACGACTTACTGCAAGACGAGAACTCGGGACTCACCTTAGTACGACGACCGTTGACTTTTAACACAAACCAATTCATTTACTGTGATATATCGACGGGACAATCAAGACCGTTCATCCCAAGAGAATGGAGGAGGAAGGTATTTGAGTCGCTACACAATTTATCTCACCCAGGCATAAAAGCGTCAGTAAAGTTACTATCGAACCATGTGGTATGGCCCGCAATAAGAAAAGACGTGAGAATTATGGCACAAGCGTGTCTAGCATGTCAAAAATCAAAGGTCACGAGACATACACAGGCACCAATAGGTAATTTCGAACCTACTGTAGAGCGTTTCACCGAGATTCACATAGATCTGGTGGGACCGTTACCGGTATCAAACAACCAAAAGTATTGTTTAACAATGATAGACAGGTACACTCGCTGGGCGGAAGCAATTCCCATACCAGATATCACCGCAAACACAGTCGCAACAGCATTATATGCAAATTGGATAGCACGTTTTGGTGTACCGCAGTGCATTATAACAGACCAAGGGGCACAATTCGAATCGCAACTGTTCGCGGAATTAGCACAGATTTTAGGATTTGAACGAAGACGCACCACAAGTTATAACCCCAAATGTAACGGGATGATAGAACGATGGCACAGGACGTTAAAGGCGGCAATTATGTGTCACGATAGGCCAGATTGGACCGAAATACTGCCACTGGTACTATTAGGATTACGTACGTCAATCAGTGAAGAATTACAAACCACTCCCGCAGAATTGGTGTATGGAAGCACGATCAGAGTTCCGGCGCAATTCATAGAACCACAGAACAAGTCAACCCCACAATCAGAGTTCGTAAGCAAATTAAAAAAACATTTCGATGAATTAAAACCTGTAAATGCTTCTAGACATACGAAAGAAAAAATTTTCATAAACACAGCACTAGAGGACTGCTCACATGTATTTATACGCACAGATGCAATAAAAAGGGCACTCCAACCTCCATATACAGGTCCATACAAAATCTCCAAAAGAGACAGCAAATTTTTCGAACTAGAAATAAACAATAAAAAAGTAAACATTTCAATAGATAGGCTGAAACCGTGTTATACCGAAAATAAAGCGGAGACGTCAAATAAGCAAACAATAAGCGAGGACGCATCGCTGTTGGGGGATAGAGCTGAGTATGTGACTCCTGAAAATACAAAACAAAAAAAGAGAGTAGTTTTCAATCCACAAATCCAAACAGAGAACGAACCAAGTGAGATATTAACAAGGCATGGTCGCACGATACGAATACCAGCACGATTCCGCAATTGAATAAACTTAGTATCGTGTAATTTTCGAACAATCTACCAAATTCCTTAAATTCCACTGGAGGGGGAGTGTATGTGGTGTACCTTATCTCGCCGAACCGAAATTGTAAATATTCATGTAAATAAATAATTAAATGATATTGTTATTATTCTAGTTATAATTAATTACCTTATTTATTCCGTTCCCTTTCCCTTAAATTTTATTGTAAATATGTCAAAAGGTTGACAGTTGCCAAAGGGTATAATGGGCGCGTTTTATGAGTGAATGTAATTGGTATAACTGGTATACATTCCGGCGATAGTTGAACTAGCAAAAACATAGAATCCTTAGCCGGGATGTATACCAGAAACATAAATTGTATTTTGTTTAAATTTTTCAACACCAGTCTAAGCTGGAAATTGTAAAGAGAAGTACAGCAAAATAATAAGGTGTAATAATAAAGTAAATAAACACTTTATGTTAATAGCAAACCTAATAACGAGTTATAGTATTAATTATTCAAGCATTGCTTGAATACATATAACTGTGGATACGACCTCGAGCAGTTGCACCCGGCAGGTGTGGGAGGACCTAAATTAATCTACCGCTATATCGTTTATTACGAGTGTACGAGATATAGCGGAGCATACTCCCAAAATTTCACTTTTATGTTTGTATATTATTATAGTCATCTCTTTTCAGAATCATTCTATATGGTTTTTACTACACATTTTTTAAAAGGGGCATGGGATGTTGTTCGACAAGAAATCGAAGAGAAAAATATTTGTTGTTTGACAAGAAAACAAATTAATTTTTTTTTTGTTTTTAAGAAATAACAGAGATTTGTTTTTTTCTAATATTAGGTCATGACGAGTATTTAGTAATTGATTGAGCCACATATATATGTAGCTAAAAAAATACTGTTCGCAATAAATTTGTGGCAATAAAATACAATTTTTCCAAATCATGAATAAAATTACAATATGAATGTTTCAAAACTGTAAAAACTAAAAAAAAACATATTAATTATTTATTATATTTTAATAAAAAAATTATATAATTTATAGGGAATTAAAATAAATAAATTAAATTTAAAAATGACCTTCACCATATAACGGGCTCGCTTTCTAATAGAAATAAACACCTTTAAAATAAATTAATTGATTTACGAACAGAAAGAAAGCACGCACACAATAATTGAATCATCATAAAAAAATTTAAATCTTAATTTATTATGTTTAAAAATGTCTTTATTAATATTAGAGAAAAAGCAAGCCCAATCATTATAAATAAAAATCACCGTAAAATTAAACAAAAAATTATCTCAAGACACTCCAAAATATAGATCAAATTATCCAGATTTTTTTTTTTGTGATGATCATTAAGCTCATGAATTCCAATTTGAATTAAATTAGACGGTCCTAAAGCTGTACCATAAAAATCAAATGTTCATAAATTTACCTTCGTAGGCAGAAAACAAATTTTTTGTTACTCTCTCGGCGTGTGTATATCTGTGTTTCATAAGAAATATAATTTTGAAGATTATGGTTAAGGTAAGAAAACTAAATAAATTAATGTCAGATTATTGAATATATTCTCATATTGTAACATATTTCATTGCCGCGCAGTTAGATGCTGCTGATGAAGTAGGTTGTTTATGAAATATATCTTTATTCAAATTATACTTGAAGTAATTGGAAATATGAAATTATATTTTTTATTGCAAAATATCTCTAATTATTATAGATTGCGACAAACGTTATGTTGAAATTTATAGCCTTATCCTAAATATAAATTGATGATTTAAGCTGTTAGACGGTTTATATTGGTTTTAAAATATTGTGAAAAAAATCAAACCAACCAAATTTTATTTATATCGTCTATATAACTTAAATACAAAACATTAAAAGTAACCATTTAATTATAAACTTTTGTTTTTGGTAATTTAATTTGTTATTAAAATTTTATTTATTCATAATAACAGCAAAGAGCACAGCAGCGTGCTAAAATCACAACAAATAATAAATACATAAAGCGATTGAATTCATGAATGAATGAAAAATTGATCGTGAACTTGAAAAATTCCGAACATAACAGCAACAACAACAATAATAAATAATAAAAATATATTTTTATATTTGTAAATAATGAATTTTAATCGAAATAAAAAAAAAAAAAAAAGTAAAAACTAAAACAATAAATAAACAACGTTTTCAAAAGCTTTGAAGTTTTTATAGTAAAAAAAAAGCTTTTTGTTGTGGTGGAATACAATGGGAATTCCATAAATTATTGTTATTATTATTATATCTTAATTTGAATCGGAATTATTGTTGTTAAGTTTTCTTTCATTTCTAAGGTGTCAAGTGGATTTTTATTATATGGGAGATACTATGTGAATCACGTGCTACAAGCTATTACTTTCGAAATCTTATGTGTATTCAATTTATCATAAACAAATTTTGTCTGCGACATTGTGTTACTTACACCTTTATTTTGTATATTGTATTGTTCCACGAATTACTAACGGCAAAATGAAATGAAAAATACAGTTCTTCGAAAAACACAGACAGCTTTTTATCGACTGTATAAATTAAGCAAACATTAAGATCATTTATAAAATTTTGTTGTTGGGTGTTTTTTTAAGCCAAAATTGAATTTTAAATTTGGCACGAGTTTATTAATTCAGTGTTCCGTTAATTTCGTTTTTAATTTTAACCAAATCACCGAAAAATTAAGTCATCGGATTAACTAATTGGTATAAAAATTAATATTTTAATCTCTTAATTTTCGATTTTTAGATACCGAACCATTTTTATTTTATCATAATAATTGATGCAGTTAAACATTTTGTAAATAATATAAATTGCGGGCGCGCGCGCATATACACTATGTGACTATCCAAGTATCCAACAACTGAAAAATCGACTGTTATTTGAGTATAAAATCATTATGTTTATGACGTTTCTGTCATTCGAAATAATTTTTATGATTATTGTGTTGTTGCTTTTGAAATTTTAAACTTAAATCGATGGACCACCACCAATGCTCATAATCGTTTTTTTTTGTTTTTTTTTATTCATGGCTAATAATATATGTAAATAGGTTTGGCTAGGTGAACTAACTGTTAGAGAAATTTTGAATTTCGTGTTAAAACAAATATACGATATGAGAGAAACGTAATATTTGAGATGCGTGTCCAAGTCATTGGTTGCAAATTCAGTTCCACCTGTCATTTATGTTTTGTATACCTGAATTAAACTAAATCTGTCCATCATATACAATATGTAGTTTTAGCCATAACTAATAACAAAATGAAAATCATAACCACTTGAACAATAACAATCAAATGGTTATGGTATTTTGAATTTCAATTACTTCTGAAAATTTTTCAAAATTATAATACCGAGAAACTATCATCATCATCTTGTCTAATTAGAATTTTATGCCTTCAGACATTTCGTTCGGTTTGTATTACAAAACCATTTGGAGCATGAGTATGAAATTTTATATACTTTTTGTTTCCAAAATTTATGGTTTCCAATGTGTAACAATATACATATGTAATCATATATACTATCGAAATACATAATAACATAAACTAATTTCATGCACGTGCTTTATTATAGTTTATATATACTCGTATGAGCGACGAATTATACTATTTGAATTTGATGGAGCTTTCATGTTAATATATTATGTATATAAATGAAGGGATGCAGAACTTATGTGCATATATACATAAAATAAAATTTCATAGCATAATTTTAAAGTGATGATATAATTAAACCAACAGCATAAAATTCATTAAATTTCCCATTCTTCATTGACCATACGTAGCACATATATACTGTTGATGAGTGCAGTAAAAACATTAAGATGAATGGTAATTAATTATATAAATATATAATTTCAAGTAAAAAAAAACAGAAAAGGTGTAAAACTATAAATCTTACTTGCCGCGCAGAGATGATAAATTTATATCTGCATGGGTAGCATACTGATTCGTATTTAAGATGCAAAAAATAAAAACAACACAAAATGAAAATTTTTTTACCGAAAATATGTCGGTTGTTCTCGACCGATGAAAAATGTCTTAATTAAGAAAGCAATTTCGAAAGTGTTGAACATCAACTAAACCTATTTTTTTTTTTTGATTAGATAATAATTTTTTTTTTTTTATCGATACATAAGACAAAAATAAGTTCTCGACATTAATTTGATTGATTAGCATGAAAGACAATCTCGCGCAAACATTATTTCCAATTTTTCAAAGTGTGAGAAAAATATTTCTAAAATGCTGGTGGATTTAATAGCAAAAAATAAATTGGGCGCTTAAAATTAGTATATATTATAAGGAATGTCTCTCGTTCATCAAAACCAAAAATTGTATAGCAATAAATCTGTCTTAACAAAACTCACGGCAGTATTAAAACCGATATCTGGAAATCTTAATCGAAAAAACAACCTGCACCGTATTAAATTTCTTAAAACCATAAATTTTCCGAATATGCTAATAAAAAATAAAAAACAAAATTCTAATTAACATGTAACTTTCCACTGCACGGGCAAGTCACACTATCCTAATACAAGATAAATCAAATCTACAAAAAAGAAAAAAAATTAAGTGTTAGAATTTTTAATTAAACGATCATTGATCTCACGCTTGTTAGTATATTCATTGATAAGACCTTTAAAAATAATTATTAAAATATTTTAAAATGTTTTTCGTTGATCAGAGAAAAAAGTCACAAAAACATGCGATTAAATGGAATAATAATTAAGAAAACTAAAAAACGAATTTGATTAATGATCTTGAGCATTTAAAAAAAAATGTCATGGCGGATTTTAGTGTTTTTTTTTGTAGCAAAATCTAGGTTTAGTTTACATAAATTTGTCGTATATCTAATCTCTCGTAACTTTTATAATATTTTACATCTTAATTTTTAATGTTGATTATTTATTTATTTGTTTTTATTTTAAATAAATTTTAATTTCGGAAAATTTATGGTTCTATACAAGTAATATTGAGGAAGATGTTTCTGGTGTCGGTCGTTTGTTTTGCTTGCATAAGTATATACTCATATACGAGTGAGATAGGTTAGATAAAACATAAATAAATTAAAAATGTGATAAATTTATGTGTGGATTATAATACCGGTAATAGGTTATCTTTGAAAGTGTATTTCAAATCTCTGAAATACATTAAGACTTGTTTCGCACAATGTCTTTACGTAAACAAATAATAGAATGTGAATTCGGTTAAACTTAATAACGTGCCAAATGTGAGCCAAAACCGAAAAAATCACGTCAACGCAAGCCGAAAATCAAGGTGATATTGACAGTTTTCTGCGATTATCGTTGCGTGCATTATGAATTCCTCCGTCGGGCGAAACTGTTAACAAGGACTATTATTTGAGCGTTATGCTGATTTAGCTCCGTCTGGCTTCTGGCTATTCCCGAAACCACTCCGGACAAAATCTTTTGGACTCGATTGAAGAGACATAAGCCGAATCGAAGAAGGTGTTAAAGGCCATTTTGAAAATAGATTTTAACCACTGTTTCGAAGACTGGAAAAATCGTTGGCATGAAATAAATTTGAAAGGATAATAAGCCGTTTGTGATTTACTTAAAAAATCTTACTACTTGTTGATCACAGTATATAGTATTGTACATTAGAATTATTGAAAGATTTACTATAATTAGTTCAGATAATTGTATACGACTTATAGGAAATCGGCGTTTGTTTTAGTCTGCCAGGTTTATGTCGTTGTTTATGTAATTGTAAAATCATAATCTTCAAAACAAATTTGCCAACGAAATTCAAGGGATTTTGGAGGCTCTAAATTATGCAATTATAAGTGTCCTGTGATCAGTGTTAAGACGGAATTTATGTCCATATATGTAGGTAGAAAGTGTCACATTGATCATATTACCGACAATAACTCTTTATTAGTTGGGGAATAATTAGACTTAGCTGTATTGAGAACAAGACTTGCACAAGCTTTTGGAAGTTCAAAATCTTTAATATTTTGTGAGAAAACCAAGCCTCGCTCGCATCACAAGTAAGAATATAATGTTTATCAAAATCAGGCATTCGTAGAACTGGAGGATTAATAAGGGATTCTTTTAATGATTCGAAAGACTTTTGACATCCTGAAATCCATACAAAAGTTGAATTCTTCTTTAAGAGGTTTTTCGTAGGTTTTGTGATTCCTGAGAATTGGGGAATAAATGTACAGTAATATCCCGCAAATGTCGCATCCTGCTTTTTAAAACCTAAAAACTTCGGTTCTGTTCTTGTATATTATCTGACAAGTTTAGAACAGGTAAGGTAACATAACTATCACGAACTTTATGAATTGAACTTGCAAAAAATATGGATGAAGGGCATATAAATTAGAAATCACTGGGAAAATGAACAGGAATTAAAATGTAGAGGAAGTTACTGAAGTTACTGAAAAAATTTATATCGCATTTATAAAGATTGTTGGGAATTTGGTCGTTCTCTAAATTCAACACTTGGGTTTTTAAGAAAACATTCTTTAATGTGATGAACAAATTTTTTTGCACACTTACACGGAATGAACGAAACTGGATTGATTGATCTATTATTTAGGTTTAGGGTTGGCACTGTACTGTGTGATTGCTATTAGGATTTTACAAATTTGTTTAGCCAGATCTACTAACCTTAAACAATTTTAAATTTCTTCGGTTGTCAAACCTATCAATAGCAAATTTTGACGTTATAAACACCCTTGTAAACTGGCATGCTTTTACTATTAATTTCATCGAGCCAACAAAACTTTCTTGGAACGATTTCAATGCTATATATAAATTAAGCCATTCTAATGTTTCGACTTGTTCAACACCTACTGCAGCAATGCAAGCTTAATTTAAATCATACAGTAAAGATTCAATACGATTTGCATATGTTTTAACATCCTCATTTCTCGGTTACCGAAGAGAGGAAAGCTCCATTTGCAGATGCCCAATGGATCTTGCATCTGAAAATTCAGTTTCAACGCTTCAATTTATTTCGATAAATAATGGTGGCTATACAATCAAGTTGATTATAGAAAAAAAGATTTCAGTATGGCTAAAAAGGATGATCAATACCAACATCTTAAAAAGTAAAGGGCGGCTAAAAATACGTTTCAGGCAAAGGTTGTTTGATTTTTGCGTAAAATAATAATTCGTCAAAAAATTATAGGTCCTTCACATCATTGAGATAAACCAGACAAGGAATAAAAAAATTAAAACGAACTCAAATTTCGTAATACTTTATAGGGATTAGTTCACTATACTGGGGTAGTATGCTACTGTAGAAGGAGTTCCGCTTAATTTGATCCACATAAATAATTCGAAAATTATGCATTGAAGCCAAAAGTGACCCACGAAAATGTTATTTTATCTTATTCTTGAGCCAAATAACTTTATTTCGAATTGCTTTTGGCTACAATGCTTAATTTATTGAATGTGTGGGTTTTCGTTAGTATACTTCTCCCTGTAATGTATTAAGTAATTTGGGTTTTCATTCTTTTTCATTTTTTGTGTCCGAACGACCGGTGTTCCAGTTAGTGTTATATGTAAACATACTAACCCACTGAAGTCAGTGTACAAATGTAAGCAAAAATATACGCGAAAAATATTTGGCACGGTCTAAACAACAAAGTGCTGCTAAGCTGTTGCACGTAAAGGTAATTACATTTGTCCAGGTGATTAAAACTATTTGTCACAGAAAATTAAAATATAAATCCATAGCAAATCTAATCACTTGTACTAAAGCCATCGTTGCATAACTAAAGTGCATTAAATGCATATAATAAATTAATCAAATAAACGTAGAAAGAAGAGAATTGTTACGGCTTCTTGATTTCCTTAAATTCTGTACGTACATTTCCATAAAAATCTTGTTAGCAAACGATAATATGTACATAACAATACGGCATGTAGGTAATGATGGGAACTCAGAAATATATTTTCTATTTCTAATTTAAACTCTTTAAATTACAAAATTATTTTCCACCTTGTCGAGTTATTTGTTTTCATTAGATTCTTTATTTGTTTTCTTATTTTTTTTCTTTTAAGCTATTACTACTATTTTATTCATCAATATAATTATTATTAAGTTTTTTTTTTTTGAAAGAATTCAATTGAGTGTGAAACTCAATGAAGCGATAATTAATTGAAATTTTTAGTTTATAACAATAATTAAGAAATTTTTATTGGAAATTAGTTAATATTTAACACATTTAGATGAATTTGATTTTTCAAAAATTATGGGGAAGTCCAACACCGCCAATTTATAATGGAAGCAATAAGGTGAAATATATCACAAAATATTATATTTAAGAAAATTAAACGAAAATCAATCAGTCATTTGTATTTAGAAGTAAAAGTCACCAATTATGAAAAAAACGTGCGCAATTAATTAATCAAAATTCCCCAAATGTTTGCACGGCGCACCCATCTATCTCAAATTAATTCTATATCAAACCAATATAACAATTCATCCAATCAAATAGTCAAGTATAACGAGTAATTATAATTTATATCATCAAATATTTTCTAATTAATCATGTCATTCATCAAAAAAAAAAAATTAATAAAAAATAAAATAAATTACAAAAACTGATTTTTTTTTAAATTTAATTAAGAAATTATAAAAAAAAAACTAAAAAAATTAAAATGAAAATTATTTCTGGGTTGAACTGAAATTGTAGATATATAGATGTTACAGTATTCATTATAATGATTGAGCTGTATGGTGAAAAAATTAATTTTCTAAATTGTTTCGTCTTAAATAAGAAATATAAAGGAGGAAAAAATCATAATTACGAGAATTCTCATTTATAATTTATTATTGCCAATAAATTATTTTGTTCGCAATGAAATTATTACATGTAAAATATATATGTATACAAAAAATATTCTTGAAATAATTATATATACATCGATTCTTTTGTATCTTAAAAATGTATACAGAAACATTTAGGTAAGCTCGATTGACACTCAACTAACTATAAATACTAATTAAATTCATTAACTAACCGATTTAAATTAAGAAAAAAAAAAAAAAATGTAATAAAAATTTCAACACATCATTACCAAGATTATATCGCGCGTTAATCGACAACAAATTAAATACTTCCCGTGAAGTTTGATCAAAATCACGTATGTACATGTATTCGTACATAAGCATAATTTAATTCATTTACATATGAGTGTAGCCTCGAGATATATTTATAAGAATATTAAAATTCGACCTAATGAGCACGTAATTTGAAATGCGTGGATATTACAATACAAATTCTAATATTAACAAGACATTGGATATTTATTACAAAATAAATTAAAAAAAAAAAATTGTAAAACCAGAAGTCATTAAATAAATTTCTCGATAAAAAGTACAAATCTCACTTCTTCCCAGTTGGATTTAATTCTAAGAATTTTTATTAAGATTTTTTCTTTTTTTCTTTTTTACCTGTCATAATATTATTAAATTAATAAAAATATAAATAAAATCTTGAAGAAGAGGAGTTAAGTAGCTGGACATAACGATTGGTTATTTATTTTGATAGATTTTTATGCCGTTTTCTAGAATGTCTAATTTTTGTTTTGTCAAGGATCATTGTTTGCGATCAAGATAAGAAGGTCCAAATATAAGGGTTAGTTGATGGTTGTATTTGAAGATTCATTTGATTTATTATCATATTTAACCAAAATTTATAAACATTTTAATGTTACCTGAGGAGGTGAAGCTATGTAAGTAACAGGTATAGTAAATACAACAGTTTTAATTTCCTATACTGATCAAACTCGTCTGATGAATATTTTTTTTCATCAATTTTCGGATGGTTTATGAACGATTTCCCTGGCTACCATATTCTAACATAAAAGTCTTCTATTATAAAGATTTTTATTTTGCTGCAACCAATAGTTGAAATAATCACTTGCTCATCCTTTTGGGAAATTTGATTCTTTTCTCGAGAAATTCGAAATATTTTAAAAAGTTCCGTTTAAAATTACTCTAGTAATTTCCACTAAATTCGAAGAATCGTAAAGTTTCATATTGGTTACAAGATTCCTCAATCGGAGCAGAAGCTAAATATTCAAGTTTATTATGAAAATTTGAGAAATTTGTTGTTGTTATTACAATCGATGTCCTTTCCTTCAAAAAATGGTTTGAAGCATTTCCTCCGGCATATTTTCAATTGATACAGTTATTACATTTTCTCGTTATTACCTACGTAAAATCAGAAAATGGACATTATTTAGCCCCATAAAGCTCACAATTTTGAAATGATAAGTCTACAGTATGTATGTATAATTCAGAATGAACTATAGATCATATTGAATTAGCCTAAAATAAATATTTATCCAGTGTAATCCAGGAGCCGCAAAAGTGGTCAAAAACGTAATTTTTTAGAACTTATACCTATACACAATTGGAATTTTTTTAAAAATTAATCTGGGATTGCACAATACATTGTTTAGAGCTGATTTTTTGTCGTAAATGAAGAATAGCAAACACCATTATAGGATTGCCATAATTGTGTCGTTTTAGCCCGGCGGCTTCGGGCTAATAAAACGACGAGCCAGCTCAAGAGTAAAGCTCCAGGCAAGCTATGGAAATGTTTTAAAATGGTTTCAATGACTAGTCTACCTCATCTGCCATAACCAGTCATTTGGCCTGTTACGGTAGAAATACGTATATATGAAGTGTCGGTAGGTTTGGTATTAAAATGGATCAGGGTATTTAACGTGGGTTAATCTGCTTTTCTTTTATAAGACATAAGAAAATATTCAAAATTCAAAATTTATTAAAAATATTTAGTAAATATCGCCAGTCCAAAAGTAAGTCCAAAAGTAATTTTTTAAAAAAGACAATGCAAACTCCCTCGCTCTCCTAACGGTCTCTATACAAAACCTAATTACCTTTCCAAATTTTTCGGTAATCGCTTCACAATTTCCTCCTGTGTCATTTAATATAAAAAGCGGAAAATTGGAAAATATGGAGATACGCATTCTGCATCTCTCATTGACGATGTATAAAAATACATCAATATTTACAAATAATGTTTTGGTTATTTTAGAAAACACTAAAACAAATTCAAAAAAAACTCAAAATAAATTTCACTTATTTTTCCTTAAGTCAAAACTTTAAAAAAACAACAAGAAAATTAGAACTATTCTAAATAAGTTGAGAATCAACCTCACTTATTCTATTCTCAGTAGTCAAATTAGATCCGAATGACATGAGTATGAGGAAAAACCGAAACAAATAGCAAATAATGATATACGTCTCCTTCCAATCAAAGTACATTTATAGGCGATATGTCCCTCACATTTCTTTTAGATATTTTTTGTAATGTATGGTTTCTCGAATAGTCCTCATCTCTGATAAATAACCAAAGCTAAGAGCTCACTGCTGTAGATTTACTATGAAATGTGGTTATAAAAATGGATACGATCCGTTTCCATTATTTTTTATATGCATTTTTCGATCCGCATTCGATTCACTCCTGTGAATTCTATAATTGACCTAAATATACACAACATTTTGTCCGAAAGTTTGAATCTGCGGACAGGAATTTGGTTTGTGAGCCCGTAGTAAGAGTATGTGTACTCGTATGTTTTAATAGTGATTTTATATAGTATAAATTAGTTGATTTTCATTGGTCAATAGTAAAGTATTTTAAATATTTACAAGAAAAAATAATATATGTGTGAGTAGTTTGCTCACATCAATGGAATACAGCTAATAGTAATGGATACTGTTTTCGATTTTGCTACTGCATGAAGTTTTATCAAACATTTTCGTATAAAAAAGTGCGAATAAATAGAATAGAGGAGACTTTGTCTAGAGGTCCATGGACTACCTTTTATATAATGTATATAAATATTTTAAAAAATTCAATAAAAATATTAAAATGTTGGTTACTGATTTACCTTTTGAAAGATGCCGCCTACTATTTTATCAAGCCTTCATCACATAAAATAAACATCCTGTGGATGATGAGATCTAAAAATTATTTGGATGGAATTAAAATTTTATTTATTATTTATTTTATCTAAATTATGCAAAATTAAAATTAAAAAAACTCATGTTTATTATTTTGTTGTTGGAATAGTTTACGATGAAGTTTTTCGAAATCGTTAAATTATGTTTTATTTATTATTAGTTTGTATTTTTTTTTGTCTATATATTTATTTAAAAATCTTTAATAATGAACCGCGACAGAACACACCTTTATTCATTTCATTAATAATAACACTTATAACAATGTATTTGAATAGAAATGTATCCGCTACTGTCTTAATTTTTAGAATTTAAAAAAGTGGTTTATAAAAATATTAAGCGACAGAATTCTGGCGAAAAGGAACTTAATTTCTGTGGTAAAACAAAAGCTAAATATCCAAATAATTACCTAGAACACCTTGAACAATACCTTGTGCACGCCGAGCAAAAAAATTACAAAAATAAAAATATTAAGCTTACATTTTGTGAAGTCATAACACGCCTTTGGAAATCCTTTAAATTTATTTTTTCGTATTTAAATTTAACAATGATTTATTGATTCTCAACCAAAAAAAAAAAAAAAAATTTAAATGTTATTTTTATAAAAAAAAAGCGAGATAATATTTATAAATATTTTAAGACAAATAAAATAAAAATAACAGTTTTATGTGTTGTATGATGAGCTTAAATTATCGAATGCTTTCGCATTTACTTAAAATGTCACATGAGATTTGTTTTTTTTTTTTTATTTTGGTTGGTTAAAAGGTTGAAATTGAAACATCATAATCGCATTTATTTTTTATATGAGTGTTTTATGGAATGCACGGGTAGTTGCTAACATATTACCTACATATGTATATGTACACCGTATTAAATACAAAACATTATCATTCCCGTGGAAATAATTTATTCCAATTGATATTTTTTAATGAAAACATCAAACGAAGATTGAGATAATGCTAATACCCATATTGTGTATCCCAAATAGATAAATTCTTAGAATATTCAAAATATATGTAGATACATTTTTTATCAAACCAATATTTCTTGAGTCGTCTGTGGTTTTTTTGGGATGATATGAATTCAAATTAAAACTTCACACTTCTTTCAAATTTTATCTTAATTTTTTAATTTGTGTTTTTTTTTATCTCGATATTCTTTTTTGTCTTCAAGGTGTGTCAAGATTTAATGATTTTTGTTTTTTGTTTTTTGAATAAAACAAAAACTATACAACAATTAATTAAAATTTAATATAAAGTCATTCTAACTTAAACCAAAAATAATAATAATAATTATAACTCCAAAATGTTTACAATAACAAAATATAAGTTGAGATGTTTGTTATTAATGGATTTGTGTTTGTTTTTTGTTGTCTTCCTACTACAATTCAAATAGTACACGTCTACGTACACATTTGTTACTGAAATAATGTTGGTGTCGCAGACGGAACGTATTTGTCAAAATTATATGATTAAGCCGTCGGGGCATATGAGGTGTTATATTTGAAGTGGTTAAAGCGGTCCTACACAAAAAAAATCGGCAATAACCTTTCAATCCACCATCATATCGAAAACAAAAATTATGTGTGTCATCTTTGTCTTATGCCCATACAACCTACACCTGACGATAAGAGAACAGATTACATTATACGATAAAGTATATGCACACCACTATTATCAGTTGTATATTTTGTATAAAAAGTTCCATTCGCCAGATTGCGCTTAATTAATTTTATGATTTATATGTTGTAACCATGTTATTTACGTTTCTTAAATGTGGGTGAGTAAGTTGTATTTATATATTTCTTCATCTTCTTATTTTTGTATTTATTTTTAAACTCAAGTTTAACGTCTTAAAGTTATTATTATTGATTAACGGAATAGCAAGTTACAAGAAAACAAAAATTACTTTATCATGAGTCATAAAGCATTTTTTTTTTAATTTGGTTATTTCGTTAAATAAATTATTTATTTATTTATTAATTACTTCTGACAGAAATGATTGATTGATTAACCACTTATTGTGTGTTTGAAAATTTTAAATTTTTCGCTTCAGTTACGTAATGAATTCATTATAATATGAAGCTTTACTCTCGGAGGTGAAATATTTTTAACGTCTCATCAAATCTTAAATTTAATTAATTCTATTCGTAACAGGGACTTTAATGATAATTAACCAACCTTTTTGTGGTTTTTCTCCGCGCGAATTTCAATATTTAAAATCATTTAAATTACCGTGTGCGGAATAGGCCATAAAAATTAACAATAAATTAATTTTATTAATTTATTGTTAATTTTTATAGAACTCATTAAATGTCCAAATAATAATAAAAAACCAATATTCTAAAAATTGATTAAAATGTGAACACGTTTTAGCACTTTGATTTTAATGAGCTGATTAATTCACGTATCTGAAAGCGTGCGTATCTGAATTAAACCAAAAAGCGTTTTTAATAAAAGACAAAACAGACGTAAAAAACAAGAGAAATAAAAAGGACGTACAAAAAAAATTGTGCGTGCAGCTAAAATAAATTATTTTTATAATTATGTAATGTAATAAGCGTATCAGTTCCATTGGCGTTCGCAAACTACTCACAACTTGTATCTACTCGGCTGAGGGATTTTTGGTTTAAAAAATTCCAATAGATGGCTCTATATCAATTTTGTTGGTGTGGAATGTCATTATTTAACCCTAATCGAACCAACGTATGCCTTTTTCACTCATTTGATAAATGCATCGATTTTCAAAATAATGTTAATTTCCATACATTCATATGTTGGTTGGATTAAGGTTAAAAAAAATGTTGTTTCTTTATATTTGTGATACGACAAGGCAATTTTTAAATATTTAAAATATAAATATTTTAATTATTTTGTTGTTTAATGTTTTATTACTTATTATTACGTTTTACTACTGCCACGAAAATTCGGGAACCATTGAACATCTACTCACAAGTACTTGGCAGTAGCAAATTGTTTCCAATGGAACACTACATGTTATTATTTGTATATACTACAAGACACACATTTGTAATACGTGCACTTGTAAAACGTTTGATTCCTATATATAGGAAAAAATCAGTATAACAAATTAGGATGAAATAGCCTGATGAGATTTACGGAAAGATGATTTATTTTTCACCTGCTCGCAGATCGAAACTGAATTGCAAACTCTTAACAATTTCTCCTCTTCTTAAAATAATTAATACTTTTTTCCGTTAGTCTACTCTATAAATCGGTTAAGATTTAAATTTTTTTATTATGTAGGTAAAAAAATCACGCCGAAGTATTAACTTTAACTCCGACGTTATTATAAGTATTTTTGTGTTATTAAGATTTATAATTAATTGTTAATTAATTTATTATTTATTATTTATTAATTATTAACTTTAACGAAAGATGTATTACCACATGAGATTAAAGATTATCGGCGACCGAGTATCTCCTTACCGAATATTTGCAAAAATTCTCCATAACTTGTTCTTAACTTTAACGCAACATTGTGACTGCATTATTGGCATTCTACACAGATGTATACATTTTTGTAATATTCCAAGGTGCTTGGAGCCAAACCACAAAGACTCTCGATTGATCGAGATACCGTTTCTCGCAGTTCATCATTTTATTGGTATATTTATTCTCTTCTGGCATTTGGTAACCAGTTTACTAATAAAAATTTAACACAGTCTTATAAGATGTTATTATGTTCTGAGTTATCGAAACTTACTAATTAGACATATTGTTAAATAAAATCCTTTTGAAATATCGAGAGGTCCAAAACTAGGTTCTCATAACTTATAATTGTCCCACCCCCAAGTTAAATAGATCATATAAATTCGAAAAAAAGTATGTTTGTTAATTATTGTGTTTAATTGTGCATGTTGAGAAATACCAACAATTTATTTTCAGTCATCTCATCAGGCTATAGCGACTGAAACAGCATCTTTAGCAGAATGCACTTGAACAACCAACAAATACTTGTTGCTACCTATCAATTTCAGTTCAACCCAGAAATAATTTCCATTTTAATATTTTTTAGTTTTTTTTTTATAATTTCTTAATGGCTGGCAATAAACCGGCACACAAAAAATTAATATTTGAGATACAAAAATATAATAAAACAGCACAAATTAATGAGCAACAAACAAAAATTTCTTGGCATCATAAAATTAATTTTTTGGAACAAAATATAATAATTTTGCAACATTTATAATTTTTTGACACTATTGGAAGGGTACACAAAAAATTATTTTTTGGCATCGAAATAAACATTTTGGGCGACAAAAATAATTAACTGGCAACAAATTTATAAATAAATAAATTAAAAATTAAAAAATTGAAATTAGTTTTAAAATATTCTGGAAAATGGAGATCGCTAATTTAACTTAGAATTGTAGAGGCTAACGGCTTCGGTAACTCTCACGGGCACGCGGGAGGTCCTCCCTCCCGCTTAGCCCTCCGAGGGGCTTTAAATTTCAACTTCGATTAAATTTAATTTTTTGTCTCGAATTATTTCTTTTTTTTTATTACTAAAAATTATTTTTTTCTGTTCCAAAATATTATATTTGTTGCCAGTTTATTAATTTTGATGCCAATGTTTGTCGCCGCAGTATTTAATAATATCCATCAAAAATACTTGTTTGTCTCATATGTGGTTCCAAAATATTATTTGTGATGCCAATTTATTATTTTTGATGTTAATGTTTCGCCAAAAATTTTTCTTGTATGCCCGTTTAAATTGTCCCTTTCTTAATTAAATTTAAATTAAATCGGTTTTTGTAATTTATTTTATTTTTTATCAATCAATCAATTATTTTTTTTTTTTTTTATGAATGACATGATTAATTAGAAAACATCTGATGATATAAATTATAATTATTCATTATACCTACTTTACTATTTGATTGGACGAATTGTTATATTGGTTTGATATACTAGAATTAATTTGAGATAGATGGGTGCATCGTGCAAAAATTTGCGGAATTTTGATTAATTAATTGCCGCATGATTTTTTTTTTTTTCATAAATGGTGACTTTTACTTCTAAATACAAATGACTGATTGATTTTTGTTTAATTTTCTTAAATTTATAATTTTGACCTTCCGGATATTTAATGTCGAGATGATAAATAGCGGAGATTGTGAAATTTAATGAGTAATTGGTTATAAATTGGCGGTGTTGATCTTCCCCATAATTTTTTGAAAAATCAGTGCATTACATGTATTTAATATTAACTAATTTCCAATCAAAATGTTTTATTATTTGGTATAAACTAAATATGTATCGCTTCATTGAGCTTCACACTCAATTGAATTCTTTAAAAAAAACAAATAAAAACTTAATAATAATAATATTGATAGTCTACTCTATAAATAATTTTTAAAGATTTATTTTTCAAAAAAAAAGGATTTAGATATGTCAATAGATTGTTTTAACACTCGTGATCACTTAATTTTTGACAAAACAATACACAAAAGCCAAACAGACTAAGAATTCAGTTTATTTACGACAAAAGCAACACTTTTGATTTTGCTGATTTTACGTTAAGCGACGCCAATAAAAGAAATGTTTTTATTCTTCTCCTTTATCGATTCAAATGATTTATCTTTGATTAAAGTTGAATATCTCAAAAATATATTTTGATGACTTAATTGTATACAAATATTTAGATATTAAGAACCTGAAATTGGTTTTAAAACGAAAGGTGTTTCTAGAATTAATTTCGATTTAATTTTGAATCATTTATGCATTTCTAATTTGAAACAAACTAGCGGGTGTATAAACGGGACTGGTTTTGATAAAAACAATTTTTTTCTTGAGTTCCACATCTTGAATTGGATAAAAATGGATATCAACCAAAAATATATACACAAATATGTATGTATAAAATTCAAGATGTAGTATAAGATAATAATCTGGTTATTAAATTTAAAACTTAAAAAAATTTAAAAAAAAATTCTTGAATATTAAATTAATTAATTATTGATAAGTTGATGATTATATGCTGAATGATTTATTGCTGTGGAAGATTTTTGTTTTTAAATTTTTGTATTTTTATACCTACAGAACAGATGACCTCAAGAATGTGAAATGTTTAATTCCGTGTCATTTAGTAAGCATATATCTGTTAAATAATGCAATTAGGGCAGTATGGGCACTCAATCATGATTTATATTGAAGCAGATTAAGTGTTAAGTTCATCACCACTATTATATTTAAACAAATATTTGCTGTTAATTAGTCACAGTAGATAGATTAGTCGCGCTAAATTTTGCATGACTAATTAACAACCAAAACATTGTAATCCTATAAAATGCAAACAAATTGTTCAAGTAGGAATTTTTAACAGTAAAAAAAAAATCAAATTGATGACAAAAAATCAGCAAAACAAATATTTTATGTATTGGATGCGTAAACGAGCGAAATGATTAGATTAGACGAATATTTTAATCAAATTGGCGTATTAAAAAATATCAAGCTGTTACCATCCAGCTTCTTAACTTTAAAATGTATTTACCTTCCATCACTCTCATTTACTTAAACATAAAAAAAAAACTCAAAAAGTAAATTAAAATTCATTTACTTTTAACCGTGAATAATTATAAAATCTAAATTAAACTATTTTTATACAGCTTCAAATCTCAATCTTATAATCTTATAAAAAAAAAAATGTTTTCATTTTTAAACTGATGCTGATCATTTGAGGAGGATATTTATGTTGATTATTATTATATGATCATAAAAAATTTAAAAAAAAATCCATCACATACCATTATCGAATGGATTAAAATTAAAATACTTTTGGTCATCATCATAGCATCGTATAATAAGAAAAATAATCTATCCTTGGATGCTGCTTCTTTTCTTCGTCAGCAGATCACATGTACTAAAATCAGATGATTTTTTTTTTATTTCTTAAAATCTCGTTATAATGAGTGACTTGACATAATTTTTTAGTTTTTGACATTCAAGTGTGTTAAGACGAATACAAAAAATGAATTTCCATTTCCATCGATATAATTAAGAATAAATATAATACATATGATGTACGCATAAAAATATTTAATTAATTGTGAGAACGAATTTTATTGACTGATATACTGATAAAAACACACAACACAAAGGTAAATTTGTTGCCCGTTAATTTTCCAATTGCACAAAATATAGATGGACCATTTATAATTTCAAATATACCGCCAAACACTTAAGATATTTAGCTGTTAGCATCTATGTTTTTTTTTAATATATATGTTTTGCGGAAGCTGGGAAGCCGAAATCATATAACAACCTCACTAAAAGGTTTTTTTCCAAATTAATTTCCCATAAATACATATTGGTTTAGTTTGGGATATAATTAGGAAATTAAAAATTAGATTTAGATAGGTTATCTTGTTATGTATGAGAAAAAAGTGTTCTAATTTAACACAGGTAATTTACAAGTAAAATTGGTTGTTACAGGATATCCGAATTTTTACCACATAAAACATGAAATATCCATTAATATCCCCATGATGGCAGTTGAAATCAATTTGATAATGATGAACTAAACAGTATACCTTGGAATAAAGAAAACGGATACGGACAAACCGCCTTCCTATATTTTTATGAAATAAATCCAGAAGGCATAATTTAAGTATTAAAATTCAATATGAAACTAGTCAAGCAATTGACTTAAGCGCCATATTATTATAATTAATTAAATTATTAACGAATAAAATAATCCAACTAATCAAGTTTAAGTAGACGCATGTCACATAACTTAAATTCTAATTTGAAAGTTTCTTTATTTTATCAACCAAATGGACACTACAATATATCCAATTTGAATAACAATAGACATACTTTTGTTCGTGTTGTGTATTTATAAGATGCTTAAGATTGAATATTAAGTTACAAACTTGTAGTGTTGTTTCTTATTATTTTAATACAAGAAATTATTTTGTTTTTTTATTTTTTTTTTCAAGAAAAAAAAATTATAAATTATTAAGTGATTTAAAAAAAAAAAAACAAAAAAAAACAGGTGAATGCAGGTGATTTTCTCGAATAAAATTGGGGCCATTGATCTCGTTTTATTCGATAAGCAATATAAATCGGTTTACCTAAAATAAATTTAATGACCTTCTAATAATGCTAATTACCTCTGTATAAGAATTATGACTCATATATCATAAATATTTGGCTTATCAAACTTGATCATCGCAATAAATTACTTTTAATTACAAACTAGATCTTTTTTGAAGTCCACCCACTACCAATTAAAATTGTTTTATTTTATATCAAGATTGAACGGAAACTGGTCAAAATTATTAAACAACTTACATTTAATGTTTAACAATCCTGGTAGATTTTACAGAAACATTTTCACCAGGTTAATTCGTAAAAAAACAAATTAAAAATTTATCGCTTTTTTTTAGTAATCTAATTAATTTATTCTATTATTTATTTATGCTAATAAATTAACAGTTTAACAAACGTACGCACGCATTAATTAATTAATATATTTTGGAATGCTAATTTTTTTTAATTAAAGTACATTTTCGAAAATTTCTAGCTAGACAAAAACAAACGAACACAAATAGTTGTCTTAGCGAAATTAATAAATTAAAGCACTTATGTACGTCATAATCGGTCCTATTTACCACCGGTCTCATCTACCGGCGATAATAATACAGATACATATATAAGTATGTACTATGTAGGTACACAACCAACAAAAAAATTCGCCAAACTACAACGCGTGTTTCATAAATGTAAATAGTAACACTAAATAATACAAAGATCAAATAAATTTGATCGAGATCTTTGGGCGGCTTATTACAGTTAACACACATCAAGACAAGGCAAAAAAAACACACAAACTAATATGTACGTATAAAATCTTAAAAAAGATAAAAACAAGTTTTTCTTTGTTAATATTAGTAATAATAACAATAACAATAATATTACGAGCGGACTGGACATTGTTTTGTTATGTGTTTTTGTGAAGTGTGATTTCTTCGTCGGACCAATAAAGAGACAGGCATCTTTATATTATAAAGCTATCATTAAGAAGTGTTAATTCTTAATTGTCTTGTCATTCTTTATTTGTAATCTGTTTTTTGTCTTGTACGATTAGTTGTTATTTTAATTATTATTGAAATGTGTAAACAATAACATTTGTCTATATAGGTAATAAGAAATTCGATTTTCATCTTTGGTATATAAATTAAATTAAAAGATTGTAATCTAAGGTAAGCTCGTTGGTTTTAAAAAGTAAATTAAAGTGTCCATTCATTGGATAACGTATGAATTGGACAATTAAAAAATGTTTTCGATTGTTTTTTGGCCAGTGAGGACTGACAGGTAAAAGCAGTACCGCAATGAAGACACGTATTTTGGGGCTTCAAGTTTGCACATGCATAATTATTAAAAATAAGTTAAAACGAGTAAGGTGAGACTGTTTATCTTGCGTATGAATTTTACAAATTGGCTTATTTAATTAAAAATTTATAAAAACTAATCTGGTCAACCAACTTCTCATACAACACTTTTCCTATAGAGCTAATTTAAGTTAGGAGCCGTTGTAATATACTAGGTACATTTTTTGTTGTCGTTTTACATTAATTCACATACAGAAAACAATAAGGTTCAAATTTATTTTAATTTATGAATATAAAATAGTCCTAAAATTAAAAAGCTAAAATTTTTCTATTGTGTTATTTTAGGATTGTTCTTTTCGGATATGTTCCCAAGTAAATAAGCACAACACGAAAAGAATGTCTAAAGCTCTTCTCCCTAATCCACAATTGGGCGAGTAAATTACACTTTGTAATTTACACAGTTTTTTACAGATAAAAAACGTGTAATTTACATAAGGTAATTTTATACATTATGTATGAAAACACGTAAAAAACTATACCGTAAATTAAATAAACTTACTATAGTTAATTATTTTTATTGAATAATTGTGGAAACTTGTGCGAAATACATCCAAAATAATTGTTTTTTATTTTTTGTATAGCTACTCGTCTTAAAATACTTAGCGTCATGCTTAATTCTATCCTAATGAGTACAAACCCCACCTAACTGTAAAAAGTTGGTATTGTATATCAAATGTATTTTAATAAAGAAATGTAAACAACATTTTAATTTTTGTTGTACTATAGTATACTATCCTTGTACAATTCTAAGAAAATGATTTACCGAATTCTGATATAAAATATCGAATTCTGACATCGTTAGTTCAAATTCGGATATGATTTATCTAATGGCTATCGAACATATTATAAATACAAATTCTGGAATACAAATCGAATTCATACACGATATATCGAATTTTGACATCAATAACTCAAATTCTGATGTCACAAAATTAATTTCTGCCACGACTTATCGAATTTTAATATGTTTTATTGAATACTGGTATGATTATCGAATACGAATTTTGACATCTATACTCAAGCTCTTACACTAATTATTGAATTCTAACATCATGCAGACGCTGAAGAAATTTATAGAATTTTGATATGAGATATGGAATCCTTTGATATATCATCTCAAGACTTCAGAATTCGATATATCATCCCAAAATTTGAGAAATTATATCAGAATATCATATGATATATCCAATTCTCATATGATATCTCGGATTTTGAGATGATGTATAGAATTCTGAAGTCATGAGATGATAAATTCTGATAAGCCCTTTCGAATTCTGATAAAACATGTCGAATTTTGACCGAATATGTCCAATACGGAAAAAGTTAAAATATCGATGTGACATACAAAATTTGATTTGTGATATCGAATTTTAAAACCAAAAATCTAAATTCTGATATAATTTGTCGAATTCTGAGATAACATATCGAATTTTGAGATGATTTACGGAATTCTAAAGGCTTCATGACAGATTTATCAAATTGTGACAACCTTTCAAATTCTGGAATGACATATCGAATTCTGTCATCATTTATCTAACATAATACCTTAGCCAGACACAAAATTGATCGCGATTTTCATTTATCTCGATAGTCAAAAATCGCTATCTGAAAACGAAATAAGCCTGTTTTTGTGAAAATCATGTAGTATCAGACAGGTGAAAATCCTTTAATAATCTAGAATTCGCGATTATTTATCGAATATATTTTATCGAATTTGAACAGCATTAACTCTAACTCTTTGACAGGACAAATCGAATTCTGGCTTGATATATCGAATTCTGAAATAACATACATAAATGCGAATTCTGACATGACATCGAATTCTAAATTTATTTATTGAGTTTTTCCTTGGTATGTCAAATTCTGACATAATATACCGAACTATAATATCAAATTCTGATATGATTTTCCATGTTTTGGCATATACATATATTGAACTATGCTATGATTGACACATTTAATAAAAAAATAAATGACGACAACAAAAATGTAAATTCTGACATGATGTATCAAATTGAGACGTGATACCTATATCAATTCTGACGTCATATTGTATATTCAAATTCTGAAACGACATATCGAATTCTGGCTTGGTATCAAGATATATCGAATTTTGACATCTGATATTTAATTTATGACATGACGTATCGAATTCTGACCTGAAGTAACGAATGGTACAATTTATCGGATTAATAATATCTCGAATATGTGACATGTCGATTTTTGGCATGATATATCGAATTCTGGCATAGTATATAGAATTCTCACATCATAAATACAAATTCTGATATAACATATCTAATTCTGACATAAAGTATACAATTCTTCATGATAATTCGAATTCTGGCACCAAAAATTCAAACTCTGATATGAGATATCGAATTTTGGCATCAAAGATTTAAATTTTGATAAGCCATATCGAATTTGCTTATGATTTTTCGAATCCTGATATGAAGTATCTATTTTTGGCATCGACAATTCAAATTTTGACGTGATATATTGAATTTTGACATGATACATACATATGTCGATTTCTAACATAATTTATTTTATTCTGGTATGATGTATCGATATGATGTATCGAATTCTGACATCACAATTTCAAACTCTGAAATTTCATATTGAATTCTGGCATGATACATCGAATTCTGAAGAAATCCAACATGTCCGATGGAAATGGGATTCTCATATGAATTTAGATGAATTCTGGAATATGGCCAATTAGGATGAAATTTGGATATTTTTTAACTGATTGTGAATGTGATACACTTTGACGATAATTATAAGAAGTTCGAACTATGTTAATTACTTATTATTATTGGTAATTTTTAAAATTTAAATTTGTTTACATATAATTTACATTTTAATGTAATTTACGTAGATTTTTACATTTTTTACTTGTAAAATGTAAAAAATGGTTTTTACACGAATATGTCCAACTGTGCTAATCATTTTGAATTTCTTGGAATTAACTTTTATATAACATTGTAAAAAATGGTGACGCTGGCATTGATTTGCAAACTTGAACTTTATATGTGTATAGGCTACAAGATGGTGAGTTTTATTCTGAATTCGACACAGCTCGAAAGAAATTTAAAATTTATTCTTAATACAAGTATCCCTTTCATTGCGCGAGTTCTTACAGCGCGGTTTATTTTTACTCTTAAAATTTGAAGCTGCGCGATTTTATTTCGCACTGTGCATTTTTTCCTTTCCCTTGCTTGTTGTTCATACACACAAATGTATTATTTTTTTTAATTTTGATTTTATTTTGCCAAATAAAAAGTTTATCTGAACTATAAATGTTACTATTAATTTATTGAAATAAATGAAATTTTTTATTTTGTTTGGGTGATTTAATTCATTGAAAATTCTTCTCTGATACCTTTTACTCTTGAAATTGAACCTTTAGCAAATTATGTACGGCGAATTAGGATAGAACTTATCTATTTCTTTACGGATTTCAGTGAAATTTGACATCTGCGGTGGAAATGGGATTCTAAATTGATTTTCAGTTAAAGTTCTGGAATATGGCCAATAAGGACGAAACTTGGCTATACTTAAACCGTTTATGATGAAATTTCACAAGCGCGTTGGAAATGGGATTCTAAAATAATTGTTGAATGAAGTTCTGGAATACGGCCAAACAGAGTGGAACTTAACCATTTCTAAACCGATAAGAGTTAAATATGAAGTTCTGGAATATGAACCCATTAGGATGGAACCTGGCTAATTCTTATCTAATAATGAAAATTCGACTTGTGATGGATGTGACATTCTAAAATTACTTTTAGATGACATTCGGGAATACGCCTGATGATGAAATGATGTTGTAAAATTTTTTTTTTGATTTAGCTCGTGTAAATGGCCAAACAACTCTGAAGGCAAAACATACAAATATTCCTGAGGGTAAATCGATCCCACCTCGTTGAATATTGCGGCCGTATTTCTTATTCGTCAGATTGCGTCCTAATTGGTCATATTCCAGAACTTCATCAAAAAATCATTTGAGAATCCCATTTCCTTGTCCCACCTAGCGGATTTCATCGTTATCGGTTTTCTAATTGTAGCTCCGTACAGTTTACATCCTCGTCAATTTTCTGCCCCACACACTCTCAAGATATTATATATGTATTTCTTTTGTTAGGCCTATTTTGGAATACGCTGTAGTTAACTGGAGTTCTAGTTATAAAATCTTTAGCGATCGTATTGAACGTATTCAAAAGAAGTTCTTAATATTTGTCCTCCGAAGACTTTCGAGGTTAACTTCCGGATTTAGTTTACCTCCTTATGCCGGTCGTTGTACACTTTTGAACCTTCGTAGTCTTGAATTCAAAAGGGAGATGATCATTCATGCAATATTTGCTTGGGGCGTAATTTGTGCTAAGATGCCTTGTCTGGTTTTGCTTGATTTCATTTTACGTTCTTACGAGAATTCTTCGTCCACGACAGTTACTGTTGAGTATTTATTTTTATTGTACGAATTATGGAATCCCGGTCGCGCGTACCTCAAAATATTTTAACCAATATTCGGAATTTTTGAATTTAACATTTCAAGAGATCTTATTAAGAGTCGTTTTCGCAATAATAAAAATTTGTAACACTTTTTTTTATATACAAAATCTATTAGTATTGTAACCTATGCTATTTGTTAGTGCTAGTAAATAAATAAATAAATGACCAAGTTCCATTCTGTTTGGCTATATTCCAGAATTTCATCAAAAAATCATTTTAAAATATCATTTCCATTATACTTGTCGAATTTCATTATAATTGGTTATAAGACAGTCAAATTCTATTCTAATTGGCCATATTTCAGCACTTAATTTAAAAATAGTTTTAGAATCGATTTTTCATCGCACTTATGGCAAATTTTACTAAAATCCTTTGAGCAATAGATAAGCTCCATCTCAATTAGCCATATTCCAGAATTTCATTTAAAAAATATTTTAGAATCCCACTTCGAGTGTACCTTTCAAATTTCAAGATAATCGGATCAGGAGTAGCCAAGTTCCGTCATACTTGGCCACATTCTAAAACTTTATCTAGAAATCATTTTAGAATCTCATTTCCAACGCACATGTTGAATTTCATGATAATCGGTTAAGGCATAGCCAAGTTCAGTCCTTATTGGTCATATTCCAGAACTTTATCCAAAAATCATTTTAGCATCCCATTTCCATCGCAGATGTCAAATTTCTCTAAAATTCGTTAAGAAATAGTTAAGTTCCATCCTAATTGGCTATACATATACACAAGCTAAAGGTTCAATTTGAAATGTAAAACCTGTATGTGTTTCTCTGTTAAAACCCCGGTTTTTGTAATATAGTTTTAATGTATACGCGAATTTACACTGCGCGCGAATTTCCCTTGCAATTTACACTATGCGCTGATTTTTTGAAACGAGACTATCGCGCAATGTGAAGGATGCCTGTACGCTACATTTTACAGATTGAAGTTAATTTGATGGCCAATCCAAAAAAATTTTGGAATTTCCTAAATGGTATCTGCCTTCTGATACCTGCCATCTGTTCGCCAAATATTTTGAGTAGATTTATGAAACTTCCGCGGCGTCATTTTCATCAAATAATATGGCTCTAATTGCTTGTAACCGTACTGGCTTTAATTTATTAAAATTTACTGCAATGAGGTTTGTGTTTGCTAGTCTCTTGTTGCTGTAATATGTAAATATAAGAAAGATGATCATGGTGGCTTGCTACCCGTCTTTATTACAAATTGTGTTGGAATTTTAACTCTTCGGTCAATTCACATGTGCATTTTGAATGAAAGCCTTGCTCTATTCTTATCAATGCCATACAAATAGAATTGAAAGCGCTCTGAAGCAATTTGTGCTGTACGCTGTACGCTGTTTGTGGCTAACCTTCTGAAGAACTGAATAACTATGTTCTTCAGTAATTTATTAAAAATTGAACGATTAGATAACTGAAGAAACGTAGCATCTGCTTTCTTGTTTGCGCCGATTAGATGATTTCTTACATATTGATTCTGTTTCTACAAACTACACACTTTCTGAGCCAGTCTTGATATGTAAAGAAATTCGTTTAGAGACTAGGTACTTAAATTTTTTACTTTTCAGGGTATGTACTGTAATGGCGAAAAAAAAATTTGTTCCAAATTTTCATATTTCTCGACGAATTATGCAGGTTTCCAAATTTTCTACTATCTCAAAGGGAATATTCGATAAGATGAACACTTACATACTCCTCCTTGAAGACTTGGTTCGGTTTATTTCAGAATTAATTCCGTTCTGATTATTTTTGAAGCTTAAAAAAAAATCATAACTGGAATTTGCAGCATTACCAAGTAATTCTAGAATTAAAAAAATGTTCAAAATGGTTTAGAAATGGCCCAAACTAAATGAGCCGTTCAGTTTTAAGGAATTATTGATCCACTGCCATCTACAATTCGCTCGAGCATGCAGTTGTTTAGCATAATCCCACTGATTCGTCGGAACTTGTGGTAACACGTGAAGCTGAAGTTCCGAAGGAAAATTTAGATTTTGAATTATCAATGTTAATATTTAATTTGTCTGTTTTATTATGTTTTTGTTTAAATAAACAGCTTGTTATAGACAAAATATTAATTAATTAAAATATTATTTATTGTTATAAATATGTGTCCAAATATTTCGACTTGTTAGTCATCTTCCGTGAACTTTTTTATTAAAAACTTAATAATATATTAATTTAAACAAAAAGTTGCATCGTACAATACTATTTATAACACACAAGATACATGTTTATAAAATAACTGACTGTTATTAACACATTAGTAACATCAAGGAACATTACATTACAAAGCGCTGTATTAATGTGCCACGCTGTTTGTTATGTTCTGATGACTAACGCTACCTATATAGTGATAAGAGAAATTCAGTTTATTCGATGTTGTTGTCGAACCTTTGTGAAATGGCATAAATGTTCCCTGTAGGGCAATTGCTTACAGAATGTGAGGGGTTTTAGGAATTGTAGACATAATTCGATACTTAATATTTAGTAGATACCATTAAGCTGTTTTATAAAGGTAGAAATACATCAAATGTTTGCTTACAGTTGCTTCCTCAGTGATTCCTTTAACCATCGCCCTAATACCCGATCGGAGTGTGAATTTAATTCGTCTACTAAAGTAAGCTTTTTTGTGGTATTGTTTTTCAACCGGATTTAATTTGAAGAAGACATGCATGTTTTGCATATAACATAGGGTTTATCGAAACGATCCGCCGGCTGAATACTTCCTTATAATTTTCGGTTCTAATACCCAAACTTTCAATACCCTAAACAGCCAACCCCAGTAACAGCGTTTTCACTTGCTATTTGGCTTACGTTAACCTCTCCAGAAAATAGTTCTTCTTTGAACTGCGCAAGCTTGAAAATTATTTCCTTATCATTAATATCTTTATATGTTCGTAAAGGTGTTTTTACAAAGTTGTATGAAATTCATAAAATTTTCTGGTTGGTTGTTCAAAAACCTTGCTCATGAATCTACCATTCCTTCCAGACGCAGTTTAACTTGATTCGTCTAGTTTGAATCGTAAGGAATTTTTTGAAAATACAAAATAAAAATACATCAGTAACTGAATCTTCGGCATCACACCCATTCGCATTATTTTATCCAATTTTCAAGATTATCTGTTAAATACAGAAACATTGAATGCATATGTAATCCTTTTTACACTTTCTGCCGTAGGCACTTGGCGAAACACACTTAATACACACATTTAAAATTTTTTAAAAACACTTGTTAAATATTCCGCAAAATTACAAAAGGTTTAAAAAATTACTCGATCGATTTCGGCTTGTTAGGCCATCATCAGTAGATACTCCTGATGATGGCCTAACAAGCCGAAATCGATCGAGTAATTTTTTAAACCTTTGTAATTTTGTGAAATATTTAACAAGTGTTTTTAAAAATTTAAAAATGTGTGTAGCATTTGTAATCTACATTATCCGCGACTGTTGAAGCAACTGTACAAGTGTAAACAAATTGTCAAATTTATGTTTTTCTTCCTGCTAATCAGGAATGAATTTTTTTAAATTGATACCGAACAGCCTTAGTCTTGAAAATTTTTTAACGTCAATGACACGGTTGTAATAGGGCAATTAAGTTATGTGATCCTTAGTCCTTAAAAAATACAGCGAAATTTTACTCCAAGGAGTTTCAGACAGATCCCACTATAGGAATGCCTTCCGATTGTATGCCAGCCAAACTGGATTTCCACAAACCCTTTTGTGTTAGATTACCTGACCGGGAGGAGTGGAGTACAGGGGGACCATCCTTTGAGCGAGGGTCATTGGTGTGGTTTACAGATGGATCAAAAACGGAAGATGGGGCGGGGGTAGGAATACATGGGAGTGGAGTATCACTCTCGAAGTCCTTGGGTACCAATGCAACCGTCTTTCAAGCAGAAGTGCATGCTATAGAACTTTGTGCTAGGATAGGCATATCTAAAGGCCTAAACGACGCAAAGGTTTATATCGTATCAGACAGCCAATCGGCCTTAAAGGCTCTTAGGTCTTTTACCATTGAGTCAAGGCTGGTATGGGATTGTCTGAAGGTTATTAAATTGCTGGCTAGCTCAAATAAGGTAACACTTGTTTGGGTGCCAGGTCACACTGGAATTGTGGGAAACGAGGCAGCTGATGTCCTCGCCCGCGAGGGATCTGCCTTTCCATTAATTGGACCAGAGCCCTTCTGCGGCGTCTCTAAGGGGCACCTTAGGGCAGCAGTTAAACGCTGGGAGGATGTGCAAAAGTCCTCTTACTGGCGCGGAATTCCAGGTTTGCGACAGGCGAAGGAATTTATTTCACCTTCGTCGGCCAGGGCCAAGGAATGTCTTGTACTTAGGAAGCCTGAGTTGAGGCTGCTTACCGGCTTCCTCACAGGTCACATCCCATTAAGGTGTGACATGGAAGCGGAATCAGCGGAACATGTTCTGTGCCATTGCCCAGCCATTTTCTGCAAAAGGTTACAACATCTAGGAGGGAGAGTAATGAGCCCGGATGGTATGCATCATATACCGGCCGGCAGTATTGTCAGGTTCATTAAGAGCCTGAATATTGACTGGACGGCTCATTAAGTAGGGTCCATGCACAAAAGATCTTTTAGGTCGCAGTGCGGGGTGGCTTGAACGCCCACATGGCCCTCAACTAATAATAATAATAATAATACTCCAAGTAATTTTCCTCGCTTTAAGTTTTATCCAACAAATTAAAAATGGTATTGGATAAACCTTCTCCACTTGACTAAAACGAGAAAGGAGCTTTCAGATATATGTATAGACTTAAATAGCGTGGAGTCTTAAAAAATTTAGCGTCCCTAAAAATGTTACGCGTTTTGTGCGAAAAATTGGGCCAGCCCTGCCAAACAAAATATTATTTGTCAAGATTGTAAAGCTGTTTATCATTTGCTTAAAGATTCTTAAAAATTGGACTTCTCTTAAATGTCTATAATTATTAAAATTTATTTTTATTTTATTTATTTATTTATTTTAAAACAGTGGCGTTATTAGTAACATGAACTTGCTTATCCACTCCATCATAAACACATTATTTTGAGCGTGTAGGAGCTCATTCATAATAATGTATGAATTCAAGCAGTGGCCTTACAATATTTCGGCCAAGATTACTTCTAATTTGATGTGCTCATCCATAACATTGCATCGTCTGTTTTAATTATTGATTTCAATCGTACGCCGTATTTGATTTGCTCTGCTTCAATTTAAAGAAGTCACCAATGAAAAAAGACACCCTGATTTGGACAAGAGTCTCTCCTGGATTTTTTTTTCATACCCCTCGACATTTTATCTAGGTCAACATTCAGATCACGGATTTCTTTTGAAAATTATATATCTCTAGTTTACAAATTAAAATTTAAAAATTAAAAAAAAAAAAAAAAATATTTTTTAACGTCTTGTTGACGCGAAAGTCAAAGCCAAAAAAAAGGTGAAGTAACAGTGAAGTAACAAATTCCCAACCACAGCAATGGCTGTAATAAAATTCTTGTTTCTTTGGCAAATAAAGGAAATTTATATTAACAAATACCATCACAATTAAGTCAAAAAGACGAGGAAGAAATAAAAAATATCTGAACAAGCCATAGTTCGGTAATACGAAGCAATTTAGTTATGACCTTAGTGCACATATGTTTCCAATTTAACTTAAGCCGTATCCGATTGGATTGAATTAATTGAAATCAACTGAAATGAATTACCTAAGTGTAAGCTCTGCTAAAAATATATGAACACTGAATTTGTTTCGTTTTGATAATTAATCGAATCAAAAATAGTTATTGGTGGCGGTAAGTATTTTTTTCAAGGTTTTTCCAATTTTTGTAGTCTGATGTTGCTTTTTCACGAGCTGCGCAAAAACCTTGGTTGTGTAGAAGACTAATGACATAAATAGCATAAATCCGAAAAAATAAATAGCATTGGCAAGCAACTAACTGCGTATGTTCAGACTGGGGATTAGTAATCACGATTAATTCTAGATTTTTTTATAGTGTGCACGACCAAGATTAAGTTAATTATATGTCATATATACTTACATTAAAGTAATTTTGTATTTGAGAAGCCAATAATTTCAATTATTATTTAGTTAGTTTGTCATTTAGTTCTTATTAGTAGACCTATTTAATATTTACTAATAAAACTTTTGAACTAATACCTGTTCTATGACTTATTTTAACCAAAGTACCCTAATAAAGAATATAATTTTGAACAATTTTCGGTAAGCTCACAATGTGCAGCGCCATTTTTAATCGAGATTTCCTCTTACGTCAGATTATTAGTAAACTTGATTAGGCAAAGCTGGATTAATAATCCCTAGTCTGAACAAGCTATAAGAAGACAAATGGCTCAAAACGAAACTTAAATTTTGATTTATTATTTGCTTATCTAGTGACTCTCGAATTTCAATCCGGCTGCTATATTCCAGTTAAAGTTCACGAACTCGCCGAATTCTATTCAAGTTTACGTCACGTATACTTATTTATGAGATTAACAGCTCATTCTAAAATCTAGATTAATGAATTAATTATCAAGTTAATTTTTTTTTGGGGTCTAACGAAATAATCTTGCCAAAACAATATCCATATTTTTCTAATTTATCTGTGTGTTATCCGTTAATATATAAATTACAAACATAATTTTTGATATTAAAATTTTAAATGAAAAATATTATTAATATTAATGATTAAAAAACCATTCAGACCATTGATGTCCATTTTGAATTAAATTATTGTCACGACACAGCTTCAGTCCATCATGAGTTATAAGTTAAGGTTTTTATTGAAATAAAACAGGCATCTCATTTACTCGAGCCACCATGGCACACCTTTTTTAGGTATATATGTATGTAGGTATATATTTACAACTTTGATTAATTTTGAATTTGGTTTTTATTTTACCGATGGCTAAGAATATTAATTATAATTTTTAGTTCATTATATTGTTGTTGGTTGTGGAATAACATAACAATAGATAAGTAGAACTATAACTCAATATAAACACCTCATAACAATAAATGATAATTACCTTAACATGATAACTTTCGTCACCTTATAAATCATGTGATTAGACACCGCGCACAGTTTATTTGTATTTTTACTTTTTTGATTAGTGTTGTTGTTATTTTTATGAATAATTAATTAGTTATCATCTGTTTTCAAGAGATTAGTGCATTGGCTTTAGTGACGAATCTTCACGAAAAAAAAATGTCTTCCTACGATCACTTACAAGATGAAAACCATCCGAAAAAAAGCTTTTAAATACTAAAAATGTTTTATGCAAAGTCGATTATTAATGTTAATGAGCCTGTTTTGATTTAAAAATGAAAAAAATTAAATATTCAAATTTGCATATTTTGGTTACGGTCATTAGCGGTGGCCGATAGGATTGTAGATCTTTTTTTTTTCTTCTACCATTTTATATTTGTAATTTGATTAGATTTTAATTGGGAGTCGTTAAAACTTTTTTGTTCTCGATATCATGTCTTGTCTAACAGTGAAAGTTATTGATAATAGCGATTAAGATTTAAACCGTTCATGAACCAGTTTGATGTTGATATATGTGCGGACATACATAAAATATAGACTGAGATTGAGTTTGTTTTTTTCGCAAAATTTCTAATATAGTAATATATAAATTTACGTTGCACATATTATTTCATTGTGATTTTCTAATTTATTTCGAACTAGTTGATCGATTATAATAGGCCTCATAAAGTCAAATTTTAATAAAATTATCGTTTACGAAATTAAGTTCTTCTCTAACCGAATAAAACAGTTAGGATTTACTGTGGTTTGATGATTTTTCAAATATATGTGACGTGATTTCCTAAACCTATTGCAAAATTGTAAATCCTTCGATATACATATGACAATATGAGTCGATTAGATGCAAAGTGCGATAACTACATTTTTTAAAATTTTTGCATGCGATATGTCGTTTGATTCGTATTTGCAAGGGCTACATTACTAAATAATAAAAAATTGCAAAACTAGTTATTTACCTTATGTTTTAGCAAAATAGGAGTTAATGCAAAACGCTTTATGCCCCTATTATGGTTCTCACCTCACCAATAAACTTCATACAAATCAAGTCACATTTGCATAGTATTTCTCGGTGAGGTGAGAACCATAATAGTGGTAATTATACCCCTAAAACATATTAAATTAATTACAATTTTTTTTTGCTATTCGGTCACCAATTCACCAATTATTATGATATTAAGTGTCAAAACTCGCTATTTACAATTTTAAAAGGCTTCTAGAACCCCAACTAGGCTGAGTACAATCATCAAGTTGCTTTAAAAAGAGTAGTATGACATTGCCCGACCTGTTCAACAAATAAAAATTGAGGTTCGTTGTAAGGTCTGGTCACCATAACTTTTTTCAGTTTTACAAGAAATCATTTATATTGTAGTTATCGCACTTTGCATCTAATCGACTCATATATACTATATGTTATTCTCTCTTCATAAGCAGAGATAATCCGCTACTGTATCAGCCACAACCATAAAAGTAAATTGTGAGCCCGAAAAAATAAATTTACTTTAAAATTAAAAATTGTATAGATATGCGATATAAATTACACCACATACTGTTATAAAAAAATAATAATTTTGTTTTAACACAAATAATAACCAAATATACAGGAGATTTCGCACCTTAAAAAACCGCATTACCATCGCCGGTATAGGTCAAAGTAATATTTGGTTGGTTGGTATACGAGTATAGCCAAAAAATAAAATGATCATAAATTTTATTACTTCGCTATCCTGTTTGGAATTTTAAATATTTTTATTTCACCGTACGCCGGGTTAAACCTTGAAGATTTATTTATTTTTTATTTATTTCATATTTTGTAACGAAACAAAATACTCAGTTCACAGATTCGATTTTTTTTCACAAACTGAGTCAATTGTGTATCATTCCCTCTTAATTACGTTTAAACGAGATAGGTTGATGAGAAATCGCGATAAATAATGCGTCTCATTAATTATATGAACGGGAAGTTTAAGGTTATAAAAATTAAATCTATTGAACACTAACATCAACAACAACAGGTAATTGAATCAAATTATTTTTAAGTGTTAAACGAAATTAAATTGTAAGGAAATCATATACGATTAGTTTTACTTTCGATTTAGGAAATTATTACAAGAAATAACGACATAAAGTTGATAGTTCAATGTGCGCAGCGAATAAATCATTCACCTGCGTCATTTAAACGTAGCGAAAATCCAAGGTAATAAATATATGCATTGGCGCGAAAAATTCTTTATTATGCCAAATTGACAACGTGCTGCCGCCTTCACTAAATGTATTTATTAAAATGAAGATGAGAAGGCGCCGCTAAAGATATACTGACTTCATATCTTATAATAGAAAGAAATTAAACGGATTTGTCAAGAATATGATGGACGAGTGACATTTGTCAACGGAATAATAATTATTCATATTGAATTTAATGTGAAATTTTTTTTTATTATTTCGACACATAATATATTGTCTTCTAAAATTCTCAACACATCAAACAGAAAATGAAAAATTTTGTTTTTTTGTTAAATTTGAAATTTTTCGAAAACGTTTAATAAATTTATTTTATTAAAACAACAAAATATTTTCTCTTTGACGTATATGGAAACTGTATGTCTTCATGTTTTCGAAAAAAAACGACTTAACAAAATGCGTTTCATCCAGGGTTGAAACCTAAATACATTATATACGTATATATCATGTGCTTGCTGTACTACGTACATAAATATGTAAGTATATTGTATTTAAATCAACTTTCTTCCACATACCCACATAAAAAGCTTAATATAAAATTCAATTAATTGTTTTGCAGAAAAAAGCCTTCGAGACATTTTTATAAAGCAACAACAAAACCACTAAAACTGTATAGTTGCTAGTATTCTACCTGCAACCAAAAAACCAATTTAGAAATTATGTAATGCATTTATGAGTACACATATAGATTTTCGACTTTTTGTTGCACGTTTTTTTTTTTATACAAACATATATTATATTTTGGGCCATAAAGCTTTCTTATATTTCCAAACGACACAAAAAAAAAACGCAACCCAAACCATATAGGTACATGCAGTTCATATTTTTTGATTAAACTTTAATAATTTATATTGAATTTCAGTGATGGTATTTTTATGTAATATATTTAGGGTGATACTGATGTGGGTGGTTTGTACATACAAAAAAAAAGCACACAGTGAGTTGATTGATAACAATAGCTCAAATTTTTTGATGTATGTATATACAATGTGTATAAATATACATATGTATAATGTTAAAAGTTAATATTCAACTTTGGATATGTCACCAAACATAATATGAACTAATATTAGCAATGTATGTTGTGGCATTATGCAGAAAAAAAATTTATATGAACTGATTACATTTTATTATGTTTTGTATGGTTAAATATTTGGATTTTATATAAAAAATTGATAAATCATAGACTTCAAAAAAAAAAAAATTAATTAAATATTTAATTTTATTGGCTAACCCTTGTATAAAAATGTCAATCACATTGTTGTAAATTAGTTATTTTGCATTTAAAACACTGTCAGATTTTGTGCAATACTCCGGTCGACTTTAAATGATGGTTGTTACAATGAGGCTTACTTAAAGTACCCAAAACTGAGAAAAATAATTGAACGGCGTTGTAATCTAAATTTAGTCATTTAAACCGAAAATCCGTTTGGCTAATAGTATATTCTACACACCACCTAATGTAACCACCACCATGTGGTAAATCGATATAAGCAGTCAAAAAAAATAAGCACTTCGGCAAAATACTAAATTCATATCAACTGTAACTAAGCAAAAAAACTTTGTTTTCATAGCAGCCCACTTTCCACGGTGTGTCTATGCTTGTTCAGACTACGGATTAGTAATTCAAATTTGTCTAATCTAGTTTACTTGTAATCTGAATTAGATTTTCTGGCGTTCAGACTGTAAAGGCGGGTTTTGAGTTGCAGTCGTTCGTTCGTTCTTTCGTTCTGAAACTTTTTTTAATCCAATCAAAGGAACATTTTCAAGGAATATGATTGATTAAAAAAATATCAGAACGAAAGAAGGAACGAATGCAACTCAAAACCCGCCTTAAGAGTTCAGAATCCTATCGTTTATTAGCACATTTTGAGTAGAATTGTTTCTAGAACATTTGAGGAGTGTTTGATCAAAAGTGGCTATTTACGTTATTCGAAAAATATTTTGTAATGATCTGGAATTTGTCTGTTTTAAACACACATTTAAAGATTACTTTTTTATAGCTTGTTTTGACTGTTTCTGATTTTAGAAACATTTTTGATAGAGAAATAGCCACTTTTGGTCCATTCTGATATCAAAAAAAAATTATAGAAAAAAAATAATTACATGTTGGAAAATGTAAATACATAGCTACTTTTGATCAGACACTCCTCATTTCAAAATCAATTTATTTCAATTATTTTATTACTAAATAATTAATAGGCTTGCTAACGTTAACCAAATGGCAAATTAAATAATAATTAAAATTGTTAACGTCTCGAATGCATAATTAGTTCGCTCTAACATCGCCATCTTTAAGCACTACTGTAATAATTTAAAATAGAGATTACAGACAAAATCCATTAATTTGTTAATTTGTTGATGATAGTTTATCGATTAGTTTAATTGGATTAACTCAAACTCAGTCGTTCACACTACAAGAAAAACTAGATTTGCTATTTAATCGAGATTACTAATCGCTAGTCTGAACATGGCATTTACCGACACACGGATATTATTTTCCCGGACGACAAATCGGGCCCAACTTATTTGTTTGACATTTTCGGGATATCCTAAATAATAAAAGCCTATATCGATATTGCCGTTAACATAGAGAAAAGGCGACAACTAATCGGTATCGCTGGCGGCATTCGGTATAATTTAAAAACGTTCTAATGCAGCTTAGGAATCGTGTTGTAATACTATTCCACCCTGATTTCGTGCATGCTTTCGTTTTCTTCCTGATTTTAAACAAAAAATCTCAGTCGAAAGCATCACTTTCCGGTTTGTAGAAAACAGTAACTTTTTTAAAATTTTTGTAAATTTCAAAAATGCCTTTAGAAAAAACAAGGAAAGTTTTATCAACAAGAATAATTTTATGTGAACCCTTCTGAAAATGATTATAAAGTAGAAACATTTTTTGAGACAAAATAAAATATTTTCGTTCATTACTTTGCTTATGGCTCAAAATATTAGATTGTATGACTATATTAATCGCAAACCTTTAAAATATCGATAAGGGCAGTTTTTTCAAAAATTTTTATCATTCCTGTCAACACGACACACCTGGGTGTGTATTTGATTTTTTGTAACTGAATGAAGTTTTTTTTCTAATAAAGTTAAATGAAATTTTCATTATGATATCGTTTCTATATTTAATGTTTATTCATCTTTAATGAAAATCTCTTGATTAAGTTTATACACACCAGGGGTTGAACGTGTTGGTAAAAGTGGTTTTATTCTCGTGTTGACACGAAGGTTATATAAACGTTGTGTTTTGTTTTGAAGAAAAATTGTACTACGCAACAGAATATGGAAATTCCCTTATAAGAAAATAAGTCTGACTTCAATTTCACTGAGTATGGCGCCATCTATGAATAAATCGATAGCTCCATTTTAGTTTTCTTTGTTGTTGTATGTGCAAATATGCTAACAAGGCAGTGATATGGCTGTATTCGCAATAACCAGAGACAAACCCAAAAATACCGAGACTGTTTGGATTACCAAAAATCCATAAAGAGGGGAATAAAATGAGACCAATTATTCGCAATATTAACGCACTATCTTATAAAATTGCGAAGTGGTTAGTTTCGGAATTCAATAAATATACCCCCACTTCTGCTTTCAGTGTCTAAAATAGTTTTGATTTCGTGGACAAAATAAAAAATATACAGCTGCAGAATAACGATATCCTAGTCTCATTTGACATAGTATCACTATATTCAAACGTTCCAGTTCCTGAAGCATTACAAGTAATAGATGATTTAAACAATTATTTTATTGGTATAGGGCTGTTTATTTTTATTTTAACTAATTAAAACTTGAGCTTTCAATCACAATTCGGGATCATCAAAATAGGTTTCTTTTTATATAAAAAAATTCACATAAAACAATCAAACGTTTGTTACAAGAACCAATTTTCATGGAAACGCACAGCCTAGACAATTTTTCGAAAAAATTTCCTGGCTAAAGCGTTTTTCTTGTAGACAGGTTGTACAATTAAACAAAAATAAAATGAGATGAGACAAAAAACTTATACATATAAATAAATCATACGAGTTGCCAATATAAGCAAAATCTTCTACAATATTAATCGAATTTTTACTTGATTTAATATGTAACATTTCCAAAATCGATCTTCTCCAAAAATTGGTATGTCTGTCCAGTATACGTATAGCGTTGCAACTACAACGGAATTGGTAAACAAATTTAATTGTTTTTTTAAAGGTACCTTGTCTTTAATTTTGGAAAAAATATTTCCATTTAGGCTTGTAGCTGCACATCCCACAATTTTGAAATTATATTTCTTGTACAGACGTTTTATTTTCTCATAGAGGTTTTTTATGGCCAAAAAGTTTGTTATTTTTAAAGAAAAATGAAAATGTTTCCTACATTTTTAAGAAATACATATAAAACAGAAATAACATTAAATTGGGCAGTTATTTAGCTGACGAACCTTCCGAAGTGTTGAAGGAAAAATGCACCACTTAAGCTTTTTATTTGTCGCATAATAAATTCTGCAAAATTTTGTACTGGAATTGGTTGGCCAAAATATACAAAGACCGATTACCTTAATAAACAACTTATTTAATCAATGACAGGGATAATATAACGAGTGAGGCAAACCTGCTAAATCATAGCCATACTGCTGCTTTTATAAAGAAGAAGGCGTTGCTTATGTTTCTTTTTTTGAAGAAAATACTTGTCAAACATGATACAGAGTATCAACCATTCTTTCCTTATTATAACATAAAACAATGTTTAATTTATTGTGGTTTTCAAAATTTATATTGGGGACGATATAAAATTACGGCCCGATTTTGTTCGTGAGCAAAGTTCAATTTTTGAAAACCGAAAATTTTTCATTCATTAGGCTATCACGCTTGGGCTGTACGAAACCCTTTATTCAGCACTATCTGTGCCAACGCGAAATTACTAAATCGACGAATGTGACGTTGTAATGACTAATGGATTACCAAACATTTCTTCCGTTTCTTTGAAGACGTTTATTTCCAAAATAAGATATTCCGTAGGAATTCAATGAATTTGGTGTTGAACTGTCGCAAAACTATGTACTAAATAACATTCCATGTTTGTCAAGTTTAGATGAAATGTAGCGCAGGGGTGCGATTCTGGGTCAGTGATAATGATAATGGAAAAAAAATATCATCTAACTTTTCATTTTGTGTTTATCAGTTCAAATTATCATTTATTCAGCAAATGCGATTCCGATGCACAAAATGATAAAACTAAATTAATTCAATTATTTTACGCAAGATGTCGAAGTAAAGTATCTATTTGTTTCAGTTCAGTGTTTGTTTTCGATTTATTTTCAGAAAAGTCAAAATAAATAATTTTCAAATTTTATCATTTTGCGAATTTAAGTGCGTTGTTTTAATTTTTCGATAATTAAAATTAAAAAAAACTATAGTAAATGGAGGGCATCATGATGTTAGTTTATTTAAGGCGGCGAAGAATGAAGCGACGAAGGTAAGGTTTTAAATACTCAGTAGTTGCGTGTTATAAATATTTACAATACTTTTATTTTAGAAATTTACGAGTAATTCGACGTTCCTTAAGAGACATGCAAAATCCATTCCTCATTACAGACCAAGAATTTCTTAATTTATATCGTGTGTCGAAAGAGGTATGCTACGACTTACTGGAGAAAATAGCACCTTTTATGAAGCCACGAAAACAAATGCATAGCATACCATCCCACTTACGAGTTTTGTGGTCATTAAGGTTTTTTGTAACCGGTAAGTAGTATTTGATTGTTAAAAATCAAATATAAAAACTGAAAATTATATATAACCCTAGTTTCATATCAAGTGTCAGTCGTTGCGTAAATAAGGTAGCTCTTGCCTTTGAAAATATTGGTATGGGTTATATTAAACTATACCCGAAGACTTTTCAGGAAATAAACAGAAGTATAAATAAACATATATGCATACATTATAATATTTAATTTGTTTATTTAACGTTTATGTAATATTTAAAAACATTCCTAAGATTTTTCGAACGACACGGTTTCCCCGGAGTAATTGGTTTAATTGATGGGACACATATAAAAATAAAATCTCCATCTAAGGAAATTGAGCATGTGTACTACTGTCGGAAAGGCGGCCATTCCAAAAAATGTTCAAATTGTAAGACTGATTTTTAAATAATATAACGTTCTTATTAAATAACTTGATTAATTACAGATTTGTGGGCCCGATTTGGAAATTATTGGAATCAACGCACGGTTTGGCGGAACTGCCCATGATTCATACATCTGGCGATGTAGCAAGATGAAAATTGGAATAGAAAAGAAGTACAACAACGGGGAAAGAAATTTTTGGTTATAAGGAGGAGCGGATATCCTCTTCAGCCATGGCTCATGACGCCAATTCAAAATGAGACAATGGATGCGATGAAGAGTTATAATGTATCCCATCAGAAAATTCGGCAAACTGTAGAGAGGACAATAGGGGTATTGAAAGCTGTATTTAGATGCCTACTTCAAGAACGAGTATTGTGCTATGTACATGAACGAGTGCTATGCTATTATGCATAACATGCGAATTAAGGCCAATTTACCTCTTCCTAATGATTTGTCACTAGAGATCGATGAAGGTGGCAACGAAGTACATGGTCAATTAATAACGACCGCCAATAGATTGCGTGAGGGTCAAAATATCAGAAATGCAATAGTTTGTAATTATTTTTCTGAATAAATTAAACGATAAATTTTATTGATTTATATAATATAATTCATTAATTGTACTTGTACATAACCAAACTTTTTCTTATAAAATAAAATAAAAAAATCAGCTTAATACTAAATAGGATATTATTTAAAATTATTTTTCATTTCTGTTTTCTTTCAAAATTTCACAAAGGTTATTAATTGCCTGTGTTTTAGCCTTTTCAGCTTCAATTTGTTCTTCCATTAAATCTAATTTTTGTATTTTATACTCCTTTTCAAATTCAAATTTTTTGTTTTCAAATTCCAAATACTTTTACATTTGATCGTCGTCATCAGTGTAACGCCTCTTCTTAGAAGACAATGTTGGTCGGATAGCTCTAGGAGTCCAAATATTTTGTTTTGTATGGTCTCGTGTAATCAGTGGCAATTCAACTGGTATTTCCGTTGCCCTTGCCTGTGACGTTGATGCTTGAGTTGAGCCAAGGAAGGTGTTGTGTATGTGACTGGTGCTTCGATCTATATCGATCGATCTATATCAAAATATATTAATAATTTCGAAATTCGAACACAATTTACAACAAAAAAAAATATATTTTCGAAAATTTGTAGCATCTGTTTTAGTCGCCGATATCCACGACAATAGTTGTAGCAACTGTTTGAAACAGTTGTTATAGTGAGGTTCATAAATACCAAAAGAGTTGCTTTAGTAACAACAGTAGTTGTAGTGCAGACTATAAATATGGCCCTTAGTTTTTTCATTAAATTTTACATGTTTTTAACATATATCATCAACTCGGAATCGCACTTTATATTTTATCGACGATAATTTTATCATTTATCATTATCGTCAACCCAGAATCGCACCTCTGATCTTAATTTTAATTTGCATACGTGTCATACGTGTATTGCATTTGCATATCGCTAGATACATCTTTACATTGAATGGCCATTCTACCAGTAATCAATAGAAGAACTAAATTGCTGAACTTTTCCCACACTAAGTTCAAAAAGATCAAATACGATGTTAGTTATAGTTACTTCATTTATATTGGAATTACTGATTGAGTTTAAGAGACTCATCGCATGCTTTTATGTTTGGTTTTTTAGAAAATGGTTTAGACCTATATTCGGTCCAAGCAAAAAATTATAAGTAGGTGATTCTAGATCTTAAATAATAATTATTAGAACAAATAAAGCTCAATTTTCAAACTTATATTTTAGCTAATAAAATTAAAATGAGTCTGCGAGACTCAACCCACACTGATTAGGGTTAAATCAATAGTTTTTCTTCTAGGACAATATCTTCTGACGAAACTTTTTCTGACGGAACTATCCCCAAAACCAATTACTAAATTATTTTTTGAGTAAAAGCAGCAGGTTAGTTGTATTCTATCATTAAAACAAAATCAATTTTTCTCATTGTCTACTTTTTATTGTGCTAATGCTCAAGATACAAAAAACGAAATTATTTTGTGTCCAATATCTATACCTGATACTTTCTGTTTGAAGTAAAATAGTTTTGTTGTATGAAGCAAACTGTTACCAATTTTGTTAAATATACACTAATCTTATTTGCATCCAAAAAGGGTGTGTTGGGGGCAAAAAGAAATTGTAAGTTTTGAATGCCTGCTATCTAAGAGACTCTTGTTTGTTCAGGGATTAAAAATAAATTTGAACTTTTCCAGCTATAAATTTATAAAATTCTGGGAATATTTATCTATATCAATATTTAACTTGATCACTTACCTACATACATATATACAACATCATACCTACCATATCGATCCATGATTCATTATTTATTTAATAAGATTTCAATTCGTTACTTCATATAACGAAGATTCAAACGATACGTTTTTGTTTTTTCAAATGTATAATCCAGACATCAAGAGCGCGCAAGATAAAAGTGCGGCATTATTAGATATTTCTATATACTTTGCATTTTTTCCTCTGTACGCAAGATCATTTTCGAAACCGATCAAAATAATAATAAAATTATAAATTTTATATTTAAAAATGATTATTCTTTCTAAAAGTGTTTGACATTTGTGCCGATTCATCGTTATTCGGAATGTTTGGAATGTGTTTGGACGCGATCATATATAAGAAAACGAAAAATTATCGATGATGATCATGACGGAATTATTAATTTTTATTATGTTTAGGGATACACATAGATTTTTTTTTTTTACAGTTTAATGTCAAAAAAATTTCGAATTTAATATTATTTTTTTTGTTTGTGGACGATCAAAGATTTTAAATTGATCGTTTATCTCGGAATATATATATGTATGTATATATATAAAATGCGCGATCGGATTGATTAAAGGTAAAAACTTAAGTGCTTATAAGACATCGATTCGATTTATCATTTGATTATTTTATGTAATGATTTACTTTATAAATAATTAGTGTGTGGATACAAATGTATAAGTGTTTATAGATAGTAGATTATTACTAATATGTTTACTCCAGATATGTACATAGCTCTGAAACAATAAAGAACAAGTTTTTTGTTATTAGCGCATTCCGTACATTATATTCCACCCACATACATATTCATATATTATGTTGGATAAATAAAAGTTCTTCCTTCTGATTTATTATCGCGAAATTTATTTAATTATGACAATAGTTATGAAAAATTGAAATATCGCTTACAACCCTGAACCATAACCGTAAATATATATTTTTCGAGGACAGTATAAAATAATAAATTTTCGAATGGTTGCGATAGTAGTTATTCATATTCATATGCGTATATAGGCATTTGTATATGATTTGGGGAGCTTTCGTGTGTTTATATTGTTTGGCATTTATACACCAACCAACCAAATTCGGTATGAGATTGTTGAAAAGCAATTTTTAATTTATTTACAAAAATTGTATAAATAAAATATTTAGTAATAATTTCGTTGATAGTTCATGTATGGGGTCAATTACAAAATGTAAATTTCATGAAAATTTATGGGCAACGCAGGTGTTGCATACATATACACTTGTGCAGGGCACATAAAATTAAGAAGAATTAATATGATTCTTCACTGCACCTAATTATTTTGGTAATCAATTTGTCCTGCTAATAAATAATGTTAGTCCCATTGCGTTTTCCAAAAACAAATATAAGAACAGCATGGCATATTCCTCATTTTTATGATGACATTTGGTTTTAAGACCCTTATCACACATGGCCACCCCTAATAGGTCCATGTTAAAACAAAACAAACATTATTTACAACCTTCAATTACGAAAATATATATTGATGTCTCGTTCTATCCTAGAAATGTTACAAGACAACATAAAATTTGTTACTTTTTACAGCTCAAATTTCACAAAATATAAAAAATGTACATTTGGACCGCATGCCGATGTTTGTTATGTCGGTTTTTTTTTCTGGAATAGCTTTAAGTGAAAATTTTACTAAACACATACAGCATTTAATATGTTCAATTTGACGAATTGCATAAATTTCATGCTGTGATTTTATTGGTAAAAAAAAATATGTTGTGTTTGTTTCCTCATGTATATATTTTATAGTATGTGTCTGTGTAGTGCATTAGTGTTTGTGTTTTGCATGAATCGTCAATGTTGTGTGTGTTGGATTCATGAACAGAAATGCAGTTTTTATATATTTTCAAGATTTATGAGCGATTATAAAAAAGTATAAAAATTATGTATTTTATGTGTACGAAATTTTTGCCTTTTAAATCCTATACAAGCTGACTGTGTGTGGATTGACTTTAGTTTTGTTATGTATCTTAAAGGAAATCTAAAGTTAGTTAGATGTGAACATTTTTGGAGAGGAAGGATAATTTTTATGGAGCGGGCACGAGCACCTACAATTTACTATTTGCTTGGATGTATTTAGTATAGTAATTAATACCAATCATTTTTAAATGTTTTTTTTTTAACATTACAGACCTACAAACCGCATAAACGTATCGTCCTTTCTTTAATATTTATTTAGGGTAAACTCGGCTACACGTTATTTGATCCAAAATACATATAATATATTAACCATCGTTTAATAAACTAAACACTTTGTATCACAGAATATAAACATAAGATTTTTTTTTTTTGACACATTTTCATCTCAAGTATCGTGTCAACATCATCCATGTGAACTACATATTTGTGAGTGAAACGAGATAAACACAAACAAATAAAACAACATAAAAATCTTTTTGGAGTTATATTTCATATAGTTATTAGAAACTATTAATTATTTATTTACGTCATATATAATATATTGTCCTTTTTTGCTGGGGGTTTACAAATATGTATAACGAACGAGAATAGATATGTACGAGTAGAAGAGTTATATGTTCATTGAACTCTTAAAAACAATACAATGTATGTAGATGAATTTATGAGATCCTTAAAAATATTTTTAGTTTTTTTTTGGTAAATTTCCAAATAGGTAGAGAATTATAGAATTTTTATTTATTTTATGTCATAAATTAATGTACATATAATAAAAAAAAAAAAATTATGGTTTTCTAAACTGAAACAATAGCGTGTGTTTGTAGAAAAATTCTGAAGATACTTTAGAATCTTGAACAATACAATAAATTTAGTTTTGATTTATTTGCGAGTGTGACAAATTTAGTTTGAAATTTTTTGAAAATGGAAGTTCATTATATAGCCGATTCGATTAATCGTTTATTATTATTTATAGCCTCATTATGCAGTATATTTTTGGTATAAATCTATCGGGCGAAAGGTATTACTGAATCTAACATACATAATAATAATACATAAAACTCTCAATAGAAATTTTACGAATGGAGTGAGTTTAACCTTTTTGATTGAACTTGAAACGAAGATAATATATTCATACATTTTTATTTATTTGTTAATTTCGCACCATCCATTTTATTTTTTCATACACGTTAATCAAGTAGAAATATTTTTAGATTTTTTTTTTTTCTGTGGTATTTCTGCAGAAGTTAATTATTGATCAAGTTTTTTGGTTTGTGTTGTTTGTCAAACTCTTGTGAGAGAATCGGTATACAAGTAAATTTTTACTTCAATAAATGAAATGAAAATAAGAAAAAAAGCCACAGAGGTGATATACGAGATGTTTCATGACCGATGTAATATATGATTCGACATTAATTAAATGTCAAGTAAGTATATAGTAGTTGAAATGGAGAAGAAGGGAAAATTGTAGGTTTGCGCAAATTTGTATGCATAATTTCGTATCATTCTGGATTGGTGAGTCATAATTTTTCAATATGTGTATATACATTTGTAGTGTGTAGTGATTGTGTTTTTGTATGTTACATAAACTTCACTAGAATTGTTCGTCCAAGCTATAAGCAAGATCTCCTGGAGAAGGCCGCTCCTCACCGAATACCCCGTAACATAAAGAGGATTTGGACAGGTTTAGTTAGTAATGCTAGAAATTGACCCGGTTACCGTCACCTAAGTATATCCAATAGTTAATAACATAATGACAATTCATTTCTAATCTAATTTTATGGTTTATTAAAAATTAAAACTGCATTCTGAAATAACGTACATAGATTTCTGGGCACTTCTGAAAATTGTAATAATAATTAATTTAAATTTAACTTAAAGGTTGTAAAACAGTAACTCAGAGGCAGCCTAACCTAACAAAAATAATTAGTATCAGCTACTTATTCAAATGATATCCGCCATAATGGTCACTGTCGCAACTTAGAACTACAATTTAAGTCAAACTACCATTATAAATGAAGAATTTCTGCAAACTTGTCACAAAGCATTCATTAATGTTACCAGTAATAAAAAATAAAATGGCACGCTAGAAGAGGGCTGAAGTGCTTGAACATTAAGAAGACAAAAAATTCTGACATCACAATTATAATAATTCGTTAACGTATGTTTGTATGAACCTTTATCTTAAATAAAATAATCCACGTCCATTGAGTGAAATTTATCAAAAGAAGATTAGTCCAAAATTTGGAAAATTAATATAAAGGAATTTTTCGAAATTTAAATGGATCAATCGAGCGCTAATATACATTGAACTATTAAAACGGAGCAAATGCAATTCTACCCCATTTGAATAGGATAAATCTTTTAGTTTCAACCGTTATGGTGTTCTTTGTTAAGAAATGGCATATGAAGTAATTTCCATAATCATAGATATTTCTGCCATAGGGATATTTCTGGCGTTCATTGTGCGGCTAGTACGGCCCGTAGGAAAAGCTTCGCGTTATGCGAAGGAAAATTGGGTTTCGAGGAGGCAGTGCAAATCGCATTATCGATAGTATAGCTTCAAAATGGAAAAATCTATAACAATGCAGCAAGTTCATCAAGTGCGAGTTGGTTCCAGAAAATACGATAAAAAAAGAATACATTCGAAATTACTGAACATTCCATGCCGGTGGAGAACAAGAATAAAAGTAAAATGTTTTATCGATGCGGAGAACCGAATCATCGGGCTACAGAATGCAGAAACGTCAATCGCTTACAATGTAATTTTTGCAAGAAGGGAGGTCATGTGGAGAAAACGTGCATAGGTAAAAAAAAATGTAAAAACAGCCATACAATACTAATGCAGTCGACGTGATTACACCACAAGAAATTCATACGTTACAAATTAGTATCGCTGCACAGGAAGATTGTAATGAAATAATACAAAATTCTTCAACAGTACATATTGCTGATATACAAATTTTGGATTTATACAACAAATCTTTTGATGGCGGAGGCAAATATTTTATTCAGATCGAAATCAATGATACTCAAATTGAAATAGAATTTGATTCTGGAACTTCAATAAGGGCTATGAGTTACAACAAATTCAGAAAATATTTGCCTACGGCTAAATCAAAGCAACCTAGAAAATTGATGGCATCAGTACTGCTGATTTCTATATGTTAAACAAAAAGTTGATTCTATTTTGCTGGAGAATGGATTAACGCTCTACACCTGGTTAAGATTAACACAAACAAACACATCACGTCAATGATGTTAAATCAGTTTTGGTCAAGTCTTCCGAAGAAATGAAGAAACTTAATCGTCGAACTTTAATGATTACAGCGGCATTCTTCAATTGAAAGTTGGAGAGATTCTCGAAACTAAAGGTATACTTAAATTACGAGAAAATGTTACACCGATTTATATGAAACCTAGAGAAGTTCCTTAAGCAATACGATACTTGATTGAAGGAGAAATCGATTAGTAACAAATGGCTCTTTTGAAAAGGTATTTCATTCAGACTGGGCAACACCAATTGTACCTGTCATAAAATCCGATAAATCGATTAGATTATGCTGACATTATAAAGTTACGTCGAATAAACGTTTAATTCTAAAGAATGAGGATTTAAACCAAAAATTTAAATACGGCGAATACTACTGTAAATTTAGTATACACTATACACAAAGCTTATTTATATACTTATGATGATTTTCGAGGAGAGTACACTTTTACAAATGGTCAGTACTCAAAGGCATATAAGTCGTTCAGAAACTCATGTTTTTAGTAACAACAGCACCAAATATACGGCAACGATTTATGGGTGAGCATACCATGTAAACAATATTATAGTAATGGGTCAAACTTTACAAGAACTTTACCAGAGAATTACATTGCTTTTGGATAGATTGCGATAAAATATTTTACACTTCTATAAATCCAAATGCAAATTATTTGAAAAAAGTGTTACTTATCTGGGTTATACAATAACTAACAAAAATCTACATACAACTATAAAACTAAAGAGGAAACTTCTGCGATTATAGGCATTAAGAGACCTATACCGAAGTTTCAGAATTGTGAAAATACATTTGAAGAGAAGATGTCGTTTGAGCGTCGGTTTTTAATTTCCATGTGATGAAACCTTCCTTTGAGTTTAGCTAAAGATGCTTCACCATTTGGAATATCAGCAATTTTATCATATCAAACTACTCGAGGCGAAAGGCCGATAGCTTTTACTTCTCGAAGCTTTTCTAAAAGTGAATTTAATTACAGCAAAATTGGTAAAGAAGGTACTGCAATATTTTGTGCATGATGGTGTAATGGTATAATTGTTTGATGGTTCGAGTGTATGATAGTATGTTGGTATGATTGTATGGTGGTATGATGATATAATAGTATAATGGTACGATGTTATGATGGTACACTGAAAAAAAAGATTTGCGATATTTAAAATAAAGCTTAGTAAATATTGATAAAAAAACGGAAACTTTTGTGCCATCTAAGCGTTTTTCAAATACTGTTTATCAAATATTACATTGTGCTTTGTAGTTTCCACATATATTTTTACTTTTTCAGATTTTCTATACATATTTGCTAAAAACAAACGATATTTATTTTGCATTTGTGCTGAACATTAGCAATTGCAAAATAGAGCTCAAAAAAAATTACATGTAAAATTTGCACTCCTCAGTAAATTTTACGATTGCAGCTTACGTAATATCCTTGACTAGGGATTAGCTAAGCGAGATTAGTAGTTTTTTCGAGATTAGTTGTAGTGTGTCAAGGTGAAGATTAGCTAATCTCGTTTTATTTGAGGATTAGTGACTAATGGAGATAAATGCACTAATCTTTGAAAATTTTGAAATTTATCTCGTTGTATTGCGTTTCAACATTGCTGAAAGTGCAAGCGGCGTGAGTTTATGATAGAAGTTATAAAATCAATGACATCTTAAACAATTTGTGCTCAATTATTTTTGAAGTTATGTTTATAAAAAGAAAATCTAGTGTGTTTTAATGTACAAATCTTAGAAATGTTGAATTAAAAAACAAGTCCAGCTGATTTACTAGCTATATTTCAGCGAATCACCATCATAGTATTGTACTTCTCTGATTTGTGATGGATTAGCTAATCTTGTTTTACTAATCACATTTGAGGAGTGTCTGATCAAAAGTGGCTATTTACGTTATTCGAAAAATATTTTGTTTTGATCTAAATGTTTTAAACGCACATATTTTAAGAATTACTTTTTTGTAGTAAATAGCTTGTTTCGACTGTTTCTGAATTTATGAACATTTTTGATAGAGAAATAGCCACTTTTGGTCCATTCTGATATCGAAAAAAAAAATTATAGAAAAAAAATTATTACATGTTGGAAAATGTAAATATAGCTACTTTTGATCAGACACTCCTCATTTAGCTAATCCCTAGTCTGTCAAGGGTATAGATTAAGAATAATTTAGTAAGCGTTTGGGGATAATCAGACAGCAATTCATTCGAAAATTTCTAGCATGGGAAGTTTTTAAACTATGAATAATTTACTAAGCTTATGCAATTCGTACTAAACAACTATAATATTAGCATTGCTATATATTCATATTTTATTTTATATATATATATATCCATGTTTTTTTTTTTTTTTTTCGTTGGCGCTACATCCCATAGAGGGATTTGGCCGCTTCATTTTGAAGTTTCGTAATCATTTTGTTAACGGATAATGAGTGATTAATTCATTGATCCTACCCTTAACCAGCCGTGATTTTTTCATCACCCGCCGGGAATCGAACCCGGGACCTCCAGAGCGTAAAGCAAGTATGCTAACCACTGTGCCACCGGGGCGGCATTCATCGAATTTGGTAAGATGAAATTCAGAAGTAATGGTTCTGTGCTAAAAGAAACTGCTACAAAAAAATAAAAATTGTTTACTAGACTCATATAAGCAATGTTTGTAATTTAAATTAAATTGAAGGAATAATATAAATAATTTCATTAAAGGTGGACTCAGCGGTTTTGATCGAAGTATTCTCGGTATCAACATCCAATACGACATGGACCAATTATGCGCCAATGTGTTAAAGGCAGTAAAACTGTTACAAGACGATATAATAACACCAAACTGGGCGATAATGACTATGATAACGATTATTTTATGGAGGCTATCAAGTCTGAACATTTACATAATCCATTTGTATGGGATAGTGAGCAGTCAGACGAAACCAAGTCCGTGGAATTCGACGATGTTATACCATACTATAGATACCATACCATATGGTACTATAGATACCATTCAATTCTGAAATCGGTGTGATGTGCGGCACATACCATACAGTTGACGATATTTAAAATACTTTGACCACCCCACTCGTTTGGAATTCAACATATGATATCGATATGCTATTGTGATTTTTTAAAATGTTTCACTAAGCTTTCGTACCAATCAAACGTGCTGCGCTGTAACTTCATACCGATCAGCTTACTATTGAGATTTTATTGGTATTAGCCTAAAAGCAAAATATGAAATTTCAGATATCATTCAAATATCAATCAGCAGGCCAACAAGCCAGTATTGTCATTGCCTAAAATTGAACGCTAGGAAACATTTATTGGAAACTCGAAAGCATTCCATCCGCCGTTGGCCCATTACTTCTATACTTTTTATGGAATAAATAAACTAAAAAAATCAATAATTCAAAGTGAAATTATTTCGGTGATTTTCGTTTCTTATAAGATGTTTGAAAATGTTAAATACTATACTAATTTTATTCGAACACTTTCTGCCAGGAACCGAAAAAGCCAAGTTCTTAGATGTTTCTTATCACTGTGAAATTGTACTCCTCGATATCACCTCAGGCTACAAGCTTCTATCTTGAAAAGAAAAAAAGACCTACCGAGACTTGGTACGCAAATAACCAAGTTTATCAAAAACTTTGTTTGTGTTGCATTTAAATTCTCCTTTCAATGTGAGTAGAATATCTTTACTATGTATTATTGTTCTCCAGACCCTTTAGCATAGATTAATCATTTTCTACAAGAAAGAAGCTTAATATATTTATCTGGAATAACAAAATTGACTTCCTTCCATCATATCCTATAACAAATAACACTTTGATCATAAATTAAAGTATTAATTTCAGTTTTTGGTGCGATCGAATAAATTACAACAAAGTAAGAATGATAAACGGAATACTGTAGCAAACCGTGAACGTAATTTCTGATCATAAAATAAAGATATCAAAACCAATATATAGGAACTGCACCTATAAAATAAATCACCTCTTGAATACTCGTATACTTACCTACATATATGTTTGTATGTAACCGAAAAATGTTGTGTTTCATACAAGATCATCTAAAACTTGTTTCAACTCACTTTATTAGAGTTAAATATGTACAAGGCGAGATACAAATTTTATGTGCGTTTAGTATTAGAATATTATTAGAATTCGGTACTTTAATTTTGTGTCGCACCGTCTCGATTTAGAATTTTTGGTGGTTTTATTGATATTTCCATAAAGTGATTTTTAATGAGCACTCAAAATGGTAATGAATTTCAGTAGGTTCTTTGGTTGAGTCGAGTCAAGTTCGTTCTCGCATGATTCTTTTTGTTTTTTATACTCATATCTATTAACCTCTAAATCAAAAATTAACTAAACCATAACAAAATCATAACCATTTAATTACAACCTCTGTATAAAAACAAAGCATTAAAATGTGTATACGGTACATGTTTTATATGTGTATGATGACTTTAAAAAAAAAAAAACCGGAACAGGATATGGGAAGTCAATCTACCATAAATAATCATGCTATGCCACCCGTTACAAATGCACAATCCATATTTTCAAATAATTTCGACTAAAACTGAAATAAAAAAATAATGTTGAAAAGTTATGTTTTCGTATAATTACATAATTAACCTGATGGAAACCTTTTTTTCTATGTTATATGATGTTACAAATGGTAAATTATTTTACAAGTCTCGTGTCTCAAAATTATGAAATTAGCATGTTGTATTATTGTACAATAAAAGGTTTTTAATGTTTTGTTATTATTTAATAAACAATAATGGCAACAATACACTATAATATCGTACTTTGATGTTTTTTGTTATTGTTTTTTATTTACAAAAATACAGTCAATACGCGTGTAATTTCTTCAAGATTTTTTTTTTTTTTTTTTTTAATATGAAGAATGAAATAAAATGTTTTTGTGTTAAACGAAAAAAAAAATGATGCAAAGTAAGACACTTGAGAATTGAAATATGTTTGCGGAATATATACACAGCCATTCATGTTATATACATATATAAATGTATGTTGCTATAACAAAACCCCTCGAGATACAAAAGTTATGCAGGCAGATAATTTTTAAAAATTACGCGCGCTCTGTTTTGTGTTTGTTTGTCAAAGGTGCGGAACGACACAAAAACAACTACTCCATACACGACGGTTTAGCACTTTCAAAGAGTTGATTAAATAATTATAATTTTTGTTTAGTGTTTCACTTGCTGCTATTCAAATTTCGATTGCAAAAACAAAAATAGAAATTTCTAAACTTTATACTGGGGGCCTATTCCCGGCAATTATGCCAATTTGACAAAAATGCGACGCAATTTTACGTGATAATCGCATTCTGGTGCCCCAAGTATAACAAAGTTGAAACTTGAATCGGTTTTCCGAATATTGGTACAAAAAATCGTAAAATGATGAAATTTGGTTTCCAATTTTCGACACATAGCGTTGGAGTACAAGTATAATTTTTTTATTTATTTCTACAGACACCATTTGTTGTGATTTTTTGTTGTAACAAAAATGCATAGCAATTGCTACGCTAATTTTTTTTTTTTTTTGTTATAATTTCAATTAAATTAAGTCTTAGGTAAACATATACATATATTAGTTATTGTTAGGTTATATGTTAATAGTGTCTATTTACATTACATTTTTATTTGTTAAAATTATAATGATTAGCAAATTTAATTAACCCATTTTGTAGCTTAAAGATTAATTTTTGTATACTCGATTCATTTGGAACAGTTGTTTCTCTGAGACCTTTCTAAATCCAAATATCCCTAATTCAGCTTTTGCCATAAAATGTTTTAATATATTTAGGAAAGATAGGACGGTACCTCCCCTTAATTATGGTGGTTTATGTATGTTTGTAGATGATCACATTAAGGCTAGATTAGTTACCATACCTTCTTCTATTTCAGAATTGTTAGTATCGGATTTAGAGTTTTTATTTGTCAACGTTTTCTTTAATGGTCGTAAAATCTTATTCGGTACCGTCTATAACCCTGCAAGAACTAGTAAGAGGTCGTATGCCCAATTTAAAAAATCCCTTGTAGTCTTAGAAAGTTTGTTTAGTTATTTCTCTTGTAGATTCGATGAAATGTACATATATATCAGGTGACTTCAATTTCGATATCCTCCAAAATTCCGGCTTCTCTCTTGATTATTTGAATCTTTTAAATAGTCTTAATTTATCCGCACACAACACTGTGGCGCCGACGTTTCGTTGTCCAACCGCTAGCGTTGCCTCTTATTCCCTTTATAATTCTCGCCTTTTCTTAGTTTGTAACTCGGTTCCTTGGGAGGATATTTTTTGCCTTAGTTCTGCATCTACCCAAGTAGAATTTTTCAATTCGTATATTAGTTTGGTCTTTGATAGTTGCGTTCCGCTTAAAAAGGTTACTTTCAAAGCGAAATTTCCGCCTTGGTTGTCTCAGGAAGTTTCGAATGCCATAAGTATTAGAGTTAGTAAATATCGATTATGGAAAAGGTATCTTAATAGTCAGTCTCATTTAGATTATAAGCAGGCTCGTAATAGAGTTGTAGGCTTAATTCGGATTGCTAAACGTAATTATTTCAAGGACAAGTTAGACTCCTCCGTAATGTTCGTAATTTAGGCCTAGGTAGATGCAAGAGCAGTTCTAGTGGGGTGTTTAAACTCAATGATATCAATAGTTATTTTTGTTCTAGTTTGAACTCGGGCAGTAGTACCGTCGATTTATTCTCCAATGCGTCCTCTAATTCGTTTTCGTTTTTAAATATTTCTCTCGAGGATTTACAGTCTGCCATTTGGAATGTTAAATCGGAATCTTCTGGTCTGGATAACGTCAATTTAAAATTCGTTAAACGAGTTTTCCCTTTCGTCTCAAAATATTTGTTACATATTTTTAATGTTATTCTCACATCCTCTTCCTATCCCGATCAGTAATCCTTCAGGCCTATCCCATTTGCGGCCAATTAGCATTTTAAGTTCTCTCTCTAAAGCTTTCGAGATAGTTGTTAAAACTCAAATTCAATCGCATCTCAATAGCAATAGTTTAATTAATTTCTTCCAATCTGGGTTTAGAAAATTTCGTAGCACTTCTACTGCGTTATTAAATGTATGGGTTTATATTAGGAGTAATATGAGTAATAGGGAATTGATTTCTTTAACTTTGTTAGATTTTTCTAAGGCCTTTGATTCTATTAATCACAGAATTCTTTTTAACAAACTCTTATTTCAGTTTAGATTTTCGGTTTCCGCTGCCAGATTAATTTTTAACTATCTTTCTAATCGTTCTCAGGCAGTTTTTTTCGACAATTCTTTGTCTGATTTCCTTCCTGTAATTTCCGGCGTTCCACAGGGTTCAGTGCTGGGTCCTCTATTGTTTTCTATGTACATTAATGACATAGAATCCTCTATTCATTTCACATTTTCGCTGATGACGTCCAAGTTTATAAAAATAGTCGTTTAGATCAGGATTATATTGATAGGAATAATTCTCTGATAAATGAAGACTTAAGTAATATCGCTAGTTGGTTGGTCTCTAATAGACTCGTTTAAAATGCGAATAAATCTCAGTCGATTATAATTTATAAAAAATCGTTAGACACCTCGTCCTTCCTGGTATTTTTCTGCAGGGTTCGCTAATTAGGTATTTAAATACTGTTAGAGATTTAGGCTTAGTTATTAATAAAACTCTTTATTGGGGTGACTAAGAGGGTCTTTAGTATGCTTAGTTGTTTGTATAAAGTAGTAGGATTTTCTGATAGTCAGTTTAGGAAAAAAATGTTTTTGTCTTATCTTCTTCCTCATTTTATTTACGGTGACATAGTTTTATTCGGTATGCTTCAGGAAAATATGAACGTTCTCCAAAGATGTTTCAATGCATGTACATACTAGGTTTATTTTTGGTATTAGGAAATTCGATCATATTTCTGCCTACTCTAGCCTTGTTTTAGGATGTAGTTTATCTACCTTTTACGAATTTCGCATTTGTCTTTTTATTTTTAAACTTCTCAAAGTTAAGAAGCCTTGTTATCTTTATAGGAAGTTACTGTTTAGTAGGTTTCATTCCTCAAACTTTCGCTTGATTCCGGCCAAAAATTGTTGTAGGTCGCTAAACAAATCTTTTTACGTTAGGGGAGTTTCTCTTTGGAATTCAATTCCATTAGAAATTAAGAGATTAGGATCGGCCAAATTATTTAAGTCAACATTTTTGGAGTGGCGTGATTGATGGGCAATACGTAGCTTTTTAAATTTATTTTTAATATTATTGTTATTGTTATTATTGTTAATTTTTAATATTATTTCACCTCTTGCTGTACATTGTATTGTAAATGAGCTATTGCTCAAAATAGAATGTGTATGCATGAGGTGGAAATTGTTTGAAAAAATTTAAGAGGTTTTTCTGCCTAATGGAAGCAGCTGCATTATTATTTTTTTTTTTTCGTTTGTTCCGTTTACTCTGTTTCCATCTGTGCTTTTCCTTTTAATACTAAATTATTGTTAAAGTACAATAAATAAATAAATAATTTTAGTATCCAAAAAAAAAAATGTTGTATTATATAATTTTAAATGGCAAAAATTTGTCTTACAGAAATTTGTTAATAAACATTGTATGTATAGTGTTACGAAAAACATAAATGTTTTAAGTTAATACGTGGTAACTGTGGCTTAGTAATATAGCTCCAAAAATGTTTAGTGGCCCACGTATATATTTATAGTGTATTTAACATTACATTTCTGCAAATTTTAAGCACAAATTTCTGGCCTCTAAAATGATAAAACTGTTCCAAATGAATCAAGTACCATATACAAAAATTGTGCTTTAAATTTCATCCTGGATTAATTAAATTTTCCAAGCATTAAAATTTTAATAAAAAAATTCAAATGTCGCAAATGCGCTATTTCCGACGACTAATAACTCTAATTATTTTTAATTTCAGATTGTGCATTGGAGAAGTTCCCGAATTTTCTTTGGATTTTTTAGCTTAATATTTCCTTTTTTATTAATTATTTAATAAAACCCGACGTTTCGAACATGTTGAATTTCGTTTGACGAACAAAATTCTTGAAATAAGCTGGAAACAAACTCCGTACCATTATCAGATACAATGATTTTCGACAATCCAAATTGGGCGCATGACTTGTTAATCAAGTCGACCGTACTGGAAGTGGTTATTGGCTTTGTCCGGTAGACCTCTGGTCATTTAGAGTATGCGTCGACAATAACCAGGAAGTATTGGTCTTCATATGGTCCAGCATAATTTATATGCAGGCGTTGCCATGGACTTCTGGAATCGGCCATGATTCAAGTTCTGACTTGATTGGTGATTTTGCCAAACTCATACATGCACTACATTCTGAAACAATTTTTTTGATGTCACTATCAATGTTTGGCCAGTATACATAGCTTCTAGCAATAGATTTCATTCTCTCCATTCCTTGATGGCTCGATGAAGCTGACGTAAGATTTTTTGTGAAAAATTTGAGGTGCAACAATTCTTTCACCGAACATGATACAATTGTTCATGACTGACAGACTCTGTTGTCTTACATAAAATGCTCTAACCTTATCGCTGTTGATTTCTTTCACAGTATTGGGCCATCCGTGCTGAACAAATTTTATAACTTTTTGTAGAGTTCTACATTTTGCAGTTTCGCGTTGAATCATCGGAAATGTCAGTGGTACATTTTCAATGGACTCGGCGAGAGCATGGTTTACCTCTTCTTCCATTTGGATGGATGCAATAATGTAGTCTTCGTCTGGTTTGTCGTGTGAATCGATCAATCGTGATAGTATATCCCAAGTCCAAATTTAGTTGTAGGGATATAATAATCGAAATCGTACAGCAACAAGGTCAATGCCCATCTCTGCAATCGGTTGGCTGTGTATAGCGGTATTCCTTTTTGGAACCAAAAATTGCAAGTAATGGCTTATGGTCAGTCTGCAACGTGGAATGCCGATCAAAAATCATGCGATGTCTTCGACCATAGTACTAATTTTTTGTTGAAAACCACCTGGAGCTGATTTAATACCGGGTGATAACCGATTACAACGAAATAATCCTCTATGTGTGTTGATAGTAAGGAGTTCTCGAGATACTGGAGCTACCTCGATTTGTAAAAATGCGTCGGATAAATCCAATTGACTGAACATGACGCCATTGGAAATTTTTGCGAAAATGTCCTCAGGTAATGGTAGAGGAAAATTGTGCGGGTCTAAGGCATCGTTCAACCCCGTTGAATAATCTGCGCATATCCTTATACCGCCGCTACTTTTCTTCACGACAACAATGGGTGATTCCTAACTCTTGAAGTCGGTTTAATTCATCGTCGATATTTGCTAAAGCAGAAAGAGCAACTGGTCGCTTCGCGACCAGAATGATTTGAGTTTTCTTGCAACATCCCAATGTATCGCTGAACACACCCGGAAAATGTCACTTAAGTTCGTCAATGCTGGAAGTAGTTGACTGAACTTGCATACATGTAATGTTGGTTGGTATGTCCCACAAGTTGTACTTTTCAATCCAGTCCATGCCCAAGATATTTAAACTAGGGCAATTGATACGTAGCAATCCCCTATTTTAGCATCGTTTTGGAATGTCGTCTCGCAGCGGAATTGGCCTAGAAGTTGGAAAGAAAACAGGTTCACCTATCATACTCCATGTATCCTGTGAAACAATCGTTATGTCTGAAGCAGTGTCTATTTGCAGTTTTATAGAAACTTCATTAATGCTGACGTATACGAATTTGCGATTGGCACCCACATCATCAATGCTGGTTACGGAAAAAAATCCTTTAGAAAATCGTTTATTGCCGTTAGAAGAACTTATCTGCTCTTTTGATGTATGATGTTGAGCCGAACAGTTTTTATAACCTTCCTTGTGACCGGTTTTGTCGCACAGCTGACATTTATGATTTTTGAATGGACAATCAGACAATCAGAGTAATGCATTCCACCGCACTGCCAGCACGGGTGTCTTTGTTTATTTGATGAATGCGGTCGTCCTTTCTGTGAAGAACCCTTTTGCTAGTTATGGTGCTCTTTATTGTTGGACTTTTGATGATTTGACAGACCAGATGATGTCTTTAATGTGGACTGTGATTGCGTAATTGCATTAACTGAGGGTGAATTGGGTTTCTCGATCATGACGGTATCCTTTTTTAAATTGATAACCATCTGGCAATCATCTGCAAGGGTCGACAATGTAACGTTGTCATCTGTATCGACTTTTGATAACAATCTTGTGCGAATGACGGACTCACGGGATGAGCGCAGACCAGATATAAAAAATAAACATTTGAACTGTTCTAATGTCAATTTGGACAGTTGTGATTGTTCACACTGTTTATTTTCTAGCAGCATAGGAAAAATCTTCTGTTGTATAGCCTTTTCCATTAGAAAGCATTCGAATCTCGTTCGAAAAAAAGACTTTTGTGGTCCAAAAAATTTCTTTAAATTGTTCAGGGAATCATACGGTGTCTTCGGCAAAATGTAGTTTGCGTATTTGTCGCAATTACCAAAATCTACAAAAGTTACAGAAGACACCGTATGATTTCACCTTCGAAGAATCAGTGAACAATTTAAAGAAATTTTCTGGACCACAAAAGTTTTTTTTCGAACGAGATTCGAATGCTTTCTAATGGAAATTAAAATTTAATTAACTTAAATTTTTTTCGGTTAAGAATGACGGGACGTACCGTCGAAACGTAGGGCTTTTATTAAATAATTAATAAAAAATGAAATATTAACCTAAAATCCCAAAGAAAATTACTTTGTTACAACATAAAGCTTAAAAAACTGATTTAAATATATGTAGATACTCAGCTCAGCCAGTTCTCCAGAATGAAGTCATCCATGATTTTAGATTTTATTTATATGTTAATAAAAAATTTCCTAGTATTAAATAGAAAGAAAAAATTATTTTTATTTAAATATGATGAAACAAAATTCGAAAGTGAAATTTTGCCGCCAAAATATTTATTATAGGCCCCGCCCATTTTTTATGCAAGACATAACCTAACTTTTTTTTTATCATTTTCCGATTTGTTTGAGCAACTTTCATAGTGAATCTTATAATAAATCGGACATTATTGCTGAAAAAAGTCGGTGATGAAATCGAGAAAATTGCAACGTAATTACAAAATTCATACAATCTTTCAAACCAACACAATATAATATTAAATGATTATAAAAATTACCTTTTACGATTTAAATGGGTCGATGTAGCGCACACGGGATTCTTTCACCTTTAGACATACATTAAAGGAGACATTTTACAAGACACATAACCTTACCTATGTTACCAAATGTTACCTCAGTCAACTTTTTCAAAATATTCACATTCGCCTATATCCAATATAATATTAAGCTGAAATATAGAAATCAAATACAATGACATCTTCTAGTTGTATTTATCGATAATTTTGAACTTACTTTAAACAAGTGCAGCACGAAAAATATTAACAAACTATTGTTTGTAATGGCGATTGACCACTGCCACAAAAAAAAATACATAGATAAAACAAAGAACATTTACCATGTATTGAAAATCAATTTCATCATTTCCCATTTTGTCGTCCGAAAACCGGACTAAACTGTTTTCAGTATTTTGTTATGGGGTACATATAGAAAATTGTAGTAGATTCAAATATATTTTGTAGTAGATTTCTTTAAAACTGCCAAATTCAAAACAAAAGTTCGGTTATGAGTGCAGAAGATATGTACATATTGGCTAATTTCACAATATTTGTGACAAAATTTATGTATTTGGGAATAGGGCCCCTGCACATCAATTTAAAACTAATAGATCGTGAAATTAGTTCAAACAACTTTCGCTAGTTTCGCTAGTCAGTGTACAAATTTGTTTGTTTACATTTTTTTTATATGAAGTTTTGCTCAAAACAGCTATAATAAAATTGAGATAAATTGAATAAAAACTACCACGATATGAAGTTTAAAGTAATAATAATAATTAACAATAGATTAATACATGTTTTTTGAAAAATTAATAATCCATAACCCTTTAATATCCAGGAAAACGATAAGTTAAAACACCTGATTTTGATATATTTATAGCTGATTTATCAACAAAACTTAGTATTACATTTGTATTTTTCAATTGAATTAACCAACTTTCTCATTAATTTCTATTTTTAAATACAAAGTATTGCTCAAATCTCATATTTTATTTACTAATAAATTTCTAAAACAACGGACATAACCTCATAAAATACCAGAAATGACCTCATTTTTATTTGTAATTTTCTTGGATGTTAAAGGGTCAACGGATTATTAATTTTAAATAAAATATGTTAAATAGTATTTCAAAGTTTTATTATAACCATCAACGTTTCTTCAAGATAATTTTAATTAACAATTTTGCCATTTAATTGGACATGTTTTTACAGAAACTCCATATAAAAAAAATGTAAACAAACAATTTTGTACACGGACTAGCGCCTCTTGCGAAAATGTATGCGAAGCAATTGTACTAAAACACCATCTATAGTTTAACATAATTTAAATACATAAAAAACGTTTAAGTTTTTTCCAGCTTTTACATGTTCTAAAAAACTCTAAATTAAAGTATTAGACTTCGTAACAACCATTCTCGTATTAATACTCACGTACGTTAATTTAAACAACTCTAACTACTTTTCTAATGTAATCTCCTTTCTCTCACCCTCAGCATCATATTCAATGTACATACATACGTATACAGAAATAATTACGCATTTCTTAAATTTTAGCCAAACATTAACTAAGCATTGATTTAACTTGTCCTCTTTTTTTTGTGCTATTTCCAAAGAATTTCGTCACAGTACCATACCACTTTGAAAAAAACATGTTTGTGCGTCTTTAAATCATTATTGAACGAAACAAATTAACATTTACAAATTCCTGGAAGGTCTTTTTAAATAGCAAATTTCGCAGCATCGAATTGTTTCAACAATTGTGATCTACATTTTTTTTTTTTTTTTTTTTTTTGGAATTGTCCAGCCTTATGTGGATTTTAGTAAAATCAAAAATAAAAACCAAGACTACGCCAAAAAAAATTTAAACCTATATAAAAATAAGAATGTTATGCAATTAAACTTCCGGCAATATTCAAAGCCGACACATAGAAAGAGTCACTTTCGTTTTCTAGTCGTTATACAAATTGTTCGTAAATAAATGTGGATAAAAGTAGAACACAGTGCCATTTTGTTAGCTGTCGGGATTAGCCTACATCCATAATCAACGTATCTATAATAATTCTACACAGTGAGTATACCTTATTTAGCATAGAAAAAAACGAATACATACCAGGGTGAGAGTGAGCATGAAATTCGGCATTTGTTATAAAATTAATTTAATCAAATTGTTTTTGGTGAGACAGACGCGGACTACGATTTGCATGGGCTAAGTAAATTGGATGTTAAGTCCGATATGTGACAATTTTATATTTAGTCCTCTAAAACCATTCAGCAAATTATAGTACTAAGTTATCATATCGTCAGAAGTTAAGCCTTACGTCATTTTTACTCTTTTCGTCTATTAATCCACATTTTCGTGGAGGTTTTATTTCCACAGAATATCACATTTTTTCTTTGGTACCTTCCTCATTTGATCCATAAAATTGTAATTAATTATTAAATTGAATGTGCTTCAGAATTGTGGCATAATCTACCCTATTTCTAGGTTTATTTTAGTTTAGCATAAATTTTTAAATCCATTATCTATAAAGTTTGGCAGATTTCGCAATGGTTGTAGAAGCTTTTGCTATACTATAGCAACTCATAATGTACACAATCCATTAGAAATAATTTGAAAGATTTAATCAGAGTCGTGGTAAAAACCGGTTAAGGTCACAGAAAATGTTTACCCATTTACTGTACTTTTTTTGTCCCGATGAAATAAGAAAGTTCGACCAAATGAGCTGCATCTCGGTTTGCCGTACATTTTATACCATTAAATCAACAATGCTTTGTTTCTTACAGTTGGATATCCACGTTTTCCTTTTTATTTAACTTCTTGAGCGCTAGATTGTTGCTCTCATTATGGGATAAGCATTATCGATTTTTTTCTGAATATTTTACCTTTCAGGGAATGCTGATCGTTTCTTTATTTTCTCATCGAATGCTGCAGCTCGACGGCTTCTGCTGCATCGAAAACAATCCAGTTTCTCAAATAACATTTAATTCCTTGGTTTTTACGCCATATTTTCCACTGAACTTTGTTTTAATATCCGTTTGTGGAGCTGTTTTAAAAATTTTCCCGATAGAAATACGACAGTTCAACCTTGATCAATGATTTTTTATCCAAACATCGTGATTTGACGAGAGGAAAATTTGAAATATTGGGAAAGGAAGATGATGATCGCAATTCTATGTATAGCTAGTCAAACTTGATGATTAGAGAATCTTATGAAAAAACTTTCATCTTCCCAACCGATCAATATGCACCATTCGTGATCCATTTTTTCATACTTTAGCAGAACACTGTATTTACACCTCCAGAGATAGCATTGCCATTGGTAGTTATCATTTCATTGTCAATGGTGATAAGTAAAAATGGCATGGTTCACAGTGGCGATGGCTCTATTTGAAAGGTGATGCAGAAGAATTTACAAAAGAAAACAGAAATCAAGAAATTTGACAAGTTGTGCTATTGGTGCAATGCTAAAGGGCACTTTGCAAGGGATTGTAAGGCAAAATTAGGCGATCGAATTTTCAAACCTGCTGAAGGAAAGAAAATTAATTTGGCAACCGAACACATTACATCAAATAAGGCATTATTTACAATGCTCGATACAAACCGTCGCGATAAAATTTTCGCAGCGAATGATGGAGCTGCTGAAACTAGAGGAAAATACTCAAATCTTGTCATATTGGTTGTATACATAAATGGCATAGAATTTTGGGACATCGTGACATGATGGTTGTTAACGTGAACAAATGTTAGTCATGTTAAGGGTGTAAAATAACACGGTGGACTGATGAAAGTTGTCGTTTTGTGAACAAGTGTAGGGTTTGCCTACAAGGAGAAATGACGCGTCTTAAATTTCCAAAGAATGCAAAAGCTTTGAATATTGGATCATTAGCCATTTTCGGAAAATGTCCACATCAAAAGAAATAAAATACATTTGGCATGTTTCTAGATCGAAAAAATTTGAAGATGTATTTTAAAAGATGTACCTAATTAGTCAAATTGTTATTTTAATAGTTTACTATTAAAAACAATTAAAACAAATAATTGTTTAGCATTCAAATTTCAATTGAGATTTTAGCAAGAATGACAGCAACGACATTTAAAGTTACAGTGAAGTTACCAAACATAATTTTAGGCTGTCACATAGTTGATCGGAGCTTTTCTAGTTTGTTAGTTATTAACAAAAGTCTGATAAACACTTTTATAGAGCATCGATTTTGGTACAGACCACCCCATTAAACCATAACTAAAGATATTTTCTACGTCACAAGGAAGTCAAACATCTATTCCGCTAACTAAACTATTTTGTTAAAATTAATTTTTTTTTATAGAAATCCACCTTTTGTTGAATGTTAAAATCCATCTTTGATTTTAGTATGAGAAATAACTTTTTAAAATGTTGGCGCTCCGAACGAGTTTCAAAATTAAAATTCTCCTTCACCAGAATATACCGCACAACTTGTTCTTAGATTTTCTCAGAAAAAGTCAAAAGTGGATTATATCTTAAAAGATTGATTTTGTCAAAATGGATCGCGATGTAATGGATTTCGTGGGTAACCCAGAATTTGCACAGTATGTATTTGGCAAACCTCTTTTTTTTATTGTTCGAAATATAAATTGTTTTCTGACTCTGGATTAATTCCCGTCGAACTTTTCACTGCATTAGTCCAAAACTTCTGATCTTAAAGGCTTCCTTCTTGATTGTTAAAATAAAACAAAAACCTATTCGATTACTATTTATATTAAACAATAAGCAGTTTATTTTAAAAGGTTCTTTATGAGCCCAGACTGTTAATTACGTGTCCAAAAATTCAGTTATAAAATGGATGCATTTCGTAGCTCCATTCATTGTCATCGGCAAGATAAGAATTTAGTTCATAAGTTACTTGGTGTAAAAACGAATAGTTTAGTATTGTGTAGTAAACAAGAATAATTATTATGAAAGCCATCTTTACGTCATGCTCTAATATAGAGGCTATTAAAACAAAGCAACAGTTAAAACAATTCCACCATAATGATATCTTCAGTAATGTACAGTTGTTCTAAAAATTGCGTGGAAAGTTATTATATACATTGAAAACTGTACCTTCGAATCTTTACCTGGATTGCACCGGATACATGCACAATCGCCATGCAAACTGCCACTGTATGATAACCGACCAAAACTATTAGCCTGGTCATATGATCGGCAAATGCATCCATTACATCTGCCCAATGTCCTGTAGTAGCATTAGCCATTTGGAATGTTAAGGCCATTTGTCCAATCAAATATAAAGAATGAGTGCCAATAAGTGAGAGGCCAAGGGCAATAATCCCTTTTTTCAAACTTATGCAGCAACAACATTTTTCGAGTAAGAAAAAATAATTACATTTATATGACATTTTACGTTAATATTATTGGATAATTAATGTTGCGGGCACCCTTAGAAAAGTAAGCAGCCTACATTGATTATTTGACTTTTGCCTTAAATTCAATATTAACGACAGTAAAATATTGTTACAGTATAGTTTTAATTTCTAATTTTTCTTTTAATTTCTGCTGTTTGTTGTGTGAACATTTGTGAACTGAGAACAAAATATTTTTAATAAAATATATTGTGGTTAGCACTCTTGAAAGAATAAATTGAAGAAAATTGTAGCTTATTTTTAAACAAATTGTTAGATTGCCAAACATCCCTGTCATTTAAAACAAGCTTCTTATAAGTTGCACGATTTAAAATAAATTGATGCCAAATGATTTGTAATTGAATTATCTGTAAATTTTATAATATAATAAATCATTGATCGAGACCAATAAAACTTTGCACAATCCGATGTTAACATTATGCAATTCAAAATCTTACAACACTATGACCTTGCGGTCATAGTTTATCAGGACATCCAGAAGTCACCATCTGCAGCATTTGTCCGGCTTACACTCAGTCTGGAGTGGGAATTTTGGTGGTGCCCTTTCTGGATCTAGATAGCTGGCAAAAAAAAAAAATTTGCGGATTTACCTCTAACACACCCACACACACACACACTTCTCTCCCGATAGTAATGAGTTTTTTTTTTAATCGGTCATTTTAAACATTTGGTTAATAAGATTCTTTCGGCTTTTTATAGACAAAATATATTAACAATAATGCCATTCACAATATTTTTCGATTTGTCAATCAGAAAAAATGAAGAGGCCAATCAATTATAATATTTCTACCAAAAAAGTAGAAATATCAAAATCCTCCTCGTACTATATAACCCAAGAGTTATACACACAAAGCTTATCGACCCCAAGAAATGAAAACCTTTCCTGAGTTTTTTATGTGGTAGTTTGGTTTCGTACTGAAAAGTTCGCACGAACAAAAGTTCAGTCTACTCTTCAGGTAGCTATGACCAAACTACAAAATAGAATTCTAACTTCATACATTAAGTATGAGGCAAGAACGTACTGACCTAGCGAATTATATTCACTAAATCAAAAACTCAAGGGAAACCTTCATTGCTGTGTGTTTCTCTTGGGTTAAAATACCTGGGAGATTTTGATATTTCTGATTGGCCTCTTCTTTTTTTCTAATTAACAAATCGAAAAATGTTGTGAATGCCATTATTGTTAATATATTTTGTCTATAAAAATCAGAAAGAATCTTATTGATTTTAATACAGACAGACTAGTCTTTCAGTTCTATTATTTGTTTATTTATGTGGGCATAAAACACACAGAAATGAAGGTTTTCCTTGAGTTTTTAATTTAGTGAATATAATTCGCTAGGTCAGTACGTTCTTGCCTCTTACTTAATGTATGAAGTTAGAATTGTATTTTGTAGTTTGGTCGTAGCTACCAAATTGTATTTTGTAGTTTGGTCGTAGCATTAATTTTGAAACTATCTTCGTCTTTTTTGGATCCGATTCTCAACATTCATTCCATTGTTTGAACCGTTCCTTCATCTCAGGTGCGAAGTAACAGACCCATGTTTTATCCATGATTATGAATCGATGCAAAAACTCGGCTTTATTACTGTGAAACATCACCGAACACTTGATTGAAACATCCCCACGACGCTGTTTTTGTTTTGAAAATGTTCAGTCAATATACGATGATTGGCATTCGCGCGCTTTAAGTCGGCGGCCATCTAATACCGATGGCCACTGCCACCTAATATTTTATTTTCGCAAGCGAAGTGCAGACTTTCCCAGAGTTGAATTTAGCTCGGCTTTGAAATTGGTTGTACTGAAACCTTTGAAATGAAAGTATTGTATCATATAACGATGACCAATTTTTGGAATAAAGACATATTCACTGAGAGCGTTCACTATTGATGGCTGTCAATTAAATACTAAATAACGCAGCGTCTTCAAATTTCAGACTTATCTTTGAGATCCTGAAAGTGTTTGCATGTATGATTTTGCAGCCGAGCGAAACCTTTGCACAAATTTACCATAATAAATTTCATAAATAAAAGAAAATTCGGAGAAAAATTTTGTGTTTCATAGTTCGCGAAAATTGAATTACATCTTGGAGATTTCTATATGCGAGCCTACATTCCGGAAATTATGTGAATTATGTCTGAACACCTCACTTCGGTATTAAGCCAAATAATACTTAAAAAGAAAACCACAAAAATTTTAATTTATCCGCATGTTGGTTTTTAAGTTGGAAACTAGCTAATTTGTCTATTAAATGACAGTTTGGCAGGTTAATTTGTTTGAAAAAGAAAAAAAACGAATTGCTGTCGTCTTAAGATTAACTTATACGAAAAAACCATTTATATTTTGTACATAATCAAAAAAATATCGTAAAAATGACAACAAAATTGATGTTTTTTTATACATTCAAATTTATCAGATGTTTTTGAAGAGGAATACGGTACATATTTGTTTTCATGATATGAACTTAATGAACCCTTGAACTTTGGATACGCTTAAGAATTTTTTATTTTTTTTTGGTATCTAGGTAAAGACATTGGAGTAGCAATTTGAATGATGATTTTTTTTCTTTTTTGGTCTGCGGCAACCATTTAACTAACCGACATTTCGTCGAATAATATTTAATTAAAAATATTTAGAATCAAAACTTCGTTAATTACGACTAATGTAATAATTTTTGTTTATGAAACAAAAAGTTGTGCAAATTTTCATCGTTTTTGTTAATTTAATCTTTCTGGACAGCAGAACCAGGAAATTCTATGTTATTAGTTTTTAATTAAATGTAAAATTTTTAATTTGAAAAGTTTTACTTTTGATTATTAGCACAACTTGAAACTCGAATCTCTCTCCATATATACGGTATATTTAGGTATGTATAATAATCCGAGAAAATGTTTTCACGCTCACTAATTTGTAAAAGTAATAATCATGATTTACAAAAATGTATACCACATCTAGACAATAAGGCGGCATTATATGAGGTCAAAAAACATTTTAAGAGATCGATAGCAGCAAAAATTAATTTTTGATTCGATATAGAGATAAATTTCTATAAGTTTAGTCTTCTTTTACACCAAACACAAAAAAAGGACGATATTTTTGACGTATTACTTTAACAACTCTATGCATTTTTAATGGATTTTAAAATTAAATTAATTTTAAGGATATCATTTTTGGAAATTTTTAGTAATTTATTATTCTAAATTAATCTGTTTGATGATCGGAACATGATATGTGATGCCCCCGGTATTTCGTCAGAATTATGATTAGAGAATAATTTCATTATATAGTATGTGACTAATAAAAGGTGTTAATTTAGGATTGATTATATTATGGTATATACCTCGTGGAACTAATTTCGTGATACAAACCATTAAAGTTTAACATGAGAATCCATATGGGATTGAAACGTCATTAAAATGATATACATAACAAAAAAATAATAAGAAATGGTTTGTAGGAAATTTTAAATAAAATTATTGGAAAATTATGTAAAATAAACGTGCGTTAAATGTGCCGAGTATATGTTTGGTACATATCTACGACCTATGTACATGTTTCAAAAACGTTCATTCAAAATTTTACCGGTATGTACGTGCAATGAAATATTGAAACAAATTAAATTTATTTAAATATAACTTTTTTTTGTAAATGCTGCCAATGGCTTTAGTCTTGAATCTTTCTACAAAATAAACTAACAAGAAGTACATATTCAAATCTTAAGCTAAAATTATTACATTTTTAATTATTAGTGTTCACAATTTGCGGTTGTTTTTGTATATCCATATGGCCAATTCGTTGGGAAGTGCTACTTTTGTAGTGTTGAGTAATATTTCGAACTGAATTGTTTAATAGTTTTAGCTCCAATATGTATTGCAATACATATTATGTATTCCAATATTTAGCAAGGAGTATTGGCAATATTGCGAAGTATTTTCGCTTGTCCTTATGGGTCTGATTATCGCTTTGTATAGTAAAACTTTGTTGTGTAACAACAGTTGAGATTTTCTGAATTTGAAATCAGCCAATACATTTTGGAAAACGTCATTTTTATTTGGTTGCACTTTGCTTCAATATGTTTTTTCCACGTCAGCCTAGTATCCAGGTGCAAACCTAAGTATTTGACCTTAGTTTGCTGATGAATATTTATATAGTTTATTACCACTGGTGGCAGATGCGTGTCTTGATTTATTTTCGTTCACTTTTCTTCACCATGTCGTATGAGCCAGTTCCTTTGAGGCAGTTTTGCAAATATTGTGTGACACTAGGATGGCTGTATCGTCGGCAAATGTTGATATTTGTTGGTTACAGGTAAATCGACGGTGTACAACAAGTATAATCTTGGTGCTAGGATGCTGCCTTCTGAGACATCTGCGTTTATATCATTTAAGCAAGTAGTTACACTGTTTTGTTTAACCATGTTGCCTTTCAATAAAATAGTTTAGATAGATTACTTGTTGCCAGCATTCTAGCCCACCGTGCTGTTTCGATTTTGTCCTTGACGTTATTTTGTAATTTTTTAGTTCTTCCGACTCCATTTCTCTGCCTGATCAAGAATTTGGAAACTATTTTTTGAAAATTTACTAACATTCATTAGCTCTTTTCAAAATTTCTGCTAAGAAGGTCGCTCTATACGAGTCAAAATCAGATAAACAGTCATCCTCATTACTCAAATACTACAATTAAGCATTGGTCTATCTTTAATCAGTTAACCTCAATAAGTGGGCTTATCTTGTGTGGTGTTTCGAAAGCGTTGTTAAAGCTTACGAACTTCACCACCAAATAAAGAGGTCTGGCATGAAATTTTTCAGGAATATAAAACGTTTAACGGAATACTTATAAGCCTGTATCAAACTCTTTTCAACATGGACATCTTGCAACGAAAAGTGCGACCAATTCAAAAATGATTAAATATCCTTATTTCTTTTTCATAGACTCAGATGTGGCGAATTTGTCTTTCATATTCTCATCAGTTTTACTCGATGTGGTCGCTTATGTGTTGTGCTAGCCGACATTACAACTTATAATTTAAAAAAGAACATGTCGTGTAACAAGGATAATAGCTAAATTTAGGGTAAATCTAGCTTAAGTATCTATTCCACAATTCTAGAATGATATGCCTGAACTCTCGTTTAAACAACTTCGGGCATTATTTAGGGTTAGAAGCATGATTAATGATGAAAACAAAATTATTTTCGCGATAGCTCAACTACTGAAATCTGTAAACCACCCGCCAGTTCAAGTTTCAGTAAAAATCATTAGTATATGGTACAAAATTAGCCTCTAGAGTGTTATGTCTGGAGATGGATTGGAAAGGTGTGTCAAATAGTTATGCCTAAAAATGTTATTCAAGTTTCCCGTGGAAAATCTGCATAAACAAGATTTTTCAAAAACCAAGAGAAACTTTTTATAAAATTACCCTCTAATTAGTTTCTAAAGGTCTTGGGAAAATCGAATTTTCTTAATTTTTTCACGGGAAACTTGATCTGAATTTTATTTTTCCAGCGTTAACTACTTACAAATCACATCAATGCAATCCACCTTCCGACCCTACATGCAAATTTTATACAAAGATTCTAATGATTTTTGGAAAATCGAATTTTCCCAGATTTTCTAGCTATTGACAAATCACATAAAGAAAATAGGTATAGAGATATACACTCTATAGAGGCAGATTTTATTTTAAATATTTTTTGGATTCTCCTGATTTTCGGATATTTTGCACGTCTTGATGGAAGAAAGTTTTCCACGTATAAGACTATTGACAATAGTTTTTGCTGCAGTCCGAATATCCTGTTAGCTTTCGGATTATAGCTACACATTTTTTCTTTTTTTTCTTTCTTTTCTTTGGTTGAGATGTAAATATTGTAATCTGCATTATCGACTTTTCACTTTCGGCTAACTTTAACAAGGTGTTATGAGACAGTATCAGAACAAGGTATAATAGAATACTATAATCTTGAACGGTGTAGCCTATACGAACGGCTGTAACTGGTTACCACCGTTAACCACCGGTTACCATTGGAGCGATATGAGAAGTACTCGCATCCAATCAGCCTAAACAATCAAAGTCCGTTCCCCACTATAATCGCCCGCTCACGAACTCGCTCACTACAACGCAATCATTAAAATATTTCTGCGTGTACACTGCAAAGCAAATGGGCATTTAATAGTTCGTTGTAACAAATTTCTGCATTTACCAATAGACCAATGTCACAAATTCGCTGTATATATGTTAAATTATGTTACAACTGCTTTCGTTCAGAACACGCTATTGCTACCTCTTCAAATGCAAATTATATTTTCGGGCTCGACCGATTCCATTGATGCAGCAAATCGAACACCTGCCATTAGAACAAACGAGTAAACGCCGCACCACCGTTTTCTTCAGTTGGTATAGACTTCGCCGGTTCGGTTTTTGTCCATTATCGTATCAGAGGCAAACCACCACAGAAGACGTATCTATGTCTTTTTATTTGTTTTGTCACAAAGACAGTCCTTCTCCAGTTGGCCTCCGATCTCAAAGATATTTCTAGGGTGCTGAAAGCAGTTCTTGGCCATCCGAGAACTTTACAAACACGTTTTTTCCAATTGTATCAGCGCCAACTCCGAGCTATGTGAGCTTTATGCACTGCTGTCGTCTAACCAATTGAAGAATGACCTGTATGCGAAGACGACCATATTAAATGGAAGTTTTCGCCATCTGCTACTTCCAATTTTGGCGGATTGCATGAAGCTGGAGTGAAACTTACCAAATTCTATATGCGCCATACGGTGGGTCGAGCAAAATTTACATAAGAACAGTTGCTGACGTTATTTAAACAATGCCTCGATGACTTTGATTGTCTAACGCCGGCCGTGCACTTCTTGATCGTTCGGCCACTCAATACTTTACCGATATGTGATGTAACTGACTGGCCCCCAGCCAGTCGCCAGGCTGGTTCGAGTCGCTAGCGTGAAAACCATGCGTACGGTATCAACAAGCGCGTGATTTTGAAAATTTGACTGCTGCCTCGAGATAATATTGAAACTGTTGGGACATTATTTCAAGGCGGGGAGAATGTTGACGCATAGTCACATTTTTTTATAATAATTATCAATGGAGTCTATTTCATTTGAATACGCCTTTTATATCAAAAGCAAAAATTAAAGAAATCAAAATAAGTTTTTGCTATGGGAATATTAATATTAAAAGGTTTCATTGTGTTGGCACGGTATCAACACGTGAGTTTTGTTTCGTGTTCTCCAATTTTGGAGTAGCAATTTTGAACGCGTCCCATAGAAACAAAACAATATTATTTTTAGATTTGAGGTTAGCTGTCACCAGAAATTTTATTTGACTTGTTAAAAACTTGTGACTATGAAGTCATAAAAAATATAAACAATTTTGTAATTTTTATTCACGAATAACGAATCATAAAACTGGGGTCTCGTTTGTTGTTGTAATTATTGTCATAATTGACATTTATAAATTCGCTGGAAAAAAGGTTGAAGAAAAATTTAACAAAATATCAGAACATCAATAATATTTTCCCATAGTACGCACAAAATTGCTGTAAATTATTATTTTTTATTTACAGCAATTATTGTTGTACACATTTTTCAGTACCTACCTACTTAAAAAGCTGTGGATAATAAAACTAAATTCTAATACATACTTCTTCCGTACTTACTTGATGATTTACATTGTTGGGTACAAGAAGACTTGTGTTTAGTTTGGAAATAAGTTTTCATCAGAATGGCCCGGGTGTTGGGTGCGTTCCAATAGGGTAGGGTTGACCGTCTATAGCCATGAGTTTTGTGGACTAAATTCCAACCTTACAACTATGTAGAGACCACCAAATTTGCCTAGTATACTTCCACGTGGTAACACCCGGGCAACGTTTTTCTTTTAAATCGGCTAAATACTAGAGGCGAGTGGATTACACTATAAATATTCAATATGCAATGAACAAAACAGAAGGAAGAAATATCCCAGGTTGTACAACAATGGAAACATTGGGCAATCCACTCTCTGATGAGACTGGCTCTAGGGATTCTGGGGAGGACCGATCCTTGCATATACAAAATAACAAGAATATGGGAATAATAAACAGCCCGTTCCAAAGGCGGGAAAAGGTTGCTAGATCTCCTGAGAAAACTTTTAATTTCTCATCTGAAAATCTTATCATGGAGCAATTCCAAAATAATATGGGTGACCCCAACAAACAGGTATAAAAACCTCATATAATTTGTGTTTTATTTAAAGAAGACAATTAACTTTACATTGATACACAAGCTTTGTATTCCTAATATTGAAATAATTCTAGTCGAAATAAGGTTGGAACTCCATAAAGTGTTATTGGCGGTGGTCTATAAGCCGCCCGGGAAGCAATTCTGTGATGATTTAGGAGAAATTTTTACCAATTATTCTCTGGATTATACCGACATCATTTTATGTGGTGATTTTAATTGCGATCTTAATAAAGCATCACGGAAACCAACGAAATTCCTACGTTTGTTGAATAAATTTGGTTGTAAGACCATTAACAGTGAGCCAACGTACTTTTTGAACAATGCATCCTCACTTTTAGATTTGATTATTACAAATACTGACAAAATTGAATTTCATAGTCAAATCTCGGTTGGGTTCACAGATCATGATCTAATTTATTTCTCCTATAAAGTCAGTTTTTGCAAATCAACCCCTATAATACGTTTCCGTAGTTTCAAAGATATTGATATACCTAAATTGACTGAGTCCTGCTGCAGTCTTGATTGGAATAGAGTATTTTCAATTATACAACCTGATGAAAAAATTCAATATTTATGCTCTAATATATTACAGTTATTTGAACAACATGTTCCACTTAAAACTTTAAGTCTTAAACCTTCCAAGCCTCCGTGGCTCAATGTTGAAATTATAAATATGATTAAACTTAGGAATTTCATTTTTCAACGTTGGAAACGCACTAGAGATAATAGATTATTTCAGGAATTTAGAATTATCAGGAATAAAATTAACGTAGCAAAATCTAAAGCCAAACTAAAATATTATTCAAACGTCTTGAATCCGTCATTACCTTCTAAAACTTTTTGGAGAAATTTGAAATCGATTAACTCCTTTAAGGATCCTGGTAATTTTAACAACTGTCCGTTTTCTGTTGATGACTTAAACAGTTATTTCAGCCCCCACTCTTCAGGGGTTGGTTTTGTGGATTATTCAACGCAGATTCCACTTTTTGAAGGCGACTTCAGCTTTAAGAACATTGACATAGTTGATCTGCACCAAGCTCTAGAATCGGTTAAATCAGATGCAACTGGGACTGATGGAATTCCGATTAAGTTCGTTAAAATGATATTTCCCTATATTGATTGCTATCTCCTGCATGGCTTTAATAGTTTAATTATGACTTCAACATTTCCTTTGATTTGGAAACATTCTAAAATAATACCTATTCCAAAAAAGGAAAAATGTACTAATTTATCAGACTTTCGCCCTATTAGTTTGCTGCCTGGGCTATCCAAGGTATTTGAAAGAGTCTTGCAAACACAAATAGTTGAATACCTAAATTCCAAAAGCCTTCTATCTGAATTCCAGTCAGCCTATAGATCTAACCACAGCACTACAACTGCTTTGCTCCAAATCAGCGATGATATTCGGAGGGCAGTTGATACCAGAGAGGTTTGTACCTTGGTGTTGCTAGATTTCAGCAAGGCTTTCGATCGGATTGATCATCAGCTTCTGATTTATAAACTCAAAGAACATTTCAAGTTTTCTTCCACTGCGAGTCAATTGGTTCATTCATATTTATCTAATCGCTCACAGATTGTCACCATGCACAATTCCATATCCGGTTCTAATAACACTTATTCTGGTGTTCCCCATGGTTCAATTTTAGGACCTTTTTTATTTATGATGTACATTAATGACCTGACGAAAGTGATTACACATTGTAAATATCATTTATTTGCTGACGATGTTCAAATTTATAGATTCTGTAATCCTATGGATATTGTGAACAGTATTAATAAAGTCAATTTGGATATAGGCCTAATTGTGGAATGGTCCGTGAAAAATCGTCTGGGTATTAATAGTGAGAAGACTCAATCTATTTTAATATTGTCCCACGTTCGATGCGTCGATGATCTACCGAAAATTTCTGTCAACGGAGCCAGCATAAATTTTTCTGATACTGTTAACAATCTTGGTTTAATTTTTGATCGAACTCTATGTTGGAACTCGCACATCGAAGGAGTTAATAGGAGGATAATATTTTTACTTAGAATGCCCTGGGCTACGACTAAATGCTTTTCTAATGAACTCAGACTTAGATTGGTCAAATCTTTTGTACTTCCTCATTTTCTTTATGGTGATGTAGTCTTTTTTGATCTGCAAATGAAATACTTCTCTGAGTTACAAATGCTCTTTAATAGTTGTGTAAGGTATGTTTTCAGACTTAGAAAATATGACCATATCTCTTGTTATTCCAACTTGCTATTCGGTTGCTCTCTTCATGAGTTTTATACTTTTCGAGTGTGCTTATTTATTTACAAGCTTTTAAGACACCAGCAACCGAAATATATTTTCGACAAGTTGGTAAAATCTTCTGATCGCATGCAAATGTTGAAGCCAGCCAGAAATAAATGTAAATTGATGAATTCGTCTTTCTTTGTTAGAGGGATAAGCATTTGGAACAATTTGGACATTAATATTAGAAGATCTAGTTCCCCGGCCATTTTTAGAAATAAATACTTTCAACATTTTAATTTTACTCTATAACAGTTTACTTGTAGTCACTTCTTTTCTTTACTATTTATCTTAATTCTTTAGTCAGCAGTGATGTAGAAGTCTTTTTCCTTATTTTATTTTTTTTTTTTTTCTTATTGGGTTCATGGTCATGTTAATTAGTGGTGATGGTAATAAGTTAAGTAATTGGGTGGCATTTTAGATTTTAGAATTTAAAAACACTTTTTTTTGTATTCCTAATGGAAAAAGTTTTTGTAACTTACTATACATTTATATATAAATCAATAAATAAATAAAAAAAATATAAAATATAATTATACTGAAACAATTGTTCTTGAAAGTTGTGCTTCAGAACAAGAGCGAATGTTATACAAACAATGGCAAATAGTAACTGATGAAAAAAATCAGCAAATCATTATTATTCTCAATTTACAATAACAAATTAACAAACTAAAACCAGAAATGATGCAATTAAAGCAGCATGAAACCCAAGCTAAGCCATCAATGAAGCAGAACCAGAATACCAAATTTAATTTAAACAATGGTACATGTCAAACCGAATCACCAATGATACAGAACCAAAGCACCAATTCTAATGTTAATAAAAAAATTGAATATCAATCCGATGAGGAAGACTTAGCTAAAGAAACAGAATGGCGTAGTCAAGGTCATCGTAGTTCGTACGTAGCGAAGGTTCAGTTATCTTTCACACGTATGAAAATAAACAAGAAAGGCCAATTAGAGTCATGGCAAGGAACTTACATCATACATGTAGTCCATAACGAATAAAAAATGAATTATCATCAAAACAATTTAAAATAATCAGCTTAATGAAGAAAATTAGCTGGAGAAATAAAAAGAAGCTAGACATGTTTGTACTAACCTAGCTGTGACGAAAATATAACTTAAATTTATAAGATTACTAGTTTATTGTGTTACAAAGTGGTAATTCAACCACTTAGAAAGTTTAAACTAATTCCACAATGCAAAAGATGTCAAGCATATGGATACACACAAAAATATTGTGGCAAACTTCCAAGGTGTATTAAATGTGCCGAACACCACCTAACTGGAGAATGCGACAATCCGCAAGTTCATCTAAAGTGTGTACACTGTGGACAAGGTCATCCTGCTAATTATCGAGGATGTATTGATGCAAAGGAAATTCAAAAAATTAAAATCCAAAGGATGAATGAAACTCAAATGCCTGGTCAGGTAAATCGATACGAGAGGCAGACAAAACAAGACAATAGGCAACCATTTGGCCGCCAACTAAGAACAGAACGTGTTACCTATGCCGAAGCAACGAGAGGCGTAGTCAATAAACCCCAGCAAAAATCGATAGATGTAAACATCAGCCAAACATTACAAGATATTTTCATGAAATTAACAAAATTTTGATTTTTTTATAACCAAAAATATTTCTAATAATTTTATGAAAGTCGAGGAAAGCCAAAATATGAGCTCAGATCATTCTCCAATAGTTATAACTCTAAGTGAGTATATCATCCAAAAAGGGAATAATCCAGTATTAACCAACAAATATACGGGCTGGGAAAGTTTCAAAGTACACCTTGAACAAAGAATACTTTTGAAAGTTCCTTTAAAAACTATGGATCAACTGGACACAGAAGTAGAAAAGTTCATTACGGATATTCAACAATCAGCATGGGAATGTATTCCGGAAAACAAATTAAGGCTAAAAGGAAATATCTATCCAATAGAAATTAGAAATATCCTTAAAGATAAACGCAAACCACGAAAAAAGTGGCACCTAACTAAAGCTTCACAAGACAAAAAAAGACTAAACAATCTTACTCAACAATTAACAAGAGAAATTCAGAAATTAAAAAATGAGTCAGTTAATTTCTACTTAAGTAAGTTGACGAATGATAGTAATACGAATTATTCACTCTGGAAAGCAACTAAAACTCTGTAAAGGCCAATAATGCCGATTCATCCTATCAGGAAAATGGATGGAATATGGGCAAGGAGAAACAAAGAAAAAGCTGAAGGATTTGCTAATCATCTTGAAAATATATTTCAACCTCATGAATCTCAATTACGAGAAACATTGGATGAAAATATAATACAAGTTCTCGAAGAACTCACACCTATATCACCTACTGAAGTAGCAAACAAAATTAAAAACAATTTAAACTTTCATGATTCACAAACCAGGAAAACCGCCACATCTAATATCATCATATAGGCCTATATCGTTGCTATCGTTAATGTCTAAACTCTTTGAAAAGTTACTATTAAAAAGACTCACATTAATAATTGAAAAAATAACCTGACTCCACATCTCCAATTTGGTTTTCGCAGTGAGCACTCAACTATTGATCAAGTGCATAGAATAAATAATATTATTGAGAAGATATTAGAAGAGAAAAAAGTTTGTTCCGCAGTATTTCTTGATGTAGCGCAGGCTCTTGACAAGATTTAGTACGAAGGTTTAATCTACAAACTCAAATTGATCCTACCTACACAGTATACAGCATAATACTGGAATCAACGGAAAGATATTTCAGGCTTAAGCAAGAAGATGAATATTCTCTCTCAGCTTAAGGAAATAAGAGCAGGAGTTCCACAAGGAAGTGTACTTGTGCCACTTCTGTATTTACTATACACCCGAGATGTTCCAACCCCACAAAACAACACGATAGCCACTTTCACCGATGACATGGCTATCATGGCAGTAGGTGACAATAATTCAGATACAACAGTGAAATTACAAACCGCCATAGAGCAAGTATTCAACTGGACAAAAAAATGGCGCACACTATCAAATGAGGCTAAATCTGTACATGTCGACTTTACGATCAAGACATTAGTACACAAACCAGTAAATCTAAATAATCAAGAAATACCACATGCAAACACTGCCAAATATCTTGATAAAACATTAGACGCGAAGCTTCGTAGATGAGTTGGGATTAAAATACAATAAAATGTATTGATTACTGGGAAGAAACTCTCTTCTATAAATCCCTAATAAGCTTCTGCTTTATAAGCAAATATTGAAGCCTGCGTTATTTAATGAATTTAATTTAATTTAATTTAATTTAATTTAATAACAGACACACCAACACACACACACACACACACACACACACACACACATAAAATCGAATTACGCTCAACATTTAATAGCAGAAAATCACTCATTCACGAATATTAACCATAATCTCCAAATTATACACAGAATGGTTAAAGGCAATAAAATGGATATACATATGCACATGAAGAATTTGAAATTTAGAAAAACCGCCATAATTGCTTATTAGTCTTAGACTATATTGTATAATTAAAAAGGAAATAATAAAGAAAATCATTTAATAAAAAAAAAAATCAGAATGGCCCGAGTTATTAATATTCGAAAAATGAAAAATTGTCATGAAACCGGAAGTGTAGATCCGAAATTTTATTGTTTTTACGAAATTTGTCAATCCGGCGTAAAGATCATACCAAAGTGGCCACATATTTTTGTAATAAGTCGAGGATCTTTTCTAACCAAATAACAAAACAATTTCTAAAAGTTTAGACCTAGGACAGGGACCTAGGACAGGGATGTTTGGTCCCCCATCTCTAGTCATACGAAATTTGATTTTCAAAATTTTGTCAATTCGGCCCAAAGATCGTACCCAAGTGGCCAAATATTTTTTTTGAATTGCTAAGGGACTACAAAATATAACAACTTTTAAAAATCTAGACGATAAGTGACTTAGGATAAATGTGTTTCATCCCTATATGTAAGTTCATACGAAATTTGATAATAAAAAATTTGTTAATTTGGCCCAAAGAGCGTACCTAAGTATCCTCATATTTTTATGCATAGTCAAGGATCCTCTCTAACCAAAAATTATAACAACATCGAAAAATCTGGACGATAAGTGTCGCAAGTCCCTACATGTATGTCCACACGATATTTGATTTTAAAATAGGGTCAACCTGCCCCAAAGATCATACAAAAGGGCCCACATATTTTACTAAGTAGTTAAGGAATGCCTCTAACGAAAAAATATAACAACTTTCAAACCTCTAGTCCTCTTTGTTAAGATCTTTGGGCCAGATTGAAAAATTTTAATAAATCAAATTTCTAATGAACTTTGATTTTGTTAAATTGTTTCTTTGGACTATTTAAATTAAAACTTTTTTTAAATTTTACGAAGAGGAAAAATTGTTAAGAGTCTTGTAATTCAGTTTCGATCTGCGAGCATTGTGAAAAATAACTCATCATTCAGGCTCATCTTCGCAAAACATTTATTAATATGGAATATACCAGAATATGTATTTTAATGTTAGAATATAGAACCCATATGTATGCGTTAAATAAACAGTTTTTAAGGGGAAATAGTACTACAAGTACATGGTTGATTCTATAAGAATAAATCAGAGTATTAAGTTTAGCAGCTCAGTCGCTATAGCCTGATAAAATGACTGAAAGATGATTTATTTTTCACAATGCTGGCATATCGAAACTGAATTGCAAAACTCTTAACAATTTCTCCTCGTCGTATTTATCAATCTGGAATATACCAGAATACATTAATGTTTGAATTTATTTAGATGTTTTCTGTAAATTTGAATTACATACGTAAAATAATTTTGTTAAGTACAAATTCATAATAACGGGAGATTTAATATTCTTACTAATACATTCTCAGGAAAATTAATTTTTAGGACAAATGTTTAAATTAAGGACAAACTTTACACCCGTGATAAAACTTCTATTCAAAAGTAGTACCTTTAACGGAAAAGGAAACTCTTATCAGTACATACTTACCTTTTTTCATTCGACAATGTGTACACGTGAAAAATTGTTAAAAGCAAACTGAGTTTATCAGTTTTTCGTTTTTTTATGTTTGCTTTTTGTAAGTTTTTACGTTTACACATATATTATACTAGGTTTTAGAGAATCAGGGTGCAGGAGTGGAAACACTTGCTTTTACTCGTAGTTACAAGGGCGTTTCTTCACGAACTACTAATGATAAGTCTTAGAAGGTAGTCGAAAAATGCAATTATGAGATTTATGTACATATATTCTAATAATTTCTTTATAGCCTCCCGTTTTTCTTTCGTCTAAATTATCATTATTATTAATATTTTCTTTCTTTCTTTCTTTAATTTTTTTTTAATTTAAAGAAAACAGAAAATCCGCTTTATTATGATTTTTTTGTTTCTTGTTCATCGTTAAGATTTGAAATCCTCTTTGCTTTAAAGCATAACCAAAGTAAAGAAAGAAAACAGAATCATATAGTTTTGGTAGACATTCGGGCATCAGGTAACGAAAGATAAAAGAAAACAAAAGTCTTGTACGTAAAACGTATAAAAAAGAGCCAAAGACAAAGAGGAACGTTAATAGTTTTGTCTTTGATTTGTGTGTACAATTAGAATGGAATACAGTGTGAATGGATAATGAGGAGATATACATATATATTTGTAGGGGCGTTTTCATTACTAAGAATTTTTGTAAACATAAATTGCCGTGTATACGCGTGACCTATAAACTAAATTCACGATTTAGTTTCAATCTATCGATTTAGTGTTGTATGTACTCAGCAAACAATCGATCGCTTTCTGTGTGTTTATATTTATTTATGTTTCTGAATCATTAATCTTCCTGTATAAAAATAAAATTTAAAACTACATAATAATAATTTTGTTTCTAATTTCACAGCTAAATTAACTATTTTCATGGTTAACACCCAAAATTAACACAACAACATTCTTGCATAAGGTTTGACCTTATCGTGTGATCCATAAGCACATATATAACATACATATAGCATATATATACAGACAGACGAGAGCGCATAACATAACATAACACTAAAATTTTGCTGTTCGCTTAATCGAATGTAGGTGGGCCAACAACAAAATTCTACGCTCATAAACATTTTATGTGTTTAAATCGAAATGGTATAAAACCGTGAAGGCCAGAAGGTATTTTTTTGATATTTTATACGAGGTAATTTCAAATACCGCATACATTTTTTATTTTTATTTTTATTTCATTTTGTCGTCTAACACAATTCAAATGTCTACATTTTATTTTTGTGGATTGAAATGTTTCAAAAATGTGTCAAATCATAAAAAGATTTTGCAATTTTAGTTCTTCGTTCTAGTATCGCAATTAGTAAACATGTTTCAAATTATTCCACGCCTATATACTTTGACATTACTACCTATACAATTTCACCTCATCCCAAACAACGACGCGTATAGAATCTCAAAATAAATTTCATCTTATCTAATTTAAATTTCAATATCTGTTCGGTGTCACAGGTCAGAATATATTTATTTCTTTTCATTTCAAATATTTAAAAAAAAAATTTAAATTATAAACAAAAAAAATATAACCAAGCATAGAATAAATAAATAAATTAAACATAAGAATTTAAATTGAGAATTAAGACGCTACTTTATCGGTATTTTTTTTGTTCTACGTCTTGTATTTTTTTTTTCTTGATTCATAATCAGATTCCAGCTTCTTAAAACCTTTTTGACTTAAATAAATCGAACAACAAAAAATTTATTTTAGCAAGAACATAACTCAATTTTTTTGCTTTTTATATACGTATAGAATTTATGGAGGATCACGTTTGGTAATTTGTTATGAGCCATAAACCAAGCATAATTTGATTTTTTGTCGCTGATTTTATTTTTTTGTTAGTTTGACGAAATAATTTTTCTGCATTCAATAACTAGCAATTTATTGTAATGAACTTAGGGCTAAATTTTTAAATTATCAATAATCCACTTTTAATTGTGTCACTCATTTGATCTTTATTTTAATCGCACGCCAAATAATATCGCGAAAATTATGCTAAAAATATTCAAATTAAAAACTCGTTAAATTTTAACGCCTCCACTTTTATTAAACTTATCGTCATGGTTTTAAATAAATTATTGTTTTTTAGTTCAAACTAGTTTATATAAACATAGTGTACGGTTGATTGACTTTCCAAATATTTATTTGTGCTGGTGAATATTTGTGGACCGCTTTTCCCATTTTCCAATTCATCGTTTACCGCAATCAACATTTTTATCATGTTTGTATTTAATTCCGTGTGGTTAGATATTGTACAAAAAAAAAATTTATTTAATTTTAAGATCAAAATCTATGAATGAGATCATTTATTAAGACAACCAACCGCAATTTACTTTATTAAAATGTGATGGAGCAGAATACTAATATGTTTACATAATATCACTAACGTTTAAACCCCTTTTCATCTTGTTGCTGCATTGTTTTCGATTTAAAATAATAGAAAAAATGTACCGAAATCAAAACAAAACTATTTTAACAATGGATTTATCATCTATTTATAATATGTACATGATATTATATTGTAAAGTTGTAAACTAAAGTTGGACCCTTTTTAAATTTTTTTTTTATTGAAATAATATCATAATCATAAATATCATAACTAATTTTATTTGACATTCATTGTTAGAAATCAAAAGTGTAGATTATTTTAGATCCCATAAATAAATACATCATAAGTCCAAATAAAAGAACTGTTTCACTGATGATGACGATGATGATGATTGAGATATGATATGATAATTAGACGAATATCAAACAGTAACTGATCTTATGGGTCTCGCATACGCTTAATGCAACCCTCTTTAACTATAAATATAGCTTCTTTACACAAACCGTCGTATGTGCTGTTGATCATCATAAAACACAACAAATAAACTAATTTCGTTTCTAGAATGATTAATTAGAAAATTTGGCGCTGAAAAATTACTACAAAACATAAAAAAATTGTATTAACGTAGGTTGTGCGAGTTTTATTGTATATTGTCTAACATCCAACGATTAAATTTAAGGTAAAAAAAAATCCATCACCATCAACAAGTAAATAAATCATCGCAATAGCAGAAAAAAAAATGAAGTTTAACAATTTTTTGGTGAAAGATGATGAAGTAAGAAATCCTATTTAATTTTTTTTTTATTTTTATTTTTTTGGTCCAGATCTGTGGAAGAGGTAAAAAGAGTCGGCAAATCTTTATTTGATAATGAATTATTTTATTTCATCGAAAATCAGCTTTTACCTCTTCATCTTAATGTTTTTATTGTTATTATAAAACATTAATAATCTCTGGGATTAGGACACAACACAAAAACAAACCAAAATTGATAATATCGTCCTTCTGCTCATTGTCGTATGGTATACATACATATGTATACATATGTATATTGTAATGTTCTATGTTAATTTAGATTATTTATATCTCTTTGATGTTATTCGTTTTCTTAAAGACTTATGCTCGACAAATCCGCATAAACGTATGTATGGATGGATTCTTATTTTTTATTTTTAAGCATCGGCAGGTGAACAAATTCGTTGTTGTTGTATTCAAATTACGATTTTTTTTTTGGTTTTCTAAATATCCGAAATTTCCAAGAATTTGCATTAAGCCATTATAAGTGTCGAATTTATTTGTATCGGTTTTGTATTTTAAATCTTTTGCGAGATTTAATTTATATATGTATGAAGCTCTCAAGTTACCGGTGAAAATGTTTAACGCGAGATCATAAATTTATCAATAATTTTAATTTGTTTTTTTTATGGTGTTGAATGGTATTTTGTGATATTCGCGTTTACAGGCAGTTAAAATATCATACATATAATATTTTAAAATTTTAGGTGGGAATATATTTTAATATTCAATATGTACATAATATATACATAGCTTGAGTTTTGAAAATGTTTCAAATATTTGAAAAAACCAAAGATTTACATTGCAAATAATTCCTTAGTCGGTCTATAGTTTATAGTTTTAGACAACATGTTAAGAAATTTGTTTTTAAATGGTTTTAAAATTATCATGGGAGTAAAAACTAGAACCAGATCTCCTATAAATATTTTAAACCTGCCACAATTTTCCAACAATAAACTTTGTTGTTGGCGTTTCAGTTATAATTACAATCCGGCACTTTCTCTCATTCTGTAGTTCCAATTGTTGCCAATGCTAATTGATTTGGGCTGAACGCTTGTGTACACATCAGCCTTAATATACCGGAGATTTGTTAAAATAATGTATTTTCTAAGGTCTTCCACACTCATTTTCAAGAGAAATATATAAATCGTAAGTTTCAACATTCGATCCGCTATGAATTTATTTAAAGATAAATTTAGAAATATCTACTTCAAAATTTCGACTTTTTGAATTTTCGATAAAAAACAATTTTTAAATATAATAATCGGTCAAATAATACAATTAACAGCCCAACTTTGTCCGCTCCGCCCCTGTCCGGTCTTCCCGCTCATCAAACACCGTCAGCACCTGCAACACCTGCTCACTATATGCTCGCCAATCATCAGGCAATTGTACATATTTTCGTAAAAAAAGGTGAACTCCGTATTTTAATCTGAAAATACTTTTCTTGAGTTTGTATAGTAAAAAAAAAAAATTGGGTCTATCCGAATCTCTGACGATACTTTTCCCAGAAAACATCCGTTAAAGATCACCAAACCAACCAATTATATTTCACAAATATTTTTTCAATATTTTGGGCAGGCACAATATGTCACGGTTTTCTTAAATTTCACGACAATATAAATATACTCTCATACCGCTAAATCACAGACTCACAAATAATGCTAGATTATTCAGAACTGACATGTGTTGAGCAGCAATCAAAGTCGCATTCGCCATTTTTCATCTTCAACCTTTAACAATTAGATCCAGTTATACATCTCTAGTATACCGTTGAAAGCCATTAAGAATTTAATTTACTCCATTCAGAGAGCATTTAAAATGTTCAAAAATTTATTTTCTGAAAATTTGGGTCGTTTGTTCACCATCACAATATTATGTGAGGAACGTGAGGATTTGCTGTTATAATTCTTTACTCAGTTTGAGTCTGGACGGGGCATCGCTGTGGACCGTTCGAAAATACAAAATAATAAAACACAAACAATACAAAATCAGAATTAACGTTAATTATCATTTGTTACCGAATCCAAGCCTCCATAGTAATCTGCTATTAAGAGTTATATACGACTTTGAATACCAAGAGAATTTATTACTCAGAAATAATACCTTTAAAGGCGATTTTATTAAAGCAATTCACAAATAATGTATCGATCAACATATCGTTGAAATTTTAATCATTAAAATGCCATAAAATGTCAATAAAACGTCACAGAAATGTCAATGCCACAGAAACGGAAATATCTGGCTATATTTAAAAGCTCACTAGATATAATTATTTTTAATTGTTGATAATATTATTTGCCACCAGCAAAGTATTTTAGGTAAATTTAGAAATTTAAATTCCATATTACACGGTAATCTATTCATATTATCTTGAAGACACCTAGGGAACAATTGCTGGAATTTGCAAGGTGTATTAACTGTAGAGAAATATTTCTTCGGAAAGTTCAACATTACCTCGGTAAACAGATAAACAAATTTATATTACTCCTTTTTGTCAAAATGACCCCCACGCAATGCTTCAATCGACTTCAAATTTTGTGAACAAGTAGATGATAAATTGTCAAATTTATCATCAACATAACAAAAAAATCGTCGGTCTTGTTTTTGAGAAAATCTGTTTGGCAGTTTTCTCTTCCACTGCAACCTCCTCTATTATATACTCGAATGGATCTAAAGTTATCACAAACTGCTTATTACTGAAATCTATCTTTGTGAAAATTTCGACCAAAACTATTAATATTTGTGAGAATGGGAGGCGAAACAAAAATAATAAAAATGTGCGACTGGAAGGACGGACGGACGGACGGACGGACGGACGGACGGAAGGACGGACACGACATTTTTCTGATCGGTGTTTCGGGGTCCTGGTAACCTAATTTGTCGAGAAATGTGAAAATCTGGAACAAAATTTTTTTCGCGATTACAATTGTAACAACCGCTTGTGGTTGTTATGTTCTATTTAATCTAAATCTGTAATTACGGTTGGAAATCCCAACAAGGTTGCATGTTTATCCACTGCGCTGCATAAAATCTCTTCCACTACACGTCATTCTTTCTTTGGCTTAATTTGTAATAGAAAATATATTTTTTTTTGGTAGAGTGTACCATTTAGCATTTTATACTTCTCCGTATTTTGGTCGGTTACTCGATTCGTTTTATCATTTTTTGTTTGATGGTATGTAATGACGTGTAGTGGTTGGTGTGTTGCTTCATCTGTTTTGTTTTGGTTAGCGCGTGGATTTTCCATGTAAATGGAATGTTCCAGTGATTAAATTAAATAGTGTTGGTGTGTGCGAATCGATTTTGGGTGATGTCGTATGTGTACGTCATCCGAAATCTATCGGAGTCGAGTTTTGAATTTGATCAAGTTTGGACGTAGTGCGATGGCAAGTGAATGATTAGAGTCACTGTCTATCGAAAATATATATAATATTCTAAGTTTTGTAATTGAAAGTTTAGTTTAATTTGGGAAAAAAAAAAACACCAATGTACATGCATTTATATTAATTATGAATAATTTAATATCGATAAGTATTGTAATTAAAAGTTTTTAAGTGAAAAAAAAAAAACAATATAGCTATATATCTATATGTACAGTAATTGTGAATAATTTTAAGTGGTGCCGTGTGGCGAATTTAATATGGAACATTGTACATAATGATTTGATTAGTTAAATAAAATGGACAAAACAGAAAATTGATTTAAGATTGAAAATTGTACCTCATGATGGGAGTAGTTAAAAAAATTGAAAAAAATAAAAAAAAAATTTAATTTATATGTTATCTGTATTAACATTAATCAGTTTATGTATGAGTTCGGACCGTTAAAATTGTGAAATCAATAAAAATTATTACTAAAAATGGTGCAAGATTCAGAATTTTATTTTTCCTTCTGAAATTGAAAGGAGTGGTTTCAACATTTTTTTTTTTTTTTTTTTGTTGTTGTTGTTACTTGTCCAACATGGAAATAAATAACTACTGTATATTATGGTGAAGTGTGATGGCCGTTCTGCTTAATTGAAAGAGTGAATGAGGTGATTGATTTTACTACTATCCAAGCTATTTTAGTAGACTCAACAAGGAATTACTGTTAAATTCTAAATTCCTGAGCACGCTGTTTATTATCATAAATAGTGAAAATATCAATTAAAAGTCGTAACATTGGTCGAATTTTGGGTTTGTGGCAGCAACTCCGCCGAACGGAGTGGGGTTCGCGCAAGAGGGGGCAGCTGCGTCGGCGCTGTTGGTTTTTTTTTGTGTGGTCGGACAGGCCAAATTGTTCAGGTAAGGTGTACCCGGTAAAAATATACAAGAAACCGGTGGCACCGCGTGATTTTTTTTATTTTATAATTTTAGTTTTAATTGTGAGCCAAACTTGGTTTCCGTCGGGGTTTCATTATTATATTTTTTTTAAAATTATATATATATATATACGGCGTACCGTATGACGCACCCCACAAATCGATTCGCACCACGTTTGTTTCTGGTTTTATTTTCGTTAATGGTTCATTTTCCTTTCAAATTTTCTTTCCATTTCATTTTTTCATTTCTTTTGTCCAATTCAGTTTTCTGCGTAATTACGGATTTTTTTTTATGATTTCTGGTTCCATTAAGTGATGTGTCGTTAAGTTTCTGTGTGATCGCGTGAGGATGGGCGGCCTTATGCTGACCTAGGCCTTGTACAAGGTCGCCGGAGTGGCACCGGCGACCTTGTCGAACGCAACCACAATTTATGATTATCTACCACTGTGGTCGTGGCACGGTAGGATAATTTTCTAGTCCCCTTCGTTTTATCTCTATGCGGTTTTCAAGCATAGTAATATGTCTGGTAACCCCCACGCCTAGCGGCGAGCTTCAGCCAGTGCAATACCGCAACCAGACCTCTTTTGCTGTGTTCTGATAACAAAATCCCTTTTGGGGGATTTTGTTACAGTGGCGCCCAAATTCGGCTAATTTTTTTGATTTTCGTCTTTTCAGATTTCACAATTTTTTTCAGCTTACTTGTTGTGAGTACCACGTGCAAAGTCCAACGCTTGCGTTGTTTGAGCTTGCACGGGTGCTCACATCAACGTTTTCTGCCCGGTCAACATTCAAATCTGCATTGCAACCAGCGTAAGCTGTTTGATTGCATGCAGATGAGAGTATTGATCCCTATTCTCGGCTCGTCTGATGAATGGGCTTACCATTTCTGCCATGTGGCATTGATTGTGGTTAAGCTCATTCTTCTTTCGTTCTGAGTTTAGTCTGTTTAAATTTTTTAGAGTCTTCGTACCTGTTAATTAACGTAATTTTCTATTTCAGTCCGACTACCTTCATGGGGAGGGATCACAGCACGTTCTAACCTTTGGTTATTTGATCTTGCTGGATTGCTCGTCATGTTGGTTCCATGTGTCATGGGTGTTGGGATCGCGAACTTGTTGTTTCCACCAATGTGGTGTTGATTGGACAGTTCGTGATCGCAGTACTCATTGGCACATCTTTAGTCAACTTCTACTTTCAGGTAAAATTTTATTTTTCAATTTTTTTTGTTCAATCCTAATTAAACTACTGGGACCACAGTGGTAATTTTTATTTTTATTATTATTATAGCGTTCACGCCTGGCTCAGCATGGGGCCGTGCTCACTTCTCATGTGATCACACTTCTTTGATTATATTCTTCATTTTTTTCATTTTTTGTTTTGGGTATTTTATTTCTTTGGGAACATTTATTTCTTATTGTTTGTTTTTCAGCTTTGGTTAGTGGAGCCGCTAACATCTGGTTAATAATTTTAGTTATTTCAGTTACTTATGGTAGTGGATTTCTTATTCCATTTCGTTACTTTGATTTTTGTTTACAGTTATAAGTTAAAAGTTTATACTAATTTTGATTATTTTTTTGTTTATTTACATTAAAGTTTTTCGGTTTTGGAAATCCTTAAATTACTATTTAATTTAATTAATATTTTTTTTATTATTCGATAATTTTTTTTTTCGGGAATCTTTTTATTGATATTTAACGTAAATTTTTTTTTTTCTTTCGGTAATTTTTTTTGTGTATATACATATATATATATATATATATATATATAAATATAATTCATTTTCTTTATTTTATTTTTTTTTGTCTCTCACATTCAGTTCAATAGTAAACTCAGTAAACATAAATTCTTTTTGTCCTTTAAATTATATTGAGGTATTAAGCAACACTTTAGATTCCAACACATTACCTTGGGATAGACTGGCGAGTACGGATGAGAAAAAGGTTTTGAGTTGAGCGCTAGTTCAGTATTGACGCGAGTGGTCCAGTGGATAGTAATTTGTGCTCGCAGCTCCTCAAACAGCCCGGCTTGTGGATATCTACTTGGTCATAGTGAGTCTAATTTGAGATTGGTGCTTCAATATATGTTTTCAATAAATTTCTTTAAATAATTAATTAATAATTTAAAAATTTTTTTTTCTGCTTTAAATTAACCCATTTGATCCCACTGTACCTGTATGGGTACAGAAAAATCACTAACTTTACGACGCCACTACCGCGGTATTTAATGTCAAATTTCAATTTGTATTTTACCGTTATATATGGTTTTTAGTTCATTTATCATATTTAAAAAAAAAATCCAGTTCGAGAAAGGATTTTGAGTGTTAAAAAATATTTAAAGTACAAATAGTTTACACAATTTATTATTGGTGTGGGAACAAATGGGTTAAGTAATTCTATCTTGTTTTTTCATATATATATATATATATATATATTCAAATATTTTTATAGTTAATTTTTTTTTTGATGGGTAAAATTTATTTTTTTTCAGTAATTGCTTCAATTAAATAATTTGTTTGATTTTTTTTGTGGAATTGCCAGTATCGCTGGTCTTCATTTGGTATTCAGTTGTAGCTTTAAATTTTACTAACTTTTGGTTTAGGTAACTTTAATTATAACTATAATTTATTCAGTTTTCTATAAAGTAAATATAAGTTAGAAATTTTTTAAAATAATATTGTTAATTTACATTTGTCGAAAATTAACTCTCATTACGTTTAAAATCACGTTTAAATTCAATTTTGGTTAATTTTTTTTTGTAGCTTTAAATTTTTTTTTTTTTTCTTCTCTGTTTCACTCAATCTTTTCATAATGGACGAATTAATTAAGGCATTTAATGTGGATCCTAATTCAATTGATCAGGCGGAAATGATGAGAGTATTGACGGCTCAAGTTCAACTGCTGACCAACGAAGTGAGAATACAGCTGGATGCGGAACAAGCAGCCGGTGTGCATAGTCAGTTAAATCCAACGTTAAAAATTCCTGTTCCGGAGGTGTCTTTTGGGCCACCTCCTCACCCTGATTTTGCTGGTCCTGCAAGAGATCCACTTGTTTCCACGGCGATAAACCCGCAGGACAATAATTTGCCTGAATTAACTCATTCTTTCATGGAACCTGTCTCTAAAGAGCGTTCATCTCCGGAGCAGGCTACCCAACGTTCCAATTTTCAGTCAGCACCAGATGCTAGAGATCTTCATAATAGTACTTTGAATCCCGTGCCTTCAGCAATTCATAATCCACCTGTTCAGTTCAACTCCGATTTCAATAGACGTTCCTTATCTCGATGTGGGATTTCCTACACAGGTTCACCTTCTGGCATAACTGTGGACATGTTCCTTTTCCAGCTGGACTCTGTAGTGAAATCCAACAATCTCTCACCTTCTTCTGTACTTCTGGATCTGCATCTTGTCCTGAAAGATGTGGCACTGCAGTGGTACTGGACCTACCGCAGGTATAATCCTTCAGCACCTTGGGATAGCCTCCGATTAGCCTTCCAAGAAAGATTTAAAGATAGGCGTACTCCCTACGAAATTCGTCGTATGGTTGAGTCTCGCAAACAGTTACCTAACGAATCATTCTTGGAGTTTTATCATCACATGTGGAATTTGGCCCTGCAGTGTCACACCCCTTACAGCGACGATGAATTCATACAACTACTGATGAACAATATGAAGCCTGTCCTTCAGTATCAACTTACTGATCGACACTTCTCACATATCAATGAGCTCATCAAAAGTTGTACTTCATGGGAAGATTCGCTAAAACGTTTTCGTTCTCCACCTGATTACTCGATGCACCCTCGTCGTAGTATCAATGAACTCGGTGTTGAGAGTATGTATGATTCAGAACCAGTCGTTCCAACTTCTAATCCGTCAGTTTTATCCGCAGATACGTCAGGAACCGCATATCGCGTGCCATCTGGTGTTTTTGTTCCGACGTCCGAATCTGTGCAACATATTTCTGCGATTAGCCCAAGTCACTCTTACCGTGTCCCAATGGGAACATCGGCTACAACTTCTACGTCATTTAAATTCCCTTCTACTTCAACTACACCTAATGTAAACAATACCTCCAGATCTGGCCGCAATTACATTTGCTATAATTGTTCTGATATAGGGCATGGTTTTCGAGACTGTCCTCGTCCTCACTTGGGTGCCTTTTGCTATCGTTGTGGTCTCAAAGGCACCATTTCAACAAATTGTGTTCGTTGTGCGGGAAACCAGATCAGTGGTTCATGGAGATCGGGGAGCCAGGAACCACAGACCATCTCAACCCCAACAATAATTACCAAAGTAGATACAGTCAGCAATACCGACCCAGAGTTTCGGAAGAGACTGATGCCAGGTGGGAAGAATCAGTCGAACCAGTGAAAGTTCGCGTTGAGTCCTTTGACTCCGCAATCTCTTCTGGATCTGGTTCAGCTGGTTCCGACTTAATGGTATCGGACTCTTGCTTGCCTGTTTCTCCACCTGAATGTCGAGTAAATTCCTTTTCCAAATTGGAACACTCCATTCCTTCAACTTCTTCATTTCACAATAGTTCTAATTTTTCTGATTCCGTTCCATCTATCCCCAACACTTTTGGGAAGCTCAACTCAACTCAGTTACTTCGCTCAAAAAAATACTGGGAGCAACGTCGGATTTTGCGATCCTTTGTTGTTTCTTCAGTACTCGGTTCTGAGACAAGCGATAAACGGCCCTATGCCGATATTCTTGTCAATGATGTTCCATACCGAGGTCTATTAGATAGTGGAGCGAGTGTAAGTGTGTTGGGTTGTGGTTCTGAAAAGTTGTTGGCGGACAATAATCTTCATATTCATAATTTTCCTACTTCTATTCAGACTGCGAGTGGTCAATCTCAGAACGTCATTGGTTACATAAATGTTCAGGTTAGCTTTAACTCCCAATCTCATTACATGCGATTCTTTTTAGTACCTTCTCTAAAGCAATCTCTTTATTTAGGGATTGACTTTTGGAATAAATTCGGCATTACTTTGCAATTACCTGCGTTGAGTGAATTATCGGACTCCGCAGAAATATCTTGTTCTCCTAAATTCCATTCTCTCTCTCCAGATGATAACTTAAAGCTCTCTACAATAGTTAAAAAATTTCCGTCAAGTGCTAAAATGGGTCTTGGACGAACTACATTAATCTCTCATGAGATTGATGTTGGTGAATCCAAGCCTGTTAAGCAACGTTTTTACTCTGTTTCTCCTGCTAAGCAAAAACTAATGTACGATGAGCTAGATAGGATGTTATCACTGGATGTGATTGAAGAAAGCCACAGTTCATGGTGTTCTCCTGTCACCATGGTGCATAAGGCTAATGGCCAAGTACGCTTGTGTTTGGATGCCCGTGAGGTGAACAAGGTGACGGTCAGGGATGCGTATCCGCTTCCACTTATCAACGGATTGTTGGGTCGTTTGGATCAAACTCGCTATATATCAACTATTGATCTAAAAGATGCCTTTTGGCAGATCCCTCTCGACCCGCAATCCCGAGATAAGACGGCGTTTACTGTCCCTGGTCGTCCCTTGTACCACTTCAAGGTCATGCCCTTTGGGTTGTGCAACGCTCCCCAAACACTGTGTCGCCTTATGCATCGGGTGATTCCTTATCAACTGCACGACAAAGTATTCGTCTACCTTGATGATTTATTGGTTACTTCGTCCACGTTTGATGAACACTTGGAACTTTTGGAAGTTGTGGCTTCGTTGCTAGTAAAGGCTGGTTTGACCATAAATTTGGAAAAGAGTCAGTTTGTTTTGAAGGAGGTTAAATACCTGGGTTATTTAGTGGGTGATGGTTGCCTTCGCACCAACCCAGAAAAATGTAAAGCAATTAGGGAATTTCCACGACCAAAAACGACTAAACAGATACGTAGTTTCTTGGGTTTATGTGGGTGGTATAGGCGTTTTATTAAAAATTTCGCGTCTTTAGCTGCTCCACTAACCGATCTGACAGGGAAAAAATCTAAGTCTAAATGGAATCTTCACGCTGAGGAATCCTTCCAATCTCTTAAAGTATCTTTATCGTCTGCTCCTGTTTTAGCTAATCCTGACTATGGGCGCCCTTTCTTCATCCAATGCGACGCAAGTGCTGTTGGCGTGGGTAGTGTACTTTTTCAGCTTGATCCTGATGGCGCTGAACACCCCATTGAATTCTTTTCGCACAAACTTAATGCCGCTCAGAGGAATTATTCTGTAACTGAGTTGGAGTGCTACGCAGCAGTACTTAGCGTCCAAAAATTTCGGCCCTATATCGAGGGATACCCGTTCACGATTTATACTGATCACGCTAGTCTCCGCTGGTTGATGTCCCAAAAAGATCTATCTGGTAGACTCGCCCGCTGGAGTTTAAAGCTGCAAGCGTACAAATTTGATATCGGATATCGTAAAGGAACGGTGAATGTTGTACCTGATGCCCTTTCTAGAGCTTTTTATAGTGAGCCCACAGACGATGTAAGTAACGATCAACCTTTTCCTCCTGTTGAAACTACTTTGAATGATGATTCCTCCTTACTTTGTGATTCTCCTGTTATACAAGAAAATGTGTCTAGTTTAAATTCTTCAAGTGACAATTCGGTTCTACATATTGATCTTAACTCTTCAGCTTTTCAGGACGATGAATATGTACAACAGATCAATCGAGTACAACTATTAAAAGATTGCGATCACAACTTCAAAATTCGTGATAATAAACTCTTGATCTTACCTTCCTACGCTTCTCGTTATACGTCCACTGATTTGTCTGAATGGAAGTTAGTAGTTCCGTTGTCCTTGACTGCAAACTTAATTGAACTGGCTCATTCTTCTCCTACTTCTGCTCATATGGGTATTAAAAAAACTGTAGAACGACTTCAACGGCAATTTTTCTGGTTTGGTATGACTAAACAAATCAAACTTTTCATCTCTAATTGTTTACAATGCAAGATGAATAAGCCTGTAAATTTTAGCACTCAACCTTTGATGGGTTCTCAAACTGAGTCTACCAGACCTTTTGAAAAATTGTTCGTTGATTTCCTTGGACCTTATCCTCGCTCCAAACGAGGTAATACCTGTATCGCTATAGTGTTGGATCATTATTCAAAGTTTGTTCTAGTCAAGCCTTTGCGAGAAGCTTCCGCCTCTTCTCTGTGTAGCTTTTTGGAAAATGAGGTGTTTTTACTTTTCTCTGTGCCTGCAGTGATTACTTCTGATAATGGCAAACAATTCATATCTAACTTATTTAAAGATCTCTTAAAAAAATATAATGTTGATCATATACGTACTCCTATTTACTCTCCTCAAAGCAACGCTTCTGAGAGAGTTAATCGGACGTTACTGTCTAGTATTCGTTCTTATCTTGATGATCATGCACATAATGAATGGGATTGCCATCTCTCTGAAATCACTGCAGCATTGCGAAATGTTAAACACGACGTCACGAATTTTTCTCCTCACTATTTGGTCTTCGGTCAACACATGTCATTAAACGGTTCAGATTATGCTTTACGTAAACTTTTATCTCCTCAGGATGATAACGAAATACATGTGTTGTCCAAATCTAATAGATTGAATCTTATTCGTGATCAAATAACTCATTACCTGAAAGTTGCACATGAGAAATCAGCGGTTCGATATAATTTGCGTAGTAAAACTAGGAATTTCCTGCCTGATCAACCTGTGTTTGTCCGATCCTTCGCACAAAGTAGTGCTCCTGATAGATTTTCTGCAAAGTTAGCTGCTAAGTTTATTCCTGCTTTTATCACTGATAAAATCGGAACAGTCTCTTATAATATCAGAAATCTTGATGGAAAACCTTTGGGAGTTTATCATGCCAAGGATATACGATTGTGACAAATTATTAGTGAAATTTTTTTTCTCCTTCCCTCTTACTTTCATGCCTGGCTTTGAGATCTTTTCTCGGGTGTGAGTCGTCCCCACGCTGTAACAACCGCTTGTGGTTGTTATGTTCTATTTAATCTAAATCTGTAATTACGGTTGGAAATCCCAACAAGGTTGCATGTTTATCCACTGCGCTGCATAAAATCTCTTCCACTACACGTCATTCTTTCTTTGGCTTAATTTGTAATAGAAAATATATTTTTTTTTGGTAGAGTGTACCATTTAGCATTTTATACTTCTCCGTATTTTGGTCGGTTACTCGATTCGTTTTATCATTTTTTGTTTGATGGTATGTAATGACGTGTAGTGGTTGGTGTGTTGCTTCATCTGTTTTGTTTTGGTTAGCGCGTGGATTTTCCATGTAAATGGAATGTTCCAGTGATTAAATTAAATAGTGTTGGTGTGTGCGAATCGATTTTGGGTGATGTCGTATGTGTACGTCATCCGAAATCTATCGGAGTCGAGTTTTGAATTTGATCAAGTTTGGACGTAGTGCGATGGCAAGTGAATGATTAGAGTCACTGTCTATCGAAAATATATATAATATTCTAAGTTTTGTAATTGAAAGTTTAGTTTAATTTGGGAAAAAAAAAAACACCAATGTACATGCATTTATATTAATTATGAATAATTTAATATCGATAAGTATTGTAATTAAAAGTTTTTAAGTGAAAAAAAAAAAACAATATAGCTATATATCTATATGTACAGTAATTGTGAATAATTTTAAGTGGTGCCGTGTGGCGAATTTAATATGGAACATTGTACATAATGATTTGATTAGTTAAATAAAATGGACAAAACAGAAAATTGATTTAAGATTGAAAATTGTACCTCATGATGGGAGTAGTTAAAAAAATTGAAAAAAATAAAAAAAAAATTTAATTTATATGTTATCTGTATTAACATTAATCAGTTTATGTATGAGTTCGGACCGTTAAAATTGTGAAATCAATAAAAATTATTACTAAAAATGGTGCAAGATTCAGAATTTTATTTTTCCTTCTGAAATTGAAAGGAGTGGTTTCAACATTTTTTTTTTTTTTTTTTTGTTGTTGTTGTTACTTGTCCAACATGGAAATAAATAACTACTGTATATTATGGTGAAGTGTGATGGCCGTTCTGCTTAATTGAAAGAGTGAATGAGGTGATTGATTTTACTACTATCCAAGCTATTTTAGTAGACTCAACAAGGAATTACTGTTAAATTCTAAATTCCTGAGCATGCTGTTTATTATCATAAATAGTGAAAATATCAATTAAAAGTCGTAACATTGGTCGAATTTTGGGTTTGTGGCAGCAACTCCGCCGAACGGAGTGGGGTTCGCGCAAGAGGGGGCAGCTGCGTCGGCGCTGTTGGTTTTTTTTTGTGTGGTCGGACAGGCCAAATTGTTCAGGTAAGGTGTACCCGGTAAAAATATACAAGAAACCGGTGGCACCGCGTGATTTTTTTTATTTTATAATTTTAGTTTTAATTGTGAGCCAAACTTGGTTTCCGTCGGGGTTTCATTATTATATTTTTTTTAAAATTATATATATATATATATACGGCGTACCGTATGACGCACCCCACAAATCGATTCGCACCACGTTTGTTTCTGGTTTTATTTTCGTTAATGGTTCATTTTCCTTTCAAATTTTCTTTCCATTTCATTTTTTCATTTCTTTTGTCCAATTCAGTTTTCTGCGTAATTACGGATTTTTTTTTATGATTTCTGGTTCCATTAAGTGATGTGTCGTTAAGTTTCTGTGTGATCGCGTGAGGATGGGCGGCCTTATGCTGACCTAGGCCTTGTACAAGGTCGCCGGAGTGGCACCGGCGACCTTGTCGAACGCAACCACAATTTATGATTATCTACCACTGTGGTCGTGGCACGGTAGGATAATTTTCTAGTCCCCTTCGTTTTATCTCTATGCGGTTTTCAAGCATAGTAATATGTCTGGTAACCCCCACGCCTAGCGGCGAGCTTCAGCCAGTGCAATACCGCAACCAGACCTCTTTTGCTGTGTTCTGATAACAAAATCCCTTTTGGGGGATTTTGTTACACAATACTTACCCAATATAACTTCGTTATAGTGGGAAAAGTAAAAATCGAATTTACTTCATATTTCTTTTTTTGAAACATAGTAGGCCTACAGGCAATACGTGACGTAATAACTATCAGCCAATCATAATACGAATAAAGTTTTTTTCGTTAAAATCTACACGGTGATCCTAAAGAAATTATAATTGGTTCAAATCAGGGTTTCGAACCCGCACAATTTTGTTTAGGTTCAAAGCAAGAAAATAATTGGGTTCGGGTTCGGGTTCGGGTTCAGGTTCAATTAAACAAATTTTGTTTAATTTGACAAATAGGATATCTCTTAATGATTCTTATCTAAGGTGCACCCTTTGTGGTGCTAAACTAAACTTTAAAGCAGAAAATGCCCATTGCGCACTGGTTTGCGGTTGCAGGAACCGTCAACACAACTTGCGCAGCTTCGTATAAAAGTGGGATTTCAATTTTATGGTTTTCCCACCATTTCATAATATTTTTCTCCTTGTGGACCCGTGAGAAGGATCGAGAGTGCAGAATCCATGGGCCGACCCACCTTTCATGTCAGCACTATAGGTTGGCATGAAGCAATGCAATGTGCAGGTGGTTTATACAAAAACGGGTCTATAGCCGTACGTCCTCGATTTGGCTACTACTGCGTAAAGTAGTGCCTTGAGTCTCAGAAAAGATTGCATAGAATAAAAACGGAAAAAAGAAACTCGGAACCCGGTTGAATCGAACAGGTTCGGGTTCGATAAATGACTAAAAATGTTTGAACCGGAGCGGGTTCGAGGTTCGGGTTCGAGTTCGGTTCGAAACCCTGGTTCAAATACATTTTTTTAATGGTTGGAACTAACTGATTTAATGTCTTGTAACTTCTAAAAAACGTTAGTATTTCAATAAAATTTCTTAACCTAAATTTAAAGTTCAATTTATTTCATTTTGGCTTGGTAGAATTCAGAATTATAATAAGGTTCATTTAAGTTTATTTATTAAAGAGGGATCTTTTATCTTTACCTGTCGATTACTGCAGATATCTTAACTTCTACATAGGTTTGTTTAATCATAAAATGTTAATTGAAGAAGTTATTATATTACGTAAACAATAAATCATGTTATGTAGTTTGATTAAATTTTATTGAAATTTTGAAATTCTATACAAATTTTGTTGCCCCCTAGAAATACACCCAATACTAAAATTTTAATTTAATTTTTCTTAAATTAACATTAAAAATTTGCTCTAATTTGAGGGGCGAACTAAGAAGCGACACCACAATTTTGAATTCAAATTGAAATTTATCAAAAAGAATTGATTGATTGAACATCTTCTGATTTATTATTTTGAAAGCTGCCAATAGATTTTGATGAAATAATAATTTTTCGTGACATTTTTTACTAGTCCATAATATTGTCACGGAAAATTTGCGCTTCTGAAGAAATGAGCAGTAAAGAATTCCTAATTACACGCAATAATTTCCAAATTAATCCAATATAGTTTACTCACACATATTTAATTTAAACAATACACAGGACGAAAAGTCACCGAAATTAAAACCAATGACAATTTTCTTCAATTTGTCATTATTTTTTGTGATATTTTGAAAAAGTTATTTGATATGGGCATGAATTCTAAAAATTCGCCGAAAAAAGTGGATTATAGTATAAAACAATTTAAATTTTCAACTGAAATGGCAAATTTCACTAGAAAATCATATGGGTGCCTTTTTCGGGTTAATGAAATGAATACGGGCCCTGAATCCAATTGTAGTATGTACTCTGTATATGCTTACACTTCTTAAACGTTGAAGTATGTATACCCTTCCTACGGTAAAGCCACCTACGAATGAGAATTGAACTAACATAAAAAAATCCTATAGCATGCCCCATTATAAAGCAATAATCGAATCTCAATCGCAGATGACTGGTGCATTAGGGCGCAATGTTGACCGTAAACTCATATCAATTGGAAAGAGGGTAGGGCGATACACGAAACCTTCCATAACCAAACTCGCAACAGCATGAGCAACACTAATAACAAATTATTTATAGAAAGCTGAAGATGGCATATAAAATTAACAATAATAACAAAATAACAAATTTTTTTAAAAATCGTAAAGTCATAAATAAGCCAACAAACAAAAAATTGGGGAAAATTAGCTCATAATACATATTTTTTGGTATGGTTATGTTGGTTTTCTGCGGATATTTTGCTTAATGTTGAAATAATTTTAACTCGAGAGGAGAAATGGTGGAATATTTTTTTCGGTCATGTGACAATATTTAGGTAATTTCATTGGATGAATGACCGGATTCAGATGCAGCACGAGTATGGATGTAAATCCGTACAATCTGAATCCGAACGAAGTTAATAATTTATTTGACCTTTTGCTAAATAAATTCCAGTAAATTCGTCTATTTGGTATGGTTATGTTGGTTTTCTGCGGATATTTTACTTAATGTTGAAATAATTTTAACTCGAGAGGAGAAATAGGGGAATATTTTTTTCGGTCACATGACAATATTTGGGTAATTTCATTGGATGAATGACCGGGTTCAGATTGTACGGATTTATATCCATACTTGTGCAGCGACCTTTATGCTTAAATTGAATTTCTTAAAAATTAACGTTGCTTTGCTTAAACATATTCATATTACTATTAATGTTGCTGTTTAATTATGTGTTACTTGTGACACTGCCGTAATTGAACAACCACTGATTTATAGTGTTCAATATGATAAACTTTCATATTACAAATGTGCGAGCATAAAAAATCATTTTATGATTTAACTCGCCCTAATGATAATGTGCATTGATTTTGCGTGAATTGTAAAAACGAAGCTTAATTTTGTAAAAATATTGAAAAACCCAGTGGACAATTTGCAAAAGTTTACAACTGTGAAATTATCAATTTCTTGGCTAAGGCCTTCGAATAAAATAAAGAAACAACTAACAACTTGGTACTACAACGTCGTCTGCTAAATTAGATGATACCAGTCCGTACTATCACAATATCCATAAAATATAGTTCATCAGCCTTAAATATTCCTTTATATTGGTATTATTTATTGGAAACGTTTTTAATTTACTTATGGTTTCACCACTTTAACCAATATTTATTTCGCGCTTACATCGTGATATCAGCATATATAATATTAAAGAATATAACCCTGTCAATTTAATTTTATGTGATACTAGGATACCTACATCATTTTAATTCTTAATTCAATGATGCGGTTCATGACTATTCATCATCGATATAGCGTCTAATATCAAAGCAAACAATTCTATGTGATGTAAATATAAATATTTTAGGTATTCGTCATCTTTGAATGATTACAAATTCAAGATGGCGCTTCATGGCCTAAAGTTTTTCATAAATATGCCAACGTCTTCGTGCTTAGATCACATTTTTGTAGGCATGCCTTGAACTCGGATTTTATTTAATGCCTGATATTCATAATTTAAATATTACTGATCATTGTAAGACTTCTATTAGAATTCTGTTATGCTGTATTTACCCCTTGCTAGTTCCCTGCAAAGCAGGTTAAAATGTAGTGTCAAAATTATTAATTATCCTAATCTAATTAGTGATTTAAATTATGAATACTTGACTCTATATCAAATGTATCCAGTTACAAGAAGATCAGTTTTAGAAAATTCAGAAGTACAGACCGACAATGTTTTCTTAAGTTGTTTACTTACACTAATATTATTCATCATGATGTAAAATATCATCGATTGTCTAACATCTGTCTGATACTCTCCGAATATATCATCAGTTATTCGGAATGTATTATGTTGCGACAAATGTGCTTAAAAGCAATTCTCAAAAATATTTATTTTCCACTTGTTGATTCGAAATTATCTTATGGTGGAAAAGAATCTATTCTAGAAATTAGCCACTCATTATTACTCAAAACATTGCTTCTAACTCCGTCGTGACCTATATTTCAGTCTTTAGAGATTTTTCCACTAAGGCATCTGTTTGTGTTCAAAGCAATGAAAGTTGTTGTAAAATTCATTGTTAATTTTGGCTCCTAAGATTTTTAATAGTCTACCTGTGGTGGAATTGAAAATTTATCGCAAGCTTAATACATTTAAATCAGATGAATGATTTGTTGCTACTTCAAGTTAGTATAGTTTCATTTAATTAAATTTATCCACATTAAGATTTTTAAATTTTAAACAATTTCAAAAGCGAGCTTAATTTCACGAGTGGGTTTGAAGAAATTCAAAATTTTAAAGATTAACTTTTACAAAGACAAAGTGTTTGGATCATTTTAAGTTATTAAGAATTTAAAGTGTTTTTGAATTTAAAATTCTTCACAAGATTTTAAAAATTTAAGTAATACCTTAATTTTATGAATATAATTTTCCAGAAATTTAATAATTCGTTTGATTTTAAAATTCTAAGAATAGGAAATTTTTTAGAATTTGTTTTTAAAATTTCAAGAATTTCAAGAACTCACTATTGTATATCAAAAATCTAATCAAATTCTAGAAATTTACGGAACTATTTTTTTAAACAGTCCAAGATTCTATGAAATTGAAGAATTTTAAAAATATTTCAAGAAATTAACAAATTTAAGTAATTTTCACAAATTGGATTGATTTTAAAATTCTAAGAATTAGAAATTTTTTAGAATTTATAATTTGAAATTACAATTCTAGCTAAATATTGTATTTGAAAAATGTGATCAAATTCTAGAAATGTTAGGAAGTATTTTTTGAACAAGTTTAAGGTTCTAAGTAATTTTGACACATTTTAAGGAGTTTTTCAAATTTTTCAAATTTAACAATTGAAAGACCTACGATATGCAGAATATCGAAAACACAGATTTGTAACCGGACGTGCCCTTGGAATAACTAAATCGAAAAAAAATTCTAACTTCTATTGATAACTTACTATAACGTTTATTACTAGTTGTATCCTTTTGCTTTTGTCCTTCATTTTTGATCGTAATTGACTTATCAGATCCTCAATTAATATCCATTCGCTTGTGGCTGAAATGAAAAAATCAAACATATGCGATACCATTATTAATCGGGATCAATAATTTAATTTAAAAAAATGTATAATGATAATTAAAATTAAAATTTCGCTATGTCAATGTCCACAATATTGTATGAGGTCAAATTTCTTCAAAATAAATTTGAAACAATTTATTCAACAGATTAAAAAAAATACAATCAAGAATTCCAAACAAGGTGTTTTGAATAATTGCATAACATATTTCTTATCTTATATAAATTTATTTAAAATAATATTCTTAAATTGACAAATTAATATCAATTAATTAAAATTAAAATTCCAATAATCAAAAACAAAGAAAATGACTGTAATTTCCTATTAATGATTATCTATTTTCGAATAGAGAAGACCTACATGTAATGCCTATATACGCATACCTTCTCTGCGCTCGGTTATAATCCATATATACAAGCACAATTTGTGTGTACATACGTACGTAAAATATAATGTCTTCGATTATTAATTACATCCATTTGAACTTGATTAATTTTAAAGATACATACACGTTTTTCTTGTACACATGTATGTATAAATGCAACAACAAAAAGACTTATTTAAATTAATTACATAACTAATTCCAAAATGACTACACGAAACAACAATGCTAAATGGTTTATTATCAATCGTTAAGATGGTTCGTTTGTGGTCACATATTAAAAAAAAAAATCTTGAAAGTTTTTTTTTTTGTTGCTGTTGCCTTATTTTCTACATTGCTTCGTTTATGGATTTTGAGTGTGACATATGACAAATTTAACTATTTTCTTCTAAATATAATCTTGTTTGAATAAATTTTCGGGTTTCAATTTTTGAAAAAATATTTCTCTTTTCTCGAATTAATGATGATTAACGTTATCGTGAGTTAAATCTTAAATGTTTATGTAAATTTTTTTTTTTTTTTTAATTTTGTGTTAACAATTTTATTTACCAAATTGGAATATGTGTGTGTACAATAATGGGGTGAGTTGACCATACGCTCGGTCGGTTATGCCGTGCGCTATGATGCAATAATCGCGTAAATCAATAACATTTTTGCATTAATCATTTTCAGAAAACCGGAAATTGATCTATTGAAAATTACAATAATTGTAAATCAAGTTCAAACGATGATGATGAAAAAACGGAAATTGCATTTCGAAGCGAGAACTGTGTGTACAAATCCAAATAAAATATTTTTTTGTTTATTATGTAATTTATTCGTTTTGGGTTAGTTATACATAATATAATGTATGTGGATATGTGGGTTGAGCAAAATTAGCGTGAAATCCATCTGTTGTACATTTTGTATTTTATTTTTAATGTTGATTGATTATTTTTGAAATGCGCGTAACAAAATTTCGAGAGGAAATCAAAAAATGTATCATTTTATATAATACACGTACATAAATTACATACATACATATTTCATGAAAAAAAGGAAATGAAATTTCTACTTTACACGAAACAACAAAATATTAAATTTTATAATTTTCGAGTGTCATTCATAAACCGAAAAAAATGTATACGTGTATACTGAAAAAATATTCATTGAGTGTGTTTTCAATGTGAATTATTTGGTTAACCACAAATTGCAAAGTGCTTGAGAAAATATAAAAAAAAAAAATTTTTTAAGTCTCCCTTTAATAATTTCTTCTACATAAGAACTTCAAATATTCATATGCGTGATGATACATTATTATTTTAGTAATCATAAGTTAAGACAAAAAAAATACGTTTCGTTCTAATAAGGGTAGTACAGAAACAAAAATTATTTTTATGTCATTCAAATAAGAGGAACGATCCTTAAGAACTGTTTGAGTCATTAAAAGTAAAAAAAAATTCTCCTCGAATAAGAAGTTTTTATTTTCAAAATTTATACTTTAATATATTTTGCAGAACAGTCAAAAATTATTAAATCCCAAATTATAATTAAGAAATACATAACCATTCTGAAAAAGTCGTCTGTCACGTGAACGGAAAATTTAAATATGAATTAAAAAAAACAAAACAATAAAGGTTTAATAATCGTAAAATCCTTTGTCATTACGTGACAAAGCATATATGTTTAATTTGTGCTGAAACACCTCCTGGCACAGAAATATCCTGTATATTCGTACTATCTAATTTCTCAAAAAAATAAAAAAAATTAATTCGAATTAAAAACGAAACCGTAAATAGCTGTAAGGGCTACGCGAATATAGGAAGGCCCTTGTACATATTTTTTTTTATGTTGAATCATAAATAAAAATCATAAGCATACGTTTTTATTTATGTATTTATTGATTAAATAATAATTATTTAAGGTGATTTGAGCTACTAATGTGCTGACTGGAAAAAAACATGTAAGAAGGGTAAATACAATTTTTTTTTTCAAGTGGAACCAGAGAAAAACAGAAATTAACCGAAACGGAGGAAAACTTTTTTTTAGGGGTGCGATTTTTCGTGAGCTATGCAATTATAACAATGTAAACACAAGGAAGAAGATATAAAGATTTATGACTTGCACAGGGTGGGATGTGTTTATTTTATTATATTTGAATGATAATTAAAATTAATGTCTTACACGTCACTAAGTTTTTTTTTTGGGGGGTTATCACTTGGCGCGGGAACAAGTTAAAATTTTCCCAAATGCGGCTCAATAATAATTTTATTGTTATATAATACATACTCGTAAATATTAAATTTTTGGCCAGTTGTTGGATTGACTTAAAATAAAATATAAATGAATAACGTAACATGTGATGCGCCGTTTTATATTTTTTTTTTTCGATTCCTTATTGTGTTTTGTTGTCTTAGCCGCAAAATGAGTTTACAAAATTAACGAAACAAAAACAGGAATATCGTTTCTTTTATGTTCGATTTTTATTTTTATTTTTTTTAAAGTAAATTATTTATATTTGTCACGCTAATCTTCATTATGTGTATATAGTACAGTTAATGTAGTGGTGAATTTATTGATGGATTACAATTTTGATACCGCATCCCTTCATCACATACCACACCATTACTAATATTAAAATACGGTTTTCGTGGTTTATAACTGTAAATAGGTATTATTATTTCAAGATTACAATCCATATTTCCTGAATATTAGAACCATAAAACCAGTGTTGTTCGTCTACGCCTATTTTGAGATTGTCTCCACGCGAAAATGTCGAATATAGCTTAGACAATAGTTTACGACGTAGACAATAAGTAGACAGTGTAGAAAATGCGTTGACAATTCGTAGACAGTCAAAATATTATTTTTGTTGTTGTGTTTCCCTTTGTATCGAGTTCCTAAACAAATGTTATGTACATATTTGAAATTTTCAAATCAACCTTAATCCTAATCAGCATGGGACTCACATGTAATTTAAAAAAAAAACCGAAAACATTTACAAAAATAAAATGAAATTTGGCAGTAACTTAACTGGCAAATCTCCTTAAGTGCTGGAGGAAAAATGTACCACTTAAGCTTTTATATATTACTTTACTATAAAGACCAAATAATCGTCGGGTAACATTTCTACAAAATGTAGTATTGGAATTAATCGGTCGAATTATACTAAGGCCCACTAGGCGCCGGCTGTAAGTTGTTGCTTTAATACCTTTGTTAGTGAGGTAGACGTGAAGAACTGAGAGACCTGCACTTATTTCTATTTGGTTCAGCGAATTCGTGTTCTAAATTTACAAGAGATATTTTGATAACCGTCATTTATCGTTTGCTAATTGTGTTGCAGTAGCATTACAATTACTGCTATACATACTCTCATCTATGTTTTAGTATGAAAAGTAAGGCTAGGGGTCCACTCAGTGACGGTTTAAGGTATCGGCAACCCTGACTGTTGCCCGGGGTGCAATCCTATGGAGAGAAAGATTCCATGAAAATAATTAAAAGGGGGCATATCTTCACTTTGGTTTAATAATGAAAAATATTGGCTGATGTAAAGGAGAAAAAAAATATATTTAACGGAAGGAGGCATTGGCGGAAAATACACAACATTATTTTAGTTGTACAAACGAACATTCATATGAACCATATGAAATGGTTCCTGTAATTCTTGCACATAATTGATAACTGACCAACTTTTTCTAAAAAATTAGAAATGCCAATCCAATGTGGTTTTATACTCAAGGACTCCAAAATTTTTGTTTTGAAAATTTGCCATTTGACGTTAAGTCAAACGAACTTTTCACGATCTGGGTTATGTTTCTTTACAAAAACTTGCTTTTAATTGCAGTAGAAAAGTCTAAAAGTATTTTTGGTCCATTTGAAGTCCTGACGAAATGAAAGCAGTCTCGCGGACGATGGATGTTGATGATATTTTTCTTTTTTGTTCGTTCTATAATAGAATTCGCATTCCATGAGTGTTGTCTGAGAAAATTTTTACTGAAAAAATTATGCCTGAGAAAAGATTGATTGAGAAAAAATTGTCCAGTTTTTCTCGTAATCAACCTTTTCTCAGGCCTAATTTTATCAGTGAAAATTGCCTCAGACAAACAGAAAGTTACAACCAGAGTAAATAACTTTTGGAAATATTTTCTTTGGTGCTTTGACACTGGCCTTTTCGAAGTTGCACAATATTTATTTGATATTTAACTTTAATTGTTTTTGGCCGGCATAATTCGATAAAGTTGTAAATATCAATTTAGGAAAAGGAGAATGAGTGAAAATATCGACTACAAAAAATACCGACTATGAAAATGTCGATTGATAATATATCGACACTTGAAGATTGGTTCCTAAGAAGCCACATGACTTTTTCCATTTATGTAATTTGTATCCATAAATTTGCAGATTTTCTATAAATCGACGTGCTTTTTTGCTTCATATTTTAGGGTTTCGAAATATGTATAATGGAATCTTGTGGAAGCAAAACCAGTGCTTTAAAGTAACGTAATTTTAAAGAAAAGTGTTCATTTTGCCCATACTTTGATGCGAGTCCTTCAACTTCAATCATTCTCCAAATTATTTGTCCAAAATGAAAGCTGCAACCAGAGAAAATAACATTTGGAAATAATTTCTCAGCTGCTAAGTCGATCAATATGAATATGGAATTTAAATTTAATTGCAACATTTTTTCAGTCAACAATTCTTTCAGGCAACGTTTTGTCCGACATTCTTTCAATTATCTTTATTGAAGATACATCAAAAACACGTTATACAATCAGTTCACTCTAAAACACTTTTACAAGTATTATTTTCTAGAAATTAAATTACACTTAATACCTTATGTTGTTCATATATTAAAATAGTAATTGACTAGGGAACTTGAAATTTTTAAATACTGCATTATTGTCAGTTGTTAGGTTGTTACGGATTCGGTGGCCGGTATGTCAAATATTCTGTAAGGAAATAATTTCGTTAAATTCTGTAAGGATTCTTACTTATTCGCTGGTCACCCCTTTATAAGCGGTTATTACAAAATCGTTTCAACGCGAATATGTTTTTTCTGCATAACTTTTACAAAAATAAACAGAAAAAAAAGTTTAATTTCAAATGGTTGTTAAATAAATTCATTTTTCGCTTATCTCGACTTAAGCGATTTTGCCTTCTGACCAAAGAATTTTTGCCCGGGGTACTAAAACCCATAGGGCCGGCCTTGGGTTCACTGATTAGGTTTCTTTTCTTGAACAAAATATGTGTCACCGAAAAAATCGATGAAATAAAATGTTGGCTTGATTTTGTTCTTAAGCAAGCTTACATTTTTGAAAAACCGAACACATTTCATTCATTAGGCTTTCACCTTGAGATGTAATTCCTATAGACCTTCCAATTTGACGAAATCTATTTCGTTTTTCCATACCAAGTTAATTTCCTTTATCACCTATTGAGTCTAAGAGACTCATCACAAGCTTCTATGTTTGTTTTTTGACAATGGGCTGGTTAGGCCTATATTCGGTACAAGTAAATAATTGTCAATGATATAGATCTTAAATAATAATAATTAGAATTAGAATACATAAAGCTCAATTTTCATAAAAAATTGTGTTTCGGTTAATGTTTAGCAAATAAAATTAAAATGAGTCTGCGAGACTCAACCCTTGCTGATTAGGGTTAAATCCAGGATATATAATAGAGAGCATGAAGGAAATCAAAGATATAGATATCTTTGCAGTTAAGAAAAAACATAAATGAAACATATACGGGAGCGATACCATCATATTCCCAAAAAATGCAAAATAATGTGCCCAATAAAAAGCCCCTATCGTCTTACGATTTGATACAACAAGCTCTGTCGGTAAACTAACGAGATCACCTGAGATCACCTATAATATAAACGATTTCGGTCTGCAACTGTATTAATAAAGATTTTCATTTTACTATTTTTTGTTGTTTATTTAATTCATTCGTAAACAGTTTCAATATTTCTGGTACAAGCTCTTCAACGCAATTTTTAATTTCATCAAATTTGGGATATTCTGATGGGTATCTTTCTTTGATCATTTCTGCTACCGCTTTAACAATTCTTATGCATTCTTCTTTCATTTAATTGTTTTTATTTGAGGCCCAGTTTTCAATTAGTAATTCAGTGGGTGGCATATTCCCAAAAATTTAAATTATTATTTTGCCAAATATATTAGTAGCTGTCAAATATGGTTTAAAATGATTTAGAAGAAGATCTCTCAAGTAGTAATCACCGTAAAAATCCACATCATTGCATTCTTTAAGTTTCTCCTGTAGAACATGACAGCATTGTGTTTTCAAATGCTAGTCAATTGAACCCACTGATATTCTTCGTATCAATTTGGTCAATTTCTTCCAAACATTTATTTTTTAAATTAAAAGATGGCATTCTCTATCTTAAAACTTTTTTCTGGCTACAAAATGAAGTTGAAGCATCTGCAATGAGAATTAATGTATTTTTGGTATAAACATTATGTTATATTCAGAAGGTTTTTCGTCCATTCTCTATTGACCATCTAAAATTTAATTTCAAGGTTTGACTGGTTTATTGTCTCGCTCAACTGTTGTTGAAATTTAAAAAACCATCAAAATTATTAAAAATTCTAAATTCTATGAAGTATAGTAAAGTTCGTCACAATTGGATCAGGTTGGCCACGTAGATTGGCGTATGGCCAAGTTATCCGAAAATAAGGGCTATCCAAGAATGAAGGAAAAGCCTCGTGGACATTTGTATGGTTGGCGATATAACAACTTTTAAAATCATCCAAAATTATTAAAAATTCCACATTCTGTGAAATATATAGTATGTTCATCAATCATCACAATTGGATCAGTTTGGTGACATATACAGCTATATGGCCTAGTTATTCTTGTAAATGTGCGGGACCTTCGGGACATCTCCGGGATTGGTGCTAAACAATTATTTAATTACCAAAAATCAGTCAACTTTTAAATTATCTGAAATACAGTAAGGTTCAACAAAATTGAATGCTTTTGGCCAACGAGATAAACAGATGCTCCATCTATCTGAAAATGATGAAAATAACCTCCTTCCTATGCAGGGTTTGATAGTACGAAAAATCCAAAATTATAAAAAATTTAAATTTTCATATAATCTAAATTCCAATTGGAAAATAACTAATAATATATACTATAACAGTGTAATTTTTTGTTATTTTTTAGCGTAAACTTCACAACTCATGTTTTTTACATGTCGATTTCCCGCAAAAAGTGACATTTTTTACACCTCTGTAATTCTTCTTATTTAAGGTACTTGTTAGCGTCAATTCTTTCGTAAAAAAATGTACCATCTGTATATTTCTGTTTTCTTAATTGTTGGAAAGAATATTTTGTAAATTGTAATTCTATTTTCACCAATTGGAATTTATAATGTTTCTATTTTAAACGCAGCGAGGCCTCACTAAAAATTAGTAAGTCTCACACATTTCACGTGCTAAAAAAAAACAATTTATTTGTAAGAGCTCAATTCGCTGGATGCGCCCAATATGTGCTAACGACTTCAAAACTTGGTTAGACATGAAACATGACATTTAACAATTATTTGTAATTATAATTATAATAAAATTAAAGGGTGATATAGCAAAACTGACAGAAGTCACTTTTTTGGATTGGGGCTTTCACTCTATGTTTTCAAATCAAATTGATTCATAATTTTAGTAGGCAAGGTTTGAAAAAAACACTTGGTATTTTCTTTGTGTATAACCAAAACCTACTTAATAAATTTATATTTATTAAGTAGGCTTTGGTATAACCAACTTTTGCGGGCGGTAGTACAATATGGCTTTCTTGTTATTATTTTAAAGGAAATAATTTTAAAAGGAAATTAAAAAACAATAAATTGTAGTTATAAAAATTAATTTTCTAATTTTGGCAATTCAAAAAATTTTCAGAGTAAAATTCGCTGTGATGCAGCTCGACAAGAATTATCGTCTTATTTATTTGAGTAGAACAGCGGAAAAACTAACATTTTGAGTAGGTGAATGACTAAATGAGCCGCTTATTTTGAAAGTGGTACAAGTCCATATTTTGTTCAAACGAAATAATGGAAAAATAGAAAAACAATAAATGCAAAAATATACGGGATCTGTACCAAAAAGGCAGAGTCGCTTAAGTGATTTTAGGCGATAATGCTTTTTTTTTGCTAAATTAACTCTATAGCTATGTTTATTTTTTTATTATATCAATTTTTCGTTAAATTACCGTTAAATTTGAAAAAGTTATGGTAAAAAAGTATAATCTACTTTTTTTGCATTTAAGATATATTTGCGTTTTTTGAATTTTTCTCCTTTTCAAATTTTAATTTTTTTTCAGTTTTTAATGGATCAAAAGTATCAAAGCTAAAGTCAAATAAGCGATTGTTTTGTTATGTTATTTTTCCGAAATTTGTGCTAACGTTACTTAAGCAATTACCTATTTCATTTTTCAGTTAGTGTAAAAAATAAATTATGTGCCGTTAAGTGTTTTTTTTACGTGTCTTAGGAACTAATAATGACACATAAGTGTTTTTTCAGTGAAGTGTTGCTAAATAAACTCATCTCGTATTGTAGTTTAAAGAAAAAAAATATTAAAAGTGATAAGATAAATAATTAAAAACAGTTAATGTTGTTATCGTCTTAACATGTTGTTTCGATCAATTAGAATGATGAATATGGTGAAAAAAATTGCTGCAGAAAATGTAACTTCGATTGCGATGCCAATTTCATTGTATCTTGATTATTTTATTTTGTTTAAGTTGCAGATACGCTACTCGAATCGAAAAAATCACAGAACTCGCTTACTGATCCTCAATCACGCGATTCTTATTCAGAAACTGATGTGTCTAAACAATCCATAAACATCGAAATCCAATCAAATGTTGCTAGAAGTATCAATAGCAACCAAATATCAGATTTGTTGCAACATAATGAAAACCGTAACGATTTTATTTCGAATGAAAATAATATTAATGAATTGTTTGAAGACAGCGACATAGACCCAGATTTAATTCCTCCAAAATTCAGAGATACCACTTCATCTGACGATGAATTGTCTAACCTTTCCGAAATCGCGAAAGAAACCTATGTTCCGAGCATGAAAGCCATATTGCAAATGTTAACATTGATAAGCCAAGTACTTCATCAGCGGCAGTACAGTGACTTGATAGATCAAAATGAATTGTAAACCATTGGACAAATGTCAAAAGAAGTGTCGAACAAAAATTACGTACGATGAGCAAAAAACTGAAAACAACTGAATGAATTCCAAAACCAAACTTTATACGTTTGCTCTGGAAAAATGCTTACCTACACCTCTTCTCTATTCCAATATACCATTTTCCAAACGTCAATTATGGACGTATGGCTTAACGGTCCATGATTGTATATCGAACCAACCATATTGCTATATGTGGCACGAGGGAGAAACTAAACGGGGAAGCAACGAACTAGCTTTTTGTCTTCTTGAACATCTTTTGTTGGAATCTCCGGACACTGAAAATATAATATTTTACAGTGATTGTTGCAGTGGCCGAAACAAAAACTCGTTTGTTTCAATTATTTACAAAATAAAACCAATGTTACCACGATAGACCACAAATTTTTGCTACCAGGTCATACTCACCTGGAGTGTGATGTGGATCACTCTGCCATTAAACGATAAAAGAAAAAGTCTGTCGTTCAAATACACCATCCAAGAGAATGGTATCAATTTGTCGGTACTATCGTTTCAACTCGCCAGTTGAAAGTTTTTGAAATTACACAAAACAATTTTTTTTGAGGAAGGAAATACATTTAAGTGGTCCGAGGAGAAATGGCTTCAATACACAATATAAAAACTTATTAACAGAAGGTGAACCATTTAAATTATTGAATATATGTCGACGTGGTATCGGATTACTATGTTAATCCGATCTTCAGCTTAGCTATAATGGTCCACACATCATAAGCAAAGAAAAGGAAAAAGATCTGATTGACCAATTACATCTTATAAATGTGCTTTATCATCCTTTCTATTTAAATCTCAACGAAGGAAATATTCCAGATGTCAATCCTGATTTAGCTGATAGCCATGATTCAACATTTGAGGAAGCTTAAAATTAATTACAATTTTAATTGGAAATTATAACTTCTGAATAAAAACTCTTAACATCAATAAAAAATGAATTAAATTTTGAAAAAATAAACTAAGTGGTTTTAAGTTCTTGTATTTTACTATAAAAACAATTGTAAAATAGCTTAAGTCGTATAAGATATTTATTCGCTGAAAACAAAAATTGAAAAATTCGCCTAAGTGACAAAAAACCGTTTTTACTAACAACTAAATGGTTTTTCATAATTTTAATATGCTCTATTGAAACAGGTAGCTAAAACCGACCTAAAAACGTTTGCAAAGTAAATATCTCATCTGTTTTTTCCCGTAACCGAAGAAAACTTCATACCTCATTTCTGAACATTGAGCAAAATGTACTTAGGCGACTCTTCCTTTTTGGTACAGGTATTAGGGATTCATTTTTCTTTATTTTGACAAAAAATTATTTACCGTTAGAAAGATTATACCGTCACTTATCTATTGTTATCATTAACATGATTTTTTTGAAAAAGTGACTTATGCCACTTTCAAAATATACGGCGGATAAAGGCCTTTGTAGGCTAATTTCTTATAAATTTATTGTAATGAACAACATATATACGTAATAAATTGTCGACGCATTGTCTACATTGTCGATATTGCCTACATTATCCACGCCGTTTTTTGAATTGTCTACATACATTGTAATACATTATTAATATATCAACTACTTCATGTAGACTATACGCGGCACAATACTGCATGAAACTCAATACTTTTATGGTAACCCGTACCAGATTTTTCTATAAAATATCATCACACTTATAAAATATTCCTGTAGTTAATTGACTTGAAAAAAAAATCAAAACTCATTAAATATTTTCTTCAGATCGTTACGGTATTGGTAACCAATAAAAATATTTTACATGTTACTATTAACTAAATACAATCACTTAAAACTTAATTTTATGGGCATATCGTTATTTTTATAGATCTCCAGCTTTTATTTTTATGTGTAGCTGATGATTAAATCCGTGGTTTTATGATGTTTTCGGTGTTATACCGCATATATATAAAATATCTTCGAGAACTTCGACGAAATATATGACATTTTAAAGTGTCAAAAATTTTTGGAAATTAATTGTTTTCTTTGATTTTATGAGCGGATCTGATCATTTTTTCACTCTTAAATTCATTATTGCGCACATTTTTTTTTAGTGTTACTTCAAAAACGATCGAAACGGGTTATCATCATAAATAAGAAACTGAAATGCAATAAAATAATAATTTTTACAGAACATTTTAAAACATTATTGAAATTCAGCACGAAAAAAGATTTGAGAAATATTTGAAAGACACAATTTAGAGATGAACATGATTTTTTTGATTTTTTTTGTTTCTTAATTAAGCGAAACATATTGTTCACGATTAACCGAAAAGTATATGTATATAAACGTAAAATACGTGATCCAGTGATCCATAAAATAGCAAAATTATCTCACGATTAGAATAATTTTTGGTTAATCGCAATTCTTCTGTGCAATTTACAATTCCCATGAACATTTCTATAATATACTAAATATATAACCGTATGTTCCACAAAAAAAGCTAAAATAACATATTTTTGTTTACGAAATCTTTTGTGTGCATTTAGAATATTTTTAAATGTCGTTTTAATGTCCTGCAGGCATGGGAGATAAAACGCAAAATGACAAAATAAAAAAAGTGCAAATTTTCGCATCTCGAGTTTTAATATTGCAAAGTAGTTTTCTCCTGAAATTTAATACAAAAGGGAGACGAATTTATATTTTCGTCTAGATGTCCTGAAGCAATGTCAATTTATATATTTTTTTTCTTGGTTTACTTATTTAATTAAATATAATAATATTTTTCTAATGAATTCTAAAAGGGGAAACAAGATCTAATTACCGGGAAAATGTAACCGGTTAGTATATCAGTTAGTAAGGATTTTCTTTACCCATATCAAAAACGTTCGTACTGAAAGTGTTAATTATAATGCTGTATATAGTGAATTTATTTTCCACACAAATGACCACAAACATGTTTATTTTGTTGCGTATTCAAATCAAAATCACAAAAAAAAATTAATTCTTTAATTTTGATGTTTATCGCTACAAACATTATAATAATTCAACCCTTACCGTTTTGTTATATTTTCGGTAATATTTGTTGTTTTACTTAAAGTACGAGAAAAAAAAAAAATAATAATAAATCGTGGGAATTCTAATTTCACCCCCCGTTTAATTTCGATACAAACCAAGCACACACACAGTAAAAATACCAACTGGGGGAAGCGTTCACAAAATTTATCTGATTTAGAATCACAACAAACGACGCGGTATTATATCGGACAATGGAATTTACTTATATAGGTACAGTAATTTGTCGCAAACGCATAAAAATTCACGGAAATTTGGAAATAATTGCTTTTATTTTTAGATTTTTATGCACGCGATGTCACTATAGTATAGAATATACACAATAATATGTAAAAATACTGCTACCGATCTAAAATTCAATAGCGCATACTTTTATACTATTTTATTACCATCGAAATGTAAACAATCAACGGTTTTTGAAACCTTAAGCATACATAAATTTAAATATGCAAATGAATCTTTAACACTTTACACATAATATATCATGGTTCATAAACTAAACAATTACCATTCATATATTATGTATATGCATATAATATAGTGTTTGAACAAAAATACTTGTAGACGGTAACAGATAAACTATTAAAAGTAACTTTAAAACTTAAATGCTCTTATCCGCGATATTTTTTTTTTCTTTTTTGTTATGTTCATCTTGATTGTTTACCTACATAAGATATTATTATTAATTTTCAATTAGCAAAACCTGTAAGTTATGGTATGTATATTGTTGTGTTATTCATCTTGTTAATAGGAGAAAAAACATTGAACTTGAAATTCTATGAAGTATTGCAATATTGGTCCAAGTGTACCATCTTTTGAAACAAACACATGCTTAACGTTTATTTAATGAACCTATTGAAAATTGATATATGTATTAGAATATTTGAAAATTTCTTGAGAATATATGTGGCCTTTGGATTGGGTTCTAAATCTTACTTTACAAAAGCTTACTTTTCAAAAACATTCTTTTCCCAAAAATCTTACTTTAAATGGGGAAATTAAGAATCATGATTTCAAGGAAGTAAGATTTGTCAATAAGTAAGATTTTGAGAATTAAGATTTTGATACGCATCCCGTGGCCCTTTTAGTTTCAACCGTATTCCTTGGAAAATCTTTATTATTTTGGCAATAGGCATTTTATTGTGGAACATATTTATAAATCTGTTTATTTTGAAAATGTCATAAGTTGTTATAAATTTTTGATTTTCATGTATCCCCAATTTACCACTATTATACAACTACTAATCAAAGCGAAGGGAATTAAGTGAAGGAAAATTTTCGCAATTAAAGGATGATTCTATTAAGTGAAGGAGGATTATGTTAAGTAAAGCAAAATTATATTAAATCAAGAAACATTCCAAGAGTTGAAGGAAAATTCTATTAAGTAAATGAATTTCAGTATAATCAACTAGTTAAGAAGTAGCCAAGTTCCACCTTAATAGACCATACTCCAGAACTTTAAAAAAAACTCATTTTAGAAGCCCATCAACATTTCCATCGTATAAATCGAATTTAATCATACTCGGCTAGGAAATAGCCAAGTCTTAAAAGTACCGTTTTGTGCTGTATGCCGTACTGAAATATGCCGTAGTATTGTACTTGTACATGTTATAGTTTATATGTACCTTATGCTGTACTGTAATAAGCCATACTGTAATGCCGTTCTGTCATATTCCTAATGATATATGCCGTAACGACCGGAGCCCGTTTCAAACAACGAAATCCCCGCTTTCACAATTTTTTGAAAACATTCATTGAAAATGGAACCTTTTTGAAAAATTTGTGTTTTTTGTGTCTCTCTTTACAAGAGTAAAATTGAGCACTATTTCAATTTTTGAATTATGCTTTCTTTATTGCGATCTCTTCATTGTAGAATAAATGTATGTGCTATTCCATTTTTTCACATCGATAAAGAAAACTTGGGTGATAAAAAGTGATGAATGTATGTAGAAATATGATGTGTTATGCCAGAGCCTTCTAGAGTATAGAGCCATAATCATTATGACGTATTTTTTAGAAGCTTTTTTAGTGGTATAACTTTTCAATCATTTCCATAGGAATCCATAGTAAAAATGGTGTTTTTTAGCTTCAAGTTTTTCATTGAATAAAGCAAAAATGTTACAAAATTTTTATACAAAAGTGTTCTACATACCTTTAGCAGCAATAAACATGCAGGGTTTATTGGTATTAAGTAAATATTAATTGCAGAAATATTAAAATTAAATTATTTCTAAAATATATTTTTCGAACTTTCATTTTGAAAAATACATCAAAGTTGGCTCTGACGAATTAAAATAATACTTGCTACATTTATCTTTAGTTTTACTAGTCTACGTTAGATGTCTCAGATTTATACAGGAAAATACGAAAAAAAATTGTTTAATCACAAAATTATCACACGTTCTTAATATTTTGCGAATTTGTTTTGCTTTTCCTACAATTTTTGAACTTAAAATTTCCCCAGGTGGCAATTTTTGTTACGATTTTTAAAAAATTTGTACTGCCATCACTGCCATCTATGTAATGTATATTGACTTAATGCACACAATTTGTAGTAAGCTTTTCTTTTTTATTTGACCAGAATGCTGTTGTTATGAACTTTTTTTTGTATTTTGGTTTAAATAAATCAATTATTACAAGAAAATGAAAACAATTTACTTAAACGACATTTATATATGTTGAAATTCAAACATTTATGAGAATATTTCAGAAATCATAATTAAGAATTTGTAACGTTTTCATTGACAAATTTGCCTTAAGAAAAAAAGTGATTTCCCATATGTTTTATATGTTTTACTATGGAAATTTTGATTTTTTCGTCGTTTCTATTTCCCTTAAAAAAGCTTCGTTTTTTAGATTATGGCTTGTATAATCAAGGTTGCTTTGGTTATGCGCGCATTCTGAGATCGTAATAGAAAAAGCTTAATTGAAAAGTCGAAATAGTATGCAATTTTATTCTGGAAAAAAGAGACATGCACACTATCGAACATCGAAAAAAGTGATGTTAGAACATCTCAGCATAGTGCTTTGCAAATTTAGAAAACAAATCTGTAATAAGACGCAATTTGAAAATTTGTAAATTTCGAGGAATATCGAGCAACCCGAATAATCTCGAAATGGTCGAACAACCTTCGAATATTCCCAGAGAACCGAATAAATTAAGGATCCTATAATTTTACTAAGAATCTCGATTAATCTGAAAAATATCAAGCAGACATCGCAAAATCTCGCGTAATCTCGAAAACATTGAATAATGGTTATAATTTTGATGTCATAAGCCTGACAAAATATGACAAAATAATTCAAAATAAATTTTATTCTCGGTTAGGATCGGTTATTATCGGATCGATTCGGACCGAAAAAACTAGATTAATTGGTTAACCTTAACCGGTTGTAATTTCCCTGACTGTACCCGAATTCTGGTTCTAAGGTAAAACCGAATGGGCAATGTCTTTATTATTACCGTTTCTATTTAGATGCCAAATAAAAGGCCAAATAAAAAATCAAGTTATTTCTGCTGGAATGTTTTCAGCCACTAAATGCTAAATAAAAAATCTATTTAGTGTTTTTCAATACAAATTGACATAGGAAGCGAGGAAATATAATACCATACCATGATTCTTATCGTTCCAGAATCGGGCCCAATATGTAACTAGAGATTCATGAAATTCAAAAGTATCCAATTGTGGCCAAACGAAAAGCGATAACCATTCCACATATGTTGTGTTATATTCAATGCTTCAGTCTAGATGGAGCACCACTGTGGAACATTCAAGCAATACAAACAAATAAAACCCAAACTTAGTAATTTGCTATTTCGATATTTACAACCTTTATTACAAAGAGAGTTTTTACTCAGAAATAATACATTTAGGCCCGTAATTTTAAACGAGGATAGTGATAAATCGGCGAATTTAGCCGAAAAAGTTAAAGCGAATAAATCCACTGTACCAAACCTGGATTAAAATTGTATCCTTGGATTTATACCTCCATACCGATAGCTAAAACAGTGGATACGGCTATTTTCGAAAATTCGGAAATATAAAACATCATTTACGATCTGTCAAATTACATATAAAAGTAAATATATGCACATAATGAATTGTAAATTTAAATTTAAATTAATTTTTGAAAATGTATTTAATGCATCTTAATACAATCTAAACGTACTAAAGTATTTCACGATAGAATAGACGTGGAGTTTTACAATTATTTGTGCATTAAGAAAAAATTAAAAATAACATAAAAAATTCACTATAACTAAAATCTGTTTGAACACATTATATAGCAGATGTAATTATTCATATGTTGTGTGCCCACCCTTAGCTGTTACCACCTCGCTGACGCATCTGCATAGAATTTATAAGGTTTCTTATAAAGTCTGAAGGGATTTCACTCCAAACATTTACTATAGGTTTTGCTGGTCAAACTCACTTTTTTGCAAATGATATTCAATTTTTTGTAGTTACTCACAATTTTCTCCAACTTATCCTCAATATTATATATATATAGAATAGATTCAAATATTTATTATTATTTATTATGTTTTTCATATTTTTTAAATAAATTCAATTTTTAATATTTCAAGTTTGTTGATTTTCACAATTCAAAATAATTTTTTTGCAAATCAAATCCAATTCTCGTTATTATACTCGTGCTTAGATTATTTCTGCATTTCGAATGCAGTCCTTGCTTAATAAAACTGGTATTCGTTTTTTGACAATATGATATAAGTTAATCAGCTTATCCGAAAATTCTCGCTCATTAAATACAACAACATAATAACTTTAATTTTGGATAATGTAATTATGTGTTGACAGTAAAATGGGATATTACATTTGTATGCACAATTTCCGGACAATTCATAGTGGCAATCAGCGAGACATTTCTGCCTCTAACTGCTGAAAATTTTTAAGCGGGCACTTGTATTAATTTTTAGGCGAGCTTTCGACCGCCTTAGATTAGATGGTGTAGTTAAAGCCATTTTCATCAACAAATATTATTTTCTACCGATCTTTTGGCGCATTTTGAGAAAAATTCACTACATATATTTTTCGAAGATCGATAGTTCGTTCATCATTTAGACGATTGACTTCAAGTTGCGCCGTATGTGATCCTGATTTACGCCATTTTGAATCGAAGAAATGCTTAGCACTATGTCAGCCGATTCTTCTCAGTTTTTCTTTTATGTTTTGTAGAGATATTGCTGGATTTTCTCCTCTACTATTTGCTCAATTTTATTGAAAATATTCTTTGTAATTTTAGAGAATTTTTTGCCACCACATTTTTCCACAATGACTCATTCCCTTAGCATCTTTAAAATATTTTTTGATAATTGAATTAACGGTATTTCTATTTATACCTGACAGTTCTTCTGATTCTACGATTAATTTTCCGTCGTGGCTGAAGGGTTCAGAGGTTGCTTTGAAACTGCGAATCACTGCTGCGTTCTCTATTTTCCGATTATTTTTCCATTTTTAGAAACGCTAAATACATATTTACAAAATGAAACACACATAAAACTTTTTACAACATATTTGAGGTATGTGTTGTTCGATTTATCGGTAAAACTTTTTATATAGTGTTTCATTTTTTGAATATACTTAGTGCATTATCAGATGTAAAATGAATTATGACAACCTTCACAGCTCGTGCAATCAAGACATCTTCTTTTACAGATGTAACTCTTTTTCTCCCTCTCCCCCTCCGTATTTTTAAGCACTCCTATGTTTTTTTGTTTTATTACTTGGTATAAAATCGTATTTCGAAGGCAAACATATTTTTGGCCAAGTTAGCAGCCGAAATTCCACAATTATATTCAGCCACAATGGCTGCTCTTGTATCGACGCTAAATTCCGATTTTTCGGCATGTTGAATTAAGTAGTGTTTGTAATCAAACAAAACAATTATTTTAAACAATTGAAGGTTAAATATAGGTAACTTAACGTTCGAATGACAGAAAACATAATGCACAAATAATTTTGAAATGAACTTAATTAATGTTTTCTTTATTTATGAATTTAAAATAATAAAAATCGTTTAATTTATTTTGAAGTACATGCTTTAGTTTATTTAATAAAAGATATTTCACCCAAAAATATGATCTACATCTAATTCTGGAAGCAATTTAATTTTGTGATACAAAACAATTTTCCGCTGCACATATAATTTTGAAATGCTAGTATGTCACTTCGTTATAGTGGGAAAAGTAAAAATGAGCAAGATCTACCAGAATAGGTAAGTTCATTGTATAAGTTTTTGAAGAAAATGTCAAGTTCCGACTACAGAGACTATTTCTCATAAGTTGATTTGTAATATTATCCTTCAAAAGTTGGCGCATTCAGTTAATCCATTGATGTTAGTAATTTGTCTAATCCTATCTGGCTAATATTTTAGATATATCCATCCATCAATCCAACCAAATTTTTTCTCATTTCTCATAATAATGATTGCAAATGTTCATGTTCGAATCAAGTTATATAAATCAACTCAACTTGCAACCATAACGTAAAACAAAATAACATAAAAATTTACCAAATGAAATACTTTCCACAAATATAATCGCACAGCTAAGACAATAAATCATTTACAAAATATAGGATTTTAGGCCTCCACAAAAAAAAATAAAAAAAATCGCTACTTTTATACCTTTTAATAAAATAAAAAACAATTTATTCGAAATAAATTCGATTTGATTATATTAAAATTATTTTTTATTTATTTCTAACGACATATTTGCGTGTCTCTGATACTTTGGATTTTAGTTTTGGGATAATTCCTTGCGTTATCAAATGGTTTCGTTTCTTATTTCGGATTTTTCTTTTTTAATATCAACATTATAAATCACAATCAAATGATGATCATAAAAATTTGTATCGCAAGGATGAATTTAGTATGTATTAGGATTTTGATTAATTATTCTTTGAAAATAGACACAGGAGTCTCGATTTTTTGAAGCGTCGCTGTATTAGATAAGCGGATGAAACTGATCTACATATTGGTATAATGTTGTTGGTGTAATTTATGTTTGGAGTGTATAGTTGTGCATTAAATGCATATATAAATTATATGTATACGGTAAAGTGATACGTTCGCACGCGGTATATTATTATTCATTTTAAATGTATACAGACATACGGGAGATATGGACTGTAACTTTAATTTGCATATACCATAAATTTACGTGTGTGAATAAAATGAAATATTAGCAGGTCTGTTGAAATTACTATACAAGATATCTATACATTTTTAATTAAAGCGCAAAGATAACGACATAATCCTATCCAGTTGGGTTTTCTATCAAACCCGGTAGCTTCATGTTTATTTTTATCCCCGAATTTATATATTACCTATATGATTACACAAACCTAAACGACTAATAAAAATACGAATTATTTTTGTTTATTTTTTTTTTTTTACAAAATTTTGGAAATCCTGTAACTAAATTATAATTTAGCAGCTGTGTAGATAAACTTGAAAGAGGTGAAATTATTTGTTACCATACATAAATCTCAATTCTATTGTTATTTTTATACATTTTTCTCGTTTTTCATCCCCCAACAACTCACATACACTCGCATATACACACATTTTAATACGTATTACATCCCTCTTCCCAACCAGGTGTGTTATTATACCGAAAACTATTTCAAAACTAAAAATATTTTATAAAAATTGCAGAGATTTGTTTTTTTTTTTAACAACTCTAATGGGTATACGAATACCTATGTCATCTGTCTATATGTTTTATTGGAATAAAAATTACATACAGATTTATACACATAAATTAAATTAATGGAATTGTGAAGGTCGGGTCGGGTATATACGTATGCGACGGGTCTTCGTGTATATGGTTGTTGGTACCCCTTTTATTTATATTTTAAACATTCATTATTTAACCAAATGAATTGATTTACTGAACAGAAAATCATCAAATTACTAAACCAAAAAAAAAGAAAACTGATATAACGATAAATTATTCGTCCGTTTTGTGGTATCATTTATATAAATTGTGTAAATATTCAAATTTATTGAAAATAGTAGGAATTACATACAATATGTGATCAAATTTGTGTAGGAGTTACAGTTCAATCGTTTAACCGTACCGTAATAAATTTCGCAGCGCAAATCTTTCAAATTTCGGCAACATCAACGTGTAAATTATTATAATCTATTAAATGCCACCAGTTGAATAAAATTCCAGCTGCCTTGAAATATTAATAGTTTGCCATTAAAATGTCGATGCGAGTCCCTATATATAATATAATAACTCGATAACATACAGTTGTATAAACCACCCCATGATGTTTTCAACCCCCTTGAACATTAACGCAAAAAATCATGTATTTTAAATTTTATTTAAATCGCGTATATACATATATGCCGTTGTACTTGTACCAGGATGTTTTTCACAAAGATTGGATTTCACTTTTGCTATCGAAGTATAACAATAACCATTTTATTTTACATAGACGACGACAATTTTGAATTTTTTATAAGCATATCGTGATTTAAACGGAAATATCAAACTATTTTTATGACAGCAAGGGTTGAAATATTATAATTTTCTTAATGTATAAATTGGGGTATGAAAGACTACCCAGTTCTTATTAGTAGTTTTTGATTGACATAAATTTATCCTGATATAAAAATTGCTTTATAATGAAGAAATAAAATAGAACCCTTTCGAATACCACGGTATCGATTTTAAAAGTCAAATACATGATGTGCATATAGGGTTCCAAATTTCTGATCTTAATTTTATTTCAAAAAACTATACGAGACCAACAATCAAGTTTATATAAAAATATCACTAGAACTCTGTACTGTATCTATTTACATGAAAAAACTGTCGAATCCCCCATAAAAAAAACAACGCATGCGTTAAATTCCATCACTTCTATTCGACCAGAAAATTAATAGAAGCTTTTAGTCTTTCTCCAATTCGTTTTTTGTTTTATACCGAAGCAAAGCAAAAAAAAAAATAATTTCCTTCATTTTCTTTTTCGTCTTATATTTAGTTTTCCGCGCTAGGTGTACACTTGTGTATATATGTGTTTCTGATAACACATAGCACAAAAAAAAAAAAATTAACGCCATTTTGTTTTTGAAACGAACAGAAACCAGCAAAACACTACAAAAAATTGTTATTTTCTTTTCACCGTGATTTATTTATGTTTTGATAAGAACTTCAACAAAACAAAACAAAAAAAAAAGTTTTAAATTTCTTTAAGACGCGCACGGTGTGGCTGTTCATTGATGTAGAAATGTTAAAGAGTTTTATATCTCGCACTCGATGTAAAGTAGTAGTTTCTTTTCGATCAAATTAATTTTCTGCTGCATAAAGTATAAACAAATTTAATTCACCTCGTAGACATTTCGGCGCGTTGCGATCCAATGTAAATAGAAGAAAAGGTTCAAAATATTGTATACCGTCATTAGTTATGAATATGATTCTCATCAAATTTGGTCTTGTATGTGATTTATATAAAAACATAAAAACAAAGATGTTTATGTTTTTGGGGCGACTCGATGTCTACCTACACGATTTTTGGGATCTAAAAATTTGATTGTACGATTTTTCGTTTTTTTTTTGTTTTTGTTTTGTAATGCCTATATGCCGAAAAAGGAATTTTATTGTGTGTTGTGGATTCCCTTTTCTGAAACACCGCGTTAAGTTCCCACTATTTGTTTTTATTTTTTTTATTTTTTATTTAAGCTAATGATGTTGCAAAAAACCCAATGAAAGGGAACCAATATGAAATTCTATAAATATTTAACAACGCGGCAAAACCAAATATTCATTATACGTGTAATACCGTGGTTCAGAGTTTGAAAATGCGGAGGCTCTGAATAATTAATCCCGTTGAAAATAAATATTTACTAAATCCATGTTGTCTGCCTCTGCCCATAAAAAATTCCTGGAATATCCCTGTTCGAAATATTTATGCTCACATTTAGTTGTACACATATACCTATATGTATGTATATACACAAAGTGATCATACCGAGAGATTTATTATCCTCGTTTGGGTTACAAAATAAATAAAATTATTTCTTTACGTTTACCTTCGAATATTCTGAACATAACTACTGTTATACTATACATACATATATGCTGGATGCAGGTATAAAAAGCGAACCAAATATTTGACATAAACTCCATAACATGAATTATCCTGCGGCGGTTTACGATTTAAAAAAAAATAAAAAATGTTTTTGGTATTTTAGCGAGCATACATAATATGTGTGTGGCATGATCTTTTTTTCCAAAAATCTTTAATCGATTCAAGATTAGTAGTTTTTTCTCCATTTATTAAAGGATCGATTATTATTAATGGCTTTTTTGATGAATTAACATTTTGTGTTTAAAAATACATTTTTAGGCGTCATGTTGTCTGTTAATTTTTTCCAGGTACGCTGAAACCAAAATTTTACGGTGATAAAAAAGGACCTACCCCCTTTAATTATTATTATTATCATTACTATTTTTAGTTCTGCTTGTTCTTGTAATGCGGTGGTGGATGGCTAGCAATATTTTTTTAATATTTCACTCCTCCTATGATTTTTTTATGTTGTGTGTGTACATAAAAAACATAAATCATTAGATTTTATCGAAAAATTATGTATAAATAAACTCGAAATTAAAATCGATTTTTATTACAACAATAATTGTAACTATAGAGATAAGGTATCATTTTTTGATATATCTACAGATATTATGTATGTACTATATGTACATATTTGGGACACACATATTATATAAATAAATAATGGATTTTTTTTTATGATTTTAATCCTTAAGCCATTATCCTATTATATGTTAATGTATTTTAATTATTATCACATTGAACATTACACTATTTGTGTGTACGTCGGAATGTGTATGTCCAAATTTTCAAAAATGGGATTTATGTATTTTAGGTTATGTATGTTAACTAGTGATTTAAAATAAATGTTGCTACATCCTAAAGTTTTACAATAATTGAGGTTTTAAATGGGAATCAGAAATTAGGAGTCTAATAAAATGTATGTGAAGTTGGCCCAAAATAAAATGTTTCTTAATATTTGAATATCACCCTAAAAACAGGTATGTTCATGATACAATATGTCAGCCCAGAAATTTACTTAGATAAGTCGGAAGTCTAAGAGTATTTCTCATTTTCGTTCACCATGACATAACACTTAATAAACGGATTACGAAACAATAAATACTCTTCCCTGGCAATTACCTTATGCATTTACATATTTAATTTTATCCGTCCCTAAAATACACCTGCTAAATACGTACATATACATATGTATCTTGGTTTCGGACTCAAACAAACAAATTCAGAAACTTTCTTGTCGTCCAATTCCAGTTATAAATTTAATGAGAGGAATTCAAGCTCGGACGGCAATGGTTTAATTTATGAATTCAATAATCTTGTCCCTTAGTCCCAGAAGTCCCAGTTCTTCAAAAATGGAAAGAATACACATATATCTGGTGACGATGCAAAATTATATCTACAAAATTCCTTAAAATCCTCTTATTGATTTATCGGTAAAAAAATTAGTGATTAGTTTTTTTAATTAAATTTGTTACAGAAAAGCGTTCAAAATTGAAAAAAAATATTTAATTTTGTTAGTTCGTTTTCATGTTTCTACTATGACAAATTTATATGTATACATTATGTATAATTTACATGATTTACAGAATTCAAAGAATTTATTGAAATTAAAAATTATAAAAGTTAAATAATTTTTAAAAATACTAAAATTTGTAGAATTTATAGGATTTATTGAACTTATAAGAACTTAAGAATTTATGAGATTTGTGAAATTTAAACAGCTTACTGAATTTCAGAACTTTATCAATTAAATCTATAAAATTATTCATAAAACTTATTAAATTTATAGAAATCATTGAATTTATAGGATGATTAGAGTTTATCAGATTTATCGAAATTTTTGAATTTATAAAATTTGTACAATTGAAAGAATTTATAGAAATTATGGGTTTTTTGGAATAAGTAAAATTTGGATTTGTATAATTTATAGAACTGACAGTCTGACAGACGAAACAATTTATAGAATCTATAAAATTTTAAAAATTTATAAAATTTATAGAATTTGTGGAGTTTGTAAACACATTAGAAATTATAATATTTATAGAACTTAGAGGATTTATAGAATTTATTATAGAATTTTAAAATTTAACAAATTTACAGGATTTATAAGAACTAAAAAATTTATGAGATTTGTAGACTTTAAAACACTCCCGAATTTTTAAACTTTATTTATAGAAATTATTGAATTTATAGAATTGTTAAAGTTTATAGGATTTAGCGACATTTTTGTATTTATAAAACAAGTAAAATTTGAGTTTGTAGAGTTAATAAAACAGACACATTTGAAACAATTAATAGAACTCAAAGAAACTACAAAATGTAAAGAATTTGTATTATTCATAAAATGTATACAATTTATAAATTTTATAGCATTTATAAAATTCTTAAAATTTAAAATTTTATAGAGTTTATATAGGCATATTAAAACTTATCAAATTTACTGTATCTATAGGATTCACTTATTGGATTTTTAGACTTTACAGAATTTGTAGAATTAACTGAATTTTCTAGGATTGTTATAATTTATAGCGTTTAAGAAATTTTTAAATTTAAAGAATTTTTATAATTACTGCAATTTAATTTTAATAATTGTGTATATCCTCGTACCTGCGATTTAGTATCGTTCATACATCACGGTGTGCTGGAAACGAATTTTAATGAAAAGTTCTGTCACTAAAGAAAATCATAGTGAACCTTATTGAAGGGAGTGTCCTGAGCTCGGAACTGTTGAAATTAAAATCATTGGAAGTGCCGTTTTTTTATGGCGGCAATTTTAAAATTTGAATTAATTTCACAATATGAATGCTTATTTTATATGTCGTTTTTCATTTAGAAGTTTGAGATTTGTCTGTATTATCAATTAATATGATTTTTTCAGCTTTTTATAGACAAAATATATTATTTTTAATAGCATTCCCATTATTACGACTTGTCAGTCAATAAAATAAAGAGGCTATCTTCCCACTATATGTACATCTACCAAAAAAAAAGTAAAAATTCACCCTCTCCCTCACCCCTCCGTAATTTCCCTAAGGGTTCTTAAGATCTACGATGTATTTTACCCTTTCAAAAAATGAAAACTTTGATTAAACTCCTGGTAGTTTGGTTTCGTACTGATAAAAATTTGATCTACTCTCTACTCATGAGGTAGCTACGACTAAACTACAAAATACAATTCCCAACTTTTTCGTATAATACTAGGTAAGAACGGAATAATTTAGCGAATCATATTGACCAAATCTAAAGTGCTATTTAAAATAATAGCGGTATTTTGTTGAGAAAAATTTAAACATATTTAGTTTTGATTTTATTTTTGTCCTATTAATTCCTGTTGTATTACTATGATTTAAATAAAGAAACATTTCTTTTGGCTTTATTTAAATCATGCGGCGCTTTATATCCAATGCAATTGTTGTTGTAATTTTGTCAGCAAAATACACTTATTATAAAATAAATAAAGCCGAAAAATCATATTGTGTAATTAATAATACAGACAAATCTCAAACTCTAAAGGCGAGACCAGACGATGTGAAAATCGACAAATGTTGGTGATTTGTATACATGTAGTAAGACTTGTCGTGTGGTCAGTTTTCATATCACCCACCAATGTGACATTTGATACATTGGTATATACATTCGCTAAAAGACGGTAAATAAATGAACATCAAAGGAGACCTGCAACATTGGTTGACATACTGGTAATGCGGTCCAGACGGTGTGGCATGATTTGTTTTAGTTTATTTAGAAATGTATTGCATTTTCTATTAATGTTAACATACAATTAGGTATATTATGAAATTATAATTAAGCAGACTAATTGATTTGTTTCTTTACGGTAATGGAGTTTAATCTTATTTTGTAACGTAAAAAACTGTTTTCAAATGCAATTGTAGGTTTACATGTCTGTCGAGATTAGAAAACTATTCCTCTATATTTATTTAATAAAAACTGATTATTTTGTCATTTAGGTTAGTTCCAGTAGAAAAACATGCTAAAAGGTACATTCTGGCTCCTGTGTTTGTCCATAACGTATGAACAAACTATTAAATTCAAATTATGAACAGAAACATAATTTTAAAATTTAGAATGCACTATTTCAAACTTTTATAAATTTGTAGTTTGGTACACATTCGTTTAAATTTACGTAACCAACATTGAACGTATCGTGTACGTATGCCTCACACATGAACAGTGTGTTCATTTTTCCACATCATATGATCCAACGTTGGTCGACCGACATTTGTCGGTTTCCACACCGTCTGGTCCGCCCTTAAATTTTATTAGGGTGGGCTTAATAGACATATAATGAGAGTTTTCCTTGGGTTTTAGTTTTGGTAATTCACTAAATCATTACGTTCTTACCTAGTGCTATGCGTAAAAGGTGGGAAAATTGAATTTGTGTGGTTTGATCGAAGCTACCTGATGAGTAGACCAACTTTTTATCAGTACGAAACCAAACTACCAGGAGCTTAAGAAATTCACCCCCCCCCCCCCCCCCCCCCCCGCATAGGGGAGGGTGCATTTTTACTTTTTTTTTTGGTAGAGTAGATGTATTGTGGGTAGATAGCCTCTTTATTTTATTGACTGACAAGTCGTAATAATGGGAATGCTATTAAAAATAATATATTTTGTCTATAAAAAGCTGAAAAAATCATATTAATTGATAATACAGACAAATCTCAAACTTCTAAATGAAAAACGACATATAAAATAAGCATTCATATTGTGAAATTAATTCAAATTTTAAAATTGCCGCCATAAAAAAACGGCACTTCCAATGATTTTAATTTCAACAGTTCCGAGCTCAGGACACTCCCTTCAATAAGGTTCACTATGATTTTCTTTAGTGACAGAACTTTTCATTAAAATTCGTTTCCAGCACACCGTGACATATGAGCATTAATTATAAACTTATCTAATATTTTCAACTTTGTTGTTTATTGTAAAATTTTGATTTTTAAGTTTTAATCACAAATTATTTAAAAAAACGATTCCGGAATTCTGGAATCAAAAACATTCAAATTCTAATTATACTTTATGACCAAAATTTGGATGCCCTAATTGGTACAATCTATCAATTGCCAGTACTCTGCAGTGACTCAGAAATTTGTCATGGTCAATTATGGCAGCAAAACCTCGAGAGTTTTTTTTAACTTGAATTTCGCAATTCAACTGAGTATTTTCTCATATTCTGCACTAATGGCACCAATCTCTCGATGAGCACCAAACCTTTTTTACAGATGTAGCACTTTTTTTAAAAACTCTCATTTTCACTACCTACTACCCGCTTAAGCTCAACTTCCGACAGTAATTCTGAAAATAATTAGTTTATTAGTTTGATCTTCACATAACTAGAACTTTAAGTAAATTCTTTTACTTGAATTTTTCAAGAGTTATATTTGATAAAATAACTAATCAATGCCTTCAAATATCTACTTGCTGGATAAGAAAATATTTGAAGGGGTTGGTAATGCTTCTACTAGCAAAAATTGTTTTGAAGAATATTTTAAGATTTTTTAAAAGCATTTACATTTTTTATTCATTACACCCGTTATCCCATAGTATGTGAAGATTTATTTCGTGATGAAGGGTTATTGGGTTATTAGTGATATACATAGGTAAATGCCAAGTCGAATGCAAAGTTGTGATTTTATTGTAAAATTTAGTTTAAGTATTCCGTTGATGTAAATTAAAAACAGAACTGGAATCAATGTATGGGCCATTTACAAGCTTTACTGTATGGTACCTCCATGTAAAGCCAGCTAAAATGCCTTTGCCATGACTACGAATAGCCCAATCATACTTTTATTATCATTAAGCTTACAAAATTTTATTTGGGCATCTCTAGTATACGGTCCATCTCTAAATGCTTATTGTGAACCATCAAAATAGTTTAACTAAAATTTTTCAAACTAGTTTTGTTTTGATATCGTAGGTATAGTAAAGATATAGAATTCGTCTTTAGTTAGTAATTTTGGGTTACTCCAGCTATGATTTTATAGATTGAAGGAGCACTTTAGAATTTTAGCTTACGAAATGAGATGAGAGCAGTGTTCATCTGAAGAAACTGTTTTATATAAGTATAGGGTATTCTATTAAAGTAAGTAACAAAATAGATGTGATCAATAATGCTACTATCTAACAAAGAACAGAGCGTTCCCAATCATTTTATTAATTTTACCGGTGTTGATTTAAGTAGGGTTTAAGTTCTATTTGAAATTTTCATGAATTCTAAAATTTAAAGTTTCACCAAATTTTATTGATTCAAATATAGATCATCTTCTAGAAGCAAACGAATGACTTAACAGCTGGCTTATAGCTACTATTTCCGGAGGCTTCCGGAGTTGTTATCGCAGTTTGTTTCTAGAATGATTTTTTAGATTTACTTACTCCTTCATGAATTGTTATCCTTATTTCAAATGTTAACCGTCGTTTTGTTGTCTTTTTGTCTGTTCCTCTTGAACTTCTATTTAAGTTGCGAAGCACAGAATTGCCGAATAAATATTTTGGGTGCTCCCAAGAATCCCGCAACTACGCAGCTACTGCAGTCGAAATAGGCAACAGTATAAAGCTGCTTTAGTTGCTGCCTGCAATAATACGATTGACTAAAAAAAATGACAATCAAGTGCACAAAACCAAAAGTGAGTACTCAACTTGTTACGTCCGTAAATAGGGAAAGTATTAAACTCAAATGAACAATAGCAGAGTATTTAAAAATTAATTAGTTATACAACTTACTGTAAAACGATGAAACCACACAGAGAAATTCGACGATTTAAATCAGTGCAGTTAACATAAAATGACTACTTTTGTTGCACAGTGGCGCTGCTTTAGCTTTAAAACCATATATTTGAGGGCAATGCTGCAAAATCTGCACAGTTGCTAAATCCTTAGTTACACCTTGTCTTTTAATTTGATAATACAGTAGAGTCTCGATTATCCGAATACTGTTTATCCGAACTCCGCTTTATCCGAACACAAAAAAATACATAAATTTTTTTTTTTTTTTAATTATTTTGTTATTTACACATTACACATATGTATGTTTAAATCAATAAGATTCTTTCGGCTTTTTATAGACACAATATATTGATAATAATGGCATTCACAACATTTTCGACTTGTCAATCAGAAAAATGAAGAGCCGAAAGAATCTTATTGATTTAATACAGACAACTAAACTTCTCTTTCTATTATTCGTGTTGGCATAAAACACACAGAAATGAAAAGTTTTCCTTGTGTTTTTTGATTTGGTGAATTTATTCATAATTCGCTAAGTCAACTACGTTCTTTCCTCATACTTAATGTATGGAGTTGGAATTGTATTTTTGTAGTCTGGTCGTAGCTACCTGATGAGTAGATCGAACTTTTTGTTTTGAGATTATCAGTACGAAACCAAACTACCCACAGAAAACGCAAGGAAAGGTTTTCTTTTTTAGAGTCAAAATACATTTTGTATTAACTCTGGGGTTAAAGTACGGGGGGGGATTTTGATATTTCTACTTTTTTTTGGTAGATATATTATAAATGACTGGCCTCTTCATTTTTCTGATTGACAAGTCGAAAATGTTGTGAATGCCATTATTATTAATATATTGTGTTTGTGTCTATAAAAAGCCGAAAGAATCTTATTGATTTAATACAGACAACTAAACTTCTCTTTCTATATGTATGTTTAGTGAAATATGAATGAATAAAACATTGAAATTACTCAAAATAATAATTTAAATTCAAAATATCATGTATATTTTAACCACCATAAATTTTCCGAAATTAATTTTTATCCGATTATCCGAAAATCCGCTTATCCGAATTGTCTTCGGTCCCGACCACATCGGATAATCGAGACTTAAAAGCTTATCGATATGTTTACTAACCAATTTGGAATAATGCTTTCCTGTATCAAATTGATGTATATTCGGTCTTCTTGGCAAATAAATAAATACACAAAAAATAAAAATGTTACAACCATTCGACTATAAAATATAAGTTTCAGACCTTCAGGGAATAATGTTGCATGGCAATTAATGTCATACGATGAGATTGGCTCAATTATAAAAATTACTCATTTTTATCTCAATAAACTATAATTTATTAGATAATAATAGATTTATCTATTATTAAAACTGTTAAATTATTCAATTTACATTTATACAAAAAACGACAAACAAAAATAGTATTCGGGCAGCAAAAAGGGCGTATAAGAATGTCTTAACTTTAAAACGCCATAAACTACAGCGAGAAAGTAATTACCACGCAGTATTCGAGCAGACCATTAGAATTTTATTTGAAATTTGAAGCAGTTTTGCAACTGTTTTATTTATTTTGGTGTACCACGTTAATGATGGACTGTGTGAGTGTATTATTGAATTATTTTGATTGCTTCTGTTTGGTTTTGTTAAATTGGTGCTTGGTTGCTCTGGTTTTTTCGCAGCTTTCAATTCTGATATAAAATTTTAAAGAATTTTATACAAAAGCTTTTATTTATTTATTTTATTTATTTGACTTTAAAATTTTGGACACCCTATTTTGAGCATAAGCTCATTCATAATAGAGCGTATATAGAAATTAATACCAAGATTAATAAAATTATCAGCTAAGCCTTCAAACTCCGTCCGGTGGTGACAGCATATTGGTGCTTGAACCGTGGCTTGGGACGTCCATACTAAGTATTCATAAAGATGAGATCATTTTGATGTCACCGTATTTTCTCGATTATTGCGATATTGCTGACTTTAAAGATGACACGGCGGGCGCCAAGATTCGATTATATGGGAATTGTACCCAACTTGTTTAATAAAGCAATGTAATACCAGACGCAATTAAATTTATATAATTTAAAATAATTTTGGAAAAATAAAAATCACAACGTATCTGACACGAAAAGCCTTGAACCATTTAAGTGCATTATCAAAAAAGTAGTGTTTAACATTTACTTACATGGCTTAATATCTATTGCAGAGAAAATCGTCGGATATGGATGAAGGATTAGGCGGTTATTGAATCAAGATGAATTAAACTCCGTAAGTAAGTAAAGTTAACAATGATTTTGTGGGCTTCAACTGCTCAACGTGAATTTAATATTACAATTACGCTGTACGATGAAACATAGCGCCGAATCCACCGCACGAGATAGTATACCCAGATGAAAACGATAATGACGGAAGGTTAAATACGAATTTAATAAAATTAAAAATTTAATAGTATGTAATTGAAATGGTGGTGAAATCGAAGAGAGCATGACCAAAACCAATCTGCGGTAATAATTTCTCTAATTTAAGCTCCAAGAAAATGTAGAAAAACCATTAATGGAATTGTGAAACGGAAATTTACTCTAAATAATACACAAAACCTTAAATAATACTTTGTATGTTTATTGAATACAGAACTTACGAGTATATACAATGTACATATGCATATATACATTCAGTAATATATAACTAAATAACACAAATGTGTAATAATATTATGCAGAATAAATTCAAATATTTTATTTTTATTTTGTTGATACACAATAATTAATTACTGGGCAGAACCGGAACCGGATGTATTATCTTTCATTGAATTTGATTGAGAGTACGAAATGGAAAATAAAATAAAACTTAATTTGGTATTTTAATGATTTTTTTTTTTTAATTTGGTTGTAAATTTATTAGATTTGAGATATTATGTAGAGTTGGGATTTTCATGAGGCATAACTGAAGGTGACATAATGTACTGCACCCACGCAAATCATATAACGCAATTTGGCATACATAATGATCAACTCATTTCCTTTCAACATTTTGGGGTGGGAAAATTGCACAAGCAAACTTTACCGTTGTGAACGAATATTTTGAAAATTCCCACTGACTTTAATATTATTTTATGTTATGTTAACAGAACCAATTACGAAATGCCTTGCAGGGATAATTTAAATTGTGTTTGACAAAATAAAAAAAATAAAAACGTTAAACAGTAAAACAATTTATATACCTTCGAGGGTTAATTGTTTGTAACTTACTCATGTGATTTTTACTTCTTGCTGTTAATCTAAATTGGTAACAGTATTAATTCCTTATAATAACAGTAATCAAATCAATTTTGTGTTCCAATCCAATTTTCAGAATTTTTATAATTTTGTTGTTTTTTTAAAGGGTATAATGTTTCATGAACATGTAGTATCACAAAATATACAAACTATCTTCTAAAAATTACCGTTTGTTACCGGCTATTAAAAAAATAAAATCATATATGCTTACATGTATTGTACCAGAAAATCCATTACATTCATTAGCTTTTACATTTCGACAGAACAAATTTTTGTGACCATTTGTTTCCCCCTAATTTATTGCACGTAACATTAAAATGATAAATGATTAACTTTGAGTTTTGGATATTCATTCATTCATTCGTAAAACTACAAAAAAAAAGAAAAATAAACAACATGAATATAACATAAAATCGGTTGCGTGATTTATGAAAATAGTTTGGTATATATGCGTTACAATTGATGATGATGATTTTGGGTATATTTCGTTCCACACACCAGTAGAAAAGGAAATTAATGAATTTTCAATTAAATGTTCAAGCCTTGCAGAAATATGTCAAAACTACTACTTGGAAATGTTAAATATGTTCAAGAATGATAAAAGATTAAATAATTGTTTTTGAAGATTTTATACACGTTGGTTTACAGGAGATAATAGCAATGAGTGTGTGAGAATTTTTTACTGTTTTTGAGAGATAAGTAAATCCTGGTTATGTCTCATACTCAAATCAGTAACTAATTTGGCCATGATTTAAAATGATTCTAATTCGATCGATGTTATTAATCGAATCACGATAATTAAACCTTCATCCCAGCGCCGTTTAGAACCAAAACCAAGCAAACATGGTTGAAACATTTATACCATCTCAAATTAGAATTACTGTGTCAATTGATGATATGCTTAAAGCATCTTATCCACCATCATCACAAGCTTCAAAAATAGCGGATAGTTCAAAATCACTATCAGCATCATATGTAGTATCTCTTAAATATTCAAATTAGATATTAACAAAATGGAACGAACATAAGCTGAATTTAAACATTGCTCGCGTTGTATGTCAATGGGGCACAATGACATTATTAAGCGATCTTCAAGACCAACAATTATTCTCGATTTGATTCGGTCTAAAAAGACCAAAGAGCCCGAAAAAACAACGTCTGGATGTCTGTACCAGAGAACGTAACAAGCAAAATCGAGTTTTAATTAATTAATGTGGGATTTGTTTCGTGTTTAACACAGAAATGTAAACATTATCGTATGACGACCAATCTTCCTAAGCAAAATGCATTTTGCAGAGGATGCATTGACTAAACCAATTAGTTCTCGGACTAATGGGCAGTTCCAGATCATTTTCAAAGTTATTAGAGAATAACTCTATTACCAAATTAAACTGAATCGCAACGTACACCACTATCCGCAAAACTAACGAATTCCTAGAAGAGTGCTCTTCTCAGCTTTCACGCAGTCATTTGGAGTACTACACGTAGAAGGTACCCGAAACTCAACTTTTTTTTTTTAATTTGGCATGGTTTAATAATCCAACGCAACGTCGATAAGCAATAACAGGCCACAAAATTCATTAAGCAGGTTGTTAAGTAATTCACTGTAATTATTTTAAGGGATGTTTCCTTGAATAATTTTGGTCAAACTATTGACCCATTTTCAATATCTACTGAGATACAATGTATCAAAGAAAAGTTATTCGTGGTGATACCTATAGATTCATATTTTACTTAATACTAGCTTTTAAACTATTTAACATAAATCAGCCGTATTTAGTTTCAGTTGGAGGATTTACTATTACCTTTTTGTTGATATCATACTGGCATATTGAAGACTCTTCCGAGATTAATTTTTTAATTTCGGTCGTTCTACCCAATACAAACAAATTCAAAATAGTATCGATTATAATAATTGTATGCATGTTGTAATTATCATCAAATCAGTTTTTACTTTGGCCATCAACATGAGTTGAAGCATCTCTTGCTTATACACAATATTCTCCGTTGGTGCTTTTGGAATATCCTCAAAAAGTATAGTAAAGCCTCAGGAAGCCTGAATGATCAAATTAATTCGCGACACCAGCACATATATTCTCACTAAACTTTTGTTGGAACTATGTCGGGTTTTTACCCGTTTGTCTGATGCTGAATAATGAATCGTTTCTAAACAACAGCACGAAGTTCTCGCTATAAGCGAACGAAGCTGTTATAAAAAGACTACTAGGTTATATCTACTATAGGTACCATACTTTGACAATATCGCATTTAATGATTTTATTTATTGCTAGATGTTAAATTTTTGGATAAAACTAAAATTAGAACAAACATTTTAATGGTAGTGGTTTTTCCTTTGTTATAAAAAACCAAATGATTTAAGCAAAATATTTGTAAAGTTGAGAAGAAGCTATTGAGAATTTTTGCAATTAGCTGCGGTATTTAACAATGAGATGCTCTACAGCCGATACTCTTTAATGATATCTTTGATTTTAGAGCCCATGACGCCATTTACTTTAGTAGTGGTAACTGCATATTTAAGGAAGTGACAAGATTCAGATGGAATGATGAAGTGGTGTTATAATGGAATGATGGAAGGATTCATTTTAAGGACTTCGCACAAACGAATTTACGAATGAATTTTTTTTAACAGTAAGGGAGACATCCATACCTAACTTATCTAACTGCTAATTATATGTTAGCACTACAAAATCCTAAACATTGTTTAAAAAAATAAATGTAAGATACACGTTTTTTGAAAGTAACATCGATTAAGTCGGGGTTTGAAAAGTTAAAAAATATTATTATTTTCTTGATTTAAGCCATTGCCAAACGCAAAAACCTCCGACCGAATTTTTAAACCGACACTTCCAATTTTTGATAAATTTGTTATTTCTACAACGAAACAATTAAAAAAAAAATTGAATTTTGAAAGCCGCATCATAACTTTAAAAAGTTTCTTAAAATTACATAATTTGATTTAAAGAAAACACCTTTTAAACATTTGTCGGCCGAGTTTCGATATGTGAAATTTTGAAATTTAATATTAGGTTCGAGTTCGTAAAAGCCATCAATTTTACGAACTCGAACCTTTTTCAAAAACACGAAATGTTTTGCGTGTGGAAATGCGTTCAAAACTTGACTTAAACCATAATAAATTTCTGATCAAATATCGCTTATTTGGTTAATGTTCAATGACAATCTTTGAATTATCTCTGAAAATCGGAACATAAAATGTATACATGGAAAAATAAGGAACTGAGGAAGGACGAATATCCGAAACTAGTTTTCCGAAAATAAAAAATATATAAAATTGTCACAAAAAGAAAGCTTTTTCAATTTAAATAAAATAAAAAAATATATGAGAAAATATATAAAAAATAAAAAATAGAAAATTAAAAATAAAAATAAAAGTAATTTTATTTATTTTTATCATAATAATCATCGTGACGAAAACAACAGCGAACTAACAGAAGAAAAATGGAAATCCACCATCTTCTCAGCAACATATACATTCAGTATAAATGTATACATTCAGACCTCGATTATCTTAATCACCACCATTCTAGATAGGTAACATTTTTAATAACATTTTGTAACATTTATATACATTTTTTTAAGAGATGTAATATTTATTTATAGTTTAAATATAGTATCTAAAATATTCAGTGATTTCAATAAATACAAACTAACAAAAATTCAAAACGAAACAAATTCCGAACTATTTCGAAATTCCAAGGAAAATCAAAGATTGCAAGTAAACCAAAAAAAAATTTCGAGTTGAACAACTAGATTTAATTGAAATTTTATATTTTGAGTTTGCTTGTGCTTGCAATAATAAATCTTTCTTTGTTTCTATCTGATCGAAATTTTACGCTTGTTTTTTTTCTAGTCTGTACCCATAATATCTCAAGAAAGGCTTGTCCGATCTGGATTTTTTTTTCACAAATCTGTTATCATGGTCAAAGCGGAGAAATGAAAAGCTTTTGGAACCTGTTTATCAAGAACAACAAAAAACCTGCTATACGAATTGACCCAAAACCACCTGGTTATATGTGTTGTTATAATTTTATAATGTTATGGTGGTAAGGTGATATGGTGGTATGATGGTATGATGGTACGATGGAATGATGGAGTAGTGTTATAATGGAATGATGGTGTCATGGTGTAATGGTATGGTGGTATGATGGTATGGTGGTATGATGGTATGGTGGTATGATGGTATGATGGTACGATGGTATGATGATGATAAGATGATATCATCGCCTGATAGTACTATGGTATGATTATATCATGGTGTCGTGGTACGATGGTACAATTGTATGATGGTATGATGGGCTAATATACACCCTGCGCCATTGAAATGTTCGGTTTGCATTTTTAAAGTAAATTTTGGAAATATCGCCGTTTGCTTCAAAAGTACATAGCAAAAATGATAGATTTTGATTATCAAAACAATTTTTACACTATTCCAAATATATTCAAATAAAAAGAACGGTAATCCGACAATTTAGACCTACATAACGGCGGATAAGGAATATTATCGCCCTACCTCGTAACAATTTGGTAGGTCTTTACAGTGTTTTTAACAAAGTTATTTCAATTGAAAAATAGTTTTTTGTTGACAATGGTAATTTTTATTCAAAATAAGGATTAACAGAAATAAAATAATTCATCTTAACCAAAATATTTTGAGAGAAATTGAACTTTTTAAAATCAATAATTAATAACCCAGCCCTTGGCTTTTAAGATGGCCTTAATCCCAATCAGCATTGAATTCTAAAGTTTTATTAAATAATATATTGTTATTTCTTCAAACCAGACTTTTTCTATAAGTTTTTTCGGGCCATTGGCACTTTTCAGCTTGTAATTTGTAATCTTCTTTCCCATAAAAGACCAAATATTTTCAACAATATTGAGGTTAGGACTATTTCCTGTCCAGGGTAACGACTCAATTACCAAGCTATTTTTAAATTCGGCTACCTAAACAAAATATACATTAAAATTAAGCATTCTTTCTTCACAAATAACGTCGATAACTCACGGAGAGTAATCGTCCTGGAAGAGTGGATTACCGATGTATTGAGTCGGGTCCTCAATAGTCACGATGCAGGTTTCGATAATTTTTGTTATATTTTCCTCCGTTTACTGAACTATCCAGAAGGCATAGTGATCAAACTCCAAAGGCTATTATGGCTCTTCAGGTCATAACATATGGTGAATGTTTCATTGTCGGCGAAATACATTTTGTTAAATACCATTTGCCTTTTCGTCGCCGAACCCTTGTCCTTACATCGGGTCCAAAGATATTGAATTTGGATTTATCCGAGAATATGAACCAACGCCAGTCCTTGGGCATTCAGCTTTTTCATTCTATTGCGAATTTGAGGCTTGCAGCTGCCATTTTTGCTGTCAGTAATGATTTTCTCGAAGGTCGACAAGCATATAAACCAACTTCCTTTTAATAGTATGAACTGAAATAGTGTGCGGTTGTTGCTATTAGAAGCTAACTTTTCAGCTCCATAGCCGTAGCAAAACTTTGCTTAAGAGCTAAATATCTGAAATTCGATTTGATGAAACAGAAGTTCTCCTCATTGCATCAGAGCCAACTTATCGTTTGATTTTCGGAATAGTGCCTTAAAAACTTAGTGTCTAGTTTGGCTACACTAAATTACTCTTGCAATTTGTGAATATGTGTACTTTTTTGCCTTTGCTTGCAAAATTTTGGCTTTTTCGTTAGCATTTGATTTAGAGCGACACTTTGTAAAATTAACTCTTTGACTACTTAATTGAAACCGAACGAATATTTCAGCCTTAGTTTGGTTTTAAATACCTAATAAGGCGTGAAATATGCTGAAAAATTAAAAAAACAAAAAAAAAATTGCGAATGAGGTAAAATCTATGAGAGAATTGCATGAAATAGTAAATAATCGAAATCGAACATTTCAATGGCGCAGGGTGTATAGTGGCATGATGGTATGGTGCGATGTTTTTTCGAACTGCGTTGATTAAGGAATAGGTTGGACTTTGAGTTTGGGGTTAAGATGATATTGAGTGAGGTTGAGTTACAGGTTCAATTAGGATTGAGTTGAGTTCATAGACACAAGCAGTTTTCCGACCGTGTTAGTTTAGGGATTGAGTTTGGGGTTATAATTCTCACAAATTCTGCATAATTCATATATAAAATAATTTACAAATGATTCCATGCGGTTAAATATTTTGTTTAAAAATTTATTTAAAAATCGCTGAATTTGTGCAAGAGGCATGCGGTGCAAAATTATTTTGAACCTGTGGTATAAAATAGGCTAGTTACGCCACTGAGCTCGATATAGTAGTTAGAGGTTGGCGATATTAGTCATCGTTATTGGGAGGGCTAATTTAAGACCGACTATTTAAAGTAGATCAAATACGATAAGTAGATCAACAAATTATCCAAAAAATTAAGCTTTTTGCAATTCATCATATCAAACACATATTCAAAATTGTATTACAATAGTTGTCTTTAAAAAATCTTTTAAGATTTAATCAACCAAAGATTTCTTATATGTATGTGTTTATATAACAAGCCTTACTCCACAAATTAATTGATCTGTCAAAAAAATAAAAAATAAATTTTAATTAATTTTTACCAAAAAATAAATCTAATTAACTCTCGATTGGATCAGTTATGTAAACTTGGATAACATTCAGTTCTCTGTAAAAGTGAAAGTATTACCTAAAAGTAATTTAGTTAGTCCACATACGCCTAAAAGAGTGTCTCTCTAGATCATCCAATCAATCAATTTAATTACTTTATTTATGTACCAGATAACCGCACTCCAATTAAATTAATTGATTTGTTTCTAAAAACAACAACTCAATTAATTTATTGGTACCCTTATGATGTGAGGGAAACGAGAAAAAAAAATCCTTATTGGATTTGTAACCAAGTGATTTAATAAACTGTCGTCTCCCACTAATTTATCGGTTCACCAAGTGTAATTCGTTTTTATAAAATATACACAGGCATGCATTAGAGAAAAAAAAAAAATTGTCTGCAGACACAAATAAATACTTGAGAATTTCATTGGTGCGGTATGACAGTATTCAACCCTTATTTATTTTAGTCATTTAAAAACATAAAAATTTGATTATTTCGTCATGTTTTAGTCGAGTCGATTGTATGACATGTACAGAAAAGGGGTCATAATGCCGTGCGCGCCATACAAAATGAATTTGATTTGATTTTGTTGGCATTGTTGGCAAACACTAATATTAATAACATTATTAAACGTTTGAACAGTAAGTATTCGCACACATATGTATCGCGATACACAATAATGAATATTGTTCGTTACATATAAATAAAAACGCCTTCACTTCGTTTCGCGCACAAAAATTTATTGTTGGTGTTTTAATTTGCAATCAGCAGTTTTATGTAAATAAATAATACATTTTCTGCTTTTATTATTATTATTTTGCATAAATGTTAATTTAGGGCCATTAATATTTAATATGGGAGACATGGATTAAAGATTAAAATTCATTATAAATTGCAGAAACATATTATAAAGGAGGCTGGTTTGTTTATGGTGACTGGAAGATATCAAATTTTTACAGAAAACTTATTATCATTATCTCTTTTGAATACCGTTGAAATTATAAAATCGTTTTGTATATATATGCGATACGCATTAATAATGATTTGATGATCGTACGACACAAACTGTAAAATATAATCTTTACATCAATTTTACACTCATGTCATGTAAAATGTAAATAAGGCGTAGCTAATTAAAAATGTATATATGAGTTTAAGATCCATTAACTGTATATGAGGTCGACATGAATTTTTGATTAACTCGTTCTACCAATTTAAATGCAGTCCGATAAATTTCCATTTGAGGTTTTTTTTAGTTAGTCTGCGGAGCCTCAATAAATTTCAATAAAAATATCTGGATGAATATATGAATATCGCGCGAACGCATATCAAATCCCGCTTCACCCCAACATCGTTATTTAATTTTTAATCTTAATTTATATGATATTAACCATAATAAACATTTTGCATGCCATGTTAACATTTTGCATTGCCACAATGTGTCCGATAAAAAAAAATCAAAAGGCACAATAACACAATCCGAATATGTATAGTACATACATCTCTCTGCTTTGGAGCGATTGTAAATTGTACCTACGCCTTGATTGTTTGCATATTACAAAATAAATTTGTTTCTTTGCTTATTTCAGATGTACGACACGAAAAACCGAAATCTTAAGATTTGTTTTTTGTATTCTGTGGTCTGTTTTTTTTTCTTCAAATGAAAACAACAAGAAAAATATGTAAAGTGGAACTGGAACTCGTAATTCACTTCTTTTATTTATTTTATTCATTTGTAGAATTTGATTTGTTTGTTATACATACATATGTTCAGCACAGGAATGGTTCTTTATTTTGTATATTACTGTGGTGTTATTTTAAATTTGTATATAAGAAATTGAGGAGGTTGTATAATTTGCTACCAGAAACGGTAGCTAATAAAAAAATGTGTAAACAGCAAAAAAAAAAAAAGAAAAAGGTTTATTTGTGTGCCCCATTATGAGCTGTATCATTAAAATATTTATCAATTGTATAATAGTTAAGTTTTCATTTTGTGCCACACCTTCAAACAATCTTAACTGCATAATTTAATATTGACGCATATTAAGATAGCGAATTGATTTATATTAAGTCCTTTGAAGACATCGATCATACACGATTTGTGTATTTTATTTTACGATCGCAACGATCATAAACCACACGAAATAAATTCAATTTTTATAAATTAAAATTTCTTCATCGTATTCTTTGGAAATAATTTAACAGAACTTGAAAGACGATGTTTCATGAAAATAATAATTGTTGTTGCCGTTTTTATTTTTTTTTTTAGGTTGAATTTATATGTTTTCTTCTCGTTGTACTCTTGATAAACGGAACATGAAATTAAATGCGTGGGCGTATCATTAAACTGTCAAATCAGTCATTTATATTATTACCAAAAAGAAACCTGTCAAAACTTTCATTTGTCATTGAAAATCCCATATATACGAGTATATAAGATTTTGTACAAGAAACAAAAAAAAACAAAAAAGTGTGTTGTTAACATTAACAGGACAGAAAACCCTTTTCATCAGTCACATATCAAAAAAATACTTTTCAATATAACAATAATGTTCTTGAAAGGGTTAATTACTTTCTCTGTACACATACTTACATAAGAAATTTGGTCCATAGGAAATGTATTAAGGTTATGCCGCATGATATATGATATTCTAGTGATTTACCAACAAAAATATTATGTGCAGGATGTTAAATTATATAAAAAGTATACATATACTTACAACCATATAAATATTTACAGTCCGTTCACTCGTTCGCATAAATAATTTGATACGACCTGCATCTTTATTATACTTTTAAAATATACATATATAACACAAAACCAACCGACAACGTCAAGAGCAATATGTGCATATGTAAACCACAATACAATATACGATAATGTCTTAGTTATGTAACATCATCTTATATTGAAGTAGCAAACATCTACATATATGAAATTTCATACTAAAATCTGGGTGCTGCGATGCTGTAAAAATGACGATGTGCGCTCTGTAACGAAACGTAAATTTTAATTGCAAAATAAATTTATAATTAAGACAAGTTTAGAGATATGCTTCGATAATAATATGGAAATTTTGTTGTTTGTACGCAATTACATGCATATTTCGAAAAAGTATTATAATTATTTGTTCTGTACAAGGTAGCCGGAATTAATTTTTTTGTAAAATCAGACGAGTGGAAAATTTGTAATTCTGGCTGTATAGTAGCTAGCAACGAACTTAAAAAGAAGAATTAAATTGTTCGTCACATTATCATATTATATAAACTGCATATTTGTTCGTATAAAACAAGTAGAAACGACTAACATCTTAATTGGATAATAACTTCCAATCAACCGTACGTAAGACGAAAATATAAACGACTAAAGGAACTAATATGGCCATACAATAATTAGTTTTCATTAAAGATAGAAACTATGAAAAACATAATTCGTTTGATAGACGACAAATTAAATTTAATAAATAACTTGGTTATTTTATGAGAACTTTATAATGTACGGATGAGAAATAACCTGAGATGGTGGATGGGTAACAGAGATGAGCTTAATTGAAATAAAAAATAAAATTATTAAATTTGTTAGGTACATTGTGCCTATTTTATATAAACATAAGAAAAAGGAGCATTTGTTATATCCTATATCCATGATATAATAGTTAGTTGTTTTCTTATAATTTTCCTTAAACGTAAGATAAAATTTATCAAAAAATTGGATATGAACACAAGAAAAAGAGTTTGCGCAATAAGACGTTCTGCTCGGGTACTTGGTTATATTTTTTTATTCTGCCAAAGAAAAACAATTCATTTGGCTTTCCGTATCTTATTGTTTATGTATGGGTGGTATAAAATGGAGCAGGAAAATTAAAGGAAAATATTGGTTATTAATTTTTATTTATCACTATCAGGCATAAGTTTCATTTATGTTGCCTGAAATTACTCACCATTTTTGATCCACACACAGTTTTACTGTGTTTATTGTTTACTTCTCACAGAGCATTCACAATGAAAAAACTTTTTACTTTTGACTTCAAAAATTTTTGTTCGTTAAGTTGGAAATTCATACAAACCTGTAAATAAAAAGTAACAAGTTTTTTCACCTTTAGAGAATGCTCTGTTATTCGCGCTCAACCGCTTGTTTATATAATCAAATTTAAGAATTTATGACGGATGAGTAAATCGGTTAAGAATTAGATTTTTTTTTATTAATAAAATAAAAAAATCACGCCGAAGTAATAACTTTAACTTGGCGTTATTATAAGTATTTGTTGGTTGTTCAAGTCCAGCTTCAGTTGCTGTTTCTTCTCCAGTTGTAATTGTATATCAGGAATTTTACTCCACGAAAATTCGAATTCATTCAGTGGTACTTTTGCTTGTTTCAAATACCATAAGAAACCTTATTCTTAATGTCGATGTATCAAAAGAGCATGTCCGGAACTTCGTTCACCACGCGCATATTCTTTTGGGTCATCTGGGGCATCGTATACTGTACAATTCAATCTCCCGCTGAAATGTCCAATCCTCTCGCAGTACAACTAATTAAAATGGCTAAAAAAACGGAAGTCATTTTTATAAGAAGGAACTGAAACATTATGCATGAGCCGTTTATTTTCAAAGTGGTGTAAGTCCAATTTTCAAAAAAATGAATGATAAAATAGTCATATCACAATGAGTGCGTCCGAGCGCTGGTATTTAGCTGTATATTTTTAGATTATATTAAAATGATTTGTAAGGAAATTCAGTAGTAAATAATAGTGATACAGCTATCAAAATGGTTCGAATTAAATTGTGTAACTGATAAAGTAAAATTGATATGATCGGTCCTTCCTACATTTCATAGACAGGGCCGGCTTTACCAACTAAGCAAATTTGCTTCGCATAGGGGCGCCACCAATTAGGGACGCTGACAATTCTTCTCATGCTTTCTAAACAAATTCTACTACTAAAAAAATATTTTTCATTAGAAATTTTGAATTTCAACTCAACTTGATTATACTAGTTTCATCAAATTTAAAATAGCTCAACGAAAACCTATAGTTCAACTCTGTTTCTATAAACTTCAACTCGTTTTCAAACTACATCGAAATATGATAATAGTATATAATAGTTTCAATACTCGTCGTGCGACAACAGTAAACACACCAAAAAATACAAAAAAACTTACAAAACGTCAAGATTGGTGGTTATAATACTAATAGTTTTTCAAAATCCCGTCAGAAATATAAATGAGGCAATGAAGGACTTAAATAAGTTAATACCGTCCATTAAACAAATGCTAACGGATGAACGTTTCAATCGTGTTCAAGAAACAGCAAAAAATTAGCAACTGATTTAGAAATGAATCCTCAATTTAAAGATAATGCTCTGCGAAGACGAAGAAAAAGGCTTTTTGATTACGAATGCTACGACGAAACTCCCACTGCTCCACAATATAAATTTAAAATTTCGTTTTGTTTCCTATTCTGGATACTGTACTTAATTCGTTAAATGAAAGATTTGAGGTTATAAATGCTCATGTCAATAATTTTCAGTTTTTAACCGATGTTGAAGGAGTTTGTAAGAACTTCAAGCGCATTGTGACGCGTTAGATAATATGTTAACCGATAACGATGACAAAGATATTTTTGCGGTAGAACTATATAACGAATTAAAGATTTTAAAGGACACAATGAAAAATTGTACTAATACTAATACTAAGATCCATTGTTTATATTACATTTACTCGAATGCACTAGAGACTAGAGCAATACTTCTCAAACTTTTTAATACTTCGGCCCCAGAAATCGAGAAAATCAAATCCAGGACTCCCACAAACTTTATTCAATAATAATGAATTTACAGTTAAGCATTTTGGCCATTCTTGTTCGAGGACCTCAGATATCTCATATCCGTATCCCGCCAATTAAAAAAAGTTCTACCAACCCAAAATATTCTTTCAGCTTCATCCGATTTACAGGTAAGTTTCAATAAATTAAGCTTGATTTTTAAAAACATGAGAGGATTTTACATAAGGAATTATTAAAAATTAGATTTAGCTGTGAAAACTCAGGAACTAAATATTTTAGCTGCGGGACATATGAGTGGAGCAGAACAGTTTCCGAAATGACTAAACTAAAGTTAAAGCTAAACATTTTTGAGCTTACGACTATTTTAAATTTGTCAAAATTCATTTCTGCAAGTTTTTCTAATTTGACCGCAACCCGACCCGAATACCAAATCGTTTTTAATTTTTGTGTCAAATTATTTTTACTTAGGTATTTAAAACCAAATTTGGATTTAGTATATTCTTCTGAAAATTCAGAGTTATCCAAAATTTTTTTTAAGTTGTTTCAACTACCAATTTTCAACGTAATCAACCAATTTAAAAGCTTTGGCCCTCTTAGCAATTTTATATCAAAAGTTGAAATTTTATTTATGACGAGTTCTTAAAAAAAACGGAACGCGCTATAGTATAGAAAAAGATAGCTCAGTAGATGAGAGTAGATCGGTTTTTTGGTCTTAAATATCTACGGAATAGAAAATTACCGAACTTTTGAATTGTGGGGGGGGGGGGGGGGGCGATAATTAGGTTACTGGTAATTTTGTACCTTAGGTCATTGAATTCATACTTAGGTCATTGATAATAGGCTGATTCAGAAATTTGTGTGCGAGGAAACTATGCGGTTTATTATAGATATTAATAACTAACTTATATTATAGATAATATTAACTGCGGCCCACAGTTTGAGAAGCACTGCACTAGAGAATATATTTGTGAACGTAACGATTGCTTTACAGATACTTTTAAGTCTTCCAGTTTTCGTAGCAAGTGGTGAATGATTATATTCAAAACTGAAAATAATCAAACACTACTTGAGATCAAATATATCTCAGGAAAGGTTGGTTGGTGGCAAAATCGATTTAACTCAAATGATTGATAAATTTGCTACTTTAAAGGCAAGAAAAGCTAAATTTTTATACATGAATTAATAAAAGAACGCCTAAGAAGAACTTGCATATAGGGCGCAAAGTGTTCTAGAGAAACTGTTCATAGAAGGTAGGTCCTTAATTACGGAACAGCTGATTGGCAAAAATTCAGTACATATCTTGATAGATGATTTTACAATTAAACTTTAGGAAGCATTAGAGACTGCGGTCAATAAGAATATCCCAATTACTACGCTAAACTGCAGCACTCAAATTTTACTACCAACCCGCCACTAACATTCTAAAATGTATAAACAATATCGCAGACAAACAATATCGCAGACAATGTTTTAGAAATAGAAATTCGGTTAATTCAGGTTTATTTAAGACACAATTAAATGTGTAGAATTGTTTATTCATAATAATAGTTTGCCCTTAGTAGTCAGTCCTCTCTGAAATAGACAAAATCACATCTGAAAAATATTTTAAAAATTCTAATTTTACAATTAGGTTTGCTGATACGCTAGACATAAAGGCATGTACAAAATCGCATAATAGTAAAAAATCTTCGGGATACGCTAGAATACCTGAATACCTAATTATGCACTAAAAAAATTAATAGTTAAATTCGCCTCGTGCATCTCATTAAACAACTCATGCTGCGGTTATTTTTAAAACTGACGTATAGATGAAATTAAATCAGAAGATTCTGAAAAGAGAAATGTCAAATACCTAATCATAACACTTATAGTCAATTTTAAAGCATATCTACATATTAAAACTACAATACAAAAAGCTTTGATAGCCTACAAAAATCAAAAAACTGCTATATACGTGTATGCGCCAACATCAAATATGAATAGGATTCATAAGAGCTCATCAACAATTCGACATTATACAAAGAGACCAACATTGAAAGAATTGATTAATTCTCAATAAAAACACTAAAAACATTTTTGAGATGGCAGGCAGAACTGTTACAAAATCCATTAATAAAAGACAGTTCAAAGACTATGTAAAATGCTATAGGAGAAAATGTTAAGTACGATCCCCCTTACAAAATAAAATATTTAAACGATAACCGAGCGACCAACTAATATAATATCATGATCGATACCACTGGTATGCACCATGGGACCATCGTGGCATTGAGGGCGGAACCTCGGATGGTTCCAACCAATTTTAATAATTATAATGAGACTAATGATCGATACAATAAATCAACACTACAAAAGTATATAACATCAACCAATGAAAATTAAATAACCAAATAAAATTAAAATTAAGAATTAAATAAATGTAATGTATTAAATAAAAATAAAGAAAACGATTACATTCCCTCACCCTTCCCTGTAAATACTCCAAAAACAACTAAAACCATACAAATAATGTCCATAGTCCTTAAAAAGCCACATTAGATAAAAAGACAATTTTTTTCTGTTAATTAAATGTAAATAGATTAAGGTTAGTATTAAGAATGTGCAATAAATACATTTATCAAATTTCACTATATCCATTAAATTAATAAAAATTGGACAACATCAAATTAATAAATCAACCAATATGATTAATTAAAATATTGACGTCACACAAGACGTTGTAAAATGCGCAGAAAAACCTACATCGTGATTTAGTTTTTAAATATATTATCGCTAAATGCGCATTTTGCATTTCGGACGCATCCAATTTATGGTCAAAATTATAATAATAAATCCCTAATACTTTTGCAATAAATACGACAATTCAAAATCCCCTAGTAGATTATTTCTTTATCTCATTTCAACAAAATGAGGACTTCATCAAGAAATCAAGCAATAGCATGAACATGCCATTCTTTGAAGCATTTAAACAATTGCCAATTTCCATAGGAAAAAGCTTACAAAATATTTTCAATCATTTTGCATAGATCAAATCGGTTCGAATCGTTTCGCGAATTCTAAAATTATTTTTATGTTGAAGTTCTTAAACTAACGGCAACGCATCTAATAAATTATATTGTAAGCGTAAACAGGAGATTTAATTTTTGACATACAATCGATTAGAGCTAGTATTTGTCTGGCCCATATTCTTTATCCTTATTCAGTACTTGCCTATATGGGTTTTATTATTTTTGAAAATTATTGGTATTCGGTTATGGCGATCTGTTTTCGACAATAATCAGTTTTCCTTAATACAAAAAATATAGTCTTCAGATGAACATATGATGAGACCATGAGACGTTGACACCGTTCAATATTTAAATGGCAAAGCTTTTTACTGAGAAATGGTTTAAACTTAAAAATTACAAACAATTTAGAAATTTTGAGAATTTAGACATTTGGCTATATAGCGAATAAATCTTTCTAAAGAAAGATCAAAAATTTTGGAAATTGATTTTAGATTAGTAAACAAAACTTTTTTGAGAATCTCCAAACTTGGAAAATTTAATTAGCTTTTTGGAAATCCGGAATTACTTAATTTAGCGCTATTAAGAATTTTTTAAGTTAAGTTAATTTTTAAACAGTTAGAAATTTAAAAACCTAAGGAAACTGGAAATTCACTTAACTCGGAGGAAATTCTGAACATTTAAAAAATTTGAAAATTAAAAATCATCAAAATTTCTGAAATTTTGTTGTTAACACGTTAATCGCCATGTCAGTCATATGTGTCTGACACTAAAAAGTTCTACATGAGACATGTCAGACATATATGTTGACATACGGGATTTAGTAGAAGGCCACGTCAGTCACTGATTTCCGATGCAAACGATAAATTTGCTGTATCTTTCAAAAGCTAACCTACCAGGAGCAAAACCTGTAAATTGCTTGAGTAAGTTTAATTATGGTGGCGATTAACGTGTTAAGTAGTGTCGTATGCCTCATTATTGAAATTAAAAATTAAAGAATTTAGTAATTTGTATAGTTTGTGAATTTTTAAAATGCTTAAAAATTAAATTTAGAAACAAAACTTTAGAACCTTGAAATACTGGTATTTAAGAATATTTAAAATAAGATAATTTAAACATTTAAATAAATATAATTAAAACTTATAATACAATAATTAAGAGTTTAGATATTTGAGAAAGCAAATTTATTCGAATGTAGATTTTACAGAACCTCATGATTATTATCAATTAACCTAAGGGTTCAGTGCTACAAAATTTTGGGAAATTCTCTTAGACTACGCTAACCTTATATTAGTTGCACACCAGGTGGTTTTCAAATAAAGTTCGTCAGGAGGTGAATTGAATCTGACATTGGTCTTCGTTTATATTTGTTATACAATTTTTAAAATCACTTTGGCAACCAAAGCTATCGGTGATCACCAATATTTGATTGTTGATAAAAATGTACTAAATGATCGTGAAATGAAACATATCAAAATGAATAAAGTCAATGTGAATATTTTAAATTTGTTCAGTTTTAATTTATTTTTTGTTCTATCGCTTGTTGTAATTAATGTCTTAAAATTAATATTATTTTAAAGCTATATATTGCTAGTTTTTTTTTTTTAATTTCAAATTTCATTATGAAACTTCGTCAAATTTTATCTGCCACTTAAAAAAATCATTTTACCATACCATTTCCTTAAAGTTCAACGAAATACTCTTGGAATGACCCAACAAATAATAATTGAGCAAAATTAAAAATGTTAAATAAAAAAAATCGCTGTCACTGCAATTTTTGTATGGTTGAAAAATAGGGTTGGTTAAAATTCTTAATTTTTTTCAGTTTATAATTTCTCACTGTTTAGCTCTTTATGTTTGCAAAAATGACAGAAGCAATATATGTATGTCGCTGAGAGTATTTTCTCCAAAGTGGGTTTTGTTGATTATCGCTAAGCTTCAGCAATAACTATTAAAAATTTTAGGAAATTCCCTTCTGCTTTGCTGCTCTAAGTATTAAAAGTTGTAAACCAAGCCCCATAATATAATTAAATTTTTGATTAATTATTTTCTAATTAAATACACCGACCCAAAACTTCAAGATGATTATGGATGAAACTAAGAGTTCAGTTATTATGTGTACCGAATGAAATTTGTGAATCCCAAATTTATATTATCTCATAGGTTACTACGCAAAAGAAAAAAACTGGTACCGTTATTTTGTAGAAAAACAATTTAAAAAAACGAATAAACGTCAAATTGGGCATTTGTTTTATTTGTTTCGAAATGGACGCATCATAAGGAGAAAAATGTGATTTAATAATTAGATTGTGCAATGATCATCCCGAGTATACCAATAAAAAAATTGGTAAATTGGCCGGTGTTTCCAATAATACGGTAACAAATGTAAAAAAAAATGTCAAATCAATCTTTCTGTATCACGCAAGCCCGGATCCGGAGAAAAATCAGGTGCTCCAAATAAAATGTTGGATCAGAAAATTGTAAGATTCATTTCGAAACATCCCTCGATGTCTGTGCGAGATTTGGCCAGAAAAACCAAAACAACCAAATCGATTGTGGAACGAGCTAAAACCAGAAATAATCTACGGACATACAAGAAGTCAAAAATCCCCAAAAGAAGTGTTGAACTATTTAATAGAGGGATCGATCGAGCAAAGAAACACAATAAATGGTTGAACGAAAGAAAAGATTCTTGTTTCGTAATGAACGACGAGACCTACGTCAAAATGGATTTCTCGACACTTCCAGGTCCCCAATATTACATCAAAAAGAAAGGTAAAGAACTGGACAGAGCAATTACTACCATAGCTGTTGAAAAATTTGGCAAAAAAACATATGGTTTGGCAAGCAGTTTGCCAATGCGGCTTAAGACCACATCCATACATAATAAATGGGTTTATGAAAAGGTGAATGTTCGCCGTAAAATGAACAAAAAGTTTGAATGAATACGATTATTTAAAAACTGTACAATATGTGCAATAGAACAAGTACAGAAAAATAATGATTATATATTGCCGTTTAGTTTTAATTCTTCATGTACAAATCACAAATTTCATTCGGTACACATAATATGTCTCTGCAAAACTTTAGGAAATTCTAGCCCCATATAAAAAATTAAACTTTTAAACAAAATTTTTGACAGATAAAATTTGGTGTTTTGTGAACGTGTAGGACAAAGTATAATTTTGAGCTGTGTAATTTTTTGTGTCTTTTAATTAATTAGTGTGGCTTTTATTTTATTTTAAATTGTAATTTATTTCTTAACTTTATTAGAATTAAAAATTAATAGAAATTTATAAAAATTTCTTGAAAAGTAAGTAAAAAAGAGTGTTTTTTAAAAGTGTTAGGTTATGTTCTTATAACAAATTTATATGTTTTGAATATTTTTTTGTGAATTTGTAGAAATGGATGATAACAAGAGGATCTCGGTATTATCTAAATATGATATGAGCCTTTCGGGACCTGAAAGACAACGATACGAGGAGAAAATTTCAGGATTCAAGAGTGACCTTTGTCACTTGATGAAGTTTGATGAACAAAGTCTACCAACAAATGTGACGTTTTCCGAAATATTCCAATATCTGGTGGTATCCAAGGTCTTCTAAAAGCCTTATGTTACCCATCTGATTTTATTAGCGATATCTTATGGACGCAGACTGGAAAAAGAGGGTCTAAAATCGTTAAAAACACTATCCAAAGTAGCACATAATAGATTACAAATTTTACCAACGGGTTTAATTATCTGGAAAGATAAAACATTTTATGCCGCATCAACAGATGGCATTTGGAGCTGCAGCTGCTGTGGAATTATGGCGGTTGAAGTCAAGTGCCCATACAGTTTAAAAGACGGTGATCTCTCTACGTACCTAGGCAATAAAAACTATTCTATGAGAATTAGCTATACATATACATATTTCATACAAATTTATTTCTGATTATGAATTAACTGATTAAATGAATTTATTATGTGATTTTATATAATTTTAGTTTTATATTAAATAATCTTATTTTTAATGTACATATTGTCTTTTATTTATTGTCTCCTAAAATTGGTGGGTTCAAATTGAAAACCATCGTGATCGGTTCTAGTTGGGATTTACTGTTCTTGTTGAACCCTGGCATAACTAATCTAACACTTTTCTTCTTAATTGCCCTTTCAATTAAAAATCCGCGATCCGCCAGAATAACGTCTCATTCGTTATTAAATCCATGATGTGTTTATCTGCTCTCATTTGGTACTAGAATACACTACACGTTAGTGGCATTCTCACAAAATATAACACTTATCTATTAAAATATTTTATTTATTATGATATAAAATGTTATAATTATAATTGTTTTAATTAATTCACAAATTAAAAACCTTCAAAATTAGTAATACTCGCTAATTTAATACTTTTTACTTCAAATTAATACACTTTTCACTTTATCTTGTCCTACGCGCTCGTTTGACGTTTCAAATGTTACAGTATTTGACAGATGAGGAAAAAGGTCAATTATTGTTATTTCTACTTTGCTACTCTTTCAGTATTAAAAACTAAAAATCTCGATTACTAAGTCGCAAATAAAAACTTTGATATTTATTTAAATGGCCCAAAACCTTATGATAATAATCTGTTAAGCTATGAATTCAGATAAATCTGTATTTATCTAAGAAGATTTTCTGGGACTTTGCTAATCCTTGGTATTAATAATTGTAAAGCTCCACTAATTACTTAAGTTCTTATAAAAAATTAAATTTTTAATTAAACTAAACGACCTGACACATCATTATGTTATCGGTTAAGCTATTTATTGATCTATTACATTCAAATATAAACCAACATACAGATTAAAATCCATTTACATGTGGGCTTTACAAATACATAAAGTGTGTCTGCTTGTGTTATTAAGTACTTTAACAATTTGGCTATTAGCTATAGAAAAATTCATTCTACAAAATATATACTAAAAATTTACTAACCATCGACTATTTATTTAAGTGGCTGAAACTGGGTCGAGTCTCTAAATACTAATATTCCGTTCCTACCGTTCGGTGCAGTTGTAAGCAATAGGGTGTTATTAGTGGAGCAACATGGATCATTACAAATAATTTATAAAAATAAATGTAGTCCCAAAATTGTCACAGGAGGGCTACTTTTTCGATTTTGTCCGGTTCACTATTTCGATTTAAAATACCTACAAAATTGACCTGAATTTAAGGGAAATATGTAGTTCTTATACTGATATGATAAATATATTTGCCAATTGTCATTTAAAAATATCAAGAAGAACGGCTTCAATTCACATTTTAGCCCAAAAAGTATTTTCAATACTTATATGCTCTGAGCAAAAGGTCGTGACAAACATCTTGCGGACCTGAAATTCACTGATTTATTTGCGAACTTACAGAACAACTTTAAGGAATTTAGACGTGGCTGTTGTTCAATTTTTTCCGGTCATTTCCTTGTAAATTTTGAGGTGCCACAAGAAGTTTTCGATTTTTAAATTAAATAATAAATTAAAATTCAAAGACGTTTACAAATCAAAAATTTAATATTTCTATCAATTTAAAAAGCATTGAGAAGCGTGTGTTGGACGATAAGTACAACTACTTTAAAAGTAATAATAAGAAACAGCCATACGCTGCGCATCTTTAACACCTTAGCGCAGCTCATCTTATGAAGTATTGGGACTCTGAAAAATCTCATCATTAGGGCAGTTTCATTATAGCCAATTTACATTCAATTCGAGGTTAAATACATAAGTGGCTTGGTTAGATACTTAACTTAATAAATTGGATTGTGAAAACTTAGGACGCTTTAAGTATCGCAAAGATTTAGCGATTGCCTTAACAATGACATAAATAAATTTTTGAAATTCAGATCGAAATCGACTTCGAGTATCGAACTAATATTTTACGTACATCGATATTAAATACGGCTGAATTATAAATGCTTAGATGTTACATTTACCAACTAACATTTGAGCTACATTTCAAGAGAGTAAAATGCAAACAAAAACCGGTAGCTTGATTGATGATCATTGATCACTAATGAGTTGACCTTTTTCCCGAAGCTACAGACACTTATTTCATCAGGTCTAGCAGGCATAATGTAAGGTTGCTTTTCAAAGAGTTACAAAATTTGAATTTTTGGTTTTTAGCTAATATAGTTGAAATGATTCGCATCATGACATGATGCGAACATGCCTTTTAGAAAGGTTCCTAGAATAAATGTCATCCAAATCTTCTATTATTAATTTTATTAAGAACGAAGAACTCAAGGAGATTTTGGTTGGTGAGGACAAAACCTTAAATAACTGTAATATTATTGTAGGTTAATGGCTCTTCACCACAAAATGTTTTACATGTATGTTAATAGATGATTTCCTAATTACTTTAAAAAAATCTTGCCCTCACACTAACCTTAAAATATTATGCTAAACTTTTCGAAAAGTTGATTTAAAATTTGTTTCCATTATAGTCTTGCGCTAATATACACTTTTGAATCCGATTTTAAATTGTACTTCTATAACGTAAACTTTTTATAGGTAAGGCAGTCCTAATTAGTATAGGTACTTTGATTTACATTTCTCAACCATTTCAAATTTCTAGACTTAGTATGGCGAAACGAAAGATGTTTTGTTAGAATTTATAAATTTGGATTATAATAATAATAATTGCATTATCGAATTGCACAGTACGAATTCGTCAAATTCCTGTTAAATTGACGGAATTCAAAATCTAATTCCTCGTTTAGTTTGCATACTTTACATATCAATTTTTTTAAGTTCTATAGGTTGGAAAAATTATTATATACTAGAGCCGCCGTGGTTTCCATTATAAGTTTATTCCGAAGAAATTATTAATTAAAGGTTACAGTACCTTATTGAAACCACAAAACAAATAAACGAAAAATTAAAATTTAAAAAATAAATCAAATTTTCAAATATTTTGTTTTTATTTAAAAATATTAACGTTTTCGATCACTCTGTGTGATCATCATCAGATATATCTTGCAACTAAAATATTTTATTGAAAATTTAAATTACATTGACATACTGTAATTAATAAAATTCTGTATATCAGCAAGTACATATACTAGAGTGCTAGATTCTAAATGTCAACGAAATGTAAACAAACAAAATATCTAAAATTTAACTAATGACACACCATGTATATAAACAAAAAAAAAAAAAAAAAGTAGAAATGTTTAACAGAAATTAATTAGTTCAAAATCGCATTGGCTACATTGAAAAGATTAGAACAAATTGGACTCATCTCATTATTCATCAGCTTATCCTTGTATTTTTCCATCAAAAGTGATTCGTGTGCATCCAATTTCCAAATTTCGTTGATTGGTTTTATAATTTTCGAATTTAATAAATCTATTTGGTGGCCTTGATTATTTATCATATGCTCAGCTACACTTGATCGGAGTTCATCGCGGTTTCTCACTGCTAATGCGTGCTCCAGTAATCTTTTGTTGAAAGCTCTTGAAGTCTGTCCAATATACATCATATCGCAATTCGTACAGCTGACCTTATAAATTCCCGATTTTGAAGCTGGAGGTGGAACATCTTTGTAGTTGCATATCATTGATCCTAAATTGGTACTTTTAGTGACCAAATGTATGTCGAAATGTTTCAGCAAATTTCCTATTTTATTTGTTATTGCCGGATGAAAAGGTACACAGATTCGTTTTTTCTCTGGTTCCTGTGCAGATGTTAAACTCGTGAGCGCTAGTGTTTCATGTTTGCGTTTGTGTTTATTTAGAATGGATTTTATGAAACTCTCGCCATATCCATTAATTTCAGCCGATTCTAAAATATATTTTTCCTCTGCCTTGAATTCCGCTTCTTTCATAGGAATGTTAAACAGTCTGTGCCCTAATGCATGAAATGCTGCTTTCTTGTGCGCCCCATTTACCAAAAACCCACAAACACGATGCGTTTTATCACTTCGGACTCACATCATAATGGGGCGCACAAGAAAGCAGCATTTCATGCATTAGGGCACAGACTGTTTAACATTCCTATGAAAGAAGCGGAATTCAAGGCAGAGGAAAAATATATTTTAGAATCGGCTGAAATTAATGGATATGGCGAGAGTTTCATAAAATCCATTCTAAATAAACACAAACGCAAACATGAAACACTAGCGCTCACGAGTTTAACATCTACACAGGAACCAGAGAAAAAACGAATCTGTGTACCTTTTTATCCGGCAATAACAATATAATTAAATAGAGTCCAATTTGTTCTAATCTTTTCAATGTAGCCAATGCGATTTTGAACTAATTAATTTCTGTTAAACATTTCTATTTTTTTTTTGTTTTGTTTATATACATGGTGTGTCATTAGTTAAATTTTAGATATTTTGTTTGTTTACATTTCGTTGACATTTAGAATCTAGCACTCTAGTATATGTACTTGCTGATATACAGAATTTTATTAATTACAGTATGTCAATGTAATTTAAATTTTCAATAAAATATTTTAGTTGCAAGATATATCTGATGATGATCACACAGAGTGATCGAAAACGTTAATATTTTTAAATAAAAACAAAATATTTGAAAATTTGATTTATTTTTTAAATTTTAATTTTTCGTTTATTTGTTTTGTGGTTTCAATAAGGTACTGTAACCTTTAATTAATAATTTCTTCGGAATAAATCTGTAGGTTGGGTTTATGAAATTTATTATTATTTTATCAAAAAAATTGTATTTCACGATACAAAATTTCAGAATGCTACCAACCTTTAAAAACCAATCGAATTCCAAACGAGAATTGGATGGAAAATTTATTTGATAAAAATTGAATTCCAATTCCAAATCCAATTCCTTGGCAAATAAAATACGATTATAACCCTTGCGTCTATACCAGGTTACCCGGGTAACATTTTGAACTTTAACCTACTAATGTAACTTCATTTGATCTTTGGTTCGACCATTAATTTTTAGTGACATCTTAGAATAGGTATTTCTCTGCCTATTCTATATAATGTCACTAAAGCTGGTTTAGCTTAAGATCGAATGAAGTAACTCGAAAATTTTCCCTAGTATAGACACAAGCGATAAACAGTTCTAACACGAATTTTGAATTTAATTTTCCGATTTTCGCAACGCAATTTCTGGAGGCTGAAATATATCAGAAATAATCAAAATTCGGAAAACATTATTCGAAAGCTATTTAGTTAAAAAGTTGTTGTAAGAATATAACCTAGCCAAATGTTTACAATATTTTAGTGTCATTAAACGTAATTAATAATGAAATACCGTAATAAAAATATTCCTTAACTTATTATAGAATAAAGCCGTGTCCGTCTGATAGACAAATCTTAAGAATAACTTCCGCGATTAAAATTCTTAGTGGCCATAATCGTTCTCTATAGAGCCAAAATCAAACCACTCTGAAAGTACATATCTTCTTCCAATTAATAAAAACCATAATTCAATGCAGAGGAAATAATTTGTTTAGGTACCGATCAATGTTGAGTGACTCGGAAAATATCTTTAGATAGCGAAAACCTTTGGACCGTATTTCAAAATATTTAATTGATTCAATTTGATATTTATGATTTTTGCGGGTTGAGACATTTATTATCATTCAAGCCATCATTATAACATTACCATGTCTTAGAATTAGAAGACACCCAACATCGAGACAACACTGAACTTAAATTTTCAGGATGGTGTAAAAATGATTAACCAATCCGCAATCATTACCATAGATATTATAGAGTCAAAAAGTTTAGGCATTTTACCGGAACTTTGTCCACGACATTAAATTTAAGATAGTGATTGTACCTCATAAGTTCATAGGCCTTGTAGAATTGTAACGTTAAAAAAACGTCTCACTTAATGCTGAAACCTATAGCAAAGTGGAAATATTTGAACCAAATGAATTTATTATCTTAAGGGACCTTACCAAAACTTAAAGCAACGAAACTTGGCTATGTTCTCTTTTCCAAATGTATATGCTTATCAAACTAACTTCTGCTCTTTTGAACGAGTATGGTGTTAACTGTTAGCATTACAAAAACACGAATGAAATGAATCGGCGTTTTCAACTTTTGAATAATTTAAAAAAAATTAAAATCAGAAGCAAATTTGCATTTTTATAAAATTGGACAATTCATTATTGGACAATTTTCGATTTTACCATAGACTATTGCAAAATTATTAGGTTTAATACCTGCTGATTCAAAATAGGTTTTTTGAAATTTATGAAATTTCTTGTTAACGTTTTTGAGCAATATATTTAACTCAATTTTACAGTGAAATATTGCACGTAATATGGACGTGACGTTTAATTAATTTAAAACCGAGGATGAGATATTATAAGTGCTTAGACACCAAATCTTAATAAACCATATCCAAAACTGGATCCAAATTACTTTTCCAGAAATAGAACCTAATATAAATTTGTCTTCAATCCAAGCTTAACCGCTTCACAATAAAATCTGAATTGTGAGTTTTACGTTTAATATGATTTTAAATAAGTTTAGGCATCACTTTACGTCCGTTCAGTTTCAGTGGTTTAATATTCTTGAGTAAAGAAATTTAGAACTTCTGAGCATTATTCAAATTATAATTCCGAGCTTCTCCTTCTGATTGTAAAATACTTTATATAATATCCAATATTTTGATTTCTCCAGTCGATTCATATAGGTAGAAGGTTTTGTTTGAACGTTTCGCTTAATAAGCCGTATTTCTGTTTAATAACACATTTTTAAGAATCCAATCGTTAGGAAATTACATAATAAAATTGTTTCAAATTTAGATTCATTGCAATCGCATTGATCATGGTGCTTAATCCCTGGGTCATGCAACTTTTCAGAATTTGTTTCAGTAAATTTTGCGTTCTCAAATCGAGAATAAAACCGATGTTTTAAAAAAAACATATTTAATAGAATAACTATGTAGTATCTAAAATAATGCACCGGCTTAAGTTAATGACATTAATATTAAAATTTTTTAATTTCGTAAAAGGTTTTTTATCAAATAATTGTGTTTTAATTCAGATTTTTTGTACGGACAATTTTTTAATGTTTTCAGAACCCAAATTTTACCAAAATTCGATAAGTGTCACCTTCATGTTGAGCTGGTTTGATTTCAGGCAAATTTAAAATTTCCCAACATCAAAGATTTGTATGTTACATTCTCCTGATTTAGAAGGTTTTAAAATCTTTGCTTGCGCATATGAATTACATTCTACAAAACTTTATACTAAAATTTCAGAAGAATTAGTTAAATGCTTAATTAAGATATTCGGGGAGGGCTCGATACAATAATAAAATATATTGAATTTGATGGCTTGACAAATATTATGTCAAACTGTATAAACAACACATTATAATCGATTTAAATTCAAATGTATATAGAGCGATCTCAACCTTACATTACAAATTCATGAACATATTTACTTACACTGAACCTCAAACTCTCTGGACGTTTTTTCTTCCTCGACTTCCGACGATCGGCACATAAACATTAAACAAAATTATCACTTTTTGAAAACACTGTTTGTATAACTATTCAATCAGCTCTAAATAAAAAATTTTAGGTATAATTTTAATTATAATAATTTTTTGTTTTTTTTTTTATTTCATAAATTTCGGTTTCTTTGTAATTTTTTTTCTTTCTTTTCTTCATTTTTCAATTAAACTTAATATTTTATATTTTTTGTACAAATTTATTTTAAATTTTTTATTTTAAAATTATTTTAATTTATAATTATTTTCTTCACTTTTTCTTATGTGTGTGTGTGTGTTTTTTTTTTTGGTATTAAATTTAATTTATATTATAATTTTAACAAATTTTGAGAAAATTGTATTTCTTATTTTCATTATTTCATTTGATAAAAAGCAAAGTAATTATTTTTTTTTTTTTAATTTTAATAAAAATAAAAAGTAAGTATATTATGTGTAATAGAAATCGACGGTATTTTTTTATGTTTTTCATTAATTTAAGATATTTACATTTTAATTATAATTAATTTGTACATTTAAAAAATAAAAAATATAACAAATTCCAAAATAAAAATATAATTTTTGTTTCATATAATATATGTATATATATATATTTATATAATTAATTAATTAATTTCATTTTATCATTAATTATTATTTTTTAAATTCTAATAAATAAAAATCTAAATTTAAAGTATGTTTTTTCATATTTATATATTTATTCCGCACGTTATTTTTTTTATTTTTTGTTTTTATTTCTTTTTTATTTAATTTAATTTATATAAATTTAATAATAATAGTTAATAATATCGCAAAAGAATAAAACAAATTATTCAATAATAGTAATAATAATAATAATAATAATAATTCTACCGCAATTAATTTTATATATATTTTTAAAAATTATAAGTAAAATTTTACATTTAACTATGTACAGAATATTTGTTTTTGAGCACTGGCTTATTTTAATTAGAATTATTTAATAAAAAAAAATCATAGTATAATAAGAAAATTTTAAAAATTGGTACCTACAAATTTTCCATTTTTTATTCATGTGAATGTGTTAATTAATTTAATTTATTACTATCACAATTTAATTAATTTGCCGTATATGGTACCTGTTCATACGTTACATACATTGTGAGGTGTGTGTGTGTGTGTGAAATGAGAGAATATTTGCTGGATAATTTAAATTATGCGAGTTTCTAATTAAAAAATGGATATAGTAGTATAGTACGAATTCTATAAATTTTAATTTAAAATAAATTAATTTAATTCCAGTCTTTAATTATGTTTTATTTAAATAGTAATTTGATTTTTTTTTTTAATTAAATTATATTTGAAATAAAAATTATTAAAAAAAACAAAAAACACAAAATTGTATCACTTCATTAAAAATTATTATAAATATTTGCAGAAAAATTTAATTAAATATTTATATATTGTCTTTTGTTTTTTTTTTTTTTGTTATAATTTTATAAATTATAATTTAATTAAAGTGTAGATATGTCCATTAAATTATTATTATCATTAGTTATTGATGGGAAATTTTGTCGATACGACAATAGGGTGGCTGTTTCTCACATGTGTGTTAGTGGCGCCATTGTTCTAAGGGTTTGCTGCTGTTGCGATTGAATATCTGGTGAAACACTATTTTGGTAATGCATTAAATTTCTTTGCTCCACAGATTGCATTGAATCGGGCACATGATACATATTTATGATGTGACTTAAATCGGGACCCGCTGGCTGTTGCCCATATTCACGTTTTATTAGAATATTATTTGTGGTCGATTGAGACGAGTGTATCGGACTTGGTGAAACCGGTTCAGATTTTACACTTGAATCACTGGGACTATGCGATTGACATGAGAGTTGAGAGCCTGGTTGTGTAATACCGTATGGTGAACCCGGTTGTTGATTTATCCCACTGTACGGTGAACCTGGCTGTTGTATTCCACTACTATATGGTGATGTTTGGCCACCAGCCACTGTGCCATACATACTATATCCTGTTGCATTCATATACGTATTTAACGAACCTGCAGCATTATGCATTTGTCCCATGTCATATCGATGGTAGTTGCTCATATAGGCGTTATGTTGTGATTGATATGCCGACGGATCGTGCATCATGTATCCATTAGGCATATATCCATTTGGTGGCATTTGATACATATCACGATTGGCGGCAGCCGCTTGTTGTGCAGCTGATATTGACGATGTTGTTCTTGTGTTATTAGACTCTGATGATGGTATCAATGGGCCAACACCAATTGGATATTTCTCTTTTGTTTTGGTTAGCGTCTTAGTTTTCCGCCGCGGACGGTATTTATAATCAGGATGCTCCTTCATATGAACAGCACGCAATCGCTTGGCCTCATCAATAAATGGACGTTTTTCGGTCTCCGATAAATCTTTCCATTGGGCGCCTAAACGTTTCGATATTTCAGAGTTATGCATTTTAGGATTGTCCGATGCCATTTTCCGCCGTTGTCCACGCGACCATACCATAAAAGCATTCATGGGTCGTTTCACACGTTCAATATTTGCATTTTTGCTATTAGAATTATTATTATTGTTATTTGAGAGACCTGAATGATGGTTTTGTCCGGACGAAGTTATATGATGGCCACTTAATCCAGAATTTGTATTACTTTGGGTTTGTGACGGTGCATTCGGACTTAATCCTTGTTGAGAATGCGAATGTGGTGACGAATGTGTATTATGTCCATGATTAGGATGTTGTGTCATGCCTAATATACCTGAACTTGAATTATTGCTAATAACATGCGAACTACTCAAATGCTGATTGTGTGCAGTCATATGAGGTTGATGCGAAATTTGTGATTGTGATAGTTGTGATTGTCCTAAATTCATCATACCCAACGGGCCTAGAGAACCATAAGCTGATGCACTATGTCCGTGTAATGATGTTGCATGATGCGGGGGCATTGTTGCATGTAATATACCCCCTTTCATATCAGCTTCCATTGTTAGCATATCGTCCGATTCCCTGTATGCAAACAGTTTGAATCACTAATTATATTATAACTATCTTTCTAGTAAATATTTTTGACACAATTGTAATTAAGTTTAATTCCCAATTCACACATAAACAATTTATATTTATCTTAATTTTTTAATTTTTTTTTTTTCAATTTATCTTTAAAATCATCACATATAACTGTTTCCAAAAAACAAAAATAAAAATATTCACACAAAATCCACAGTAAACACTTAAATTATTTCACAAATAAATAAATAAATATATAACACAAAACAATAAGACATTAATAATAATAATAATAGGTAATCCCGAATCCCGATACACAATTTTGTTTTGTTTCTTTATAGTCTTTATTATTATCACGGGAAACTTATCACTGTTTAATATAACAACAAACTGCTCTTTAATGTCCGCACACATATGATGCTTGAACGTAACTCAAATAAAATAATAAAAATAAAAAAAAATAAACATTTTTTAATATTTCTTTTCTGTTTTAATACCTCCACACAGTACCAAATAGAGCACCTTTCTGTTTGACAAAAAATTTCAGAAACCTGTTCGAGGTACCAAAAAAGACAAAACAAAATTTTACCCCCACCATAAAAATATCAAAACTCAAGAAATATACGAAACATAACAAATCACAGTAAAAAAAAGACGAAGACGCCTGAAATATAATAAATTGAACCAATCACCGTGTTGCATTTTGACGCATGCTGTTTTATAAAATGGGCGTGCACTAATTCCCCATATAAAATATAGTTAAAGATGCAATGGTGCCGTTATTAAATTTAACAGTGTACTACATATTTTATAACACGCATCACCCTATCCATTTATAATGTGTCTGTGTGTATGTACATCTTTTCCTAATTAAACCCGAACAGAAATTTGTTTTCTTACTCACATTTGGGATATTGTTGAATCTGAAGATTCGGGTGAACGTGGTAAGAATATTGGCACATTCCGCAAGGTATACAATGTTCCATTACAAAACGGGTGCATATTCGGGTATGCAGTAATATAATGATCAGACGAGTAATTCCCTTATTTATTTAAAAAAAAAAATAAAACAAAGGTGAGAAAAAACCTTGACATTGATTTGAATTATCTTACCTTATCAATAAAAGCAAATATAAAAACGAAATAAAATATATTTATTATTATTATAATAAACAAAACAAAATATTATGTATTATTATGAAAAATTCAATTGTTTTATGTTTTTTTTTTGTGTTTATTATGTCGCGCTCGTAATACCGCACAATAAAAATATAAAAATCAAATTCCATGTGGCTTGTTCAAATTTGTTTGTTGTTTTGACAAAACAAAATTTATTTTACACAATAGTGAGACAGAAAAATTATGATACTGTTATTAATTTTATTACACACACACACAATACGCAATTTAATGATTTATTCATAAATACATATATCCTTTTCGCTCCGATCGTATGGCAAAAAAATGAGATCGACTAATGTAATTGAATTTGAAATTTAACCAGTTTTAATAAAGAGAGTTTGGAGAAGATGGTAAGTAATGGTCGGGTTACACGATACATTTTTTGGAGTGCAAATTTTGCTATAATTTATTAAGCATATACATACATACTTAAGGTTGGTGCACACGCGTGAGAACGAATACCGACTTACGAGTTAATTTCTGAGCGAATTTTGTTCACATCAAAAATGATTTCATAAATGATTTATCGGTTATGCTGTTTTTGTTTATTTATTACACATAAGGAATAGAATATTCATAACGCGACCTTGAAATATTCTACACATTGGGATAAAGCTTAAAATTCCCGAAACTGCCGAAAAGCGTTAAAAATTGTGCGTGCAACAATAAACAAAAAAAGCAAGCAACAAAAAAAAAGGAAACATAATATTCTTATTATTTCATGAGCAAGTTTTTGGAATATAGCGGTAAATTGTGAGCTGTTCATTTTTGTTTGATTTGGTTTTGACGTAAATAAAATTATCTTTAATTAAATTTCAATTTACCTATATAGCATTTTCATTTTTTTCGCTGTTACATAGTCTTGGCAAAAAGTGTCGAAATAATTGACTGTGAAAAAGTGTTGAAAACTGCGCGTCATAATACATAATTAGTTAATATTTTACTGCATATAAGCGATTAATTAGCATAATATACGATTTAATTCAATTTAAATATTTTAATTTTAAGCGTCACAAATATTATTGTACAAAACGTCATATGCAAAGAATATTCTGTATTCCATCTTTCGATGTATATGTAGTTCAAGGAAAATATGTTCTGAATATTCACTAAAAGAATTGACTAAAAACGTTTTACGTCACTTTCGGAACGTCTGGAAACCGGAATATAGAAAAATTGTTTTTTTCGGGGGAGTGTCATCGATAATTTTACAGCTAAAATAATATTATGACAGATTTTTTGAGTTTTAAGGAAAACGAACAGCACTTTATATGAACCTATCGTAAAATGTTTGAAAGTAACTTAATTTTATTATAATAAAAATTAACCACAGAAAAACCTCAAACTTCACAAGAATAAACCTAAGGTTACGAATTTGCTTTCTTTTTATGTTTTAATTTTTCGCTCAATTTTCAGAAAAATAAAAATTACCGGCCTAAAATGACATAAAATGAAAAGACTTCAATTAAATTTTTATTATAAAATATTTAATAAATGTCTGTAATAATACAAATAAAATTGTGCCTGTGCGACTTCAAACGAAAAATATTTTGACTTTCAATTTGTTTTCCTTAACTCAAAAATCACAATGAAGTTTTTTAGTATTCAATCTATTAAGGTAAGTGTAATATTAGTGGAACATGTTTGTATTTGACCGATAGCGTCATGATTTTCAATTAAAGACGATAGTTTGAAATTTTATATTAAAACTATTTAATTAGATATTTTTTTTTTTTTAGTAATCCAGGATTTTCAGATTCAGACAATCGAGGAATGTCAGTAGTACGGTCGAGATTGGTGACATTTGGAAACAACCATGGAGGCTTGGTCATTTCTTCAACCAACTAACAACTTTAAATTAAATTAATCTAACATAGATTTTTATAACTAAATTTATAGACTTATGGGTGAATAGCAGTTAAGGGGGAAGGTTAAAGGATTAATAAATATTTTTCCAGATTCGTATTAAGTTGCTGATTATTTTAATTTAATTGTTAAATATTTATTTTAACTTTTATTTTTATTTTTTAAATCTAGTTGTAATATATAAGACTAATTTATATTTTATTTCAAAAATTTAATTTTGACTTAACTAATAACTACTAAAACTGTTAAGTTTAAAAGAAGAAGTAATGTGGATTTATCTTTAGGATTTTTGATGAATCGGAACTAGCCTCAAGGGACACTGAAAAGGTGTATATAAATTCTTGGTTAGAAATTATGTTGTATTGTTGTCATGTGCTTAATATACATATATGATTAATTAAAATGAAACTTTGCAGGATTGTATAGAGTATGCTCGGAAATGGTGAGATTTGTAGACAAGCAGAGGCTCGATCATTTGTTTAACCAACTAACGAATTTAACTTATCTAATCTAAGATAGATTGATTATTACAATAAATAATGGACTTATGGATGATTAGTATAAGGGGGGAGGTTAAGAGGACAATAAACATTCTGCTTGATTCGTGAACCCGGCGTATTCTGGGAAACTTGCCTTAGGCTTGGTCACACACTCTAAATCAATCAATCAATCAAATGCAAATTATTATTAATTATACGGGTATTTTAATAATTTTCGAATATTGCTCTTGGCAGAAAAAAATACATATACGGTATATTTTCTATATGTACCGTGACCTGCGTCCGAAACCGGAATAATAATTATTTGGAGCTAATGTTGTTTTCATACTGACTTCAATAAAGTACTGTAAAGTGCTATAAACAAAATAGAGCGGATCAGAAATAGCCTATGAGATAGCACTACGTTTATTTTTAGAAACATCACAATCTTGTTTTTTGTTTTAAAATTATTATCGTTCGATTTTAATACAAAATCAATACTTCGATGTCTTTTACAAGTCGTGGCTAAATGATTCGCTTTCCCTCTGTAGCACCCATATTGAGGAATATTTCTTCGATTTTTTTATTTTTCTCAATGATTTTTTTTTTTAATAAAATGTGTTAATCAAAAAGTGATTAATTGCAAAAACAAGGTATTGCGGGAAATTTGGTGTGTGGTTTAATCGTGATATCCTCAATCTGTACAAGTGTTCCCCCATCAAAAAAGGTTTAAATAATAAATTTGGTTCAAACAAATTGAAAATGAAACCCAACGAAAATAATTTTTATGTCAAACATTGCAATTAAAATTGCTCGATTAACCCTTAGCGGCCACACTTCGCTCCCGTAACATAGTGGCCACACTGGGATGATTTTTTACCCCAATCAAAAAAATCGGTCTAGAAAGACAAATTTAAAATATTGAGACTCCAAAAAATTCATGGACCTTCTGAAACATGTTTTTCAATTTATAATATGGTTTATAAGAGCCAAAATCAAGATAATTTAACAAAAAAAAATTATATATTCGCAGTCAGGAAAAATGACGTTTTTCAGAAAAAAAAAATCATTACTCCTTTCGAAATTTATCAAGTATGCGCGACAAGTATGATTTTCGTAGTTTTTAATAACTTAAATTAAGGTGATTAGGCCTGAGGTACATATTCACCCCTAGTGGCCGCTAAGGGTTTCAACTAATAGAGTAATTGAGCTACGACTTTTTTGACGTTTTATTATTTTTAGTATGACTATGTTGTAAACCTCACTCCAAGCCAAACCAAATTAGTAGTTAAACATATTCTAAACAAATTTTTAGTTTTAATATCTGCCACAAGAGTCAAATTGACAAGAAACTACACGACTAAAAAATTAGACCAACATTTGTTTAATTTTTACTGTGGTTTGATAAGCCGTTAATCAAAAAAAAAATTCTAACTCATTTAAATTGAAGGCAATACACTTAATATAAACCATATAGTTACAGTTTGTTCATCCTGATCGTTTTCGATAATGGTATTATGACACTGGTAGAAAGAAGTGCAATAAAAAGAGCAACAGACCAGGATATAAACAGTGAGAAAGTAGAGACTACCACTATTTATAAAAGTCAAATAATTTGACGTTTCTCATCATCTGCAACAAGTATTTTGATTTACCTAAGCCAAAAAATATATCAAACAAGCCGACTGTTCCGACTGTGATTTTTTGTGCGAATTTTTAAATTCGCACTTTTCCGCCAATCAAATAACTCAAATTGATCGAATGGAAACTCCCACCAAGATAAAATATTTTTAACTTTAAGCAAAACAAACTTTTCCAGAATTTTCATTTTTATTTTTTAATGTATTGTCTGATTTTCTTTTAGGTCTGATTTTCCCAGCGTCGTACAAAAAATCAGAATCCAAATATTCTATTTCGTAATGGTGGTGTTCCTCCATTTTCGTTTCTGGCACTTTAAAAAAAAATTAAAAATAATTAGCAGCCTGTACTTCGATAATCAAATCAAAAACATAAACATTTATCTTCAAATTATTGTCTTAAGCCCAGTGCAGTTGACGTGAAATCAATTTTGCATTAGTCTCCATCATACGCGCGCGTACTATCTACAAAATGGAATTATTATTTTTGATTTCGCTTTGTGATTTTGTCTATAAAATTTCATTCCACTTCAATTGATATACATTGGGGCTAACATTTTTGGAGATTTTATAGTGGAGCAATCTAGATTTGAATAACAACTGATATTTTTTCAAATTTTTTACGTAAAGCCGCTTATCGATCAGCGAAATCGTAAGCTAAAAAATTAATTTTCTTTAGCTAGCTAAATTTTACGTCAAATTTGTATAGACAAGATTTTTTACTCGGGCTGCATATTTAACTTTAAGCATAAAAAATGCACAACTCCAAATGACTAGGTACTTTTCGGTAGAAAAATTATAGCAGATAGGCCGAAATCATTTCATGAATATTTTATAAAATATTTGAATACAATATTCTTTTGTAAAAGATCTTTATTTTTCTAAATCACAGTACACGTCAAAGATTTTACGATATTTTTTATCAAAGTTATACAAGTCGTGGTGAAACATCGGATAAAAATACAAGTCGTGGTGAAACATCGGATTGCCAAACGTGACGCTCTTATTTTTTTAATTGACAATTTTGTAATTTAAACCCTCATTATATTTCTCCATCATTTTTGATGAACGCAAAAAATATTTGGTCATTTTTTGCTTTACGAAGCTAACTTTGATAAAATAAATTTGATAAAAGAAATCTTTTATAAAAGATTCAACTCACACTCAACAAAAATATTTTATAAAACATCTTTGACATTAAGAAAATGATAAATGTAGGTGATGGCCTTCTAATTTTTTAAAATAAAAGTTGCCTATACTCAGTTGGAAAATCCTTAAGTCATATTGATTGAAACAAGTATGTATACATTTTTCAGTGTCGTGTTATATTAATAAGTTCTACAAAATTAAGAGAACCAGAAAAACGAAAAATATTTTCACTCGTAATACAACTAGTGTAGTGCTCAATTATTATCGATAATTTTTAAAAGTTAAAACCGCGCTGAAAATTCAACGAGTGCGCAGCACGAGTTGAATTATCTGCGTCGGTTTTAACGAATAAAAAATTATAGATCATTAATTGCAGCACGTGTTGTATTTAGTAAGAGAATACAACTTTCCCGTAAGCGATTGAATCACAATTGATTGTGTCATGTTGTATGCAAATTATTTGACAAGCCTTTGTTTGCATGGCTTTTTCTTTGATGTGTGTATAAAAAATTCAATCATAATAAAAAAAATTGAAATACAATTACAAATTTAGAGATAATTTATTGTTTAGGATTTTCTTGTTGCTATGGTAAAATTTGTAAAATTATCGCGTTGCTATGGTGAAAATTGTAAAACTATCGCGTTGCTATGGTGAAAATCGTAAAACTACCGCTATAATAACGTGTTGTGGTACGTACTTTGCATGGCAATCTAAATACTATTGCTGTAATAATCGCTTTTTCGTAAAATTTCCCATGGCATATTTTGTGAAAGTTGTATTCTCTTCCAAGTTTTATGTTAAAACATTTAGGCTACTAGTTTTGAGTTCATGTTACACGCTGCGTTAGATAATGTTATATTAAATGTTGCGTTGAATTTGTTGCGCTGAAATGTCATGTAAAATGCTATATTAAATAAAAATATTTCCTCTCTTTTTATTTAACACACTAAAATAGAAACAAAAAATACAAAAAACATAAGGAGAGTCAAGCCGCACGCCATATTGATTTAAAGCTATAAAATAAAAATAAAAAAGTTCAAAAAAATTGTATTCTCATTATGTAAAATGTTGCGTACATTTTTTGATTTTATATGCTGTATAGCCCATACAATCCTATAAAATCTGTAGTTGTAAAGATCAGGCCGAAAAATGTTTAGGTTTGCGAGTTATGGGACTTCAAAGTTTCCAAGTGACCGGAAACTAATTGGATTTAATGCGGGCCTCAGATGATCAATATCTATTGCCAATATTTCAGTATTGGCAATACTATTGAACATGCGAGGACACTAATTGAAGAATTGTCAATATACAAAATATTGTGGGAGCAATTTGATTAAAATCAAAATATTTTTAATATTGATAAAATATTTACAATACTATTAATCTTTTGAGTTACTTTATTGACAAAATCTCAATGCGAAGAGTTGTCAACATTTGAGTTTGATATTCAAAATCAAGAAAACATAACAATTACCTACATACATTTAGCGTTGCATTTATGCAAATGTAAATATAAAGTTGAAATTATGTAAGTATTTGGATTTTTATTCACTCCCTAGACCATATTCTTTACACAAGCCGTACTTTTATCTAACATGGCTCTACGTGGAGTATTAACCTGAAAATTAATATTTTTTATTGTTTGACATACACTTAAGTATTGTCAATAGTATTGATCGTCCGAGACAAGCTCTTTATCAATAGTTTCTTCAACATTGACAATATTATATTGACAAAACTTATTGAACATCTGAGGCCCGCATAACATAATACGTCATTTGAATCGTCAATATTTAAAAATAAATTATATCTATAGTAAGCTTTTATAATAGCAATTCATTTCCATTTCTGTGACAATGACTTTTCTGTTTTATTGACTTTTTGTGAAATTTTAATGATTGAAATATCAATGATATATTGATCGATACATTATTTGTGAATTGCTTTATTAAAATCGCGTTTAAAGATATTGGGCATGTTTTTTTTTATATCGAAGTAATCTGAGAAATAATTTAACTGTCAAAATACAGATATGCGTTTTTTTTAGTATCCGAGGAAAAATGTATTTCTCTGTGTCGTTTTTAATAAATATAAAGAACACGATAATATTTATTTGGCAATCTTAAACTGACGTTTAATTTCTACGACGCTAACAAAATTATCATTTATTTTTCTCGGATACATCAGAGAAAATATTTATCGGATTTCTCCGATATATTATCTATCTGTTCTCTCTTATTTCTCTGACATTAAAAACAAACACGCTCATTATTTCTGAGTGACGAAGAGGTCGGATTCGGTGATAAATGATAATTAACCTAAATTATGATTTGGTATTATTTGTGTTTTATTATTTTGTATTCTCGAATGGTCCACAGCCAAGCACTGAGTGAAGAATCATATCGGTTAATTCTGACGTTGCTCACATAATATTGTGAAACGGCACAAATTTTCAGAAAGTAAATTTTGAACATTGTAGATACTCTCTATAGACGTAGTAATTTAAATTCTTAAGGATTTTCAACAGTATACTAGACATGTATAATTGTTAAAGGTCGAAGATGAAAACACGTGTCAGTTCTTCTAAGTAATCTAACAAGGAAACCTTTTGAACTGTCAAATTATAAAAACTGTTCTAAGTTTTAGTACTCTGTACGAAACCTTTGTTTTATCGGCCACCATAAGCCTTTTTTAGGTGTTAAAACCATCCCGTAATTTAACCTCAAAAAACGTTTTTTTGGATATATCACCACTACTACTCCACTTTTTTGATAAAACAAATTGGTAATTATTCCTCATAAAAAGTACAACTAATCCATTGTAAATTAGATTATAATGGTCGCATCTCTATTTTTTACGGGATGAACTTACATTTTTGTCGGAAATTAACTGGTGGTTTTAATGCCCAAAGAGTGCTTGTTTGCCGATAAAAAAAATGATTTCGTTATTGTCTCACAGAGTACGACAACTTAGAATGGCTTTTACTATTTTTTGAATTTGACAGACAAGGGAACGTTGTGAGATTATTTGTGAGTCCGTGATTTGGCGGCATAAGACTGAAAGATTTATATTGCCGTGACCAATTAAGATATTGGAGAAGAGGTCTCTAAATTTAAGAAAATGCCTGCCCAAAATAACAGAAAATCTTTGTAAAATATTGATGGTTGGTTTGGTGATCTTTAACGTACGCTTTGTGGGAAAAATGTTGTGAGTCGGATATAGACCCAATTTTTTATTTTTATTTTAAAACGGCATTTTATTGTGCCATAACGAATTGAGAAATATAAAATTTAGTATGTTATGTACAACTGGTAATCAACGTTAAGGCTGATACAGCCTAATGCATAAAGATGGCAGCATTAGACAATTAACGGTTTTTTTAAATTTGTAATTTCTAAATTTTGGTTTCACTTAAATTGTACAAATAAAGTTATCTCAAATACGTAGTCCTACGTTTATAGGTCGTGCCTTGGATACAAACTCGTCGGTTTTTTTATTTTTGACCTTACGTTTTACCAAACATTTGCGGTTCAGGTGGAGCTTGAACCTCGTCCGTTTTTTTTTTTTGATAATTTGTGCCTAGATTTATGTTTGGAGAACGCCCAAACGCGTTACGACAAGAAAATTATTACAAGTTTCGGATAGTGTCTTACATAATACAAAGACAAGATTCTGAAAATAAAACTGGATTTTCTATTTTATTGTACATACTACATTGTTCTTAAAATTTCAGTCAAATTCTGATGGGGAGAGTTGATTTATTGCTATAATTTTTGCTTGTAATTTGTGAATGTTCAAATTTTATAAATTTAATATTTTAGTGGTTTATAAACTAACAGTATTTACAAATTTTAACTAGAAAATAAAAGGAATTCAAAGCTCAAACAAATTAAAAATAATGGTAAATTATACATTCAATTTAGACATAGATTTCAGGATAATTTCCAGGGTTTAGAGGGGGGAAATAGGAATCTTCAAAAAAAATCTAATTTTAGGCTACAACTCTAAATATCTAAATCTATACTAATTGTTAAAGAAAGGCGTTTTCCACAACATAGGGAAAATCTGTTGTTTAATGAACCTCTTTGTATAGGTAAATGCGACAGAATGTCTTGGCTGTTTTGCATTCACTGTAGGGCCGACCGTTAATAAATACTAAAAGATTTCAAGAAACAAATGTGTAAAACCACTTGAAATCTCAAGATCATTCACATAATAGATGTTATAATCGCAATAAACACAATATAATTGAAATTGGTATCAATTTAACTATTATCTGTGCTATCACAGAGTTGCTCATTTATGCCAATTGAATATATGTACATATGTATATCTAATATGTACGAAGAACGAAATAAAAAAAAATTTTTTACCATCTTTTTTTTTATTTAATTTTATTTTATGTATTTAAAAAGAAACACCCATCGTTGAACTTCAACATCGCATCTCTAATACGTATGTGACTGCGATTATAAAAGAAGAAACTATACTCGCATATGTATTTAGAGTTCGAAACGAAAACACATCTAAGGCAAAGCAATAAAGTTAAAGAAAAGAAAAATGGTTGGTTTTTTATACATATCGTTCGCCTTAACAAAGAAATCTAAAGAAATGGTTTATCAGCGGAAACGACAAAATACAAGTTTTTTTTTTTTTTAATTCTGCTTAGACAGCTTATTATAGTGATACTATAATCATAATAACGTTAAATACTGATTACTGTATCGCTTTGTGCTGTTGCGAAAATTTAATTTGATTTTTGTAATAAAACTGAATCTATTTTTTCTCATTTTCTAATCTAAATTACGGTTTTGATTGGAAATAATACCTTCTATAGTCTATCTATACACAGTAAACCATGTGTAGCTAAATGGTCAAATGAAGTTTAATTGAAATTTAATGACTACATAAAATGTGTATTCATAATGTATGTGTATATATAGCAAGGTGGATATATGGGAGTGGTGATTTTAATTTACTTTAGATGTATATTACAAAGGACAGGTTTATTGGATTACTTTAACGTGAGTTTTAACACTCCTGACCTAGAATTTGCTACTTTATGTAATGCAACACCCATTTACATAAAATAATCAAAAATATTAAAAAATTAACACAACTGAACAACAATCAAAAATAAAATATAAATCCAACAACACCAAATACAACAAATTATTTAAATCGTATAACAAAAATATTAAGATGAAATTCTATTGTTGTGTGTTACATAAGGTGATTCTTCTCTGCTGTGTATTTATTTCTTCAAACAAAAAATGAGAAAAAAGTTTTGTGAATGAATCTAAAAAATAAATAAAAATAATAACAATAATAAAAATAATAATAAAAATCGTCTTAGAAAACAATACGGTTTTTTTTATCAATGAACCTGGTATGTATATAAGAAAAGGTGAGGTGACTAATATACAATCAATAAAATAATAATGATATACATATAATAACAATAGTCGTTAAATTAAAAGATATATTGACATAATAAACATGTGTTTTATAGATACTACTGATTACTGCCGATATTGTATTATTATACATAAATATGTAAAGAAATATGTACCGTGAATTACAATGGTGGGTGGTATATTATGCAAAAAACATTTTTTTTTCTTCCACCAAACTCAAATTCATCGACAAATCATAAACAAATATCGCGAAGATTTTTCCAACCTACTCCATTCTCTTATCAGCAAATCGAAATGGAATATGTTTTCTACTTTATATAGATATAAGCAAAATATAATACAATTGAAACAACAATAAAGCACATAAAAAGACAAGAAAAAATTGGTGAGAATTTGAAAATGAATAGAGTCGCGCGACTCCTTGTTGTTTTGCCAATAAAAAAATCAGTTGATATCTTTGATGAATAATTTACATATTTCCTTAGTCTCGTGTAATTTGTGTGAATGTGTATACGAGTTTATTAAATTGATTTAATTGATACTAGGTGCCTGCGGCCCCCTCGGTCCGAAATCAAAAGTAACTATATAAAATCGTATTTAGCGAAATTATTATGCCACCTGCATTATTTAATTGATTTCGAAAGCTCAGTTAAAAAGTTTTCCATTTTTTTTTTTTTGAGACGGAGTAAAAATTAATCCTCGAACGTAAAATATTTCGTTTGTTGCAGACTAATTTTGTGACACAAAGAACTTATTCTTCAAGATTGGCAGCCGTGAAATTATTTCGTTTTAGAGACGCCCTGCGACTCTTTGTGACCGTCAATACTGCCCTACTAGATTCATTTTTTCAGTGCGTTGCAGTGCTCGAGGGTAGCGCAAACATTGAATTTTGCTAAATTTTGCTTGTAATTTGAAAAAAATTAAAAAACTGAATTGCCGCAGTAAAGCACAAACAATTTATCGTTTTCCAAAAAATAAAAAAATCTTAAAATTTAGTTAAAATATAGCTTAAAAATAACGGAAAACGTTGTTTTAATGTTTTGTTGGCGTAACTGTAACTTAAATGGTAATCATGTTCATAGATTTTGGGTGACTACGTAAAATAAAACAAAATTAAACTAACAATAAAGACTCTCGAAAATCAAAAAAGTTATTATGAGGATTGTGAAAAACATATTCTCAGTCATCTCATCAGGCTATATAAATTGATGTTAAAGTTTTGAAATTAATGTATTTGCATCAAAAATGAAAAATGTCTTTTCTTAATTATTTCTTTTCATTTTAATCATGAAGCTTGTTATAGGTATCGATTGGTAGCAATAACTCAATTTGGCCAAAAATGTATAGTTATGTAAAACATGCTTAGCGCACGGTAGTAAAGAAAGCAACCATGTACTTATGGATATAGATTAGCGAATTATGCACAATACATATTAAACCTTTAGCAATTTCAATTTTATTGTATTTGCTTACATGCGCATTCAATTTCGGATGTCTTATGGGTCATGTATGTCTCATTCTACCATACAAATGAATTGAAAATTGGTTCCGGGTTTTATCAGCCTCATTATGATTGCGACTTCAATATTATCATTATGAAACTAGAACAAAACATGCTTGTGTTTTGTACTACAAATTTTGGTGAAAATCGCTTAAAAAATAAAAAAGTTATGAAGTAATTAATACATATAATAATCTCAATGTATTCCCATACGATTTTAAAACTTTATCCTTCATTTTCTCAAAATTATTAAAATGCAGATAAGCGATTTCTGCTTTTTAGTACAGATATACAAAACGCTAATGGCAATCGTCATTCTAGCCTTGACAGACTGTACTGCCAGTAGAAAAAGCGTTAAACATTTTTACTAAAAGCATGCCTCATTATTTGGTGTTTATTTACTAAAATTTTTAAATATTGGGAAACATTTTTTGAGTATAGTGTTCAACAAGAGATGTCAGCACAAGAATTAAATTGTTTAACGATAATTTTTTTCAAAATTTGTTCATTCGTTCGTTATTACATACTCATCGTTAAAAATAATCTCAACAAAACTAAATAAAGAACAAAACTCACTTCACACAAATCTTCTATTTTTCTTTTCTTCTATTCTTCTAGTATTTCAAGGAAAACTCGATATCATTTTCAAAAAAAAAAAACACAAAAATTTTTAGATGTTTAAAAATCGTATCCAAAAGACAAATAGAAGATTTACATTGAATTGAGCCCATTGTTTATAATTTATTTGGCGATGTGGTGCAAATAATTTTAATAATTTTTCAAGAATAATTCATTCATATTTGTTTTATAAATATATAAATTATAGTATATTTCGTCGTTATAGAAGAAAAAGTAATCATCTACATTTTTTTCAAAATTGAGGTTTTTATATTTTCTTAGACAATTTTTCATTACCTAACAAATACTGAAAACAAAATTTGTCTATACTTATTAATTACTGAGAATTTTTTTTTAAAAAGTCACTAACTACAATTTTGCAAGAAAAACTAAGAAGAAAAATATAAAGGGCTGAAACCTCACGAGGTGATCAGAACTTCGGTCTTTGGTATCTTCAATAATATCATAAAGTTGGTGTGACACTGTTTTGACATTATTGATTTCTATTTTAACCAATATATATTTACTTATACAACAACAGCCAAACAGGTCAAAAGCTTCAACATGGGTACAGGCATCCAATTTAAAACGAAAAATCGTATTCTAGAACTTTATACCGAAAGTAGTATAACAAATTATACTGATACTTCTAACCGTTTAACTGACCATATTCCAGAAATTTATCCGAAAACTCATTTTAGAATCCCATTTACAACGCACATGTCTAACACAATGATACCCGCGGTTAAGGCATAGTCAAGTTCCATTATACTTGGCCATATTCCACACATATCAAATATTGCCATTTCCAACGCACATATCAAATTTCATTATAATCGGTTAAGAAATAGCCAAGTTCCATCATACTTGGCCATATTCCTGAACTTCGCCCAAACCTCATTTCAGACTCCCATTTCCAATACACATGTCGAATTTCATTATAATCGGTTGAGAAATGAGCAAGTTCCATCATACTTAGCCATATTCCAGAGCCTCATCCAAAACTCATTTTAGAATCCCATTTCTAACACACAAATCAAATTTCATAATAATCGGTTGAGAAATAGACAAGTTCCATCATACTTGGCTATATTCCAGAACTTCATCCAGAAATCGTTTTAAAATCCCAGAACTTCATCCAAAACTCATTTTAGAATCCCATTTCTAATACAAATGTCGAATTTCATCGTAATCGGTTGAGAAATGGGCAAGTTCCATCATACTTGGCCATATTCCAGAACCTCATCCAAAACTCATTTTAGAATCCCATCTCTAACACACAAATCAAATTTCATAATAATCGGTTGATAAATAGACAAGTTCCATCATACTTAGTCATATTCCAGAACTTCATCCAGAAATCGTTTTAAAATCCCAGAACTTCATCCATAAATCATTTTAGAATCCCATTTCCAATAAAAATGTCGAATTTCATCGTAATCGGTTGAGAAATGGGCAAGTTCCATCCTACTTGGCCATATTCCAGAACTTCATCCAAAACTCATTTTAGAATCCCATTTCTAACACACATATTAAATTTCATAATAATCGATTGATAAATAGGCAAGTTCCATCATACTTGGCCATATTCCAGAACTTCATCCAGAAATCGTTTTAAAATCCCAGAACTTCATCCATAAATCATTTTAGAATCCCATTTCTAATACAAATGTCGAATTTCATCGTAATCGGTTGAGAAATGGGCAAGTTCCATCCTACTTGGCCATATTCCAGAACTTCATCCAAAATTCATTTTAGAATCCCATTTCTAACAAACATATTAAATTTCATAATAATCGGTTGAGAAATAGACAAGTTCCATCATACTTGGCCATATTCCAGAACTTCATCCAGAAATCGTTTTAAAATCCCAGAACTTCATCCATAAATCATTTTAGAATCCCATTTCCAACACAAATGTCGAATTTCATCGTAATCGGTTGAGAAATGGGCAAGTTCCATCATATTTGGCCATATTCCAGAACTTCATCCAGAAATCGTTTTAAAATCCCAGAACTTCATCCATAAATCATTTTAGAATCCCATTTCCAATAAAATTGTCGAATTTCATCGTAATCGGTTGAGAAATGGGCAAGTTCCATCCTACTTGGCCATATTCCAGAACTTCATCCAAAACTCATTTTAGAATCCCATTTCTAACACACATATTAAATTTCAAAATAATCGATTGATAAATAGGCAAGTTCCATCATACTTGGCCATATTCCAGAACTTCATCCAGAAATCGTTTTAAAATCCCAGAACTTCATCCATAAATCATTTTAGAATCCCATTTCTAATACAAATGTCGAATTTCATCGTAATCGGTTGAGAAATGGGCAAGTTCCATCCTACTTGGCCATATTCCAGAACTTCATCCAAAATTCATTTTAGAATCCCATTTCTAACAAACATATTAAATTTCATAATAATCGGTTGAGAAATAGACAAGTTCCATCATACTTGGCCATATTCCAGAACTTCATCCAGAAATCGTTTCAAAATCCCAGAACTTCATCCATAAATCATTTTAGAATCCCATTTCCAACACAAATGTCGAATTTCATCGTAATCGGTTGAGAAATGGGCAAGTTCCATCATACTTGGCCATATTCCAGAACTTCATCCAGAAATCGTTTTAAAATCCCAGAACTTCATCCATAAATCATTTTAGAATCCCATTTCCAATACAAATGTCGAATTTCATCGTAATCGCTTGATAAATAGGCAAGTTCCATCATATAAAAAATTTGTTAACTATTCACCACATCCTAATCCAACCCCAACTCAACTCCAACTCAACTTCAACTCAACGCGCAAATTGACCCCTAATTTAATCTTCAAATCAATTCCCAATTCAATGCCAAATTCAATGCCCAATTCAATAATCAAATAAGCATATATAAAAAAATCGTAAATATTTATAAAAGCAGTTATTTTGGGTCAATTCGTATGGCAGGTACCCCACCCCCTTGACGTACAGTCTCCAAAAGCTTTTCAAATCTCCGCCTTGACCATAGAAACAGATTGGCGAAAAAAAATCCAAATCGGACAAGCCGTTCTCGAGATACCATGGGTCCAGACATCCAGACATCCAGACATCCAGACAGACGGACGGACATTTTTTTTTTTTTGCTTTTTCAGACTCAGGGACTTTCAAAACGTCGAGAAAAGTGGTTTTGGACCAACCAAATTGTTCGTCATTTTTGACAGGATTTCAATACTTTGGTCTTTTTAGACCGAAGTAAAATCACCATCTACATACATACTGCATAATATCAGAATTTAGTTCATGCAAAACCAACACAAATGTCTTTAAACAAGCCATATTATTTCCGTGACGCACGCATATTATTAAATCCAAAACCTACTATTTTTGTTTAGTGTTAGTGATATTTTATACTGGCTTTGATACAAACTACAATTTAAAATCAAAGTATGTAAAGATTATACTGTATTATGACGCTAATACTTACAGAAATAGTAGGTTTTATTTTGTGTTTGTATGGCAATAATACGGCTTGTATAAGACATTTGTGTTGGTTTTGCATGAACTAAATTCTGATATGCATGTATGTCTGTAGATGGTGATTTTTTCTTCTTAATTTTTCTTGCAAAATTGTAGTTAGTGACTTTTCAAAAAAAAAATTCTCAGTAATTAATAAGAAATAAAAAAAATGAATTAAAATGTAAAACAGAAATATTATATCTTTTTTTATTCAATAAAATCATTAATATAAAGTTTTTGTATTTACTTAACGATAATCATTATCTATAATCGAACAAAATTATTTTGAAGAAAAACTCATTATCTACAAATTTAACAAAATTATATTGAAATTCTTACTTTTTATTGAAAACATCATTAGCATTAGATATGGCATTAAATAATATAAAAGATACAGTAATCAAACTATTTAATTTAAAAAAATTGGATTTTTAATAGAAAAGTTAATACTAAAACCCTTATAACTCGAAATCATAAATATGTAGATGATTACTTTTTCTTCTATAACGACGATTTATTGCATTGTTATTAAAATAAAATCATTCGCTTTTATTCTATATGGCAAATTTTGTATTTTATCTTCGTATTTCCGTCATCTCTTTTTAGCATAAACACTTTTATTTATATTCTATTGTTCTATAACTATATGTACCTATTTCGTTTCGGATCGATTTAATTGCACTGTTCTTGTAAGTCTTGTTCATTCAAACAAAAAGCAAAATCGATCTGGGTTAAATGAATAACGGAGAGAGAAGAATATGGGGATATGTGCATGAGCAATTCGTATAATAGTGAGAGATAGCATAGCTGTCGTCAAACGTCAACTTCTATTATGTGTATGTCTAAAGAGAATAGACGAAATAGAAAAACCAATGAACGAATGAACGATTAACCCGGGATCTCCACTATGCAAATTTCCTGATATTTACTATCATGTTAAGCATTGACCAGTCAGTCTTTAAGAATCCGTAATAAAACCTTACAGAATCTAACGAAAGTGTATTATTACGGAAATTTTTACAGATCGCCTAGCGAATCTTTAACACGATTTGACAAAAAAAAATTCAAAATAATTGTATTTTATTATTTTTAATACATATTACACTACATAATATTCTATGTACATGTTTAAAATGCATTTAAATTATTATTTTAATTAATAAAACATAAATACATAATATTAATTCACAAATATCACAAAACTGAATACATTGACGTTTCTTCCTTCAGTTTGGGCGATAGTTTTCGCTCTTGTTAAAGATTGTTAAATGACAATTCAAATTTAACGAAACTGAACGAAAAGTTCTTAAAGTTTCGCTGGTCAGTAACATGCATTTTCCTATGGTCGCATTCTTACTTAAATTTCTTAAAGACTGACTGGTCAATGCTTTAGCAATTTTTTTCAATGTGTGTGTGAGTATGCGATACAATTTTTTACTAGCAGCAAATTATCAGGCTGATAATATCGTAAAAATTATCATGATAATTATTACGAATGTCATACTTTTTAGGTTATGTTTTTCATTTTCGTAATTTTTTACAAAAACCTATAACGATTATCATGATAGTAATATCCCCAGATATGATAGTTCATCGACAAATATTTCTCAATACATTGAAAAAAACAGATGCAAACATAAATTATCATTCGTAATACAACTAGTGCTCAATTATTATCGATAATTTTTTACGAGTTAAAACCGCGCTGAAAATTCAACGAGTGCGCAGCACGAGTTGAATTATCTGCGTCGGTTTTAACGAGTAAAAAATTATCGATCATTAATTACAGCACGTGTTGTATTTAGTAAGAGAATACAACTTTCCCGTCAGCGATTCAGCGTGTTCAGACGTATATTTTATACTCTGAGTATCTTCCTCTTTCTTTACCTCTTTGCCTACAAACTAATTTTGGAGTGGGGATATTCGTGTGGAATTTTTCCTCAAAAATGTTTATTGCGGCACGACTTGTTACACACTAATACATTGAAAAAGTAATATAAAAATATTTAGGGTCGGATTTTTTTTTTTTTGTATTCGCTATTCATTTGAAATATGACCGTTGTGAAATGAAGAAACAAATTATGTTTTCGATTTTATTTCAGGTTTTTCCGTCTTTTTACAGTTTTAAACATTTTTTAGGTTTGAGTACATAGCTATTTAATTATTACATATTAATACACACTGATTTTTATCCAATAACCATGGCAACGACTAAACAAAATTGTTTGATAAAAATGTTTAATTTTTGATTTCTTGTTGTTGAGAACATTTCTTCTCAAAGCATCATAATGAAATGAAAATAATTTTACACATACATAGATAAATTGCAATTGGTGTCGAGAGTTTGAGATTTTACGTGTGAACGCGAAATGTGTGTAATTATGTCATGTAGAAAATATACGTCTGGACACACGGATTGAATCACAATTCATCCATTTATGTTATGTTGTATGCAAATTAATTGACAAGCTTTTGTTTGCATGGCTTTTCCTTTGATGTGTGTATAAAAAATTCAATCATAATAAAAGAAATTGAAATACAATTACAAATTAGAGATAATTGTTTAGGATTTTCTTGTTGCTATGGTGAAAATTGTAAAACTATCGCGTTGCTATGGTGAAAATTGTAAAACTATCGCGTTGCTATGGTGAAAATTGTAAAACTACCACTATAATAACGTGTTGTTGTTTGTATTTTGCATGGCAATCTAAATACTATCGCTGTAATAATCGCTTTTTCGTAAAATTTCCCATGGCATATTTTGTGAAAGTTGTATTCTCATGATAGTAAATATCAGGAAATTTGCATAGTGGAGATCCCGGGTTAACCTGGGTGGGATGTGGTAACTGGTAACATCACTTTCGATTCGAATTCGATAGATTTAATGTCTCATGTTTCAAGCATAAAATTTTACTCTATTTCGTTTTAAAATTATTCTCTTTTTCTTGCTATCTCAGCTTGCTCGAATAAAACAACATTCTATTTCTACTTATTATTATTTATCACTCAAATTTTTGTTTAGTGATACTTTATCGAATTGAAAGAAAAGAAAAGTACGCAACAAAAAGAGATCATAATAGAAAAAGTGTAATCAAAAAGCGAAATAGAATACAATTTTATTCTTGAAACATGAGACATTAAATCTATCGAATTCGAATCGAAAGTGATGTTACAACATCCCACCCTAATCTTTTTTACCTAACAGTTTGATTTTTCGATCATTTAAAATTTTAAAAGGTTAAAAATATTTGGTTAGTCGATTCGATTTACAACATCTCTAATGTGATTTTCCAGTTGACACAAAAAAAAACCGGGTTGAAAAATGACAGTTTTTTGACATTTCAAGCATTTTTCCTTAAAACAATAAAATAATGAATTAATTATTTTAATATGTTATAAATATATTTTTCCTTAAATCTTTCTTGACTTTTATTTGACGTATGAATGACATTTTATAAATGTAATCGTGTTAGTAATCGCCCCGAAAAGTTTTACCGTGCGACGAATGACAGCTGCTGTCGCTCCGTTTTCGCCCGGTTTTTTTTTATGTGTCAAATTGGGTCAACTGGAAAATCACATAATTCGTTGCCCTCTAAGCTCTAACCTCATTTATGGCTGTATGACACTGGCTAGTTTGTCGCATTGTTTAAGTGATTAAAAATAAAACTAGAGCAGGCCAAATAATGCATATATAAAATATTCATAAGAGTGAGTGAATACAATATAGGCAAAAAATAAAAATAAATTCATGAAAAATTGATCTAAAATTTCATTGCCCACTTTTGTAGCAATTTAAATGGAGCAATTCTAGCAAAAAATAATTCAATTTTAATTATTTTTTTTGACATAGACAGCTTGTTTTTGACATTTCGTCATATTTTTAAAATAAATATTTTAGTGTGGTGTTTATCATATGTCGGACGCGGATCTATTAGAAATTTTAGTGGCAACTAACGTTCATATGCTACGAACAGCTGCTTATTTAAATATAAGGAAAGCCGAAAAAAAAAGAAATTGAAAAAATATTCTTCGAAATGGCTGTTACATCGAGAAAGTGAAGGATTCAGCCATAAATTGTTAAAAGAAATAGAAGAGGAGTATGTAACCCTATACAGGAAGGTTCTGAGGATGAAACCAGTGCAGTTTCAAGCAATTTTGGAAAAAGTACAGCCATCATTAAAATATAAATTATAAATATATGTATATTGAATTAGAAAATTACATTAATTATTTCTGTTTTGTTTTTCGTCATTTCTTTTATCTTGAATCGTATTTATTTCATATAATATGGCATTTATTTTATTTTTGGCGAGTGTTCGGAGATCGTTGTCGAAATTTGCAATTTTTTGGCCAAATCTGAAAAAGGTTGTTGACTGTTTTTTAAAATGTCAAAATAAGTACATATAGTGTTATCTCACTTTATTTAGATTCATTCTCTTTTTCGCTTTTTTGTTTTTACAGCAATTTATAGCACTTGAAAACTAGCCAGTGTCATACAGCCATTACTCTACCTCTCCACCTGACATAAACTATACCACTACCATTGGCATTTCTATAAACAAAAATATTTAAAATGGCTGCGGGTGAGGTAAACGTGCAATATGTCATTCGGTGCGAATAAACTGGAATTTATATTCCATAAGCATTAATTGTCTCTATACAATTGAATTAATTTCATAATTTCCTCCTTTTCGTTAATTTTGAAAATATTTATTATTAAAACTTAATATATTAGCATTAAGATTCAACACACGGAGAATTACACTTGCCGTTACTTTGAATTGTGCATAGTTGTATATGAAATTATTATAACATCGAGTTTTGCCAAATTATTATAACTTGCTGGTATAATTTATTGGTATTTTATAACATTTGGTGTCTCCACTAGCAAAAGAGTAAATATTAATGGTATAACTCAATGGTAGATTGCAGGTGGAGAGGCCGGGTTAAGTTAAATGTTTTAATAAAATGGTGTTAAAAAATAGTGAAAGTGCCGTGAATTTTTAAATAAAATTATTAAAAATAAGGTGAGTTAATTTTAATACTTATAAACGATAATAAATTTAATAATGCAGACTAAAATTATAATAATTTAAATTTAAAACACAAAAAACATACTATTAAAAAAACACTAAACACGTTACACGAGTACTTGATCCCAAAATAGGTGATTATAAATATCAATGGCGGGCATATATTACATTAATTTGATAAAAATTATGGGTGGTGTAATATTTTTATGTAGACCATAATTATTCACCAAATGTTTTATATAGTTTTCAAGATTAATTTATTTGTGAATTTATACAGTCAAACTTGTTTTTGTGCAGTTTTTTATATGATTTTTTTATGCAATTTTATTATACGGCACAATTCGTATACCGCATAAAAAATCGTATAAAAATAAATCGAATACAAATAAATTGTACAAAAACTGGTTTGACTGCTCCTCCATTTTTATAAGTACAGGTTTTTAATTTGTTCAGTTGTTTTATCTCTTTTTCCAACCATATGTTATATTTTTTATTAATATTTTATTAAAAATGTATATTTATTATCAATTACAAAATTTTATCATCACGTTATTAATACGAAGGAAACATCATAACCACAATAGAGAGGTTCCGTTTTTAGTCAAAAGCAAGGTAAGTACAAAAAAACTATACTAAGTAATAACCAGATGTGATTCTGGTATCTTTCTTGGCCCCTTTACAGATATTGTTTGATTACCGTTTCTGCTGTGCTTTATTTAAAATCTTGCCGAATATCTTTCACCGCATCTAGAAGTTATTATTCAATTTGTTATTCATATAAATAGTATATCAGTTATGTTTTAACGCTATAATTAATTGGAACATAAAACGAATTAGGATCATCTAATTTGACAGTTTTTGTTATTATACTTAATTATCCTATTTACGATAATATTAACAAATTTTGATATAATAAGATAAACATTTGTGCAAATGATTTTGAAAAAATTAAAAGAAATTGATCTAAATTTTCACTCCTTAGGAATATTTTTGCATTTAATTGTCTAATTAGACCAATTTTTAATGTTAACTTCGATCCAGAAAATTTAATTTATAATCATAATTTGTCTCATATGTTCATTTTAAAATCCTTTGTATTGAAAAATATTCTCAGCCATTATATTATTATCTTTACAATTATTTCTTAATTTGAACCTTCTCGTATTTTTCCTATAGTAGAATCACAAAATTGAAGCACAACGAAACGGTTCTCCAACTGTTGCAAGGGATTTTTAAAATAGTTTATTAGTATTTTTTTATTTAAATTAATTTCAAATGGGAAAGAACTTAATGTTTCTAAAGGGGGCCAAATCTTGGGGAGGGGGGGGGGGGAGGGATCACGACATTATATAAGTCACCGAAATGATGTTCAGAAAGTTTAAAATAATTAAATTTATTCTTCAAATTTTACATTAATACAATGTTTTACTCTACTCAACTTTGTCAACTTTTTTATATTGGCGTTGTGCATAAAGAATTTAATTTAGAATGTTGACTTTTGAAACACGCCCCGTTGACAGAACACTTATGGTATGTATCATGTTACTATATAAAAAATTGGTTTCAAATTATGTTTGGGAATTTGGTTGATGCAGCGTTTCTATTGTATAGCGTGTTACTAACTCCTCCCCCTTTAAAGATCCACGGCCCGTGGGTCATGTATTTAAGGTAACCATGTGAACCTCTGGTCAACATCTGAAAATCCCTTGTTGTTTTTATGGTCCAAACACAGGATCTAGAGGATGAGAGGGATGGTATCTATTCAGTTAAATTTTTTATATGGGTTTTGTGTATCTTTTTGCCCGAAGCTGTTATCACTCTAACATGGTTGTTTTTTGTTACTATTTCTTTTCTAAACTTTGCTCTGTCCTTTTCCTGAATTTGGTTTACGGCCACGTATATCGTGTCCCCGACCTCGTATATTTTGGGCTCTGCTTTTTTTAAATTTTCCATGCCTAGGTTGATTTGTTGAGCATTTCGGATTTTTGCACTATACGTCTTCATTTACTTTGTCTCTAAAATCTAGTAGGCCTTGGTAGTTGATACGGTTGGATCTTGCAAAGAATAAATCACTGAGTATTCTTTTAGTGACTGAATGTGTCGTGTTGTTATCGATCCACAGCAATATTGACTAGGTCCTTTATAGGGAGGTCTTTATATTTATCCATTAGACATCTTGTGATCTCGATGATTGTTGAGTGTACTCTTTTAACCGTTCCGTTCACCTCACTTTTTTTAGATGGTGTGTAAGGTAGATTTCAATTCCAATTGTTTTGATGTAATCAGATATCATTCGGCTGACAAAACTTGATTCATTATCCATTACTATTATTTTTTGTGCGGTGAAATAGTGCTGAATTTTAATGATCTTGCTCCTTAGATGTACAGCTGATCTATCCTTGATATGAAAAAGTTTCGTGAACTTGCTAAATTTACCTATGCACGAGATGAATTTTTCCTTCTTTATGCTCACTATATCCATGTGGATGATTTCTGATGGATATGTTGGGATTGGTGTTTGTTGTAATTTAACCCTGTCAGGATGACGGTCGTATTTTTTCGTATGACAAGTTTTGCAGTTCTGTGTATATTTCCTTATCAGACTTGTCATCTGTGGGAAATTTTATTTCTCCAAAATCTGTTCCTTATTTTCTTGACAGTTTCTATGGGCTCTTTTATGCTCTCAAGCTATCATTCGAGATATTAAATCTATTCTCTTCGTTTTTTATATCTTGTACGATCCTTTGCGTTAATCGAATTTTATATCCGCTGGTGAGGTTTTTGAGTGGTTTGGTCAATTTGGCGAAATCCTTCGAAACGCCTGTAATAGGACGTGATGCCGAGAAATGATTTTAAATCTTTCAAGTTTTCTGGGAGCTTTATTTGCTGAATTGCGCGGACTTTCATTTCATCAGGTTTAATACCCTGATTGGTTATGATGTAACCGAGGAACTCGGTTTCGTTCTTGAGAAAGTCCGCCTTATTAAGATTTTCTCGCAGATTTGCTTTTTCCAAATTTGAAAATATTTTCCTAACGTTGTCCAAATGCTTCTCTTTTGTATTTCCTCCAAATATTATGATGTCATCTATGTACACACATAACATACTTTTCCAATAAACTCTTTTAGCACGTTGTCTATCATTCTCTGAAAGATAGCTGGTGTATTTTTTAATGCAAAAGGAAGCCTTAGGAATTCATACTTCCCATTCATCGTGGAAAATTATGTTTTTTTTTATATCCGTTTCTTTCATTTTAATTTGTTGAAAGCTGGAGGTGAGGTCGATTGTAGTGAAGAACTGTGAATCTCCAAGATTCGCCAGTGTATTAGATATATCTGAACTCGGGTAAGCATCCGACGTTGTTACTGCGTTGAGTCTTTTAAAATCAATGACCATCCGATATTTTTTTTTATACCGGAAGCATCTAGCTTCTTTTCTGCCACCCAGATTGGAGAATTATATGGGCTCTTGGAAGGCCTTATGATGCCATCTTTTAGTAGTTGTTCGATTTGGTTTTCTATCTCACTCCTCATGCTTACTGCATATGGGTAGGATTTGAAATAAATAGATTCTTCCGTACTGGTCTTAATTTCCGCTCTTATGCCAGTGTCGATTGTTTCGAGGTTGTTGACCGGTCCGAAAAGTGTTTCGAACTTTGACAGTATACTCTGTAGTTTTTGCTTAGATTCCTGTGAGAGATGATCGTCTTGAATTTCTAGGTTATTGACCTGTGGTGACTGTTTTTCCTTAAATGGTATCTTTATGATTGGTGTTACAATTAGTGTGTTATTTTTTCTGTCGATTAAGGCCCCTAATTCTTTTAGGGTATCGTCTCCGATGATTGAAGTCCTGGTAAAATGAAAAATTCCAACACTTTTTGAATTTCGATACTCTCAAAAAATAGTCCAACGGTTTCTGTATCTGATTAATCTGATTGTGTTTGTCCATTTTCAATACCTTGGAAATATTATATTTTGTTTAAATAAAACAATATTATAATATTGAGTAATTTTGCTTTATTAAATTTTGTGTTTTTGGTCAAATAATTCATTTGATATAAATACACAAATGTTACTTTTATATATAATTTAAGAGGTTATTTTTTATGAATTTTTTAAGTGATTATTAATTTAAATTTATCTTATAGTGGATTCTTCATAATTTTAATAATAACAAATATTATATATGTTTATGTGTTGTTTTATTTCTCATTATGTTTAAATAATATATCTTGGTACTGTTTTAGAAAACATAATCATGTTGTGGATACTCCTGACCAGATTCAATGGTAGGCGTGATTGTGTTTTCAAAAATAGAGCTGACTGATGGGCTATTGCTATACTTCATAATACCTATCTGTATCTCATTTTTGCTTTTTGAGATAATCAGGGGGGTATTATGATGACAATAGAACGGAGTCGGCATTAGAAATAAACATTTACTTTTTTGTCCTCTCCTCTTTATATTTTTCTATTCGTTTCATCTCAGTCATATTTTCTACGATTAATTTATGTAAACGTATTCAAACAATAGGATCAACATATTTTATAATAAATATTTCTTCTTTCTTTTTCATACCAAACGAAACACTTTTAGATGAAATGCGCAACAAATTAAATTGGGATGGCCAAACACGAAGAAATTAATGAAAACTTAGAAAAAATAAGAAGAAATATTGACCATTATGCCGTTATGATTGGGTTGGACCCGGGCCTGAAATTAATTGTTGGTGGAATTAGGAATGACAAACCAATAAAATTTAAAAGTACCTATTTTAGACATTTAACGGGCGCACATACAACGACGAAAAAATTAAAAAAATGGACTCCGTCAACGGAGACAACAGAAATATCACCAATGGCACACAATTATTTAGCCTACACAAATTATCAACTTTCTATATTCAAACAAAAGCAAACAGAATGCGGGCAACGGAAGGTTGCACGTTTAAAATTACAAAAGTTCATATGTGTTGAACATGGCTGCAAACAGTTAGCAAACGAGATAATTGTCCCCGGCAACTACAAACTACTCATAATAATTGGATCAACTAAAATTGCGGCCAACTCCCCTATGAAAGGGTATATAAGAACGCCGCAGCCAAAATTATTAAAGGCATTAAAACAAATTTCAGATGTTTTAGAAATAGGAGAATTCCGTACAACCAAATTATGCGCATCATGCCATAACGAACATAAAACAGCAACATTTCCTCATAGATATCAATATTGTTCCCAATGTTTGATTAATTGGAATAGGGATGTCAACGCGGGAAAAAATATTTTATATTTAGGCTTATGCAAAATTAACAACACACAACCAAATATAAACTTTAATCATAACACCTCGCTAATAACTTAATTGTTATAATGCGAGTGTTGATTTACTATCTTTTTTAAAGAAGTAAATTTAGTTATCGGCAGCCCAAATTTATAACGGTCGAAATTATAATTTCACCTATTAATATTTTGCGGCTAATGATAACTAGAACAAAACAACGAAATAAACTCGTAACCCGTCATATTTTGGGATTTAAATGAAACAAAAAGAGGTGTAAGCCTCACAAATTTTTATGATACTCAACACCTATACTTTTTTAAAAAGTAATTACTTTTACTTTTAAGTATAGCTAACTTGATGTAATTAAAATATTTTGAGGAATTAGGTTAAAGTGTGCGCAGGTAGTAAAAATCGGTACGAGCGTATATGTACATACATTGTCGATATAAATTTTAAGCCAGGTGTTTTAAAATTTTTGTATATAGGTACACATCTTACGAAATTTTAATGTTTGTTGCCAAAAATACTAAGAAAATATACAAGATATAAAATCATCAGTTTTGGTCCATGCGAAATTATTTTATGCCCATGAAGAATGAATTTATCATGATTGAGGATCGTGATCATCAATATTTTTGAGTGTTTAGATTTTGCATTTTTTTTTTGTCGATCTTCCATATACATAATAAACATAAATATTAAAAACACATAAAAAATCGGCGATGGTGAATTAATTTCGGGCAATAGTGTTAAATTAATATTTTATTTCGTATACGTTTTTGATCGATTGTCGAAATTAATAAAAATAAAAATTTTAATTTATTGCGCTTTCTTGATGGATGGATATCTATAAATTAATTTACGATGGTCTGGGCCATAATCAATAATCGTATTTCTATAATATTCATCACACACACACACGGAGCATTTTAATTTTAATCACCTTGAAAATATGCACTTTTATCATAAGCTTTAATAAATTTTTGTTATCTGATAAAAAAAATAAAATCAAAAATTGAAAAATTAATCATATTTTATAAATTTTTTTTGGATGCTTTCATTTATGTTTCTGAATGAATAATGAAATAATTATTACAAAATTTAATTAGCGTTTACTATGCAAAAATGTTGGAACAAAAAAATCCATATATTACCTTAATCATTAACACATCCAATGTACATATGCAGCATATATGTATACCAGCGGAAAATTTTTGTTGTTTTAATGATTGGTGACTGATTTATTTGTGTATATAGGTATGTATACAATATACTATAAAAAATGAAGCACAAACAAAAAGCACGTACATCCTATGTGTATGTAGCATAAAAAATATGTATTTGATGAATTTTTATTTTATTTTTATCTTTTAAAAAAATAAATAAAATAAAAAATGTTTTTTTTTTCGTCAATTTGGTATTCCTACATTGGCGTGGTGAAAGCTTAAATTTTAATTTTGTTTTATTACAAATATAGTTTTGCACCCGCGCATACACCAAGGGGCATGTGATGTATACACTTTTTTCCAAAACATAGTGAAAATCATATAAATCCCAAAGTGACAAAATGATCATTAAAAATTTCACGAGTTTTTTGTTTGGTGAATATTATAAATATTACATACATTTTTTATGCTTACACACACATGCATATAGGGAAATATTTTTTCAATAAAGTCAATAAATACATGTGTTGTTTATAATAATATTGTTTGTACTAACGGTATGAAAATATTTAACATCATAAGAACAGATGCTATATACATTGCGCATATAAAGGTATGGGATCGAAATAAAATTAAATGCCCTCACACTGAATAGGAAACATGAAATGTCCAATCAATGCTTCCACATTATGTATGTATGATAAAAAGAAAAAACAGAAGAGAATTCCTGCGTTTAGTTTGAAATACTTTGACATTGATATGGCAAAGAGGAAATTGAGGAAGCTGTAAGTAAATACTTTACATTTTTTTATTATCACTGCCCGTACTGTTTTATGTTATCTCGAAAATGTTAAAATTTTTGCAAGAGGACAGACGAAAAAAAAAATATATAAAATGTCAGTTAGGAATAAATGATCTGGTATCTACTTGCATATTATTATATGGGGAAAATAAATTCGTTTAAAAATGAAAACTTTTTCATTCATTTTATGGAATATGTAATTATTATGTGTAGACATTATTTGAATTTGTACGCACACACACACACACACATTAACTTTAAACTCTCCAACAGTGTTTTCAGCCAAGAGCATTAAGTCTAGAGTATAAATATTTATTCAATATTTGCCTATTTTAATTGCAATGTTGTTGAGCAGCTATGTAAATATCTAGAGAAGAAAATTTTGCACTTTTATTTATGTCCGCATATACATACTCGTACACATGTAATATCGAAACACATCAAAATATCTCATGAATATTTCATATTTGTAAACATATAATGATGAATACATTTCATTCCACATAATTGTCGCCCCTCAACCACCCGCATGTCATTAAGAACAAGAAATATAGAAAAAAAACGTCTCCTTCTTTATCCGTACGAGAGAAACAGTGTATAGTGTTTGGTCAATTTGAAAAAAATATGAACGTGAACAAACATTAGATTTTAATTTGAATGTTGGTTGATACTGGGTACTTATCTCTCTCTATAGAGATGTATATATGTACATATGGTATATGATTATGTTTCTTTATGCTTTCAGTATACAATTTGTGGGTGTAGCCTTGTGTGTACATAAGTATGTTTATAAACAGAACGTTTAACATTACAAACGATGAAACATAACCATTTAAATCGAAATTGATTTCATTTATAATTTATATGTGTGAGCGCGAGCGTATATATTCACAAATGACAGACACTACTTTTTTAGTAATATATTGTACATAACTGAAATTTACAGTTCATGAGAAATTTTTATTAAAAAAAGCGCAGGTAAACCCACAGGTTAAAATAATAACCCTCTTCGGCCGCGAAAACAGGAAAACAGTTCTAATATTTCATTTTACAAAAATCCAAAAGAAGGTTGTACCGCAGAGATTACTTCAAATAATTATTGTGATTATTATTTAAAGATCAGGGGTGGGTTTCATGTTATTCTTGTATATAAACGTAATAGTTTTTCCATTTTAACATTTAATTCGATCCTTTGTATTCGATCCTTGTTTTGTTGAGTTCATTCATTCGACGTTTTTTTGGTCCTCTAAACAATAATAATAATAATATGTAATACCAAAATAATATTTTAAATTATTGACTTAGAATCTAAATATTGTTTTGTTCATATTATGTATTTAGTCGGCCCAATTCCATTGTGTTCGCTAATCGAATGAATAGAGGAATTCTATAAACATGTCCTGCGACATATTTTATTGGACACACAAATACACAAAATCAACTGAGTGTTTTGAATGTTAGGAGGGCAAATAAATAGAAATTTAATTTGTCTAATGGATATTGGTGGTGGGCACATCTTTTGTATACTATTTAATATTTCTCACTAAATGATGATGCCGTAAGAAAAATGATGACGGTTACTAAACCAAATATCTCAGTTGGAGACTAATTGCTACCGAAGAAATGTTGATTCAAATAGTAGCCTAATCAATTTGCCACTTATGCTAGATGACCAACATATTTTACGGTAAGCAAAAAACCGATAATTTTTTTTTTTCAATTACTCTCATGTATGTATTGGTTTGTAAAATGAACACACAAATTACACAACATTTTTGTAAATTAATTGAATTCCCCCATTTTGGGTTACAAAAATTAAAATTCCCGTCCCTCTGATTATATTTATACTATACATATATTCCATTTTATTAATTCATCTCATCTGGTTACCGACTCTTACTTGTCAATCATTCAATCTCCTGCTGTTATGAATATTTTTATTTCTCATTTTTAAGTTTTAATTCACAGCTTGCGTTTTTCATCAAACTTGGAAAATTATTTTATAATACCGCGGAAAAAACAAAACCGATATTTGAGTGCGTACCTTCGTATATACGACGTTCGTTCAGTTGTGTAATTGGAATTTTTTTTTTTTATAGTAACGTGTCCCAATGGTATTTAATAAAAACCTTCTAATTTTATATGCGCACCTGGAATTAAAAAAAAACAAACAAAAAATTTAATATTAGGACACAGTGATTATTAAGTGTCACGTTTAAAAAATAAAAAACTCCAGGTTCTTTTTTTTTGTCTAAAAATGGTACACGTGATTTTTAAATAACATTACGTTCATTGATAAAATTTAGGAGAAAAGATTCGAGATAATTTTGCACAAAATATATTTTGAAATTTAATATACCTTAAGAAATGGGACCACATTTATAAATCTATCTAGTTACGGTGCTGGTGTAATTTAAGATTATTTATTTCGTGATCTCGGTGCGATCTTAGGATAAAGCGGAAATTATTAAGAATGAAAAAAGAACCAAAATAATTACATAAAGTTTTGTCTTACATGCAACCAAAGATCTTACCGGGTATATCTATGTATGTATTTACCCAAATTACTTCTGGAGTTACTCGAAATAATTTAGGTATAGATAGGAAAATTGATTAATTTTATCTATATAAAGAATTATTGAAGTGGAAGAAATTGGTGAAGCATTAAGTCTTTCGATTTATACCGCAATTACTAAATCGACATATAGCAGATTTATTTTAACGGTAATACGCATCCTGAATTGGAAAATCTTTGTTTGCATCATTATAATGTGTATTTGCAGATTCAATTAATTAATGCATTTTTTTAATAATTTGTATACATTTTTTATCAATGGATGCGATAAATGGTGACACCGACACGGAGATTGTAATATAATTATCAATTATTATTTTATTATTTGTTATCAATCAAATGGTTCAAAATAAAAATAATCGAAACACATAGGTATAATGTGTACAACAGACAATTATATTTGTTACAATTTCTAACACAATAGTTCTCTCTAATATAATAAAAGTTTGTATATTGTATTGTGATTATTACAAGCATTATTTTTTATTATTATTATTGTTATTACTATTATGATTATATTGTGAAGCGCAAACAAAGTCAAATGGTTTTTTTTTCATCATCGTTTCGACAATAGCACTCTCGATCCCATAACCTGTGTGTAAGGTACATATGTATATGCGAATTGTATGGGGTTTTCTCTTTGGTTTTTCAAAAAAAAAAAGTTAATATAAAATTAACAATAAAAGGTAGATTCTCGATAGATGGCTGGGATGGATGAGATCAGGTGTAATATACAATATAGTTGGAAATTGTTACATAAATGTTTTATATAATAATTGAATAGAAAATAGAGTGAAAAGAAAGGTGTTATGTACATATATTTTGTATAGTGTAGGTACGTAAATATGTACCTTTAATAAGAGATTTCAAAGAACGACATTTTACGTTTATAATAACTCATTTAAGGATTACAAATTTACTTTATTACGATTTGCAGTGAGCATAACGTAAATTTTCAAAGTATCTTAAAATATCTCAAAATCACTTGCAACATTAAGTTGATTAATCATAATCATCAAGAAAATAACTGGTAATTACTAATAATCTAAGTAGTAATAATCTACCAAAATTCTCAAATAATCTCGAATAATTATTATCATTGACGTGTGACATCTTAAGGTCAACCAACCTATCGGTATTATGCAAAATTTTGAAAATCTCGATTATATTTATTATCAATTCGAAAATTTTTGATAATTCTGAAGTAGATAAAATTTAGAAAATATTCCTAAAAATAGCGAATAATTCTGAGATTTTACTCGATTTTGAAGCGAATAACCATTTACCTGAAAAATTCCGAAAAATCTCGACAAAAATCTATAGGAACGTTTACTATTCTTTTTGAAACCTTAACATTAATTGCGACTTAAGTAAAGAAAACATTGAAAATTTAAAATTGAATTTCATTGGTTTGAGTGGCTGTACCACAAACCTATTTAATTATTACCGGTGGCTATCGGTTGGTAAGAATCTAAGAAAAATAGAGTAGAAAATGTGGTTTTTGGTGTAGTGGTAACACACTGGACAAAACGGACAAAGGTGTTTGGTTCGATTCTCATCCAATTTCATTTTTTAATTTTTATTATTATTTTTTTTAGTGTTCATGTTATGATCAAATATTTGACTTTAAATTAAATATTGCGCTTTATAGTTATTACTAGGCTTGGGATTCTTATGTAAAAAATTTTTTTTTTTTGGGAAAATTCAAACCAAAAATTTGTTGGATTGTTATTCTTTTTAGAACAAATAAAAGCGAATCAGTCCTATGTTACCACATTTTTAAATATTTTTGTATAATTACATATTTTTAAATATTCCCACTTATTATGTGTACCGAATGAAATTTGTGATTCCCAAATTTATATTATCTCATAGGTTACTACGCAAAAGAAAAAAACTGGTACCGTTATTTTGTAGAAAAACAATTTAAAAAAACGAATAAACGTCAAATTGGGCATTTGTTTTATTTGTTTCGAAATGGACGCATCATAAGGAGAAAAATGTGATTTAATAATTAGATTGTGCAATGATCATCCCGAGAATACCAATAAACAAATTGGTAAATTGGCCGGTGTTTCCAATAATACGGTAACAAATGTAAAAAAAAATGTCAAATCAATCTTTCTGTATCACGCAAGCCCGGATCCGGAGAAAAATCAGGTGCTCCAAATAAAATGTTGGATCAGAAAATTGTAAGAGTCATTTCGAAACATCCCTCGATGTCTGTGCGAGATTTGGCCAGAAAAACCAAAACAACTAAATCGATTGTGGAACGAGCTAAAACCAGAAATAATCTACGGACATACAAGAAGTCAAAAATCCCCAAAAGAAGTGTTGAACTATTTAATAGAGGGATCGATCGAGCAAAGAAACACAACAAATGGTTGAACGAAAGAAAAGATTCTTGTTTCGTAATGAACGACCAGACCTACGTCAAAATGGATTCCTCAACACTTCCAGGTCCCCAATATTATATCAAAAAGAAAGGTAAAGAACTGGACGGAGCAATTACTACCATAGCTGTTGAAAAATTTGGCAAAAAAACATATGGTTTGGCAAGCAGTTTGCCAATGCGGCTTAAGATCACATCCATACATAATAAATGGGATTATGAAAAGGTGAATGTTCGCCGTAAAATGAACAAAAAGTTTGAATGAATACGATTATTTAAAAACTGTACAATATGTGCAATAGAACAAGTACAGAAAAATAATGATTATATATTGCCGTTTAGTTTTAATTCTTCATGTACAAATCACAAATTTCATTCGGTACACATAATATTCTACGTTTATAGAGTATTATATAATGCTCAATGGTTTTACCACATATTTTATGGTTTATTCCAAATATTTTAAATTTTTCTTCAAGAATAACGAATTCGACTTTCTTGGTTTAAAATTTGATAAAGCAAAAATATTTTATAAGCCAAATTTTAAATTTAGGCCAACAAATAGTTTTTTTACAAGTTACAAATGTTTTGCTTTGGCCTAAACTCCGCTAAGTTAGATAAATAAATTAAGAATAAATTAAACGTCAAATTAAATTGTCTCAATAGTTTACTGCACATTTGACGATCCGGAGTTCTTCTAGAAAAGTAGATTTTATGATTGTTGTTTTTATTCGTTAACGTATGTGCCTTTATCAAAATGAAATATTCCACGTTGTGACATTTATCAGATTAGGCCAAATTATGGAAGTGTAAGAGAATTCATCGGAATTTAAATGAATCAAACAAGAGTTAAATTCCTACTATAGAAACGGAGCAAATGCAATTCTACCCCATTTATGCGAGCAACAGTTCTAAAGCTATTCATATTCAAAATGAGCTCGAACGAAAACGAGTTTTTAATCCGAAAAGTTTCAAGTTATTATATGTTAGAGGGAAATATTGAATGTAAAGTTAATTATTTAGTGTTAATTACTAACTGCACTATGTGACCAAAATGGTAGATTAGAAATCGATTTCGAATTACAATTAAAACCCGATAGATTTGACCAACAAAATTAGCTTCAATTCTGAATTGGACGTAATTATTTTGAATGAAATTTTAAGTAGAATAATTAGGTAAAATTTTAAGTTTACTTTAGAAATGAAATTAACTCCGAATTCAAACATGAATTTCAGTCAAATATTGAGTACCATTTATGTGAGAAAAGTCAACATATTGTATGTCAACATATACGTTTGTGAATTTGAACATATCGAATATAAAATCAGAATTTCGAGCAAAATTCTGAATGAAAATTTAAATTCTCAAATGAAATTGAATAAATACTTGAGTAGGTTTAAAAATTGAATTAAAATTTCAAACTAGATTAAAACAACCTTTTGTATTCAGAATAAAATTAGATTACAATCCCATCTGGATTTGAATAATCTTTGAGTGACATTTTAATCCATACTTGAATGTTGAGTGTAATTTTGATCGTACACATTGAATTAAATTGAAATAAACACTTGAGTCAAATTTAAAGTTTTAACAAATATTTAGGTATTCTACTAATTGATTATTATAATTTACCTTTTAATATGTGAGTGCTATTCAGACTTGTCACTTAGTTTAAAATCAAAATGAATCCGAAAAAAATTAAGATTTTTAATGAGAAACTTAGTTCCAAGCTGTGTTCGAAGTTGGACAAAATGATAAATGGAATTTTCAACATAGATATCATGAGTTTGAGTAAAATTTTAAGTAGAAATTGTTGCTTTATTTTGCATTTGGGAAACACATTTTGAAAACAATTTTAGCAAAATATTTAATGCACTTTATGTGACTGAGCTTAAATTCTAAATACGATTTGAAAAATTTTTTAGTTGAACCAGAAAATCAGGAATCGAGCAAAAATCTGAATGCTTTTTGTTTTAAAATAGAAGCGTACAAAATTAGCGTACACACAAAAAAATAAAAGGTCACCACAACACCGAATCGGTGTTACATAGTGTCCCACCGATCGGATATTTATAATTTGAATCCAATCGGATATTATAATAAAAATGGCATAAAATACATTTGGATAAAAACTTTTACACCGCATAAAACCCAAACAGGAACATTCATCTTTAGGAAAACACCTAGAGGTGCATTTTATTAAATCCAAAAGGAGTTTTTATAAAAATTTATCTTTTCGGATAAGTTTTCGTTTTTATCCCATTGGTATTTTATTTTAATGTATGTACATATATGATTTTAATATGTTCCGAATATTGTAAGAGAATTGAATCTTCTCATCAGGCCGCTGCGACTAGACTGATTGTATCACAATTTAAATTCTATTATACAGAAGGAATATGCAGGTTGCTTTAGCGAATTTAACTAATACAGCCAAAATCTCTTACAATTTTACTTTTTCATGAAAACTCCAAACGGTGTAAATATTTACTCCGATAGAACGGAAATAATCTCTGGGAAGTACCTTTTAAAAAATCCGCTGTTGACAACTTTTGCGTTTACTCCGAACGGTGCAAAAGTATACTGTTCGATCCTTTTGGATATTTTAAAATTTGTACCCGATCTTGCGGAGTTAATATGGTACTATTGGATAAAAAATAAAGGTTTTTTCGGATAAAATACCATTCACACCGCAATATTTTTTTGTCTGTAAATTAACATAAAAAATTAAACGAAGTTTCGTCGAATTGTACTTATCACTTAAAAAAACTTATGAATGCGAAATTTTCCGTGCAAACTTAAAAAAAATTAAAATAAGACGTCAAAAACAAATATTTCCCCTAATCAAAAGTGAAGATTCTAATTTTATGTTTTAAATTTCATATTCTCACTGATGTCTTTTAATTTATTTTCAATTTAGAAAGATTTGTGAAACCTAACATAAAAAAAATGATTCAAACACAAATTGATACAACTAAAAACTAAAATGCTATTACTCAGACACTATTTTCTAAAACATACACGGAATTCTCATGGAATACCCCCAAAAATACTAATTACGGTATAGTGAACAATTTTGTGATATTTTGAATAGAAATAGGTTAAGTTTTAATTTTAAACTCGGTTGACACAAAATTGAAGGAGGAATTGAGTTATAATTTTAAGTGAAATTTAAAATACAAAATTTACAGTTCAATCTCAGCTTTCATTTTAAAATGATTCGAGATGTATAAGTTTGATATTCCAAACTTAATTTTAATTGCAATTAGTAGAAATTGCAATACGAAACATGATTTCAATAAAACAACAAAATTATTTAGTATCAGCATGATGTATAAAAGAATATGAATTCTAAACTATAATTGAACATAATCTTGATGGCAACTTAAATTAAAAATTAAGTTTGAATTCAATTTGATTGAACAAAAATACGACCGTAATTTCGTTTTTCTTATTTCAAAACTTGCTTGACAAACAAAGTTTGAATCATCACGGTGTTTTTTTTGAAGTAAATATCGCTTACCAGTCCAAATTTTTAAGTGTATGGATGAACCATTTTTGGACTACTTCTCCAGCACTTTGTAACCCATGCGAGTAAGTTTATCCAACTTTATAGAGAAAAACTTGGTACTTTTTTGTTAATTAGTGAATTGAAATCCTCTTATGATAAGGTCCAGATTTGATTTTCTTTTCAAAATTTGACCACTTTTCATTTTAATCACATACAGTCAAACCTGTTTTTGTGCGGTAGATAGGGACCGTACAAAAAAAAAACGCACAAAAAAAAATATTCACAAACTTCACAAATCGCTATAATAAGTAATTTTGGACAAAAATTCAAAAAAAAATATTTTTATGCGGTGGATAGGGACCGCATAAAAAAAGTTTCCCTTAGAAAATATGTCAAAGTCTTACGAAATTAAATTACACATGGAAACATTTAAACAAATTTTAATTTCTCATTTTAAAATAAAACGGTAAATTTCCTTTTTTCTTACATCATTATGTATATTTTTTAGTTTATGTTCAAGGTTAATAATCAGTGTGGCTATTACCTACTACGCATTTCATTGGTTGTGAAGTAAACATTTCTTTTAACTAAATTATATTCTTTGTGTGCAAGACATATTGAAATTTGCTGGAATATGGAATATATAAGAATATTGGGCATGTCTAATGATTAATGAACTTGGCTGATGCAATAGGTATGAAAATGGCTGAACAGAATCTCGGTATTCATATACCGCATAAAAAAAAATCGCACAAAAAAAATCGCATACAAAAAAAAATCGCACAAAAAAAGCGCATAAAAAAAAATTCGCATAAAAAAAGACCGCACAAAAACAGGTTTGACTGTATTTTGCAATTTATGTTACATATTTTAGGAACATATTTTTGATTTTTTAGAATCTAAAACCCCAAAGTGCAGTTTTGTTGACACAACATTTGAGAAATTTCATTTACACCAAAACATGAAGTTGACGAATTAAATCAGTTTAATGTAGGTTTGCGAACCTGAACCAAACCAAAATTCAGGTACAGGTTCAAAATGAATTTTTCAGAAATTGCAAAATATAAAAATTTGAAAAACTACAATAAAGCTACAATAAACTACAATAAAACTACGCCACAACGGCCACAAATAAATAATTGTTTGCCGATTTTAATTCGTGTTCTGAAATTTTGTTAAATTTCAATAATTTTAAACTCTTTACTTTTAAAAATTTTGAAATTAAACCAATTTTTAGACTACTTGAAACATTTTATTGAATCTGAGCTTTTTGTTACCTGCATGGATGAGCGGAACAGGTAACAGGGCTTAGTATTGCGGGTGCAAGGCACTCGGGTCTAATGCGGAAGAAGACCGAAAAATTGGGGTAGTAACAGCATAAGTTGCAACTGTGGATTTCTGAAAAATGATGCTAATGCAATGACGGATCATAGTAGAAAATAAATCGATGACCAAAGTTCTGAGAGCAATAACTCAATAGTTACTCATTCGCATAGTTACATTAAAAAATCATGGGTTGCACCTTACTTTCAGACCAATCAGTAAATTTTCGCTACAGTTCAATATGGAGGGATTGGCTTACTGAATAAATAAATTTGGATGCGAGAACAGTTAGAAAACCAAACATGAGATAATAGAATTCCTGCATTTACACAGTTTAGTATTACAAAATTTTTGTGGCAACAAATTGGTTTGTAAGCGGTACCTACATTTTGGTAAAATGAGTTTAAATATTATACAGCCCTAATACAAATAAAACGCCTGTTAACAAATTAGAACAGTTCTCACAAATTCTAATAAATCAAAGTATGAAAAAAATCGACATCACGAAGACCTCGCACGAAGCACAAAAAACACTGTCAACTTTCAGTAATAATTTACAAAAAAATTAAAATAAATCAGTAACAATCGGTTAACAATAGAAGACAGTATTTTAACCGCTTTTCTTCATTTTGTTGTTGTTGCCTTCTATTTCGTTTAGTGGTATGGTACATTTCACACAAACAGAATCATAATACATACATACATAATTTTTTTTTACGTTGTGAATATTTACCTCATCGAATTTCGATTACACGGAATATGAAATTGTAATAAATAAAATATAAATTTTTTATTATTTAAGATTTAAAAAAAATAAAACTGGTAACACCTCTGTCATAAATCTTGAAGTGACTATATGTATTCTTGTTGTCTTTTTACGTTAAAAATTTGTTACAGATATGTCAAATGATTTGGTGTCGCAGTTGAGCCTAAATGGAAGGGTAATTTTTTTAGTCAACTTTTTGGTTAGATGGCAGATAAATAAAATACTTTTAATTGAAATTAAATAACATTTTCAACCAAAAAAAAACCACCGAAATATGGTTACGGGACTCAGGTTACCTTTTATATGGGGGTATGTATATGAGAGAAATGGGTCAAATTACCAAAATTGCTTACCATTAATGCTCTTAAGACTTAAGGGTTTGTTTGCCTTATTTTTATTCCATGAATTATCATGGTCAGATAAGCTAACTAAGATGTTGTAAGGAAAGATTTCAAAATTATTTTATATCAGTAGCAAAACTATCACAATAAAATATTTTATTTCCCAATCAAAATTATATTTCTTATTTAATTTAATAAATTATGACGATAGAGGAGAAAAAAACAAATCCATCGTGCGATCGTAAATCAATCAAGAGGAATTTATACGTTTATTTCTTCTTTTTAGGTTCTTGTGAGTATTTTGTTCGAGAAGCAAAGGTGTATATATAAATTGTGTATACTGTTGATGATTTATGTACTTAAGTACAATTTCAAAGGAATTCAAATCACTTTTTTTGTCGAACCAGAAAAATGTGTATTTGACATCATTTGAAATTAATCGTCTTTGTAACCGAGGTGGGAATTTGTACAATTTTTAGGAAACCGTCGGCTATTTGTTTTTTTTTTTTCAAAACCATATACCTACATACATACCTAGAATATGATGATTGTTGAAAATTTAATATTTAGGTGGACATGCTTTAGGAAATTTAGTTTGACGAATTATTCAATCAATCATCATTTAGTTTAGATTAGTATGCGGAAAGTTTTGGAATGTACATACCAACTACAATTGCATAGACTGTATTTATATGCAAAAATGTGAACGATCCGTCGGTTTAATAAAGGAACCCCCAAAAAATTCCGAGCACAATTAACGTAATTCACGGTTATTAATCATACATATTATATAAGAAAAATAAAAAGAAAAGATTCGTTCGGGGAATGGTGAAAATCACTCGTAAATGATTAAAAATTCTCAGCATGTAAAAGCAATTTAACCTCATCAAAGACTTAAGAATCGTTAATCATTTCGTTTAAAAAGAAATTATACACAGATATTTGAAGTTTGAGTGAAATCATCGATCATAAAACGTGAATTCGTATACACGTATTTCTATATTCTAAATTTTTTAATTTAATAATAAATGATCAAATATAAAATTGTATTGCCAGAAACCATTAGAAACCATTTGCCTATTATTTGGCAATATTTTGACAAAACATAATATTTATAGATAATGTAATGCTTAGATCTATTTATCATTACACAAGAAACGAGAAGAGGAGTTACATCATAGATCATATACTCAGCATCAAACGCAATTAAACTACAATTATTTCATTCATTCATCCGCAGGCAAGGGGAGGTGAATCAAATTTTTTATTTTTGTTTGTTTCTTTTCTTTGTCTCCTTGCCATACCTTATCCTTATGTGTACATAATATAGAACAAAAAATTGTCTTGGTGGAAACTTGTTTTTCTTGTTTGAAACGTGAATCAAACACAATTCTTTGTCTAGCTATACGCTTCCCCCTTTCGAATAATTCTGTACAACACACAAACTATGTAGCTGATTTCACTCTCATTCGATTGTTACTGGAAGAGCCGCGAATTTGACACGGTTAGAGGGATTCATTTTTATTTAAATTAATATAATTTTTATTTTTTTTATGTTTTTTTTTATAGTGAGATAAACACGAAAATATATATTTTATATTTTAGACAGGTACGCGAATTTAATTTGGTTGAATGAAATTAAATATTTTTAAGGGGTTCTCTAATTCTTGTCTTGTTATCAAGAAGAAAAAAATAGAATCTATATATAGATTTTTAGTTTTTATGAAAAAAAAAAAATGTAAACTTGATTGAAATGGTAAATACGCATAAAGAAATTATTATGGCGCACGGGTAGACACAGACCTTCGTTATGTTTTTACTAATAGACATTTTATTTCATATTTTTAGGTCTATTAGTTGTATTAATATAATAGTATACATTTACTTATAGATACTTGAATAAAATTAACAGAAGGTGGCTAAAGACAAAAGCAGATTATCCAATGGGATCAGATGATGAAACTAAGAATTTGGTAGAATACAAAAAGACAAGGAACCTATGCTAACTTAAATAAAGTCAGACTTGAATTAAAGTCAGGTAAAAAACGTTCAAATAAAATCTGATTCTGAATCAACAAAAAAAAATTTATTTGCACTTGGCGATTACAGTTTCTAAGAGCAATTAAGAAAATCTCGATAATTTATTATCCTAGCCGCAATAAGCCTAGTTAACATCTGTCCTATATATAGGAGCAAATTTTTCTATTAAAGCCTAGTACTCAGTTCGATTTCGAATTAAATATTCATACGAGTTATTTGAAGCTCTCAAACTAACTTAAAAAAATTCAGACTTATATTGGAAAGCTCTTTTTAGTTTTATATAATAACAATCTAAAGTTGTATAATATCACTTCACAAACTAAGAAAATTATATTTCTCAAATTAAAACCTTCCATTTTCAAATAATTTTTCTTTTCCAAAAGAGCTTTTTAAACAAATGTCCATATTCGGTTAAATTCTTCATAATCGTTTTGTTCAACTCTATTGGCACTTAGAATGCCGATTTACTGCCATGAGCTAGCTTAATAAAAGTAAATGTTTACCAGTTTTTTGTAATGCCTACACGTTTCAAATCACGAAAATTTTATTGTTGAAACGTAGTTTCCAATTTCAGATGAATTCTTATAACCGGGCGATTATTTTGAAGTTTGAAAAGATCTTATAAGAAAATCAGCTTTTAACTGAGTCGTCAATGTTTGGCTAAATAGCCCAATTATTATCTATGTTGGTTTGCGGAACCCTGTATCCCGGCACATGGCGTGGATTAATGTATTGTAGTAGCAACGCTGTTAATATTTTAAAATCAATTTTTATTCGTGTTTAGAATAAGAGTTTGGTAGTGTATGTATTGTATTTTAAAAAATCGCCTGATTCAAATATGTTTCCTTTAAAAAGATTTAGAAGTTCAAAGATGTTTGTAAAAATATTTTTAAATGTCTAATAGACAGCAGCTTAAAATTGATTTAAATGTCGGAAACTTTTATAGTTGATTATTAAGTTTTAGACAAACAGCTTTAATAAATAATTTTGAAAGCTTTTAAATGTATAATTAATCTCCAGCTGGATGAATTCATTCATTTCAATATTTTTAGTAAAATAATGGTTTTCGAAAGCTTTGTTTAATTCAGTGCTTTTATTAAAAGAATCCTGCTAATCAAATTTTAATCCTGCTAAATCCGAATTTATGGAAATTAGTTAGATATGATTTGTATTAGTTTAATTCAATAACATTTCAACTCAAATAGGTTCTTTAAGCAACTCGTTTTCCTTTCCCAATCCTACAAACTTTAATTTTTTTGTAAAATCAGTATAAACTTTCTGAAGCACATGTTTAAAATCATAACAATTTTATTTGTGCCTCCCATTTCAGATCAATGTTAATAATCGAGAGTTGACATTTTTTATAAAGGATTCTGCGCATGGTGTATTTTTGAAAATATTTCTGGAGGTATTTGCTTTTGAACCAAACGTCCATGTTTGGGCCACCATAAGACGTTTCAAGACTTTCTGCTATCTAAATTTTAAAGCCGTTCAATAGATCCACCTGCTTAAATCGGATTCTTCTCTACAAAACGTACAGATTTTTTCTCATTCAGTTTAGTTTATGATTGAACTTTGCTTTTGCTTTTGGTATACAAAGGACACACAAGCCAATTTTTGTTTTCCATTTCGTTTTTTTTGTTAATTCCCCAATATGGATTGGTACTCCATAATTGGATTTTTTTTTATTCGTATTAAGACGTTTCTATAAATTCTTAGCTTATTGAATTCTGGGTCTAAATGTCAGCAGTGTAATCTCGCAAACCTCATCCATTTCTTGATAAACTTCTGCACTAAGAAATCTAGAAGTTACCTTATAGACTTATTTATGCTCTCTAAGATTTACTGAATCAATAGTGTTACCTAAACGATACCTTTGAGAAAATGGTCTAACAGGGCTCCGATTTCTGACCTGTTTATGTGAGTCTGGAACTCCTCTCAAGAAGTTCTTGGTGCGACGTAATTTGTGTTTTCAAATTAAAGCAAAATATATCGCCGATGAATCTGCTCTCCATTGTACTTTCACTTGTTGTTCGTAAAACTTGCCGTTCTCTTTGTAGCAGTTACAAGGTCCATCGAAAACTAAACCATTTTCTTCATAAGGTAGTCGGTTGGTTGCCTCATATTGAAGATAAGTTCTTTATATTGGATGATGAAGTATTCAAGATTACGATTCAGCTTGTTTGATTTTCCATTATATTTCCTCTCCGTTTTAGTTTTTGCGGTGGCAACCTAACCAACCTTTGTAATCATAATCTTTTAATTTTTTAGCTATTGTTTCGAACTTCAAATTATTAGCTAATATATTTTTGGATGATATACCTTTTCGTACAAGACACCCGACTGTATGGAATGATCTTAAAGGAAAGATGCTTTTAGCTAACTGTTCATGTTAAGCCAATTAGGCCATTATTTGTTTATGTTGCTAATAAGTAAGACAAAACCTTTTTAAACGTTTTCTGTTCTAAATATGTGCTTCGCCTATGATAGGTGAGCTCAAAAATTTCAAGTTTTCACAACGTGATAATTTAATTATGTTTACTTTTTCTATTTATTCGGTTTCAATTTGTAAGGATTCTTTCGGTTTCTTCTGTTAATGCCATCTCCCGACTTTCTACAAGAGTTTTTTCACTAATTTTTGAATTTGTATAACGCCTCAATCGCCAAAACTGACAATAAATCTGAAATTTTTCAAATACGGTTAATAAAATCATAATCAGTTCTTAAATGTGCTTATAATTGGATTAATCCAATTATTAAGAATGGACGATCAAATTAACAGATCATTTATAAAGATTAAAAACAGAATTGGAAAACTTGGGGAATACCAACTTTATAATAGGAGAGTGGAAAGCTACATTGCCCACTTGATTGTAAAGAAAGCTCTTAATCCAGCGAATCAAAAAATTGTAAAAACCAATAACCACCTATTGAATCTTTTAACTAATGAATCTATTCCCTTTATTAACCGAAAAAAGAGTAAATATTATTTGGCATTATAGGTCCGGACTTTAAAATCTATAGAAATATAAAGTATTGCCGCCAAACGTAAAATATTTTAAAAGTTCTACTAGTACGGGCCTCAACTACTTTAAAATATTAGCTGAAAGTATTGGTACTGGAGCTATCAAAATGAAAAAACTTCAAGATTCCTATACTTTCTATAAGAAGGTAAAAAATAAATTACGATGTGGCTGTAGAATGTTTTCAATGCATAAGCAAACTAGTGTATATTTAAATTTGACGCCCACCACGCCACTCTGGTATATGAACAATCCTTTAGAGCAATTGCACGATATTGTGTATTTTTCTATAAGTAAAGATTTACGAGCAGTACAAATGATATCTACACAGAATTTCTTCAAACAAATTAAATTAGCCTATTAAAAATTGGCATAATTCTAACAAACTAATCCAAATATCATAAACAAAATCTTAATAGAAATATCATTCTAAAATTAAATGTAGGCTCATTGCCAAAATAATAAACATAACACATAAATCTATTTTATTTTATTGTACATACATATAAGAGGACCAGAAAATATAATTTTATTATGATCATTATTTTGTTTGCTGTTCAAAATCATATTGTAGCAGTTTTGGTTGCATACAGTTTAAAAAAGGATTGTTTATTTTCAACTTCAAGAATCATGCAATTTGTGGGAACTATATTCTGATGCGTTGAATAGCAATCTCGTGAACTGAAAACGAATTACTACACGAGACTTTTTAAATCTAACTTATTTCAAAACGGAATATGACAAAATGGCATAAAGTACGTAACAGTACGAATAGCGGAAGGTAGATTATTTAAGATTTTCGATATTTTTCGAAGTTAAGCGTTCTACCCACTGAAAAACGAAAAGAAAAATCTGATTTAGTTTTTCCGTTAAAATCCTAAAATTATTGCTTTATTTTCGCGAAAATCTTCTGGTTCTTTGACCGAATATACCAGACCATACTATTTTCAATTTAAAAAATTCAAAAAAATTTTTAATTGGCTGAGAATTTAATTTTTTTCGTCCGAAAAAATTATTTAGAACCGAAAAAATTTAATTTTTATTTTCTCAGCCAATTAAACATTTTTTTGAATTTTTTAAATTTGAAAATAGAATTATCTGGTATATTCGGCCAAGAACCAGATGATTTTAACGAAAACAAAGGAAAAATTGTAGAATTATATCCAAAAAACTAAATCCGATTTTCTTTTCGTTTTTTAGTGGGTTAAGCGCTTTAGGTGAGACACTTATAGTGGGCCAATTTGATTCCATGGGAATTTATACCAAGCACAGACGGTTCTTGAGAACCGGTAATTAAAATCCGTACCAACTAAAATAGATACTATCCATACATGAGTCTTTAGCGTCAATCACAACATAGGTATAGTGCCAAGGATGAAGGTTTTTGAGAATAATTAACTATAATACGCTACTATTTGTTTTTTTGTACAACTACATTTTTCTTTTTATGTTTAAACATTACGCGAATTTGTGAATCTACACTTATTCCATTTTAATCTAAAGCTGCCGGGTTTAATTTCGGCAGGGTGAGATGCAAAAGAGGGTTTCTGATCTTCTGATACTCTATATTTTAGAATATTGCCATGTATGTGAGTGGTGATATTCATTGCAAACACCATCAAACCACAGTTGTATAGTACCGTATTGATCAGGTGCATTTTCATATTTGTGTGTGAAATTTGGACGCTTATGGATGATTACAAAAAGTACCTGAATAAAAACATTCGAAAGATCAGGTATGCATGTAATATTTGACCGATGATGAACATGACGGTGGTAACACAAATAATTACTATAAAATTGCGAAATCAGGAATTTGATTATAATGTTGATGCCATCCTGTTCTCTGAGCCACATTTTGGTAGGCGCAGAGGATACTGGCGATAATGGTGGCACCTCACTTTAATTAGACAACGATAACTTGTGAAACCCTTATTATCATTGTTATTGCTGCGAGAGATGGGAGATTACACACTCACTTACCCGGTCTGATACTTACATAAATCGTACTATCTTTGGAAAATTTAATGCTTCTGCTTAAAAAATAGTATTGGCATAATTCTGTTATGGTCCGTCAGATCATTTGGTGCTCAATACATCGGACATAACAGCATTTGTCCAATATCACACACCTCGATTATGATATGATATGATATAGCCATGCCAACCATACTGGTGATCCTAGGTATGTATAGCACATTCCGGGAGTATACCCAACCCATTATCAAGAAAAGATACATGGGAACACCATATTCCAGAATTATGCGGGCCAAGGACCTGCTTGCATCCTCAACACAAAATGTTTGTAAGGATTTGGGATATTATAGTCACAGATATAACTAGGGCAGTAATCGCAGTAAAGTTATTTTCTAACTACATATAGTTAATTATATTTGGATTTTGTTAATTGTTAGTATATGTTAGTAGTGGATAGGTATAGGTGTTGCAGCGTTTCAACAATATGTGTACTCAATTCTTAATATCCAGGGGTCTTCTCTTCTCATGCTGTATATAAACATGTATCCCTATCTCCCACCAACACCAATTTCCGCGGTGGATGTATTTGTCCGTTAAGACTCGACAGCATAATAGTTTGCACATATTGATGACCTAATGTTTGTTCTAGTCAGTTAAGTAAGAGATCACAGTAGAGTCATATATATAGTTATCCTTATCGTTCATTCAGTCTCTCGTAAGTTTTATTTATCATTAAGTTTATTTGTTACTATGTATTTTGGAAAAAAATAACATTCAAACAACATGCAACCTGTCTCTGTATGGACCATTTATTTCGAAAAGTGCATTTATTTTTTCGAGTAAGTCAACCATCCAAAACATACAAATCTTTGACAATGATATCAATATCAATACAGATATACCGGCAAACGATTTATTCCTAATTTTAATTTTAATTTATGCAATAACAAAAAAATTCAAAGTCCCATATATCTCATTTACTGATTCTCAAATTCCTTCACTTCCTCATTTCATCAAGATATGGGCCCACACCACCCCAAAAACAAACTATCCATATTACTCAGAAAAGGAAATCACTAGATAAATATCCGGTCTTTTTTTCAATGTTCCGTTCAACTGGAGAAATTGCATAAATATAGATATTCATAAAAGAGAAACAAATATAAAGGCCAAGACAAGCTGAACTCAATTTATCAACAACACACTGTAAATACACTTAAATCTTAAAAATTACTTATCTAAGACTGAGTTCTATCCATAGAAGTTTGTGTACCTAGGTATGACAAACTACAAACTATCGTTACCCTTCTTCTGTTTTATTTACCTCTAACTTTTTTAATTTCGGCCATAACACTTTAGACGTTTAGACCACTAACACTTTCGAACAGTCAACTCAAAAATAAAAACACAAAAATCTATCATTTTTTTTCTTTACTTTCAATTTTCTCGTGTAATTTTTTTAGGTTAGAAAACAATCAAAAAATTAGAATTGCAAAAAAACTAATAGAAAGAATTAACCTCACGTTGAAATTTTCATTGCAACGGGTACAAAAACCAACAATACAACAAACTATCAGCTTTTTAAAATTAAATTAAAGCAAAAATAGGAAAAAATTGATAAAATTAAGGAGGGAATGGAAAACGCGATTTCACACACTGACTATTCTAGTACTTTTTCGTCCAAGATCACACAACTCGATTATTGAATAAATTTTATTTACATTTAGCCAGCTCACACCATGTATACAGTACATCGCAACACTTCCTCGGTTCATACCTATTTGCCTACAAACTTTGATGGAGGGGTAATTTTTGTGTTGCATCGTTTCAACAAAAATTGTATGTGGCAAACGAATTGCAACTCACTAACACAAACAAACAAACCAATCAAAATACTTAAAATTTTGTTCATCTAGTATGCTTATAATAAAATGTTACTCGGTTTGCGAGAATAGTGATACATCTCAAAAATGGCCAATTTTGAGATAATAGGAAAAAATCCTTTAAATGTAACAATCTTTTATCTGGCATAGTGTCACTTCTAAACTACCCATAGTTTTCAATAGATGTGACGTTGAATTTGATGAATTCAACTATTTTATACCAAAAAAAAAAAAAATAATCAAATCGATTACCTCAAAAATATGATATTTTGAGATGTGTCACTATTCTCGCAAACCGACGAAGAGTTGACGCAACATAGTGTGAACGCGAGGCTGTTGCAGTGTTGCGATGCGCTGTATACATGGTGTGAAACTGTGAACAGGCCGATTCAATGCATTTGGGAGATAGAATACAAGAATAATCTAAAAAAGTTTAACAGGAAACTTGATCTGTATTAAGCACAAACCGAAAATATTGGCTAAACTGTACTTACTATGTATAATTGTGAAGTATAATTTTTGAAAATATTTGATCGTAGGATTGTGCCTCCATAGTTTGTAGGAGGTGCAAGTAAAATTTTCCTGGAGTTTGCGGAAAAATTTTCACTTTTTCTAAAAAGAAATTTGTTATGATTTTATTCAAAATACCTCAAAATCCTAACATCAAAAATTATTTAAAACTATAGATCTTACCTGATTTTGGCGATGCCCCCAGTAAGTAAAGTAATGCCATAATTTCATATATAAATATTGTATACTTCATTACACTCTTCATTACAAATGGCAACTAAATTGAGAAGGTACCTCAAGCCGAAACATTTTAATAACTTTCTGGTGATTAATAGCGTAATGTAAGCTTGGAAAGAAAAGATGAAAATTAACAAAGCAATGAAAAGCTTTACAGGTACTTTTGACTTACAGGCTTGCATTTCCAACATAACGAACAGAAATTTTTGTTCGTTATATTGGAAATTTATACAAACGTGTAAGTCAAAAGTAAAAAAATTGTTTCATTGTGAATACCTTTTTAATCAAAAAATCGACTTGAGGCACACATCAATTAAGGCAGTGCCAAATTCAAACATCACAACAATGTATTTTAATAAATAATTCGTGTTTTCATCAATTCAAACTACTTTTGTTTATTTTTGATATGATATGTTCTAAAATAAGATCACAAATTGGAAATTTCGGTTTAAAAATTTGGTCAGAGGTTCGGCACTACATATATTGAAACTTGAAACTTAAGGAATTGTTGTGCTACTGCAGTTAGACATTTGTGAAATGTTGGCAAACATAGGTAGTGCAATAATAAAATATTTGCAAATCAAACCATTTAATTTTGAATTTGTTTGGGGTACCAACGTGCCGTTTTTACGAAAAAGAGTGAAAGAAAAAGTTCAACTTTAGAAATTACCTCTACAATTGATTTAGTTAAGCTTCAGAATTATTGAAATAAACATAATTTTATTCAATTGCTATTATGATTGAGGAATTTTACATGGTTTCTGAGTTGGACGGAATTCATGATATTTTTGAAAATTTGAGATAAAGGTTAAAATGCTTGTTAGTAAATTTTTTATTTTATGTTTGATCTATTTATTGTAATTGGTAGTGTCTTACAGAATTAAAACAACATAATTATGTTAGAAATTTAAATGACAGTACTCTTGATATTGTATTTTTCAATCTTGATAGCGCTACGGTTAATATAACGCGAAGTAATTTCCCTCTCTCTGAGGTTGATGCCCAGGATCCCCCTCTAATATTAGCTAAATTATTTAGCTAAATCTATCGTCAAATGTCTTCCCTACCTAATGCCTCCTAATCTTAAAGTTCTTGACTATTTTTTCAATTAAATTGATTAAATTAATTTATTTAAAATTGAAATACGCCAACCTATACCTTGCAGCTACACTGAAATTCTTACTAATACGTCGATCTACATCTACCCATATTGTATGAAGCAAGCTGACATTGAAGCAACTCAATATAAAGATATTTAATCTATTTGCTGATCATTTTAAATTCGTATGATGCTGCTACTGATATTTTGTTTCAAGCTCACCACATTTACACACCACATTTGGTTGATTTAATAACCGAAAATGAGCTTTAAAAAGTTTTATTATCCCTTGAAACTAAAAAAGTGTAACACATTATCTAATTACTTCATTTTTCGTTTAAAATTCCAGCTTGCTAGGCCGTTAACTTTGCTAACTAGTGAGTAGTGACATAAAAATGTATTGACCAATTTCTATTTTAAGTGATTTCAATTTAAAATTGGAAATTTAATTAGCATGTCACAATATATTTTTTCGTCGAAACGTTCGACCATCACTAACTTAATTGATTTCTCGTTTGTACTCTTTAACCAGGTAGATTTGGAAGGGCCAATTGATTGCGTTAAGACGGCTTTTGGAAAAGGATTTGAGACAGTGGCTCATATCGTTTTGATTGATAAGCGTGCTAAAGTTGGACTTTCTAAGTAACACCTGCCAAATTTCTGCGCAATATTTGTATAAATGATTTGTCTAAACTTTGTCTTATCAACGTATGCTGTTGACATAAAAATTGTCAATGAAATTATGACTATGAAACTTCAGATTAGCTTGCAAAAATATCTGATATGATGCGGTCTAAATAAATTGAGACTTACATCAATAAATGCATTGTAACATCATATACTTGAAAGAAAAATCCAGTAGACTTTCCTTATTGTATAAATTATGAGCTAATATTTATGCTAATAAACTTCTTGGATTCCCGCAACAAGGTTTAGAAACAATGTGCTATTTTTCCGTTTTTCTCAACAACTAATCTCGGCTTTGCTTTTTTAATCGTTACGTGTACCTGTATACCAAAAGAAGACGCATCAAACAATTCAGAAATTTATAATACAAGAAAATTTGTTTATATTTTCATTACAGAATATTTTTCCAACTCGCTAACCAGCATTTTTCTGTGTTGTAAAATTCTTCTGAAATTCAGAATTTAAGATGAAGAAGTTGTCATATTTTCCGCTGAAGACGAGCGAATAAAACATAAATTAGCCAAAAAAAAAAAGTATTTTGCAATTTTTTTGAACTAAGATATCTTATTTCTTACCTGTGTGCATATACATATTTACAAAATTGTGTTCCATTGTTTAACAAATTTTCTTTGAGGATCAAATATGAAGATCAGTCAAAAGAATCAAAAAATAAAAATCTTTGTTCGTAGAATTTTTTTCTATGTTGTGAAGATGAAACTGAACATAAAAAAATTGTCATTGTTATCGTCTTTCATGCATGTACCAAATTTTTTCTAAGAATTTCTAGAAATAAAATGACAAAAAAAAAAAAAACAATCAATGAATGGATGAAAAAAAGTCATGAATTATGGAATGTGGGAGACATTTTGGAATCGGCTCTTTGGGTTTGTACTTTATTATTTTTTTTTCTGAGTTGAGGTAAATAAATTAATTATTTTTTTGCTGTCAGAATAAAAAAAAAATCCTTTTATGTCTGTAATGATTTAGTAAAAAAAAATATATTTTTTTAAAGAAGTAAATCAGCTTTGATTCTAGGAACGTATAAATTAAAATTTAATAGATTGCTTCCTGCATCTGGAGTTATATACTTATAATACTATTAGAAATTAGTGCGGGATTATATTTGCGGTACAAGCCGATAAACGCAAAAATCAGGTTAGAAATTGATGAATTGCTGCAGATTAATCAACTATGTACAATGTTGAACCGATTTAATTTGATTGAATCTCAAATCTCTCAATAATCCATTAAATTTCAACTTCATATTTTTGCTTCATTATTTCTCGTAAATAAAAATTATAAAATTAAAATCCAACTTATTTTTGTATTTTTCTTAATTTTTTTAATGGCGTACAAAGAACCATGTTTATATGATAAATTCATACCTTTTGATTTCAATCATTTTCAAACTATCATTAGCGGCATATATCAGTAATATTAAATATCACTTTATATATTACATGACGAACGTAATATATAAAAAAAAAAAAAAAATTATTAATATTTTTATGATAAATTATTCTTTATTTTGAAATAAAATAAAAATTTATATTAATGCATTCATCTTAATAATATAAAAAAAAACATAAATGAGTCGAAGAAAATTATAAATGATTTTTCAAGAATTTTACTTATTTTAACTATTTTTTTTTATTGTGTATTGTTTTGTACAAAAAAAATGAGAGGAAATCTGAAAGATTTACAGAAATTAATGAAGAAATATATAAAGTAGTAATTTCATTAAGTTTTAAGAACTGTAATTTTTAACTAATTACCCACCGCGGCAATTCATATATAGATCTCTTAAACATCTTACTCATTAATCGTAATAACTCGATTTACGTATTTTGTTCTTGATGATTTTTAAAATGGTTTAATAAATTACACTGGACGGCGGTATGCCGCTCATTTTCATTCATCCATATAAACTGTTACCCGTACTACTCAGAGGAGTATCTTTAAATGAAAAATATTTCCCAAAGCGCGTTTATTGTCATCAAATCTACCGTAGTAGAAAGTTGCATTCACCTAATTCTATGAAAAACTGACTAAAATGCCGAAAGTTTCCATTATGTCTACCAAATATATCCTAAAGTCTTCTAACCTTCGACTTATATATCTTAGAAACAAAACAAGACAAACCATTAGAAAAAAAATATCGGTTTTGTTTTTTTTTTTTAACTTTATGATGAAGTTTCATCTTCTTTAATCAATGAAACTATTCAAGCATACGAATTTGTTAAATGATTAATGAGTTTTTTCCTACTTCTTGATCTTATTCTTATGGCGTGTTCTTCTTAAAGAAAATTAAAAAATAAAGTAACGAAATATTTCAGGTGTGTGTGTATATACGATTTGTTGTTTTATTCGGTTGAAAAGCAGCCAAGCAGTCTGCTGCAAAATGTAATTCTCTTTATATCTGTAACTATCTATCTTAGATTTTTCTTATGGGTCCTTCTATACATATCTATCTATGTTATATGGTCCCCTGTTGTGATACGATCCGAAAACGTATATTTGAAAATTTTATTTTTGTTATCAAAATTTGTTTAATATCATTGTGATGATGATGATTATGAGGTTTTCAATGTTTTTAAAAAAGTGTTTGATGTTTCGCACTCGTGTTCGCTTTTGGGATGTGTAACAACGTTCGGTTGCGTTAATCGTGGGTGGGAATTACGAGCGTAGATTATCTGACCAGGTTTAAAGTCACATACAAAAGGCATAATTAATATGCGACAAAACTTGCTCTTGCGCCAGAGACAGGGATCATCGTATTGAATACTTAGAATAATATTCTAAACAGTTTAGTTCCCTTAAAAATTAGTATTCATACCTGAGGTGGTAATTATACTTTACTTTGCTTCCTTTATCAACATTGTCGAGTCTATAAGTATTTTGGAAGAAAGAACGAAATAAGTTGACTATATCAGCGGAATTATTGCCAGTAACATTATTGTAAGACATTGACGACGGCAGACCACATGTTTTCCTCCTAGTCTGAACAAAGTTCCAAAATAATTTGGGATTTAATTTCAAATCGTCTTGAACCTTATTGATTGCTGTAATTTGTCCACTCCTAAATGAGCTGAGTGGGAAAGTTCGTGCGTGTGTCTATAATTAAATCGGAAATGAATGGGTTTGGAATATACAGTTTTCAGACGAGTAGATCACTCTTTGGATCATCGAATTGAATGATGAAATATTTTTTATTGTCCATCACCTGAAGATTCCAACAATAGTTTGGTTTTAATTTTAAGGAATTTAGAAGTTTTAGATACACTGGATCGTGAAAATAAAAAAAATTCAACATAATGCTTAAAAGCTCAAGAAAGAGTATTCGAGACAATGTTCTTCGATCCCTTTACGTGTTATATTTGAAATGTAAACGGTTGTAATTTCAGAGTCCATAATGTGTGAGTCTTGTGGAGATCTATTTGAGCCATTGTAAACTAGCGTGGTCTGTTATAATTGTGAAATTATAACCATCGACATAACATCTAAATTTTTTCACGTATTGCAGTGAAACACTCCAACTTAGTGAATAGTGACAGAGCGGTTTCTCCGAGCATCGTTCAATTTTTGTGAGAAATATGCGAATGGTTTTTCAACTCCTTGACTATCGAACTGAAACAAACCACTACGTAAAAGCGATTGTTGAAATTTGAATGCGACAATACTGGGGCTGTTGACAATGTCCTTTTAAGCCTAAAAAGAGTTCGAGCGAGTAATACCAGGATTGGTCCGAAGACAGCCGTCGCCTACCAAATAACCCAAATATTTGATTTACTAAAGCAAAAAATGTTTTATTTTTCGATATTAAAATGCTCGTCTAGAGTCGCAGATATAACCAACAGATCATCTAAGTAAGTAAGAACCCGATCGTGTAGTTTATGTGAAATTACCATATGCACTAGTAGACGGCAAAAAATTTGTGATGTACAGCACAGGCCAAACGGTATCACCTTAAACTGGAAATGGGCGTAGTAAATGCTGTCTTATCTGCCTGAATTTGCCAAAAGGCATTCTTGAGATCGAGGCTTGCCATACAACGAGTGTGATCAACACGACTAATGAAGCTTTTAATTAGTGGTAAAGGGTATGCTTCTTTTTGGGTCAGTTCGTTTAAACGCCAAGCATCTAGACAAAGACGAACTGGCCTATTTTTCTTTGTTATCATCGGTTAGTTTAATTTGGTGTTGTACCAGATGTGTTCTTCCGATCCCAAGCTTCGAACAGGAAGGTCATTTGGAGATAGTATACTTTGTTCAAGGGCGGCATCATGGAATCCGTAATCATTTGAATTTTGACGGAAATCCAACATTTCAACAGTCAATCCAACAGTCAACATGTGCCGTCAGAACTTGTTCGTTTAACATATGGACCGTATAAATAATTTGATATGAATTTATCAATAAAATAATAAATTTATTAAAAATTGATAACATGACTTGACGAAAAAGGATAACCGTCAGAAGGGTATGGCTGGTATGGCTTGAGTTACATCAGCTATTTCGTTGATTTCGTCATATGAAGTATTAGAATTATATGAAGGATTGGACTGCCTGGAAATTACGGTGTGTTATAAAAGCCAAATTTATAACACACCGTAATTTCGCCGAATTTATATAAATTTTTGGAATCCGAGGTACCATTGTTATTTAATAAAATTTAACTTTTATGGTCAATTACATCATCGGTTTGTAAAATTTGAAATAATATGGATATGGGTCAACATAATGAATTTTTTACTTGCCTGAGATATGACAACAACTAAAGAATTTGCTGAATGAAATGGATCATCCGAATCTATGGATTCGACTTCCAATTGTTTGTTTTCATTTGGTTCAAGTCGGTTTTTGAAAAACTCCTGGAATACTAAAATTTCCAGAATGCGTCTGGTCCCGAAGAACGTTCCCCGAATAGTTAGAGTACCCAGATACTGCTGGTTCTACATTATTTTAATTATTAGGATTATTAGGTTGAAATACGCCTGCAGATTCTAAATCGTTCGCATTACCGAGAGGAATGTTACATGGTATCCCAATATTTGGTTGTGAGTTATCGGACCTAGTACATGGTAAAGTACGATTATCGTCTGCACTAGAATCTAATTGTTTTTCTGATTGTTTTTTATGGCTACTAGGAGCGCTATTGATGTCGTCGTAACGGTTAAGCTTCGACGGAGCAGCTTAAACAAATACAGGCTGATTCTGGGTACTCTAAGTGCATCAAATTAAGTTCATTTGAAGTTTTATCCAGGTTACTTTTATCTTGCTTATCATACTGAATCTCTAGAAGTAACGTTTAAACAGTATCCATGAGTTCCGTAGCTTGATTACGATAATCATACTGCAGTGTCGTTACAGATGGATACACAAATTGTTTTTATTTATTTAATCATTAATTCATTTTAATAATTGAACGTTTTGCGGAGGATATGAAAAAGATCTCAAATTAAAACCGCCTTGTAAAAAAAAAAACAATCAACCAATATTGCCGCATTGAAAAAGTCGGCGAATGCCCTCGATCTAAATACAAAATAAAATCACTGACTGCACAAAAAAAATTCTACCATATGCACATTTTTTGTTGACTCTATTCACAGAAACTAAAACAAACAAAAAAATTAAATTCAACGAACCAAAATTATTTTTCCAAACTACAAAATTTTCCTCTTTTTTCCCAATTTTCGATTTTTTTTTTTTTTACAACAGCATCCTGAAATAATCGTTTTGTCTTGTGTACCATGAAAAGATTTTAATTTTTTCGTGTCTGTCACATTTATTTGATGTGATTGCTATGCTGTTGTGTGACAGTACTGTTTGTAATATATCGCCATATGTAGAAATAAATAAATCGATCCAAGATCAAAATTTTATATACACACAAAGCACTTGAAATGCCGCGATTTGTGTATGTAAATTAATTTTTTCAGTTTTTTTTAGAACGAGATTATGTAATCAAAGTGAGATTACTCACAACTTGCACAGAAAAGGGTCCTTTATACGTATATGTAACGTTCTTCAGTCGATTTTCTATTTTCCATGGCGATATTATAAACGGTTACATACAGAGCGTAGTGGATGCAGAATGAACACACACACACACACACACAAACAATATTGGAAATTTATGTACACAAAAAATAAACGGAAAATTAATAAGAGCTGGAGATTATAATTAGTGTATTTTCTAGTGGGCTTATCATGAACATTTTACTCGAACCGCTCTAATGGGAAATGTACTAAATTTTTTTATTATTATAAAGTATAGTACTTAGAGATCCAAAAAACCATACTGGCTGTGGAATTATTATTTTTTTTTATGTGTACAATATACATACATATATTTTAAGAACAGATTAAAATCTCCTGTGGTGAACTTAATAACAAGTGATTATTATTGGAAGGGAATTACAGACCAAAATATTATTTGTGAAACGTGTGAGGGCTATTGGGAATACATATAAGTATTTATTAATTTTCAATTTCAAATTTTTTTGTTGTTGTTGTTGCATCTTTGATGATGGATAAATCGTATGATTAATTAAAATTGTAATATGTATTATTTGGGGGGTGTGTATATATATTTCATTATAAGCCACTTAAGTATTTCATCTAATTTACAGGGAGTTATATAAAAACGTTCAAACCGTCTGTTGTGGGTATACCTTAAAATCTATTAATCTGGATAGCTTATCTCTTAAAATAATAGTTCAAACACTCTAAATTGATTACACCTGATTCGATCCCGTCGCATATTTTCTTTAAATCCCTAAAGATATAATTTAAAAATAACACAATTTTCTCTTTATCCCGTGTGCCTAAATCGACAGATTAAAATAATTAGTTTTCGTTTTTATAAAACCAAAATTCCTCGCACATATACCATAAGTACATTTACCTAGAAATTCTAATCTATGATGTATTTTTTTTAGTTGTTAGGGATCTCATAATTACTACCTGATGTACGCATATATTATCGAACATATACAGGATCAATACAATTTTGATTGTTGTTTTTGTTGTCGAATATAAAATTGACAGAAATGAAAACCTTCGATTTCCATTAATTTTCATCATTCGTCAGCATCACCACCGTAATCATAATAAAATTCAAATACAATGCATGTTTGATTGACATGCAACGCCCATTTATGTATTTCCAAGTTCCAATTTACCAGAAATCTTTTACCATTCATTCAATATTTTGATTAATTTTTATTCTGATTTGGTTTGATGTTGGTTGGGCTTCTACATCGCTCATATATTGGTTTTGATAATGATAGTTTTTGTTTATCTTTTATGATGGACGGACAAAATAAGTTTCCAATTTTTCGTATGTCAAGGGCAAAATATGAACGCAGGGTGAGAAAGGTCATATATGCACACAAAATGTTTAATTATCATTCAAGATTTAATTACGAAAATTAGGTACTCAACAATATTGTTAATTACGCAGCAGCTTTATTCCTCAAACGGATTCGTATTTTTTTTTTGTAAAACATAAGAATAAAAGTACATAATAATACTTTACAAAAGTTGTTAATTAGAATCACCCTATTATTTATCAGCTTATAGGTGTCTCTCTTAATCTCAATCCATATAGAGGAACAAACAATACGATGATTTTTTATATGGTATGGCAAAATATGCTTCTGTGCAATTAAAAAAAAAATGAAAATTCCAACCAAACATAAAACTTCAACGGTAAAATAATTTTACTTCAAAGGAACAATAATACGTCCAAATATTTTAATCCTTTGATTATTTTTTGTGTTGTATATGTGTTACGCTTTTCTATATATTCTGGATTCTGTGCATTTATACGTTTTATGGTTTAATCTTGAATTTTTGGAATATGTAACGGTGTATTGTAGAGAGTTTTTAATTACTTGTGTTTTACACTGAAGTGAAGGCTTATCGTGCAAAAGTTTTATTTACACACTCACATCTTCTCGTTTTCAATTAACCAATTGCAACAGAAACCTTATACATTATACAAAGTAAAATAAATTGATGGTCACCTCTAAATCATTTAATCGGTTATTTTATCAAATGTACCGCGTCGCGTATCTTATAGAGATCTTGAAATCTCTTCTTATTACAAACAATTATTTTATTAAAATAAATAAAATAAAATAAGCGAACGACATATCGTGTATTCAATTGGTCATAAAATTATAATTTAAAATAATGACACCAAGACCAATTGGATGAGTGATATCCTCCTCAACTCTTGAGAATTTTTATTTATAACGGAAATTAGATTTAATTTACATGAATTTTGTGCCCGTTATGTGTCTTAAGTGGAATTCATTTAAACATTTTTTTTTCTTCTTTATCTGGATACAAGAATTTTTTAGATATAATAAAATGGTGGAGAGTTTTAAAATTTTAACTATTTTGAAGTTGTCTAAATTTACAGTATAAATTGAAAATGATATTAAAATTTATCTCTGCTAAATTTGAACTCAATAATCAATTTTCAATTATCTCATTGAAGTTTCAATAAGAAATATCCTTGGCGAGGGATGGACTAAGATTTCAGAGATTTTCCTTAGTTTAATCACGTAAAATGGATAGGCAAATTTATTTAAAAAATATAAATCACTTCAGCAAGATGAGGCTTAGTTAGAAAGTTTATTGAGTGGAGTATGTATGACATAATTTATTGTTTACAGATCTTAATTTTTCTGATCTTAAAATTTTAATCATGAAAGTTAAGTTCAGAAGGTTTTTCTTCCGTCACTTAGTGTTCCTTAGAAGTTAAAACTATAAAAATCTGCGTCAAATAAATTGGAACTTACTCCTAAGCACCTACAGTGCCAAACACAACATACGAATATTGAATGTGAAACTTTTGCCATCGGTAAGTGTATAATAAAAACGTATATCGCCTTTATAAGCGACGTCTATATCACCTATATGGTGTTAGATTAATGGCAAGCTTTTTTAAATTTTTATCACAATGGGCTATATCATAATCACCAACGACGGTCGGTATGTCTCCAAATACGTTCAAACAAATTAGCAAAGAAGCACATCAATCCAATTTTTGATGGAATTGGGATATTAGGCCGTATTCTGGGATTTAAAATTGTATGTTATGTTATGTTATTTTTGTTTTTTCAATACAAATTCAAATAGGAAGCGGGGAAATAAAATAACATAACATGAATTTTATCGTTGTAGAATCGGGCCCATTATCGATATTGATTTGTTATTTGTGTGATATTTGAAATAGAAAGATATACCAATGAAACGAGAAGCTTGAACCTCCTTTCAGAAATATTATAACATCAGTTTCTTTCGATACAAAAGTCAGAACGTGCTGTTTACCACCCCCTAATAAATAAAGTCGCACAGCTTTTATTTCTTTATTGAGCAAAATTAAAAGAGGTGGCATCATCGTTTCAGAGTTGGTGACTTATTGATACAATTAGAATGATTAAAAATTGTCACAATTATAACATGTGGCTTAGTATGACAAAATTACTTTTATACACGTTCTTCTTATAAACCTGGTTATGTTTACCAATTATTGGAAGTTGACGAAAAAATCATAGTGCCATTAATCTTACCCATAGAGTAAAATACAACACTACGGGTTCGATTTTGTTAAACAATTAATTAGTTTTCAGCTATTGTCATTAATTGTCACGCGCGAATACATTTTCAAACGAATTGAAATTATATTAAGAAATTGAACAACTGACAACAAAATGTTAACTCTTCACCAATTAACAACATACATTGTGGAAAAATCCCACTTTGTTAACAGTGCTGATTTGAAAGATTTTCATGTGATATTTTCATTCTGGACATTGATACATTTATAAAAGAAATTCCAGAAGAAGGAAATAGAGGTAAGTCATCAAGGAAAAAAGCGAAAAATTTGAAAATTGCTTAGTTGCTATTTACTACATCCTAAAATCATTGGCCTGAAAACCACAGCTGAAGGAACGGGCTGATAATCTTAACTCTAGTCTCTTTGGGCAGAACATTCGGCGGAGATGGATAATTGCGAGCTCTCGGAACTCTTCAAATTTCTGGGTCGGCAGACATACGCTCGAGCCACTTCAAAGCGCATCTAGGCGAGCAGAATCCAAACTCAAACTGAAAAGTCATGTCACCTAGTATGAGGAACGGTATAAGGGTCATCATACTGAGGTAAAATCAATCGCCAAGTTCCATTGCGCCTTGTGCCAAGACCCAGGTCATTTATTGTTCCGTTGTAATCAGTTTCATTTCCTAGAATTGGCAAAAAATACAATCACCCGGTATTTCGGCGCATATCCAGACGTAAGAGTCCTTCTAGATTCCGGATCATAGGCTAGTTTTGTCACCGAATCAAGTGTTCAGCGGTTTCGATTAAAAAGACAAAATGCGGACATACCAATCAGTGGGTTAGTCCTATCTGGATGTGGAGTTTCCAAAGGAGAAGTTTAATAAACATTAAACCAGAATTACTACCTGAATTCACTATCGTAATGCCAAAAATTATCAGTTGATGTAACCTCGAAAAAAAATTGAAATAACCTATTCCAACATATAACAACACACTCCATTATTTAGAAGAAAATTATAGAAACCTTAGAGCTTTAGAAATACATGCCTCACACTGAAATAAGTAACTGATTTAGTTGCAAAATCATAGTAGTGTTTGCGCTTTATGACACAGCCTTCTAGAGTATAGGGTCATAATCATGCGTCATAATTGTTTAGAACCTTCTTTAGTGGTATAACTTTTCTTTGTTCGCCATAGGAATCCATAGTAAAAATGATGTTTTTAACTTCAATTTTTTCAATGAAAAAACCAAAAATATTATAAAACTTTTATATAAAATTTTTCTACATATTTTTAACAAAAACAGACAAGAAGCCTTTATTGGTATTAAAAATATTAATTACAGGAATATTAAAATTAAATTGTGCCTAAAATATATTTTTCGAACTTTCATTTTGAAAAATACATGAAAGTTGGCTATGACGGCTAAATTTATCTTAAAACTTGGTTTCGACAGCAAATTTCAGTGTAATTTTTACAACGGGAAATATTTTTTTGTATGGTTGTGTGGGGATTTCGTTTGGATATGTATTTCTACTTTTTGACGTTTGATCAATACCAACAATAAAGAATTACAATTCGACTCCCGAGGATACACTAAACAAACTATTTAAGAATAGATAACCAAGCATTTTATTACATTGCTTCAAAAATCTCTCCGTTACTCAAAATACAAAATATATGCTACAATCGTATCTTTCTGCTAATTTGAGCAGCTATCAGAAATATATTGCAATAGTTGCTTCAAGAGGCTATATATATCATAGAAATACTACAACATCTATCGTAAAAATACATTGAACTATTACTTCGATATGGACGTGAGGTTTTATACAAACGAGTAGGTAGTTTTTTTCTTAGGTTGGTAGCACCCTACACTAACATGCATCTGTGTTAAATTTTGTGTCAATATCTTTAGTATTTAATGAGATAAGTACTTTACTTTCATCTAAAAAAAAGTGCATTTTTCGATTTTTAAAATAAATGAAAAAAGAACTTGCATCAAATGTTGCTTGAAAAATGTAATTTCGGCTTCCAAAAAAAGACGCCACAGAACGCGTTATTCAAAGAAAGCAGAGAATGCGTTGAAGACGATGAACGTAATTAACGTCCTTCTACGTCTACAGATGAACAACACGTCAATGAGGCCAAGGATTTGGTACTCAAAAATTATCGACTAATAAGCTCCTCGATGTTACTGTCAATACCTGGCCAGTATAAAATTTGGCTTGTCCGTTGTTTAGTTTTAAATATTCCTATGTGGGATACATGTAATTTATCTATAGCATTTGCCTAAACATACTTTTTAGAACTATTATATGCGGCCGTTTAGGAAAACTAAGCCTTCTTCACAGTAAATTTCGTGTTTAAATTTTCAAAATGGTTTTGCCAAATCTGCTAACTGTTGTTTGGCATTTGGCCAACCTTTATTGTACACTTTGATCAAAGCTTTAAGTGTTGGGTCATTTTATGTTTCGCGACTGAGTTGTTGTTTTCTTTGATCTGGTACATTGATGATATGAGCTATGTACTTCTTCGAACTCTTTGAATTCCTCTGCTGATTCATCCTTGAGGAACGATCGCGACAAATGATCTAACACATGCATTTCTTTGCCCGGTATGTATTTCACTGTCAGATCATAAATAAGTAACTTTCGCATTCGCTCTAGAGATTTAAGTATTTATTCATAAGGCTTACTAGCGGCGTATCTATGTCTGCCAAAAATATAATTATGAAACTTTACGCATGAATAAATCATCGCCAACAACTCCTTTTCAACCTGTGCGTAACGAATGTCGGTTTCGGTTAGGCTTCTCGATGTGAGCGCTATTGGTTGGCGATTCTGTAATAGAACACAACCAACTCCAATTTAGCTCGCATCGGTCTGAATTACTACGTTTTTCCTTACATTGAATTTCTTAATAGTGTTTTCATGTAGATCCAACAATTCAAATTCAATATTTTTTTTCAGTAACTGGCTCAATAGTTCAGTTATCTCAATTTTGGAATAAAACTTCGTAAATAATTGACCATTCCTAAGAAACGTTGAAGTTCCTTTTTTGTTTTAGGTTCTTCCATATTCCATATGTTCCCATATGTTCAATTGGTTTTTTTCGGTCCCCGTACCCAGCTTATTGAAAATATGTCCCAGAAAAACCACTTGTTTGACCTTAAACTGCAGTTTGTCTACATTAAATTTAATGTTGAGCTATCTAGCTCGTTCAATTACTTTCAATAAGTCTCTATCGTGTTCAATTTCAGTTCGGCCAATTGCCATTATATCATCAATGTAAATTATAGTTCCTGAAAGATCACCAAAGTTTCTTTCATTTAGTCGCTGGAATGTAACAGGGGCTATGTTAATACCGAATGGCAATCTTTTCAAACATAGTTACATCCGAAGGGGAAACTAAACGTACAGAATTTACATTATTTATCGTCAAGTTGAATTTGATAGTATCCGTCTTTCAGATCTAATACGGAAAAGTACTCCATCACAATTAATTTAGTGGTACGATCTTGAAGTTCGTAATAATTCTGCTTGAGCCCCTCGTTTAAAAATTTGGGGTCCAAGCACAATTGCAAAGAACCATTTGGCTTCTGGACAACTACCAGATTACTTACCCACTGCGTGAGTTCTTTCACTTTTTCTATTACATTGTTTTCAACAAGAATATCGATATTTTGTTGGACTTTATCCCTAATCGCAAGTGGTATACGATGTGGAGGATGAGATACCGGTGTTACATTTTCTTTTAAAAGTAACTTGAGTTTGTCTGAAAAATTTTCAAGTTCTTCAAAAACAAATTTATTTTTACAAATAAAGTGTTGCTTTTCGTTGGCTATGGTTTCGATAAATGATTTCGTTTGTATTTTATCTATGTATCAATCAAACCAAACCTAATTAACGTTTGAAGACTGAGCATCGGTGTTACATTATCCTCAACCATTGCAGAGCCAATTTCTCATTAACACTAATATCTTTACGTAGAATCCTTAAACCAACGTATCCCAAAGGATGCACATTTAAACCTCCAAAAGCATACAGTGGTGAACTCGATCTCTGAATTTCACATTCTGTATTTATTCTGTCAAAAATTCGTTTCGGCAACACATTTGTATATCTGACCTCGTATCTAATTTAACATTTATTAATTCGCCGCATCTATCAAAAATTGCTTAAACCACCCTGTTTCATTTTGTTCCATCGTGGATATTTCAATTTTGGTTTTATCACTGTTCCTTGATTTAGAATTTTCTGACTATACTATTATACAAAGTATTCTTCACAAATTGAAACCTCCGGTTTTGAGTTTAATTCTTTTACTTTCCGTGATTTATAACAACTTGTTAAGTGATAAAGTGCATCTGCACTTCTGACATTTGTGCTCATAGGCGGGATATTTTCCTATGAAATGTCGTTCACCTTATCGTCTACAATTTATTTCGGCAGAAGAAATTGTAATTTGTGAAGAACCCCGCTGATAATTTGTTTTATAATTTGATTGATTATTATCACTTTCCCTTATAAATATATTAGAATTATCATACTTAAAATTACTGTATTTGAAGAATTTGTACTTACATTTTTGAATTTTCCTGTAATTTCATCAAAATTGGCTCCTTGTTTTAATATTCTTTCGGTTTGTGACGTCATACGTAATTCCACTTTACATTTTTATATTGCTTCTTTCAACGTTGGATTTGATAATTTTATTAATTTTGACTGTCGATCGGCATTTCTTATTCCGAATACAATTCGATCCCTTATCATTGACTTCTTTTGGTCGAATTCACATGTTTCCGAAAGCAATTTTATTTCCTTTAAAAATGCAACCAAAATTTCACATTCCACCTGGTTTCGAGTATAAAATAAATGCCTTTCGTATAGAGTTGAATTGTTTTTGGTACGCAATAATTTTTAAATTCCTTGAGCACTTGCTCAAGCGTCAATTTTTTTTCATATTAAGAGGTATGGGCTGTATCGTCTACATGGCCGAATGTGTTTTACCTGATTACGTTTATGAGATGTTGTCATTAATTATTTTAATTTAATATAAATCATCTGCCATAATATCTTTATTTACAAACTGACACCAGAATTGCTCCGGTCAGATGAGGGGAATCTCTCTCTACAGTGCTCTCAATCATTGTAAATCGCTAGTTTGCAAATTTTAATTTCAATTAAAATTTATGTGGAGGTTAATTATTTTAATTTAAAATAAATTAACCACCACTGTTTCTTTTCGTAAAAAATGACACCAGAATTGCTCCGATCGAATGAGCCATTCTCTAGGCTCGACCATTTAAATCGTGCGAAATCAGTATATCAGTGATAGTCTGATTTAATCACTCAATCGGCTTACTCAGTTCTCCCAGCATGAAAAATCTACCGACCGAATTTAAACTATCAGCGTTACTCAACATAGTGCCAAGGATCTGAATGCGTCCAATGACGATTTAATTTTCGTTAGAAACGCACCCGCTTATGGAAAATTAGGCTCAATTTCGGTGGATGTCGGCTTTCCTTGTCTTTTGGATATGCACACAGTGCGATAATTTCGTTTAATTATGTAGACAGACTATGTATGTCAATCTTTTATTTTGACTGAATTATTTTCTTTGTCTGCTTCCAATGGTCCTAATATTTTCCAAAATAGGCCATTTCGGATTTTTAACTCGTTCGAAATGCATCCATGCCCCAATTCTGGCTCTTCCTCTTGTAGTAATTTTATTAACGAGGCAACATCTTTATTTCTTTTAATGGTTAAATTTGGTTATAGAAATTTTAACGACTGTGATCAATAATAGTTCCCTGTGCTTTTAAATTTGTAAACAATAGTGCCGAAGACGCTTCAACTTTGGATTGTCAATGTCTTGATTTCTTAACGTATATGAAGGTATATTTTGTAACTAGAGAGTACTGCTCAATATTCGTTAATCCCACATTTTGCTTATTTTCAGTTGCTGAAGTGCTATTTTTACACAGGAACAGTTCAAGCTTACTCTCTAAAGTAGTCCTGCGGATGTGGTCATTTAATATAATATTCAGTTCTTTAAACTCCAATTCAATAACCTGTATTTATTTTTTGTAGCGTTGCACCCTTCAAATTAATAAACTGCATTGAGCAGTCTTCAAATTGGATTTTTTACTCCCGGGAATTACTTTTAATTTCTTAAATTCTCGGGAAATCCCGGGACGCAAGAAACTACATTCATATTGAGCAACAGCATATACAACGTTGGCTTGACATCGATGTTTAGTAAGCAAAGTTTACCGTTACACATAGCTTGCAAAAACAGCCGCAAAAGTTTTGGGGAGTGCATAATTATGTTGAATTAATCAAAAATTTTATAAAGTTTCTTGACATATTTAAATTTCCATATGGGCTTTATTAAACTATTTTTTTTTTAAATTCTTCTTCACTTACGACTTATCTATCAAATAAATTAAAATGGCGATAAAATGTTTCAATCGTGTTCAAAAAAGTTTAATTTTTATATCATTTACCAAATGTAGAAAATTTTAATACCTGATAAATCTTTATAGTCCAATATAATTATTAAACCCATAAACGTATTATCATCAAGGGAAATTACATTTTATAATTTAAAATTTTCATTTTGAAATTCAGCTTTTACAGTTTTTTTTTTTGGAGGGGGGGATTTATTTGTAGTCCGTAATAAAATCATCACCAAAATATAATTAAATTTTTTTATATTTACCATTTTCAAAATTTGTTAACCATTGAAATATTCTACATATTTTATATGATTTGGTCACTTATTTGGGGATATATGGAATCACGTTAATCCATAAAATTAAATTCATAAAAAAATAAATATAAATAAATTATTATATTTAAATATATTTTTTTTTTGTAAATTTTATTTGAGATCCGGTTAGTTTTGCTCTGTTGCGTCTGTTCATAATTGGAAATGTGGAAAAAATGTAATTTTTTGATCAATCTACGTAACTATTTTTGGGTCGATGAACGAATAAAAAAAATACAAACTTTTTTTTTTGTATAAAATATCATGTTAATTAATCAAATTAATTATGCAAATTTATATATACTTTGTACCTACATAGATTGATGTAAACACTATCAGCATGTATAATATATTGTTTGTTAAGATAATCAGTTTGGTGAAAAATAATGTTACGTGAAATATTATTGCTAATTAGTAGATTAGCTCGTAGGCGACAATAAACCCTTTCCCCATATATAAATGTACAGTATTTATATTCATGCTATCACCACCATTCGCCATAGTTCACGGTTGCCGAAAAAAATCATTAAAAACGTATTTTCACACAATTTAAAAAAATGTATATCTTATCCATGTTTATGTTTATCATCATGATTTAGTTGAAATTATTAAAATTAAAATTATGTTTCTACATAAAAATGAAAATCAAGTTAAAATGTGTAAAAGGAATATCCTTGTACCATCATTTGTCAAATATTAATGTATTTTGTTGGGGGTTTTGTTGTTTGTGTGTGTGTGTGTGTGTTGAGGAGCGTTTTTGCGTACGTTGTATGTACACGATCATCAAATGTTGATACAAATACAAGGAGGATTCAGGGAACATATAAAATAGGAATAATTTATAAACGGAAGTTGTTAATATTTTTTTTTTTCTGATGATTTGATAAAAATAATGAGAAATTTTATGAAGGAGGAAGTTTGGTTTTTATTTTTACTCGGTTTAATAGTTTGCGCCACAATTTTTAATGAGGACCAACATTTTTATTTGACAAAAACATACTCAAGAGTATAATGTAAATGAATATTGATGAGAGTGTGTCTGATATCCGGCAAAGCTGGATTAAAATACGTGATGTCGCCGGAATAAACTGCAAACAAATTTAAATATTACGTAATTTATAATTTTGCAATTAATTAAAAATATATATATTTTTTTTTTCATCAAAATTGACACAATGACTAATGGAAAATTCGCTTCGTGTAACCAGAAATATTATTATCATGGAAATAAATTATTTAGTTAAAAAAAAATAAAAATTGCTGAGTCACATATAGTGGTATTCACGAAACACGATTCACTATTCGTAACTGCAGTTAAAAACTAAAAATAAATAACAACACCTTCGATACGAATACACTATAATTTCCATCCACCTTTTAGAGTTACAAACGAAAAAATAAAAATAAAAAATAACAAACCTATTGAAACCCGTAACAAATCCACTTGACGTTTAATCAAACAATAAAATGCTTTGTAATAAAAGTAATTCAGTTTTATTTTTTCTACGAGTTCAAAAGAAAAATGTATATTTTATATTTTACCTATAATTTTGACAATAATTAATTAATTAATCAATTTAATTAATGAGTTTGAAGTCAACATGAGGTTTTTGCAGTTGTGTACAAAATATAATACGCTAATGAAATTAGAGAATCAAGCTATGAATACGTGTATGACCTCATAATGGAATTAGCTAATTAATTGGATTTATTCGTCGATTAGCCTCTAATAGTGTATTACGCATTAGCGAGCCGCATATTAAAGAAATAAATATTTAACATTCTTTTATATTCCCATGGATATTTGTGTACAGTATATAAACAGACCCTAATTAAAACGATATTGATTTGATGGGGTTCATTTTTAATATGTTTCGCATAAAATTGTTTCCGCGCCAAAAATTTTACTTTGTACTCAAATTAAACACTATTTTGACGTGTTACCCAAGGTAACGATACATAAGTTCACCCTACGTGAACAAAATTATTAACAATTCGTTGTTTTTAATATTTTCTAAGCGATTAACAATCGGGTATTTTTTAATAAATTTCACGTCATTGAATATGTACAAAATATTTTTGTAGGGGTACATAAAATATTTAAACTACTATAATTCATAAAATTAAATTATAAATCAAAAAAAAAATATTCCTAATTACTTCCCCTTTTTGTCAAAATTTCACTGCTTTCATTTCCACATCCACATAGAAGTCTCGCATATACAAAAAAAAAAAAAACTTTGTAAAGAAACTACAGTAAAAAATTATAACAACATTATTTCCCGTCTCGCAGTATGAACAATAAGTAATTAAAAAAATTAATAATTCATAATAATAAAAAAATTGTGAGAACAATAAAAATCTTATATTAACGCAATTAGTCTCAACACCATTTTCTTAAAGGAAAAAAATCTCTCTCCAAACAATACAGAAGAAAACAACATTCAAAAAGAAAAACATAAACAAGAGGCAAACACAGAGTGGAAAAACTTTAACTATAAATCAAAAACGATTTTGTACATAGCCTTGTTCTTGTGCTTTTATATGGCAGCAGCACAAAAAAACAAAAAATAATAATAATAATTATAACCTAAAAAGTCTTTTGGAGAGAAACGCCCTTTTTCTTGTGTATTTTCTTTCCCCAACTTCTTCATCAACATCAACGCATCAGTTTCTTAACTTTAAACATTAAGAAAGCAAACTAAGAAAATTATTTTTAATTTAATTTATTTCTTCTCGCTTTTCTTAATTTTTCATATTTTTTTTTGTTTTGGTTTTGTTTTGTTTTGAGGCGACCTTATACAAAGTGCCCCAAAAAAACAAAACAAAATCAAACTACTGTTTACAATTTAAAACTTCTTATTTTACTTTCGCCTTCTGCACACCATTCGTATACATATGTATGTACATATTTTGTTGTATAAGAAGAAAATTTTCTTATATATTTCCGCTTTTGACATGTTTCTCTTTCTCTACATAAAATATATCCAAACATAACTTAACTTTAACAAATGGCGTGTTTTAGTTTTGTACATAATGACATATACACGCATTATTTAATGGTCTGAACATATATCTAAACATATATAAGAAAAGAGAAAGAAATAAAAAATGCTTAAGACAATTGGTTTTAGTTTTTATTATGCATGTACATAAACAGTTGAGGTTAAATAATATAAAAATGAAGAAAAAACAAAATTACGACCAAATGAAGTCATGCATGCTATTTAAAGTGAAGCTTGTAGAAATATAAGATAAGGCAAAATGGAGGAAAAAATTAACCTACTCCCATTGTATTGATTAGACACTAAAATACGAATATTAATTGCGCTACATTGTTCAATACCATCCATCATTTTGCCAACAACAAAAACGATTAATGCATAAATAAATAACCACAATAATTTCATAATTTTTGACATAAATTAATCCCCAATGGGCAATGTTTCTCTAAGTTAAAGACCGGGAATTAAATAGGGGATGAAAAACGATCATCAAAAGAATATTAATGTGCGGGAGAGATTTGTTTCCATAATATTGATGTATTTTACACTCATATACCCTTATATAGATAGGTATACAATATAGTATCCGGCACTGCGTATATATTACATTGAATAGGGTGACAGTTTCATTGCAAAATTTTATTACACCATTTGTAATCTAAAAAATTAAAAGCGATTTAAGAGTAGCATTAAAATTAAAGAAAAAATTAAAACAAAATACTAGAAATTAACTTTACCGCTACAACAAAAAAAATGTTAATTTTGAAGATCTTATGAATTACAGATTTTACCTTAAAGGATTTACACGATTTTACCGAAAAGGCTCAGTATCACAACTATCACGACAATCTTCAGTTATGATACCCGCCATTACAAAAGAAATGAATTCATATGAAACACATCAAACAAAAGTAACTACAATATATCGGCTTGTTGCTCTGAACTATTTTCAATCAGCCAGATCAATTAAACTCTTTTTTACCAAAGAAATACACACACAAAGCAACACTTGTACAATGTTTCCATGGTGTGGTTAACCGAAATTAACCTAGAATATCTCTTCATGTCAAAAAGCACATGAATTTGACATATTTTTGTCTGTAAAATAACATGCCGTGGAAGCACTGTTAATAAAAAAAATAACCCTAACCCTTGCTTTGTCCCTACGGATTATTTAAAGTTCGCAAAGTAGTTTTTCTGAAATTATGCTGTTGTGCCACAATTTGTAATAACACGGAGTAAAGAATTCCACAGACTAATTTCACTTATAAAGAAGAATTTAATAATTTTGTACTGTTATTCGGGATTTTTATGGTTTGGGCCCGAGTCAATTTTAATTTTTCCAATTTATTAAGAATATATTAAGGTGCCTTATATTGTACTTAATTAATTTAAACATAGAATGACATACCCGTATTGAGAGATATGATCATATTTTCTCAACCAATGACGTATTGAGATATTGCTTCTAAAGGTCGAATATAATAACATCTCCTTAACACATCAAAAATGAGGAAAAATTAAAATCTTCACTAACTGAAGATGAACCTTAGAACTTAACTGTTAAGCAGTGGTCCAAAGAATTCTTAATAAAAAGTCACTCGCTTGCATATGCTCCAACATAATGTTTAATCAAAAAATATTCCCAAATTATTTACCGTATTGGAAAACGTAACATCTGTTCCATTAATGACAATTTTGGCAAACCTTTCAGCAAATCAATCTGAAGGTAAAATTAATATACATTGGGTTTTAGTACTGTTCAGATCAAATATATTAACTGCTGCACATTGCAGTATTGATTGTATGTCTTGGTTTGTCTATTGAATACAATTAGGAATATCATTAACGCAGTAAAATTTGTATATTTGGAGGTCTTTTGCAAAAAGATGATAATCGTAAGAGTTAAATCATTAATAAATGTCATAAATAAAAATTGACCCAAAACTGAGTCCTGTAGGAAACCAGAATTTAGTTTGCACATATTTCAAGCTGACGAAGCATTACTGTTTGGCGGCGGTTCTATAAATCAGAAAAGATTAAACGGAACACGGACAGTGAAAATAAGAATCTATAACTGAACTTTCTCAGTTAGAAATTTTCACTCAGCTTTCAACAGTTGATAATCGATTTTATCGAATGTAAAATCAAGATCAAAACCATCAGAATTCTTGTTAATCATTAATTGCTCTACGAATGTCATCACTAATATTAAGCCCAAGTAATGTAGAATTTAGGTTTGAAGAATCTTCTCCAGAACCTTTGGAAGTACTGGTAGCTGAATGCAATCCACTTTCGATGACAATATTTGTATGTCAACCTTCTAATGTTTATTCAAATTTATCGGTGGAGATAAATTCATTCGGAAAACTAATTAAATCCACGACATTTAATTTTTAAAAATTGACTTCTACCTACTGAACTAAATCCTCGCAAAATTATGTCATTTTAAAATAATCGGATGTCGCGGATTTAATTCATATTTAAAATGGAATTAATTTCGCTATACAAAAATATTCGGCGAAAATCCCTGAAGGTAGATTCCGGCTGCGTGGATTTGTTTTGAGGAATGAGATATTGTTCTATATGTGAATTTCGTATTTCAGTACAGTATTTGGAAAAGATAAACGCAACGGGTAATAATGCCAATAAGTACGTTAAATGAGAAAAAATAGGTATTTAGGACTAAAACTTTATTATCAATTAATAATACAAATAATTATTGTGCTACTTCATTTAAATGATGATGATGAGATTGCCATACGACTGCAGGACATTTATGTAGCACGAACATAATTTTGTTGCCTCCGTTTATCCCCTTTTTTTTCGCTGGCGCTACATCCCATATAAAGGGATTTGGCCGCATCATAGTGATGTTTCGTAATCATTTTTAGAACGGATAATGAGTGATTAATTCATTGATCCTTACATTAACTAGCCGTGATTTTTTCATCACCTGCCGGGAATCGAACCCAGGACCTCCGTTTAAGCTCCGGAAAAACACAAAGGGCATTTAAGTCAAACTGTTTTCTGACCGAAATATTTTTTTTGGACTAAAGTTCCTTTTTAAAAGAAGTTTGAGTCATAATTTTTGTATAGTATGACTGAAATGTTTTTCGTTTTTAACTGAATTGTTTTTGACTGAATTCCCGGAGAACAATTTTGCCAGGAATTCCTTTTTAATTGTTTGACTGAATCACCTTTTCAAAAGGTATTTCAGTCATAAATGCAAAAGGAATTAAAGTCAAAATAGTTTAGCTTGAATGCCTTTTTTGTTTTTTGATTGAACTTCCTTCTGAAAAGGCATTTCAGCCTAAAACTATTTTGAATGAGTTGCATTTTAATTTTTTACTGAAATTTCTTTCTGTTTTTGACTGGAATTCCCCGAGCCTATAGTAAATCTCGCAAAGAGAACTAGAATACAAGTTTATGAAACGAAATTATTCAGCTGGGAAACGAAATAAGGGAAAAACGAAAATAACGACGCCGAAAAGGCGAAAACCTGTTGAATCAAATTACTCGGTTAATCGATAAAATTACCTGGGTAGTCGTTTATTCGAAAAAGGAGCAAACTTTTCAAGATGCTAATAACACTACAATTTTACACCGCCAGTAAAGGCGCAAAATTGCGCCATTTTACTAAGTGACTCATATGTAACATTACTTGTTGGACGAGCAAAACACAAAACATTTTACATCAGATGTTCAACACTTTACAGTAAGACAACAAAACTGATCAAGTAAAACCTATCACCAAGTATATAGGGTGATGACGCTACTGACATAATGGTTGATTCAAAAATTCTCTCAATTCAAATAAATTCAAAAAGCAATTAATGGCGGTAGATCGAAACCCCAGGTGACAATTAAAAAATTTAAAATTTTAATATTTTTAAACGGTTATAGCAAAACACCCCTATTGCGCATGATGTAATTGTTTTTGAATAACTTCATGCAGGAAACAGTCTAAACATAATTTAGTTGTTGTGAATTTTTTAATTAATTTGAAGTTAATATTCTGAAAATTGTAAGAGATTTAATCCAAATTGTACGTGCATGCACCACACAAAAGGCAGCATTAGCGAATTGAACTAACACATCCGAATTTCCTTGCAATCTTCATCGTCCCTTTCACACGGTTTTATTTTTACTTTAATTTGCATTAATTATATAATTAATTTATGAATTTTGATGACACAATTTAATTAAAAATTTAAAAGTTTCAGAATTTCAAACAGAAACTAGTTCTTAATTAAACAGAAAAATCCGCAAATTACAAAAAAAACTATAGTAAAGTTGCGAGTTGTGGACAGTAAATTATGTGGAATGGTAAATTAAATTTAACTTTAGGCCCAAAGCTTCATTTTATATTTTGCTGGCTTAAAAAAATTAAAATATTTAAAAACTCGACATGGTTGTCCGTGTTTGCTTTTCATTTCTGTTATCTAAGGTTTACAAGAATTTAGAACATGATATTCTCAATAGTTCAGGATTATCAAACTCTTCCGAGGTTTCCACATATGAGATGTTTTATCTATGTATAAGGAATTATGCAAACCTCGATTTTGGAATTTATACAGGATTATAAACCGACCCCATACAATATATTAACATATTTTTTATGGGGATGGTAATATTGGAATATATGACTCTTGTAAATGAAATATTTTATTTCAAATAAATCCAAAGGAAATTTAAAAAAATGATTATGATTGATTGTCGTTTTCCGAGTAACGTTCTCGGAATCAGGATTTGATAGAATAGAATATTGTATGGCGTAAGTTATTACAGACTTCATCGTAACATTTTACTGTAATAATTTTACAGTCTATACCCATTAAATTTGACTCCAAAAATTGTAAAAAAAAATTTTCATCATTCAACTCAACTGACACATCCACACCACCACCCTAAAATTTTAATTCTTTTTTTTTAATAGTAATACCTACATACATTTAAATTTAAAAATCATTTTTTAACTTAAAAATGTATTTTCTTACACAAAAAAGGGTCGCTCCACAAGAAAAAGGATAAATCTAGCAAAAATACGTAAGAAAATTGTACCATTATTAATCATATAAGATTAAATATTTAGTCATTTTCTTTTAAATTATTTTATATAAAAATTTATTAATGCTTTAAGATGATAATACTCGGTTGATGTCTAATGATAATGAAGGTAGACTTACGAATATTATATCTCTCCACTTGATAACAATTTCTCTTATTTTCTTGCCATGAATTTCCGTTTCCAATTTTTCATATCGTAAATATAAAATTTTGTCGTTAGGCTTAGAAAAGTTCTATATTACTTTCTTTATATCGCTGTTTTATGGGGAATAAGGATTTGTGGAAACAAACTTTTTTTTGTAAGACAAACAAATTTTTATTATCTTAAATGATTGGGAAAGCTTATTTGTATATGTATAAGCCAGTTTGAGCAGATTTAGAAAAGTTTGAGTTAAACAATAATTTGCCATTATGTACATTTATGTTGATTCATTATATGTATATGTACATACAGCATAATTAAATATTTCCAGCATAACGATCAAAAAGGATAAACACATTTTGACCACATTGTTCTCATTCATGTTATATACTACTAAAAGTACTTTGAATTACATTTGTTCTCCAACTATGCGATGTGATTAACATTATAAATGTACACCATTAAATTTTATATAATTACAATCAGCAAACAAAATAAATAAAAAAAAGCTTTTCTGAAGTCATACAAATATTCATTTCTATTTAATTCAGAGAAAAAAAAGTCTTAATTACAGTAAAACATATTAAGCTCAATTTTTTGTTAAATAATTCATAATATATAAACTGCACAAAAGTTTTATTTTGTACATAAACTACATATTTTTGTGAAGCATTTTCTGTTTTGTTGTTGGTGTGAAAAAGCACGGAGAGGTAAAATTGTTATAAACATCAAAAATTAAAACCTCCAACACAAAAAGAAGGTGTAAACTAAGCAACAATTCATATACACATTATCATATGTAGATAAACATTAACACAACAACAGTATAATAAATGTGTATATAACACATAAATTTAATAGGAAAGCTATACAAAAAGGGAGCTTTCAAAAACTAAAAAAAAAAATTATAAATTAAACACAAAAGTCAACTTTATTTTTATTTTCTTCTTGGTCGTTTTCTGTTTCTTATGTACTACAATAAAATCAAAATAATAACAACGTTACGAGAGGCTAAAATGAGCTTTTTAATTGTTTCGCTTCAAAAGAACTTTTCTTTTCCATTCACACTTGCAAACAATTTTCTTTAAAAATTATTTAATTTTTTGTTTTGTTTTGTTTTAAAATGGGTTCGTAATTAATTTAAATTAATTTTATATGAATCTTCGTAAGTGGAAAATATATTTCATGTACATGGATTTGTTAATGATATAAAATTAAATTTGATCGAACATTGGAGGTGGTAAATGTCATATTGCCGCAGTTAAATAATTGAAATTTGACCGGTTGGTATTTATTCACGATAAATGTATATTGTGTCCATCAAAAATATTTAGTTTACTAAAATGCTGTCAAATCTTAATCAATTTCTTTACAATTATTTTTTGGGATGAATACCGTTTGGTTAATAAGAGTTTTGAATATTTTTTTTTTTGGATGGAATAAAAATTTTCTTCAATTTTAGCCGAGACACACATTTTGAAAAAAAAAATATTTTCATGATTAACATTTAGTGCTAACTTCTCATACGTGTTTAATGTTTATAGATCTACTACACACTAAAACATAACTTAGTTGGGTCTATTTACAGTCAATCGAAAAGATATCTAAGACTAGAGAATATTTTCATGTTATACGAACATTGATAATTACAGGAGCCAAAAGAAATAATCGCGTGATGGCCGGTCTCCACTTACGTACTTTTCTCTTGACAAAAAAATAATCTAGTCCATTACTTTTCTCCCCAGGGATAACAAAGCTGAAAACATGGATTTTTTTCCGAATATTGGTACAAAAATTCGAAAAATAACGAAATATGGTTTCCAACTTTTCCTGTTTCATCATTTTCCGATTTGTCAATGACAAAATCAGCTAAATGTCAGAAAAATACAAAAATATTCGGTTATAAAAATACTTGGATCGTGACAATTTTTAGTACATTTTGCAAAATATATACATACACAAAAATGGTTTTGAGTATGCGCATTGAAATTTTACCAAGTGGGGAAAAGATCAGAATATTCTTGTGCCTAATTGAGCATAAATTGTACTTTTTCCTCAATTTCTTGGCAAAACGTTGCCAAAATTTTAGAATTTTTATAAATTTTGGGTGAAAATAAAATAAAAATTGTGTTATTAAAATAAATAATAAATGGTAGAATATAAAATAATACGCCAAAAATTATATTAATCGAAAATTAACCAAATTCAATTTTTTATTTATTCTTAAAGAGTTAAATTAGTTATATTCTTAGAGCCGTTTATCATTTATTTTTTGTCAAGAGCAAGATATATGTAAGTGGAGACCAGCGGGTGTATTCTGGTTTTCCTTAGGAATAGGAAAAAGAAAAAAAAATTGACATTTTCATAGCAGTTTTTTTTCCCCCCTAAATGCTTATTCTGGCAAGCTTTAATAGGAATTTTATTTTTCCTATATAGCAGTTTTGAAATTTATTTTTCCTTGCCTTTTTTCATGCGGTAAGTTAATTCCTATTGAACTTTTTACTTTAACACTAAGTAGGCGTTTTTGTTATTTGTATATGTTCGCCGAGACGTCAGATACAAAAATAATAAAAATGGGTATATGGATATAACCGATAAATATCAGCGTAATAAAACAAATCCGTTTAATTATATCTCTATAATGTATAACAATGTAAAACAAATTGTTTTTATTTATTTATATTCATAGAAAATTGTATTTTAACAACAAAATGTTTGACGTTTGATTCCTTTAACTAATCGCAGAGCCTTAGTGTAGGGAATTAAAACTAACAAAAAAAATTCCTATTCATTTTTACTTTCTTACGCCAGAATAAACTATAGGAAAAATAGCATAGGAAAAACTGCTATCAAAAATAATTCCTATATAGGAAAAAAATTCCAAATTCCTAAGGAAAACCAGAATACACCCGCTATGAAGTTTGAATTACATATGCGACGTGCGACGTGTGATAAGTGGAAATAAACGTGACGCTTTTTTGACAACAATTTACATTTGTGACGAGATCCGCCACGCACACTTTATAAAATTTTTTATATTTTAATTTTTGTTCTTCAAAAAAGCTTCGTCAAAGCCTACTACATATTTCGTTTTATACATACAAAAAATGTGTATGTTTTGTGCAACCGTGACGGAAAAGATAAAATTAAACCATCTCTCGACGTGTGGCGTGTGCCGTGTGACGAATGTCAAAATATTCGCCTCTGATTGACGAGACCCTTCCGTCAAACGTCGCACGTCGCATATGTAAATCAACTTTGGCGGTCCCCACTTACATATTTTTCTATTGACAAAAAAAAAATCTAGTCCATTATTTTTCTCGTGACAATTTTTAGTACATTTTGCAAAATAGGAAAAGATCAGAATATTCAATATTTTTGTCATGACGTTTTATGCTCAATTCCTTGTCATTTTAGGTTGAAAATTTTGACAATTAAAATGAAATTTTCATGTTTTTTGAAAATAAAGTAAAATAAAATAAAAATTGTGTTATTAAATTAAAACATAAATAATAAATTGTGGAATATAAATATAATATGCCAAAAACTATATTAACCCTTAAATGACACATGGGGTCCAGTGGACCCCAGACCTTTTTCAATCGTACATATTTAAATGTTTCCGCCGGAAATGCATCTCGTGTTCCTCCCTTCCTATAGTTGAGATATGGCACTACCTGTTTACGTACTTAGCGCAAGTCGGTTGATTGCTAGAAGCTGTGTAGAAAAGTCCAAAATCACAGTGGGGTCCAATGGACCCCAGTGTGTCATATACGTATATTTGTGTGAGAATCGGAATAATTTGTAGGCATCTCAACTCTAGCAGACCTAGAGCGAGAGAGATGCATTTTACCCCCGCTGCTGATATCTGCCTGTAAACAAAGTAATTCGAGAGGTACTTATCCGATTTTCAAGAAACAAAGACAGACTAATAGACCTTGACCAGATAAGAAAAATGTGATATGACTAAGATCTCTAGGTGATCGGATTTGATAAAAATTGAATGAAAATATTTGTATGGTATACGAAATAATTTTTGAAGGTTGTTTTTGCAGTTTTTTGTGTTGTTTTATTATTTTTGGTCGTGAGTAAGACTGCGCTCGATGTTAAAATTTGTTTAGTTTATCATATTTCTTTTGATTTTGACGTATTATTAGATGGCGTATAATTTGCGGAGTCGAACCGTCCGTGAAGTGCTAGTAGGCGATGATGAGCATCGTGAATCCATCGACGAAGCTTCTTCAGGAGGAGAATATAGCGTGTTTGAGGACAGTAAAGACAATGATTCAGACTTTTCGATGTGCAGTGCTCCAGAGAGTGCCGTGGAAGTAGACCAGAAAGATATGGGAGAGGGTACTTTAGATCAACCGCTTTTGTATGTAGGAGAGTGTCAAGCGGCTGGCAAGAGCCGTGGTCGGCCATCTTCGACGATAAGAAAAAATTCAACTTTGATATTGCAAAATAAATACCTTTTTTTAAAGATTCAGTATCGGACTTAATTTTATCTAAAAAGGTACTATCTCAAGGGTACACCACTAAATTTTTAGCTAAAAATATTGAAAATTGAAAAAATACGGTTAATTTATGTAAAAGAAGCCATTTTTTAATTTTTTCACAAACTTATTTTTTTTTTGGTATATCATAAAATTAAAATTTCACTAATGTAATAATTTGGTCTCCTTTAGTAAACTTTAAACTATATTGAAAAAAATTGTCAAAGCTAAATATCCAAAAATTCAAGAAATAATGGGTAATTTTCAAGCTGGGGTCTAAAAGACCCCAGTGTGGCATTTATGTGATTTTTCTTATGTGTGTCATTTAAGGGTTAATCGAAAAAGGAGTTAAATTTAAATTGTTTTCTTATTCTCAAAGAGAGAAATTAGTTTTATACTTTATGTTAGTAGTTGTTCAAAAAATGTCATGAGCCGTTTGTCATTTATTTTTTGTCAAAAGCAAAATATTTAAGTGGAGATCAACCATGACACTCAAGGAATTCATAGACTAAATTATTTCTGTTTGTGCAATGTGCATTGCAGTTTTGTAAAACCAAAGCGCCATTGCATTAAGTGCTTTTCATACCGGCTGCGTTGACTTTGGACTTTAAAAAATTTACGTTTTATTTTTAATAATATCACTTAAAAATAATTTATTTTATAACAGTTTCAAAATATTTCTATAAAAAGTGACACTATTAATCAAATAAAACTAAATTATAAAACTTTAAAGTTACAAAGTGATTCTTCCCAGACAGTTTCGACGGAACGAGGGCCGAATTTCAAAGGGCCGAATGTCGAAGGGCCGAATGGCGAAGGGCCGAATTTCGAAGGGCCGAATGTCGAAGGGCCGAATGTTGATGGGCCGAATGGGTCGAAGGGCCGAATGGCGAAGGGCCGAATGGCGAAGGGCCGAATGGCGAAGGGCCGAAGGGCCGAATGGGTCGAAGGGCCGAATTTTTTTGTTTATTTTTTTTTTGTTTTTAGAAATATAATTTTTTAAATTTCTTGTTTTAAGGAATATTTTGTAAATTTTTTTATCAAATATAAATTAATTCCTTTTGAGTTTATACATATTTTATTATGTTTAATCTTTGGATTTTCTATCGGCGGTGTTCTTTTTGTAATTATCAAGTGGAAATATAATAAAATGTCATAAAAATCAGACCATTTTTTATTCGTTAGGGTGAAGGAAAATTCTATGATATTTGGACGAATAAAATAATTTCTCTGTGATTTAGTGATGTGAATATAGCAGTGTTTAAATTCAAATTTCGTTCCTTTATTTATTCTCTTTTTGCGAAAGGAGAGACAAAATATTTTGTTTTATTTCTTTCCTCCGGAACGAAATCCAACAAAATAAAATATCTCTCCTCTCCTATCTTTTGTGTTTTATATGAGGAGAGATATTTTACTTTTGTCGATTTCGTTCCCGGAGAAACAAACAAACAAAAATATTTTTTGTTTTCTTTCACAAAGAGAGAAAAAACAGATAAAAGAAGGAAACGAAAAAATGAATTTAAACACTGGAATATAGTGAATATACTCCTAACAATTTACTACATAATTGTAAAGGCAAATTACAGTTTAAGGCAACATTTTTAAAATGTCTACTTAAATTAAACGAAACTGTTTATTTTAAAGTATATTGTTGTCTTATGTGTTGTTTTGAATATTGTTTCAACTTGAAATGTATCACCTATTTTGATATGAGTTATTTTGACAAACAACATTTCAACCTGGTATTGATATCTGGAAAATTAATATTGTTTTTCATAAATGAACAAAAATTATAGTTCTTAATATCAAATTCAGTACATTTACAAAATATTCTAAAAATATTTCTAAAAACAAAACAAAAAAATAAACAAAAAAATTCGGCCCTTCGACCCACTCGGCCCTTCGACCCATTCGGCCCTTCGACCCATTCGGCCCTTCGACTTCGGCCCTTCGACATTCGGCCCTTCGACCCATTCGGCCCTTCGACATTCGGCCCTTCGACATTCGGCCATTCGACATTCGGCCCTTTGATATCATTCCGTTTCGACGCTGTAGGAGCGCAGTAACGCAATTGCACAAAAGTTAAATTTCATGAAAATATATGCGAATTGATAAAGTCGACGGAAACTTTCAATATTGCACGCAAGAATGGACTGAAGTATCACTTTGTGAGGTCGCACCGTCTTGTTGAAATCACATATCATTAATGTTTAGCTCATGCAATTGACCAAAGAAATAACGTTGCAACATGACGGTCATGTGATAGTCATTTTCATCAACGAAAAAAAACGGTTCAATGACACCACCAGCATGAAAACCACACCATACATTTATATTTTGTGGATGAAGTGGTGTTTCTTAAAGCACATGAGGGTTTTCATCAGACCAATAACGCATATTCTGTTTGTTGACGAAGCCTTTTAGCCAAAAATGCGCTTTATCACTGAAGATGATTGTGCGATGAAATTGGTCATCTTCTTCCAACATTTTCAGAGCCCAATCCGAGAACGTACGCCCCTTCATATGATCGAGTGGCTTTAGTTTTTGTGTTAACTTTATCTTATAAGGGTGAAATCCAAGATCCTATCGCAAAATTCGCCAAGGTGTGGTCTGAGCGATGCCCAATTCTTAAGAACGCCGTGGAATCGACTGTTTTGGTTCATTTGCGATAAACGCTTGAACGGCAGCAATATTCTCGGTACTTTGACCAACCCTTTGTCTCACTGGCAGGGGAACATCCGACGGCAAATATTTAGACTCAAATTTTTTCACTAGATTATGAATTGCTTGTCTACTGGGCCGATAATTACGACCAAAAACTGGAATTAACGCTCTTGAAGTTGCAGTCACCGACTCGGAATTTTTGTAGTAAATTTTAATTATTTGTAAACGTTGTTCGTTTGTGTACTTCACCATGATAAAAATGTTGTCTTTACTAAATGTTTTGACAGTAACAGTTTGGTTATTGGTTTAAGGGTGCGTTCACAGTGCAAGTTCAAAGTTGTGAAGTCCCAAATGGAAAACTCGATATTTCAAAACGTAAGTTCGGAAAATATACATTAGGCATAATTTCATTTTAATATTTCTGCAATTAACATTTATTTAATAACAATATAGGCTTCTTGTATGTTTTTGTTAAAGATATGTAGAAAACTTTTATATAAACGTGTTATAATATTTTTGCATTTTTGATTGAAAAATTAAACCTAAAGAACATCATTTTTACTATGGATTCCTATGACGAGGAATAAAAAGTTATACCACTAAAAAAGATTCTAAAAAATTATGACGTATGATTATTGCTCTATATACTCCAGAAGGCTCTGATAATATGCGTATATAGCTATTCAAACAAATATGATGGCATTACGGCGGACTTCGTCGTACGTATATCTGGGATTTTGAAAAATTGAAAATGTTATCAGTATAGCCATCTAACATCTGAACGATTAAATTGACATGACTAAGTACTGTTATGTATTTATATTATGGTGTGTGTTACTACATGGTGGTTGTGCACTAACATTTCAAATACCTCGTGGAATGCCATCTAATTGATTTTGTGTTTCATTGTGTTCTTCTATATACGAAGTATTTCGTGCTTGTTTCATTCATATGATGCTTCCAATACAACATGAAGTATCATATAAATCCGTCAGGCTCAGCTTCTCCATGTTCCAACTTGCTTGTGCGGATTTATTTCCTTATAAAATAATTTAAGTTTCACAACTTAACATCTTATTGCGTTCAAGAACTCGCTGAGGTTGGTTGTTTCGTGCATTTGATTCACATAGGTAAATAAAATCATGCGCCAGGTTTCTTAGAGACCTGTATATTTTGTGTAAATGGTGTCTCATTGTGGTGATAGCTGAATGTTAAGTTTATTTGATTTCTATCGATATTTTTAGAGTCGTTTAGCTAACGAAATAAATGTTTGGTGTTTAATGAGTAAGCAAAATAAAATTAAATAATTGTAAGTTACATTTCAACCGAAAATTATCTACGAACGTTCAGTTATGGATAAATCCTAGTCTGTTGAATTCTAAATATGAACGACGGTTAAAACCAAACCATCGAAAATATTATTGTCCATTTCATGAGAATTTTATTCCATCCCTAAACACAACAATATCGTAATAAATTAAGTGGCATATCAGTTTCAATTAGACATTAAGTACATCGAAATTAATTTAATAAAAAAAAAAATTCGATCCATTCAAAAAAACATAAATCAAAATCTAAACAATATTAGCCATTTTTATAAACTCCAAACTAAACAATTAACTTGTTAACAATACCATAATATCATACATAAACGAAACGACCCACATTAATGGTTACATTCATCTCAAGTAGAATTTTTATTAAGTTCCAACTGACTATTTTTTTTTTTTATATATTTTTGGAAAACTTAAAAATTCATCGGGACAAAATAGTAATCGAACAACAATAAGATAAAAATAGGAAGTAGTTGGGTTTCAAATTGTGTTTGTACACAAAAAGTTAATTTACATTTTCTTGTGTGTTAGATCAAAAATAAAAAATTGAATCATTTGATTTACATATGGGTGCATTGTCGGTGCTGCGGAGAATAGAATACAAAAATCGTTATTTTATTTAACAATAGATTGGATTCATGTATATTGGCAGGATGGATGGGATACTATTATTAGTATTTTTTTATTTTTTTTTATCATTCAAGTGACCACTTGACAACAGTTCTTTTTTTTGATTGCATGTCAACGATTTGTTTATTGAGAATGGATATGGTTGAAATTTCATTATGTTTCACAAATTTTATGGAAATTTTGACCGCACGAAAAAACCTATCACGTCTATAAGCACAAAGTAATATTCCATTAAAATATACGAAAATCAATTAAATCAAAAGGTTATCGCTTTAACCTCTTTTATGTCAAATTTTTATGTTTTTTTTTTTAAATCAAAATCAAAATAAAATTTTCATTATTAAAGTGTTTTCCCTTCTTACCATCATTTTCATATCATTAAAACAGTAACAACATTCATTTTTTGTTTTGTTATTTACTTATTTCAAGGATGTGTCCAAACAAGTAACAGTTGTCAAGTGCAAGTTCTTTAAGTAGAGTGGTGATGTATATGGTATTATATACAACATACGTATAACTGTGTGTTTGTATATGGAGAAAACAAAGTATTTTTCAGTATTTTATGTTTATAATTTGGAAAATGGAAAATAGAAAATGGTTGAGTTGATTTTTTTATATATACATACATACGTAATACAACAGAGTAAAGTAAAATAATAAATAAAATTGTTGAAACAAGTACTCGTGTACAAATACAATACATTATGTAGATGTACAATATATAGAGCGAGATTGTGTGATTGTGAATTGGGTAAACAATTTTCAAAAAGGAATATTTTTTTAGAAGCTGATACAGTGGCAGTATAGTATGTAAGTGTATCCAAACAAATAAATTAAAACTACACGTGCTATATAAAACAAGTATGTATTTAAAAAAAATCAAACAATTTTCACATTTATCACTCTTATCAGTGATTGATGATGATTATTTTTAAATTGATTATGCTGTAATGGTGTAGGGATATGTAACTTAAGATAATCATATGATTTTAAATGGGTTACATATTTCTTAAATAAAATATTGGCTTAATCGTACATTCCGTTTCATTAAACAAATCCACTTTCACCACAAAAATATGATGGTGACGATGATTCATCTTGATCATCTGTTGGTTGCCGTCGAATAAATTAAATTGTTACAAATTTTGTGTAGGCGCAAGTACAAATCTTTAAATTTATTGTTATTTATCTGAAATAAATAAGATTTCGGTAACTTATGTATGCGTACGTACAGATTTGCTTGTCTTGCGCGAAATATGTAAATGTGTTTTAAAAATTATCAAAAAAAAAACCAAGAAGAATTGTGACTGTTTGTTTAACAAAAATATTACTGGATAATGATCGTAAAGTAGAATTTTGTAAGAGGTTAGTATTAACCATATATTGTAGCAAAATATTTTGTGCAAATCTGGTTCAGAAGAAAGAGGGGAACTTTCTTCTGAACCAGATTTGCACAAAATATTTCTTTTTGTTTTTTTTTCGTTCGTTTTCTACAATTTCTAATCCAGCTTATCGTTCAAGTAATTTCATTTCTTTTGAATAGCAGCAAAAAAGTCTTAACAACAAAAAATATGAAAAACTCAAATAATGATACCAACAAGCAACAACAGCGTATTGGCAAATTGAAAATTTATATTTTGCCAAAGGATCATTTAAGATTTTTGGCTCTTTCATTTTCAAATTACAAAAAGGGGTCTTTTAAAGATGCGAGATGCCGACACCTTTAAATCATTCAAACAATAAAAGCATCAAAGTCATTGTACTCAAAAACTTGATTTATCCAGCCAATTGTCTGAATCGATTATGCCACTCTTAAGTGTGAACTATTAAACCAAATATTTTGTTCTCCTTCGTTCAAACATAATTTACGAACAATAAATACTAAAAAAAAACTTTTCATTTTAACGAAAAATTTAAAGTATAATTTTCAATTTCAATGTCAGGAAAACTCTTTTCTGAGCTTTTCTTATTGTTATTGTATTTATTCAATTCATTTCATTCATAAAAATATACAATAGGATTTTTTTTGCAAATAACAATTTTTTGTATTCGCCACAAAAGAATTGAAAATGGCATTGAACTTTCCATTTTGTTTTTTTTTTTTTCAAAAACGGGTGGAATATTTTCCTTCTGATTTGAAAAATCTCGGTAATACCAAATAAAAATACTTTGAATATTTTAAAGTGTGTGTGTGTGTGTGTGTTTATGCATGGAGAATTAAAAATACTGTAATGAATGACCCGATTTAATTTTTCCATGTGAAAATGATTTTGATTTTTCACCTCGTTCTCTTTTACTATGCATATTGTTCAGGTCTTGGAGAGCTATTTTCCAGATATTATTATAATTGTTGTGTCATTCTTGCTTAGGGAAATGAATAATTTCCGTTTTTAAATTCTTTAACTTTGATATACATTTTCGAAAAGTTGTGATAACATCGTACATACCTACGTATATGGATATTAATTTTAAACGGAAAATAGTGTAATTCAAGTAGTAATAAACGATTATTGTTATTATTTTTGTTATTATATTATTCGAGACAATTTTTTCCTCAAAACTCTAATCTTCCTCTCTTCATTTTGTCGGATAATGTTACGAAAAGCACGAAAAATCAGAGTAAAGTAAAACATTTTTATCTCTTTAGCTACTAAACAAAATGAAACAATACCAACAATTTTCCTTTTGTTCTAAATTGTGATTGGTCGCCAAGATATATCCCAAAATAAAAATAAAATCCACAAACACATTTACGAAGGATATACTGCAAAGGAGCTTTTTTTCGTATATATTTTAGGTTATTTTTTTGGGTGGTTTATTGTATTACTTGGTGTCTGTGTATGCATACTTACGTATATATATATATGTATATTCAAAGGGAAAAATAATAAATCCACACATTATTCTTAATATTGAGGGTGATGTTGATGAAAATGGAAAAAGTTGAGAATTTTCCTCAAAATGTGTATATATAGAACGTAAAAGTGGGCGGTAGTAGTTGGGTGCGCAACAACAAAACAAAAAAATTCCACAATTTTTTCATTTTTATTTTATTTTAACTTAATAAAATATTTTCCCCCATTTTACATGGAACACAATACACCGAAGTTTTATCCTTCTTATATACCAGAGAATTCAGTATACACGTATATACGGATATACCTCGACTCTGTATAAGTATATATGTATGTACCAAATTGACATAGAACGTTATTAAAACATAAAAAAATCTGAATGTGAGTGATTGAAAATTACTAAAACAAGATGAATAATTTATAATAAGAAGGAAAATTTTGTGTACCGCACAGGCTTAGAAACTGTTTAATTATTTTTTTTTTATAAGTTAGCCAAAAATGTGTGCTTAGTCGGTTGGTCTGCGCAGCCTTGCCGTGATTGATTACGTACAAAGGTAACATGTTAAAATAAAAATAATGCTTTAATCTATTTGTTCCAAACTAATCAATCAATCTTATAAATTAACATCAATTTCCATTAATCTCATCGTTCATCAGACATCTCCCGCACACAAAATTACACCACACTGCTATGAATAAAAACAACAAAAGCAATACGATTAAGATGATTATCATCAAACTGAAAGGTTGATTAATCAATTTATCAATAAACAAATAACAGCAACAAACAAACAAAAACGTTTTTATCGGGGAGAAAATTGGTTTATATTAAAAACAAGAATTTTCACCTTTATATCAAACCGGCAAAACAAAAACAAACCGTAATGATTTTTTTTTGTATTTCAGTGTGCCTGTTTCGCAGAAAAATCAAAGTGGAAATATATAAACAAAACCAAACAAAAAACAGCAGAAAGAAAAATCATTAATAATGGAAATATTTTTAACGATTTCCATTTTCGTTAAACATCCTTCCTTGGTGGAAAAAAAAACAATTCTTTTCACAATTTATTTTTTATTTTTTATATATAAATTTGCTTCCTAGACGCAAGTAAAAAATGATTACAATTTTTTCGCCCTATTTAATACGGAACAATTTTTTTTTTGCCATGAGTTTCGACGATATTCCCGCACCAACAACAACACAAAATAATAACAATAATAATAAAAATAAAAAAAATATTTTTATTATTATTTCCGATACTTTCTCTTTCGATTTATATAATACCCGCGCGGCAATGGAAAATGAGCAGAAATTATTGTATATGTAGTTCGGGAAATTCATAAACATAAATATGTAATAATATAAATGCGCGGAACAAAGGTTGCTGCACTCAATGCGATTATGCCAAATTTGAATATTTATTAGGGATCGGGATGTCTTAATTCCGATACTCATATTAGACTTCTTAAAGCTTACCTAAGCTATAAAAATTCAGTCAAACCTAGTTTATTCAATTTGTGCTCAAAAGTTGTATGGTATTTTGTTTTACAAATTACCGAATACTCGAAAAGAAATTTTGGTTTTATACATTTGTATTTCTATTTATTCAACTCATGCATTTAATCTTAATATTGCAGAAAATCACTTTAATTTATATTTTGTTTTCATTGCACCACTACCAACAACAACAACCGAAACGAAACTAAAACACACAACCAACATATAAAACCAAAAAACTCATAAATTATATTGAATTTTCCAAGCAAGCAAAATATAATAAAAATGAAAAACCATCAACTCCTTTAAATATAACATAATGTACGTATACGTTCGTATAATACTTTAAAGCTAAATTTTTCGGTTTTTTCTTTGGTTTTGATTCAAAATTGCCAAAAGCAAAACAAAAAAAAAAAAAATTAAAATTTGATATAGAAAAAAATTACAAGAAAATTTTATTTTTCCCTAAAAAGGAATTTTGTTGTTGGATCCGTATTACATACTCGTAAATATTATGGCAAAAAATATAAATATTTTGCTTTTTTTTATTACGTTTCAGTTTGCTCAATTAATTATGAATGGAAAATTCTTAAAAAAAAAAAATTAATAAAATGTAAATATTAGTTTATTTCGAATGCAAATAGTGTAATATACAAAAAAATACTGTAATAAACATATTATTTGTAAACGACGCATGGCAATACGTTAAATTAAATTATCCTTACCAAATACTAATGTGTTGTGTTTAATTTGAACCATATACAGTTGCTTGGTATATATACTCATATAAAAATACTGTTCCCTCGAATTATTTCCGTTGGTATTTGCACATCACGTCGATATGCTTTAATCTATTGCGAGACCATGATGTTTTAATTGTCTCTGATTCGGTTATCAATTGAGGCATTTTTTAGGTTGCAGAGTACTGGCTTCACTTAAACCTAGCTTAAGTTAAAGTAGAATTATTAAATCTCGTTTCTCGAGAAATTTTATATCACTAATTTTGGTAATTCTTGATTGTCGAGAAATAGTGTTTTATCTCGGGAATTTGGAAGACATTAATTTTATTTGAATTCCAACAAAACATTTTTCTACAAAAAATATTTTAAATACAAACTTTATACAGCTGTCCAGCACTGAAGATATTATATTGAAGAGGACGCAGAACATCATTTTGGGGCGTCATCATGAAATCCGTGTCGTTTCGAATTTTTACGAAAATCGAACGTTTATCGTCAAACCGGCACACAGTGGGCAAAAAATAAAAATCTTCCTCCGCTTCAATTTTTAAGTAATCCAAATAATGCGAAATATTCAATTTTTAATTAAAATCACATTACATGTTTATTATTATAAATATTTGTCCTGTAATTTGTGAATATTTTATGATAAATTTAATTCTGTAATATTTTAAATTAATTTGGGAATTGTTGCACATTTAGGTTAGGATAATTCGAAATCCTGACATGATGGAGAAATTCTGTCATTAGATTCGGATTCAACACACAAAAGTAGAAAATTACTTACCACTATCAAAACGAAAGAACTTGCAAGTCTGAGTTATGCCTTAAACCGATAAAAATAAATGTTTGGCTTTTAGAAGCTTCAGGAACCTGAATAAGATTATCTTTCTCAATAATTTTTCAATGTATGATCAATTGTTTAAATAATTCGAATAGATCTTTGAAACTGAAAAAGAGAGTTTCTTCGAAACTTTGTGTACCAAACTATTGAAGAATTTCAAGTTTTTTTGACATTATTAAAGATTGTTCAGGATTCTCACCTATTCTTTAAAAGTTTTGGAGATTTTTAAAATTATTCGAGATTCTTTGGGATTATTCAAAAATCTAGCATTGAATTAAATTCAAAAATAAATGTTTTTTACATGCATGTTCTGTTTACCTGACACAAAAATAACACCATACGGCACTGACTCCTTTCTAACTTCATGATAAATAATTTAATTCTAATCAGAATAACAAATCTTACGAAATGCGAATTTTTATTTTTTTTCTGGCTTTGATGTGCCAGACAAGTTCGGCATGCACTGCAATATTATTCTTTAGAGAACTGTCCATCAGCAGTCCAGCCTCATGAGGATACAACTCGAATATAAGCAATTGTAAAACACCATTGAACAATAACCATTGATGATGAAGGAGTTTTTGCGTCTAAACTGCTTCTTAAGCGGAGAAACGTGTATACTATAGTGTCTAACATCTAGCCCCACTTCAACTTGAGCCATAAAAAACAACTACATATCATCTGCAAATAAGGGTGGGTACTTACAAGATTACCATCACTATTATCGCACTGAAAAGAACAAAATCATTGGCATACTATTAGCCGCTTCATGAATAAATAATTTTTAATTCTCGAATTCATTGAATCTATTTTTCTTTAAATGATTAATTTTCTTTACAAAACAAATATTCATTCAGTCAGTCAAAACGCACGCAGCGAGAATGTTCTTCGTATGATGTCGATGTGAAATCGCAAAAAATGTTCAAAGGAAAATCAATAACTCTGAACATAATAAATGATTCTCAGGAAAATATGTTTGTATACACATATGTATGTACAAATCTCCCACCTACTACTCATATTCGTGATAATAATAATCATCATCCATCTTAAACATAAAAAAGTCACCCTTTAAAAAAATAAAAAAAAAAGGAAAAATTGGAAATATAAAAATTAACCCTTAAAAAGTGATTTTTTATTTTATTTTTATTTTTATCATGTGTATTCGTATCACCAACTTTAATCTCAACAACTTTGTTTTCTTTATTTTTCATTCTGAGTTTGCTTCAGTTTTCCTCTGATTTTTCTTCATTTCGTTTTTTTTTTTTTTTGTAATGAAGTTTATCGTGAATACGAAACAAAGCTAATCTTTTCATTTTCACCCTTTCATCTTTGTTCAGTTTTAACTTCAGTTTCAAAAATTTGTTGAATGATATGGGTTCTTTGAGGAGTCGTGTACTGAATAATGGGATTTGGAGCCACATACGTACATATATAAATTTCAGATTTCATTTGGAAAGGCAGCACCTCTTTACCCTAAATATAAGTAAATATGATGTGTTTGTTGTACACGTGAATCCACGCCACTTATTTAATTTAAACATTTTTAAGAAAATAAATAAAAATTAAGATTTTCCCGGATTTTTTATTTAATTTTTTATTTTTTTTATTACGTTCCCAAATTAAAGAGTATTCGATCGTATTAATTTTATGATGTGGAAATTATTATTCATAATTTTTTATGTGTATTATTTAAAATCATAATGTGCGTTAAATAATAATAAAAAATAAATAAAATTATGTGAAAATTAAGGAAATTTATTTTTAAATTTTTATTTATGTAATTATGAAGATAAATGACATATAATGGAATGGAAAATGGTAAACGTATGGCTTGTGTAATTTTATTATAATGTTGTGAAAATGAGGTTATGTATTCAAAAAAAAAAAAAATACAAAATGTCAAATCGATGAGTTCGTAGGAAGTACATAGTCTCCCATCACATTATTCACAAAAATATTTTAATTCCATATGTAATAAATTATTAAAGAATACTTATTTATTTATTTAAGAATTATATAATCAATATTATGTACAAGAAAATATATTTTCATTTTCTTAATAATGATAGATGTTTTATTGTAATCTTGCATATATATAGTAGTAGTTGTTGCTACATTGATGATGATGAAGAATAATATCTTGTCAATTTTCATCTGAATTAAAATATATAAAAAGAATAAGATTGATGATGGGATGATGAGGAAATAATATTTAAACTAATTATTCATCTAAGGATTATGTACACATATAAACACATAAATATGTCTAATGTCCATCTAATATCTTATATGTACATTTCTATACTACTGACATTGGTTTTAGAGTGATGGTAAAAATTATTGCCTGAACCACTCTATTTCAATAATAGTTAACTAGTGACAGGAACAGAAGATAACGAATTTTATTTATTCGTTTGGTCACTTAAGAGACGCTATAAGTTCCGGTTGTGGCCTCTAAATGTATGAGAAAATGAATGTATGTTTTGTGTACGTAGAAATGCAAAATGTTTACGAATTAATCAAATTACATAAATATTCTAAATATTTGAATCGATCAATAGTTATATGAATGTCGTAGATATACAGGGTGGGCTTTTTAAATTTAAATATCTTTTCAACCGCGCTGGTTAAACTGCCGTCAAATAAAACCAGTGTTCAAGGTCATTTAAAATTCCCTATCACACATACATATAATTTTGTCCTACTCTAATTTCTTGCGTGGCGGAGTTATCTAAGATTTCCAAAAACATGACTAAACCCAAAAGCTTGTAACATGTATGAATAAAATATAAAATTACAATAATCGACAGACGAATTTTGAACTTTGTGCTCTTGGTGATTCAAAATTCCTACAGGAAAAACAAATCCTATTGACCAAAAACCACAGTACACATACATATTATATAAGGAAATATATTGCGCAGGATGTCAAAAATTATAACAACAACAATGGCGGAGATTGTGACTGAAATGTGAATGAACTATTTAAAAAATGATACATTGTTAATTATTTTGAATTAAAGTCAGAAAAGTTTTTCACACAATTTTAATTATATTCACTCAACACTCAAAATTATTACGCAAAATTAACAAACACGATTTGTTTGGTCACAATGTCCGCCATCAGCGGCGTAGCGAAGGGGGGGTTGCGGGGGGTTGAACCCCCCCCCCCCCCCCCGCCCCCCTGAGTTTCACATATTATACTAAAATCATTACATGGTGATGTGTTGATCCACACAAAATAATTTATAATTCGAATAAGGCTCATTACCTGTTATAATACGCATGTAACCTATTTTTGATTCTTCACATAAAAGAAATGTAAACAAAGCGGCGTAATATTAGACGTAATTTTTACAGACCTGTGTAAACCTTTTTTCCAGATTAAGTTGAAATTACATTACATAAGCGAAGTTAGTTAAAATGTTTAAAAACCGGTCAGGTATCTACCGGTTGAACAACCTATAATAACAAAATTAGCACAAAATATTTGTCAGATTTTTAGTAGTATACTCTTAACCTGGATAATCTCTCCAATTGAAGAGTTCTAAGACGTTCAGGCGGCTTAAGAATTACCTAAGAAACACAATCGGTGGGAAGCGACTAAATGGATTGGAATCATTAAATATTCATAGAGATGTGGTTATATGTATAAATAGACTGTGTCATCGATGAATTGGCCTTAGTTTCACGACGAATCAATATAAAACTATAAAAAACTAATAAAAAATTGAATTCAAATAAATTCGAATGCATTAGTTTCTTATAGAAATTATTTTTTTTTAAAACCCCCCCCTCGATGAATTTCTGGCTACGCCACTGTCCGCCATATTAAAATATTTTTGACATAGATGCGCAAGAAAGAACGAAAATGAAACATCGGAGTATGTATATTACCTTTATTATGTGTACTGCAGCGATAGGGGATTGGATACATGGATACATGGATAGGGGATTGAATCAAAAATCACATTGATTTACGTCACACAAAATGAAGCAAATTGTATTTATTTTTAGTCTTACTACTCTTTTATATACTCCTCTTTATCAAAAAAAGTATTTCCGAATAAGTGCTGTACTTGAATAAATTTCATTTCGAAATTTTTCGAAACAGATGTTTTTGATGTGAAAACATCTTTAGCGTGGTAAGTCAAAAAGTTCATGCGTAAAAAAAGGAACGGAAAATCCGGAGCGACCGAAATTGCAAATTAAATACGAGAAAAACGAACATAAAATGCACCGAACTTGCATACGATATAATTCGAATTACAATTTCCGTCAAATTAAAATGAAAAGGCACAAAAAGTATGCATGTGATTGTGTAGTGTAAGTGATAAAAAAAACTGAAATGGAAGTACGTTAAACAAAGCCAATTGCACCCATACTTTAAATATTAAATCTTAGCGAGCTGTGAAAATGGCACTTAATCAAATCCAACACAAATGTCTTATACAAGCCATATTATTTCCGTGACGCACGCATCTTATTAAATCCAAAACCTACTATTTCTTGTAAGTGTTAGTGATATTTTATACTGTTTATGATACAAACTACAATTTAAAATCAAAGTATGTATGGAAAGATTATACTGTATTATGATGACGCTAATACTTTCAGAAATACTAGGTTTTATTTTGTGTTTGAATGGCAATAATATGTCTTGTATAATACATTTGTGTTGGTTTTGACTTGATACATAATAAAATAATAATTTTGAAATTGTTTAATCGGTATGCTATGTTTAGTATTGTTCATGCTGTTACTGAGTTTGGTTATGCGGGGCATATAGGAAATAAAAAGTATAAGAGTAATAAACAGATTCGAATGCCATTTTCTAAAGATACGCGCAAGAAAGAAGCCGCAGGGAGATATGATACCGTCTTTCCAGCTGCTATGATTTTACAGTCAAAATTGCGTTTTTATTCAAAATGGTGCTTTTTAGCGCAAACCACCATATTTCATTTGTTCAAATCAATCAAATTGGCGATGCCATTTTGCTTTGTTCACCACGGCCTCTAACATGTTCTTTTCGATCCGCTTCAACTTTCTTATTATGAATTCCGCTATCGAAAATTCTGCAAACTCATTCATTTAACATAATAAAGAAATTTGAATTTGGTATTCGAAAATTCGGATTTAAAGACAAGGACGAAGGTTTTTTCTTTCTCTGTCACACACTAAATACTTTTTCGGTTTCTCCAAAAATTTTGTTCTATCCCTATCCATGCTGGTGTACTGTGACCAAAAACTATGTTTTTGTTTTGACGTCTTTTGACTTTCATATTTTGAAGATATAGTTTTATTTGCCATATTTGAATATTTTTCATGACTTACTAGGTTAAATTTGGGTTAATAAATAAAATTTCAATAGAGAAAAAAAATTTATTTTATTTATATGGAACAGTTAATCTAGTTGTCATATTTAATTTACAAAAACAACACATCATGGTGAATTCACGAGATCGGTTATACATCCTAAATGGATGAAAAAAATGTGATTTGATTGATTTTGGAGCTATGAAAAATACCCCAGTGTAATCCACCATCAAAACTAAAAATGTTTTGTTCAAAAAAGAAAAAGACAAATTTCTAAATTTTCTTTTTAGTTTAAAAAAAAAGACTGAAGCCGCTGAAAAAAAATAGCGTTTTTGGTAATTTCGCAACAGAAAAACTTGACGGACATAAAATTTTCTCAACTTTTCGGTAATTTTTTTCCCCTCCATACCAACTTAAAAAAAACATAATTCTTTTTTTCATACGAGAAAAAAAATTATGTTTTTAAGTTGGTATGGAGGGGAAAAAATTTACAAATTATATGAGAAAATTTTATGTTCGTCAAGTTCTTCTGTTGCGAAATTGCCATAAAAGTTACTGAAATTTTTTTTGTAGTATGCGGCTTGAGACAAATAATTTTTATTCGTCTGTTATTCCGCCCATTTATTTTGTTTTTATTTCGGAATCTTGCGCATTTTTCATTACAGCGAGAACATTAGTCAAGCAAAGTTATGTGTAAATTAATGAAATGAAAATAAAAATTTCAATAATTTTAAAGAAATTAAAAAATGGTAAGTTTAGATTAAGATTATTGATTAAAAAATAGTAATAAATCAAAATATTAAATCCAGCATATTTTCATCTCCTTTATTAATAGTGATTATTTTATAAAAAGTTTAAAATTTCCTTAACATTTTCTTGGTAATTGTTTGGGTAATCATTGATTTCATTTTTTCATCTTAATTTAATTTTTATTTTGAAGTTTCTTTGTTTTTTTTGTCAATAAAATTTCTCGGAAATTTTATGTTGTTAGTCGGTCGCTCTACGAAAAAAGACGTGATTTTGTATTTCTTGTTTCTTCGTAAATTCAATTTTAATTTAATTTAGTTTAATTTTATTTGATTTATTAATTTATTTAGTGCAATTTCAAAAGTTAATTTAATTTAATTGGTTTCGATTAAGTGCATTAAGTTTTAGTGTAAAAGTGGATACCTATGTATATGGTGAAAAATACGTGAAATGACATTTTCTGGAAATCATGTTTTAATTTTTAGATTTTAAATATGTAGCACTAATTAAACAAAACATTTATGAAAATTGTTTTTTTTTTTGTTGTTGTTGTTTTTTAAGATACAGGGTCTCAAATATTTAAAAATTTCAGGTACTTGGTATTGTATTTAATGCTAAAAAAAAACTGATTATCCGAAAATTATAAAATTGGGCTCATTTTAAATATAAATAAATAAGGATTATAAAATAATTATAAAAGTGGTACCATCTTTAATTTCTTATTTTCAAAATGGCCGCCGAAACGTTCTTTTTTATTTTCTCCATGTTCATCTTTTTTTATCGCTTCTCCCATTTAGTTCTATTAGGTATACTAAAATATCAGCACAACATCTCGTTTCGTTTTTATTTGCAAAATACGTTTAAGTATGTTGATCTACCCTTTTTTGGGTGTAAAAATCAAATTTTAATGGTGATGTTTTTATTTTTTATTTTCTGAAAAGCGTTTTCTTACGACCAACCTCATCAATTAATCGTTTAAACATAAAAAAAATCTTGGGTAGAATAATTTGTAAAATAAACATAAAATATTAGTATCAGTCATGCATTTTGTTAGCTCCTCCAACCCCTCTGATATCCTATACCACTACAAATATTTTTGGAGCTCCTTTAGAAACAGTTATAATAAATAAAATGTACATATATTAAAAGGTAAAATGTACATCTTTAAACAATCGTTTAGGCATAAATTAGTGTCAAAATTCATATTTCAAGTTGTGTGTAAAGCGATATCGATTTAAACAAACCAACAAAACTTTAAGTTTAATTTAATAAGTAATAGTGTAATAATGGGTACCTTCAAAAAGTATTGTAAGCCGTTCCCTGAGTCACACTGTTGGAAAAATTTAAGAAATGTTAATGATGTTTGTTAAGCATTGCTTCATTTCACTACAACAATCTAGCTTCATAAACACCAAAAATTTAAGTCTAAAGCCTACGGTGGTACCTGTTTCTTGTGACTCTGAAGAAAATAGCAAAAAGGTTTCATTAGAACAACAAACAAACAACTATTTATCTATTTGTAATTTACAAAGAAGTACATAACAGAAAATATAGCTTCATTATAATATGTAAGCAGAAAGAGGATTTGGGCGTCAATTTTGAGTGGCATTTCCACTCACCACCTCATTGAAAGGGTCCGTGCGATGGAGTGTCCATGTTGATAGGAACAAACAAGAATAGATCATTTTATCGTATCGTGAAATTGTTTTCAGTAATGATAGTGTTCAGTCAAATAAAAAGGGGCTCACAACAAATGCTGCTTGTACAAAATTAATATAATTGATGATAATATTTACATGAGTTTTCGTGAGATTTTCAAGGTTCTGAAATATCTCAGATCAGTTTTATGAGGACTCATCAGGTTTCGTACACAATTAGGAGATAAATTCTCGGTTGTTACGAAAAAAAATAACGCTCTGCGATCGTTAATGTTTTAAGTGGGATTACAGGTGACGGCACGTTGAATACACAAAAGTGCCTAAGTTTGTTATGTCAAGTTTTACTAATTATGCTTGAAATTGTAACTTAAGAAGAAAGGCGTAATATGTGGTTGAAGCAAGATAATTACCCAGGACATTTTTCACGATTTGCACTTGTGATTTTACCGACCGTAGAGAAGGTTCAATATACCAGTCCTTACATCTCTCGATTTGTTTTTAAGGGTTAACTGTGTGTCGTCGTCCTAACAGTGAATAAACGTATCTGATATTTTATCGAAAGTTCTTTTTGATACCAAACGGCTCGTCGCGAGAAACTCTGTCCGAATTATTGTACAGAGTTGGTTCACAGTTAGAATGACGAGATGGTCCCTCAGGTCAAACGTTTTGGTATCAAAGATAAGTTTTCAAAAAATGTTCGATATGTTATTTCACTGTTCGGTCGACGCTGTGATGAAGTCGAATGTCAATCCGATAAAATAGTCTCAGACAAAAGTTTAAAAAAAGCAAATTTGACCTCGAAATGACCTCGAAATGTACCTTAAACTAAAAAACCTAATTATGTAAATTTAGCAATCTTTGTTTAAAACAATGTTCACTAAAATGCTTATTTACGATGTACTATATGCAGTTGTGTCAAGTTAAATGACTCACCCGGTATTATGTACCTACAGTTATCACAATTATGTTATAGCACAACAAATATTCGATAAATATACATAGTATATTGTCAACAGAATTCTACATAAACCAAACACATTCTACGTACATATGGACATGGTGGACGATGACCTAATCATCATAAAAAGATTACGTATTTATGAAACCAATTTTTTTTGTTTATCTTACGTCAAAATATACAAAATAACAACCATAGTACGGAATTATGTTTATAATACGTATGTACCAGAGAAAAGATAACATATAATCCACAACCCACCCTCACTTCGCAATACAACCATGTCGTCGTCTTTCCACATTTTTCTATTTTTAATTCTTTCGTTCCCGTTCAAATAATTAAAATTTTAAATTATCTAATTATCAGATTGTTTAATCATGAAACTGCATAATCCTTTTGTTATGAATTTAAATATTTTTTAACTTTTTTGAAATTTTAAATTGGAACTGATAACCTTATCAAAAATAAAATGACAAGAATTTAATTTTTTTGTTTTTTTGTTTTACGATTCTCTGGAGAATTTATGTTTTCAAACGTTATGTCTTCATTTGCATTAAATATTTTTTTTCGAAGTCATAGCAGAATGGGTAGCGGATTATGGATATGTGTTTATTTTTGTGCATATAGAGGAAAGGTGAGGTTTTGAAATTTTAAAGATTTTATATTTGGAATCATTTTTCTGGTCAAATGCCAAAGACTTTTAATTGCATAATGCTCAACCCAAAATGAATGATACATTACTCCGGAAGTCCGTCTAATGTATCCGTTTATTGTTCTAATTTTTTTTCTAATCCTAGTTTTTTTCTTTTAGTCTTCTTTGTTCTATGTACTATATAAAATGGGAAATCAAAAATTTAGAAGGAAAATTATTTATTGTTGGCAAATTTCTCGCACATAAATCTAACTTTTATTTTTCTGTTTAGAAATGAAAATTAATTTTTTTTTTTCGTTGGAAAGTATAAATTATTTAGCGTGACATATTTTGGCAACTATAAAAATCAGATCTCTTTTGTTGGTCTTGATGATGAAATGAACAGAAATGCTATAGTTGAGTATAAAAAACTACTGCGTTTTTTAACATTTCCAAAACGGACATAAATTACGTCCAATTTGACAAAAATTTGTTGGTGGCCCACCCTTGTATATAAAATGGTCGTGTACATTTATAGATTATCTTAAATATTTCTTTTTAACCATCCATTGAAATAATTAATTACAAATTTCCATTTCCTTATCAAAACAATTTTTTTTTTATATGTACATAAGACAAGACGACCAATATAATCTTAAGAAGAGTAAAAAAAAATGTATAAGATAAAATAAAATAATATACCTTCTACTCCATGTTATTTGCAAGAAATAGACAAGATATACAACTTGGGAAAAAGCTTACGATTAATTTTCTCGCATTTTTTTGTACTTCCACATTAAGTGAAAATCATAAATCAACGGGCGAAGGAAAAAAAAAATGCCTTCACCCTAAAATTAATTTTCCAATTTTCTTTCACTGTGTTTAAGGTTTTTTCTATCTTCGGATCAGCACTCTCATTTATTACTGGACTTTAATTTTAAGATTTTTAATTTTACTGCCCCTAAAGGTGATAAATACAGCTCTCTCAAAATGTAAATTTATTTTTGGGAGTCCTCCCTCGTTCTGCTAATATAAACGAAGATTGTAAAAAAGCAGCCATTATCATTCTTTATCTTCAATGTTATTTCCGTTTTTGTTACATACATGCTTATATTGCGATTGGAAAAATGTAAACACATAACATAGGTCCGAATTCAATAAAAGCAAATCTGTTGTCGTAATTTGTAATTTAACTTCCTGGCTGGCTGACCAATCGTAAATGAATAGTCACTTGCATATAAAAAATGAAACGAGATGTCAATAAAATAAATAATTTATGAATTTATGTTTGTAGTCCTTTTGGTCATTAGAGTTTTTTTGCGGATTTACGACATATAGAAGGGTGGATACACATACATATATGTTGTCTAAGGTGAACTTATTCATGCAAATTCAACCCACAAAAAAAACATTAATTATGTTCAAACTATATACGTATGACAGGGTATCATCATGTACCGTAAAAAAAAAAATCATCTGATTAAATTATAGATGATAATGATGACGATGATAATAATTTAGAAGAAAATAAAACCTCCATGATTATGGTGATTTAATAAAAACGAATAAATAAAAATGATTCAGCAAATGATTTGATAATACAAAAAATAAAAATCATTATTTATCCTAAAAATGTATACATATCCCTTTATGAATCATCCCCTCTCGAATTTTCTTCATAATTTTTTTGTTTTCATTACAGTTTATTTTTAACAAATTTTTTATCATGTAATTGCATCACATCAGGTGATTCTTTCCCACAAGCTATTACAAACCATAAACATGACAACAACAACAATGACAATAGTAATATACATAGCCTAAAAAAAATACAAATACAAAATTGTCAGGGAGACTTGTTTCGTTTTTGGTTTTTTTTATTAAAGATTTTCCAAAAAAATATAAATGTTTGGAATGGTTTGAAATGATTTCCCGAATAGAACACAGAAAATGAAACCCGAAAAAAACAACATCAAACAGTTTTTCCTTTCCGCTTTAAAGAAAAAAAACGCATATTCCTTTTCCATCATCTTATCTCTGGATTCCAATCTTTGTTGTTATAGCATTACTATTATTATTCCTATCCAAGTGAATCCTATGGTTTGCATGAAGAAAATCACCCTATCATTATCAAAACTCATAATCAGGAACGCAAGAACACAAAAAAAAATAGAAATAAACGGTAAAGTATATATTCAGAGGAAAAAATATGTCGTGATTATCATGATTGTAATCATCTGAAGCCAAAACATCACGACAATTCTCGTATTCTTTTTTTTTTAATGGTATATCGTTAAGGGAGACAAATTAAACGTAAAATTAAGGTAGAGTATATTTTCATCTGTTGGATTTACGAAATTACAATGATTTATGTATGTCTAAGTATGTGAAAATATAGCACAAAACACACAGATTAGTGGTAAGAAGAGATGTGGTTATAGAAAGCTCAAGTGGAAAATTTTAGAGATGGTTAAGTGCACAATTATTAATGAGTTAAGTATACCTCGCTAATTTTACAGAAAGCTTGTATTATAAGGCATTTGAAATACAAATACTAATTTAACGGCTACCGGATCAACATTAAAATTGTAAAGCGTTAAGGTTTAAACAATCGATGGCAGATTTAATAGTCAAACAGTTTCACCTTGAACTAGAGCCAGATGTTGGAAAAGCAAAAAGGCTGTACAGTATATATAATCTGAAATAATAACTCATACAAGTATATTGCGCCTTGAATGAAGTTAGCGTTATATGTGGTAAACTTTACCTCGACTCGAAATTCTGCAACAAAGTAGAAAATAATCCATCAGCGAAACGCAGTGATTGTTCAATATATTTGAATGTGAAATATAAAAGCAAATCCAAACATATGAAAGGCTGCAACCTCACGAGGTGATCAGAACTTCGGTCCTGAAAATTAACTAAACTCCCAAATCAATCCCCATAACTGATCCTTTTAACTAAATCTTACAGCTCAACCTCCAACTCGATTATAGCTCAACCTACAACTTAATCGCAACGCAATCCCTAATGCAATCACCAAATCAACCGCCAACATTCAACTCGACCCCAAATTAAACTACAACCAACCTTTTACTCAAATCTAACTCAATTTCAACTTAAACCTTATTCAATTCTACCTAACTTAACCATAGAAACGAATAAATACGGACCTTCAAAATGTCGATAAAGGTTGTTTTGGACGAACAAAATGGACCGAAGTTAATTGCGGTCTAGGCAACCGAGAGGAGTTTCAGTTTTGTATGGTACCAAACACACAATTTATGTTTTAATTAAAATCACATCAAATAAATGTCGTTTGTTAATTTTATCTAAATCAATTTCAGAACATCAACACATAATGAAAACTCCAAATTTAACAATATTTTTTGTTTTTATTTCGAAATCCAAAGTACAAGACAAACATCGAACATGCACAAGTACTTACTATCCGACAAAACGTAAAATTACACATACAAGATGGAAAAATTAAAAAAAAAACTACGCCAATCCAATATCTGGTAATGGTAGTTCGTTGTTTTGACAGAATAAAGGATGTATTTTAAAAAAAAATGAAAACCATTTCATTTCCATTATCATTATCATCCTCATCATCATCATAAACATGATTATTATTAATTCTCATTCCACAACAGATTTTCGGAAAAGAAAATTCAGTTTTCCACTTAAAACATAAAAAAAAATAAACCGTTGTCGTCGTCGTTGTCGTCACATAAAAATATAAATTAGTTTTTTTTTTTGGACATGTGGATAAGTACTTTCGAAATGTAAAAAAAAAATTGTTTTGATTCAAGATAGTACGAGAGTATATAGCTATTACATAAATGTATTTACAAGATTAAGTTGCGACCATATGGGTAAAGTGCGGGTATGATGAAGATGAAATTTTTCATCTTCCTCCGTAAATGACGCATTTCGGTGGAAAAACGTAATTAATCAAGCCAGTAATTTTTCAATACCCTTATCAAAATTATGTATTTATTTATTTTAGACGAACACAAAAAAAAGGGAAAAACTAATTATCGAAAAAACAAAGAATAATTTTCATTTCTGTAAAAATAGAAAATTAATTGAAATTTTTTTATGCTCAATTCTTTCGAAAACCTTTTTTTTTTTTTGTTGTGGTGTTGAAAAATTGCAGTTTGGTTTTGAAATTTTATTGATTGATGTAGATAAGGGGATTTTTATTTTGTTTAATTTTCAAATAATTTCGAAAAATTTCTAAACATTTATCCCTTTGCATATGTGGTATACTCGTATGTGAGTTAAAAATATTTTGGCAAAATTTAGAAACAAATATAACCTAAGCACCATGTATGTTGCTTTGTTTCCCAAACACCTCATCCCTATTTCAAATTTATTCAATTACAAAATTTTATACGTCTCTACATAGCCATTAATATATAGATACATACCTACATAAATACAAATAAAATAGAAAGATGTAAAAACAGAGGAAATTTATAATGGAAAACTCTCTCTCGTAAAAAAAGAAAAATTTTTTATTTTCAAAGTCCATCCGTGTTCGAACTTTGATAAACGGATTATATGTTCTATATACATACATATAACATCCAATCATCAAAACCCAATTTTTCTTTTTTTTTTTAATTTAATTTTTGAAAAATTGAAATCACTGAAATGGAATTAAATTTTTATTTTTAAATGGAAATGGAAACTAACAGAAGATTTGTGTATAATGTAAATGTAGTGTTGAAGAGTAGACATTAATAATAAAATGGGGCTTTAAATTTCTCGCCTCTTCGCCTTTAGAAAATGGCACAAGAATTTGCAATAATTTTCGGATATCGCGTGAGTTTAAAGGCGTACCAGCTAAAAGAATAGAATCAAATCAAGAAAAAAATTGGGAAAGGAAAATATTAAAAAATTAAATCGAAATAAGCCAATATAAATTTGCAGGTAAGTTTTGTAATATGGCTAAAGTAAACAAATAATTATTCGAATTCATTAAATTTTGTGTAAGATGCCGATAAAATATTATTTTGAAGAAAAGTGTTGACGACAATCCGAATTTTAAAATTGTATTCGACTCCACTTTAGATGTTATGTAAACTGAATTTAGGAGATTTAATCTTAATGACCCTCAATCTTCTTCAAAAAATAACGTAACAAATATCATTTCAAATCCAAATTAAAAACTAATTGAAATTTTAAATTCTGAATTTTTTAATTGAAAATAAAATTATGGATTTTAAAATTTAAAAAAAAATTATTTTCGAGTGTTGATTTCCGAGCTAGTTTTAACAATATTTTGATAAGCACTTTAAAGCTGGCTGCAGCAGTGTGAATTAAGCCCATTCAGGATGTTTCAATCCTACCGTCCGTAAGCTACACACAGAACAAGAGCGATAACTACAAACGATTACCTTAAAATACGTTTGTGCGCCGGCGATTTAGCTTTCCTCAAAAGGGTTTACAAACTAAATTTTCGTCCATAAGTACTAACACTTACACACCCAACTAATTTATTTTCAGTTTTTGTTTACTTTATTAATTTTTGCAAACGACACCAGGCTACTTAGTACTAAAGAAAATCTGGCCATAATGTCGTCATCGCCAGCGGCAATATTTCTATAACCATCATATGTTTTCCATGTATTTTAAACCTTTGCACCGGAACATCGTCTCTTGAGCGCCATCCTATTATTTACTTCAACTCGAATGGCGTTTGAGGGGCGCCATCACTAATTATGGTGCTATATTTCTTATAGTGCGCATGCATTGCTAATTTTCGTCTCCGCATTGTATAAATATTTATGTAAAATTGTACTATCGGTATTTGTTTACCAAAATAAGTAATTTTGTTGTGTAAATTCTTCAACAAGACCGTGGATCTGGCCGCGGTTCTACTTCTACAACTACCAATAACAGTGCCCGATTGAATTGTAAGCTACATGTGATGCTAAAAGGACAAACAACCTTGGAGGATACACCTTGGAGAGTACTTCCTAAAATAGCTACTAAAATAGTGCTTTTTAAACATTTAACCTTGATTTGACCATCTCAAGGTCACAATAGCAAACTTTGAAATATAATTTCGAACGTAAAATTTCGCACCATTTTAGAATCTGTTTTCAAAAGTAGGCGTTTCCATTTAAAAAATGTCTGACCTTCAAATGATCTTAAAAATTGACCTGAAAGTGAAGGGCATTAGTACAGATAAAAGACCCTCATTGTCTTTCACAGTTTTTCTCTAAAGCATGTTTTTTATAGCTGGCGTATTTTAGTGCCAAATTGCCAAAATAAGCCAAATGGCCTCAGTTACCAGCGGTTGTCACGAGGAGGCAGCACTTACACTTGAATGTGTTGACAGTTCACGTGATGCGCACCCTTCTGGTAGGTTATGGAGCTGAGAGAATAAGCTATTCAACTTTGCCCCCTCCCCCCCAGCAAAAGAAACAGAACCACCTAAGCCACAGGTTATTCGACATATTTCTGGGGTTTTAGGTCATGCCTTTTTCCTTTTCTATAGCCAAAGTTTGATTTTCGAGTAATAAATTCGAGTAACTGTACGATGGAAGTGGAATTCTAAAATGATTTATATTTTCAAGTTCTAGAATAAGGCAAGTTAGGATAAAAGTGCCAGATAAAGTTCTGGAATAGGGCTAATTAGTAACGAACGTGGTTAACCGATGTGATGAAAATGGCTAACGTGATTTTTTGATAATATTCTAAGATTAAGCCATAGAATGGAACTTCAATATTTTTGAATCGATTTTGATGAAATTCAAAAAGTGTGATGAAAATGGTATCCTAAAATAATTTTTAGACGAAGTCCTGGATATGACCAATTATTAAGGACTTGGCTTTTTTATAACTGCTAAGTTTTTTGATAAAATTTTGGAATTTGGTCAATTTGGAAGGAACTTGCCTATTTCTTAACAGAGTTTAATGATATGAAATATTTGCGAATATGGCCAGTTAAAATGAAACTGGATATTTCTAAACTGATTATGATGAAATTCGATATGGTCCAAAGTAAATGGAATCCCATAACCGAAACTTTTTGTTAAACGATGTTGGTGAAATTTAAAAAGTGTAGTGATAATTGGGTTTTAAAATGATTTTTAGATGAACTTCTGGAAGCTGGCCAGTTAGGATTAAACTTCGCAGGTGCGATGAAAATGCGATACTATAAAGATTGTTATATGAAGTTCATGGGTTTCAAACCAAAAAATCCCCCAAAAAATCCATTGCCAAAATGCAAGTGTTTATGTAGATGATAAGAAATTATGTACCAGACTTTCGTTATCAAATTGTAGTTGCTCATATTTAACAAAAATCTAATGAGGTCTTCTGCCACTTTGCTTTGTGTTTTTCAAGAATGTGTTTTGGGATTTTTATTGTTGAAAATTCATGAAACATTTCATAAATTAACACACCAAACATGTTTTTTTTTTCAAAAAGTAATAAAACTTAATTAATTCGTCGACAGGAGTATTTTTTAATGTAATAAACTATGTATCTTTCTCTGAAGTCTCTGATGTTACCAATATAATATTTTCCCGATAAATACCGAACAACCGTACTAGTAATGATGGTACTGGTAATGGTAGTGGTAATGGTATGGGTAAAGGTAATGGTAATGGCAATGGTAATGGTAATGGTGAACGAGGTCTTAGTTATAACGATGGTAATGGTTTTAGTGCTGGTAGTAATGAATGATGACGATGGTGATGGCAATAGTTATGTTTGTGGTGATATGGTATAAATATACTCATTAAGGATCCATGATGGAAGGTTAAGGGCAAAGTTAAGGCAAACTCAGTGGATCTGTAAAACGTATTTATACAACGTCCTAATGAATCTGGATGCTGAAACCGATTGTTATAGTGATTGTCATGATTTATGATGATGGTAATGGTATTGTTGATGATGATGGTGACGGTTATGAATATGATAGTAATTTTGATGGTGATTGGTGGGAATTAAAGCCTTCACGAGCTTTTATCACGGTCTATCGACACAATTAACCCGAGTCAAATTAACTGTAACCGTTTTCATGTAGCCGAATAATTTAATTCTCAATACCAGTTATTAACTTTGTATTTTAGGATTAGCAACCATACGAATTTTAAAATACTTTGTTATTCGATCAAAACGGTAATTAATTTATCAATTTTAATATATCGTGGAAATTTGATGTCGAAAATCTTGCAGAAGTATTACTACTAGAGACTTAATAATTTAAAATTATATAGATTTGCAAATTGTCAATGTTTAGAATACTAATGATTGAAAATTAGGGAATTTTAGTTTTTTTAGATTTTTTTAATTAAACATTTGTAAACGGAAGAGTTCTTGAATTTTAAATTTTCTATAAATTTCTGAGCTCCAATTTCCAATTTTATAATTCCTAAAAAAGCAAAAATTTATGAATATTTTATATTTAATATTGAAAATTTTATAATTTTACATATATTACGAACTGAAGTAATTTAGAAATTTTTAAAATTTCTGATAAGGAGGTTTTTAGGTTTGTTTATACATTCTGGCGTTAAGATTTTTACAAAATATCAAATACATTTTAATTGCTTCATTCTGTCGTTACTACATACTTAAATACTACATATCATCGTCCTAATTGTAAATTAACGTATCTAATATTTTTTCAAAATCTCATCTCTGATACTGATACCAAAATGTTCGTCGCGAGAAACTGCAGCCGAATTCCTGCCCCAACTTTAATTGACTCTTAGAAGACATCATCGTCCTAACGGTGAACCAACGCAGGTGCAAAAATTCAGACGATGAACCATTTGGTATCAGAGATGAGATTTTGAAAAAATGTCAGATACGTTAATTCACAGTTAGGACGACGATATGTTAAACTCATATATTTTACTTCCGACCAAGTATATTTTTAACATAGAGGATCTATAGAAAAAGAAAATAATAAACCTACGTTTTACAGAGCTTTATTTTCAATGTAATGAAAAATTTTCATACTCTATGCATATACATACAATTATGTACCTGTAATACATAAAGTACAATTTTCCCACTTAAGCAACGATAATTAAGGAAAATCTACAATACTTGTTTCTCGTATCTTACTAATTTATTCCATATACATCTTTTGTTGCGAACGAACGAAGAAAACAAAATGAAAATATTTTCCAAGATTGTAATTGACGCATGTATACATTTGCACATTAAATGCATGTATGTTTTTCTTTCTTAGTGTCGAAAAATTACAATTAAGATAATTTTTGTTTAACACTTGAACAATGTATAATTTGTGTAAGTTGTAATAAGAATATACACTGTTAACGTTTCAAGTATTAACAGGGAAACTACTTCCTAACATAATATGGTAACCTGCATGCATTTTATATGCACGATACATGAATAGTCTAGATTTAGCTGTACAACGATATAAAAAATAAGGGTGTTAGTGACACCTGATTTACCCAGAATTACATGTAAACTCATCGTCTTAAACACTCGTGTATCAACCAGTGTCACACACGATAAAAATTATAAAGCAAAAAAAGTCCAATTCATCCATTTAAAATCGAAACTAATCATGACTTTTATTAATTCCTCTCGATTTAATTCAAATCACATTTTTCTAACCCTTTCAAGAAAATAAAAATTTAAAAGTGTATAAATGAAAACCACATACTCATTTGACATTTATTACCAAATAGGTATTCTCTCTGGTGAAGGATATAAAAATCCTTTCCATTAATAAATATAAATTTTCCTAATGAAAGGAAATTGCGTACTCATCGAACAAAAGGAATTCCAAAGTATTCACAATTCCCTTTTTTGTACGCTTTTTATTTTTTTTTTTTGCTACCTTATTTATTTATTGAAATACATAAAGTTTTTTTTGTTTTGCGTCAGGATGTTTTAGAAGTTTTCCATTTAAAATTGTAATACTTTATGGATGTATGCATATAGAGAGAAAAATTGTCATGGTGAGACCTCTCGCTTAAATTAGAAAACGCGCACAATAAAAACATATACATATAATTACTGGTCTAAGGTTAGAGAAGCAATCACAAATGATAGGCCAGCAAATCCTAGTTTATCCATTTATCATTTAAAAACAAGAAAATTCTCATCATCTTCTTCATCAACCAAAAATAAAGGGAAAAAAACTAAGATGTAGCATTTTCAATTTTATTTATCTATTTCTACATCTAACTGATATTTTCTTTTATTTCCATCTTAAATTTAAGAAGATTACGGAGACAATAAAAGAAATGTTTCAATTTTTTGATTATTTTTCCTTCTTTAGTTTCTTCTTATATAGATTTTCCTCCTGGTACCTTTTTTTCATTTTCATTATTATTTTCTTTTATGTTTTTTATTTAATTTTTTTTTTCGCTTTTTATTTGTATAAAAAATCAATTAAATCACTGTAAGGATTCATTTCCCATTTTCTTCAATTAAGTTTTCTTAACGGTTTTTTATACATATATAGCTTTTTGCACAAGAAAATCAATTTTAATTTAATTTAATTTGCTTGTTTCAGAGTTGCTTATTTTTTCGCCATATATACCCAACACTTTTGAGTTGTCGACTAAACTCAAAATGTTGTTACCCTGTAATTAAAAATAAATTCACGCGCGTAATCCTGATATAATCAACCCTAACTGCGTATACCCGATTTATTATTAATATATACAACAGTAGTTTTTACTTCATCAAATGAGTACATATTTGAGGTTTTTGAATTTTTATTTATTTTTTTTTTCCTTGAAGTGTGCACTTGAAGTCAACTCACTCAGCTTGATATAACATGTGTGAGGGCGTGTTTTTCAGCTGACAATTTCAAATTTGTGGGTTTTATAATTTTTGAAGTGCACACGTTTTATAAATGTAAAACGTTTGTAATATTTGCGGTGAAATATATTCAAAATAGGGCAGGCGTTTTGAATTCTTATCTCGATTTAAAATGCGGGAATTAAAACTATACGGAGTCTCTAGAATTATATGTTTGGCTGCACGTGTTTTTATTTCTTAATTTAAATATGTTTTAAAATTTTGATGATGCATCATATGGAGAGATCCCAAGTTGAAACATATAAACATTATACTCTCTAGCATAATATAACTCGAAATTATCAATTAATTTTGGTACATAAACCGAAAGAGATTATTTGTTTTCTGAAATAACATATTTTTTTTTTTTGCTTTTCTTTAGCAAAAAAATAACTTTTTTATCATATAAAAACACTCTAATTTTTTTTAATAAATTATTGTTGTAACTTTTCCCATTTTCCGAATTACAAAAAAAAAAAATCTTTCTCCCTATAAGGAGTGTACAGAATTAAAACGCAAAGATGACGATGTATACAAAGCTTATTAAATGTTACATACAATAATTAAATTATTATCGTGAATTTTCATTTTGTTTTTCCAAAGAATTTTCATTTCATATCGCGCGCGCGTTTTCATAAAGCAAACGACACGTTTTTATTGTTGTTATATTATTTTATATTGTTTTGAAGAAAAAGTTTTTTATTTTTTATAAATTATTTCAAAAAAAAAAAAAAAGTTTACTTTTGCTTATTAAATTCAATTAAGTATTGAATTTTTTTTTAATTGAAAATAATCACTATAGGCGAGTTTATAAGGAAGGTGGCTACTTTACTTGTTACTAGTATTAGTTCGCACCCCTAAATCCCTAGATACAACAAATTTTATAATCAGATTACATCAAAACGAAATCAAATTCTAACACTCTTTGCACAATAAACATATGGAATCTAACAGCGCCAGGGTTCAAAAATAATTTAATTTAATTTAATAATCAAATAAAAATAAAAGTAGCCCATCATGTTCATATTAACAACTAGGAAGTGTTGATGGTGTATTTTTCACTGTGTTATACGAAAGTTATTCCAACCCCACAGATTTCAATTTTATTTTTATTATCATATCATATGCATGCACAAGTATATTACCAATTTACTTTAATAAAAATTACAAATACAATCGAAAGTACATTTTGTTTCATGTAATATTTAATTATTGGGAGTATTTATTAAAACAAAAAAGAAATCCCTTCAGCGGAATAAAATGTAGATATATAAGTTCTCCCCCATTTTGTTTACAAAAATGCAGAAAATATTAAACCAATGGGAGCGCAGAAATTTGTAGTATCAACATATTACATAGAAATGATTTAATCCGATTTTAGAACTTTTGATATCTATTTTGTGTGTGTTCAAGTCATGCTGTTTTCTTATCGGTACGATCAATTTAATTAAAATATGACGACACTTTACATATGGGACGCTGTATAGATACTAATCTCCCCTTGACGTTTACTTTATTTGATAGATTTAATGTTGTCTCTATCAATGAAATTATCTAAATCAAATTGTCGATTAAAAGTATCATCAAATTTGATAATATTTAAAGAGAAAACTAGGAGTATTAGTTCGAATAATGCTATTAACACGTTTTGCTTAAATTATTTTATTATACAGCTTCCCAATTTATCTGTTATGGATGATAACAACCATTTCTCAAAAATTCTAAATATTGAATTTTTAAAGTTTGAATCGTGTTGGTATCTCATGAAAATTTATTGATTGTAAACCCCGATTTTATATTTATTTAAAATAAAAACAAATTCTTTACGGCCGCCAATAATTTTATTGGTACTCGCGTATGGTGAAGATAAATTAATTTTGTTATCAATAATGAAAGTAAATTATAAATAATTAAATTAAATAGGTAGATTTAATTTACCGTGACCAAGAACACGGCTATGATTTAGTAGCGTAAACCATGTGACTGCAGTGACAATTTTGGTAATGCTTGAAATATTTTCAACTAGGGCAAGCGGATCACCAACTTCGTCGAAATCAATTTCGGGCGAAAATAGTATCGCAAATCACAATATCGATTGGGACGACATTGTCTGTCATATCCATTCTAAGCAATCAGCAAGGTTAAAATAAAACAGTCATCACAACAACAATAAAAATAAATTTTTTGTACATATTAGTTTTTACTAATAAAACATGTTATAATATAAAATGTAGCAATATTATGAACTAAATAGAAATGACACTTTTCCAAAAAAAATGTGCCTTTTTAATTCCGGCTGTGTGCCGGAATTAAAATGTTTTTTAAATTTTAAATTACAGGGAAAAAGGAGATTTGTGATTAAAATTAAAATAGGAATGCCCATTTTCAAGAATATTTCAACATAAAACATTCCTTTTCACAACTATCATTACCTGCCGCATACCAATATTCCACGGTATTTGAAATGGAGGCCAACCTTGACCTCTCCGATATCAATTTTTTTGTTGTAATCGTTTTCCTTATTGAAAATAAGAAGAATTTCTTTTCCTCTTTTTTTTTGACCTTTGGTTGGCCCGTTATTTGATTGTTTAATTTTGACAGTTTTCAAATTCTAATTTTTGACTTCTACGTAAATGGTTGTATCTTCGGTTCTAAGAGGAGTATTTTCAAAAGAGATACCATTTTGGAACGGTATTAATTTATCCTAAATTCTATCATAATTTATTTTTGAAAAGTACCGTTTTATCTACGGAGTTATGAGCAGATTAATCTGTGTTTATATTTTTGCCGCTAGAGGGCACAGCTACCAAAATATCGAAAAACGTGATATAGTATTTGATAGATAATAGCTCAACCTTTCAAACAAGTGGTAAATCGTTTTTGGGGAAGGGGGTAGTTTAGCCGCTAGGTAACTCCAAAGTTGAAAAAATGTAATTTTGATCATTTTTTTACATTACAATTTGTGTTAAATGAGTAGATAACGCTACCAGTGGAATTTTCAGTTCTGAATTTGACAGTAGTGGGAATACTGCTAACATATTTCTTATTTTTCTGTTAGATGGCTTAAAAATTACAATTCATTGATTTTTATACTTGCGCTTGAATTCTAAAGTTGAAAATGCATTTTCGGTGCATTAAAATCAGTGCAATTTTTGTTATTGACTTTAGTAGACAATGAACTGATATTTTTATCATTTTATGATACAAAACTGAGAATATTGTTGAGTTTTTTTAAAATTCGAATAAATAAATATTTAGTTGTTCATACTAAAGCAAGAAAATATTAGAAATTTTTTAAATTACTGGAAATGGTGAGGTGTGCAATAGTGTAACTAAATCCCTTACATTACTGGCCAGATTTTTTACTAAACCTAATGAGAAATTAATGACCCGGCACTTGATTTGGTCATTCATCTAATGTCTAACTAGAATGATTCATCAAGTTCCTCTATGACCTGCGTTATTAAGTTTATTTTTATAATAAAGTTTTAAAGAGTACCTTTACGTGTTTCACGATCTGAGTTGCAAAGTTTATTAACCTGTTTACCTACAAAAACCAAATAAATAAATTTGACTGTATGGATGTATTACAGTCAGTTTTGTGTACTTGTCATATAAATAGTGGTACACATTTTACCACTCATTAGTCACAATTTAAAAGTGTTATTGAAAGTGAAACTTGTTGTGGAGTGATGCGAGTTCCGAATAGTATTAAAGAGAAAATTATCGAAGTTTTGTTTATACAATAATCAGACTATCTACTATAGTAAAAAATAATCTTCAAGATGGGGAATTGTTTTTGGATTTTTCGGAGAACTATAAGTTTGTCACACAAAATGAAATACAAGCAGCACACTACTATACACAACAATCTACATTATTTCCAATCGTAACTACAAATCAGCACTAGATAAACGAAATATAATTTCTTATGCAATAATATCAGAAGAAGAAACACATGATACTGTAGCTGTAAATGGTTTTCAAAAGTAATTTATTGAATATCTAGAAAGCAAAAAGCCTGTATATATCCAGCTCCAAAAAAATTTATTATTTCTTGGGTGGTGCTGTATCACAGTTCAAGAATAAAAAAATATTGCCAACATCAATCATCATGAAATGGCTTTTAAAGCTGACTGCGAATAGAACTTCTTCGCTAAAAGCCACGACAAGGGGGCTGTCAGATGGAGTTGGCGGTACCATTAAGAGGTTAGCTATAGAGCAGCTTCTTTGAGAAGCGTAGATGAGAGTCTTTTTAATAATTCTAAAGAGTTTTTTGGTTGGTGTAAGTATCAAAAAATTAGCAAACTAAATTTATTTCAACTTTGATTAGCAATTTAGGAGTCAAACTATTGCTTTTAAATAATAGTTGTTTATTAAAATCTTTCTAGAAATAGCATTACTATAATATATTCTCTCTTTTGTATAGGGGACGTCCTTTAATGATGTCACGCTTTTAAAAATAAATGTTGTGCAATTTCACAGTGTCTCCTTAGTAAATATTTATGTTTGTATTTTTTCGCGTCATGACGTGACTAAAGGACTAAAGGGGGGGAGGGGGGGGGTTAGTAAACTGTGACGAACTGTGACATCGGGTGGAGGGGGTTAAACATTGTTAAAAATTGCGTGACATCATTAAAGGACGTCCCCATACCAAAAAATAATGTGTTATTCCAAATTTGAATCTACCTAGTGACCTAAATATGAATTAAACATTTAAGATGATTTATTTATTTATTTATTACATAAATTTTGGGCCACCCCATTTTGAGCATGAGCTCATTCACAATAGGGTGCCATTGTACAAAAGTTGTATAATCATAAAATCCACAAACAGAAAGAAAATTCCTTTTGGACAATATTACTAATTCCCTTTCAATGTATGTACAAGGGCGACTGATGAATTTTTCACAATATTGTATTTGATTGATATGGTTACACAATAACTTTTAACTGCATTATTGTTAATAATCTGTGCTTCAGCAAAACGCTTTCGGATTAGAAGGTTCCCCGCCTTGGGAAACTTTAGCCCCAAGCTATGTACATTTTAATTTAGGTCCCAGAAATTTTTATTTTTTTTATTTTATAATGATATACTAGCTAGAGACTTCAGATCATTATCTATTAAAGACAAGCAACAATTTCTCGTGTTAGCATCCACACTCGTAAAAATATATGTATTGTAATTTTTAAGCCATCGTTAAAGTATATATGTTTGTAGTATTCCTACTAGAGATATGTAGCCTGTCAAATTCAGAACTGAAAATTCCACTGATAGCGTTATCTACTCATTTAACACAAATTATAATGTAAAAAAATGATCAAAATTACCTTTTTCAACTTTGGAGTTACCTAGCGACTAAACTACCCCCTCCCCCAAAAACGATTTACCACTTGTTTGAAAGGTTGAACTATTATCTATCAAATACTATATTACGTTTTTCGATATTTTGGTAGATGTGCCCTCTAGCGGCAAAAATATAAACACAGATTTATCTGCTCATAACTCCGTAGATAACGGTACTTTTCAAAAATAAATTATGATAGAATTTAGGATAAATTAATACCGTTTCAAAATAATATCGCTTTTGAAAATACTCCTCTTAGAACAGAAGATACAACCATTTACGTAGAAGTCAAAAATTAGAATTTGAAAACTGTCAAAATTAAAAAATCAAATAACGGACCAACCAATGGTCAAAAAAAAAAGGAAAAGAGACGGTCTTCTTATTTTCAATAAGGAACACGATTAAAACAAAAAAATTGATATTGGAGAGGTTATGGTTGAAAATTTCAAAAAATTTAGTGGAATACCATTGAATGAGTCATATATGTATAATATATGTAATATCATGCATCTAAACATTCGAACAATACAAACAACATCATCACCATTGCATCGCTACTATAGTACCAGAAAAAGTACGTCTTCACTGTCATCGCCATTAACATCGCCATCGCCATCATCACCGTCATCGACATCATTTCCACAATCACCAATAGCGCTAACACCACCGTTAATAATAATACATAGCATTAAAAATACCAGAACCAACAGCGGCCGACAACGTCACCACCATCACTATCATCACTGCAATCGTCATCGCCAATGACCACAATCGGCGCGTACGATCCATCCAACAATGACGGCAGCACCAATAATAACACCAAAAACACACTTAAGGGTAACAAGTGTATCGAAGGAGCTATGGAGGCAGCATCAACACCATTGCCGCCATTGCCGTCTTCATGGGTAGCAACAACAGGTTCAACAACAATAACATCACCATCACCTCATTTTTTTTTTAATTGTAAATTTTTACCACATTTTGTTTTTTCTTTTTGGTTCAATTTTCATTTTTGTATTTTACTTTAAATGGCTCATTAAAAAGGTCGCACAGCAAAGCGACCGCCCAGCCAATCTAAGCCATGACACCCCGACGTCTTGTCACACGGCTGCAGTCAAGGCTCACTTCGACTGTCCGGTCGAATACCTTCCCATGCCACTGGGCCATAGTCGAGACCGGCGTCGACTGTCCCGCCCCACGTCGAATTCCCTCGGCCACAGACATGTTCAAGACAGGCTTCAAAGCGGCCACTGTAGACACAGTCACAGATTTGCTTACCACGACATGGAAACTCGGTGCACGGCACAACACACAGTGAAAGAAGATTAGAGCTATACATACCAGATAATGGTAGAAGCTTCCCGCTCCCAACCTATCTAGTGTGCGTTCTTCGATGCTTCCGGCAAAAGCATCGACCGATCGAACATCTACGGCCACATTCTCCGCCTTCTACGTTGCAGCTCATCGATTTGGTTAACGTTTTTACGAGTTAAAAGATTTCAACCAATTGATTTGCCATTCACCATCACTGATTAAATATCAGGTTCCAAAAAAAACATTTAATCATATGTTCACCAAATTTGTCACCACAATATTCACTCATGCATAATATGCATTCTATACTTACACATTTTCACTTATGCGTACTATTCATCCAGCGCCAACATGAGCTCGCCGCGCATTAGGTGCCTCCATTGCCATCATTGGGTATCATCGCAATATCATACGTTATCATTGCCAACCAATTGTGACACTGCAAAATTAAATGTTTAGATCTAATATATGACTTTACATACAATAGAAGTACATGTTATATAGACCGTTTGATGCAAAAAAGTGAACGGAAATAAAGCCATTTGACTTTATTTCAATTTAAAGTGAATTGTCCAGTATTTCAAATTAATTGATGCCATTAGCTACAGCATGCGCCTTTCATGAATTGTAAATCTTCCACATTTTAAAATATTCTGGCAAATCGGCTGTGTGGGCAGCAGCCCCATCTTCTAAGCATACAACGAATTATAATTACATTGAAAATATGGTTACGTTTAAAAAATTGTCTGTTTTTCATATTTTGGTACTTTCAGAAGAAGCAATAAAAGCTATAAAATTTCGATCCATATTTGAAAGGTTGATGAAGAAATTATTATAAACATTTCCATTCACAGTAAAGGCTGAGCGGCTCACTTTAAATTGAAAATAAAGTCAATTGACTTCATATACGGTGGCCAATTTAATGACAGACATTTTATTAATTAAAAACCAACAGTATTTATTCCTTTTTAGCTGTAATTATAGCAATGTCAGAAGGCTGCAAGTTTCCAACAATTAGGTAGGCCATATTAACAAATGATGTAAGCAGTAATGCAGTGATAACTCTACAAAAATTGATTGTCGTTAAACTTTTGTTTTGTTTTGTTCTTTGCACTCCATATGGATTATGATCTTCTTGGTTGAAAATAGCAATGATTCCAATACTTCCTAAACAAACAAAATGAGGCAATAAAATATTATTCAGTTTTGTGAAATTAATTATAATAATTTTTCAATAAAAATCTATGAACCGGATAACTATTAGCCACTAAAATGACCTTCCGTTCCAAAGAAGGATATTGCCGAATATAAATCTTATCTTCAATATATTTATACATACAAAATGTGTGTGTAACATACTTAGATATATTTATGGGCAACGACGACAATAATAAGCAACAACAATAATTTTTAGGGATGACCAAATGAACCAAATAAAATTAAATTCCTAATATTTTCGGTTTTTTTTCGGTTAGTATGTAGTCGAGAGAGAGAAACAATCGGAAGCAATAAAATAAAAAATTTGAATTGCCAAAAATATCTTCTGTATACGAGAATATTTTCGGTAGTAAAGGGTCCATGGGAATTAATTACATGAAATTTGATATTTTATTTGTGATTTATCGGATCGAATATGGTTTTGTTATATGGTTTTTGTGTATTGTTTGGCAATGTGAAATTGTAAATTTATTCAGATTATGCTCTGATACGAATCGAAATGGCGATTTTATTTTATTATTCTGTGAAAAGGTTGCCTTATTCATAACTTTATATACTACTCGTTAGACTAATTGCTCTCATTCATATTAATTTGAAGCAGTCGTATACATATTTCATAAATAACCGACAAATTGACTCATCATCATCGTATAAAATTTGATATGCATTGAAGAATGCCGCAGTTAATTATTAAGATTTTCAGCCGCTATGAAATGTCGGATTTTGCACGCATTCCCATAAAACAAATTGAAAATAATATATTACCTGACTCATCTCATCTCTGTGCCACATAATATAATATTAAAATTTATCGCTTTATAAAAAGGTAACAAATGTCTCATGACTTTTGTGTCACATAATAGCAGAACATATGAATCCACTTAAAAATTCATTTCCTAAATGTGACAGAAGGCAAAGTCGCATAGTATACGTATACAAAAATGGAACATAAAAAGGTGTGTTGAGCTTTTTTTCATGATTATGATTATTGTTATCTATATATGTAAATATAAAATATTATCATCATCATAATAATCATAATATTCATATCGAGAAAAGCATACACCAAAAAACATGGAATTTGGTCCCAATTTCTCATCAACATATCGTCGGAAAAACAAACCCCCCACTTGTTCACTGAGGGAAGCATTTATTTGTACATATGAAACCTTTTTTATTTTTTTTTGTGATATGTAAATAGTACAACCGAAAAAAAAAACTTTCACGTATGCTTACGAAGCAAATACAAATTATTCTTCAAGCTTATTTTGTATTTATACAGAATGCGCACGGTTTTGTAGTATAGGGGTTATGCTGATTATAGAATAAAAGCAATTTATCATGAAACCAAACCAAGGAATTTATATTTATAAAAACAAGAAAAATTATGGGTATAAATGGTTAAACAAAGTGGGAATGATGTAGTGTTTAATAAGCCGCAAAACGCACAGAGCATGATAGCGTCAAAACAAGTGGTTCGGCGGTTTGCTAATACAAAAATTATTGCAGATTTCTTATGCCTAGTTTAAAATTGTTCTACAACGAATTTGGTAAAAATTGATGAAAAGGAAAACATCAATTAGAATTGATTTCAATACTAGAATATATCTCCTTATAATATGTTTCTTGCTCTTCAGTCCAACAATGTTCCAAAAAACATGGTTCTTATCGAGTATACATCTCTTCCAAATTCCAAGTAATAATCGATCTGATTGCTACAGAAATAATTTGGAATCTCAATGGGTATTGATGTCAGCTTATTGAACGATTGGATAAGTTTCGTTGTTCACCAATAAAATATGAGCCACTATCACTGCAAATTCGCCTCAACTATACCTCTTTTAGATCCAAACTGCTTAATTTCTCAAAAATGCATCGCCCGCCAGATCCCAAATATTCACAAACTCCAAATACATGGCTTTAATACCCTTTCATACAAATAATCACACATAAGCCTGATTGATCTTAAGAGCCCATCCTTTGATTAAGTGAATGGAAAATAACACCAGAAAGTCAACTCTATATTTTGACGGCAGGTTCCTAATTAATTGCTGTCTTAATTCAGTTTCAGTGCAGGTTGTATATTGAACAACGTCCTTTTTAGCTATGATGACTTTTCCTTTAGATCTACAAAATCGTTGTTTGTTAAATTGGTGCTCATCCCAAATAAGTACCAAACCAACTCAATCTGGATTTTGAATGAAGTATAATTAAATGCTTCATTAAATAAAATACCTTATCGACTAGCGGCAAGCCAAACAGTTTTAGGAATGGATTTAATTATCCCATGCGGATTTTTATTTGCCTCACCAGTATTTTTGAGAAGTTACGTCCGTGGAATAAAACTTTTGTTTAATCCCGATAGGGGCGAAATGCAAAACGATTTTTTTATCATGTGACTACGATCGGTGATGGAGATAAACACAACTATGAGTACTACAAGCTGGCATGAAGCAAAGCAATGTACGGATGGTCTGCACAACATGGCACATAGTCATACATCCTCGATTTGGCTACTAAATAAGATTGCACAAATAGAAGCAAATAAATAAGCCTTTGTTGCTGTAAGTGACAAAGTATAGTAAGCAGTTTATTTTCGCGTTTTAATAATTTTTGATTGGGAAATAAATGGCTCTTGTGTTAATTGTTTAATTTAGTAAAAAATTATTCTTAACGAGTACGGTTCTGTAACAACAGTTTATATTCTGCTGAGCATAATTTGGCAAATAAAAATTACGAAAGAATTAGAACATTAGGAAGAATTTTAGGATAGAGAAGACTAAGAATGTATTTAAAAAATTCAGATAATACACACACACACACACACAAAACACTAAAATATCAAACTCAACTTCAACTCAAACTCTATTCAACCCTAACTCGCCCTCAACTCCAGCTCAACCTTCAAATCAACCCATGACTCAACTCCAAACTCTACACGGTTCGAAAACGTACATGCGTATATGAACTCAACTTAATTGAGTCTCCACCTTAACCCCAAATCAACACGTTACTAGACAACAACTCAAACCTCATCGCAGCCCTTAACTAAATGCACAACTTAACCCTCAAATCAACACTGTTCGAAAACTACATGAATACCTAAACTCAACTCTACTCAAAACAAGCCAAGCTAACTTCCAACTCAAATCTCAGCTAAATGAACCCCAACAAAACGCTCATAAACTGAATTCGACCACAAATGCAGCTCCCAATTCAACTCCAAACTCAACGCCCTACTCAATCTTCAAATCAACATGGGCCGACAAAATGCATGCGTACACGAACTCAAATCAATCTAACTTCCAAATTAATCTACAAGTCTCCCCCAAATAAATTCGCAAATGGACCCCTCACTAAACCTCAAATCAACCGCAACTCAGCTCTAAAACCAACCCCCAAATGAACCCCAAACTCATTCCCTATACCGACCCAGTCCAAAAACTGCGTGCGTCTGTGAACTCATCTCAATTGTAACTCAACCTCTAATTCAACCCTAACTCAAACTCCAACTTAATCCCTAAGCTAACGTCCACATCAATAGCTAAAGCATTATGACTCGAAAAACTACATTCGTGCAACCCCCAACACAACCCGAAATAAATACCCAATTTAACCACTGACTTCTACTCAACTCAACTCCAACTCAGCTCTATTCCAACTCCAAGCTCTTAAATCAATCCCAATTTCAGGCCCAACTCAACTCCCAAATCAACATAGTCACCATCAAAAGATTCGCGAAAAAATGCCAAATCAGATAAGTCGTTCTCGAGATAATGGGTACAGGCAGACTCAGGGATTTTCAAAATGTAAATCGACGAAGAGGAAAGATATGCGTTTTTACGCTTTAATTTTCCACCTGTTCCAATGTCAATACTTGAACTCCCACAACTTTGTTCATGTCAGAGACCTCCAAAATGCGGTAATCTAGGCGGAATATATTTCTATGTGAGCCTTCATTAAAATAAAATGCTTACAACTCTATGTTTCCCCCACGAACTAAATTTTGTATCTCTGTGACATTTTTATTTTCGACGAATCATCAACTTTGTTAAATTACGATCTTAATCAACTGATGCTTTTGATCGTAATCAAAATTTCTCTTCTCCAGTCTCCCTCATACTCTAAGCATTCCTTCTTCAACGGCAAACGCTGAAAGGCTAATCAATTTATTGTTTTTTGGCAACGTTTTATTTTTTAACAAAAATCTGATCTCACTTTCAAAACTCACCATCTGAACCGTTCTAATGGTTGATGACAATGCGACCTCCAACTCGCAAGCAGTTAACCACAACGCTTTTGAGTTTTACCATAGACATTCATAATTGACTAAAAACAGAAAATAAAAACAACAATTTTCCATTCAAATATTATCGATGTATTGCATATACGTATTATATTTGCAACGCATTCTAAAATCATTGCCTTATAAAATACACAACACAACGATACATTGGAATTATCAGAAGTTTTTGTTTTTTCCTTTAGTTACTATGAAATGAGAAATCTAGTATGAATGTCTATGGTTTTACTATTGAACTAAAATCCTCAATATCGAAAATATCTGTTACTTTTACAGAAATAAAAGTTGATTTATCATTTTTTAATTCAGGCAAGTGCCGAGTGTTTGATATCTCTAGTTTACTAATTGGCCATTTTGACATCCGTCCCTGAAAAACCTAGGCCGTACCACCAAGCATCAAAATGGCCAATCTCATGAGGTGCAACCCCTCTAAACACTAAGTCAGCAGAATTTCTTATCCCAGCGATGGAAAAAGAAATTTTGACTGATGGACTCTCTAATTTACCACCAATTGCCCAACCAAAATTCATATTATGAAATATTGGGAGTTCCTTTGACAGTTCTAAACGATCATCTTTAAAAATGTTTCGAAATAGGTATTTCACTTCCCAATAAATCCACTGGTCAAGGAACATTGACTGCCTTTCGAATATTATCATCTAACCTATAAGTAACAATATGAACTACCATCATATCCCATTGATCAATATTTTCTTTCAATTTCTGTAAGGCACGTGAATTGAGTTCAGTCCGATCAATCAGATTTTGTATTTCAATTCATTAATGTATTTTTCTACTAAAGCACGAGTATGGTTGTTTGGGCTCTACAAAAAATTCACCTGAACCTAAAAATGGAACATTCATTTGATTGAAGTGTAAAACTACATTATGTTAGTAGAATTGATACAGCTTACTATGATGATGCTAAATCTAAAATTAAAGTAAATCATTAATATATAGAGTAAATTTGTTATCAAATATTAACTTAGATTAGATTTTGATTATTATTATTATTTGTTGATGTCTTGCGTAAATCATTTTGACAATAAATATGTTTATGCTCTGTGTGTTTTATGCCCACACAAATAATAGAAAGAGAAGTTTGTCTGTATTAAAATCAATAAGATTCTTTAGGTTTTTTAGTGTCAATACTGGCCATGATTGGCCTCTTAATTTGTTCTGATTAACAAGTCGAAAAATGTTGTGAATGCCATTATTGTTAATATATTTGGTTCGAGCAGAAATTAAATTGTAAAAATGTAGTCTCTTTCCTCACTTTCGAAACCACAGCGGCGTCAACATCTAATCAAGTAAAAAAAGTTGTACTTGATGAAAAAATAAATAAAATTAAATTGTTTTGTATTTGGAAAACTGGAGAACTCATCTTTTTTTGAACAAGATATCGCAACTTATTGCGTGTAAAATTTCCTGCGAATTTATTGCTCACCAAGTGGTACTGTCTTGTGGAATGATCGAATCTATCTACTAAAGCTTGCCAGGCGATATCAAAGTTATCAATAATTTATTTGGCTTTCCCAGCAACAAACATATCTAACTACCATAGTTTTTGAATTTTTGAAATGATTTGATGATTATTTATAACAATTTTTTCAAAAGAATCCCGAAGTCTTAACCACTCATCTAATTTTCCGTCAAATACAAGTATTCTAATTTCTGGTAATTTTGACTCCTTAGAAAGAAGACTATTTACACAGTGGCAATTTATCATTAACAGCTATTTTGTTGATATTCAAAATTCCCTCAAATTTACCCTTTACATCATAAAAATTATCTTTGAATTCCTCGAAATCTATAATAAATTCCTCTTCATTATTCTAAAAATCGGGATCAGCTATGAATGAACAAAGGTCAGAATAAACTTCAGTATATTCATCAAAAGGGCTTTTGTAACTTTGCAACGTAAGTTCCCTCTTAACCCTCACACAGTGCATAGCTTACTATCACGTTGTCCGTTTATAGGAGTTAATCTGACCCCACGGATTTCTTCATATATTTAGTAGGGAAAGTAGAGGAATTGGGCCCTCTTTCATAATTACTTCCGTATGTGCTTCCGTAAGCCACTGCTCAACAAGCGCTAGTTTCATAAGTTGATTTTAGGAGATGATTCATAATTTTAAAAAAATTTAGAAATTGATTTGCTTAGAAAACGTTTTAGCGTATTGGGAAAGTGTATAACATCCCATTTGCTTCTGGGTAAGAAGTATTTTGGATTTAATGTGTCTCTATAATTTTTGTTAATTCAGAAAAAAGTGTCCACTCAAGTTGGCTGCTCCGTTTATGTTGAAGGTACTGATATTAAACTCAAACCTTCATAAAAACCAAAAAGAATTTTTTCTTTTGGAAGGAAAAATAATTTCTTGGTTCCTTTTAATTCAATAAGAATCCTTATCTCTATAGAGAAACGATGTCAAAAGCATTTTCTAATACCTCAACCTTCGTTCCACAGCAATAGTGAACACTATGCGTTTTGGAAGGGTTTAAATTGAAATAACGATTTGTTTTACCATTTTGCTAAATATTGCTTCTCTCAATTACTATACATACTAAAATAGATTCGAAAGGCATTGCCTCATGTAAAACGGAAAACCGGCATTTAAAACCGTCAAATCCAATTTTTGGATATGTTGCTTCGCTTTGCAAAATAAAAATTATTAACAAATAGTTTTAATCTATAAGTTCCACCTTATTCTAAGAAAATTTTATTAAAATTGATTTAATTTCATTCAAAAAGCCCCAATTTTATGTTTTGCCAGCCGTCAAGCAAAAATCCGTCCGTCAAAATATAAAATTGGAGTTTTTTGAATGAAATTTAATCAATTTTAATAAAAAAATTCACAAATAAGGTAGAACTTATAAATTCTTAATAATTTTCATATTGAAAAACAAACAATTTTGCGAATAATTGCATTTGACGGTTTGAAATGGCGGTTTGCGGTTCGTGCATGGGGCAATGCCTTTACCAAAACGGGACGAACAGCGTGGTTCTGTTCATAGTAACATCAGCAGAACGACGCGACGGGACAATCAATACTACAAAAGGTTTCATTGAATTTCTAAATCTTCAAATATCCAACAACTAGGGATAGTAAAATAGAATTAGAGTGTTTGGCGGAATTATATATTTGCATATGTACAAAACTTCAAATGTTTGTATCTAAGTGGGAGTGTTAGTGTAAGTCTGACAATTGCATTTTGTACAATACTAATACAAATATAAAAGTCGGTAAGCTCAACATGAAAAAATTTAAAAGTTATATCATCACGTTTACTAACCTAGAATCTAGTTGCCTATTAACTCTAATACAAATTCTCCCCTGTGTTTCGCAGAAAAATGTCAAATTTTACCTCAACACAAATTTTTCATTTCCAATCTACCTTTCCGTGGAGCGTTATGGTGCCTCGTGGATAGTTTTTTGATTTTTTGAAATAAAAAAACAGAATAAAACTCTGTTCAAAATCGTGATGTTCCTGACAAAACAACTTACTAAATATATTACCCGACTTGACTAGGTTAGGTAGTCATTTATTTATTTATTGAGAAAGAAATCATCACAGAGTGTAGTCCACTCGATTAATCATCCGCACATATCCTAATTTCGTTTCCATATCTATATAACCCTGTAAATTATTACAAAAATAATAATAAACATTAATTTTCAATTAATTGTCTGTATCGAGAAAATCTACATTAAATAACATTAACATTATTTTTCTTACAAAATTTTCGGAGAATTAGCACAGCAAAAATAAAACAAAACAAAAAATTGATTTATGGGATAAAGGAAAACCCTAAGAGATAAGTAAGATCCCTTTTAATATACATATGTACTATATACTTCGAATGTATGTAGGATTTGATGCGGTGGAAGGAAAAGTACGGTTATTAATTATTTTATTTGTCTAATGAAAATCTTTTTAGGAAAATTATGATTTTCAATTTCTTTTTTGTGCTGTTGCTGCTACACAAATTAACTTCCTTAATGGTCACTAATGATTGTTTACGCATACATATTTTGTCCACAACAAGTGTGTGCGTGTAGTCATTTATTTATTATACCTTGGTAGTCATTTACATGGGTAATTTACCTTTCCGTAAACAATTAAATATTATCCTTATCGATATTCATATTTCATTGCTCAGTTCGAATAAAATAAAATAAAATAAAAAACCAAACTTGTTCTATTTACTTACTGACACGTGTTATGGCTGAATGAATGTCATAACCATTTAACATTTATTTTAAATAGAAAATTGGTTTTCAAATCGCATAAAATAGCGTTATTCCAGTTATACCGTATAAAGGCGCAGAAATATTTTTGTATATACATACATACATACATATAACGTACGTATGTAAACTGGAAATGGAAAATTTGTTTTTCATAATTTTATTTTATTTTCTGGAATAAAAATAGTAATTTATCCGCCCTCAATATTATATTACGACGAAAATGAATTTTTATTATACTTTTTGACATTTTCATTAAAAAGAAATAACCGACAAATTTTCCTTTTTCCAAAAAAAAAACAAAATGTGAGGAAAAAAGCGGAAAATATTGAAAATTGTCAAAAACAAAGTTAAATACAGTTTTTCTTGCCATTTTCGGTACACACACATATAGGACTTGCGGTTGGTGTAAATGGTTTTAATGTTATTTTCATTTTGCTTCAAAACATTTCATCGTAATGGGAATTTTTATTTAAACCCTTTTTGTTTTATTATGTACAATTCCAAATGAGACAAATTATATAAAATACGAGGGATAAAGGATGGGGCGCAACTTTATAAGATGGAGTTTTATTCGTTCCATCCTGGATACACATATATTATGTATATACAACTTAGATAATTCTTAACAGTAATGTAGCTTTTGGCAAACAGATAATAAAAGCTTTCATTATTTACAATCAAACCATCTAACACCAACTAAAGGAAGAAGCAATTTTAAAATGATTTCCTTTTTCTTTTAGTGACATTGATTTATTTGACTCGAGTGAAGAAAAGTGCGAATAATAATTTGATTTCCCGTGTATTTCTCACCCCGCTTCTAAACCACCTATTTAATATATTTTTCTTATGGCCTACAAAAACCTTCCATCCTGTTTACGATTAAGGATTTATATAAAATATTCCTTATACCAATTGCAAAAAAAATATCTCTCGCACAAATATGTGACAAACAGATGACGATTACAATTTTGACGGAATACCATCGTCATTTTTTTTTTCTGTAATGTAAACACACAAACAGTGAGTTTGATCAAGATGAAATTAATGAAAAGAAAATGAAAATTGAAAATGTGAATATGAAAAGGAAAAGTTACTGTTGATTTCAATGAAATGTGTCGTATATTAAGTATGAATATATCTTAAGTTTATGAGAACAGGAAAACAAATTTTTTTTTTTTTTTTTTGGAATTTGTCACAAAACGCACAAAAAATGACGAATGATTCTATTCATTGCGTAAAAGATCAATGTCTTTACGTTTTACATTTTTTTGTTAAAAAAAAAAGAAAATTAGAGTTTTGTGTCACAACATACATATGTGTAAATTGATAATAAAAAATGATGAATATTTAATTAAAATACCAAAAATAAAAATTTCCTAGATTATATAACGAATTTTCTTTGTCTAAGTATTAGGTTTTGAAAAATTACGCAACGATGGAATTCACCCTATTAAAAGAACGAAACAACCATTTTTTAAAAGTTTCACAAAAAAATTGAAACAATATTCGTCGTAACACAAATGAAATCAAACAAAAGCTTAAACTCTTAATTTCTATTTTCCTTTTATATGGTTGATTTTGATTCTCTTGGTGGCAAACTTTTTTTTTCTTAACAGTCTTAACATTTATAATGTTCATGAAAACTTACAACAACAACGACAAAAAGCATCGAGAAGAAAAAAAAACATCATAATAAAATTTAAACTTTAAAAGTTTCATTCACAAACACAAAAAAGGAAAATATTTTCGTTTTAAATTTTATTTGAGTGACGAAGGAAAAATAATTTTTTGTTATAAAATTGTTTTTTTCTAGCTTTTTCGTCGTAAATAAAAACAACAAAATCTATGGAAAAAGCATCACAAAAAATTTTCTTTATATAATCAAAGTTTTCGTTTTTTTTTTATTATTTTATTTTAGTTAAAAAAAATAGAAAATTTTGTGTTTTTTTTTGTGTTTTAATTAAAAAATTCTAAAAGAAATCTAAAATTTTTACGATTTTAAAAAACATAGAAAAGTAAATGAAAATGTGCAGAAAAATTATGTTTTATAATTAAACATTTCTTTTTGTTTTTGTTGGAAAATTGAATTTTGTTTCGTCAATCATTACCTGCCTCATTTAAATGGAAATTTTAAATTAAAGTGAAACTTTGGTCTTATGCAAATTACATGTATAGTTTTATACATGGGTGACTTTATTCCAAGTTGCACAAGTAAAAAGTCGTGTCTCTAAAATAATGAAAAAATAAAAACTGGTAGTGCTTAAAGTCCGGCAACTACATAATTTATTACAACATTATTTTTTTTGGTCTTGCAAAATATATTTATCTGTTTGTTATTTTACTCTCTCGATGTACACAAAATATCTAAAATGTCCAAAGATGCTTTTAAAAAAATACAATATGTCCAGACAAAATGTCCTTTCTTCAATTTTATTTTATTTCTTCGTCTTTAAAATCTTCTTGATATTATTTTACAGTGTGTTTATCGTACAAGTTTTTACTCAATATTAACAGTAATATTTGCGACCATAATCCGAACACTCCTGTAAGATAAAAATAAGAACCAAAAATAAAGATAAAAATCATACATATTCTACTACTAAAAGCTTTAACTAAAAAAAACCGTAAATTTCATCTCATTCAAATTCTTCATGTGATGAACAAAAAAAAACGGGAAAAAATTCTGTTGGAATTTCAATTTTTCCGATTTTCTTTCCAAAAGGATAAAAACATAAAATTAAATTTTATTTTTATTTTAAATTTATTGAGCTTTTTATTAAGCTTTTCTCTGATTTTATTTTAAGCGAATGTATTTTTTTTTTTCGTTTGTATATTAGTGTGTTTTTCGTTCGTCTTTCTTTTATTTCTAAGATGAACGAATAAAAAAGGATTTTCCTTCTATAATTTACACAAAAATAAAAATTAACTTAAATTTGATAAAAATAAAATAACGAAAATTAAATAAATGGATGCTTTTATTTTTTTATTTTTTTCGAACGGAATAAATATATCAAACGGAACGAATACTAAATACGTTATTTCTATGGAGCAATCTAATGGATTCTCATTTAGTTTTTAAAAATTATGTTTCCTCTATAGTATCGTAAAGATATGTATGGTTAACTGATTTAATTTGCACTTTTCTTTTAGAAAAAGAAAGTATTGATAAATAAATTGTATGATAATTTAGTTTGGTTCGTTAGACAGGTCTTCAAGCGATTTTATTTTCAGTGGAAAGAGTAAAACGAGAGCCGGCTCTACGATGAATGCAAAAGAAGTTAACCATAACAAAGAGGTGCTCCAAACCACGACAAAAAATTGTCAGATGCAGAAAATGAATCAAGAAGTGACCCTCCGAGGTGCCGGTACTGAGTAAAATAACAAATCTGATTTCCTTCGAAACGATTTCAATTTGTTAATATAAATAATACAACCCCCCTCTATATGTACATAAATATATACAAATATTATGATCACATAAAACATAAAACTAAAAACTCAAATTTACATTACATATTTTAAAAAGCAAAACAAACTTTCTTAAAGTCAATAATTTTTAATAACATATTTCAAATTTCCTAAAGCATTTTCGTTTTTTATTTTTTTATATACACATTTAGTGTGAATAAAACATATGTCGTACATATAATAAAATAAAATCAAGACAAATCAAATTTTCCTTTCCGTTTTCCATAAAAAAAAAATGTTATTCTTTCTGTTTAACTTAGCTCATCATCCCCTTATATTTTTTTTTTTTTAAAGAAATTCTATTACTCAAACTCTTTGTACATAATTTTTGTTTTGCCTGTATGTATGGAAGGAAAATTTGTGAGAACCTCGGATTAATATGGTAAGATGGAAATTTTTTGCTGGCCACTTAAATACCAAATAGAACTTCAACAATAATTTTTAATCGGTCAAGAAAATTCATTAAAAATATTTTCAAGTTTTTCTTGAAAAATTTATAAAGAAAAAACGTTAAGTGGTTTGGTAAATAATATTACGAATATTACTTCCAAGTGATTACATACCCTAGGTATATACGAGTAGCTTATTTTAAAATTGTTCTTTATTTATTGTATCATTATTTCAATTCTTCGAGCGCAAATAAATCGAAAATTGCGATGATTTTGTTTTGATCGCACGATTACAAACAGCGAGGTATTGATTGTTAAAATTACAGGTATTAAGCGTTTTGATTATATTGTATTTGATTTATATAATGCATAGGCGCTAATCGAACAACAAAGTAATATTATTGATATCAAATTTTTGGTCAATTAATTTTTTTTTAAACACAATGTAAATATGTTAGCGACTGCTTTACACAATTTAAAATAAAACGTCGTTGAAGTATCAAATTTTCGAGATTGGTGATGTAACTTGAGCCTCAGCACGAATTAAAACTAGTTCAACGAAAATTTGTATTATAAACATAACAAACAGATTACGACACTCCACAATCACATTTATGAAAAAGGTGGAAAATATTTTTTTCCTATGTACTTTGGAGGTTTCACTCAAAGTTTTGCATAAAGCATTGTATTTAGAGCTTCATTACAATGTGATTTGAAACAATAATATAATTGTTGGTGGTTTTAAAAGGAATTTTATTTTTATAAAGCATTTTGGCCTTTTGGAAACTCCTTATTTTTCTGCTTTTTTATATTATAAGTTATAAAATATATAACATCTTCTTTCCCCATCCGCATTGAAGTAATTTCACCATTTGCTTATTCTGCCATCACTATCAGTGAATTTCCAACTCATTACACCAAAAATCATAAATATGAAAAATGGTAGAATATTTTTTTTTTTCTAACATTTTAATGTCTACATCATAATATATACGCTGTGATGTGTTCTATACTATATATACATATCAACAAGCACTATCCATCTTGTGAATCCTATTCGTCATGATTTTTGCTTTATACATGTTATATCATCTTGACTGCCTGTATAAGAATATCAATCAAAAATATATACTCAACATAAAGCGGTGGTGATGAATTGAGGGAAGATTTTTAATTAATAATATTAAATTTAAATTTTATGGTTAAGTCTGTGGCAAAGAAATGATTTATCAGCTTTAAATCTGTATATCACACCGAAACCTTGAGAAACAAGAAAATTTGGATTAAAAATGTGGTTTTATTTATACCATTAGCTATAGTTGTTTAAACTAAATCGTAAATAAAGTTCTGTTTATGTATAGACAATTCTAGTCTAAACACTGTGGCGTATACTGAAAAATACATAATACAATTTATGTTTATCTAGGCTGCAAATGACAGTAGAAAATAGCCCTCATGTATTTTCAACTGAAAAACAGAGGATTCTCATTTTTTGTTTGAAAGAGGAAAAAATATTTTTTCTAAAAAAATTTCATTTAATGTTTATATTGAAAAATATAAAGAAATATAATAATAATGATAATAATAATGAAAATGATAATAATAAAATTATGAACATAAATATAATTATTATTATTTATTTTTTTGTATGTCGATGGTCTGGTTGTGAGATAGAATATAGTCCTTATATAATCGTCGATAACGAGTTAGAAATTTAGGTTAGTTATACTTCAATTAGAGATTTTAAGAAGTGTAGGTACACTAAAATTGACACCACATATTTTTATTCAACTTTTATCATACAATTTGTTATTTATGTTTAAGGTTTGAAAAAACTTACCTACCCGCTGTAATCGAATGTTTGGTGAGGATACTCTTGAAGCAACTTTTACCTTTTGGTCTCATTATCTGGTGAAATTACATTTCTATGTAGACACAGCGACACTCCTCCAATGAAAGAAACGAGGAAGTGTTTCTATAGATCCTTTATTTAGCATACAAAGAAAGGACAAACAATTTTTTCTCGGTGCTTGAAGATAGTGAATGTACGAGTAATTACATGTGACATGCTTGTTTTAAAATCGTTATCTTGAGAAGTAGAAAGTTTTTTTCAAAAGAGTTTGGCGAATTCTCGTATAGTGCTAAAAATCAAACAAGACACATGTAAATACTCGGCGTTGGAGATCTGACCTAAACTTTCAGTAACAATTCATGTCTTTCAAACGAAACCTTCCCTTGGGGAATGGAGCAAATTCAGCAAAAAATGTAAATGTTCGGAATGGCAGTTTACTAGCGCCTCTATTTCATAGAACAAATTACAATACTCAAAGCCCTCTTGAGTCTTGATATTGCTATAAAAAATTTTAATCGTTTTTTCCAAGTTGTATGAGTTTAAGCATAGAATTTCGTCATGAATTGCTTTGTTTCATTTTCTAATTATGTATAGTCAATTACGAAAGACAAAATTAGGCGGCTGCTGAAGTAATTTTTTTTGTAGCAATTTTAAATTATTCACAAATCGATTTCGGTAAATTGATTTGGGTTCGAAAAATGTATTCTTCTGTTTTAGTTTTAAATCCTAATTTGCTTTAGCCTTGTGTTTTACAGTATTGCAGGTAAATTGCGATTTGTGATTTTTTAAAGTTTTTAAAGATATTCGAGATTTGTTTGGAGGTTAGAAAATGTAGGTAAAATATTTGTGAACCAATTTTTATCGTTAGTATTTAATTTGACTTGTACGTTTTATGTACGGATCGGAAAAATTGTTAGCTTGTATTTTTTTCTGGGAACTATTGAAGAGAAAAAATTGATTTAGATAAAAAACAACGGAAATTAGCTGAATTTGTACTAGAGTTCGGCATTTTTTGATCCAGGTTCAGTTTTTTTGATTCAATAGAATATCACATAAAATTTGTTTGGTAAAATTAATCGAGAAGCGACTTCCGAATTTCGATTTGCTAGTGAGAATCCTAAAATAGTTCGAGTCACGCCGAGTTTTTCAATATTAATCTAATATATTACCCTAAATTTGCAAAGCGCTGCATTACGTGATGTTACAGAATTGGTAATATATCAGTATTTTTGATATTTTATGGGATTTTTAAGTTTATTTGAGATTTGATTGGTGTTTATTATTTTTTCGAGATTATTTAAAATTATCGATATTACTCCAGTTAAGCTGGGAGTTGACCTAAGCAGTTCACTGAGCTTCATGATCTTTCAGGGATGAGGTTATCGAAATTCGAGGTTTTCAGAATTTTGGATTAATGTAGATTTTAGAAATTATTCAATAGGTTTTGGCATCGTCTCAATTCGAAATTTGTTTTCGTCATTAATCAATTAATTGTTTGATGAGTGAAATACTAAACACAGTAAAATCTGGCTACAATAAACCCCGTTTATAAAAAACACTTAGTTATTACAAACTTTTTTTGAAAATGAGCGTTTGTTATAAATGATGTCAAATTATAAGAAACTCCGTTTATAAAAAACTTTTTCTGTTTTCCCTTTGGGTGTGCTTTAGCTGGATTTTACTGTATATTATGTATGTAGAAAATAAAACTTTAGAAAATGTTTTTAGTTTCATTGCACGATAACAGTTAAGATAAATCAATTAAAATAACATACTGAGTATTTTAATGTAACAAATGTATTATTTACACTTCTATTAATTTTATGAAATTATTTTTTTAATAAATTTAATTTGCATTTTAATTAAAAAAAAAAAAAAATCAAGGTATGGAAGGTATATTCCGTTTATTCCGATCTGTTATTTTATTACATTACGTGCGGAATATTCTGAGGACACATGATCAATATTCTATACCTTTTGTGGAATAAATTAATGTAAATACCCATAGTAATGTTATAGTAGGTATAATAAAAACAATGTGAAGAATGTTAGTTAGCTTAGTGTTACATATTATTATTATTATTATTAATTGTAGGGTCATGTGGGCGCTAAGCCACCTCGCACTGCGACCTGAAAGATCTTTTGTGCATGGACCCTGCTCAATGATCTGTCCAGTCAATATTCAGGCTCTTAATGAACCTAACAATACTGCCGGCCGGCATATGATACACACTATCTGGGCTCATTACTCTCCCTCCTAGATGTTGTAGTCTTTGGCGGAAAACCGCTGGGCAATGGCACAGAACATCACGCTGATTCCGCTTCCAGGTCGCAGAAGTGGCATCCATCAGTCGTACTTAGGCCCATTTTCTTAAGGTGATACCTTAAGGGGATGTGACCTGTGAAGAAGCCAGTAAGCAGCCTCAACTCAGGTTTCCTTAGTACAACACACTCCTTTACCCTGACTGACGAAGCTGAAATAAATTTCTTTGCCTGTCGCAAACCTGGATTTCTGCGCCATAGTGTTACATAACAAGTATTACATAACAAAATTGTTATATAGCATGTTATATGTTATATGCTATATAGTCATTCAGTAGCCTTAGACTTTAACGTTGATGCACGTTTGTTTTTTTTTCTTTTCCTGAGAAAAGAAAAAAAAAAAAATCAAAAGCCAAAATACAAGAAAAATTAAATACCCGACGCTCGAAGAGCGCTACATACAGAGAGGAGCCGTTCACGTACAACAAAATAATAAATTTAATACAAATAAATAACAGAGTAATAGTGTTAAAGCAAAAATAATTCAATTGCGAATTGTGAAAGTACGAACAGTGTAAGCTCCGTTTTACAATACGGGCATAAACAATCAACAAAATACCGAGCGGTAACGCTCAAAATTCAACAATGTCGAAAAAAAAAGTTACCAAAAACTTGGAGTTGGACGACAGGCGTCAGTCTTATTAACAACATGATTAATAAATCGTTAAACAAATTTTTAAATGAGCTTAAAAATTCAAAAGTAACTAATTCATCTTCAGCGGCTTCTGATTATATTAACCTTAGACCCGTGTGTATGTTTTACAACTTAATTCCGTGTTACGGGAAATAGAATTCTCACTATTAATTATCATTAAATGTAGGGATAATGCAATTTTTAAAATGATTTTGAGTTATGTGTATTTAGCAGAGATGGGCATTGACACGTCAACTATGATTGTCGACGCGTCAACTATAATTGTCGACGCGTCGACTATTATTGCAAACGTTTGACACTTGTTGATACAAATTCAAAGGTGTGCATCGACGCGTCAACTATTATCACCGATTATTGTCGACGCGTCAAATATTATTGTTGACGCTGAGATTTGTTGACGTGGCACATCACTGGTATTTAGTTTATTTATAAAATGACGCACTGAGTAACAAAGTTAACCTTAAAACCATGTTTGGGGAACTGTATTAGTATTCCCCAAAATACGGTTTGAAGGTTAATTCAAACAACAATAACGGTGTTAATAATAACAATAACAATGATGTACTGTACACTAGATGAATCAGACATTCGAAAACAAGTGAAGAAAATGATAAACAATTATAGTGACTATTCCGGTTCTGAAAATGATATGGATGAAGAAAACGATTACACAGATAACATAGTGATACCATAGTGATTAATGAGCTTAAGGCCATACTTGCGAAACACGAAAGATCACTCCTAAGAATTACATCTAGCACACATGAGGCAATTAAACCAAGAAAATTATCAGTTTTTTACCTATGCAACTAAAAAATATGAGACCCAAGGTCATGATAATCAAAGGAATGTACCAAGATACAGACATAACTGATATATTCAAAAATGACCTAATAAGCAAGCGATTAAAAGTAAAAGAAATCTATCCCACGTAAAAATTCATCAAGCAAAACGGGGAAGGCAGCCTAATAAAGCTGCCATGTTTTACAGTGTCTTTGGACCCGTCAACTAAAAACAGCAAAATTCAACAAAAAAGAAATCACCAATTATCCAATGCAGAAAGAGGCAAATTTTTGGACATGCCGCTTCAAATTGCTACATGGGATACAGGTGCGTTTATACCAACAGTCATCAACCAGGAGACTGCCCCAGGAACAAGGATCTTCAAATTCCAGTAAAATGAGTAAACTGTGAAGGAGAACATGTCGCCAGTTTCTCGGAGTGCCCGGTGCGGCTGGATTTTGTCGATTAGCTTAAAAACACAGTAGGACATAGTAATAATAATAACTTACGTAAGTGTAGCTCCATCTATATTAAGAAGGGGTCTCGTTTGCAGACAATTTTAAGCCTAATTCAACAAACTTCCCTAAAAATTTACTAAATTTGCCACCAAAGGCAACAAATCAATCAAACAACAATGAAAAGCCATTGGAAAATCTGTTCCAAAAGTCACAAGACCTTTTCGGTATGAGCTTTATTCACTAACACACACCATTTCAAACTTTCTTGAAAGAGCAATGTATCTAAATTTCATATGTCAATTTTTAAAATGAAAATTGTCACATTAAATTGTAATAGTCTGGACAGTCTTGGTCGTCGCCAAGAACTTGCTTTTTCCTTTCAAAAAATAATCCGGATATTATTTGTTTAAATGAAACTAAATTACAAAACAAGCGCCGCTTACATTTTGAGGGTTACAATATATTCACAACAAATTCTACAGTAAATAACTCAGGCGGCACGGCCACATTGGTTAGAGAGCATATAGAATATTCTAATCCCAAAACAATCTTAAGGGATAAGTTCGTAGCCACTACTGTGATCATAGGATCCAGGAAAAAATCATTTTTGCTTATCTCCATTTACTTTTGGAAAATAATGTTATCGGATCTCCAAAACCTATTAAACTTTCACGACAAAATTGTAGTCTGTGGGGATTTTAATGCAAGACACCCGTTCTGGAACTGCCCAAACGCAAATCAAAATGGCAATGTATTACAAAAATCCCTTGAGAGGAGTGATGTCCAGATTAGTTTCCCTAGGACACATGAAGACGCGGTTATTGATCTGGTACTGTCTAGTGGAATCAGTGTAAGAGACACTCCGTCAGTACTGTACGAATTCTACTCTGATCACCTACCGGTAGTGTTCTTCATCAAAGGCGAATTCAGAATTGGTGTAAATGGTTCCAAGAGAGCCCTTGTCTATTTCAATGCTGACTGGGATGTATTCAGACATATCATCCATTTTAAACTAGAATCCCTGCCTAAGGGCACACTCGCTTCAATAGAAGAACTAGAGAGTCGAGTAGCATTTCTTACGAAATCAATTAATATGGCAATCGACAGGGCCATTCCAAAGTTCGATACAAAGAGCTCCCAGTTTCCTAATAACATTCTACAGAAAATTAAATTCAAAAATTATGTCAAAAATTTCAATCATAAATATCCCCAGCTTTTCAGCAAAACGCTAATCAATAGACTCATTAAAAACATCCAAGAAACAATTAGGCAACAAGTTCAAGAGATTCCCTGCAAGAAACTAAATAACATTTCACCAGATAAATGGAATCTTTTCCAACACATCAAATTGATTAGACCCAATAAACTAGGCAATATCATACTAGATGAATCAGAGGGTCACATAATTGATCAACAAGTTATTTCAGACAGATTGGCAGACAATTTTGAGAAAGTTTGCTCGGGTGATAGAAATCCGCAATGTTGGGTCAAGAAGGCAGTGGATAGTTTTGCCTCTCAGCAAAATATTCCATTCCAATCCACTGAGTCTCGTCCGCAAATTAATGATACAAAATTTCTCGCCTAATTTAATTGCGGTGATAAAAGCTTATCTGACAAATCGAAAATGTTTTGTAAGCATTGCGAACCGTTTCAATTCTTCAATTAGAGAAATAACTGCAGGAGTGCCGCAGGGTTCTGTCTTAGGACCTTTGCTCTAGGTCTTCTTCACTCACGACATCACAATACCGTCAAGTCCGAAGACGAACATTCAGATTTATGCTGACGACACTACAGTCATTACTTCCAGTTATAGCGAATATCAGTGCTCGATAAAAATACAGGAAGCTCTAAAATCTCTCGATAATTATTTAAAAAAATGGAAAATTAAAATAAATAGTGAAAAAACAAGCCTTATATATTTCCATCCAACCAGAAATTACTGCAATAAATTTAATAAGGCTAGTAGACGTAGTGGAATTAGTGAAATACCTCGGTGTTTCCTTTTCAAGCGATTAAATTTCTCAAGTCATGTCAAAAACATCCGAAAATTGGCATCAATGGCATTTAATGTACTTTTCTCAGTACTAAATTCCAAAAGTGGTCTAGACAGCAAAACTAAATTACCAGTATATAAATTGTACATCCGTCCACTTCTGACTTATGCTGCTCCGGCGTGGTATGACCTAACTACAAAGGCTCATAAGAATTCATACAAGTCTCACAAAATAAGGCGCTAACATTCATTTTCAACAAATGGCCTACCCCTCCAGACTTCCATCATACATCAATCAAGCTTTTACACACCATGGGCGGTATTTTACCAATCAGTTGCTTTAATAAAAAATTATTGGACAACAGAAAAAACACTCTGATATCCTCATCTAATGAGTATCTCGTTAATATCGCGCACAACAGTTGATATTGTTGATCATCTAATACTAAAATGCTGTGTTCGGTGTGAATATAGCTTTTGCAAATTAGTTTAAGTTTTATTTTAAGTTAGTGTTAAGTTTAGGATAAGATTGTATAATGATTAAAATAATTAACAAATAACCGTGAGGTTACTATAGATAAATGTATATTTAATGTATCAACTAATCATATTAATCAATAAATAAAAACTTTTGAATGAAAATATGCTATATAGTATAGTGGAAACGGGACTCAATATACATACACAAATATATTTTATAAACAGACCTTACTAGACAAATAACACTTTCTCGAAGATATTCGAGTATAATGATAAATCACTTTGAGTAGCATCAAATATTAGAGAGCAGACCTTAGCGCACTGTAAAGAAAATGTATAAGCGTTTGTGTAAAACATAAACAATAAATGGGTATTTAATTAAACCATTTGTGTACAAAATACTTGTATGTTAATTTTTTTAAGTTTGCTAAAATGTGTTTATTAAAGCATAATTACAAAAGAAGCAGTAAACTGTTAACTCGGCTTGCTGCTCCAGCTAGCTAAAATTTTAACTTGGTCTCTATACAACTCTTCAAGAAGTCAAGTATATTTTTAGAACAGTATTTTGAGATTTTAAATTTCTTCGTGTGAAACAGTATCTCAACCAGCAAAATTTAGTATTTTGTTAATTTTACCTAGCTAAATGTTATGCCTAAATTATATGGAAAATGTATCTTAGCACGAACAGCATACTAAACTTTAATATTTTGACGGACGATGTTTATAATTATTTAACCCAACAAAGTTCTAGTTTTCGTTTTTTCGAAGATAAAAAAAAGGATGTGCAAAGGCTTCCCCAACCTAAATTAAAACCGTTAGTGTGGATTTTCATATATAATTGACAATTAAGAACCAAAATTCAATGGAGACTTGCACAGAATTTATTAAATGCTCAAATCCTATAAGAATTTTTTAGATATTTAAAATTTCATATGAAAATCGCATACTATCTTCTTTGTACAGTGGAAATTAATAGAAAACATGACCGATCAGCGAATTAACTACTTCATCTCCAAATAGACCACATTTGCCGGAGGTTAAAATTTGATTCTTTAAAATTGGTTGTTTGTTTGTTTATATCTTCACAATCTGTTTTGGGGCCCTATTCCATAAAACTTTCCATAATTATCTTTAAAACGGTATTAAAAAATTATTACGCCCAACATTTCACCCAATTCGTACATTATCATTTCCATCGTAGTAAAGTTGTTGTAGGAACAAACATTTAAAATATTGTTAATTTAACAATCTTAGTTTTTGATCATTTCATTATTTTAAACCTCTATGATTGATTTAAATATTGATTTTTTGTTTTATTTTAAACCAATTGGGCGCATTGGGTGCAGAAGCTCTGACAGTTACAAGGAGCTAGGACCGTTAATAAGTCCGCTCTGCACCCAATTAAAAAATTGATAAAAAAAAAAAAAAAAAAAGTCATAAAACAAAAGAGAGCTTATATATTCTTTAAGTCTAAATATTGCTAAAACCAGGTTTTCATCGAAGAGGTACAAGCAACATGATTTTCTCTGGTGCAATATTTCCGCTTGCATGCACAACTCAAATTGCTTTTCCATTTAAACAGCGATTTAAGCAGCTTTCTCCATGCACACGAAAAATGTATATTGCTAAAAAGTTGTTGGCAAGTATTATAACTGAAAATTAGACAGAAAGAAAGTGATAAGAACAATGAGGTTGATTGTCGATTGATATGTTTTGCTCAACGAGTTGTTGTGGAAAAAAAGTATACTCCTGAAAACACATTTTTGATTTGCGTTGATTTGTGTCTATTACAATCTCTAGGTTGATCTAATAAATAAATAAATTTTTTCTCGAATCTTAGATGTTGTTTTTTAACAATACAGCGATTTAGTAGAAGTACTTTTTGTAAAAGTAGTTTAATTACCTAGAAATATAGACCACGTTCGCTGAATATATTTAGAAACTGTATATGGTTCCATTAAAACAAGTCGCTCATTTCGTGTGATTGCTTGATTAATTGTCGGAATCAGAAAATGTGTAACGATCGTTCGTGCAACGCACAACTGTTGCCACCAGTATAGGTATTGCGCCCTTGATTAGGCTTCGAAATTGTTGATATTCTTAAGCGATTGTGATCTCCAATATCGAAAATACAATAATCAATAATTACAACGACAAATAATGGGGAATGATTGGTGAAGCCAAAATCTCGTTTAAATGAACAAGCTATAGAGAACAAGAAATAGCATAATGACATGATTGCGCGATGGATATAGTCGGTGTGTTTGTGTAGACAAATCTTTGGCGCGGTACAAAAAAAATGTTAAGCGGGAAAAAGAAAAGAAATTGTGGGGCAGTCAAGTCATAGCTCTCGACTCGAGAGGATTAAATTATTTTTTTTAAGAATAAAAATAAAATAAACCGTGAAATAAAAGACATACATTTATATACTTGATATCTATGTAGATATTTGTGGCTGAGTTTTGTTTTGTTTTAAATAAATAAGTTTAATAGTGGTTAAGTAACTATAATGAGCCTAGTGACAATAAAATCATATTTATGCCGAATTATTGTAAATAAAATTAAGATTATAAATAAAGAATTAAAAATAAAAAAAAGAATAAATTAACTGAATAAGATTGTGATAGCTGTTGTTTAGCTTGTGTAAAAATAAGCATTATGATAATAAAAGTTTTGTAATGTTCTAGAAAATAGTTTGTCTAGTAAAATTATTTTTGTTGTGTTTTTCTGGTTGACCGGCCTACATAAAAATTATAAACTGTGAAAAAAAAACCAAGTGTCTTGCTGTAATTTATGTAAATACAGAAAAAAAAAATAAATAAGAACCCACAAAACTTAAAGTGACGTCAGTTATATAAACTTTGAGAAAAAAAGAAAATTAAAAGGAACGTCTGGAGAAAAAATACTAACGGTAACGCTTTTTCTGGTCAATTATTCGTTACCAGTTGATTGCTGAAAATTTGGAACCATAATACCGGTTACCGCTTACGGACTACGGTGTGGTTGTACAAAAGCGCGTGAATTGTCGCATGTTTTCTGCGCTCGTTGGATTACGTTGGATATATACATACATATATACTTATACGTGGATTAAGGTCAATAATTGCAGTGCCATATTTTATTGTCCAGCTGTTTACGATTTATTGTATTGGTGTAATATGGTCCAAATGGAATTTGTAAGAGACATCATGGCAGCCGGGTGGATGTAAGAAGGAAAAAAAACCGTTCGTTATTTTCTTATATTATTATTATTATTTATTGTTTTTGTTTAATTATTTATTAGATTGATCACATTATTGATCAGATTATTTAAATTTTTTTTGTTGTTATTGATGCTTCATATGGGAGCTTTAATTTGAACCTTGTAATTTTTTTTAACAAGTTAATTTTTGTTTGTTGACGGCTCATTTTTTTTTTGTAATTCATACTTGTTTTCCTCAATTTTTTTTTATTATTGTTTAATATCAACTTTTCTTGATAAATATCTATATACATATATGTATATATGTATGCGTAAATGATTTTCTCATTTTTCTTTTGCTTATAATTATAGTTTGTTTATATATACATATGTGATTATTTGACAACGCTTAATCATGTGGTAATTGGTTTCGCTTTGATGGGATGAGCGGGCCTTGCGATGTGCTTTTTTTCGATGATTCCTCCATATTGATTTTTTTTTGTAGTGTCAATTATTTTAATTGATTTTGTAAGATGGTTGTGGTACACTCGTGGTTAACGGAACCCTCCCGACCGATTAGCTGCTGTTCCTTTGGATATTAATTGTGTGCGGCCACGTGGTACCCAATGACCCAAGCCATCAGGTTACAAATGGCGCCGAAACAGGGACCTGAAGGGTCTATTTAATGAAATAAATAAATTGTTAAGTTTTAATTTAAATTGTTAATTGTGTTTAATTTGTTTTTTTTTATTGACAGCAAATATAAGTTATCACTGATTGACGAAGCTTCTAATGATGGTGCGATTGATGGTTTGGTGAATCCGAATTCCTCGTCCAGCTTAGAAAGTTTTCCTCAGTGATACCTTATCTAATTCATTTAAATAGATTGGATCCGATTTAACATTTTACGAGTAATAGTCTTTGTAGTTTCTTTAAATTTTTCATTATTCAGTTTTGTATTATTAGTTCAAATGTATGGAGGTTTAAGTCCAAGAAGCTAACTGAATTGAATATGATCATTACCAGTGTGTTATTCATTATGGTACGTTCAGTTAGGCTTAAAAGTACGTCGCAGCGCACTTGTTCATCCCATTTATTAAATGTAATTAAAAAGAAAAAAAAAATAATAATAATTTCAAGTTTGACATAACTTTAAGTTTATTCAGATTTGTCTTTTTCAATTATATTTCGTATTTATTGATTTTTTTTATATATTATATCGAATTTATATTAATTATAATTATTATTTATATTATTGATTATTGTAGTGATTATTTATTTTGAATATTGTGTGGCGCTGGTTTGGCCAGCATTAAATTTAACACAATCAGCTGAGTTAACAGTTTTGAAGCTATTTAACGTCCTGTGGGCAACAGTTTAACAAAAGATCGTTCTTGGTTTAACATTTGATTCAAATTGTCCAAACCTCAAAACGAGTAAATCAAACCTTAAAGCTTTTACAAAGTTAACGTTTCAAAATTTAGTTAATAACTTTATTTCTATTCACGCACACTTATCCGAATTAGTGTTAGCCTCTAGTTTAAATATCGATTAAAGTAATTAGTGAAGGGTAAAACAAATAATTTTTAATAGTGCTATTGTATAAACCGTGGCAAGTTTTTATCGACATGGATTTGTTTAGAGCGATTTCTGAAAGCTTAACTAAGGAAGAACTAGCGATAGAATATGTAGTACGTGGTCTGCAAATGAACCATCCAAAGGCCCAAGAACAATTATTTGAGACGTTACAGAATGAACTGCGTACTCCAGCCGTAAAGCCTAAAGCATCGCACATTACTACAAACCCTGAACATGAACTCGCAAATATCAACCTACAGATGCAAACTATTGATGAGGCACTAGAATCCAATGAAAACGAGTCATCATTAACAGCGAAAAATTTTCTTTTGATAAAAACACTCCATTGGAAGGACCGGGCCGAAAGATTAGCTAACTCATTTCAAGGATTAGCCGGCTTAACCATGGCTATTAACTCTTTAACTCGGTTTGCTAGGTATTTAAACCGCGACATAAAAAAAATTGAAGCCGAACAAGAGGAGCGAAGAATCGCCGACAATAATAGACAATCTACGTCAGCGAGCGTTCGACAAAATAACATCCGCGTAACTAATCAAAGCTATTTAAGTCAAGGAAATGAAGAAAGGAATGATTCTGAAAACGATAGACGGCTTTCCGACCAGATCGAAAGAATGACCAAAGAATTCTGGGAGAAAATGAACGTTTCGAATAATCCACAGCAGAAAACAATACAACAACCGAGAGAAAATGTTAATACTAGATTTAGAGAGTCTAGACATTCTAGTACCGAAAGTAATGGGGACGACTCGTACGGAAGTCGTCAATCCAATAGGTCTCAGCAGAACCACAGAAGGGTAAAGCGTGCTCATCAACGATTTCAAAGAAACGCCGACCCAACAAAGTGGAGAATTTCATTTTCCGGTAGCAGCGATAAAAGAAGGGACGACGAAAATATTCATGATTTCATTATGAAAATAGAGGAGCATGCTAAACAAGATAAAGTTCCTCAAGCCGAACTGGTCAGTTTAACGAGGCACTTCGTCACCGACAAAGCAGAAAAATGGTACTATGTTTATACGAGGAAAAATAGACGAGTTACATGGGATCAGTTGAAAGACGCGTTCCTAGAACGGTTCAGCAGCGCTGAAGGAGATCGGGCCATGCGGAAATACATACGCCAAAGAACACAATACGCTAAGGAGTCATTCAATGATTTTGTGTTGGAAATCGAAACAGTGAATTGCCGCCTACCAAATCCATTGCCCGATGACGAAATTTTAGAACTACTGGCCGATAACATGAATCCTGCTCTTAAGAATGCCACTGCAAACATGTGTTTCGAAACTATAGAAAGCTTGAGGAAAGTATGCGACAACTTGGAAAGATTGTGGCAAACTTCAGGGTTTGATCCTCGTCAGCTTATTGAAGCCCGTCCCAAACGTAATCCGATTCAAGAATCTTCAAATTACCATGGAGTAGATAGACGCCCCAAACGCAACCCTCATATCGAGGAGCTTTCGTATTATCAAGTCGATTCAGGTTCGTCTAAAAAATCAACACAAAAAGTTACGCAGTACCAAGAAGCAGTCTCAGAAGACTCAGCAGACGAGAAGCTGGAACAAAATGGTAATTCGGAGGTTAGCGCAATTGACCGGACAGTTTTTATAGTTTGTTGGAATTGTAAAGACCTTGGTCATAAATTCACAACTTGTCCCTTAGAAAGGACTCATCAATTTTGCGAAGGATGTGGATTGGCTGGTTTCATTATGTCAGACTGCCTTCGTTGCCAGAAAAAGAAAATGGGAAATGTGAATCCGAACGCTGTCAATTCTGGGGTATATCGTTCGGACAAGATACCACCACCCAGAAAAGTTCAATTTCAACTAAACAAGTAAATACCAAAAGTATACCGCGTGAATCAGAACCATCCAGCAACACTGATTCACAAAAATCAAAGCGGTATAAACGAATTTCGGAGTATTTCAAAGATCGCAAATTATTTAATAGATGTTGTGAGCTGACTACCATTACCGAGAGCAAATTAAATGACCCTCGTCCATATGCAAAAATAAACATTTTGGGAAATTCGATACTAGGCTTATTAGATAGCGGTGCAAGCGTCAGCATCCTCGGAAAAGGAAGTGAACATTTTTTAAAAAAACTGGGATTAAGTTTTAAAGCCTATAACACCTGCATTCAAACAGCGGATGGATCAGTCAACGCAGTTTTGGGACACATATCATTACCGGTTACTTATTTGGGTTTAAAGCATATGATAAAATTCTGCATAGTTCCTTCACTACAATCAGAAGTTTACCTTGGTGTAGATTTTTGGAAAAAATTTAACATCGCACCAAACATCGTAAGTGAAATAATCGAATCAACTCCAACGTCAACAGCTGAAGTAAAACAACATAATCTCACTGAACAACAGAAATATGAGCTACAGAAGGTAATCGCGATGTTTCCGTCGTTTACAAAAAATGGATTGGGAAGAACTAGCCTCGTAGAACATATTATTGATGTTGGTGATGCCCGTCCTATCAAACAGCGGCATTACCAGAGATCACCTGCGATACAAGACCTTATGTATCAAGAAATAGACAGGATGTTATCACTAGGAGTGATAGAGGAAAGCACGAGCCCATGGAGTTCTCCGATAGTTTTAGTGCGAAAGGCAAACGGGAAAGCGCGTTTATGTTTGGACTCTAGAAAGGTAAATCAAGTGACGAAAAAAGACGCCTATCCTTTACCACTAATAGATGGCCTACTTGGACGACTGCCCCAGACCAAATATATCACGAGCTTAGACCTTAAGGATGCCTTTTGGCAAATCCCACTTTCGCAAAGTTCAAAAGAGGTAACTGCTTTCACTGTTCCAGGCCGTCCTCTCTATCAATTTTGTGTCATGCCGTTTGGGCTGTGCAACGCTCCCCAAACCATGTGCAGATTGATGGATCGAGTGATACCCCATCAGCTTCGAGATAGAGTATTCGTTTACCTAGACGACTTATTGATAATCTCGGTGGGGTATGACGAACACCTGGAACTGTTGAAAGTAGTGGCCAACTTATTGTCCAAATCAGGGTTGACAATAAATGTTGAGAAAAGCCATTTTGTTCTGCGCGAAACTCGGTACTTAGGTTTCCTGGTAGGTGAACAAGGACTGCGGACAGACCCTTCGAAAGTACAGGCAATCCAAAGTTTTCCTCCTCCAAAGTCTGTGAAACAAACTCGTCGACTTCTAGGAATGGCAGGTTGGTATCGACGGTTTATTCCGAATTTTTCAGACGTAACCGCCCCCATAACCAATTTGCTACGTAAAGGCAAGAAGTTTGAGTGGACCGAGGATGCCAACCTCGCCTTCGAACGATTGAAAGAACTTATGATGAATGCTCCGGTGCTGCACAATCCTGATTTTTCAAAACCATTTTTTATCAAATGTGATGCAAGCACTCAGGGGATTGGTAGCGTCCTGTATCAAACTGATGAAGATGAAACAGAAAAGCCTATCGCTTTTATGTCTCAAAAATTGAATCCCGCACAAAGGAATTACACTATCACCGAACTGGAATGCTTGGCGGCGGTTGTTAGTGTTAAAAAATTCAGGGCATACATAGAAGGGTACCGATTTACCATAATTACGGACCATGCGAGTTTAAAGTGGTTAATGTCGCAAAAAGAGCTCAGCGGCCGACTCGCGAGATGGAGCCTAAAATTGCAATCGTTTGATTTTTGCATTATTCATCAGAAAGGCAAAGACAACGTGGTTGCTGACACCTTATCCAGAGTGTACTGCGATGAACTAATTGAACTTGATTCAGAACGGATGCTTCATGATGCAAATCTTTTCGACCCAGACGCTATTACCGACCAAATGTTTATCGAGTTGCGTAAGAAGATTGAATCAGATCCAATTTCTTACCCAAATATGCGTATCCACACAGGAAAAATATTCATCAGAATTGAACCTACAAAGCATATTCCCATATCAGACGTTCCCTCATGGAAATTGTGGGTTCCAGATTGTCAACGTGTAAAGCTAATTCAGAGAGAACATGACAGTCCCAATGGAGCTCACGGTGGTATCAAGAAAAGTCTTGAAAGATTACGTCGGTTGTATTATTGGCCGAAAATGTCTATTCAAGTACATGACTACATATCCAATTGTCAAATATGTAAACAGAGTAAATCGACGAATCAATGTTTACGCCCACCGTTAGGAAATCCAACCATATCTGAAAGGCCTTGGCAAAAGATATTCGTAGATTTACTAGGCCCTTATCCGAGGTCGAATTCGGGCAAAACCGTCATATTAATTGTCCTAGATAATTTAACCAAGTTTATTTACTTAAAAACATTGCCTAAAGCCACGGCGAGTAAAATTGTCGACGTTTTCCGTGATGAATTATTTCCGCTTTTCAGCGTACCAGAGTCGATACATTCCGATAACGGTGTTCAATTTGTTGGTAAAGAGTTTACCGCTTTAACGAAAGAATTTGGAATAAAACATATCAGAACCGCACTTTATTCGCCTCAGAGTAACGCATCGGAGCGAGTTAATAGGTCAATTATCGCAGCTATAAGGGCGTACGTAAAAGATAATCATACTACTTGGGATAAAATTTTACCTCAAATAGGAAGTGCGCTCCGAACATCAGTACATGAATCTACTGGACAATCTCCTCATTTTTCAATGTTCGGTTATCATAAGATAAATCACGCTGCTGATTATAAACTTCTTCGGGAAGTTAACCTGTTAGGAGAGAATATGATAGATTGGATGGAAGTACCTAATCGTATTGCTATACTTCATAATAAAATCAAAGATAAGCTCTTTAAGTCGTATAACAAATATGCTAGTCGGTACAATTTGCGTACTCGATCAAGAAATATTGACATCGGTCAACAAGTATTTGTAAAACAGCATCTTCTTAGTGACGCCTCCAATAAGTTTACTTCCAAATTCTCCTTTCCTTATCGTAAGGCTTTTGTGAAAGCAAAGCTAGGTAACGTACATTACTTGCTCGTCGATGAAAATGACAAAGAACTTGGCACTTACCACGCCATGGACATCAAACAATAGATTTAGATTTATCTTAGCACTTTTGCAACGATCGGTTGGTTTTTTTTCAGCTTCAAATCGATCTTTTAAAGAAAACGCTCACAATTTGAACCTGCCCTGTAACGATCGTTCGTGCAACGCACAACTGTTGCCACCAGTATAGGTATTGCGCCCTTGATTAGGCTTCGAAATTGTTGATATTCTTAAGCGATTGTGATCTCCAATATCGAAAATACAATAATCAATAATTACAACGACAAATAATGGGGAATGATTGGTGAAGCCAAAATCTCGTTTAAATGAACAAGCTATAGAGAACAAGAAATAGCATAATGACATGATTGCGCGATGGATATAGTCGGTGTGTTTGTGTAGACAAATCTTTGGCGCGGTACAAAAAAAATGTTAAGCGGGAAAAAGAAAAGAAATTGTGGGGCAGTCAAGTCATAGCTCTCGACTCGAGAGGATTAAATTATTTTTTTTAAGAATAAAAATAAAATAAACCGTGAAATAAAAGACATACATTTATATACTTGATATCTATGTAGATATTTGTGGCTGAGTTTTGTTTTGTTTTAAATAAATAAGTTTAATAGTGGTTAAGTAACTATAATGAGCCTAGTGACAATAAAATCATATTTATGCCGAATTATTGTAAATAAAATTAAGATTATAAATAAAGAATTAAAAATAAAAAAAAGAATAAATTAACTGAATAAGATTGTGATAGCTGTTGTTTAGCTTGTGTAAAAATAAGCATTATGATAATAAAAGTTTTGTAATGTTCTAGAAAATAGTTTGTCTAGTAAAATTATTTTTGTTGTGTTTTTCTGGTTGACCGGCCTACATAAAAATTATAAACTGTGAAAAAAAAACCAAGTGTCTTGCTGTAATTTATGTAAATACAGAAAAAAAAAAATAAATAAGAACCCACAAAACTTAAAGTGACGTCAGTTATATAAACTTTGAGAAAAAAAGAAAATTAAAAGGAACGTCTGGAGAAAAAATACTAACGGTAACGCTTTTTCTGGTCAATTATTCGTTACCAGTTGATTGCTGAAAATTTGGAACCATAATACCGGTTACCGCTTACGGACTACGGTGTGGTTGTACAAAAGCGCGTGAATTGTCGCATGTTTTCTGCGCTCGTTGGATTACGTTGGATATATACATACATATATACTTATACGTGGATTAAGGTCAATAATTGCAGTGCCATATTTTATTGTCCAGCTGTTTACGATTTATTGTATTGGTGTAATATGGTCCAAATGGAATTTGTAAGAGACATCATGGCAGCCGGGTGGATGTAAGAAGGAAAAAAAACCGTTCGTTATTTTCTTATATTATTATTATTATTTATTGTTTTTGTTTAATTATTTATTAGATTGATCACATTATTGATCAGATTATTTAAATTTATTTGTTGTTATTGATGCTTCATATGGGAGCTTTAATTTGAACCTTGTAATTTTTTTTAACAAGTTAATTTTTGTTTGTTGACGGCTCATTTTTTTTTTGTAATTCATACTTGTTTTCCTCAATTTTTTTTTTATTATTGTTTAATATCAACTTTTCTTGATAAATATCTATATACATATATGTATATATGTATGCGTAAATGATTTTCTCATTTTTCTTTTGCTTATAATTATAGTTTGTTTATATATACATATGTGATTATTTGACAACGCTTAATCATGTGGTAATTGGTTTCGCTTTGATGGGATGAGCGGGCCTTGCGATGTGCTTTTTTTCGATGATTCCTCCATATTGATTTTTTTTTGTAGTTCAGTTTTTCAATTTTGCTTGTTCACGCACACATAGCTGTAGTGTCAATTATTTTAATTGATTTTGTAAGATGGTTGTGGTACACTCGTGGTTAACGGAACCCTCCCGACCGATTAGCTGCTGTTCCTTTGGATATTAATTGTGTGCGGCCACGTGGTACCCAATGACCCAAGCCATCAGGTTACAAATGTTTACAATTGCGAAATTGAAAATGATAAACCGCTCATAGTAGAGCCGAGACACGGAATATCCGCTTCTATAACTAGTCTGTCCCGTCGAAAATGGGCAAGTCTAGTATACACACATATCCTAAATCAAAGGCATCGTTAAACAATAATCGTTTCAAGCTTCATAATTCAAAATCTAATTAACAAATTACTAATATATAAGTTGAAGAAAAAAAAATCCAATAAAATCACAACCTCAATTCATAATAACTATAATTTGGTTTACCCTCAAATAATCCTATTTGTTTCAATTTCATTTTCCCACTCATCAAGAAATAATTTATAGACAATTTCGAGAGATTTGCGACAGCCTACATACATAGCGCAATCCCCGAAACCATATAAAAATCACCCTCTCGAAATACATCTCGTATAAACGAGTAGATCGTAGTTTATTTAGATACATTTAGATTTATGTATATATGTTTATAGGTTGCAAGGCAATATGCTATTTTTTTTTGCAAGTTTAACTCGATTTATATAAGTTTTCATGTACTGGCGTGTGTTCTAACATGGAAACAATAAGTGGGGTGGTATTTTCAGAAAAACCTGCGTACACATTTTACAGGAAAAGGGATGAATTTTCATTCCTTGACGAGTGTCGAAAAGCTGAAAATATTTTATAGTTTTAAGGAAGTTAAATTAGTGGAATTTATCTCTCACACTAACAATATATAGAATATGAAAATTTATAGGGGGAATAAGTAGGTGCACATAAAAACATACACACACAACAACAACAACAAAAAAAATACAAAATTCATGAACATGAATTAAATTTAATTATATTAAAGTTAGATTTGGTTATGTTACATAGATTTGAAATTATAATAAATAAAATGGGTGGAATAAATAATCATGATGTTGATTGTGATGTTTTACTCTCTACACGTAATCATACCAAGTTCTCAAATTTCATTAAATAAAAACATATGATTCTAAATTTAATTTTAGTAGGGATTTGATGAGATTTAGATTTTTCCTTGTTGATTATTTATTTATGCGAATGAATTTTTATTGGAGGCACTGTATTTTTGGGGCCGACTAATGAATTAACAAAAACAAACACAAATCAGTTACAGTACTTGACAATAGGAACAAATCAAATATTAAAATTATTATATCGCACCCCTGTAAATATAATTATGTATGTACATTGCATCAGTAAAAGTGTTTCACTCTAATTACACCCAATAATAAAAAGTCTTGTAAAACTATAGTTGAAATTTTCTTATGAAATTGAATCACACATATCAATACGAATATAACAGTGAGGATAGAACCCAAATTTAATAGTCCGCTGGGATCAAAATCATAACATTTCAATCAACCTAACCCCTCTCTCATGTGCCACAACATTTCATTTGGGAAAAATTGAATGAAAATTTATATGAAATTTGATATGCATTTTCATTAAATGTCAATTTTTTTTTTTTTTTTGTAGTCCAAATCACCCCGACTAAAAGCAAAACAAAAAATCACTGTACTTGATTTGATATGGATTTTTCTTGCTATATAATGTACAAAATACGTACGAACAAATTCATAAATACGTTGTTGCTGTTGTATGTCCAGTCTGTTGTCGACGAGATGATAATTATAACGTGTACATACATACATACATATATACATATTTCTCCGATGTATGTCGAAATGTCAAAATCTATTTTCATTTTTATGATGATTACAAAAAAAAAAATAGAATTTACCAACAAATAACAACATCATGCATACCGCACCAACAACATGATGGAAAATAAAAATCTACTGTGCAAAACGAATTTTTAGTACGGAAATTGAAATGGGAATGTAAATTTTTAATGGGCTTTCGGAACTATTTTTTTGTTGTTAAATTTTTGCAAAAAAAAAAAAACAAAAATATTTCTGACGTTGATTGAAATTTTTGGATAAAAAAAAAAATGTTGTATAAACGCTTGTGTACGTATAGTCATGAATTTCCTGAATTATTTATTTAATATTATTATGGTCACGTTTTTAAAGATGTTTCCGAAAATGATTTTTACTGCAATAAAATAAAATTTAATGATAAGTTTTTGACAATGTAAAAAAAATCAGTAATGCAGCAGAGTTTGAAAATAAACCACCATTTACTCAGCGGGTTAATTTTTTTTTTTTTTTTTTTAGTCCAATTAGGTAAGATCCAGAATATGTGCTTCAAATCAAATAACACAATACATTTTCGGGTTCTACATTAAATCGAAATTAGGATTCAGTGCCGTACTTAAGTGAATTTCAATTCATACTGACTCACACTTGATAGACTCGATTTGTACCGATTTTGAATTTTTGAAATGCATGCCCAAGTTTTCACTCGCTGAGTTTTTAGGACAAGTTTCTTAAAAAGCTAAACATTCGCCTGCTACAAATAAGTAAAGGTGATTATCTGTCTCAGTAAATGATTACTAACTTATGAGAAATAAAATATAGACAAACACCAAAAAGTAAAAAAATGATTTACTAATAAAATAATTTGGTTCATAATTTATTTAGAACTTTAATTCTTCGATAAAATTTACAGAAAAGTTTGAGTCCCATCAATCTTCTGTAATTCTCTTTCTATCTTTCTAACCAAACAATCAACATTTTTGGTACGATATCGGTTGCTGTATACCATTATCTTCAAATTTGCCCAAAAAGTTTCAATTGGCCTTAGTTGTAGAACATTTGGTGGGTTATAGTTTCTATGGATAAATTCGATTCTGCGTTGACGTAGATCAGGCTTAATGTGAGGATGCCAAATCAGGCCAAAAAATCGCTTTATTTTGCGCATTTACTGCCAAACTACTTTTGAAAAAAACTTTGTTAATGACCAACTATAACATAACCCGGAAAGTTTATCCTTTTCTGGTACTTCGTAATCGGGAGACTCTCATTAGTATTTTGGCTGCCATTCATTATCTTCAACAGTAAAATAAGTTTCATCATCCATAACAAATTTGTAACCTGAAGCAGCAGCGAAATATTTTTGGGCTAATTGTTTGGCTGTAGTTGCTGGTGCCGACTTTTTGGGTTTGTGTTATATAATCATACCTTGTAAATATTTCTTGATAGTACTTGATATTTTTTACCGAGCTGTCTGTACGATTTTACAGTTCGACCCACCGTTTCACCTTTCAATTTCATTCAAATTTTGCTACCTTGTAGTTGACATTTTTACAAGGGCCGGATATTCTTTCCACAGGTCCTTTATTCTGAAGCATACATAATACAAATACAGATGCACTTTACATTTGTCTATTATATTGTTATTTTATTCCACATATGAGCTGGTATCCTCACTCTGTTGCTTACATATATTTTATTCTCAAGCCAAGTAGTCATTACCCTCCGCTGTCGAAATTGTAGACTTAGCCCAAGCCGTAAGGACTTCAAGTGAAAGACTGAATGGAACGCATACATGATGGAACAAGACTTTAATTTAAAGGGACCGAAAGAGAGAATTCTTTTGAGGAATAATATTTCCAACACAAAAGCTGTTGTCATTTTTATTCAATTTGATAATATTTTCGTTTAAAAAGGTCTCTGAGCCTAGCAGATGTCCCGAATTGAAAAGAATTAAGTAAAATTTAGGAGGAACTTTTGATTGAAAATCATGATTTCCAAGGAAAAAATATAACTGCCAGAAATTACACGAGGTGATCAGAACTTCGGTTCAAAGACTTTTGTGCAAACGTGTACTCAACTCAATCCAAATTCTAAATAAACTCCCAAATCCTTTAGTCCTTTAAGCAAGCTCCAATTTAACCTCCAACTTAATCTCCAATTCAACCTCCTACTAATTCGCAACGCAATCAACTTAATCATCAATTCAACTCCAACTATTTACCCAACGCTCAACTCAATCCCTAAATCAACACGGCTCCGAAAATTGCATGCGTCCCGCAACTCAACTCAGTCCTAACTCAATTTCTAACTCGCTCCTCAACTGAACCGTCAACTTAAGCCTAATTCAACGTCCAGATCAATCCACAAATCTGCGAGATTTGATTCGAAAAATTATACTCTTACATGAACTCAACACAAAACAACGCAAGCTAACTGCCAACTCAACCCTCAACACAATTGCAAATAAATTCCAAACTGAAACGCTAACTCAACCTCTACTCAACCCGAACTTAACTCCAAACCAACCATATCCTAGCTCCAACTCAAGCCGCAAATAAATCCAACTCAACGCTCAATTCAACGCCAAACTCAACGCCCAACTTAATCCTCAAACCAACATAATTGGTCAAAGTGGTTATCACCACGTAGTTTTTGGCCCATTCGTATGGCTCCCCGATCCTCTTGACATACAGGTCCCAAAAGCTTTTCAGTTTTCCGCCTTGACAGTGGAAACAGATTGGCTTAATAAAATTCCAAATAGGATAAGCCGTTTTCGAGATACCATGGTTTCAGACAGACATCCAGCCACTCAAACATTAAGACATCCAGACGTCCAGACAGGCGGACGGATATTTTATTTGAATTTTTTCGAAGTCAGGGCCTTTGAAAACCTCGCAAAAAGTTGTTTTGCGGACCGAAGAAATTGTGATAAATCAATCATCGAGCAAAGTAAACTTACTTGATCTAATGAGTGTTGATATAACAGTTTGCAATTATTGCCATGCATAAATTTTGTTCAAAATATTCGATACATGGTACATTCATATCGTCAACAACTTGTAAAAATGAATTAAATTCGATAAACTTGTCACCACACATTTGTGACTTGGCCGTCGAAGTCAATTGAAAAACTTGCATAGGCTCAGATTCAAAATCAGTAACTAAAAATAGTTGCGAATATCCGTGAGTTTGGTAGGCAGTCGCAGAAGGAAAATTGCCAAAAATCATTGCATTATTGAACGTAAGCATAGTGTATACGCGAATTGCTGCTCCAAATAATATTAGGCAACATTAATTGGTCGTTTTATTTTCGTATATCACACTAACACAAGCAAAAAACTACATTCGCTGTTCAATTGGAGAAAAAAATAATTTCAGGTTCAATTCTGAAAATCTCGATAAATCACTATAGACGGAATGATACGATGCAACAGAATCTCTTGCAAATTTCGAAGTATATGAGAAACACGAATAGCCCCGAATAGTCGAATAAATTTAGATTCTGAGATTTCTTCAGTTTTGTTGCTTTTCCTTATAGTTTTCCAAGAAATTACGAACAACTTTTTTCCAGCAACTCTGTTATACCAATTTGAATCTATCTTTTCATACATAAATGCCTTTTGTTAAATTTTATTTGGACAAAATTCTGGATGGATAGCATCGAAAGGATTAGGAGCGAAATCCATTATGAAGAAACAGACTACTTCTGCTAAAACTGTTCATAAACCATAAATAATAGATCAAAGTTTGTATGCTCATAAGAATTGCTGCGGAAGGCGGTAACCAATTAGGATTACTTATGAAACCCTTTCGAACGCCATCCAAAAATAAAATACGTAGCATTAAACGTATAACTGTAGTATGAACATAAATAACATGCGAGAACGATCGAACAAGAGAAATGAGATAAACATTAAAAATTACGGTTGGTCGAAGCGATGAAAATTGATGTACAATATATTGTAGAAGGCGTTCAAGAGGGTTAAAGTAATTATTTTGGGCTCTCAAAATATTAATTGCATGTAATTTAATAGCAAACAACCAAACTGCCATTTTGTTTGATCTGGAAAAATAAACGAGACATTTTTTCTTTTAAACCAAGTGCCGGAGCATACTAGATAGTGTTCCACAAATTGTTGGGCTAAAAACACTGCCTTAAACCAAAAGTAGAAAATTAATAATTAATTAATTAATTAATAATTTATTATTCTTTAATTTTGATGAAATGTCAAAATATTTTCTAATACAAAACTACAATATAACAATAAATTATTGATTCATTTCAAGTTCAATTCATTCTACATAAATATAAATGGATTTTGGATTAGGTTTTTATGTATATACATAATCAACAAATATCCCAAGCAATTCACCCATTCAGATGTGAGAGAGGGAAAATATAAATATTCAAATTTATCATTTACATTCTATATACAATAGATTAGAGTCACGTGTCCGAGCGTATGCCACCCCTTCCAAAAAATTTTTAGTTCAATATTATGTCTAATCTGGGAGATAGGAAATCAACTAACATTATGATGATCATCGTCATAGTCATCATCACATAATTTTGTTTCGTTGATTTTTCAACCCTAAGATATAATGGTCGGATGATTTAATTTGGTATTTGATGAATGCGCGTTGAGTGAAAATTGTGCACGGTCTATTTAATTGAAATCAGCTCTAAGTAAATATCCTGTAAAGACATTTAAATTTTTTATTGTGTCGCCCACACGTACCCACGAAGCCTATCGGAACATTTTACCCACAATCCAAATTTGTAATTTTGCTATTGTAAGGTGACACTGAGAACGATGTGAAATATACCTGAATCACCCTATAAACAAAACCAACAACTGTAACTCAAATTCAGATAATTAAATTAATCGATTTAAGTTGCATGCCACACGTGCCACTAATAGTTGTTTAATCCAAAAATAAAATAAAATCTTATGTAAATTGAGGTAACTCTTTATAGATAATCAGGCAAAAACAGCATGCAGTACACAATATATATCCATCCAATGTCAAAAATAACATCAATAAAAATCTATAGTCTTGTACTCTTGTGCCCTTCCCAATCAACTTTATAATTCAATTTCACTCAAATTCAAGATAATTTTTTTTTCCATTTGGTTAGAAATTCAATTTAGGTGACATTTTGATGAAAAACTGATTTTCAACGATAAACTCCTAGGATGTGTGTTGTGTAAATATACTTGCTTACGAAAATTATGTTTATACCCACACACATAGTGGGGAAGTATATAGAAACAACAGCAAATAAAATTAAATTGTAACATTGACACCCACTTTGTTATTGGGAAGAAAAAAGTTTGATCACGTGCTTGATTAAAATGAGCATTTTTTGTGTAGTTCTGTGTTGCGTTATCGCAAATTTTTTATGGAATAACCGGTTGGATGAGAGAGACTATGTATGTATAATTAAATATGTACATACAACGCATATATTCTTGAACTATATACATAGTACACCATGCTGTGAATTATATTCAGATTTTCCGTTTTTAATTTTTATTTTCTTGTTGTTGGGAGTGTTTTGGTTTTTGGCACCTAAATTGGATTTTCATGTAAAATCAATTAAAATTTAAAAAAAGAAATTGGTGTTGGAGTGAAATGAGGTTTTGTTGTTATGCTTTTAAAATAAAAATTAATTAATTGAGTTTTTATTGGGCCAATTGTGAAAACCAATAATGAAAGGGGACAATATGTACATAATACATAATATTTACATAACTTGATTAAAAGAAAGGAAATTACAGCAACAAATTATCATTTTGAATGTTGCCAAATATTTGCCACTGTTAATTATGACGTTGTTTAGACAGTTAATAAACCCTCAGGTCAAAAACGTAAATTAAATTCTTTTTTCATTTGCCACGCAGCAAATCCACAACACGTGCCCTCAAATGTTCATTAATAACGCAATCAAGTATTTTTTTTCGCTATCATCCCCCAAATCATGTTGCGGGTAAATAATATTACCAGCACTGCATGATTTTATGGTTAACATGGCACACCATAGAAAACGGTAGGTAATTAAGATAATTAAGAGTATCAAATTTTTATCATACTTTTAGCCTTAAGGCTTTCAACATAATAAAAAAAATGTAATATTCTAGAATGCTTTTAGTATATATGGTCATTATTCTTCCAATGGATTACCTTTCAGTATTTTAAGTCTAGTATAAATTATGTACAGTTTCATTTTTTTTTTTAATATAAATCCAAAAATGAACAGAATAAAAACTTTTTTGGAAGATTAATCATCTTTGCAGCCATGGCAATAAAATATTACGTAACCATATATGTAAGCTGATTGCGGTGCTGTATAGTATGAATTTATAGCCGCGTCACGCAAAAATGGTCAGCCATCACGTAGTCGATTATAGAAATTTGTATTTGTCACACAAAAAATTTAATTACATATTTCGAATTGTTGAAATTTTTAGAAAATCTATTTTTGTTTAGTTGCTTGGTAAATGCCATGCAATGATGAACGAAATGTGGTGAACGTACAAATTTTTTGCTTTATCATTTTTGTGGGAACCGATTTTCATGTTTTAGTTTTTAATTTATATGTATGTATATAGCTTTATTTTGTACTCGAGTATATATCTTTATATCGAATATTAAGCTTTAGTTCTACAAACGTGCATAAAATATACGTACATGGTTATTATTTTTGTTTTTTTTTAGAAAATATGTATATCCTATAGTTATTACCACCCAATTTTTCAAAGAACAACCAATATAAATTTTCTACCCTTTAGCATTATTTTTACGTGTACATACATTTATAAGGATATGAAACCATACTTATATACGATAGTATATAACCAGTGAATATGTCGATAAATTTATCTAAAAATAAAAATGAAATAAAATTCGTTCGTATACACACGGTTGATAGAAATATTATTATATATCATACAAATACATATGCTCAATATACATATATGTTTGTACATAACGATTGGATACGTGGCTTGAATAATAAACACAAAAAATCCTATACATTGAATATGCTTTATATAAATATACGGTAAAGCCTCAGGCACTTTTCGTTTCAACTATAACAAAGTGAAAATTATTTTCCATTTCTGGGATTTATTTATTTCGGTTATTTTTTCGGAAATTATTTGCTTTTAGAACAGAACGTTAATTTATTAGAATAATTAAATATTATTTTGAAATTAGCATGAAAATCATAAACACATTTTTTTTAATTTATAAACGTATGTTTTAAGGATGTACATGTACACCTATCTAAATTTGTGCAATACTTATCTGAATTCAAAATTAAATACCGATAAACTCGACTAAGAAATCAAAATCATTGTGAAGTGTTTTATAAATATCTGCTCTCAACCGTTTTTCTAAAACGGTTGAACTAAAACCGGGTAAAATCCAAAGTGTTGTCTACAAACTGAGTAGGTGGCAAAAAGACGAAAGTCTTTTTGTTTGTTCCTCATAGAAATCCACACTGCCTAATCGATATAAACCAAATTTTCCCTAGTCACCTGTTGGAACCCTTAGATGGCTGGGTACATTTAAGGTGAATCGGCCTAATTTTTGTTTATAATAACTCGATTAAATCTAGCTCGATTTTTGCTCTGATCAGTATAATAATACTAACGACATTTGCGAGTATAATTTACAAAAACCACTTAATCCTGCGAATACCTCCGGAACAAATGATTTTTAAAACTTCGGATTTTTTGTTAATACCTCGAGAGGGGTTCAACGGATGGTGGTTTGGTGTCTATTGGTGGGGGGAACCAAAGTTGAGCTCAGAAACCTTCCAATAGGGTGCACAACACGTGAGTTGTTCTGGTCATATATTAGCCAGCTGCGTGATGGGTACAATTGTGTAAGAGGTAACCTGGGCACAATTCGCAAGTGTAGGTGCTGCCTCCTCGTAGCAACCACTGGAAACTGAGACCATTGGGCACATTTTGGTCATTTGGTACATTTGTGTTTTTGACCATTTGAGAAATCCTTGACAAAAAAACCCTAATCTAAGGTGGAATAGCATATGCCGATGAATGACTGGCTGATAGGATGATCAGTCCAAAGTATGCGGATTTTGGATACCGCAGGCACCCTCCAATTTTATTTAGCCTTCCTGTAGTAAAGCTGGGTGACCTATAGGCGACTTTCCATTCCCAGAAACTCGTAAGAGTAAAATCAAAACGGAAGACGGGGCAGGGGTAAGAAAATACGGGAGTGGGACTGCCGTCTCGAAGTCTTTGGGCACCAATGCTACCGTGTTCCTAGCAGAAGTGCATACTATAGTAAACATCTAGGAGGGAGAGCAATGATACCAGATAAATATATCGCGTACCGGCCGGCAGTATTATCAGGCTCATTAAGAGCCGCAATGTTAACTTGACGGATAATGAAGCAGAATCCAAGCACAAAAGATCTTTTAAGTTGCAGTTGGGGGTGGCTGAACGCCCACATGGCTCTTTAACAATAATAATAAAATAATAAGGTTCAACGGATAGAATTTAATTAAATTTGGCCCTGATTAATTGAATAGTGCTACCGACTGCTGCAGATATATTCACGTAAATTGCCACAAGTCTTTGAGCACCTTTCGAATAAAACTTCATGTAAATTTCGGATTTTTTGCTAAAAACCGGAAAAACTCTTAACTGGTTTTTATTATATATGGTTCCTATTAGTTTAATAGCGGTAAGGACCATTGTGGACAAAATTGAGATAAACGCCACAAATCGATTGAAACTATATTAGAAGGCTTAAATTATGATTGACCAATATTTAACTTCGTTACATATTCTACGAGCTAATATATTGGGCCTATAAAAAGCCTAAAGAATCTTATTGATTTAATACAGACAACAAACTTCTCTTTCTATTATTTGTGGGGGCATAAAACATACAGAAATGAAAGTTTTCCTTGAGTTTTTTGATTTAGTGAATTTATAATTCGCTAAGTCACTACACGTTCTTGCCTCATACTAATGTATGAAGTTGGAATTGTATTTTTGTAGTTTCATCGTAGCTACCTGATGAGTAGACCGAACTTTTTGTTTGTGCGAGCTTATCTGTACGAAACCAAACTACCACATATGTGGTTTTCCAGTTACACAAAAACAAAAAAACCGGGTTAAAAATGACAGTTTTTACATTTCTCTTTTCCCATAGCAAATATTTTTTCTTAGCAAATTATTTTAATATTTTATAAATGTATTTTTCTTTAAATTTCTCTTGACTTTTATTTGACGTAAGAGTAAGAATGACATTTTATAAATGTAATTGTGTTAGTAATCGTCCCGAAAAATTTTACCGGGCGACGAATGACAGCTGCTGCCGCTCCGTTTTGGCCCGGGTTTTTTTTTATGTGTCAAACTTGTGTCAACTGGAAAATGCTAATAGAAAACTCAAGGAAAGTTTTCGTGTTTAGAGTCGATACATTTTGTATTAACTTTCGGGTTAAAGTACCGGGGCGATTTTAATATTTCTACTTTTTTGGTAGATATATTATAAATGACTGGCCTCTTCATTTTTTCTGATTAATAAGTCGAAAAATGTTGTGATTGTGAATGCCTTTATTGGTAATATCTTGTGTCTATAAAAAGCCGAAAGAATCTTATTGATTAATTACAGACAACAAACTTCTCTTTCTAAAATTATAAAGTTACTGAGGCTATGTCCAGCACACAATAGGTCCAGGTGTCACAAGACACTCACGCTCAGCAAAACATTATGATTTCCTAATACAAATCGACCTCAAGATGCTCCAAATCAGTCACCTGATGCTCCAAACTCACCTTTTTGATCGATATTGGTGCGGACCTTTCAGTAATCCCATTTCGCAGGTTCATTTCTTTCATACCTCAAAAAGCTGATCTAGTTACGTCGGCCGCGAATAGCACAACAATCCATACCTGCGGCATTAAATTGGTTTAGGTGGATCTCGGACTTAAAAGAACCTTCACGCATACTTCTATCTTAGTTTCCGTGAGTCGTTCGATCATTGGTGCTGGCACAAAGATGTCATCAATGTCACAATAGTTCGCGTCGTCACATCGGCACCGATCCATTTCACAATTGACAATGTTTCCTCTCTAATGGCACAGTAGAATTACAATTCACCAGTTTGACTCAGCGTGGTTCATAATATTGTCACAGCTGACTGACCATCTGCCTGTCTTAAGACCACGTCACAAAGCTGCATTTACAGATGTCTAGCACATGGTGGTATTAGGGATTTGCTAGTCATCTGCGACAGCCGATCAAAAGATCTAAAAAAATGTACGACAAAATTAATGAAATCGAAAAAAAAAATGCAAAAATGACAGCTCTTGCTACGGCATAGTATTTGACTACATGCAGAATATGCTGCTACTATATATTCCCGGGCTGGAAATTTTTTACTATCAGCAGCTTTGGATGAATACTTTTTGTATCTATGATTTGAAGAGGAAATGTAGCGAAATGTACCTTTATCACGAAGGAATAGTAAAAAAAGGGGCAAATAAAGTACTCTTTGATCAGTGATTTCGTAGAAAAATATTTACCACCTGAGACTACCGAACTTATTTTTTCTGATGCATGCCCTGGTCAAAATCGTAATAACACGCGGTATTACGATTTCTAATGGCTTTTTGTATTGAAAAAAACCTGACCAAAATATATCAGTATTTCCCCGCTCGAGGCCATAGTTTTCTACCTTGTGATCGTGTGTTTGGAGTAATCAAGAGAAATTTAAAGAAAATTGACAGAATTTATTTGCCAGAGGAATATGGGGCTACGTTTTCCTAAAAGCAGGTAATTCCTGTTCAATCAAAAGGCAGAAAAGCAGAAAAAATCAAATTGAAAGTTTCTAAATTTTCACATTTTGAAATGACCAGCGACGGAAATTTGGAAGCCCGGAAATTTATTGATAGTTTGGAAAGATTTTCGTTTAAACTGCTACGGTTTAATACTACCGAATTTATGAAGAAGGTATGATTGCCTTCTCAAAGAGCATTTGATACTGTAAACGTAACAAATATTTAAAAAAATATGTGACCTGCAAAAGTCCTAAAGTACATACCTGCTCAGTGTCTGTATTTTTACGACGAAATTATGCAATGACCAGCTCGAATGGAATATAATAGTGAGGAAAGTGACTTTTTTTTTTTTTTTTTCTTTAAATTGGGCTGGGTGCTTGTAGCCCAGAGCACTGCGACCATTGAGGCCTATTGTGCATCCCTAGAGGTTCTTAGTTGAAATGTAGGTCTATGTCCTTAACAAACGCCGCTACCTGATGCATACCCAGTGGGTCGGCATTAGGCCACTCGATTGTGTGCGCATTCAGAAACTTGAATCTTTTTAGGATGATACCATCGCTTCTGAATGGTACGTGTTCCGATGTCTCCTTACCGCCGCCACAGAATCTGCACTGGTCCGTAAGGGACCTTCCCATTTTATGTAGATGGCCATTAAAAGGGCTGTGCCCTGTTATAAACCTAGTAGGATCTTAGGGATTGGCGGCCCATCCTCGGTGTCTCTCCCAGAAGTATAATATTATAACTGAGTAATTTCTTGGCCTGTCTCATCCCAATGGAGGAATCCCAGAATAATTTCCTATGAGGAAAATGACTACTGAAGTCTTTAAAATATATACTTTACCTTTTTTATGGTTTTCTAATTTGTTTTGATCCTAATGAATTTTAATAAATTAAATTGAAATATATTTTTTGTATTTATTATTGAAAGACCTCATGTCCCAAAAATAAACCCAAAATTCAGCTTAAAATTTCATAGCGACTCACATTTTCATCAACTAAATTAAATTCCCTCCTAAACTTATTTTTGTTGACAATATTAAGTTTTTTTTATTTCCAGAATAATTTGAAAAGGTGGACATGAGCCCTTTCAAGACTAAACCACTCAATTGTCTGGTTTTTTTTTTGTAAATTATTCATTTCGTACAAAATATATTTGGTTGATATACTTTTTTCTAATGAATGGACGAAATCTGCAAGTGAGATCCACCATTGAAACGAGCATTTTCATGCATATTTGATTGTGCAAATAAATGAAATGCTCCAGGGCCTGAGAAGGTGCGATATAGAAGAGGAAATAAGTCAAAATGTAGGACAACAAGTTATAAAAAGCTGATCTTGAATGAGGACCAAAATTTTCTAGAACCAATTAAAAGAGATCGACGCGTATTTTGTAAAGCCCCTTGCAATTACCATTTCAGATAACAGATAACAAATAGGGGCATAAAAGCTCTTTTGAGATAGAAGTCTAGACAAGAGGCTACTTATGTCTATAATGTACTTTTAATAATAGTTATGAAAATAAACAACAGAACCTCCACTGAACTTTGTCCAATAGCTTAAACATTAGCAAGCTTAAACATTAGAAAATCCCAATATACCTAGTCTAATCCAAAAAAAAAAGGTAATTTTACATAAGAGCTTGCTACGTATATTCAAATAAAGTTTTACTCTTATGTTAATGTATATAATAATTAATAATCTACATTAAAACCATCTTTCGCAGGTATCTACGCTATTTGGCACAAAAGAACTAGGTAGCAAATTTTCATTCAAAAACACTTAAGATTTTGTTTCGCTGCTGCGTTATTTTGATTCAGATAAAAACACTAAGCTAAGAAGAAAATGAACAAAAAAAGTATGTACATGCAATATGTATACAAAAAACAAACTTAGATTACATGTATTATGTACAAATACATATATTAAAAACAAGCATAATGAGCTTGTCTTAAGAATACAATAAAAATAAAAAAAAGTTGATGTTTTTTCATCCATCTACACTAAACCATCCATTCAATCATTTCATTCATTTATTTCTACACTTCGTACATTTTTTTGTCTTTTCGTATTATTTTTTTGTGAAGGCGGAGGAGATTCAATCCTTTTTCCTACCTTTTGTTTTCAATTGGAATATACATGTACATATGTACATAAATACGTTTTTTTTTTATTTAGCTCAAGTGTCATCGTGAAGGTTTTTTTTATTTTGAGATCTATACTCTGAAATGAATAGAAGATTTGTTATTTGAATGGCATGGGAACTTTTTATCAGTGCTCTAAATAATCATACAACAGAAACCAAAAAAAAAAAAAAAATACGTAGAAGGAATTTATTATCCTTATGAAGTGCATATTTTTTTTTTTTAAATATATGAATCTCAGGGATATAACATTTTTGTTCTTTTCGATTAAAAAAGAAATATGTTACTTGAGATTTACCTGTAGTTTTTTCTTCTTATTAACGAGAGCACTTAAAATCATATACTTCAAACCGGAAATACTGTGTAACTGAACATCGTCTAAAAATATGCCAACCGAAACAAACAAGAATCTAATATTTAGTTCAGAAACAAAATTTTCGATGATAAAATAATGATGCGAGTACATTTTACACTCGCCACAGGTAAGCATAAAAAAATGTTTTTAATTTAAAGTAACCGTGAACAATTTAAAATTTGATGTTGATCGAATGTGATATGAGTTTCATAATTTTTGAATCTCTATAATCAACCAAAACGGTCAATCATTCCACTATAATTTTGTACAAGTATAAAATCCTTAGGCAAAATAAACACCCAAAACAGTAGCATTTTGTTGTCCATCCCATAATACGACTCCATAGATATTAACAACGATTCACCCTAACATTATGTTGTTGTTTCATGATTATTACATAATTGAGTTTAAACTTTGAAGTGGTCTGCCATTCTTTATGTACCTGAGTTTTTAATTTTTTTTTTTTGTTTATAATTTAACAACAAAAAACAAAACAAATTTGTTTTTGGTTATCTCCATTCAGATTATAATGCTTTCTCTCCCGGCTAAAAAAATGTTTTCTCCTTACGGTCCAAAATAATTTTATTTTTTCGCTTTATCGTTCGTACTTTGCATTAGGATGTACTCTGTAGATTACATGATGACGTATAAATAAAAATTATTGCATTATGAATGGTCCAGATAATTTCTGATGCGGGTTGGTAGCTACTTATTACCATGAAATCATTTAACTTGAATACATGATTTTTGTGTTCTCATTATTTTGTTTTTATAGTAGATACGGAAAAAATTAAATGATGATTTCGTTTTTCTTATAGCCTGGGGCCTCAAGTACCTGAATCGAATTATATTATTTTGTTGTTGTCGGACGTTCTAGTATACGGTCTAAATCTATATATGTTCTTATGAAATATGAAATTTGTAAAATTTAATTGAGTTTACGGAATTTTTTAATGTTACCTCTCAAGTGAGGTCTACAATGCTGCATGCGGGGTTTTGTGTAGTGGAGCCCTTAAGATCGAAAAAAAATAATAATTACACTTCTCGATACAAATAAATCAAAAATACTATTAACATAAAAAATTCAAACTCAATTTAATTTAATTTATTTTTAACAAAAAAAAAAACTCATTCTTTTCACACAATAGATAAGAACGCGAAAATACAGAAAAAAAAAAAGTTTTTCCGCGAAAACGGAAATACTTTTTCAAACCATGCAAAAAAAAAAAAAAATATTTTATTTATTTATTCTTCTTAACATTAATATTATAAATAATCATAATTTAAACTATAATCATCGTTTCAAGCATAAAAAGGTAAAAGCAGCAAGCAACAAAGTAGCAAAAAAAAAAACGAGTATAAAATTCTTCATTTTCCAAGTCTATGTTATATGATGATTTCCGAAATAAAAAATAAAAAATCGGAAAATTCTTTTTGCCTCATTAGCGACCGAATTGAACAAGAAAATATACATTTTGTTGTTGTTGCTATTGCTACTGATATTGTTGTTATGAGTATACCTTAAAAATATGAAGCTGAAAGATGACGGTATACGAGTACAGAGGAAAATGGTGCGGTTATAGCATATTTGGGATAAAAAAAAAGATAAAATTTCTATTCAGACGAAATAAAATTTTTCCATTACCGTAATTACACATATTAATGGTTGGCTAATTGAAAATTCCAAAATAAAAAATTGTTTGTATAATAAATAAACAACACAGTTTATTGTTTTTCGCATATATGCAACATCCATCGTCATCACAAAAATGGCTAGAAGCAATTATAATGTACAATATTTTGAAAGTAGTTTTTTAGTTTTAATGCAACCAGGCATGTTCTACTTCTGTACCTGTAAACTTCAATAAATAATGAAGCTTTTATATGTTTTAATCATATACCCTATAACTACAAGACGTCTTTCTACGGAAAGTATCATCCATTATCTTAATGGAAATTGTATGCGGGAAAATGTTTTTGTGCGAAAATTGTTATGTATACCAAGCTGTAAAGCGAACGAAATTATCGCCGCCTCTGACTAAACCGCAGATTAACAATAAAAGTTTCTCACTGAAATTATTATTAATATAAAAAGATCGGCGATGATATTTATTCTCACGTTCTTTGTAATCCAATTTAATTAATTTAATTACTTAATCAAAAAAAATAAATAAAAATACGTACAAAGAAATGTTTTGATTTCTTTTAAAGTTGATCCGCGTCTACTACTGAAATATAGAGAAAAAAATGTACAACATGATCGCAAGCTTCTCCTCCTCTTATACGTACATAGATAAAAATTCCAATCAAATTAGCTTTTTCATTTGATTTTATTGGCCCAGTTTTTTTTTCTATATAGCAACTTTAAGACGCATTTAATCACGTTCATGATTCAAAGGTTAGAAATAAAATTGAAAAATTGCCTTGACTAAAAAAAATATGCCACCCTCTTCATGTATGTTATAAAAAACCAATAGCAATAGCCCTACATATATGTACACAAAACGAAATTAAATCCATTTTTTATGGGAATTTTTAGGACACAAAATTCCAAAAACGAAAATTTCCTTCATATTACATACAGTGAAAGAAAATTAATAAAAAAAAGGGAAAATCTCCTAAATTATTAGAGATACCAAAAATAAGAAAATTCACTAAATTCTTATTGCGTCTCCCCTGAAACGGTATGTGTGTACTAATATCTAATATCTAGAGTAAAAATTCGTCGCTGTGGACGTACGTAAAATTAATCAAACAAATTCGATAAATCTTCCTTTTATCTTTTTTTTTTATGGATGTAAAAAACAAATAACTGATATGTTATCACGATAGTGGTGAGAGATAAAAAATTATAGTTTTAGAGATTTTCTTTTTTTTATTGTTTGGCAATCAAATTGAATAAAGGATTTTCAATGATATTATGTGGTTTTATGTATGGATTTATATCTGCACATCGATTTCAGAATTATACTATATACTTATACACCTTCAATCAACCCTTATATTGTATAATGGGGTGTGCGAATACCATACATTTTGAATGTGTATTGATTTTTCTGGAATTTACCCTCTTACACGAGATTGTCAAACATAATCTTGGAACAGATTCAAGTGATGTAAAGAAGCTTAAAATATATTATTTTGTAATAAGTCGAGATTTTAAAGCTTCTTCTTGCTTTTGTACTGAATATATTTATGTAATTAACAATTGTATTTAAGTAAAATTTTAATCAAATCGGGGAAACTTTAAAGCTGCACCGTGTTATGTATCGAACAAACTGGAAACCTGATTAAATTTACTTATAAATTGCGAATCAAAGTAATATCATGGTCAACTTTATTTTTTGAATTTGAACCTAATGTTTAAGGCCTGCTTCTTTCATATTATTTCCTCCGAGATAAAACAACATTAATAAATGTTCAAAATGTTGAGCTTGAATTTCAATCCACCTATCAATGCTTTTTGTAAACGCTTTCTCTGTTCTGTTTAATCCTGTTAAATATAGTGCGGCGTAGTATACCCCATAACGAAAATTCAGTAGTGAAAACTTAAGATCGTGTGATGTAGTCGGCCAGTAAACCGAATCAAACTTAAGATCACATGCGTTGATGTTCAAACCACCGTATAACCATCCTAAGGATTATTGTCTGCCCAAATAATGGATTTAATTATGTCATTCAACATGATTTCAAGAGTCGACTCATCGGAGGGCAAATCATTGAGAGTTTAGGAATTCCCTTGACTGCATGGCTTTCCAAGTGCTTACTAAACACAATTTGACTTATGACTTCAAATGTTGCCTGTAGGTCTGTAAAATAAAAATGCCTCTTATCAAATTTGGAACACAAAAATATTCTGATTGTGTCCCATTTGAACTATTTCAATTTCTAATCAATTAGATATCTAGGTCAAGGATCCCAAGTTTCATTTCACCTTAATCAATTGAATTTGATTGCTCTGATAATATTCTACTTGTAATTTTGATCCGCTTAGCTTTTCGATGTGGTAACGTTTAGCTGAGATCTTTAAGAAGTATAGAGCCAATATTTTTCCAGATAGGGAAGTAAAATTAGCATTAAAAATCTCAATTTTACGGAACCCAGTGCCCATCTCCAGATTTTGAAGAATTTTGTAACGCCTTCGCGATGAAATCTATAAAAAGGTTTTATGTATCCAAAATATATCGAAACTTTCGTAATATTTTTCGATTTTGTTCGATTTATTGCAATAAAATAAAACACTTCAAAATACTATGTGACTGATCTAGAAGCAGAAGTGCAGAATTTTTAATATTGCAGTTGTGAATCAATCGGGATTGTTATTGTATGTCGAAATATTATCATCTGATTAAATGTCATTAGAAACAAGTGTATTGAGGGATCTGTCATCATCATAGTTGAATGGTTTCTCTCATGAAAACGCTTCATGTGTGACAAAGTTATTAGCTACAATTGTGACATGGTTCATGCTAAAAAAATTATGACATAATTTCCTAATAGCGTTAAGAAGGCCATGAAATTATCCGATATTTGCTAAATCTTTAATAAAATGTGATGATGGTCAACTTTTCTATAGGTATTACCATATGGTAATTTTATGTTTTCGGGGATAGAGCTTTTGGCGAAATTTACAAAGGTCTTCAAATTGTCTTATCTCCCAGTTCCACTCAGTTAAATTTTAATCCGTAAAGGAATAATTATCACCCTTACACAATGATTTAAACTGCCTTTTATCAAGGTTTGAAAAATAATATTTACGAATACGAACAGTTTAAAGTGCTCTAAAAACTCAAAAAGATCGTAACACATAATGTATAACTAATTGTGTCTGCTAGCCCGGGAAAAAGGCTATTTTGTAGGTCAAATGTTTCAAAATATTTTAGAAAATGTAAGTCTTCTAATTGGTTTTCTATTAGGGGCATTTGGTCTTAAATTTCTTTATCAATTTGATTTAGTCGTCTTGCAGGTTGAGAATGTGTGGTTAATAGGTCTCAATCATTTGATATTATTTTCTCGTGCTGCATTTTACCAACTTCGACCGGATTTTGTTGCTCTTTTAATATACAGTTAAAGAGGCAAAATTTGGCCTGTTTTTAAGTTTCCGGAAAATCTAATTATATAAGGTACTGGTAATATGTTTAAAACGACTACCTTTACCAAGAAATTTCTATTTCACTTAACTTGGTATAGCCATGAAGGCCTTGAAGGTACTCCCTTCAAGATTGAGTTTTAATTTGACAAACTCTTACAATTTCACACGATGTTCAACAGTTACACCATCTTAAGTCGATTACCAAGTTTAATCCTTAATTCATCAACATATTTAGTGCCTATAAATAATATTTTATTAACCTTTAAGCACCTTATGTCGATTTGTCGTATTCCATTTTGAAACAAGTCATCTTGGACGGATCCCACCTGAACTCCTTACTTAAGCAAAATATCAAAAAATTCTCCAAATATTTTTATTTTTTTATTTATTTTATTTATTTATTATTTCTCTTAACCAACTAATATAAACATATGTACAATAAACTATAGATTCAAATAACAAATGCTCTTAACTATAATGGGTCGGCTAAGGCTGCGTACCAATAGTCAGGTAAATTGCTCTTTTACCTAACTTTTTAGCAGTGTACAGGGTAAATTTAAATACTGTACTAAAATGTTGAGTAAAATATGAGAAAAAGCTAATGACGTTGCTGTTAATTTTTTGACGTTTCCTTTTGCACCTAGCAGCCAGCGATATTAACCCTCCGAACCATAATTTGTTTTCAACAAACCATTTTTACTTCTAGATAATTGGTACGCCAATTGAGGTAAATATGTACTAAAATTGAAATTTACTGCACTAAATGATTTACCCGACTATTGGTACGCAGCCTAAGAAGATAGGATAATCTATGTCACAGACAGTAGCGATTAACCTATAATCACGATTAACAAGACAATAAATTGTATTGTGGGGATAAATCAAAAACCTTAAAATATATAAAAAATGTAATAAAAAAAATAAAAGAAAAGTAATTAACAGTATATGAAAATGATTAACAATAAAAATTTATATAATTATATTTTAATAAAAATACTGTACACAAATAAAAATTAGTTCTAAAAGTAAAAAGTGAAATCATTTTGCAAACATAAAACCAACATCCTTATGCTCCAACAACCAGTTTTTTAAAGAATTGACAAACCTATTATTACTAAAATCTAAACGTAAATGAGTGGACAATCGGTTTAAAAATACAGGCGCTCCACTACGCAAATAAACTCGAAAAATGTAGAGATGTTGTAATGGTAAAATCTTGAATCTTGAAAGCCTAGGTACTTGAATGAAGTCACCGGATCAATTTTATAACAAGAACTATCACAATGAATTAAATCGCAATTCTTGAGTGGAGAATACTAATTGGATTTATTGTACTAGGTCGTATCTGAGCCACTGTTCTATAAGATTTGAATATAGTTGAATAAAACAATGATAACTTTCTTAGAAATAACGAATAACGGATTAATTTTGATTTAAATTTTCAGAGGTATTAATGACCATGATGATGAATTTAAGTAATTACTTTTACCATAGCAATTTTGACAATTAAACCAGAAGGATTTCAGAGTTTAATAAGTTTTTATTTTATTTTTTAAAAATGTAATATTTAGTTATAATTAACTAACTTCGAGGATGAGGCCATTAAAATAGGTGGCCGATAATAATTGAATTTATTTTATTATCTAGGTCTATAGCATACAACTACTAAAAGCTGTACTATTTATTTATTTATTTACATAAATTTTGCATTAGCGACCAGACCACCCACCCCAATTAAATAATCTATTTTGAGCAGGAGATCATTCATAACAGATTAAAGAACTAAGGTGGGTAGGTTTAACAAATTATTAAATTAAAAAGTAAAAAGAAAATTACAGCCTCACAGCTCACGGTTATTTATACACCAGTCGCTCACATTCATCCGTTAAAGTTGAATGCTTTTTTTTGGTGTAACTTTGTTTTCGTGTAAGGCATGACTTGCAAGACTCATACTTTAAATCTTCAGAATCATGCGACTTGCCCCCGTGGTTGAATAATTTTTGCATTTTATTCTATAATAGAATGTTGGCATACGTAATTATAATGCATATAAAATATGTAAATATTTTTTGTAGAAAATAAAAACTATCAACTGCTTTACTCGAACATCAAGATTAGGTCGTTCCTGAGCTATTGGTTGTATCGTTTAAGTGAAATTTAAATTAATAATGATTACGTTGTTAAGAATTGTATAGAAATCTGACCCAGCAAATTACTAAATGTTTTTTCAGAATGCAGTTGTTTTTCTAATAAACTACAAAATTAGATGTAGATAGTTAATAGTTAGATTTAGATAGTTCTTAAGCATAACAACAAATTTCCAGGAACAACTTCTGAAATCTAAAGCAGTCAAAAGAAACAGATTACTAATATTAACACTAAAATTATTTTTAGTACTTAAAGATGAACACTAAAACATTATTGTTAGACTTAATTTATGGTATGCGATTTTAGTTATTCTGTTCATTAATGTAGATTAACTAATTTAGTTTAAAGATTAGGTGAAGGGGTCGCTTCCTTCATTTGCTGATAAATGGCCCAATTTTTCAGAATACAACATACAGTAGATATATTTATTATAGTAGATTCATTATTGTTGGGATGAAGACTAATCGAGAGTTTCAGAGTTAAATTATTATTAATATAAATGTTGAAGTATGTAAAGGGGTTATCCTTGTCACTGATAACATGATTCATTTCAGAACATAACACAGTTCCAGAATTAATCATGTTTATAGAGCTAAAACTTAAGCCTGATTTTCAGAATGGAGTTATAACATGAATCATTTCTACAGGATCAACAAGAAGCCTGAAGCTATCAGATTGATCAATAACAAATTTTATTGGTTGGGTCAAGCTAATTAAGTATTAAATTTTAGTATGAAGGAATTATATTAAGTTTATTTTTATAGAGATGACAGTGAAATTTCGATTGGAGCCGTACTCGTAAACAGCATTTTACTTTCAGCACTTAAATCTACAGAAAACTGTTGATTAGTCCGATTTCAAGAGTGAATCTATATTTTTAATTTTTAATTTTAATGTTAGTACTATATCTAGTAATAGGGTGTATTCGCGCCTTATAATTTTAATTTTTGGTTACTGGTAACATTAATTATAATTTATTACAGGACAGCGCACATTACAGCCCAAACTCCTAGAATCTTAAAGACAGACTTTGCGGAAACACTACACATATTAGAATTTGAACTAAATTGTAGTTATAAGTAGTGACAGGGACCAGCATGGAGGAAATCATGGAAACAAACAAATGATCTCGATTATATTTATTAGCGTTAAGTCAATTTTAAATTATATGATTATGATTTCAGACGGCCCAGGAATATGTCTCAGCAAACTAATAAAGGTTATTTTCAGAGTGCAGTTATAATTTTAATTTAATAAAATATATAAGTAGATTAGAATTGTGCTATCATTGTGTTACTAACTATTGGCCATAGTGTGTCTGTAACCGGGCCAGTTTCTTTCATGATAACTAAACCTATCCAAATCCCCTTTATGTTGTATGCAACAAGGTGTTCGGTGAGGCCCGGCCATTAATAAAGCTTGGTCGAACACTTCAATCAATCAATCAAAATCAACCAAGAACTACCATAATGAATTAAATCGCAATTATGTTTGTGGTAAAAAACTTCAGGAAAATAACTCTGATATGGATCACCCAATATTTTAGAGAACATGACCTTAGTTTTCTCACTTAATAACAAAAAGTGAGCATCAAACCATGAACTTAGGACTCTCATATCGGAATTAATGTTATATCATGTGGATTCATTTCACGATAGGTCAGTGTAACATCATCAGCAAATGCAATAATTTTTCCATGAAGGTTCAAAGAAAAAATCGATTTAATATAAATTAAAAACAAAGTTGGACCCGGGATTGGATTATTACACATACTAAAATAAAAAACTCCCCAAAGCCGCTTAGCATTGGTTCTCTCTGCGCAAGAATGATATGAAATTATATAGATTACTTTTGTTTTCATATTGTAGTTAACAAAAATTTAATGGAGTCTACCTTTTCATTGGGGCACTTTAATTTGTATTTTTTAGTATATTTTTTGGCGATTTTTGCGTTTGGAAATATGATGGTATCTCAAAATTTAATAGGGTTTTCATTTTTAATGAAGCACAAAATTCTGGAACCCAAAATTCCAAAATACAAAATTCAAAACTTTTAAAATTCCAAATCGAAAATCTCAAAATATAATGTCGTTTTCGATTCGCTTTTACCAATTCTTTCAAAAATCAATCCGTGAATCGAACAAGAAAATCGAATTACTCGGTCTCTTTTAGGTGTGTGTGTGTGTGTGTGTGTGTATTTTTGACTTTTTCAAAAATCGTATTGAACATATTTGAGTTGACATAACAACAAAATGCCAGTTCTAGTGAAAGTGATAGTACCAGTTGTTGGTATTAGTAAATCAGGCGTAAATCTGACAAAAAATCGAGATTTGTAACCGAGCAAAAGTTTTGCTCGATGGATTGACTTTATTGTGCGAATCGAACAACTTCACATCAGAAAGATCAATCGATTGCATCACAGATGGATTTAATCTGGTGAATCGAAAACGACATAAAATTCCAAAATCGAAATTTCAAAAATTCCTTTCAAATTGCTGTGAAATTTTTCGTGGATTGGTATCGTTATACAAAATAAAAAAATCCCAACAAATTTTTGAAATATTGGTTTAGGGCTCTTTTTATTTAAAAACTTAATTACAGCTTTAGCTTTCGATTCCTATTCGGAATCATTCTCAAAAAGTAACGCTTTTGAGAATGATTCCGAATAGGAATCGAAAGCTAAAGCTGTAATTAAGTTTTTAAATAAAAAGAGCCCTAAACCAATATTTCAAAAATTTGTTTTAATTTTAAATCATTGGCTCAATAAAATAAAACTAATAAAAAAATCCCAAAAAACCAAGTTTTTTAAACATAACAAATCTTTGAAATATTATTTTAATTCGTTTTATACCTTGGAGGATGGGGGCTGCCGCCCCCAAACCTTCGCCCTGACGATTTTTTGAAATTCTAATATCCATAGTGATTGAACCATTTTTGAAAAATTTGTATTTTTTAATAATAATTCACATACTAAAATAGAGAACTCCCAAAAGCCGCTTAGCATTTGACCCTTTGCGCAAGGATGACAGGAAAACGTCAGAAAAATTTCAAAAATATTTACATTTGTAACAATATTTACGTTTGTATTTCACATATGTACACTAAAATAAAAAACTCCTCAAAGCCGCTTAGCATTGGTGCTTTCCGCGCAAGGGTGACATGAAATTATGTAGATTCCTTTTGTTTTCATATTTTAGTTATCAAAAGTTTTTTGGGGTCTTCCCTTTCGATGGGGCAGTTTACTTTGTATTTTTCGGTATTTTTTGGGGGGATTTTTCCGTTCGGGAATATGATGGTATCACATTTTTAGTTGCTATGGATTTGTCAGAAGAGGCTGCAAATTATCTATAATACAAAACTAATTCCACAAATCAAGCTTGGCATAGACGGTTAAACGTCCCTGTTAAAAGAAACCATAGTTGCTTATTTAAAATCATATACACAATTTTAAATTTTTTTTAAAACACTTGTTAAATATTTCGCAAAATTACAAAAGGTTTAAAAAATTACTCGATCGATTTCGGCTTATCAGGCCATCATCAGGAGTATCTACTAAGCCGAAATCGATCGAGTGATTTTTTAAACCTTTTGTAATTTTGCGAAATATTTAACAAGTGTTTTTAAAAAAATTTAAAAATGTGTGTACTAAGTGAGTTTTGCCAAGCGCCTACGGCAGAAAGTGTAAAAAGTATTATTTAAAATCATTGAAGAATTAAGAGGAGAGTTAATCTTTCGCACAATAATATGAAAAAGGTTTAAGCAAGTGAAGAAATAAGACCAATTACAAAATGGATAGATATCAGTTTTTGTTAAATCTGTAAAGATCATGGTTTAGATCAATAAATAAAATGTTTGGAATATTATACTTTAGCCGCCCCGGTGGCACAGTTGTTAGCATGTTTGCTTTAAGCTCCGGAGGTCACGGATTCGATTCCCGGCGGGTGATGAAAAATTCACGGCTGGTTAATGTAAGGATCAATGAATTAATCACTCATTATCCGTTGTAAAAATGATTACGAAACTTCACTATATGAAGCGGCCAAATCCCTCTATGATATAAAAATATATTATACTTTAGAATTTTGTACTTTAGAAAACGAAAATAAATTTAATTTAAGTATTTGGAATAATGAAAATGAGTTTTTTCTGTCAGTTTATGCCCAACCCAGTTTAAGTCGATGATTAAACTCGTTATAAAAGTCATGATTTTCTTTTCTGTCTTTTAGAGCGCCGCTAACCTTTGAAAAATTAGCAACAACAAATGATTGAATTAGACCTAATTAAAAAGTTTATTGAATTTTCCAAATTCCCGCTTAAGTTTCAAAGCGTATATTGCCGCAAAAACGTGGAATGATTGTATATGTAACTGTTAACTCAATTACTCGTTTATCGTCGTTGAAAGCAGCCGAGATTTAATTGGTAGTTCTCTCCTTTGTGTTACATAGTCCTTTGTATTTTTAAGTGATTCATCGAATTCTAATTTCAAATTTTGAAAAACCTTGGCCATTATTATTGTTTCCATTCTCGAGTTCCTGATTTTTCAAAGACGTTTTAATATATTTTTTAAATCATAAAGTTTGGCATTGACATCATCTCGAGAAAAGATTATTTTTTTCGTTGTTCATGTTAAATTAATGGAATTCTATCGGTGTATTCTCGCTTGCGATAATACAGTTACGTAAATTAATTTTAATTAAATGAAGTTATTTGGTGTGACTGATCGTATGACCATACAAGACATTAGATTAGTCTGCGATTTAGTAAAAAAAATCGAAATGGGGCACCTCGCAATCACAAACACTAAATTCGAAATTGATTACATTTACCATGATAGTGCACGGGTTCAAATCAACGGGAAGTTGAACATCATACTACATAGGTATAATTGTATTAAATATGGGAAAAATAATGTCCATGAACCTTTGCAATATTCCACACGTATAATGTAAATTCGAATGATTTAGCAAATTTGTTGACCTAATTTTTGTAATTATACATCCTTTTGTGCCCCGATACATTATTTTTTGATTAATTAGATCTGCCATCGCACATAATTTTATTTTTTTATTTTAATAAATTTATCAGTGCCAATTTTCATTTTAATTAATGTACCGATTGCCCCGAGATAAAGTGAATAAAAAAAATTGTCTCCAAAACGAATGGAAAATAAACCGAAAGTCATTAATTTTCCAATCCGCAAAGATGATATAGAAAAACAAGAAAAACAAAAATTATGATTATGTGAATGATGATGACATGACTGTCATTATTTTATTATTAATTTTTTTTTCTCTCTCATTTCTTCTCAGATTAAAATTGATTAGCATCTTGTCTCCTGGTGTATGTACGAGTATGTATGTGCTAAACATCGTACTATGGTGCAAAACAAAACTGTCAAATTGTAGATTTATCTGTATATATTTCCTCTATGTCCCTATGTGTGCAACCATATAGTACAGATTGTGTATTATACTAGATAGTATACCGTATTCAGATAGATGAGAAACTAATCAACCATATTCTGTAAGACTATCTTAAATTTACACATGATTAAGTTTTTTTTTTTAACAGAAACTTCTTTTTATTTTCCAGTTTAGCATTTTTTGTTTTTGTGTTTTCCTCTTCAATTCAACACAAAAATCCATCAACATGTCTTGTTTATTTTATGCTTCTGGTTGTTATATTTTTATCATATAAAACTTCTTACATTATTCCGTAACCATTAAATGATGTGAAAATGGAAAATATATTTATGTATATACATACATATATTTGTATACATGGCTATGTACATATCTATTTTTCTGTCCTCCGCATGACCATAATGATCTTTCGGTTTTTTTCATCATCTCAACATGATGATTTTTATCAAACCACCTACAATTTTTATTCTGGTTAACAGAAATTACTATTGGCTTCTGTACATATTATATTGGATATTTACCGCATATACTCATATGTATGCAACCGTTAAACAAACATAAAAAACTATTTGATCATAATTTTTGACATAAATTTGAGTGGGACATTCGTTCAAACATTTTGTCACGGGATTTTTAATAAATAAAATATTTCCATAATACGAAAGTGATAAGGGATTGCCAGTGATTCAAAGCTACAATTTAAAGGGAACGATTCGTTTTTAATATTTTGTTTTTTTTTTTTGTAGATCATAACATGTTACAAAGATGATGATGATGATGGTGATGATTATGGATTTTTCTTGCTTGATGGAAATAACCACAGAAAATATTTAAAAAAAAACAGCTGCATTAACCGCGTATTTTTCATTTCATTTCAAATATTATGAATTTATTATGGTTTAATTAATTTTAAATATATTTTAATATTTTGAGTCCTTATGACAACGACGGAAACACGAATTATTAAAGGGTGACATTATACATACATATAGATATTTTTTTTTAACCCCAAAAATATTAAATGATGAGCTATATCAACCACGATACACACCAAACCAGACTCACAATCATTCGTTCCATTTATTTTGTGTTCTTATCCCCAGTTCTAATGAAATTCAAAAATTCACTCAGCGGGTGTCTTATTGGGTGCTGCTGCTTCTGTATTTTATGTGATACGTCACTGACACAGAAATTATGTCATAATAGATTGGGATCATATAAATTACATTTTTCTCGTGGTCGTGTGCATATTCTAGTTAGCCTAATATTGCATAGATGGTACGAAGTACTAAATTGATTGTAATAAAGGGCCCAAAAGTCCATCAAAAAAAAAAATTGCTAAACGATAATCAATAAAATTAAGAAAATTTGTTTATCAAGATTATCACTAAAATACGTATAAAAATCAAGCGTCATTACCCAAATTCCTTTATAAAGTATACAGCAAATACCAGCTACGACTGGAAATCTAATGTTACCTTCTAACTTCAATTCTTTGTACAAGCGGAGATTTTTTTTTAACGAACACCTGGTACGACCCTTATTGTATGTTTTTTCTCTAGTTTATAGTTGTTATATGCACATTCAACCGTATTATATGTTGATTATGATGATGGTAATCGTTGCCAATGATTACGATATAAGGACCCCATAGAAACTAAACATTTTTTATGTCAAATCGAATTCCTGTCACAAAAAAAATAAAAAAATAAAAAAATTAGAGAGGACTAAGAGCGATACAGATTTATACACGTTTAGCAATGTTCGTAAAACATTTTCGCAATGGAGGTACAAATTTATATTTTTTTTACAATGAGAGGGGTAGAAATTGTGGATGCTAGGCTATAAATATAAAAATTGTGGATATAACAGCGAATAAGGGTAAGTAAAATAAAAAATAAAAATTGAAAATGCAGAAGTAGAAACAGAAATGTGAAGTCATAGGAGGACACAGTGTTTTTTATCCTCTTATACGAGTATATTGTACAATACACCACCCGATATGATGATGATGGAAACGACGATGATTTACTGGAGTAAGGCGCACGACTAAAAATCATAGATTTTTATATTTTGTTCGCAGAGTAAAAAATAAAGGAGGGATTGTATTTCGATTTCGGTATTGAAGGGGTATGATTTGCGCAATTTCAATATTTTTTTTTTTGTTGCTTTTGGGAATCATTTATTGTTGTGTTTCTACACTACTGTTTATACGTGTTGTGTTATTGGTTTGCACATTAGAGTTTTCACAATTTTTGGTTAATTAAATTCCATTGACAGTGCGGAAAAGAAATCTCTGATGGATTACATTATTTTGAATGAACGCTTTTTGATTAATTTACTTCGTAATTTGTTACGCAAGTAAATTATTTATAAATGAAAGTGAATTGTAAGTAGTTATTTGTCGTTCGGGTAATTTTGCATATATGGTATGTAGTTCCCGACAAATTTTCAATCCTTTACAAATTATAATTTTTGTTTAATAAATCAAAAGAGTTTATGTTATTAAATGAATATAATCTGTTTTCAGAATGTAATAAAAATATGATTAAAAATCATAAATGTCGTTAAATACACATAAAGGTAATAAAATATAGGAAGATGTATTACTGTTACAATGTTCCCTAAAGGCTTGTTTTTTTTTGGGGAAATAAATTTCCACGATCATCAAGAAGTAAACCAGAAATCGTAAATCATTGATGCTAAAGGAAATTAACATATTTTTCAACGCATTTTCTCTTCTTTACATATATAATTTAAAACTCACTCAGGACATTAAAATAAGTCTTGTTTTTATAACAAATAACTTTGGAAGTTTTTCCATAAATCAATTTTTTTTACACGTTTATCAACCCTTTATGCAGCTAAATTTTTTAAATTCATATTGCAGATACCAAAAAGAGTCATACATCTTTGAATGGTTACCAGAATAAATTAAAAAGAGGTTTGTCTTACATATTCCGTATATATATATATATATATATATATATATATATATATATATATATATATATATATATATATATATATATATATATATATATATACATATAAAGTGATACAATTTTGTGGTGTTTTGCTTTTGATGTAAGTTTTCTTAAAAATATCATAAATCGTAAATTAAAAGTTAATATTTGTTTTAAATTAAAAAGGAAAGAATGAAGAAAAAAAAATTTGAAAGGGTATTTAACAACAATGCAACCATAGTATCCGCGAATTAAGAACACAATATAGTGAAGAATAATTACCTGCGCGTTTGATGGTTTTCATGTACAATAAAAATTAACCCATCAGTTTCGTCGGGATTGTGTTAAAAATAAATTAAATTGCAATCAGAGAACTTTAAAATTTCCACTCAACAAAACCAAAATAGTAAATCATAATTACGGACTGTCCCCTACTAAAATAATATCCCCAGCTGTTTATTTCTTTAAGATGAAGATATTTTTGTTCTGGTTGTGATAATAATTTTTATGATTTTAATAATTTATGTTTTTTGATTAACATGTATAACAATAAAAAAGGATGAATTGAAATCTTATCCCAAAACAAACGATCTATTGGGTTTAAATATAATGTTGACAGAAGGAACTACATTGATGATGGATGTTTATAGGAAATATTTATGGGTACGGGGCAAAAATATTACTAAGTAAATAATTTATAGTTATGGTATATGGCCGAAATTGCTGAAGCAGAATACATTATACATTTGTACCGTTAGTCGTGAGAAATGACCTCTCATTAAACATTTTTATAACTACGAATTCAGTTTATAATATTTCTAATTGAAATCCTCTTGAGTAAAATTAATTGTCATTTCATGTACAAGCTATAATGGCATACAATAAAACAAAATTCAAATCATCTCGTGCAAGTAGAAATTATTTTAAAAAAATGTATGATTCGCACTTAAAATTATTAAACAACCGTATAAAATTACTGAAAGATATGGAAGTATTTCATCGTCAAATTCTCCTACGACTGTATCCTCATGTTTATTTTTTCTTTTTTTTTTTAAATATTTTTATTCGAAAAAGAAAAAAATCGTATCAACAATAAAAACAATTCAGACATTGTGAATCCATCATTTACTTATTTATGAAGTGAAAAGATGGATTTGAATAGAAGGACTTGGAGGATATTATTTGTATATATGTATGTACACAGAGGTGAAATTCACAAGGAGAATCATTTTTTTAACATCTCATTCAGAAACAATAAAGTTAAAATTGTCATATGCATGAATAAAATGTTTGTTTTAATTCCAAAGATAAAAATACTTGTTGAAATTATTGTGATGAGGGACCATATAGCAGCGAAAATTTAATTTCTCTAAAGTGTGTCTATACAGTAAATTTGACATGAAAATTGAAGGCAACATTTATTCACCAAGGATATTTTCATAATTAAATGCTTTTAATAATTGCTATTCTTTCATTCAACTCAACATACGTTAACTTATATGATCTGTCACAGACACAATTTATTTGTACATACATAAACTGGTTTTAAGTGTGCTGGTTTAAAGTTGACAATGTATATAGTAATCTAACAGCTATTAAAGCTTAACAAAAAATGCGAAACTTTAAGATCAAAAGCAATAAACAGTTAGGTATTTTTCAGGCTTCTATCAATTTAATATATTATTTATGAAAAAACTATATGCTTTTTAAAATTAATAGTATTCGATTCGATTTAGAATTCACTTTAGAAATAGAAGCTGATAATAAATTACAAAATTTGTACTATTTGGTATGCAAAAAATGTATCGCCGCAGGCAGGGCCGTCTTATAAAATTATGCGCCCCTGTGCTAAATTTATAAGGCGCCCCAAAAAAAATATTTTCAGATCAATTAAATAAATAAGAAAGTTTATTCAAAACTGATCCAGTCCTTCAATTACGAATGTTTTTTAGATTAAGTTCTATTTCGCAGGGTTCAAAAAACAATTAAATCCTCGATATTCGACCGATAGTTGATTTTCCATAAGCAGTGATATTAAAAAGTTGAAAATATATCACATTAAACGTGAAAAGGGCGCTGTTGCAAAATACATGTCCAACTATAACTAAAACTAAAAAAATTAAAAACTAAAATGTTTTCGAATTTTTTTTTTAACATGTAAAATATTTTTTTTAGAATTTTTTTACATTCTGTTTTGGAAACGAAAGGCGCCCCTTTTAGCTAGCGCCCCTGTGCTTAGCACAGTTAGCACAATGGATAAGACGGCCCTGGCCGCAGGTCGAATTCTTATTTTTAATAGCTTTAACCTTTTAGGCCAACGAATTAATACAGCTTCTGATTTCATTTACAGGGTTAAAAAATTAACTAATTAACTTTCAGTTTAAAATCTATACGTCTGCGCTAGAGCGCCAAAAATATCAAACTGTTATATCCAACCCTTTTTTTACGCGGTAATGGATTACAACGGTTTTGTTTACTCAGATTATATGACTACGGTTTTACGGATATTTTTTAAAGATAAAGAACATAATGTTTACTATGTGTGTGTGGATCTACGTGTCGGAACGTAGGTACATACGGAGTAAAAAAAATTGGATATATTTGGAAGTTTGATAGAGCGTCGGGCTTGCCCCACTTTCATCGAAGTCTGAACCTTGAACCTGGACCTGCCATTATCATAATAATAAACTAAAAATTAATTTCAGCTTATAATTTTTAACTAAGTATACAGAAACAATTAACTGACTGATTAGTACCAAGTTGATCACATAGAATCTTCCAATCCGTAAAAGTGGTTGCGTTGTAAATGGTGGAAAGGTAATTTTTAATAAAGAAAAAAAAAATCTAAGAATAGTGTTTTTAAGAAATTAATGCTTGTGAAGGGCAGATCAATTCCAAGTGGTGGATAAAATCCATCAACACGACTTAATAGTTCTATGGCTTCACTAATTCACTAAAGATCAAGAATTCTATCCGTCTCGTTTAAAAGGGTTAGTAAAAAAGTAAAATTTATTGATTCGATCAATAGTCGTGGAGGTTCGCCACCTAAATACTTATAAGAAACAGTTGCTTATAATTCGATTTAATACACTTTATTCAGAAAAATTGAAATTACTTAGAAGTAGAAATCCCGGATCAGATTTATTCGTATTAATAACTTCATTCAAATTATTTAAGTAAAAAAATCGACTAGTTATACCGAAATCGCCTAATTTTGACATTATTAAGCTAAAAGAAGCTTATCTTAAATTGTAAAATATTCTCTGATAAATATGTTGTTTATAGAAAGGATTGAAACTTCGAAGATAAGAGATCTATTCGAAGATAAATCGGATGGAGGCCGTTCTTATAGGTGTATAAAAAAAAATGTTTCCTTTCGGGTTCCTAAATTTGAAAAATACCAAGAAGAAACGTATATGTATCAAAAATTCAACTTCGTCCCTCTATATAAATGTTCCATACATAATATTAATATTCACTAAAACTTCCATCTGCTAAATTAACCTGGATAGACCTTAAATAAAGTTTAGATGTACAGTGGAACCCCGGTATACGACCTTAAATCGTTTTTGTCGTATACCGAATTGGTCGTATACCGAAGCAACCTTTCCCTTAAGAAGCCATGTAAAAATAAGTAATCTGTTCCCTTGTGAAAAATTTACCTATATAACTGTGTTAATGAGCTCAAAAATAATTTAAAAACTGTTATACAACCGAATTTTGCGTCGTATAAAAAAATTGAGGTGTGGCCAACACACGGCTTTCTTTTACGAACAGCGAATTTTGAGAAACTTATTATGCAAATTTCTTGCAAATTTAAGATTTTTTTGATTTTTTTTATGTATTCTGTAAATTGTATATGTTATTTTTGAGATACATATTTGCAAAATAAATTTTCTAGTTCACGGAAGCTGGGAGCTTGAACTTCAAAATTTATGAAAAAAGTTTAAACATGAAGTTGCAGTTTGATTGGTTAGACCAACCTGCAGACACTACTTCGAAACCCAATTTTTCAGACTCAACGACCCCAAAAATCTCAAGGTCGAAAATTAATTTTTTTTTTTTTTTGGGGATCATTTTGTATATAATAAATTTTGTGTAAACCTTGTTTATTTTAAAAAATGTATTTGAAAAATAAATGTTGTCGCCAAGGTTCACTGAAAGTGAAAATCGCAGAATACGTAAATTGTTGAATGGTGTAGCAATAGGAGATGACGTACCATCTCAATATCATCGTCGACTACAAACCATAGCGGGAACTAGTGCTGCAGTCAATAAAGATTTGTTTTGATATAGGTAAATCGGAGTTTCAACATATGGTGGATTTAGGAATCTGCCAACCCTCTAATTAATCCGTTTGTTCCCCACTCCAACTGGTCAAAAAAAAGATAACAACGATTGGAGGTCTTGTGGCGATTTTCGTCTTCTGAACATCTGTACAATTCCGAACAGGTATCCATTGCCACATTTGCATGATTTCACTATTAATTTAAATGGATGCACATGTTTTTCAAAGATAGATTTGGTTCGCACATATCATCATATACCTATAGCGAATGGTGATATATACAAAACAGCCATAACTACGCCTTTTGGAATATTCGAGTTCACACGAATACCTTTTGGATTGCGTAAAGCAGCCCAAACATTTTAAAGGTTTATGGGTAGTATATTAAATAGCTTGCTATTTGCTTATGTGTAAATCGACGAATTTTAATCGCCAGTAAATCTAAAGTTGATCATATTTCACATTAGAAACAGGTTTTCGAAAAGTTGAATGCTTACGATGTCAAAATAAAACCTACTAAATGTATATTTCGCGCTTCAGAACTGGATTTTCTTGGGCATAATATATTCGCTAAAGGAATTCTACCTACCAAAGATAGGATAGAGGCCAGACTAGCTCTGCCCATACCAACATCAATAAAGCAGATACAAAAATTTCTGGGAATGGTTAATTTCTATATTCGATTTTTACCAAATCTCGCAGATTGTCTTGCCCCAATATATACTCATCTCACAGTATTGATTAAATAAGATAAACATAAGAACAAGTTAAGTTGGCCAAGTAAATGCAGTAATGCGTTTGAAGAAGCTAAATTAAAACTAGCGTCAGCTACCTTATTATCTTTTCCAAATAACACCCAATATTGATTGCCACAGATAGTTCTAATATTACTATTGGTTCCGTACTTCAGCAATATGACCATAAACTTTCTTGCTGGAAGCTATTGGCATTATATTCTAAAAAATTACAGGCCACTGAGACCCGTTATTCAGCTTTCTATCGTAAATTTCTCGGAATTTATCTATCTGTCAAACATTTTCAATATTTTGTGGAAGGACATGATCTATAAATACTAACGGACCACAAACCCCTTACCACTGCGTTAAATTCTCGAACCAAGTAAAGCCCTCGACAAACAAGGCTTATGGAATTAATCGCCCAATTCACAAGTAACATCAAGTACATAGCAAGAAAGTCAAACATTATTGCAGATTATTTTTCGAGGCCAGGAATTGATGGTAATTACTCAATATATTTAACGGGATGTGATTTAGAAAAACTGATGCAATGCCAAAAAGATTATGCAGAATTAAAATTATTACTCGATGGACCAAGAAAATCTAACTGGTATTTAGAATATAAAGACACCTTCGAGGATAAAAAAATATACTGTGAAACATCTACCGGAAAAACTCGTCCGTATATATACCATTGCCAATGCGTAACGAAATTTTTGAAAATATTCACGGTTTATCACACATAGAAATTAGAGCAACTCGTAAGGCAATTGCGGAAAAAATGTTTAGCCAAAGCTTAATGTTGACATGGGTAAATGGGCAAGATCTTGCCTAAACTGCCGAAAGTCTAAAATTTATAGGCACATAAAATCACCTATTGGAAAATTTGAACTTTCGAACTGCAGATTTGAAAAAATTCATATGGATATAGTAGGGCCACTCCCACCTTCTAAAGGATTTCGTAACCTTTTAATGATAATAGATCAATATACTAGACGGCCGGAAGTAATACCAATTAAAGACAGCGCGACTTCGACTATTATTAAGGCTTTTATCGAATCATATGTCGCGCGTTTTAGGTGTCCGCTGGAAATTACCACTGACAGAAGATCTCAATTTGAGTTTCATGTTTTTAAAGAATTATTAAAAACATTAGATAGTGATAAAGTATACGAACCACAAACCACAGCATATTATCCTGAAAGCAATAGATTAATCGAGCGAGTACATCGACAACTCAAAGATTCGCTAAGAGCTCGGGGTAATTTGAAAGAGTGGTCAGACGAGCTCGCTTTTTATTAGGCATGAGAACAGTGATAAAAGATGATCTTAAATGTAGCGCGGCAGAACTTGTTTACAGACAAACTATTAGAGTTTCAGGTAACGTTTTTGTAACTAATCCAAAATCAATTTCAGATAGTTCTACATTCCCAAAGCTTTTGAAGGAAAAAATTCGAATATTGAAACCTACACCACGAAGAATCCCTAAAGAGTCTTATATTTACTTACCCAATTCTCCTCGATATTAATAATATAATAATGTTAATAAATAAATTAAAATTAAAACCATTTTCATTAACCAAATAAATAAATAAATATATAAAATATTTAATTAAATATATTATGTGAATAAATATGTAAGAAACATAAAACGAATTAAAAACAAAATAAAGAAATTAAAATTAAGAGTGAATTATTTTTATTTGAATAAATAAGAACTAAAACAAATAAATTGATCACATAAATAAAAAAACCTCATTAATTGATAAAGACACCTCCACTGGAATTGACCATATTTTTAGTAGGGTCCGGCCTGGTTCCAACACATTTATTGTCGCAAAGTTCTTTGGTACTAGGTATTACAGATCACAACATGTCGCAGTTAAAGATAAAATTGCGTAATAATTTGTAAGTATGTAAGATTGTGAAATCAATACGACACCACATCCTTCTTGATGTTAACAGAATGATTTTATTAATTAATGCATTGATGTTATTAACGCAGAAGAAACGCTTCATTTCTAAAAAAACTACAACAAATTCCACGAAATAAGAATTTTTGAAAATATTTCCTGAAAGATAGTGAAACATCTTATTCGCTTTAGGAAACACACCTATACAAAAGATACATCTCGGAACCATTACAACGACAATCATATACAAATTGTTCACACAGATGATGTGGTTTTGTTTCTGATCCTAAAATCGTATCATCAGAATTTATTGAGCACTTTTGTGATGAGGCAAGTAGTATATTTACTCGGAGCCTTTTTTAACTGAAAACGGGATACATTTAGAACACTCACAAAACCATTTTGCTCTTCCCGTCGAACAGGAATGAAATTGTACATATTATGTATTTGCTATTTTTGATTTGAAGTCAAAATCTAGTTAAGGTGCTGATGGGATCAATTCGTTTACTCTGAAGAAAATATTTCATGTTGTACATTCTTTAGTCCATATATTCGATTTAAGTATCAAGGAGGAGGTTTTTCTTGATGTAATGAAGCAAATTATCGGCCTTTTTCATTGCTTTTCCAAAGTTTTGGTAAAGGTAGTTAAAAAGCTTGTCTTTAGTTTCTTAGATAGCATACATTTGTTGAGCCATAAACAGTTTTAACAAATTGAACAATATTGGAATTAGAGGATTGCTAAAAAGTAGTTTCGATCAGACCTACAAAATAGAAAGGAACAAAATTAATCCGATGCGAAATCAGGTGTGTTATTATTTGGATAATCAACACGGGTTCAATTTTTAAAGCGTCACTAAGCAGTTGTGTAATTCCAGATTGTTTAAAACTAAAATGTTTAATGTTTTTATATCCATACCAAGTTATATTTAAAACAAAATCTACAAACAGTTTTTAATATTTTCCAATTTTCAAATTAAAATTGCTATATATCCACTTTTTTTTGTAACTAGTAACCCCATCGCAAACATAACAACAACGATAACAAAAAAAAACTTTTCAAATAAAATGTACCCTTGGGGCTAGTTGATGTGTTAAAAATGAGATTTATATTAAAAAAAAAAAAATTGGGAAAATCTATATTTTATGAAAATGAATTTCCATATTTTTTTTTATTATTCTCAACATAAACATCATCATCATCTCATAGAATCACTAAAGTTATTATTATTATGTTTATGGATGTGATTATTGATATTATTACGACCACTTTTTTTTTAGTCCCTTTTGTTGTTGGGTTACGGAAAATGGAGAAAATTATTTTTATGTGACAATTGAGAATATTATCTCGATAAATAATGATAGTAAATTGAGTTTGATTTTTATTTTAATTTTATGATGATTAGTTTTTGAGTGAACCAAAGGTAAACATAACTTAAAATCTTAATTAACTTAAATTTGATTAATGAAGTCAATTTTCCATGCTATAATCTGTCATTTTCCTTATGTTTGGTTATTATTAAGCGTAATAGCGACGTTAATCAAATTAACAGAACAAAGAAGCCATACACAAATCAAATTGAAAATGAATATAAAAGAAGAAATCAAATCTTTTTTTTATTTTTTATTTTTTCTAAACATATCCTTAAGCAAGTTTTAACACTTTCAATTTTCACTTTGATAATTTTTTTATCCTTTTATATATGTATATTGTATTATAGTGAGCTCAAATGATTTTTCTATTCAGTGTCATAATAATGATTGACACGTTCAAGTATGATCTTAACAAAACAACAACAATAACAAACAAAAAAAAACTAAAAGTTGTCTATTCTTTTAACGATACACGCAACAATAAAACAACTCCAATGTATAGTTTGCAAAGTAAAAACTTTCCTTTTATAAACTACTAAAGGAGATATGACTTAATTTTTCATCCACAGGTAAGTTTTTTTAACCAACCAATCTGGATAAAAAATGAAAATATTTTATTTATACTAATCATCTGTCAAATATTATGTCCCCTCGGTAATATATACCATTCAATCATCTTAATATGATTTTTTTTTTGATTTGGCATAAACAAAAATTTCTTATGTTTACCTTTTCACAATTGTGTTACATATGCTTACTTGGTATACAACAACAGCAAATTAATTTTAATTGGAAATATTAAAAAGGAAGGCTTTAATCCTTTCGTTATTGTTTGTTTTACTTATAAATTTATATACGTGTACACTGTACACACACAAGTCCCTTCTGCGAAAGGTTTTAACATTTTTCTTTTTAATAAACGGTAAAAATGAGTTAATTGATGGAAATTAATTCGTTATTGTGTGCAATAATTTGAATAGAGAGAGGCTTAATTGTACATTAATATAGATAATATACATAAACAAGTTTTTTGTGTTTATTCGAGGATTATGAGGACAGAAATAACCATACCTAGGCGATAAAGACGGGGCCGCGTATAATTTTAAAATTTCGTGGAATATTTACAAAATATTAAATCACAATCACGTTCAACTTCTCAATTATTTATGTAGAACAGTTTCTTTCAACATAGCTTTCAAATATATAAATTACACATGTTATATGTATGGTCGTCGTAGTATTGAACTGACAACGAAATAAATTACCTCTAATTTATGAGAAATTAAAAAGAATAAGAATACGCACCGACGAAAAATTATTTATTTTCTTTGTATGTACAACAGAAATTGGACGGATAGATGGATGGATAGATGTAAACGAATTCGATTGGACGAAGAAAAACACTTAACTTATATAGAATGTATATGTAAGATGCCGATATCGGTCGGTGGCAATTTGTCCAGATTAGTTATGCCATGAATATTATTAATCACTAAAAGTATTTCATTTTTTTGTATTCTTTCATTCATTTCATCTTATAAATATATCATATCGTTATGTGTACATTAAAATCTGTCTAAAGAGACACCTGCAGAATGTCTTGGAATGTTAATTAAGGATATTTAACAGAAGAGAAAAATAAAAATTATAATTTAATCTTTTTTATTTTACTCTTTTTAAAATAATATAATTTAATTTCTTTTGTAAGCGACACGTAGAACGCATTTCGTAAACGTAAAAAATCGTGAGTAAGAATTTTAAGGATGAATTTTGTAAATATGAGAATACAATATCGATAATACTGATAATTTATGCAATCGGTGAATAACAAACAAATAAATTATATTTTCTTTAATCTTAAATGGTGCAGATTATGGGTCAATTTACTCCGGAAATATGTTTATAGGTTTATGCGTACAAAACCAACCTTATCAATTCGATATGGGCATATGGAAAATGATGATGAGTGACACACGGTACATTTTCTTAACGTCCATTAATTTTTCAAATACAGAAAGATAAAAATTCCAATTGCACTTTTCTACAAAATAGAAATCATCGTCATCATTATCATGGTATATCATCATTATACAATATAACTATAAAATATAGTTTGAACAGCAACATAACACATAAAAGTGAACATTAAAGTCAGTACAGTTGTTATACATTTGATGGAAATCAAAAACTGGGAAAAACTAAAAGAAAAAAACTAAACAATAATAGCACAAAATCCAACTGGTGATCTATTGTAGTTGGATTTTTTAATTCAATAGAATTTTTTTTTTTTTTGTTATCATTACAACATTATGTTTTTTATGTTTTCGGTTAAATTACTATCTATCCGTACATACATACATACATGTATGATGTTAAAAAATACATGACACTTTAAAAAAAAAATGTATTGTGCTTTTAGCGAGTGGGATTATTGCATGCCTGCCCACATTAAACATTATAAACGATCAATTACATCTTAAAATTGTGCATAGCGCGTTATTGACCAAACTCTTTGAGCACTTAAATTAAAATTTCATCAATCAATTCATCATGTTCACTGATTAACACGCTAATTACATTTTAATTATATGTAATGTATACGTACATAAAAAAAAAAATTAATAAATATGTATGCTATCGATAGTGGGTAATTTACAGAACTATATAATTAATAAGATGCTGTCAAGAAAATTTTTAGTATTATCTTAATTATAGTTGATTAGGTAGTCAGTCTACAAATAGCAATTGGAATTTATAATAACACGGTTATAATGTCTTAATAATATTTCGTGGATGTTTAAAAAATTTGTAAATTTTATAAATTTCAAATCAAGCTCTAACCTTACATAATTTAAAATACCAGTTAAAAATCCGTTTATTATAACGCATCCAAATATTATATCTAACCCTTTTAAATATCCTTTGCCATCAAAAACCATATTCGAACAAAACCAACAACATTTGATTTATTTGGTAATAAAATATACGCGAGACAAGAAAGTCCGCGAAAAACAATAAAATCTTGTTACCTATATACGAGTATGTACATACATGCATATATGGTAGTTGGCATTCCTTCTTATCCTTTTCCTTCATTTTATTATGTACGCATAGTTGGACGACGATTGTGTCGTGAATTATACATAAAAAAATATATCGTGTGAATATTTTATTTACGACCCCTTCAATTAGAATGTAGTTTTTCGACTCTATAAATCCCCGATACACACATATTATGTATATAGACTTTCTCGCGGATAAAACGCGTATTTATTGCAGTGGAACAAAAAAAAAACTCGAGGGTTGATTTGAAGAAAGACGCGGACGAATGAACATTACGAGTACAATATAAAATGATGTGAAATATGAAAAAATCAAAAAAGAAAACAAATATGGTAGAGGTTTAGATTTAGACCGTCTGAAATAAATCTCAAACCAATACATAGTATTACAACAAAAAATTAGCATAATCGTTAAAATCAGGGTTAATATTTTTGACGGTGAATCCTGTTTATGCTTTACATAATTTATATATAGGTATTTATATGCAGTTTGGTGGGAGATTAAATTAAATACTTGTATATCCATAATACATAGGCGAGTTTTGATCACCCAAGAGAGATAACAGTGACGAAATAAAATTAATCAGTTCCACTTTAAACCTGATATATTTTATGAGATTTAAAAGGATTTCATATTATACCGCTAATCTGATAAAATATTGACCGTTATACATACTACCTTGTAAATTTAAAAGAAAAGTTATATTTCCAGTTTTATTAAATATGAGAATCGCGGGAAAAGTTTTAATTAAGTTGCCCTATTTGATATATGATTCCATATTTTAAAATCATGACCTCATAAATCAAATTGATTTTCACCATTTTCTAAATCTATTTTCTACGATACATACATAAATAACCCGAAAAATATTATAACAATACAAATAGCGGAAAAAATATGGCGATGTCAAGAAGACGAATAAGAAGAAGTAAAAATCAAGTCCAATTCATCGAACTGTAAATTATCTGAAAACTATGAATGTACAATGCAGTAGTTTTGTCAGTTATATACTATATAGAGTTCATATTTCACTTAATAAAAACTCTTTGTATACGCATGTTCGAAACCGTATATATATAGGAATCCCCTTTAAATTATAAATATCGTCGAAAATGTTTTGTATTTTGCAAATGAAATGAAAATGTTTCGCTATACACGAGAAAAGTTTTGGGTGTACCCAGCAAAGTATTACTAAAGAACGTTATTCGAACGATATATGGTCAAAGTTTTTGTGATAGTTTTCATGATACTCTTATGTATGTGTAGATGAAATTTTTTAGGGAGAAAGCCGGACAAAATCTTGATTTGTTCCGTATATTGTAAGAGTCTAATCTAAAGAAAGGGTTATGGACGTAAAAGAATGAATATTACATTAACCATAACAATTCTTAATTTGCAAACTAAAAATAAGTTGGCAAAATTATTAGCCTGTCTCTGTAGCTTTGGCAATAGCTGTGAAGTTTGTCCTAGAATTATAAATTTGTCCTAAAAACTATTTTCGCTGAGAATGTTAAGTCACCCGTTATTACGAACTTAAATTTATACGAAATTTGATTTAAAAAAATTTGTCAATCTAGCCCAAAAGTCGTACGCAAGTTGCCACTTATTTTGGTATAGTTGGAGATCCTCTTTCACCAAAAAATATAACAATTAACAACTTCCCGAAATCTAGATGATAATTAACGTATCACAGGTGTGTCGCGTCCCTGTAACTAAATTTATATGATATTTTAAAAAATTGTCAATCTCTCCCAAAGATCGTACCCAAGGGGATCTCTAACCATAAAGTATAGAAACTTCTAAAAATCTAGACGATAAGTGACTTAGAACAGGTGTACTGTGTCCATAAAGGTAAGTTTATACGAAACGTAATTTTAAAGAAATTGTCAATCTGGCACAAAGATCGAAGCGAAATGGACACTTACTATCATGAGTAGTTGTAAATTTAGTCGATTATTGGTCGAAATTTGCAAATTTGGTCGATATTTGGGCCAGATTGACAAAGTTTTTAAAATCAAATTTCGTATAAACTACGTAAAGCGACGGAGTATATTATACTACATCTATAGATTTTGAAAATTGTTACATTTTTTGGTTATACAGGATCCTTAGTTACCTGTAAAAACATGTGGCCACTTGGATATGATATTTGGGCCAGATTGGCAATTTTTTTAAAATGAATCAAGCTAAAAACGTGGAGGTTTGCTAATTTTTGTTAAGCAAAACGTTTCTCAATGCAATTTAGAGGTCATATTTCTTGAGGTTAAGGAGGGCCGATGGAAAATTGTGTTGGGTTTATGCTATAAACGTCCTAAATTTAAGTCAGCTGTCAAATTTTGGGGTAACTTTTATCGGAATTTGCTTTTAAATATGACAAATTCTTCTCACATGTATTTTAATTGTAATATGCTATCTAGCTAGCTCTATTCTTAAACATTTTCTTTCGATTTCGGATAGTCGGATAGATACTTGTAAGTTTATTAATGCTATATGTCTAAGCATTTTGCAAATGGAGGTCATCCATCGCTGCTGCGTTATTCAGAAGTTAAAATAGTTCGTAATTTTAAGAAAATTGATTTTGCTGCGGCCTTTCAAGTTACTGTTGTAGTTTACCGTGGTGCCAGCTGATTTGTGAGCAGTCTGTGGACGCGAAGCTGCATCCGTTAAATATATGTATTATGGATATATTTAACAAATTTGTTCCATGTAGACAAATTAATATTAACCACAGTATTAAGAAGCCCGTTAGGTTTAATGAAGCGATAAAAATGTTAATTATTTAAGAGGCTTTCATATTTCAAACGTTCTAAAAATGATATTGCGTTTCAAGAATTCAAAAAATTTAGAAACCTATAGTTACTCGATGCTATTAGAAGAGCAAAATAAGCATTTTGAACAACATATTAAAATTGACTTAGAAATCTTTGTGGAATCAACTTTCAAAGTTGAGTTTCGGTAATAAACAGGTAAACTAGCCTGTAATTGTTCCTTTCTTCCCTTCGGCATTTCTGTAACGTTAGTAAACAATCACCAATTATATCCTCTAGTAGTTCGTATAACGCCCATGATTTATTGACGACATCCGACTAATTTTCTTTCAGAAACATTGATGCAGTTGAGCTTATTAAGGTATTAAACTGCATTAAATCAAATGCGATCGGTTTAGATTTGATTTCGCTCTAATTTCTCAAATTAATCGTTCCTTTAGCCAGCAAGTATATTCTTCACTGTTTTAAACACGATTTTAACAACTTCTAAATAACCTATTGTGTGGAAGACAGGTAAAATTATACATATCTGTTTAGCACGGGAGGTTAAGCGTAATTTATTTTAAGTTTATGTTTTAGTGTATTTCTTATAAATACTGCCATTTGTCATTCTTTGGCATTTCAGAATCTTTGTTTTATAAATTGAATCTATACTTCAATTCCTGTGTTCGATATGGTTTGAAGAAGTTCGATCATGTTTCAGAATACCGTGATTATTTATTGAATTGTGACTTAACTACTCACTATACCATAATTTAACAATTTAGTGACTATATTTAAAAAAAGAGCCTTCAAATGATAAAATTATCCATCTTTCATCCATCTAAGCGGGTGAATAATTTAATGATACCACCCACGAAATTCTACTAAAGTTCTAACTGAGTCATTTTTAGTCATTTTGTTATGGTAGTTGTCTTTCTCGATTGTGCAGACGCGTGCAGTTTTTCCTAATTTTTTTTTTTAATTTTGGGGTTTTCTAGCAGAACAGCTTTACCGATTGTATTGCTGTTCCCACTGTTGAATAAGTTAGTTTAATTGTGAGGTTTTAAAATACAACACATGACACAAGTGTGTACATGGGGCGACAATAAAGGAAAATAAAGCGGAATTTGAAGGAAAACTTCGATTTTGGCATATGAACTATATACAGTTTTAAAAGTATGCAAGGCAACAAATGTATTTCTGACGCTAAGGTTGTAAAAAACCTCCGTTGGGCATTGACGGGCGAAATGTGTGTTTATCCTTTGTAATTGTCAGAGCAACCTGAAAATGGTGTTGTTGTAAAGAGAGAAGCAAGAGTGATTTAAATATTACTATCCCCATATACCCATATAAAAGCCATTTACCCATTCACAAGGATCAGGAGAAAATCATTTTTTTGTTCAGTCGAATATTACCGAATGCAACAATGTTTCCTTAGTATTTTAGTTATCAATGTGACCGTATGGTGCTGTTCACATATATTCCTGTTTCGTTACTTGCAGATGTCCTACTGACTTGGCAGTAGTATTGTCGTAAACATCTTGATCAAGAGTCACAAGAAACTGACAACTTTTTCACCACTCCTAGAAATAATCTCCACGATGAGGTGAACAGGAATTTTCCCATACAAATATAACCTGCAGAAGGTGTGTTGAAAAGGGCTTGACCTAGAGAGCGTAGGAAAAGTTAAATATTATTCACCATCCAAATAAAATTTCGCCACGGCGAGGTGAATATTACGTAAGCTGTTAGTCATTATAAAAAATAAACAATTTGCCAAATTTTATTCAAACAAATAAAAGTCAAAAAAAAAAGTTTTAAAGTCTTTTTATATTTGTGATATACTTAAATTTTAGGTAATGTAGACTAGTTTCAACCAATTACTGCTCATCTTCAAGTACATGCTTAAAACTCCTCTTTTAAAAAAATTTCAATGTTAATATTTGTAAAGATTTTGCGGTATACAACATATTTAGTCCTGTAACTTTAGTTATCAAATTAACCATTACAGCGCTGGTGGCAAGCACACCAGTTTAGTTCTCTTCTGGAAATCATTTTATACTTGGAAATGGTGCAGTTGGAATGGTCCTCTATCTAAAGCTTACCACTCCTAGAAAAATTCACCAAGTTGAGGTGAAGTGAAAATCACATTTTTCTGTTGAATGTAACCGTTAGGCATGTCATTGTAAATTGACATTATTTAAGTAGGAATATCTCCAAAGAATGTTTTTAGTAATGAAGTGATTTTTATCGATAATATTAAACGTGTAATTGAAATGTAATTTTTTCTAGTGAAATATAAAGGTCCTGTATATCGTGACGATCTTGAAGAATGCAACAATTTTATTTCTGCCACTATAGGTATAAAATTCTATAATTTAGTTATCAAATTTACACATGGTGAAAGTAAATTTTTTTTTTACTTTCACATATATTATTGGCTTATACATTCCATCGAGGTCATCACCGGAAGTTTATGCGACATACACAAACTGTTTGTATAATAAGATTTCCAAGCTCAACTTAGATGACAACTTGCTGATACTTGGTGATTTCAACTTACCAAAGGTTAAATGGCTCTTTGATGATGATGTAAACTGCGTCATTCCGCAGTCCGCACAATATAACATCGGGTGCTGAATCTATCTGTATAGGTTCTATTTTGTCGTATGGTCTTCTCCAGATAAATAATATTCCTAACTATAATGAAACATTTCTGGATTTATTTTACGCAAATTCAGCTAATCTATTTATGATAAATTTGGCACCAATTCCATACATCGTCAACTATGACAACCATAAATCAATGGAAATCAATTTAAACACATCGGAGTTTTTGTTGTCTAATTCCAATATCAACAATTATTGTAATTCAATTAAATTTTTTTGATTTTAAGCGTGCTGATAATGATAGTCTGATTTCTTATTTCAAATCGGTTGACTAACCGTGATGTGCAAATATTCTATGATATTTTATTCATTGGATTCGACTGGTTTGGCCAATTTCTGTTAAAAAGATTATTCTTAATAATCCTACATGGTTTAACAACGACCTAATAAATTTTCGAAACCGTAAAAAAAATTATATCGAAGATAGAAGTTCTCCAAGAGTGCTGACGACAGGTTATTATTTTTAGAATCATCAAAACAGTTTGATAGTTTACATTGTAAATACATTACAATGTAAATACATACAAGAATTTTATTGCCAATGTTCAAAATAATATGGTATCAAATCCAAAATCATTCTGGAATTTCGTTAACTCGAAAAGAAAAACTTTTGGGTTTCCGTCAATAATGTCGTTCAATGATATAACTGGGAATAACTCTGATGATATTGCGAACTTATTTCCTTCGTTTTTTCAAAATGTTTATAAACGAACTGATATTGTTGAGTATGAAATTGATGAAGGCAGTTGTGCCAACACTTGCTTGTATATCCCTCACATATCTCCAGATAATATGGGGGATGTGGTCCAGATGGTATTTCTTCAAATTTTCTTAAACAATTCTGTATCGAAATGGCTCAGCCTTTGTCGGTTTTATTCAATAGTTCACTTTTGAAAGGTGTTTTTCCGGTTATCTGGAAATTGTTTCATATTGTACCGTTATTTAAATCAGGAAATCGAAGTGAAGTATCTAACTACCGAGTTTAGTAAGGCGTTTGACTCAATTCATCACTTTATGGTTCTGAAAAAATTAAAATTACTTAGTATTAATGATAATTTGATCAAATGGTTTGAATCATACCTTACTGGGCAGATTCAGCGTGTAAAAATTAATAATAGTTTATCTGGTCCAATTTATGTACATTCTGGGGTACCTCAGGGCTCACATCTCGGTCACACAAACTATTTTTAAATGATATCACGAAATGAATAAAATTTCCCCGTTTTCTCATATATGCCGATGACATAAAAATATTTTCCCCTATTCGAAATCTATCGGATGCAGAGGAGTTACAAAAGGATGTAGATGCGGTTAAAGTTTGGTGTCAGAACAATTTGTTATATTTAAATGTAACAAAGTGCAAAATGATGACTTTTACACGTTCAACATCGCATATTTATGATTATAATATTGCTAATAGTAACTTCACACGAGTTAATGAAATAAAGTATCTTGAAGTTACATTCTTATCTACCTTATTATTAATCGTCATTTCGACTTGATCTGTGCTAAAACCAACTCTATGTTAGGATTCCTAAAACGTACCATAAAAGAATTTAATGATCCTAGAGTTTTTGTTTTCCTTTATCAATCTTTTGTTCGATCACAGCTCGAATATGCATTATGCGTATGGTCTTCCTGGTATATGGATCACATAAGTAGAATTGAGTCGGTACAAAATCTTTTCTAATTTTTTATGCAAGGAAAACAGGTGGGTTTGACCACCGATTACTGTTGTGAGAAAATATTAGGAATCTACCCCCATATGTTGAAAGATGTAAATTCTTGAAAATTGTTCCTTTTGAAATTCGTCGTCAGAACGCTACGCTGGCACTATTTGTATTTTCAATTTACTTAATGGGCACATTTCAAGTTCGTACTTGTTATTGAACTTGAAATTGTATGTTCCAACTAGAAATCTTCGAACTCGCACACTCTTGAAAATAGATTCTCACAGAGCCAATTGTGGAAATGACGAACCTTTCAATGCAATGTAGAAATGTTATAATGAACTAAGTAGTTTTTGTGACTTTAATATGACGAAGTTGGAGATCAGACAATCATTAAAAAACAGTTATTTTAGTAGTTAAGTTGTTTTTGTGTTATTTTAATATTATGTTCTTAACCGTATGTATGTACAATACAATGATATGTATTTTTATTTGCTATTTATATTTAAAAATATGGTTCCTAATTAATTTGGCTGATATAAATAAATAAAATAAAATAAACAAGATCGTACTTCAAATACTATTCTTACATGGTTACTTAAAATTTTCAATCGACATTGATTGAGATGTAAAGGTATTATAGTTTCCCTTAAAATAAGCGATCAAACTCGCATATTATATTTTGTTATTATTAATTATATAAAGCTACTAGGTTTTAGAAAATGTTTAGCAACTTTCATCACATTTATAAAAAATAACCAAGGTGAAAACAAATTTTTTTTTTGATGGTCTTGAAGAATATCACCGTTTTACTTAAAGAAATTTAATGTTAAGCGTCAAAACCACCGCTGGGCAGCTAAATTTGTTTACTAATTTTCAGGTATCATACAGACTTGGAAGTATGCCTTTGTAAATGTCTTGACCTGCAATTACTTCTACAAAGCAGCAGTAAAACCATTTAGTTCCAGTAGAATTAATAAGCAGTTTTTTTTTTTTGAATTTTCTGGAGAAAATCCTGCAAAATTTGACAAATTACGAAAAGCTTTGATGTAAATCGCGATATAATCATCCGAATAATACGAATTTTGAAATTGTTAAGAAATAAAATAAATACAAAAATGAAAAATCTTGGATTTTGGAAACAGCTCTGTAATATTTTCAATCCCCTTCTTTTTGAATCAATGACGCAATCTTTAATTTTGAAGCAATCTAACGGCGCATTTACACGAATCAATTTGGAAGATCATCATGGATGCATCATCCAAAATGATCCATGTAAAAAATGCAATAATGCATCTTTCATCAAGAATGATCATCGAAGATGAATAGTACAAGAAGTTGAACGTGCCCTACTTTCTCTCACTTTGGATGAATTCAAGCAAAGTGAACTTTGAAATAATTGAAATGCACCTACACACATTTTTAAATTTTTTTAAAAAATATTTCGCAAAATTACAAAAGGTTTAAAAATCACTCGATCGATTTCGGCTTATTAGGCCATCATCAGGAGTATCTACTAAACTCTAAATATTTAACAAGTGTTTTTAAAAAAAATTAAAAATGTGTGTATTAAGTGTGTTTCGCCAAGTGCCTACGGCAGAAAGTGTAAAAAGTATGCACCTGCTATTCAACCAAGACTTTCAGATGAACTGTTAAAAATTCTGATTAAATTGAATTTTGTTTGAAGTATTGTAATTTTGAACTAAATATTTCACTCTTGATGCAATGTGTAAGCAAAAATATATTTTTGAATTTTCCCCGTATTATTACAGAAAATGCGTTGTTTTAATCCAGATGAATTCAAAGAAATCCAGGAAAAAATAAATCACTCCTATAAATGATTGAATAACTCAAATGCTTGCAGACCTACAGAAAATATTTATTTAAATGATTGACATTTGCGTGATTCGAACGATATTATAATCGAAACATAATGATTCTATCCATTAAAGATAATTTAAATTCCTGAACCCGTTCTATTAAAATGCTATTTTTTCGCACTCATCCCAAAAAGGATAAAATTATGTCGACAAACATAATATACATATTTAAATCTCATCACAATAATTTTTTTTTTGTGTATTTCAAAATCATTTTTACATAAGATGTTTGCGACAATTCAGTGCTCATCATCATCACCATCCACATACATATATTACATATGAATGACCTAAAAGTTTATCCTTTTTTTTTTTTTGCTTTCGGATAATAATAGCAATGTACAACTACTAGATAGTCACATAATAATAATCATAATAATAGTGATAACAGAGTTTCAACAACAACTATAAATCTATTTATGATGATAACATAAAAAACTAAATTCACGCGAGATAAAAAAATGTATGCTCGGATTTTCTGCTGCTACAATTTTTTTTTTTTTAAAGGTCTTCTCTCCACATATGCTGAGATATTTGCATATACATAGCATTGGTTAAACATTTTTTTATATTTTTAAGTTTTGATGATATTTTAATAGTGGAATTATTTGTATAGAAAAATGTTTATAGCATTTTAAGAAGATTGAGTTTAAATATGCGGGGGGGGGGAAAATATGAGATAAGAAGCCGGAATTTTGGAATGGCGATAACTTTAATACGGAAAATATACGGTAAAATTATTATAGTTATTTAACTCATTCCATGCTAGATTTTGGCTACTTTCATGCTACATTAAATCCATACTTCATTAATAAATGGTCCATAAAATTTAATTTCAACATTGCATTATGTATATAAAACCCTTAATAATGAAATATTAAAAATTAATAAGCAAATATAAATATTTACCAATAAAATTCAATTTAATTGGGCAAACTAACTATAAACCAACGTTCCAATTGTGTACACGACCCCACACCAAAACAAAACAGAACAAAACAAAAAATTTAAATAAAAAACGATGAATAAATATTTGTTTTAAGGGATGTAAAAATCGACTGAATATCTGATCTCTCCTACAAAAAAATTGTTTTCTTCAGTGTATGTATGTAATCTTAAAGAAACTTTTTCCCATTGAAAATTCAAGGATTTTGATTATAGAAATATAGAAATTAATTTAATAAGGATATTAAAAGGAACAATGGTTATATACGAGAAAGCATAAAAGAAGGAAACGAAACGAATATCGTATAATATACAAATACATAAGAAAATGTATTAGAGGATTTATCATTTCGCAAAAACTTATCAACTGTCACATGAATATAACGTATGTATGTATCTATTTGCTACGTCATCTTTATTGAATATCTCGGATTATCCTTAAAGATCCCTTTTCGTTGTTACATCCACGGCTCATACTTATTTAAGAAAACATCATATTTTTATTTACTATTTATAGCTATATAATATTCTAGACTCGCAGAATAGCTTATTTACTTAGTATAACTCAATTCGATGCGATAGCATTCAACTTATGCCCAAAACAATATAATATACATATTTGTAAAAAGATGCAAATTCTAATTAAAATAAACTTGTTATTGTGTTATCCGCAATGTGAGAAATACCTCTTGTTATTAAAATTTTTAATTTTATATTTTATGGAGAAACACACAATAAAAATGTACAAGTCGCGTGCCATATCTCTTCAAATTTTTAGAGTATATACAAAAACATAACATAATGACGATGTTTTCAATAAAAAACGCGACCTCACAAGTGTATATTGTTTAAATTTCAATTAAAATATTGTTATCAAGTGCCTTGCAGTAATGAAATAATGTTACTATTATGTATATACTATACAAGGGAGGTTCAGTTAACAGGTGCGTGCTTTTAATCTGTGTACGGTTGTATATATCAGTAATTTTTAATCCGCGTTGATACGCGTTAGATTATATATGTATTATAAACCCATATTAAGCTAATGTAAATCAACTTTTTTTTTTCCATAACCAAAGTCGATTTTAGACGTCCCACTGAGTTTTCACCATTTTTATTTTTTTGCGTCAACCATGTCAATCAAATATATTTTGCTGACATAATTAAACATTCCCACAATTTTTTTGTGTTATTCAATAAAATTATAACCTCAATAACGCAAAAATGAAATTGAAATTACCACTGGTACAGTTACCAAGAAAAACGAGAAAATTAAAAAGGAAAAATTTATTAATATTTTGACATGATGTTTTGTTTATTTGTATGCTTTTGACATTTGACATGCGTCTCCCATAGAAAACCAAAAAAAAAAATTGTATATGGTGTTTCTATTAAATATATTTTTATATAAAACAGGGTGTAACATTACATTATATGTATACATATATTCCAAAAAAATTTAAACACTAAACAAAATTTAAGTTTTATGCTCTCATATAGTATATAAATGGAAAAAAATCCAATCAAAATTCAATTTTTGGCGCTCATGGTGGAATTAGGAATATTTTCATTGGAAAATTTGAAAATTGACAGGCAATTTGAAAAACTCAAATCACACAAACCTATACATATACATACATAATTTGTTCACCCTTCATTTGATTGTCGCGAAAGAAAATTGAAAATCCACTTTGGAGATTTGTTTTTGTAAGCTTTTGCTTCTTATAAGCTCAATATACGTATATAAGAAATCAGAAAAATTCTTAATTAAACCACCACCGTACAACAATAGAAAAGGGATGGGTTTTGGTTTTTCAATTTTAGCAATAAAATCGGGAAAACCACAAAAAATATTAATAAAAACAGGGAGAGATGAAATCGTCAAAAAAATTCTTGGAATTCTTTTTTTTTTTTTTTTCATTATTTTAAAGCTTCAATAAGAATGAAATGAAAATACAATTTATTTTATATTAAATTTTCCGGACGGTCACCTCTGTTTGCCTTCTTGCTGTACTTGTCTGTATATAGTATACAGATGTATATGTACTATTATATAGTCTTTGTTTGTGAATTTGATGATATTTATTTTATTTTTTGTAAATAAAACGAGATTTGATCCATGAATGAATGAAGCGAAAGTCATAAAAATAAATTTTCATTTTTATGTATTTTGCGGGAGAGTCATCATAATTGTTCTTGATAAACTTTTCTTATATTGATGAAACTTAATGTGTTTATTAAATTGGATTAGCGACAATATGGTACACGATAACCGCACATCCACAATATTATACGTTTAATAAAAATTTAGATTCACCAACCAAATAAGATGATGTCTATTATACTCACACATATTTAAAAATCTAAGATAAAATTATCTCAGATGCTATGATGTAGATTTTTGTGGTTAGGTTGATATTGTTTAATTCAATTCATTCATAATGTGGGAAAATTAAACTAAACAATTATTCTTGTCTTCTGAACTCATGAATCTTATGTAGATGATTTTTATTTTTGATATTCCTCCTCCTCTATTCATTGAAATTTTTATGTATAGAGTGGAAAAAAGTAATATTTTTGGACAAAACTATATGCTCGCAATGATGTCATGCCATGTCAAGTTTTTATTTTTTTATGAAATTTTAATTTGTTTTCAATTTTTCAACTCATAAAAGCTAGAAAACATATTAACATTTTATTAAATTCTGTCCTTATGTATGTGAAGCGCCCACATAGGATAGGGCACAATTTACGGAATGGCTGATTAATTTGTTGAATTTTAATAGTATTTTAGATATATGCGAAGATTGGTGTTTCTCAACGTAATAGTAATTAAAAATTAACACAGAGTTGCATAACGACATAAATTAGTTTAAAAATTTGAAATAAATAAATTTCTAATAGCTAGAAGATATTCTGTGTGTTTAGATAGTAGATGAAAATATGATTTAACTAAATTATTTAAAATTCTATAAACAGAATTCTAAAAATCTGTTCTCAAAAATCTGGTTTTCTAAAGGGTGATCCAATTACACAAAGTACAAAAAAAAATAATAATGTTTTGTGAGTGATCTCCCGCTGCCGTATCGCAAGCTACCATTCTTTTACCAAAATGTTCGATGATATTCTGGCATAACTGCGGCTCAATTTCTTGACAATTAATAATTTTCTTCACGCCAGTTTCGACAATTTTGTTTTTGTACAAATCAACCCAGTTCAAAATTTGCAAAATTAAAAGAACTTTTGTTACACAATACCAATGAACTCCAAATCTAGAATTTTGATTCTTGGTGAGACTACTAAAATGATTTGTTAATCAAATTGTTAATCTTTCGATATTTTTGAAACGCTTCTAAGAGGGTGGCACGGATATAAGTATCTGTTGCTCCGTTATTTTCGTAAATCAAATACGTTATGCCATGTTATATAATCAAATTAATGGATATCACCGAACATTACATAACTTACAATTTTTCAAATTCCATAAAAAAAATGTAAGAACCAAACAAATGTCCTCGAAGTCGGTACATTCCTTTTATGTTGTAAATCCCATAAAGTCCAGGTGCAAATTAATAATTTCAAATTAGAAAAGACACATTTTTTGTGCTATATGCGTTCCAAATAAATCGTTTATCCAATAATTTTGTATACAACAAAATCATAAATATTTTTCATATCGTCGGGGGTGCTTATTTTTGTTGTTTTTGTGTCACGTGTACCAATTTATTACGAAACTTTTTGAAATATTTTCAGTACAAGTTTTAATATGAGTTTTAAATTCACGGTAAGCGATATGGATCGATGGTTACGATAAATTTATTATGTTTTATTTAACATTAAAAAAATCTGTGTTAAAGGTGCAAAAAACAGAAGGAATAGATATTGAACAAATGGTATACGCATGTACCCGGCACACCTACTAGTATATAATATAAAGATAATAGATAAAGATGATAATTTATGATTTTGAGTGTGACACTTCGAGATGAGATATATTTTATTTTACGGATGTCCCTTTTTGATGATAGATGGATAATTTATTTTGTTGGATCTGATTAATTGATTGAAAGCCACGTGAAGTGTGTGGTGGCAATTTGTTATGATACAAGTATGTATTTGAACCATGCGGTGCATTCTTATCCGCACTCCATGATTACACCTATTTAAATAACAACGTGGCATCAGCGATGAAATTAGTAGTACTAAAATTTGCAGCAATAAAGTATTAAATTTGGCATTAAAGTACTTTTTTGATTTTTTGATGTGTTTACAAATTCTACTTGTAACACAGATTTTAGAAATACCCTAGAGCCAGATGCCTCTGTAAGTCTATAATCTACTACTAAATTAGTCAGCACTCAGCAAATAATTAAATCTAAAGTTTAATGGACGAAAAATGGGATCAAAATAAAGTAAACTCTGTTGTTAGTTTAACTTAATTTCTAAGAATCATACTAGATGCACCATGGTTTGTATCAAACGATATAATTCACAGAGAGATCCAGGTCCCAACAATACGGGAAAAAATTAGGGATTCCAAGTATCATTCAAGATCGACAATTGATCGAAACGATCTGCTGAATAAGCTTCTCACTACAACAACGAGGGAAAGATTAAAACGCCACAAACTTTTTGATTTGCCAATAATAGGTCTTATATATAGACATTAATTTTAGACATTAATTTTTAAAATCTCTAATGAATCGAATCAATAATAATTAAATTTATGGGTTATATCAATTTATACTAATCGTAGTGTAAGTGAGATTTTATATGAAAATAAATTATTTGTATGACAATGTACACAAAAAGACAAAAAATTTCGTATAAATTAAAGGCTGGCAGAAGCGTTTAGTAGTAAGTTCTTTATAGATTTTCAAGAAAAATGGAGAAAAATATTTAAAAAAATCAGAATTTGGTGTTCTAAGATCGACTACTGCTATTCCTTTAGTTAGATTATTATTATTTTTTTTTTTTTGTAAGACCAGCCGATTCTATTTTTATCATTATTCTGAAGTAGAATATCTAACCTAGGTGTTTTCATATTTTTGTTCGTGAAACTACAATATATAAAGCTAAAGAATAGAATAATTCGTAGAATTTCAGAATTTGATGAAATATTTTCATTTTCTGGATTTAGAATCAAATTAATTCTAGAATTCGATACTAATTTTTGAAAATTGAATTTGATACAATTTACGTACACATTTCTGAATTTGATATAAACTCTTATAGTTTAGAATTATATAAAATTTCAAATTCAAACTTAGCGAATCCTTAAAATTTCATAAAAATTGAAAACACAAATTTTGGTGAATTCTAAAAGCTTAAACAAAAGTCCAAATAAATTCTCTCGCTTTGAAAAATTCCTAATCTCAATATTGAAATGTTCGTAATTCTTGTACAGTTGATGTTAATCAAACTTGGCTGGTACCCACATAAGTTCTGCATTCAATGCCACAATGGGCCCAATATGCAAAATGTGCTGTTCATAAATTCCACTTCTACGGTCAAATTATATCATTTACAAAATCGGACAAATTATAAAATTTCGTCTTTCCTAATTTTTGCTTATTAAAAGTTTTATAGTCGTGCTTTCTACTGAAAATTTCGAGGTTTGTAGGTATATTGAATTAAAATCGAATTTACTGATTAAAGTTTCCAATTTATTTAAGGTCTCATCTTTTATTTTTTCCCTTTCAGGGCAATGCATTTGTTTTTTTATTACAAATGGTCTTTAACATATTTTGGATACAAAATGGAAATATGCCATTTGCTCCAACCGCTAACTTATAATTTAGTTCATCGACTACATTTGAATCGTACATGTTGATGTAATAATGTTTTTCTGAGCATTAAAATCGCGAGGCTATGTATTTAATGAAGTTAATGTGGAAGTAACCACCTTGGATTTTATTAAACAATTTTAGTTACCATCACATAAATATTTTTCATGGTGTTTGAAAATCGGTTTCGGGGCTCCAACTAACGTCAGCCTACCTTGAAGTTTCCCGATGTCCCCTCGGCCTAGCCCACAATTATTTCAGAGTAATGAATCTGGTCCGGATTGGTACTTTTTGGTCTTAACATTGCACAACCACATTGCACGCGTGAAGAAATTCGGGTTTTTCATAAATGGGTTTTCCTGTATTTCCCCATCAACCCTTTCAGCGAACTATAACAAATCAGCAATAGCCTCTCATCTCTTTCTCTTCATCTAACTGTCAAGAATCCCCAACAATTTTTAGACAACAAACATTTTCGACCGCATTTCGACCGAATCGAGAAAAAAGCAATTTGTATTTTGCATGCAAGCGAGCATATTACAAGAGACGAAATGATATTAGTTGCATTTCTTCGACCAACACCTTGTTTTGGTAATATTTCGATTAAAAAAACTCTTTTTTGTGATTGTGACTTTGGTTTAATATTCATTATCAATATTTAAACTAATCATCGAAGTTTAAAATTATCAAGTGATCAAAAACCAAATTTTTTTAAATTTCCTTAAAATTGTGTTCCAACAACTTCACTTTTTTGAATGATTTCGATGTAAATGAATAAAGAAGTAGATGAACAAATCAATAGTTTAGATCCGATGCATAAAAATGGTTGTAAATAAAATGAAACGCATTTTTAAAATCGAACTGAAAAAATTAAGATACGAACTTTCTTAAGAAAATCCTAAACTATAAGTTCACAATTATGGCCATTTGAAAATGTGAAAGGCAATAGCTGTTCTTATGGTTTAGTATGCTTCAATTCTTAGTACAGACCAATCAAAAAATCATAATGATATTGGTGATAAATATAGAAAATCTTAAGATACGGACTTTCTTAAGAAAATCCTAAACTATAAGTTCACAATTATGGCCATTTGAAAATGTGAAAGGCAATAGCTGTTCTTATGGTTTAGTATGCTTCAATTCTTAGTACAGACCAATCAAAAAATCATAATGATATTGGTGATAAATATAGAAAATCTTAAGATACGGACTTTCTTAAGAAAATCCTAAACAGGAAATTTACACATATGGCACTTTGACCAAGTGAAAGATATTAGCTTTTCAAATGGTTTGGCATGCTTGTTATCTTAGTACAGAGTTATCAGAAAACCATAGTGAGGTTTGTGACAAATTTCGAAAATTTTAAGATAAAATATTTTAGATAAATAAAATAAATTGATACGAATAAAATATTCAAATAATTTTCATTAAAAACACATGTTTATACATTTTGTATTAAGAAATGTTCGCCTAAATGTCACTAACTTTGTATATTTACTAATATATAATATAATAGGTTTCGCACTCCAAATTCAACCATTTCAAAACACAATCATCCTTTTCCAAATCAAATTCGCCTTTATCCAAATCAAATTCACCTTTATCCAAAACATATTCAACCTTTTCCAAATCAAATTCAACCGTAGACGATATATAACCAACAAAATTTATTTAACTTAATATTTACTGTATTTAAAATCTAGATACAAAATAACAAGTTGATATATAATAAAATAAATAAGCCTTTACTATTTATATAGGGGTATGAAATTCGCCCTATAATTATTAGTCCCTGGCCACCGAGCTCCGCTCGAAAAGTTGAATGTGGTTAAACATTTTTCTGTTTCTTTATGTTACGAGTTCAATAAGTTCGGTAAATCTATAAGAAATAACGGTAAATTTTTTGAAAAATATTTTTATTTTTTAATGTAATTTCCGCCAACGCTAGTGCACTTATATTACACCTGTCAATTAATTTCTTCAAACCATCAAAACAAAATGATTTCTCCTGTTCTTCAAAATATTCTGCTATACAGAAAATTAGCCCCTTAATTTTTTTTTCAAATTTATAAAAAGGAAATAATCACCTGGGGCCAGATCTGGATTGTATGGTGGATGCGGTATTTCATTGAACTTGCAATCTCTTACTGCTTATTGTATAATATTTGCCATATGTACTAGTGCATTGTCATGTAAAAGTAATATTTTTTGCTTGATTTGACCTCGTCGTTTTTCCTTGATAGCATTTTTCAATATATGCAAAAGCCTAGCATAATAAGTCCCTGTTATTGTGGCCTTATGAGGTAAGTAGTCAATCATCAAAATTCCATCAGCTTCCCAAAAAATTGTTGCCATTATCTTACCGGCAGATGGTTGAATCTTAAACTTTTTCAATTGTGGATTTCCCTGCGCTATCCATTGCATGGATTCCTGTTTCGACTCTGGATCATAGTGATGAATCCCCGTTTCATCACCGGTGAGGTGACTATCTGGTTTATAAATTTAACCGAATCGCCTTCAGTCATTTCTAATATTACCTTATAGAAGTTGACACTCGATATTTTTTTTTTGTTCCATAGTCAACATTCGGGGAACCTATTTTGCACTAACTTTTGACAGCTTAAGATGATTGTGTAAAATAGTGCGAACACTGCCAATAGATATATTTAATACAGAATCACAAATATAGAGCAAGCACAAGAAGATTTGGCAGACATCGGACAAAAGAATTCAATATTAGACGCCTATTTCCCACATAATCAAGCGTTAAGACTACAAGAACAACAAGGCCGTTGTTTAAATAGAATTTCGGAAATAGTTTACCAATATTAATGGCAGATACCTGAACATTATAAATGGGTAGGAACCTCAAGTAAATGTGTACCTAGAAAACGTCGTCTACGCGTCATTGGCAGAATTAATAATGTAAATTTCGGCGTCCTCTTTTAATGTTTAACAACACTCAATGTGCGCCATAAATACAAGCAAGTCTGTCTTGCCCAAGGACTCGCATACGACGATCAACAGTGGATAGAAGGTTTGCAGGAATCTTCCGTGTCAAAAATGCCAAGAATAATGAGAACGTAGTTCGTACAGATCCTGATCCTGGGTTCTCCCGAAAACCCAAAACGCTTATGAGTGATGTTTAAACGAAAGAAGCCAGACGAACTAGCAAGTCTGACGAAGAAGGAATCGAATGCGCGTATCGGATCATCGCATACAAGCTAAACACAGAACCAACAGAAGGAAGAAATTTCCGCTTCTGAGTGGAAAGATTCGGTATGGACAATATTGACGACTATGAGAACCAGCTAAACGAACAAGTCTTCAACATCGATATTCAACTAGTCTTGGCAGGAGCATGTACGAGATGCTTGGCACAGGCAAGACTTTTATTTATAAGACACTCTACTACATCCTGCAGAGTCAAAATTGTACCATCAAGTGTATGGCCTTCACAGGAATTGCGTTGATTTTGCTACCGCATGGATGAACTCCACATAAGACCTTTGGGCTCAAAGTACCATTGACATCTGAATCGATCTCAAACCTAAAACCGAGATCAGTTAGAGCAGCCGAATTTGCCAAACGAAAATTGGCAATTCTAATTTACCATTTGGAAGAAATATTATGGTCCTGGGAGGTGATTTTCGTTAATGCTACTTAGCCCATTCAGCCACGAGCCAACCAAAGTGTGCTGCTGGATTCATCAATTAAACGAAGTAACCTCTCGAGACCCGCGCTACTTCATTTTCACTGGTGGATAATATTCGTTTCGATGTCGAACAGATAGAATCTGCAAATTATTTGTTGCAATTGGGAGACGGGAAACTTCCGATTAACCAGTTTGATGAAATAAAATTATCGGAGGATCTCCTGTCTAATGACAATATGTAATTAACGAAGTGCTCGGAAATTGCCTCGCCAATCACAACTATGAAGAAATGAAGAATCGAACTATACTAGCGCCACTGAATAAAAACGAAGGTAAGATCAATGCCGAAATTATCGACCAACTGACTGGAGATTCCAAAGTATATAAAAGCTATGATTCAGTCAAAGATCAGCCAGAAGGGGCGATCCAATTCACGTCTGAATTTCTAAAGTCCATCGAAATTGCCCTTACAAACCTTTTTACAAGTTTCATGCCAATCTGTGAAGAACTGAGTTAGTTCTAACTTTTAGGACCAGTTTCCAGAACTATATTTGGAACTTTTATTGGAATTCCATTTACATTATGCAAATTCAAGTTTCATCCCAATCAGTTGAGAAATGCAGACTCCCATTCAAATTAGTAATTTTTCAAAACAACATCAGGACCTCATGTTAGAGTCTCATTTTCATCAAACACACCGTGTATCGGATAATTCCTTTCAAACTGGAAAATTTCTAGAGCCACACCCAGAACTCATTTTGACATCTTATTTTCATCATATACAAACCGAGTTTTACCCAAATCGGAAATCGGTTGAAAAGTGGCTTAGTTTCATTCAAGTTGGGCATTTTCCAGAACCACATCAGGAACTCATATTAGAATCTCATTTTCATCGTAAACACTGAGTTTCATCCCAATCAGTTGAGGAATAGCTTAGTTCCATTTAAATTGGCCATTTTTCAGAACCACAATTGGAACTCATATTAGAATCCTATTTTAATCATACAAACCGATTTTCATCCCTATCGATTGAGAAATAACTAAGTTCTATTCAAACTGGCCGTTTCTAGATCATATTAGGCTATTTTGCAGAAATCCCCTTGATAACAAAAGTCACAAAACAAGAAAGAAATAAAAAACAACGCAACCACAATAATCGGATTTTTTTAAGAAAAATGGAACCCGGGCCCCACTGGAGCACCCCTTAAACGAATTTTCCTGAAATCAAGACTAGTCATAATCGCTCTCTGGCACTCGAAAACCCCCTTCACCAATTTTTATCAAAATCGATCGTACCGTTTCCGAAACCCATGATACAAACATATAAACAGTTTTATGGCGTTTAAATATAGTAGATAAACTTCACCTTAGATGTCATCCTAAAAATCACTTTAGCATTCATCTCAAATTGATCTAAATTCAATATAAAGTTCATTCCCAAATTTACCATATAATGTCTTCCTAACTAAAAATTCACCTTAAAACGCACCTTAAACTTCACCGTACAGACGTGCCTTAAAGTTCATCCTAAAATTCACCACAAAATCACTCCAAACTATCCATCAAATGCATTATAAATTTACCCCAAAATTACTTTAAAATTCTTCCTAAAATTAAGATAAATTTCACTCTTAAATTCAATCTACAAGTTACTCTAAAATTTTAGTCTAAAATTTTACTTGAAATTTACTCTAAAATATACCCTTTAATACAATCTACCCTAGAAATCACCCTAAAATTCACTGGAAAACCCTATCTTAAACTAACCCTGAACTTCACTCTAAAATTCACCCTAAATGTCAGAAAGTTAGAAAGCTGTAACCTTTAGAAGCTTAAATAAGAATTTTATAAAATTTAAGAATTCTGGATTGATATTAGATATTAGAATTTAATAAAATTATTGCAAATTTGGGAAGGTAAAATGGAGAATGGAAATTTAAAAATCTAAATCTTTAAAGTTAGTATAAACTTAGAAATTCGTCAAATTTAAGAATCCTGATATTTAAAGAGTTTTTATTCAACATTTTTGAAATTTAGAATTTGTATTAGGAGTTAGTTAATTTAGACATTTAATACTAAATTCAATACATTTAATTTAAGATTTTGGAAATTTAGAAAATTAACAAATATGGAAATTGTAAATTTTAGGAATATGGAAATTTAAATAATTTAGAAATTCATAAATAGGTACCTATAGAGTATTATTTAGAATTTTTAGTTTTAGCAACATGTATGTACATACATATATTACGGTTCTTTGGTATAAAAGAAAAAAATTTAGTAACCAACAGCTACTCATTTTCAGTTGCGGGTTAAGGAATAGCAAGTTTAGCTTCTCCCCCCACTACCGGTACAAACAATTAAGTTTTTACTGGTTAATCATTGAATCATTGAAATAATTTTAAAATTTTCAATAATTTCGAAATAATCTCAAAAATATTGGTTACAAATAATCTTAAAAATTCTAAATACGAATTATCAGTGAGTCAAAGGACTTCAATCCGATATTTTTAATTTCAATGTGATATTTACATATAACTGATAAATTTGGATTTGCAGTTTGAATTTGATTTGGAAAAGATTTAATTTGATTTGGAAAAGAATGAATATGTTTTGGATAAAGGTGAATTTGATTTGCAAATTGTTAAATCAGATTTGTAAAAGGTTAAATTTGGAGTGCAAAACCTATATATACCTAAATGTTGTTTTTGTTTGTTTAATTCCAATTTAGGTTTATAACTTCACTTGCAATACATAAACGCTTTTACTCGCAATTGGACTTTATTAATTACATGTTCTCGACACTTATAATTCAAATACGAGAGATACATAACCGACACACCCATAGATGTAACCCTATAGTAGTTGAAATTGAAATTTGGGGAGGGGGGGGGAGGATTGGATTTGCAGTAGGCTGCAATTTGCTTAAAGAATTTATTTTCCCGAACAGAAGCAGTTGTATACAAAATAAACTATTAAACATTTAATGCGATTTATTGCATTTGTGAAAATTTAAATAAGCAACCACTACTGATTTTACGTCAACAAAATCCTCATTAAGCAATGTAAAAGTTTCCTTTAGAAAGTAATCATTCTTACCGCACTAGGATCACTTACCCCCACTGAAAACAATTTTCGCTAAATAAGTCAATGCCTAATGAAAAGTCATCTTCGCAAAAATTTTCTAAAAATGTCTACTGAAAAAATTGCAATTTAAATAATTTCTTGAGAGAACTAAAAGTCACCCAACAGTTTCGAAGTAATTTTTATTTTTTAAAGGATCGAAAAAGTACTAAAAGATCAACTTTTTCATCCCTGATATAAGAACTTGTTGAATTTTACAATTATTTGACAAAACATTCATAAACAAATCAATAAATCTATATACATATTTATGTACACACATACAAACAGCAACGTATATAGTATTATTATTATGGAAAACAATGGAAAACTTTATGTTATGTGTCATGAATTTATTTATATAAATTTTTCACTTTTCCCGGAAGTAATAACAGTTAATAATTTCAGTTCAAAATTTATTTTTTATAATTTTTCTATAATTAATTTTAATTAGGAACATTATTTAAATTAAATGGTAATTAAATATTAATGGAGTGTAATTAGGAAATTAAATTAGAAAATTAGCACATTTTTTCTGCATGAATTTGTGGCGCGCGAAACCAACATTCGCAATGACAATATTTTTTATGAAATTAGTAGAGTTCAATAACAAAAAAAATTGTAATATAATATACGTATGCCTTTAAATAATTGCTGTATTATTGAGCCGACTCGTGTGCCTATAGCAATCTATTTAATATACGTGATTTTAAAGAGCAAACAAATAATTGAATTATTTAAATTAATAATTATATAGAATTGAATTTATTCTAGAATAGACGGACATAATTTTTCTACCTACATAGATACAGATACTGTACCATAACATTCAAATGGTTAAATTCAACTTTAATTTCTACCAAATCACTATTTTTAATGAAGAATTTAATTTTCTTCTTTAATTTGGTCAAAATAATAATAATAATAATCTTAGCGATGAAGATGGAAACGAAGAAAAATATTTTTTTTTGTATTTTTATCTTGAAATCTTGATTTTTTTTTTCATTTTTTCTTAGGGATTCAGTCTTTAGAAAAATAAATAAGAAATAAAAAAAACAGAAGCATTAAAAATTATAATTAAATTATGAAATAAATATTTTATTTTTTAAATTAAAAAATATGAAAGGAAAAAATCTTAAGAAGGTTTGAGATAATCTCAAGAATTTTTAGTGCTGTGTACAGATTAATTATTTTGTACAATCTAATATTATAGGTAGGCTTGCAATAATATGTAGTACTTATTTGGTAACAAACAATAAAAAAATGCAAGTATTTAATTAGACCGCTATAAACATTTTGTTTGTAATCCAATTAACAATAATATGTTAAACATTTTTGTTAACGATCAAGTTGATCAATCTTCAGTTTAGCAATTATTTTGACGTATATATCAAACAGCATTCCAATAAAAATGTCCATCAAAATTGACCATGAAGTGAACATAATGATCAAAATAATTGATGATGATGTTGATGATGTGTGAATCATTATAATATTTATTTATAGAGGAAACAAATCGAATTTAAAACTGTTGATCTTATCATGTATCAATATCTCATCATATAAGAAATACTTTACATTTAATTCCATGTCTCATTAAATGAAAAGAGTTTCAACTATATCTCGTTACGATACGCTGAAGTTTATATTCGTTGATCATTATCATGATGATTATAGTAATCAACAATATAAAAATTTTAATTTAAAATTTTTTTTTTTTTTGAAGAAACCAATTTACGAATATAATTAAGTTCTTTATGCCTAACCACCGTTGATTATGATGATGTGTTCTTCTAACGTCTAATCTTGTTTATATAAAGGTGTTTCCTATTTTGACACGTAATTTAATGTATCTTCAAGCTGACAGTAGTTTTTTTAGATAATTATGGTGTACCAACATCTTACGATTCTCAAAATATTTATTTAAATTGAATTAAAATTTAGTGTGGGAGAAGAAATATAAAATGCAGTTAATCGCGTGCAAAATAAAATAAATACCCGGAAATAAGGTTGGAAAGGAATACAGGAATTTTCATATTTATAATAAAGTTTACCAACAACAAGAGAAAAATGTAATAAACTGTCACAATCAATCATCCCCAAAGTTATTATTTTTTGAAAATTAATTAGGAAAATATTTACCATTGCACTGAATTTATCTATTTATGTGTGTACATAATATGTATATGTATCTTATCATAAATTAAGAAAGTTTACATAAAATGTACACAATTAATTAAATTTCATCACACCATCTCATATACAGAACAAGAAAATATGAAAATTTTGTAATTAGATTAACAAAAGCCAAAAAGGAAAGGATCAATCACCTAAATTGAATTAAGCATAAAATGAGAAACGACGCATTCATCTTCTTATTACCGCATAGAAATCCTTTTTACTTTGTCCTCCAATCGGATGAGGTATAACGAAATTTAAAAAACAAATTTTGTGTAGGTAAAATATTTTTTTTTTTTGACATACATACTTCATCATTTTCCTCCTTCTTGTCTTATATATTGTAAGGATAGCACAACACAATCTTCTTCTTGTTCTTATTAAAAATATTTTGTTAAAAATATTTTTTGTTTGTAAGATATATTTAAAAATTGCACCTGGACGGATATGTCGATACTATTAAAATGATGTCTTGTGGCGTTGGATGAAATTTCACTTTGGATATATAAGTATGGTTGAATGAAAAATCAGTACACGCACACAGAATCCATATAACACAGTGACGTTGCTGTATAATTTTAAAAACTACGCGATTGTATTTTTTTGTCATAAAGTTCACCACAGGGAATCAAATAAATTAAAAAAAAATAAAAATAAAATAAATTTTCATGTCATTCCAGGATAGAAAAAGGCATAAAATATTGGACTTATGTCAAGGAGACTAAAAGTCTATCAACAACAATTTCATTGAACTTATTTCGTAATACCAAGAATGCAGGTTAGACACGTTGTCGGCATATTGCTATATGTACGTATTTGCGATAACTAAGTCATGTATTAATTCCCAAGGGCTATGTATTTTTTTTATTTATTCAGCCCAAATATACGACGAAATTATGTTGCGAGTGTTCGAAATTACATTATCAATCAACATAAATACTAACTTTTTAAAATTAAATTATTGGTCTTATACAACCCAAAACATAGAGATTTTTTTTTTTTTTTTAAATTCATTAAGGGGTTGAATAGTGATCTAATTGTCAACGGAATATTCTATCCACCCCTACAATTTGATTATAAATTCATGAGACAATCATTAAGGTTATATGTACATATAGAAGAGTGAACTTTATCAAAATATTATTTTAACAGAAACCAAACCAAAATAAAAATCTGCACATAACTCGATGGGTGTTACAATTCGATTCAATATTTTTTATTGTATTCTCAATTGCGATTAGGGATGAGAACGACTGTTGTATAGTTATATATGATTATTGTAAAAGGGTTGTTGCGTTAATGGTTTGGGAATTCAGTGTTTTTATTTTTACAATGATCATTATGATGACAGCAATGATTATTTTATTTATTTATAATTAATTATTTTATTTTACTCGGTCGATATTCTTTTCGCAATTGGCTATCATAATACTAGGAGGGTGCTCTTTTTTTTGTGGGACAAGCACGAGATGAATAAATACACCTACCGCCAGTTTTTGTAAGTATAATAATTTACAAACATTAAAAAATGAAGAAGAAAATGGAAATTTTCACGACACACTTGAGAAACTTTACCTTTTCTTGTGCTTTTCATTATTTTTTGATGTTTAATATTTTCTTTTTAAGAGTTTCCTATTTTTGTCGAAAACTTTTCGATTTTATATTATTTTATAATATTTTTAATTTTAATTTTTCATCATAAATAATTAAAAAAAAAACACATTTACAGCGGTGAAGAAAATTAAAATGGAAAACATGAAAAGTTCCACCTTTATAATGTACACACATACGTATATACACTTAAGGGGGAGGCGATGATGAAGGAAAATTTTTAAAATTCACCATAATTTTTCCGTTTTTCTCGATAAAATTTAATAGAATTTTTTTCAATTTTCTTTTCAGCACCTAACTAACAAAATTTAAAAGCAAGAATAAAGCTGTAAATTGGGAAAAACAAAAGACTATAGTGGAAAATGAAAAAAAGTTTATCGTTTAAAATTAAATCACATTGTATTCTACCTGTATATATGGTATGGTTTTCTATGGCACAGGTGCAAGGATGTTGTATTTTGTATTTCCAGGAAATGTTTGGTGCCGGTATTTATGGCGAACTCATTAATTAAACAATTAAAACAAAAAAACAAAATTTGTAACTCAAGAGATATGTTACAAGCATATTACAAAATAAGCAAGCCACTTTAATTTAAATTTGGTTTGAATAACGTATATCATTAAAATCAAATTAAAACATTAACAACACAGTATAATAATTAATAATAACTGTTAAATGATGTCATGCGTACAATAATTTCCACTCATCAATTTTATATAATTATACAAAAAGTGGAGTATTGTTAAGATTGTTGTACTTAATTATCTCAGCTTTTTTCTATATACATACATATGCAGACATAATAAACATGTAAACGTATGGTGTGTAACATTGAAGTGATCATCACATGTATGCGGTATTTTTTGTGCATTGTATTTTGCCACACAGAATTGTATGATAAAATCCCAATTAGCAATTTTTTGTTTTTGTAAAGCGTTCGGCTTTGTCACACACAGAATATTTTCTATTTTTCTTGTGGTTTTTTTTAGTATTCTACAATTTTCTTTTGCTTTTAGGTGTAATACCAAAACCAATTAAAGTTTCGAGTGAGTCTCACAAACACACACAAAAACTACAGTAGAAAGTTAATTTTCTCTTTGGGATTTTTCATTTTGTTTTTGCAAATCTTAAGCGGAAAACCAACCTAATAAAAATTAAAAAGAAAAAAAAATGCTGCAAGTATTAATAAAGTTTTTTGACAAACAAACTTTTTAAATAAATAGTTTCAAAAAAAAGTGTGACCAAAAAAAAAATCTTCAAAGTAAATAAGTATTATATGCGGTTTTGAAAGATTCAGACGTTTTGTGTTGCAGAGAGAATAAATCTGTATACGCTCGTATATATTCATGGTTCGGGGAAGCCAGTAAAAATATTATCAACACAACAATAATTCTTTGAATGATCATTTGGGAAATTCTTTTTACATCCATAATCTATAGACACATATTACACATAGGAAATATGCACATAAGCAATTCATCCCATTTTGTCGTTTCATTTAGAAAAAAATGCTAATAATACTGAGTGGTTTTTGTTAAACCAAACAAAATAATCCTAATTAACATAATGTGAAAAAAAATGTTGAAAATTCCATGCGAAGAACAATAAGATACAAAATAGTGGAATGATTATAAAAATGTGTTTGAACTGCATGCATCTTATGTATATTATGGTAACATATTTTATGAGCTGTTGTATATTGAAATGCTTGAGTGAAAATGGGAAAATTAATTTTAATATCATCGGGATAGATTTTACAGGTATTTTTGTCACTGTATATTTACATAAAAGTCGTATGCATCTCGCTTTTGCCACTATGATACACAGACAAGTACAAAACGCATTGTTTTGATTACATGTATCGTTTGTGCAATGTAAAAATGCAGTTTTAATTGTTGTTCAAAACACATGATGTGAAAATAAGCGTTAAAATGAGTTTTTTTTTTATGTTTTTCATTTATGTTTCAATGCGCTTGACTCCAAATCTGTTATCATAGTCTGTTCTACATATATATTCCTCGTACATATGAACATGCATACTTGAAGAACTTTGTAAGTTGTTATAGTTTTAATATAATTATCTAACAACTTAAAATCGTTTAAATTTATATGAATGTGTTGTGTAATGCGAATTTAAATATAATTGTTCGCGATTTAACACCTCTTTCGTTGTATGTAAGAGTATGTATGTATGTATGTATGTATGGGAGCGCTAATGATTAAAAACATGTGCTAAAAATTAAAAAAAATGTAACAATAAAAATTAAAATAATTATAATTTTTATTATTATTACTATTATTATTATCATCACTATTATTTTATTATTATTATTATTATGATCATTGTTGCCGTATTACATACATGAATTTTCATTGTTAAAACCATTTTGTTTTGTTCCTGTTGGTGTTGTTGAAAGTGTATGAAAATATGTACATAGTTTTCCAAATGAAAATGAAAATAATGCAGGTATTATTGTTAAAAAAAATATTAATTATTTTAACTGATATTTTAGTTAAAAAATCATTTTTATATTGTTTCAACGTGAGCAACAAAAAAATGGCATTACAAATCCTTAACATTACAAACACGCAGAAAATATATTCAAAGTGTTATAGTTTTGTTAATTGTTATTACAGTGGATTAAAATATATAGTACCTGCAAAAATTGATAGCCAATTTTATAGGCATAAATTATATTTATGCTTCATATATCATAAAACACATAAAATGCTCGCACTTTCGATAAATATTTCATATAAAATTCTCTATAAAATTCAAAATCCTTTCACATTAAGGAAATCATAACATTTTTGTACATAAAAACCCTTTTTACTTTCAACATTGCACTATATGTATAGAAACCGGATGATAATGATATGGTGACTGTGCAAAATAAAAAATGAGATGAACTAAAAAATAGAAGAAAATTTTACGCGATTTTTTTCTATTGAAATTTGTACACACATATATGAGATTTCCCGTTAAATAGCATCATCATGTTACCGCATAAAACATATATTATCTGCATATGATTTTTATGGAAGAAACCGTTTTCCATAAAAATTATTGACGATACATAAAAAAATCGGCAAAGTGTTTTTCTGTAACTTCTAAACATAATGGATTCATGATGCGAAGTAAATCAGTAGTGTAAATTATGATAACATAAAAAAAAAATTATATTTTTATTATATCGTTCGAGGTTATCTAAACAGATTTGTAAATTTCATAAAAAACAACATTGTATTAAAATTATGTCGTGTAATATTGAACGCATTCTAGAAATATGATTAGCCTAAATAAATAATCTTAAGATACGCACATTAAGAACATCTAAAGCTACAAAGTATAAAGAATATATAAAAATCATGAAAACTTTACAACTTGAAATTTTAAAATCTTGTGACACCTAACAGGAAGTCGCTAATTTTTTTCGGTGTAAATCTCAAATAGTTTAATTAGAAATGTTTGATCCTCGAAAAGGATTATCCCTTTAATAGGAAAAAATTTGCACCTGTGTTTTTTTTTTTCGTCAATCCTTTTATCCTCGCAAATATACATCTATAATGAAAAAATAATAATATAACTGAACTTAAAATTCCGTTTACGAAAAATGTATAAAAATAATTGAAAGACTTGTTGCAGAAATGGGAATACATATGTATATTGTTTGAGTTGATTTTTTATTATAAACAAATATTTTACTAGAACCCTACATCTTTCGCCACAACATCTTAGAAAACTGATTTTAAATGAGTATTACAAGATGAGTATAAAAAGTAGCAAAATATTGAGTCCTACTTATAGGCTGGCTTAAATAATACTTATTAATTTAAAAATGGGCTAGTGGTAGCTGATTTCTTGTCTGCGGGAAGGTTAAATTTCTGATGCATAAAACGCTACAGTTAAACTTTTATTTTTAGGAGGTCTGAAGTGAACCTAAAGTTATAGTCAGATGAAGCTTTAAGAATATGGGTTCCTAAGGTATTTCACACCCGTATCGTCATCAGGTAGCTACGACCAACGACCAAACTACAAAATACAATTCCAACTTCATACATTAAGTATGAGGCAAGAACGTAATGACTTAGCGAATTATAAATTCACTAAATCAAAAAACTCAAGAAAAACTTTCATTTCACACATCAGAGGCCATTTAATACTAATCATCATTAAACAGTATATGTATAACATTAGTCAATAATCTATTTTTACTTATTTTTATATTCCTTCTTATATTTTTATTTTTACTTTTATTTTTTATTCTGGAATATAACCAAAGAAATGTAAATCTCTCCGTGTAAATAGTCTCCCCTCCCCCCTCCCTCCATAATATTCAATCCAAAAATTATAACCACAGCCTAAATGGTCGTAATATCCTATAAAATAATTAAATATAAAAAACGCTTAAGCAAAAAAAAAAAATTTAAGATATCAGATATTATACTTATATAGATAAAGAAACAGTTTTCTGTTAAGTACCATAAATATGTAAAAAATGTAAATTATATCTAAAATTTTGGGAAATAATGGCAATAAAATAAATAAAGTTGTATTTTTGTAGTTTGGCCGTAGGCTACCTGATGAGTAGACAGAACTTTTTGTTTGTGCGAACTTATCTGTACGAAACCAAACTACCACATAGAAAACTCAAGGGAAGTTTTTGTTTTTTGGAGTCGATACATTTTGTATTGACTCTCGGGTTAAAGTACGGGGGGGATTTTGATATTTCTACTTTTTTGGCAGATATATTATAAATGACTGGCATTTTGTTCATTTTGTCTGATTAACAACTCGAAAAATGTTGTGAATGCCATTATTGTTAATATATTATATCTATAAAAAGCCGAAAGAATCTTATTGATTAGTACCTATATAATACTTTTTCTGTAAAGACATTTACAAAATAAATTCTCAAGCCATTTCCGGTTGGCCGATTTGACCTAAAATTCACTGGGGCCTCCTAATTTATGGAAAAGCTTAAATACGAAGTTTCAGTTTGTTTCAGATCGGTTAAACCATCTGTGCTGTAGACAGGACACAGACAAACAGACACTTCGAAATCCACTTTTCTGACTCAGGGAACCTAAAAAAAGATAAATCTCAAAGTTAAAAATTTTCATGAATATTAACTTTATTTTACTAACGTCAAAGAAAGAAATAGATAAAATAACTGAAAATACTTTGATCGTTATTCCGTCACATTTGGTAATATCAAAAACTTTGCAGGTTGGATAGTAACGCGCGACGAAGATAGACGATCACCTTTATTCGTAAACTTTAATCTATTTTATTTATTTTAACTTAATTAATTAATTTTAGTTAACTAAATTTAATTTAAGTTTAGTGTTTTGTATAAGTTTGTTAATTAGTGAAGTATAAATCGGGATTTTTAGGGTTTTAATGAATTCATTCAATTAAATGAGTAAAAATTCGTTTAGTGAAAGTGCGATTTGATCGGTAAACAGAAACAAACATGTTTCCAAAAAAATAACGGTACTGCTCGGGTACCGTTAGACGGGTATTCTCACATCATACCGGTTGCTTACATGTGGTTGTGAAATAAATTAATATATATGTATTTTAATTTATTATTATAATTTCGTTTATACATTAAAATTATGGTATTGATAGTATTTCTCTGTAAATAAAGTGATTGAATTTGATGAATTTATTATAATTGTAATGTAATTGGTATACGCAATTATCAATTCACCGTCCCATATATGGAAATTGGAAGAAATAATGCATTTTATCTGATTTCTATTATGTGATTTGGTTCTTGTTAATTTTTATTCTTGCACTTGACACTGATACACTTTACACTTTGTATTGACTCTCGGGTTAAAATACGGCTTGAGGAGGGGGGGGGGAGAGATTTCGATGTTTCTACTTTTTTGGTAGATATATTATAAATAGTTGGCCTCTTCTTTTTTTCTGATTAACAAGTCGAAAAGTCGACAAATGCTGTGAATGCCATTATTATTAATACATATATTTTGTTTTGTCTACGAGTCTACAAAAAGCTGTAAGAATCGAGTGATTTTTTAAATATTTGAATTAACCAAATTTTTCCCAATGTTTCTTAATTTTATTATTTTAGAAGATCGATTTCGGATTCCTCCTTCGCCGGTTTTGTTTAACAACTATTAAGAGTGTTTTTCTAACAAAATTCAATTAAAATATTTAAAAAATCACATATTTGTTTTTTATTTACAAATAATAAAAGTAACAAAATATACACAAAACTATAAAATGGATAACGCCATAATAACTTATGTATATAGTTCGTATTGATAAAGCTTGAAGTGATTATTTAGAAATTGATAGTGGTTTAATTTACACAGTATGGTTATTAGCAAAGCAACCTTGATTATAACGGAGCCTCCTGTATAAATAAGAGCCTCCACTATCTACTGTATTCTTTACTAAGCTTAAAATAAGGTACATACAATTTTTTCTTTACTATGAAACTGTATGGTTTATCAAAGCCATAGTCTAAAAAACGAAGCTTTTGTAAGGGAATTAGAAACGAGAAAAAACCTAAACTTTCCACGTAGTAAAACCAGAGTTTAAATTTTTCGCTCTTTTTTTCGCTCTTTCTAAAAAGTATCGGTCTTGCTCCCAATAATATATTTTTCACTATTCGTTTACGCTCTTGCTCTTTAATGATAAACACAAAAACAAAATTATTTCGCTCTTTCAAAGTGATTTAAATTTTTATTTTTAATATCGCTCTTAAAACAGGGAGCGTAAAAGTTAAAAATATCGCTCCCAATCAATACTACAGAGCGATTGAAGAAAATATATTAGGGAGCGATATATTAGGGAGCGATATTTTTTGTAATAGACGATATTGCTCTTTCAAAGTTCAATAAATGGTATTTAGATAAAGTTCGGAAATATGACCAACTAGGATGGAACTTGGCTTTACCTTAACCGATTTTAGTGAAATTTGACATGTGCAATGGAAATAGGATTCTAAAATGATTTTTAGATGAAGTTCTAGAATATGCCCAATTGAAAAGGAACTTGGCCATTTCTTATCCGATTTTGATGAAATTCAGCATGTTCGATGGAAATGGGATTCTTAAATGATTTTTAGATAAAGTTCTGGAATATGGCCAATTAGGAAGGAACTTGGCCATTTCTTATCCTATTTTGATGAAATTCAACATATACGATGGAAATGGGATTCTAAATTTATATTTAGATAAAGTTCTGGAATATGGCCAATTAAGAGGGAACTTGGTAATTTCTTATCCGATTTTGATGAAATTCAGCATGTTCGATGGAAATGGGATTCTTAAATGATTTTTAGATAAAGTTCTAGAATATGCCCAATTGAAAAGGAACTTGGCCATTTCTTATCCGATTTTGATGAAATTCAGCATGTTCGATGGAAATGGGATTCTTAAATGATTTTTAGATAAAGTTCTGGAATATGGCCAATTAGGAAGGAACTTGGCCATTTCTTATCCGATTTTGATGAAATTCAACATATACGATGGAAATGTGATTCTACATTGATTTTTAGATAAAGTTCTGGAATATGGCCAATTGGGAAGGAACTTGGCCATTTCTTATCCGATTTTGATGAATATCAGCATACACCAGAGAAATTTAATTCTAAAATGATTTTTAGATAAAGCTCTGGAATATGGCAAACTAGAAGAAACTTGGCCATTTGCAATCCGATTTCAATGAAATTTACTGGCCATATTCCAGAACTTTATCTAAAAATCATTTAAGAATCCCATTTCCATCTAGCTTGCTGGATTTCATGTAAATAGGATAAGAAATGGCCAAGTTCCTTCCTAATTGGCCATATTCCAGAACTTTATCTAAACATCATTTAAGAATCCCATTTCCATCTAGCTTGCTGGATTTCATCAAAATCGGATAAGAAATGGCCAAGTTCCTTCCTACTTGGCCATATTCCAGAACTTTATTTAAAAATCAAGTTAGAATCCCGTTTCCATCGAACATGCTGAATTTCACCAAAGTCGGATAAGAAATGGCCAAGTTCCTTCCCAATTGGCCATATTCCAGAACTTTATCTAAAAATCAATTTAGAATCCCATTTCCATCGTATATGTTGAATTTCATCAAAATCGAATAAGAAATGGCCAAGTTCCTTTCCAATTGGCCATATTCCAGAACTTTACCTAAAAATCAAGTTAGAATCCCATTTCCATCGTATATGTTGAATTTCATCAAAATCGGATAAAAATTGCGAAGTTCCTTCCTAATTGGCCATATTCCAGAACTTTATCTAAAAACCATTTAAGAATCCCGTTTCCATCGAACATGCTGAATTTCATCAAATTCTGTTAAGAAATGGCCAAGTTCCTTCCTAATTGGCCATATTCCAGAATTTCATCCAAAAATCAATTTAGAATCCCATTCATTTCCAATCGCATATCAAATTGCATCATAATCGGTTAAGGAATAGCCTAGTTATATCCTAGTTGGCCTTATTTCAGAACAGGAGATATTTGTAAATGTGTATCAGTTCGCTAACAAATCTGGCTTTCTAAAGGGAGCATTTTAGAACGTTTTGAATACCGTTTGCCGTAATAACAAGAGCAAGAGCGAAATAATATTAATAACGATTTTATTCATCAGAGCAGAGCGTATTTGTTTTTTCAATATAGCTCAATAACAAAGAGCGAAAATATGGTAATACAAACGCAATAGTGGAAGAGCAAGAGCCTTATAATAAAAAATAATGCTCCTGCTCTTCAGAGCGATATTTTTTGTTTTACAATATCGCTCCTTATGAAGAGCGTTTTAATATTTTTTATTTTCGCTCTTGCAAAAGAGCAAGAGCGAAGAGCGAAATGACATCCCTTTTTAAACTCTGAGTAAAACACATAAAAAATATGGGAAAACACTTTTTTCCTAAGACAAATGTTTAAATGAAAACGTTACAAATTCTTAATTATGATTTCTAAAATATTTTCATAAATCTTTGAATTTCAACATACATATATGGATCTCGTTTAAGTAAATAGTTTCCATTTTCTTGTAATAATTGTTTATTTATTTATTTCTAATTAACTTAAATTTTAAGACATCCGATTTTGAGCAGGAGCTCATTTATAATAAGGTGTCATTGTACAAAAAGGGTATATATCAAATTTCTGCAAATAAGGTAAGGCCACAGCCAGCAGCGATACCATTCCTTCAAGCAATATGGTGATTTCTATTGTCTCTCTAACTTTGTGAAATGGCGGCGAGTGAATTATCGGCCACATCTAGTAAAAATCTGCTAATTTACACTTTTCTGAAAACATCCTTTCGGTCAAGATACATAACATTGCTTATTTTAATTTGATTTGGAAAAATATTGAATTAACTTATTCTTTTTTAGGAAAATTAAACAAAACACGTCTGCCTGACTCGAAAGTCAAAGCCTGGTAATTGATTTATTTAAACCAAAATATACAAAAAAAATCATAACAACAGCATTCTGGTCAAATTGAAATAAAAGCTCACTACAATTCGTGTGGTCATTAAGTGAATATGCATTACATAGATGGCAGTGATGGCAGTAAAAATTTGGTAAAAAAATTTAGTTTTCGTACCAAAGTGCCACCTATAACCTATAATACCGGGTACTGTAACTGGAAAATTCGATTTTTTCCAAATATTAAAAATATCTATTAGTATACCCGGTACATAATATGGGTTTTAATACCCGGGTAAACAAATGAGTTATGGTGTCGTTTTATATTGAAAAATATATGCAAGTAGGTAGGAATAGGCAGGTGCCCAATATAGGTAAGTAAATTTTGGGTACAGATAAAGAACAGCTTAACACCTACAATGTAATCTCTTTACATCAAAATTCATTTTATTATTTTAAAATTTTTTTGGTAAATGATTTTGGCCTTGACTAACCGCTTATTCCATTCCGTTTTCATAGCAATTTTAAATGGATGATTCACTGAAACATCAAGTGGCTGTAGAAAACTAGCAATTTTTGATGGAATTATTACCAAAGAGAAGTTGGTTTGCCTGTATTAAATCAATAAGATTCTTTCGGCTTTTTATAGACACAACATATTGATAATAATGGCATTCACAACATTTTCGACTTGTTAATCAGAAAAATGAAGAGGCCAGTCATTTATAATATATCTACCAAAAAAAGTAGAAATATCAAAATTCCCCCCTCCCCCCCTCCGTAATTTAACCCGAGAGTCAATATAAAATGTGTTGACTCTAAAAAAATGAAAACTTTCCTTGAGCTTTCTGTGGCAGTTTGGTTCAGTACGAAACCAAACTGCCACAGGAAGCTCAAGGAAAGTTTTCATTTTTTTAGAGTCAATACATTTTGTATTGACTCTCGGGTTAAAGTACGGGGGGGATTTTGATATTTCTACTTTTTTTTGGTAGATATATTATAAATGACTGGCCTCTTCATTTTTCTGATTAACAAGTCGAAAATGTTGTGAATGCCATTATTATTAATATAGTGTGTGTAAAAAAGGGAACTATTACCGTGGCCGAATTAAAATATTTCGTGATTACCTTCGATATGTATGATCCGTGTGAATCTAGCAGCAATAAAGCTTTTTGGCATACTTTTGGGAACCAAATATTTGCCACACTATTTGAAGCATCGATCAAGCCACATTTTGATGATGAGTTCGTTTAGTGGGCCCCACTTTGATACAGTACCTGTTTCAATCCTTTGAAAATGTTTACAAAATGTTCAGCTATCGAAACGCATAGTTCGACCGTGAATTGGTCCTTCGCACTATTTGTGCTCAAACCTTCCACTGATTTTTGGCTTTTAAAACGTAAGGTGCGAGATTTTAAAACGTAAGGTGCGAGTAAGGGGTGGGATTTATTTTAAAAAAGAATTATTCATTTCAAGAGTTTACGTTACCATAGTTTTGAATTCTTCAAAAAGTCCAATGAATTAAATGTTTGGAATTTGTATATTTACAAGATGTTGCAATTATATTATAAAATAGCTGATTATACAAAAAAAAGAAAAATTAAAACCCTAAATCTATGTTACAACGAACCTTGTGTCTAGTACCGTTCACTAGAATTAAAGCATGCAGAAGTTCTTTTCATTTCTGCACCTTAATTGTACAAATGAACTTTCTGCGAATATAAATGAGACTTTGAACTACCATAGTTTTCTTACTAAGTTGAAATCAGTTTTAATTGCATCTGAAAAAGTATAAGAATTATATTTTTAGAAGGAAACAATAATTGTTTTAAATATTTGAGATTGATTCGGTCATTTTGAAATAAAGCTTTTGTATTATTAAAATTCTATTGATCGAAATATGCGTTGAATGATTCCGACATTAAATCTATATAGCCGTTTGCAATTCCGTTAATTCTGTTGATATCTGTTATTAAAAATTTATCTATTCTAATAGTAATTAAATTTGGTTTTAATTATTTATGCAGGTATGCCCAAAGAATCACATATATGTAAGTTCAAAGTGTTCAAATCTTAGCTAATAAACCCAATTATTGTAAAATGGATTTCCAACAATTAATTTAAAATAATTAATAAAACACCACAATTTCACACTAACTGGACAGTAAAATTAAATAAATACGTACTTACATACATACATCTATCTTTACATATATAAAAACATTTTTTAATAAATCTTTGAACTTTCTTTCCAAAAATTGTGTAGCATAACTTTTCTTCGAAAACTTTTACTTTACAAGAATAAATTAAACACCACCAACAATGGAAATACAAATTTGTCACTTAAAAATTTGACAAAAAAAACAAATTTAAAAAGAAAATTTTTGTTCAAAAAAGAAAAACTTTTAAATTTACTTCAAATTGATATTTAAAGCTAACATAATATACGTACATACTACATCTGATATTTCGTCACAAGATTTGTTGGGAAAAGTTTTCAATTGATTTTTTATTTTTATGGAATTGGGTTGATTGAAAATATTTCTTCGATACACTCGTATAATCGATCAAACCAAATCGTAAATCTAACAACAACAAAAAAAATACTAAGCTTCTTTATTTCGGATAACCAATTCTCTGATTTTACAAATAAAAATGTTTAAAAATTTCAACATTGAAAGTAGAAAAAGTTTCACATTGATTTAATTGAGCACTCATGCTGTTTTTTACAAGTAATATTTAGCACATCAACATAATAGATGGATCTATCGCTTGTATAAACTTTAATTCAATCTATCAGAATGCATGCACGCATTTTAGAACCAAAACCATAACAAAAAAAAATTAATAAAACATTCTATTATCATTTTAATGTCTTAATACTTGCTTGCGTTATATTTCATTCCATACCTAATTTGCATATTTTAACATTTTTAAATTGAAACATTTATGACAGGATTTTACTTTTATGATTTAGGGTTTACGTTCCTTTTCTTCTCTCTGATATGGTTTTAAACGTATAAATTAAGATTTAATATTTTTGATATGTACGATACGAACAAATACGCGCAAAGCTCTTAAATATAATATAGTTGAAGGTTTTATTATTATTAAATTTGTGAATCACTTTGTTTTGTTTAATACTAAATTTAATTTTAATTTGATCCCTGATTACAAAGTTCATTTAGTTTCAACATCACTATGTGTATTATGTGCGTTGACATTCAATTAGTTTTAAACGTCAGCTGCCGTAAACATGTCCATGCATCACCACATGTTTCAAAATGCAAAATCAATTACTAAAATATTTGTACGTATACCTATACATACTCTTATATGCATTATTAATTTTTGATGTTAACCTAAATTCAAAAGGAACGACAACACACAAATAATGTATTTCGATATCGATCAATTTCTCAAGACGAATCAAATTTAACAATAAGATTTTTTTTTTTCTTATTTTTGTATTTTGATTTAAGATGAAATCATAATTTATGAAATGAAAAATTATTTACAGCCATTTTATTCTTGTGGTGATGGTATATTTTTTGTACGAGTATTTACAGAGATAGACTGTGTAAATAAATATATTGGAAGGTGTTTGGTTTTCATATTTTTTGCTGCCTGCGATGTTTATTGTTCAAGTTTTCAGAAAACTTAGTGTATACCAAACGAAAAACATTTCAAGGAAATATGCGGGATGAGAAAATATTTTGATTGGAATAAAGCCAATCATTATATAGTTACATATTTGTCCTATATAAAATATTTAATCGGCCCAAAGCACTGCCTCTAAATATTATCGAAAAAAAAACCGCACGAGTGACGTATCTTTCTATGCGATCTTCATTCAAAATTTTGTTTTTGTGTACATACAATACAATGAACGAAGTACTTATCGTATTCAAATTTAGAAAATCAATAGAAAATGTCTGAACTTTTTGTGATGTTGGAAATAGTGTTTTCAAGGTTAAAATTTGTGATGTCATATCTTTACTATTATACTACGACTCAAAGCGACACAATAGTGATTGTAAATGATTACAATCAAAAATGAAAATACTAAGAAAATCCTTTATTATTCCCTTTTTTTATGTACCTAAAGAATAGTCCTGGTTTTCTTTGTGCGAGCTTATTTCGTTTTCATTTAACCCTTTTGTATTATATTGTTTGTATGAGGTGGTGAATGGAAACTTGACAATCAATAAATTATATATTATATTAGTGCCAATTTATTTAGAATCTGGTTATTGATTTCCTTACAAAATTTTAAAGTTGAAAATGTTGTACCTCTAGTATTATCAAGTACACTGTAAAAGCCGCGGCGAACGAAAAAAAATGTTAAAGACGCTTGATCAACAACAATAACAACAACGTCTTTTTAATGTTAATAAAAAATTTATGTATATTTACTATATATGGTTGCTCGATCCAAAATATAAAATCAAAGTAAAAAAACACGTAAATGTTATCTTGATTCTTGAGTGGGGGTGCTCGCCAGTTTTTTTTTTTCTATCTTTTATCTTACTTTTTAGCCATACTGTGTAGTGATTGTTTCGTTCATCTAAGAAACTAAAAAAATAAAAAATTAAATTTATTATCTCTCCATAGAGTTTGCGCAAAAATTAGCCTATCGCGTTACCGTAATGGCTGAAAGAAGAGAAAAAAAATTTTGTGGGAAAACGTTTTATATCGAATGTATCGAAATTTTCCGAGGAAAAATGTAAAAATTGTATTTATACATCTCTCGTCTGTGTCTCGATATTCGGTGTTGCCAATTTTAATGTTGTACCAATTTTATTTTATTTATTTATTTATTTTTATTTCAATTTTTTTTTTTATTTTTTACGAAATTGGAAAACTTATTTTTTGTTTGGTCGGCAAATTTCTCCAACAATTTTTTTTATTAAAGCACGATAGATTCGTTACAGTTTGTATATATGTATATTTTACATCCATATACATATATACACATGTATATTATGTAGAAGTTTATCACTTCAAATGGATGAGCAGCACACAAAAAATAAATAAAATAAAGGAGCCACAGGGTGGCTGATGTACCAGAATATCTATAGTCAGATTTTATGTGTGAGTGAGTTTTTCACTGTGTCGGTTGTACCCAGTTTTTCATTTACCATAATATAATAATTTATTGATTTTATTTTATGGAAATTAGTTAAAGTTTTTATTTTTATATTTTTTTAGAAATGATTAAGCTTTCACCAGTTTGATATACTGAGGTTGTTGTTATAGTGAAAAACTATGAAAATAACATATTTATTGAATTTGTGATACATTGCAAATATTTCCGTCGGCAAAATTACTTTTGATTTGTTTAATTTTCAAAATTTTATTAGATTTTATTGATTGATTGGGTATGTATATACAGGAGTGGGTGTAAAAATCACACAACTTGTAATTATTATGTTATTTAACCTTAGCTTTGATTCGTAATGGAAAAACCAATGATAATATTAATTGTATCAGTCAGTAATTTTATTTTTATTTTAGTCAAAATCTAGCCTTACTTTCATGAGAATCATACTTACTTACAAAAGAATCAAATGATTTGGCTGAGATTGAAATGAAAATGTAAAAATTAACTGTTCTGAGTTGTCCATATGCTTAAGTTCTCACCTTAAGTAAACCACGCGTATATTCCGCACTTTAAAGATGTACATAAACATTGTTCTTTTCTCCCAAAGTTTGACTTGCCTAATTATTTGGGTAAAGGAGTGAACGAAACAGTTTCTGATCCTTTAAAAAAATGTTAGTTCCATTAAATGGAATAATAAAAGAAACTAGTCTAAACTCATCTGACTGTTTAGGGATGAATTCAATGAATTAATTAAATTTCAGTCGTTATCTGATTTTAAAATAACAACACTCATCTGACCTGGTCAGCTTGCTAATACACTTTAAATGTAATTCAATTTTGGCCGTCATTTTTATTATGACTTTTACATAGAATAGAATTTTAAAGCAAGACACTATATAGCAGTGTTCGCTAGTAGCTATGGCAATTGGCGTGCTGATAAAAGAATTTCTTTATATTATACAGAATTCCTTTTTTGCTTGCCAAATTAATTCCATAAAATAATTTTTTATTTAAGTGAAATATTAAGTCAGTCAGATTAGGGCTCATATACTTAAGCTAAATTATTAGTTTTGTTTTCCCACACAAATTTTTATAGGGAGAGGGCAAATAAAATAACAAATATTAATTTTATTTTTTCGGAATCGGGCCCAACATCTTAACCCAAAACAATTATTGTTATAATATTCATATTTGAAAATACAAACTCACAATGATATGTTGCAGGAAAATCTCCTACTTCAGCTATTGTCATCCGGCGCGTGCTAAAATTCTGTTATACGACGATCTGGCAGGTCAACTAAATGGTTAAGTATAGGTTTCAGTAGAGAAAGTTTAACGATTCTGAATTTTGGGTCTTCATGCGAATTTCTAGTTCCAAATCTCTTCGCATGACTTAACCTCTCTGTTAATCGCATTTCTGTAGTATTTTGCTGAGAGCTTTTGGTTCATTGCCAATAAATGGAAATATAAATCCAAATGAACAAACTTCTTTTATTTTAGAACAATGACGACTAGAATGACCACCAGACAGAGTAGTTTTTCGGACATGTACTGGTTTTTCAAACTTCTTCGGGCATCCGGAAAAATATCTTGCATTGTCATGAAGGCTCAGAGGAGGAACCAAAAAAATAATATTTTCAATAATTTAACTTTTTTCCATCCACAAACGTGCTACCTAGTATATCATTTTGAGCTAGAGACGTATTAAGCTGGTTCTTGTAAAAAAAAGATTATAACAATTTTTTGATTACAAAGAGAAATGATAAGCACGGTGAACACCCAAGCATACCAACAAACGCTCAACCCAAACACTTTTGTATATGTTTTGGGCATGAAACATGTGATAACAAAATTGGATCAAAATTATTAAATTTCGACCAAAACAGTGCCTTATTAACATCGCTCAGAAGTTAGCTTATCAAGTAAACGGTGATCCAGAACTGTTCAAACGAGTCATATCTTGCAATTAAACAGGAGTATACGAATAAGACTTCTAAATTAAGGCCCGACCATCTCAATGGAAGCTTCCTAAAGGGGCAATACCAAGAAAACCTAGTCAAATTCAATCGAATTCGAAGATTCTGCTCACTTTTTTCTTCGATTTTAACGGCATAGTGTACCACGAATTTGCCAAAAAGGACATCGTTATGATGCTGAGCGCTCCAAACCTGTCAAATTGCCGAGCATACCAAAACTGACTAACCTTTTTGACAGCCAACAATAAACTAAGCATCGAATTCAAAAATCTCATGATTTTTTCATCAAATCGATTATTTTATCACCTAGGAAATTTTTTGGAGCTTTCATACTTGTTCAAAATATTTGGAATTCATTCCAAAGGTGGTTATAATTATGATCAAATTAATTTTATTGTTTCTCATTTCCCAGCATTTTGATATTTGGGCTTTATAAAAACTCTATAAAAACGTCTTTCCATTTTTTGTTAGAATAGCTACAATAAAGGTCGATTTCAAAATTATTTTGGCGTGCCGGACAAATTTTTAAACGTGCCAAGTTTGGCATGCGTGCTACGTATTTGCGATCACTATTATATAGGGTTACAGGAGAAGACACTATATAGAATAATATAGGGAAGATACCTAGAGTTTTTTGTTTGATTGGTGGAGACGCAGAAATTAAGATAGTTTGTTTATTCAATGGATCGTCTGGAGCGTGGGTTTTGTGATACTGAGAAGTATTGTTAAAAAAAAAAGTTAAATTTTGATACATCAATAAAATGATATAAGACAAGGTAATAACTTCAAGTATGGGCTCTCGGTGCCTAGCGTATTTAGAAATTTCAAAAAATTAAATTAAAATTTCTTTTAAAGATGAGCGATAACTGTAACAGTGAAAAATAGATTTGCTACTAATTTACCTATAAATATCAGGAGATGTTCTCATTTGGCAGTCACCTTATGCCCAAAGAGAGCATCCGAATTCATATTTTTCGATATTTGTCGAAAAATTTAAGAAAATACAGATCATTTTCACAAACAAATACGATAAATCAATTCAAGCCAATTAACTAAACTTATACGTATAAATATTAAAAAATTATCCACCTCACGCTCATTAAGTAGACTTGTGGATGAGTATACGAAGAATATTCATAGATTCTTCCGAGTGGAAGTCACATGGTGTACAGTCATTTTGCCGACAGGAAAACTGGCCCACACAACTGCATTGCTGACAAGACAGACGTATACACACTCGTATATAAATTCTGAAAAAAGGAAAATTTAATTTTGAAACTCGGAACAAGTTGTGGTGCCAATTTTGGAACAGAGAAAATTTAATTTTAAATACTCAGATGTTGACTATCTGTGACGATGTAGTTGTCGCAGCTAGCTGGTAGTGCACTTGTAAGATCTTAGTCAAACTAGGTGTATTTTTGAAATTTTCATCCGCTGATATTATGAAAATATTTGTACAGCTGGATAATGTTAAATTTTGTTTTCTTTTGATCTGCAGACATCATTCCTTAACAGCTGAGCCTTTTTTAATTGAATTAAATGTTTTTTTGAATTTGCTACTTTATGTGACTTATCAAAATACTGTCTAGCTAATTAATTAATTTTAAAATCTGCTGATGCTGTAAAAGCAGGTCGAAAATACAAGGATTCATAACAAACCAAAGTGATTTAGATAGGCTTAGTAAAAGCTCTGTTTTAAGCCGATTCGAGTACTGTGCCTGATGCTGATGAATCTGATGTGCTTATTCAATCTTTCTTTACAAACTTAATGTTGCTTTATATAAATTTAGAACAACTCCTAAAACTTAACTGTGTCATTTTAAACTAAAACCTTAGAGGTCTGACTCGCTATTAAAACTAAATAATTATCGGTTTATTCAAAAAGTATGCTAAAAATCGCAATAATATTTTATTAAAGAATAAAATGGTTAAAATAAACTTCAAAACTAAAATTCGAGTTCCGAAGACAAAGGAAAAGAATTTTAAAAATAAATTTAAAGCTGCTTCTGATTTGAAGGCCAAATCGAAAGTGGTCAATATTGTAGAAAATGATGTCCATAAAGTAAATACTATAAATACAATTAATGTTGTTAATTACTTTAGAGAAATGAACCCCCTAAAGATTGTCAATATTTTTTAACAACCACTTTCGCGTCTGGGATAAGATAATCATCGACCAATCACACTTCTAAATATTATTTCTAAAATATTTAAAAAATTATTAAATCTAGATTGCTGAATTACCTTGGCTTCCTCGATAATAGGCAGTTTGGTTTTATGAAAAAAATCATCAACACTTGCTCAGATAGTCCTTCACTCATTTTTACCACCTGTGCATGATTAGTTAAATGATAATTTGAAAGTTTTCGCTATTTTGTATTGTATCTAAAGCGTCCGATAGTGACAAACTGACAATCATCTAGCTAAACTATCTCATGTTGGTATTAGAGGCATTGCTCTGAATTTATTTAAGACATATTTATAAGATAAAACACTAATATGAATTCTATGAAATGTGCAATGCCAAGACATGAAGCCATTTTTCAGATTCTGAACTGTAAATCCAAAATCATGCATTTTACATTGAGAAGTTCAGTGCATGATTTTAGAACTTTGATGCATCATTCACGGGAATATTATTATTTCGATTGTACTTCGCTATGTGTACCAATCGAAATAGTGAATCCTTTTAATTAGTGTTTTAGTGTAGTAAGTTTTTTATGTTTTTTATAGTATGGTATGAACATTTATTATTAACTGAAAATAAACTAAACTTTTAATTGAAAAAAAAAATAATAATAAAAATTGGCAGTATTGGAGCTCAATAAATCCTAAGTGAGTTCAAAAAATTAATTTTCAATTGATTGATCTTTATTTTATAACAAATGAACTAAGATTCTATGGGTGATCTGATAACCATCAGTAAACCGATAAGCGATAAAAAATGTGGTTTCCGCAAGACCAGACTCCAATTTCGAAGCATCATTTCCGAATTTTTTGTCTGGAGTTGGAACTTTCGAAATTCTAAAATAGAATTTAAACTTTCGAGGTTAAGTCTTGAGATTGAGTTTGCTAGAAAAAAACAAACTTAAGTGCGGAGCAGCCTATGTAGGCACACAACACACTTGCGAACAAATAGTGCGAACGCATATTTATATACCAAAAAATCCCCATCCATTATTCATAGATACATAGCTGCACGCCAATGCAAACGGCGAAAAAAAATGTCTTTGGTAATTTTCGTACCGCACTCAACTTTCAAAAATTGAATTACACTACTTCATGTGAGTATTAGATCAGCTTGTTTAATGGAACAGATCAGAAACTTCGATTATAGCTAGCAATCGTGGACGTATCAGTGAGTTCGTTGTAAAATGTTTACGTTAAAAGATTAGATTAGAAAGTCACAAGATCGTTACAAAAGCAGAAAGGTTGCGCAGAATCAATGTGTGGGACGGTGATAAATTATTACGAAAATAAAAATACAATATGGGACGTATCATATCTACCGGGCCACTTCCGTGCCCAAAATTTAAAGCATCCAAAAAATACCTTAAGGGCACCAATATTTTCGTTGAAACGTCGACTTCTAATGCAGGTTGCCTTTTTTGGAAGAAAACAAGATGGTGGATCAAAATGGCTGCAAGAATCAGAAAACTCAGGAAATACGGAAATTTAATAATCCTAGTTAAGTTAAAAATAGTTAAAAGCTGAATAAAAATGTAACTGGTTAGAGTACCAAACGGTATATTTATGGAAACACTTCATTTTTGTATGTTTTTTTGCTCGCTTACCTATATCAACTTTTAACTAAAACACGAAAACAACTTACAAAATATAAAATTGTCGAAGTCGGAATTGGGTTCCTTTGTAGTCCAGTCAAATTAGAAAAAAATCGGGCTTATAAAAGAAAGAAATAGAATTTTAATCGCTGTATTTTTGACGTGGGTTTACAATTCGATGAGTCCCGAGGTCGGACGAATGGGGAAAGGTTCAATGAAAATCGAATTTTCGTCGCCTTTATTCAATGAAAAACGCGAAAAACTCCTTTTCTCTTTAAATTAATGTGATTTACCTCTTCAGAGGCGCCATATTAGTGTATTGTATTTTTGAAAGTTATTATTAATTTCTAACATCTGAATACCAGCCGGTCTATTTTTGTGAGAAAAAGAGGTATCTTACTCGAAAATTGATGTGTTTGAACAATTCACGAAATTTTCTTTTTCAGAAGCAATGTTGGAACCGCCGTTATAGTGTTTCCAAAAATACCCTTTGATACTCTAACCAGTTACTTAATATTATATGTTTACTCAGTTTTGAACTCATTTTAACTTAAAGGATAAATACTTAAATGTCCTTATTATCTATTCCTGGGTTTTTATTCTTTCCGCCATATTGAGCCGCCATCTTGTTTTGTTTCAAAAACTTTATTCAGCATTCGAAAGTAGACGTTTAAGCGAAAATACATATTGGTGCCCTTAAGATATTTGTTTAATGCTTTAAATTTTGGGCATGGGGGTGGTAGACGTGAAACATCCCATATATAAATCCAAATTTCTTTTCTTTCATCTAGACATATCGCCTTTAGTGCCTACGATACCAGTGTCAATATCAAAGAGTGATCAAGGCTATAAATGTTGAGTATTGATTGGTGGCTAGATCTTTGAAACCGTTGATTTTATCATCATTTTCAGTCATTGAACGTTTAGTGCTTTCTCCTCTTTTTCCTGACTTGTACAAAAACTTTCCCTTTACAATGCAATATATAATTGAAATTTCAATATTAGGTATTGTAGAAATCCCATAATCTGGATTTTTTTAAAATCTTAAATTTTACAAATTTTCATATTCCTAAGTGCTTCTTCATGAAATTTTATTAAAGAAGGGTGGTAGACTAGGCCTTAAATTAAATGGAGTAACATAGATAAAACCATGTGTTGGCTTATTCCGGCATTCCTCAAGGATCTCTATATTATATATCTTAGGACTGTTTTTATTTAAAATTTTCGTCAATAAGTTTCCCAAAAAAAACTAAAAATAAACTTACAAAAATGTGTGGCAAACTGGCAATACGTTTTATGCAGATAAAAAGTGCAGATAAATATTTCGGTTTTTTGGTGTTTAAACTTATTTTCTATTCAAAAGTGATCAAAATTATGCACGACCAAAATTATTTTGTAGTGTTTTCCATCACTATCGAAAAGTATACCAAATTTGATTCAATTAGAAAGCAAAAAAAAACTTAATCTGATATTTCACCAAGGTCATTTAGACCTAGACCAAAAATAAGGTATTTTTTCGAAAAATTTTGCTGTTGCGTTTTTCCTTTGGCGCAGTGTATGAGCGAAACCACTGTAGAGTGACACTTCAAAAACCAGCATTGAAAACTATTTTAAAAGCACACCATATCAAAAGCTTTTGTCAAATCAACAAAAATAGAGGTTAGTGAATTTTAACAAAGCATTTTCCGTCCCCTAAATTGCCTAAACCCGAGTTATTTGTTATTTAAAAACTTCATAAGGTTCAAAAACTATAGAAACTCTTGAATAAATAATTTTATAGCAAAACCCAAAAGTAAAGAAATTTTTCTATAATTTGAAATAATTTTTATCACCTTTTTAAAAATAGGCACAAATAACTATTGCTTCTTTAAGTGCGGAGCAGGAAACAATCCTGTAGAAAAACTAAAATTAACATCAAAAGAGAAAATATCCCGATGTAAATAGAAATTGTTTAAATAAGGATATTGCTAACACCATCATTAAACAGTCGGAAAAGTAGGTCCTAGTACGGAAATTATCTGTGAAATTAGGAAAAGTAGAATTATTATAAACTAAATCAGAGATTAGTAAATCAAAACTGTCAAAATAGCTCTGCTATTTCTAGTTGATCGGAAATAGCCACCTCAATCAGATCGTTATTTCTTTCTTTCTTCAAATTTTCATCGACCAAAAACTGGATTTGACCAGCTCTATTTCTTGTCTAACGGCTTTATTTAACTCCTTATTAAATCGTTTTATCAAACGGAAACTTTATTTTTAAATTAAATTTGTTTAATAAGATCAGAAATAATCTAATGTTTAATGATCTTAAATAAATTTGGATAATTTCATTTTGAAATTATATTTCAATCTGGAAGTAATGGGATTTGCACGGTAAACATTAGAAGGCCCTATAATAAAAAAAGTTTTCAGATAAGAAAATAAATTCAACATTCGGAGCATGTCTAAGAAACGATTGATATAAACACGTTGTACTATTATTTGCAATGCGCATTAGAATACAAATTAAAGATTCTAGACCGGGAGACGGGATTATAAAAAAATGTTGATATTCATAGCCTCAAAGATCTGTAAATTTTTTATTTGATTATAGATAAAACATTATTGATTTCATCGACAAATTTAGATGTATTCAAAGAATGAAACCTATAAATACATATAACCAAGAACAAAACCAAATTAAAATCAAAATGTATGCACTATACCAACGTAAATATATGCAATAGAGTTATACTTAATGCTATCATATTACCAGCTCTACGAATCGAATTGAATTTACCAAATATCCTTAATCCCGAGGTATTATAATTCTCCAGCTCAAAATATTCAATCCATACCTCCCAGAGTAGAATGAATCGAGAAAAAAATCAGGGGCAGCAATATTGACTAAAAGCAAATTAAAATTATCACTTTATTCTTAATAAATAAAGTTATAATTTGAACATCTATGTTGCCATTGCTTGTGTCTGTTTACGTAATCCTAAAAATGGACGACTTTGAGATTTAAATTAAAATTCTTTGATGAGAGCTCCAACTGTTCAATCCAAAACTGTTATCTTGAAAGATGAATAGTCTTGTGGCGATGAATTTTTAATTTTTTAATTAAAATGGACTACTTTCGTGTACATATAGGTTTTCACAAAAATCTTTTGCAGGTTGAGCGTGAACTTGTTCGTTGCATTTTTTGGTAATGTTTGTAATTTAATGTGTCTTAATATATGCCTTTATGTACAATTACTAAAGGCAAGAAAAGAAGGAAGGAATGAAGGAATTATAAGAGCAGAATAGGATTGGGAGTTTGCGATTTTTGATACTGAGTTTTAATTTCTGAATAAGCTAAAAGCCATCGGGAAAGCATTCTTACAAATCTGGGATTTGCGAATTCTTAGTGACGATTGATTAATATTAAAGTATACAGTGTTGTTCTGTGTGTAGAAGCGATGGTACTTTATGTTATTTTGTCAGGTAAGCTTCTGCTCGAGGTATTCCTAGCTTCTAAATCAAACAGTTAAGCCACAGAATGTTTTTGTTGAAATACTTCCATATCTGCGAAAGTACCTAATTTTCCCTTGGAATATTCTTGATATTGAATTATTCTCCTTAATTATTCGCGGGCTTCCTTGAACTCCTTTTCGGACAGTGTGCTGTTTTTTTGAAGAATCATCTCTTTAAACATCTTCTGATTAAACTTTGACAATTATTCACACAAACTTTCTTGTACTTTGATGGCCTACATATGCCGGCATCCTTAGTTTTACCATTTTGTAATAATTACTTTGTGTATGTTTTAGTATTTTGTTGTAGGAATAGATATGTACAATACTGTTTTTATTGTCCCAGTTTTAGGAACCTGAGATCTCTAAACATGATTACTGCAGCTGCAATACCAGCAGAACTGAATAAGAAATAGGCTCTTGTGTCCTAGAACCATTTTCATTTAAATTTAGACAATCTACATGAATGGTGAACTGAAACTGCGGTGTTCCTAAATGCACAATAGATCTTCCTGTCGAAATCTGGAGCTTAATTGATTGGCGACGACAGGGTCTTAGTAAACAATCCAAATAGCTGTCCTATAGAAACAGTCGCATTATATTCTTTAACTCGGATAAGTTTAAAATAAGGAAATTAGGAAAATATTTAAATGTAAATGCAAAAGTCTGCTCTAACTTTTTTTTTTCGCTGGCGCTACATCCCATAGAGGGATTTGGCCGTTTCATACTGAAGTTTCGTAATCATTTTTACAACGGAAAATGAGTGATTAATTCATTGATCCTTACATTAACCAGCCGTGATTTTTTCATCACCCGCCGGGAATCGAACCCGAGACCTCCGGAGCTTAAAAAGCAAGCATGCTAACAACTGTGCCACCGAGGCGGCTCTAAATTTGCTTCGTCAATAAAAAACTACTGTTTTTAATGGTTTTACATAAGCATTCCATTTTACATGTAAAACGTTTATCTTTTTCCGGCCTTATTCTTCTTCGCTTACCGTTTTAAACAGCATACGTGGCCGCAACACTTGTCCGCAACATTACACTTCTGTTATATGAGGTATATAAAATTACGGCCCATTAACATTTACTAAAACGTCAATATATTGTATTGTGCCACATAATGTATTAAAAACAATCAAATGTTAAAACTGATAGGCGTAAAAACATTTTGGCCATCATCACATGAAGTAATTTGATTATGGTATATTGTTAAAGCATATGACATTTATCAACTTAACATTAAATCAATAAATTATTCATACAAATCTATTACTAATAAATGATATCCTTGTTGTTATTATTACGATTATTTTTAATCAATATAAAATATCAGGAAAACCTCTATGTTGTACGAGTATAAATCAGAGGGGGCTATTTACAATCAGTATATAGTTTTTCTATTGTTATCATTTGAACAATTGAATGACCTTTTTGTATTGAATTTAATCAATATTCTGAGATTTGAATGAAGAAGAAAAATAACCTTTCAAGATAGAAAATTAAAATTGAAAATGAACGAGCCGGATTGAAATACAGTCTATGGGTCATTCATATATACATAATATCGGTGATGTATTCTTCCCTTACAAATGATGAGAATCAATCGAATACATACTATGTATATACCGACTGTAGGTCAAACTTAAAAAAAAAAGTGTTACGTAAAAATGTCCGGTTAAACAGTAAAGCTGCGAATTTGATTAATTTGATTTTAATTTGCTTGCATGTGAAGTCGTAATAAATGTAAAACCAATTACCTTATCGTGTCACTAAATTATCCGTTTACATGTTTACAATAAAATATTACAACACTGAATTACGATATACGTACGTATATACATATAGGGTGTTTCGAATCTAAAATACGTGTACAAAATATTCTGCGTGTGTAACGCCATTAACAATAATTAAAAGGGAAAAATATCGGTCGGTAATCAACTTAAAAATTCTTGACACAAATTTTACTTTTCCCTATATATTCCCTCAAATATTTTTTGTATTTTATACAAATTCGACCCCACTGCATATCGAACGGTATAAAACGAAGCACCTTACGATTCACTTAAATACATTACTTCCTTCCGTATTTCTTCTTATATTTTCTCGATATAATATCCTTTTTATTTATATTTGTATACTGGTGAACATCCTTTTTTTAGCTTCTTTCCGTGTATATGCAAGACGAAAAAAAAGAAAAACGGCAGTCAACTAACCCACCTACATATTATTTCCTCCTCCGCCCGATATAGAACCAAGAAAAATTTACTTTATTTACAGTACATATGTACAATACATATATGTATATAGGGACATATTTTTATAACTGAATTGTAACCTTATTGTACGCATGAACTGATTATATATTTCGTATATATTCATTATCAGTTAATTGCATCTCTAAATCAACAACAACAATCAAATCGGGCTAAATCCTGAAATTATTTGTATACATATTCATAAATGTATATACCGGCAAAACACAAAATTAAATCAAAAATTTAATTAAAACGAAATTAATGTGAGAATTCAACAGCACGTAAAGGTGGAGATAAAATCCCTGCAACATTAATTTCGAAATTATGGGTAAAAACAAATACATATATTGTATAATTATTTATGGTCGAGAGGGTGAAGAGGATTAGCAGGGCCATTGTTATACATCCAAAACTCCTATATTAGAGATAATCCGTATAAGACAAAGGTCAAATGGAATAAAAATATGGTTGTCTTTAAAAAAAACGCATAATATATAGCATATAGGTTAGAAAGTAAGAAAAGAGATTCGATTAAGAATTTTATTTCTAAACTCTTTAAATAGTATGTAGATTAGAACAGCAAAACATAACGATTGTAATAATAACACTAAAAAGTGGCAATCATAAAAGTATAAATAAGTTAAGTAATCTCACACACACACACACTAATGTTGTAATTTGCCTTTTCAATAAACCCAAATCGTTTAAGAATTTTACTAAACAGAACCTATACAAAATAAACGGCATGTTCACCATGAACAACGAAAGATGAAAACGAGAAATTCACTTTTTAAATTTTACAAAGAATTTTTTTTTTTTTATTTATTTGTATTTTATAATAAAAGAATTAAATTCATTCATTCAATTTTTGATTTTATTTTCAAAAATACAAATAAAAGTTAAGATATTTTCTTGTTGCTTTTTTAAACAAAAAGATGCGCCATTTACATAACATCGATGTTAAGTCTATTATACTCGTATAAATTTATAGTAAAAGTAAAGTTAGTTTGTATAACAATTGCTTTGCAAATATAATCACTTGTGGCACAACGTACAAAAAACACGTGAAAGTGATATGTTGTTATTCTATCACTATCAATTAAGCACTTGATCCATAATAACAGATATTACTGATGAACAACATTTTAATCTTGGCAGTCACATAGGTTTAGATCAAATAACAAAAAAGCTTATTTAAGAAAAAGGTTAAATATTGTTTATCAATTCGATTGGTTAAATCATTTTGGATGTATATAGATCAGTGTTTCTCAAACTTTTTCATACTGCGGCCCCTGAAATCAGAGAAATGAAATCTAGGGCCACCAAAAATGTTATTCAATAATAATGAATTTACAGCTAAGCATTTTTGGCATTCTTGTTCAAGGATCTCAGATGTCCTGCGCACCAGGAACACTATCAATTGTAATTCTTATCGGTATTCCACAATTTAAAAAAATTTTCTACCAACCAAAATATTACTTCAGCTTCATCTTCATCTGATTTGTAGGATAAAAAAATTCTTTTACGCAAAAATTATATCATAGAATTCCAAAAAATTATTAGAAAGGGAAGTTTGTTTTCTGTATTAAATCAATAAGATTTTTTCGGCTTTTTATAGGCATAATAATTAACATTCACAACATTTTTCGACTTCTTAATCAGAAGAAATGAAGAGGCCAATCATTTGTAATATATCTACAAAAAAGTAGGAATATCAAAATCCCCCCCCCCCCTCATACTTTCACCCGAGAGTCAATAAAAATGTATCGACTCTAAAAAATGAAAACTTTACCCTGAGCTTTCTATGTGGTAGTTTGGTTTCGTACAGTGTACAGAAAAGTCCGCACAAACAAAAAGTTCGGTATACTCATCAGGTGGCTACGACCAAATTACAAAAATACAATTCTAACTTCATACATTAAGTATGAGGCAAGAACGTAGTGACTTAGCGAATTATAAATTCACTAAATCAAAAAACTCAAGGAAAACTTTCATTTCTGTGTGTTTCATGCCCACACGAATCATAGAAAGAGAAGTTTGTTTTCTGTATTAAATCAATAAAATTTTTTCGGCTTTTTATAGACACAATATATTAACAATAATGCATTTGCAACAATAAAACATTTTGAAAAACTTGAAAAGATTCAATCAATTCTTGAAAGAAACTATTAAAAATTGGATGCTTCTGTAAAAACTCCGGTACTAAATATTTTAACTAGACATATGAGTGGAGCGGAACAGATAACGAAATGACTAACCAAGGTTAAAGCTAAACATTTTTGAGCTGACTATTCTGGATACCCCGACCCGAATTTACTTCGGTTTTAATTTTAGCGTCAAATGGTTTTTACTTAGATATTTAAAACTAAATTTGAATTTGGATTTAATTCTTCTGAATTATCGAAATATCAAAATTCTGAAAATACTTGAAACATTAAAAAAAAAATTAAGTTTTCTGCACAAAATTCAAAGTTAGCAATTTTATATCCAAAATTTGAAACTTTATTTATGATGAGTTTCTTCTCAGTAGATAATAGTAGATAAGTTTTTTTTTTGGTCCCTTAGGCATTCGAAAATTACCGAATTTTTGAATTACCGGTTTTCGGTATTCTGACAAAAAAATTGTCAGAATTTTTCCATTTATTTGTATTAGTGATTTGATGCCAAACTTTGGTTCTTAATTTTTAGAAAATTGACGACCCCTTTTTTTATTAATGTCTTCATAGGACCTCAAACAAAACTTATCAATAGTTAGTGCAGTTTTTTATAAAACTGCCCCACGGCCGAAAAACACTTTCGATTCCACGAAAGTTAGGTTTATAGTTAAAAAGTGTTGATATGCAAGTTTGTTGCGTTGAATAGTAAAGGGTTTTATTATTCAAACCTGGTGGTTTGGCGTCTATTGGAAGGGGCTCCGTAAACTTCCAGTAGGCGCAGGTGTACGTACTGCCTCCTCGTGGCAACCACCGGTAACTGTAACCATTAGGCTGAATGTGGCCTTTGGTGACAGGCTAAAGTACGACGCTAAAGGAGAAAACCTTGACAAAAAATCCCTAATCTAAGGTGGAACAGCATATGCCGATGGATGAATGGCTGATAGGTTAATCAGTCTATATATGCGGACTCTGGATACCAGGCACCCTCCAGTTTTATTTAGCCTTCCTGTAGTAAACCTGGGTGACCTACAGGCGACTTTTTTATTCCCAGCAACTCGCAAGAGTTAAATCAAAACGGTAGACGAGGCACGGGAAGGAATACACGGGAGTGGGTCTGCCCTCTCAAAGTCCTTGAGTCCCAATGCTACCGCTTTTCTAGCAGAAGTAAATGTTATTACATCTAGGAGGGAGAGCATTGAGCCCAGATAGTATGTAACGCGTGTAGAAGTACTTCCTACAGTAAACATTTAGGATGGAGAGCAATGAGCCCAGATAATATGTATCGCGTGTAGAAGTACTTCCAACAGTAAACATCTAGGAGGGAGAGCAATGAGCCCAGATAGTATGTCCCAGCAACTCGCAAGAGTAAAATCAAAACGGTAGACGAGGCATGGATAGGAATATACGGGAGTGGGTCTGCCCTCTCGATGTCCTTGAGTCCCAATGCTACCGCTATTCTAGCAGAAGTAAATGTTATTACATCTAGGAGGGAGAGCAATGAGCCCACATAGTATGTATCACACACCGGTCGGCAGTATTATCAGGTTCTTTAAGAGCCTGAATATTGGCTGGACGGATAATTAAAACATCTAGGAGGGAGAGCAATGAGCCCAGATAGAATGTATCACGTACCGTTAGGCAGTATTATCAGGTTCATTAAGAGCTTGAATATTGACTGGACGGATAATTAAGTAGGGCTTAATGCACAAAAGATCTTTTAGGTCGCAGTGCGGGGTGGCTTGAGCCCCCACATGGCCCTCAAGTAATAATAATAATAATATTATTCAAACCTACATAGTGCCTACTTTTGCCTTAATTGCTAACTTTTATAATAAATTAATAATAAATTCAATTAAATTTAATCTATAATAATAAATTAATCAAAAGATTTTTAGTCTGAAAATTGGAATGACGAATATGACATTTTTATGTGTAAAACCATAAGGTAAAGGTTTCGACAAATTTATAAAACATTAATAATTTGTGTTTTATAAGCATTTTGTCTGAAGATAGTTACATAAATTTTCGATAAGTATTCGAAAAATTTACCAACATTTCTATAATCAACCGTTTTACCGAAAATTGGTATTGTATTCGCTATACATAAAACTCTGCATTAGAATCCTGGAATTTTCGATTTGGAGTTCTCACTTTCTCAGTACTAACCTGATATACAATTTAACCAAATTGAAATGTTTAAAGCCAAATTTGACGAGCTGTCATTCGAAATTTCAAATTAAATAAAGTACGAGTAATTTTTTAATATTACATACCAAATACGTACATTTTCAATATCCAATTTCGCAAATTTTCATAGACCTATATATACATACATAAATTCCTATAGTTTTTACTTTAAATTAAGCTCCTAAAGTTCCGATAAATTACTTCGGATATCGACATCTGATTTAAAAATGTTGTTACTTCATAAAAGGCCTCAATTTTAACCATGATTTTTTGTCGCGCAAATCAAGGGTTGCGATTTGAAATTCCTGTTCATGTTCATTTTAGAATAAGAACTTGTCTACCAAAATCCTTGTGATTGTGGAATTCATACACATCAGATATCTTACAAAAATCATTAACCCAGAAAACCGTAGCAGTCATTTATGCGGTTTATGCGAGAGATATTAAGGCGAGGCTTTAAGGCACCCTGCTGGTAACAGCTCCACGGCTCCCTAGGGGGCTGCGGCTCACAGTTTGAGAAGCACTGGTATAGATGGCACAGACAGACAAACAAAAGCCGACAGCCACCACTACGAAACAACAATTTTTTCGGGCTCAGAGTTAGGGGACTCCAAATCGGATGAATACAAAAAAATGTTATGGTCGAAAATTTTCATGACTACTAAACCTTTTTTTTACTAACGTAAAAGAAAGTAATACTTTCGGATGAAGGAATGGTATATGATTATGAACGTTTCACTTTTACATGGAGTTGCTTTTATGCTAGTAAAATAAAGTGTAGGCTCAGGGCCCGTATTCTTGAAATCCACCCGAAAAAAACCACCGGTGACTGTCTAGTAAAATAATTAAAGATATATGTTATGAAGTGCTTCGACTTTATTTAGCGCAAACTACGAACAACATACAATTTTCAAATGCAAGAGTGCCCATCATTTGAGTTTTGTAAATACCGTCGCTGCCGACACACTTCTGCATTATTGTAGTTCGAATCATAGTCTATATGAAATGTCCTTGGCGTTCGCTACTGGTTACTTGTTCGCAGTCCAATCTAATCATAGAATCTTTGTGTCAAAAGATTAATTTGCCACTGAAAAATGTTTCGATACTAGTTAGTATGGTATTAACCAATTAATAACCCAAATTATAGGCATGCAACAAAAATAACAGGGGAATCAAGATATAATGAACTATCACTCATATATGTTTAGGTATTCTTAAAATTACTGAAAATTTGCCATTTTATACAGTTGAGTTCGATACATCAAGACTTCAAACAATATTTGAATTAGCAGACTCTGAATTTTTGCTGCCTCAAAAAATCGATTTGCTTATCGGTGCGGAATATTACACCGAGCAAATAACCAGTAAGCAACTAAAATTCTCAGATGTTCGATAGGCAATAAATGTGGACCAGCGACGAGTCAGTCAGCGAGTCGAGCACAATTGTTGAATCTGTTCACAAAAACACTTTTCTATATTAATATTCGTTTCCCTTTTTTACTATATTCATCAACTTTTCAGCTTAATTGGAGCCATCTTTGTTTCTGCCCACATCAAACTTATCCCCCCTCCGAAGAAATACCTTGTAGTAAATCATTGCAGCGTAAGCGAGCTGGTAGCCACCCGTGTAATTCGATCGTTGACTTTGTAGTTGTTTGTACGTACTGTTGAATTGAAATTTCTTCTGTGATTGGAAGTGATGTTCGTATATTTGTTCCTATTCGAGCGCTTTTTCATGTGGCAGTGGATTCCAGGACATTTCCTCGCGCACTTTTCGTCGTACACATTTCCTCGCAGGAACATTTAATTGCAACGAAAATAAACAACAATTATAAATTCTGCAAAATGGGGATTTAAAAATTATAAATTCTGGAAACGCTCCCTTATATCAGGCGTGGACATGTTCCCGCGAGGAAATGAGCGAGAGGATTTGTCCTGTTACCGTGACAGTAGGTCATTAATAGTCAATTTAAGTTTAAAATCCAAAGTTGCTGGATGAAAATTTTAATTTTGATGCTGATCGGCGCGGGCGCGTTCCAACCCAAGGGGTCAAATAACTTTCGTGCTTCCGCTAGTATGGTTCTTTTTGTAATCTTTGGATTTTTTGGTAATACAACTCGAAATTTGAATATATCGTCTGTGGGTCGTACTGCGAACCTAAAATCGGTATTACCTTGTTCTTGATTATATCGCCCCACGTGGGATGTCTTTTATAACTTCGGTGAACTATATAAACGCTCATTTTCTAGGAGTAAATCCGTAGCTGGATAGAATATTTTATATCGATGTCTTCAAATTGTTTGCGTCTTCGATTGAATCTCCACATGTCATCAGATCATCTATATATATGGACCTGTCGATAATGTTAGCAATCTTGGGGTGTGATAGGTATATAGACACGTCTTCTGCATCTTGCTTCAGGACTCGCGTAGCTAAATATGGAGCTGATACTAACCTATAATGGGAGAAGATGGTGTGTTTCTCCAGACAATTTTTTGAAACTTGGTGTCGTTTTCATGAGTTATCTTTGTTGGTTAATTTGTCGATAATGGCTCCTGCCACCGCCCATCCAAGTATTGTATTTTGTAGCACCAGATGGTCACAAAGACGCTTAAATTCCCCAAAGCTCAAAATATAGAACAACAGATCGACGCCAATGAGTAAGTCTATGCCGTTTGCTCAGTAGAATTTTGGATCGGCTAATTGTAAGTTCTTGAAATTGGTGAATTGGAACTCGTCGATATTGATATTAGGAAGCTTGGTTATGAGTTTTAGAATGAACACCTTGGTTAACAGAATTTGCCCGGAGCTTCTACTTGTCCCAGATCTTTAATTGACATTCGTCCATTTTGCAGTGGTAACCCTAAACGATAAAAACAAAACTGTGCACGGCATTGAATTTTTTGATCCAAAGCGGTGATTGCTTCGGTTAACACTGTAGATAATACGTTTTGACCTCCATATTCATCCTTCTTTTGTGAAGGCTTTTCGATTTCTTCTAAATGGGCGATAGTGTGATGTCATTTCTTGCACTTTATGCATCGACGTTTGAATAAATATTTGAAGACTTCACGGATGTGAATCATTCAAACAGTTAAAGTACCGACTTTTCCTCTTAAACACTTCTCTACGTTTTTCTATATACCTCCTTTTTTTGTATCGGTAGAAATAAAGCTGAATCATGTATTGATGCGACATACATATCAAACTGACCACAAACCACTTGAATCGATCTTCGAAAAGTCACTCATGGCTTAAAAAAATATTTTGGAACGTTATTAATTATTCATCAAAAATCAAATATAATATCAAAAGCACAGCTATACCTTTTGCTGATGCATTAAGCCGTGATTGTCAACCAGTCATCGAAAAAGAATATGAAAAACTAAAGTACCGTATATTGGGGGTTTTCTCAATGAGTAACAAAGTTAAAAACCATTTCATTGCTTTAGCTCAAAAGGACAATGAACTTCAGTGTTCAGTGTGCCAACAAACACAACGCACTGACCCTAAACTACTAATTTTAGAAAAGGAGATTTCTCAGCTTCCTTTCCAAAATGTATCTTCAGATCTATTCTATATTTCAGAAACACAATTGTCTTTTAATTGCTAATAACAATTATGGTTTTTTCGTATCTAATAACTAATAAGCATAAAAGAGCCAAAGCATCTGAAGTCACAACAAATTTGAAAAAATTGTTTTCTGTAGGTACCTAACACCTATTCATACCTATATAATAAATAATTGAAGAATAGCGAAAATAAAATTATGCCATGAATTTTTTCCCACCCTCTGATTCGGCCGCCCTAAATCAATATTGGGTTAAAAGTTGAGATCATACTCATTTTTATTTTTGACTAAACCGGAAATTGACCGAAACCATACATTTGAAGACTAAGTCAACCAAAACGTTCTCTAAAATTGAGTACACACCCTATACTATACTATGTGCTTTGAAAAGCTCTCAATTAAATATCTCATCTTTTGAAAAATATTCGTACAAATGCGAACGTTTAATAAACTTACAGGATTAACTTTAAAATAAAATAAAAATATTTGGCCCCATCGACAAGCACTTAAAAATTCCAAAAAAATTCAATTTATCAAGCAAACCCCCTGTCATCCAATCCAATCACAACGAACAATCGAAAACAATTACAATTGGATGCTGGCTGACAAAATACCATCGTAAAATGGAATGAGAAGACGATTTTTACTCAATCAATAACACCGCCTTATACAGAGCTGTACTTTTACTACCCAAATAAAACCCAGTGTCTACATCTAACTAAATTGTATTAAACTAAGCATAAAAGCGCGTTTTTGATGACATCTAGGATGAAATAGCAATAACATCCCAACAAATTCTGACATCTACTTTATATTTATCTATACTACACTATACTGCCTGTGTCTCGACTTAATTTTTTTTTTATAGGTGGTCTGGATGGGTGGCAACAAAATCAATCGAATGTTTTATCAAACTTTAGAAAGATGGCTCTAGAGAAAAAAAAATGTATGTACATATAATAAAAAATAGTAGGTACATACGTTTATATTTATATATTTACTAGATATATAATTTTAAATTAAACATTTTTAAAAATTATTGTTCATACTTATTAGTTATGACACCTCACAAATAATAATAATTTAAAATTCTTTTAAATCTTGAGTTCAGCGCCTTTTCTAAACAACAACCATTTTTATTCAGCAAACATATATTTTCAAATGTTACCAAACTTCATTGCTATTTCGAGTTTCGACAAAAAAAAAAATCATCACGTCGTTTGTAGATTGTAGACCATTTGAGGAGACGCAGCAGCTAAATAGACGCTCATTCAAATATAGTTGTAAAATAAAATAAAATTATTTTTTCACTTAAGTTTGTACTTTTTTTAAGCCAACAAACAAAAAACAACAGAATGATGTTATTTCATCATAATATTTTAAGCTTATTTCTGTGATTTATAAAATAAAAAAAAAGCCGAGTAGTTTATAGCTGAAAAACAACGAAAAGGAAAATTTCTAAATTAAAATTGCTTGTGGATAAAATCAAATCAAGGTAAGTCGTCCATTTTTATTTTTTCTAACTGTGCAAATAAAAAAAAAAACTTCGATCTCTTGGATACGCGTTCTTATAAACACGTGTCGTATTATACCAAATTATGCCCTAATTTTATTCTAATCATAATTCTTCATTAAATTAATGTTTTAACCGAAATGTACGAAATAAAAATGTTTTGCGCGGGTCAAGGTTGATTCTATTTTGTATTTGTGTTGTATTCTGCCATCGCTAAAAAAAAAAAAAAAAACAGCGGGTGCGGGTGTGAAATTTTATTATATAGCTGACAAAAAACTGAAATCTATTTTTAAATCAAATAAAATGTTAATAATTATTCTAAGATTAAATATATTTGATAGATTTTTTAAAATCCTACGTAAAAATTGTAAGATATTTCGAGATTAACTGTGAAGAAAATTAGGTTATGACTTTATGAGTATAGAAATGTTCCCTTTGGACATAACTTCTATGTACATATTATTTATCTATGTATATGTTTGGTTGTTTTTTTATGTTGTTCCCAAATTGCATATAATAATTATGTACTTGCACAGTTTTATTTGACCACACAATATTTTGGTTTGTTTCATTTACTTACATATGTATTGAAAAAATGTTTATCTAATAGATAAGAGAATTATCACACCTCAATCGCAAATTTTATTAAAATTAGTTGGTAGCATTTTATTTTACTAGCACTTGTGCCATAATCCATATCGAGATTATGTTCTGTTGCGTTTATATAAAAAAGAAACTCATTCAAATTAGTGCACACAACCGACGTGCATTGCAGAGCTTTTCATCAAATTTTAAATTGTGGTTCATTGAACTAGATAACTAGAAGAATACAACTTGGACTCATTTATGTCGGCTTTTAAATACGTACTATCGAAATTTCCTATTGAGAAAATTCAGTCAAGATTAGGAGCACACTTTTAATGCACAGATATTAGAAAAGTATTGAACTGGAACGAAAATGTTTGTAAACGTGGATTATACCACCTACATATTTAATTTTACATTGTTTTAAGCCAATTACAATCTCGCACCTGTGATATGCTTACGAGTATTTAATTACTCTCTATAATCACGGGAAGGTCTGAGAATTAACAAAAATTATGTTTTAGCAAGATACTTGAATGAATTCATGATGGAAAGACCATAAATTGTAAAAAAAAAAGTTTTTTATTGAAATTTTCTGTTGTTCGCAAATTAAGCGAAATGTGCGAGCTAAATAAGTTTTTTCTAAACTATTTAGAACTCAATTCAGACTAATCTGTGATTGGCTTGCTAAACAATACAAGAAATATGTTGCGGCATTTTTTTTTTTTTTTTTAAATATTTGTAATCAATTACTTATTTTTCTAGTATTACTATCGTTTAAGTACTTACTAGTGAAGGTATGTTCCTAAAAACTTCTAACTTCATTTCTTCAAACAATAAATTTATATGCAAATCTGGGATTATTACACAATTTGAAGAAATGTTCATTCAATTCATAATTTTTTATTTTAATGCTGTTCTACTCTCATTCCAAATTTAGATGGCGCTTAATATTGCTGTACCACTTTCGGGAGTAGGTGATTTTTTTGAAGGATTTGGATTATTATCACCCATTTCTCCAATAAGCGTTGATTGCCGAGAAAATTTGAAACTTCTTGTTTCACCAATCGGAAGTGAATCAAGTGGAGTAAGTTCATTAGATTCTGAAGAATCTAAAGAAAAGGTAAGTGTTTTATTTAAGATATAAAATATAGAATTCTGGAGCCTTACTCTAGAATGACACGTCTATTTTTCACATGTGGACATCTGTCAAAATTCCCTTCCCCCGATTTTTTAATCACAAAATAAAAATGTTAAATTTAAAATCTACGTAATTATTGATATTTTCGTATATGGACAATTTTTTTCATCTTTTATACACATCTATTCGGAAATATTTTATGCCCTTTCCGAAACCGATATTTATTTTGTGGAAACTAACTTATTTAATGTAATTTCTTATGTAATAAGTTCCACAAAAATAAGTATGTACTCGTTTCGGAAAGGGCCTGGCCCTTCGAAAAAATTCCATTAGTACCGAATTCAAGAATACAGGAATTACAATTTCCGAACCGTTTTTATGAATTTTGACAGATGTCCGTCCACATGTGGAAAATGGATGTGGAATTCGAGATTTGGGTCCCAGGTTTGAATATTTTTTGTATTTAAGCCCAAGAATCAATCTCGCAACTGGGAAAAGCATTCGGGTATTTAATTACACAAACAATCCCGGAAAAGTGCAAACAAAAACTTAGCAAGATACCTCTCTAACGAGTTGACAGAGTACCGGAAATAGTGGAAAAATTTAAATTTTCCTTTGAGAAGCCAAGTTTAAATAAACCTAGAACTCAATTCAGACTAATCTGATTCTGGCTTATAAATCTACATTATACTCTCGAATTCTTTTATAGTTAGATTGCGTGTTTTATATTTATTTACACATTTCTAAATGATCGATTGAACCATATTTTTGTTTTTGAGGGACTTTATAGTCAAAATTTAAAAAATGTATGAATTATCTTTATATTTTTAGGAAAAAACTAAATAGGTCTAAAAATAAATGCTATTTTCGTGAGTGACGATTGCATATATACGTAGGAGAATCGTTTTTTTACGACGCTTAGCGTCTAAATTTGTAGTCTTTGAGAAATGATACTTCGCTTACAAAATAAAATTGAAGATTATTTTAGATAAAGTTAATCGAGCTATACTTCATCAATAACTCTCTCTTCGAATCTCTTATCCTAATCTATAACTAGATCTACCTTTAACAAGTTTTGAAACCACATTAAAGTGGTATACATTTTTTAACAATAGCAAACATTTTGTTCATTGTTTATCAAAAATTGGGATTTTATCATCACTTGATAAATAAAGAATATCTTATCTATGTAAATGAAACCAAATTTAGATATGCGATAAATTAATATTTCCGAGTGGTTTAAAATGAACAAGCCATTTTTAATTCATGTAAAAATAAAACAGTGGATACTGCCTAGGTGTGTGTGGTGATGATTAGAAAATAAACAAATATTATATAAACAATGATAGATAACATTAGAATTTGTGTAACGATGTTATCAAGATTAAATAAAATTGAATAATAGAAAGAAAATATTACCTTGGAAAACATAAATATGGCTTCAATCGAACATTTTGGTTCTAATTTTTTTTGATTAGAAATTAAAATTTATGATTAAATTTAAATTTTCAGAAGTCTCCAGTCAAAGAAGAACTTAAAATAACGTACAAAGGTCGAAATATACTTGACTTGCATTCAAACTTAAATGACAATCAATGGAAATTTTCTCCGGCACTTCTTCCCGAAAATAATTTTAAAATGTATTTAGCCAATCGTTCGCAATATCATCGTCTATCAAATAACAGTCATTTACAAGACTATTCGTTATTAAAGTGCCAATGCTGTGATTTTCGTTATCCAGTTGAAAATTATAAATATAATTTATCTGATGCTACTGCTGCTGCTAATCAAAACGTTAATAATAATAATAATAACAAAAATAATTATCATAATATAAATAATAATAATTTTGTTAATAACCATAATAATTCACGTAATTACCAATCTTTCAAAAAATTTTATGATGATTATAATAAGACCGAAACCAATTTTAATAACACAAATAATAACAATAATAATTCATCGATAACCTATTGCCTATATCGACAATTTTAAATGAGAGGAAAAATTGATATCTTAATTATTTTGGAGATTTAATTTCTTTCGTGTTCCTAAAAAAAAAAAAAAAAAAAAAATTTACCTGAGGCTATTCCTCCATTTAATTATATAATTAAAACACCTCATGCTCAAAACGATTTCAACAAGACACCCATAACATTATTATTTTTTAAACGGCTGTATACTGGGCTCTATTTATAAATTTTTTTTTATAGTTCACTAGTTTTTTTAATGTATTTATAAAAAAAAAGTCACTTTAAAAATTCATAAATTAGGTCCAGGGAATATTAAGGTTAGATTTTATTGTGTAAAGTGACTGATTTAATTATTAATTTTGTTTCTTTTGAACAGGTTTATGTCAATGCTGTTAAATTTAGTAGTTAAAAAATATATAAGAGACTTATTCAATTTTAGCCAAGCTATAATTTTATGGCACTTTTACTGTGATAGATTTTTTAATTTTTACTGTGAATAAAGAAAGTAAAGCTTCAAGTTTCGCTTAATAATCAGCCATCCTTAAAAATAGAACAAAATATGTACATGTATTTATTTATTAGATAGAGACATTATAACTTGATTCGCACAATATCATCTCAGATATATGTAATATTTGGCATCTCTGATCTTTCAGCATACAATACATCTCAGGTCTTTCGGAAAATATAAATAAAAAATCATGATAAAAAAAAAATTGTGTAGAGTACCTTCGCAGGAACATTATATTATAAATGGACTGCCAATTTAATTTTGTTGAGTGGAGAATAAGTCAAGTGTCCAAAGAGTTAACGTATGAATAAACCTGTTCACAAATTATTATTATTATTTTTTGCAATTGACAACTTATATATTTATTATAATTAATATATTTTTGTAGATAAATAATTATAATCAAATTTTTTGTTTCTCGATACTCGAAATACTACAAACAAAATTTCATTTTTTTTATACCATTTTATATTTAATTTTTAGTCACAAATTCAAGTCAATTAGTTGAAATTATTGTAAATTATATTATTACGTTTATGCGCAATTTATTTTTAAGATGGTTTTTTGAGTGGCAATTTTTAATTGTTTTCTTTACTATTATTATTATTAAACGGATTTATCAAACAGAATTTTTGTATTAACATTAAATTTTTATTAAATAAAACGTTACATATCACCAGTATTACAAACTGCGATCTCGAATCGAGTGACACCTTAGTTCATCAAATAAGAAAATTGTACAATTTTCAATATTTGTAATTACATTAAGACTTAATTTATTTTTGTGTTGTGAGTTAAATATTCTCTTTAATTTTGGTGTTACGCTATTTGTGCCATATAAAACGCGTCTGTTTTTTACTCGTCTATGAACAAATTACAGTTTTCTCTTTGTTTGTGCCAAAATTTGGAGCAATTATTTTTTTTATATTAATTTAAATTAGTTCACCACAAAAATATATAGAAGATACTTAATGTAATTACCCAAAATAAATGTGATTTCACAAAACATCAATATTACATGAATGATGTAGTTGATAATCCCACCGCTGAAACTAGCAAAACCATTAATAATAACACCAATTATAAAATAACGAGAAATTATTAGCCAAAGATATAAATGATGTTAATAAGATGTTTTTTCTTTAGAAAACTGACTTAATAGGGAATGTTTGTTTTATTGAAATATTTAAATGGTTATAGGGTCATTGCAGGTTTTTCTAACGGCTACTCCATAAGTAGGCAGAGACTTGTTTGGTTGTCATTCCAAAATCATTAAATATGTACATGTAACGTTTTAGTATCTTGTGACCAGCACGATTTTTAATTTAATTATAGTCAGTCGATTTCTGTACCAGTGAAAAAAATCCAAGGACACTGAACTAAAATGTTATTATTTAAAAATATTAAATACTTATCTAACATAAAATCTCAAATTTCACTAAGGCGAATATATGGAATTATGACAGAAAAGTTGAAAATTAATAAGCTTTACGGAAGACCGTTATTAAAACTAGACAACAGTTTAATGACAACAGAATTTTGTTTGACCAAAACTCTTAAAAATATTTGTAACTATCGAAACCTACAGCTTGTGATAAACGGGAATATGACAATGTGTAATTAAACGAATTTGACATAAAAATAAGAACTGTAATAAAGAACTGATAGTTTAAAAGTAAAATGTGATTACTGTCTTAAAACGCTCCACTTCCTAATTACACACTCATAACCCGAGTCACCTAATCGACCAACATCATTATAACAAACATTTCCTGTAGAAAATAATACGATGGACATTCCGAAAAAGGTTTAAATGCTTCTAAGATCTAATCTCTTAAAAACAATCAAAAGAAAATTCTGTTTGATTAAATCCAACATATTTTTTTTTAATATATTCCAATTTTGTTGATTTAACAGAGATTATTTGCTTTGGTTTATTTATTTAATTTAATATTTTTGTTAATTTTAAGATTTTTTAGGGCAAATTAAACTTAACCATATCGTAATCGTAGCGTATTATTATTTTTTTTGTTATAAAAAGAAAACTACTCAATTTTCTTTTTTTTTTTTTTTGTTTGTCTTTTTTTGCGGTGATGAGATATTTTTTTTTATTAGTGTTTAGAAAAAAGTAATAATTTTAGAAAAATTATGTTTTTAGTTTTTAATATTAAAAATAAATGCTGTGCTATTTTCATCGAAAAACAGAAAATGAAATTAATGGAATAAGAATATATTTTGTTAAATTATGTTGTAAAGTTCATTTTTTAAATCAAACAATTAAATTGATAATAGATATTAACAAAACACGAATGATCGTCTTCATATAAAATAGATTTAAATGGAAATGAATGGAATTAATTTATATTACATACTTAAACAAAATTAATTGATATTAAGGAATTTACTGTCAGTTCGGCCATTCGTATACTCGCACGATAAATTGTTCATATTGCTTCGAAAGGTTTCGCTAGACGCGGAACGTGTCCGATAATTAACGACTATTAAAAATATGTTGATTTGAATGGCCATCGCCCTTTGCTGTTACCAATAACTTTCTAATATAAATGATGGATTACAAATCCTCTTCAATTTAAATTTATGTATGTTACCAAAAAAAAAAAAAAACTATTATCAGCAAAGGAAATTTCAAAAGTTAATTCGTAAGTTCGTTTTCTTTCCACGCCTAGGTCTTTTAGATGATTTTAACAATATTTATGTAACCTAGAACAGACAAAAATGAACCAATTTAAATATGAATATCATACTACCTAATTAAGTGTTTCAATGTAATATTAATTTTTATTTTTTACTGATTAGAATTTCGATCCTCATAAACATTATATTATATTTTTTTAAATAAACAAACTACAACGTACTCCAATCCCAATTTTAGTAAATTTAGGCAAAAAAAAGTTGGTTGATAAACTTATTCTAAATAAATTTAATTAAAATTAAAAAAAAAAAAAAAAATAAAGACTTAGATGTTAAATTAATAAAAATTAAACATAAATTATAAAGAAATAATCAAAATTTCCATAATATTTATTAATTTTAAGACAAACATAAAAATACGATAAGAAAATTAAATGTGTTGCCTAAAATTGAAACAAATTAATAATAATAATTCCAATAATTAATTATAATAAATAATAACATGAAGCCTCTAAAAATTTAAGCATATTATATATAATATAAAATTATTCAAAACATATTATTAAGTTTAAAAAATAATTAAAATATATATTTTAATTTATAAATAATAAGTAAAACAAAATTTGAATACGAAAAATTTGAGTGCATCCTTAATTTAATTTTTATTATTTTCTCTTTTTTAAGTAATTTCCAAATAATTTTTGTTTTTAAAAAATGTATATTTCTATAGTACAAAATCGTGCCTTAAAAAAGAATTTTATTTGTATTTTAATCTTTCCTACATTTAAATCGAACCAGTCAAGATGTTGTTTGTGTTTTGTGTGTGTTTGTGTAAAAAGAAAAGAAACTACTTGCCTCTACTGTAAAACAATAAACTTGGGCAAAAATTAAAATACAAATAACTAAAGAAAAATAACTAAATTAATATAAAAGAAATTATAATTTAATATAATACTTGTTAATTTTTTATTTTAATCTCACAGTATAGATTCTAAACAATTCATTGTTTTTTTTAAGTTTTTTTCTTAAATGTATTTAAAAATAAAAATGAATTTGAGACTGTTTAATTCCAATGTGATAAAATTACTGAATGTAATAAATAATAAAAAATAATATTTATAATAAAAAGTCATGAATAAAATTTAATTAATAAAATATCAAATTTATCAAGTTTTTATTTACATAATTTACTACAAATAGAATTTAAAAAATAGTAAAGTTCAATTTGAGTAACATTTTCAGTATGTAACTAAGAGCAGGTGAATCTAATGGTAAGTCATCATCAACCAATTAAAGTAGGTGCTGGTACGAATAAATAACACAGGTTCACAAAAAAAAAAATAAAGTAACAGAAACAAGTACATATAGTCATTTCCGACGTATTCCGAATCTGGTGGCAGAATTGCCCCATCACGTATGTTGGGATAAGTGCAAAAAAGGCTGTTTATATGGGTTATCAATATTTTGCTGTATTTTTAGGGAATTTCAACAGTAAAAACCAATCGTGTCATCGTAAACTACCTCCAATTCATCCCCTCTTCCAATTTTAAACATCTAAATATGTACATATCTTTATCTATTACCGTGGTATCGAAAATCAAAGTATTAAGACTTTTATGAACTTATTGTCACACACCTTTGCCACGATATCGAATTTCTTACTGCGCGCTTTATTTGATTTATGATATCTTGGTAATCAGTACCAACTCTGTTCTTGCAGTATGTGATATTTAACTACAAATCATAATCGAGCCTCCGTCGAAAGCACGCGTACCATTTCTACATACATACGTTCCGGTGGTAAACGCTTACCTGACCACTATAAACTCTCATCCGACAGTCTGATGATCCAAGGCAAAATCTAGACTCGTCGCAGTACAAAACATTGGCCTATTGTTCCATTGTCTAGTTTTCATGTTCGAGAACAAATGTTAAACGAGCTCTGCGGTTTACTGTAGACAACGCAGGGACCCTATTATGAAATGGATCGCATTTTGCGGATTCGATTATTATTTTTAACAAAGTAAATTTAATATTTCTTAATAAAATACATTTTAAATGTGTATTAAATATAAACAGAAAAAAATTATTTATTAACATCATTTCGCAAGTCCGATATCCGACTGCTACAGACGTCGCATTTATCAATTTTTATTTCGCAAAAAACCACTATCGCATTTTATAATATGGCGAATCATTTTTGCGAAAATGTCGTTTTATAATACCGAAATGCGGAATCGCATTTTATTTCATAATAGCAGGGCCCCGGGATACAAGGCAAGCCTTGCAGTTAAATTGCATCTTGCGATCCGCGCAGATCTGATTTGATGCTAGGTTCAGTTACGAGAGGTTTTCTCTTCAGCGAGTGTTGTACATCGATTTCTCCCGCTACCAACACGACGATTATACTGTGTCCATTCTCCTGGAATCGTTTGATCACACTCTTGATATTGTAAGTTGGTCCTTCTTAACAATCGCGCAACGTAAAACTGAGTTCTGCTTTCTTCAATCAATGTAATGACCCTCACGCAATCCTCAATACTCAAATAATTTCTTCCGGCTGATAAGTTATTCATTTTTATTTGTTTTAATGAAACCCCGGTCTCTTATACTGTAATTTGCAATTCACTGCAAATAGACTGAACAGCCAAAATGTTCAAACTTGTGCTAAACTTGAATTCAACAAGACAAATGGTAGTTTTTTTTTAAATACATACAAGTGAATTACGGTGAGAAGCTACTTGTAATTTCAAAAATACAGATTATGCGTTTTTTTGTCCTTAAGTGTATTATGCAAACAAAATATTAGTTGGGATTTTTTTTTTTGTTATAGAATTTTGATATTTATTAAATTTTTATTATATGTACATTAGGGTGTCAGCAAAAACCGAAAAATGAGCTACCTCGAGAGCCTTTTGTTTTTTTGTTTCATTATTATGTTGGAATAACCCCTTTAAAAAATTAGCCAAATCCGATGAAGTTTAGAGGTGCCGCCCGGCGGATTTCTGATTTTTCGTCCAATTTTGGACATTGTGCTGGTTTATACTCTGGAACCTCTGGACTCATAACTGGAAAACTAAAAGAGATAGAACAATAATCTATTTGGCGCGGGAAATCTTATGAAATTTCCAATAATATAATGTATATTACTATTACATATTTTTATTTTTAATAATATGTATTTAAACGAACATTACAGTGTGAATTTTCAAATTTGCTGAACAAAATTACAACAAAAATCGTAGCAGATCATCTGGAAAATGGTCGAAACGTAAAAGGAGCAACCTAGTCTTAAGCCAAATTGAATTACAAAACTTTTTTGTTTTAATATTTTTTTTTGATTTTCTAACAAATTTTTGAGAAAACCGCAAAATCATAATTTCAAAACTAAGTGTAAAAATCGAAATTCCGCTTATCTAGTTTTTCATGCAATCAATTTCTTTGTTTCAATGCGTTATTTTTTACTTTGTTTGAAATCGACATGGTTTCCACCATTAAAATTAATCTAATTAAAATTGGATAAATTTAGTTTTTATTTTAATCGCTTCCTTATTAAACATTGTAAAGTCACCTCCATATCAATTTGCACGATCCAGCGTTAGAATATTTGCATAACAGCCAATAATGGAAAACGTTACGTTTAACACACTACATAACGTTATGAGTAACGTTACCATAACGTTGTGTAACGTTATACATTTTTAATATTTTTGTGTTTCCGACGAATTATGTAACGTTATGACATGAAAAAATAAAAAAAAATAAATTAAAAAAAAATTATAATAAAAAATTATTATAATTAATAACATAACGTTATATGTGACTGTAAGTGTAACGTTACACAAATAACTTTTCCATCACTGATAACAGCAGAATATTTTATCAAGATTTTAATTATACACTTGTGATTTCTCAGTGGAACTTCGACGCAAAATGGTAAATTTTCTGGTTATACTTAAATGGAGAAACTTTAAATTTTTAATAAAATTTGTTTTACCTTTAAGCTTTTACACCAAATAAACTTTTTATTTGATAAACATTTTTACTATTCAGAAATCATATTTAAGCTACTTATAAAATATATCTAGAATTTTTTTTGAAAACTTTGATCTAAAATTCTAAATCAAACCACATAAAATTAACAAAAATTAAAATCCATGGAATTTGAGAATTTTGCTTCGAGTTTATTTTACTTCAATAACTTCGATAAAGAATTAACTAATCGAACAAAAAAGTTTATTAAACAAGCAACATTTTAAATTTTTTTTTATTGTGACGTTTGGCGGTCGTTAAACTAGTTTTAACCTTAAAATTTGTTAGAAAAAAAAAATATTAATACGAAAAAGTTTTGTAATTAAATTTACCTTACGTTTATGGTATTCTTTTTATTTTTCAACCATTTTCCGATGATCGGCTACGATTTTTGGCGCAATTTCGCTCAGTGATTTTGAAAATTCACGTTTTAATGTTGGTTTAAATACATGTTAATAAAAATAAATATAATAATAATATACGTTAAATTATCACAAATTTCAAAATCTTTGCAGCGCCGAATAGATTATTTTTCTGTCTCTTTTAGTTTCCCAAATATGGAGTATAAAGGAACGCCATGTTCAAAATTAGACGAAAAATGAGAAAACCGCCGGGCGGCACCTCTAAACATCATCCGATTGAGCTAATTTTTTGTATGGATTATTTTAACATAATAATGAACCAAAAAAACAAAAGGCTCCCGATCTAGCTCAATGTTGACTTTTCCATGCAAAATATTGTCACCCTAATGTACATATTTGTAATAGGTTCATGGAACAGGTTTTACACAACACAAGCTTCAAGACTGTTCCAGAAGTGACCTCTAGCAGCATATAACAAACCTCATTAAAATAATCCCCAGTCAAATGTGAGATGTGCGCCGCATGGGCTATCCGAATACTTTGGTCGATATCACAGACTGCCGTGCTAAGAGAAAAACTCAAAAAATGCGTTAGGGGCATATTTGGATTCTGCAAACAAATACATACCTATTTTTCTACTTTTTCTAAAAGGCAAATATCATAAAATCGTGTTATTTAATAGTCAAGTTTCTTATTAAGACATGGCAAAAATAAAAAATTGAAATTACTCAAAACTACAAAAAGGTAAATGTGATTTTTTCTTAGCACGAGAGTACATACCCCCGGTTTAAATTAGCGTTGCCCGCAAGATGATCAGCTGTGGTGGATGTTATTTTCTTAAATCAAGTATGTAGGGCATGGACGTAATAACATGGGTAGTGCGCTTCTAAATGTACCAATTTAAAAAGACAACGTCCAAGTAAGACGAAGTGTCAAATTAATTTTATTCCATCTCAATATAACAGTATCTTGGGCTAACAATGGTTTATAATAAAACGGATGAAGCTAGTGTACCCGCGGATACCTATGAAAAAATGCATAAAGGTAATCCTGTCCAACAGAAATTAACAAGACAGTCGACGAATATTTTCAGAAAGGGGATCCTATTGAAATTGTTACAACATTGAAGAAATACGGCTGCAGTCTGACTGCAAGTTGATAAAACATTTGTCATTTAACTACTTTTATAATTTCCTGTGATTATGAATAATTGAGAGAAATCGTGTTTTTTTATTTGATTTCACCAACATTGGGTGCTTTCAGGTGCGCCAACAGTTGGCAAAATGTTAAGTAAAATCAACATGTTGGATTCAGAATGATATCGATACATCAAAAATGAAATTTTTTCCATGAGCATATATGTACAGTCAAGGACATTCATTTGTACACGGTCGAACTTTTTTTTTTTAAATACCGTAGAATTCATTCATACTGTTTCCGATTAATAAAAATGAAATGATGTTGGTTGCACATGTTATTCCTTTTCCTAAACTTAGCAAATCTTCATATAAGCCTGAAAATCTGAGGCCCCTCCGTTTTCTCAACACCCTCAGAAGAATAGTAGAACGTGTAGTGTCAAATACTTCATGGAAGAAACAAACCCTATCCCAAACGAGCAATTCAGTGTTAGGTCTAAACATAGCACTATCCATTCCCTTATTAGAACCATCAATCATTTAAGAGATGCTCTCAATCGTAAATTTGTCACCTCAATGATACTGCTCGAAATCGAGAAAGCATTCGATACAGTACGGCACGGAGGACTAACTTATAAATTATGTAATTAAATTAAAAACCCCAAATACCTTGTAAAATGTATCAAACCTGTATTTACGTAATTAACGAATGTTGGTCAAAATAGATGATAGTATCTGAAACATGTGAACCACTAACAATGAAGTACCTACTTTTGAAGCTATAAAAAAGAAATTTGTTGTACACATTAAAAAAACTATGTATGTGCATTGAAATTTTAAATCAAACAATGTATGTATACCTAGTTATATTAAAATATAATCAAAAATAAAAAAATAAAGAAAGTGAAATAACGGATTACAATAATAGTGATTAGATTATTATCTGGGATTTCAGAGATTCTGGTGATAATTTATTTCAACTAATTTTTTATAAAATTTTGGTTTTCTTAGTAATTCTTAATGCCACTACAATCAATATTTGATAATATGTACGTATATTTATAGTGTAGTACATATTCAATTGGTTGTTAAGTTTGTGTCTCTAGGGTTATTTGGAAGAAGAAATATTATTTTAAAACGAAGAGTGAAATTACTCTTCGTCAAAAAATATTATCTGACTACAACATATCTGCGATCCGGAAGAACCTAATATTTCAAATTATTTTATTTTTTATATCATTTCTCGAGAAATTTTAATTAGCGAGTAGACAAGAAAAAAGAGCGACAACGACTTCAACAACGATGTCAAGCAATATTTGCTACGATTAGTACAAATTTAGGTGACCGCTTCGGAATATGATGTTGAAACAAAATTCGCCCCTCTCACCGCCGATGGGAAAAATAGTGAAGACACAAAACAAACAAAAAACATAATAATTAATTAAATTGAGGTCTTTCAGATCTTGCGGTACAACAGGGGGCGGGGGGAGGGGCGGGCGCCCGCCAAATAGAAAAAATCGTGTTGTCTTGTGATTAACAAGTGTCAAAAAAAAACTAACAAATTTACTAACTATCGACTAACGACTACTTAAGTACTTAGGTGTCTGGAAATCGGGTCGAGTCTTTATAATGTTAACATACCTTTCCTTTCCTTTGATCTTGTTATTCGTAAAAAGGGTGTACCCGGCGTATCCGGGAAACTTGCCTTAACCTTCGCATGGGCAGCACATTTTTTCTGCGCCCATGGGCAGGATTTACATGTGTAAAGATTTATTTTTCTGTGTATGTATTTTGTACGGAAATTTTTTAATTTTTTTTGTTTTTTTGTATAAAATGCATATTTTAATACGTATAGGTAAATTTTGCTATTCAGTTTTGTTTTATTATATGTAACCAGAGGTTGTTTTTAATTATTACATGCTAAAAAAATAACAAAATCAAAAAAATAACTGTTTTTAATTTTTTTATATAACAATACCGAGAAAATAACTATATTCTATTGATTTTTGTCATTTTTCGTTAATGTTTTGTTCAGTTTAACACGTTAATCGCCACAATAATTTCAACAAAGTTTTCCTCTGCGCCATGGTAATTTTATAACATAATTTAGATACTACATAATTACGAAAAGCAATATGACAATTTCGTGAAAATTTGGTTACTAATATGCTTAGATTAAGTTCGGACATAACTGAAAAACGAAAAACTTCAACTCATATGCTAAAAACAATGTTTAGTTCTGAAAAGAAGAAAAGCATAAGAATGTGCGTTGGATGTTATGCCCAAATAAAAGAAGCAGAAGGTCGAGAAGCAGCAAAAAAAGGGGGAAAAAGTTTCAAGTTATTGCTCAGACTGCAAACAAAACCGCTTTTATTGCTTAGAATGTTTTGGGCAGCATAATAAGTCAATGTAATTTCTTTTATCAAAATAAAAATTATTGAAATGTAATTTTTCAAGTGTAATAATACAGCATTATATCACAAATCACTTATAATAGATTACGCCTTGCGCACTTTGCCTATTTGGATCATAAAATAAACGGCATAAAATTATGACGTCAAATGAGAGTGAACAGTTTTGTTTCACTATATTGTTGTATGTAATTGAATTCAAAAATTAAATTAAATTAAATAAATAATGAGGTGCGCCGTATTTAATTGTTGTAATAACAATATAAATAATTGTCCACATAGTGTTCATTCTTTTCCAACAAATAAGAGATTGTTAAAAACATGGATCCTATTTTCTAAGAGGAAAGAAATATTCAACCATAATACATCCATATTAAACCATAATACATCCATATATTATATATTTATTAGACAAATTCCTTATTTTCATACATTTCCTTTGCAATATCTTAGTAGCACCTCTCAGTTGACGTAATGCGCAGTAAACTACGAAAACGAAATCCACGAAGGCGTAATCTATTATAAGTGATTTGTGGCATTATATAACTAAGTCAATTTTATTTATTTTTCCGTAGTAAGTCAAGCAATTATCAGGTTTTGCTCAAAGAAGGCTAAGCTTTTGAAAGATAAAGCAAATGTATCGTTTGCGTCGGATATCAGTGACTGACGTGTCCTTCTATGTACTAAATCCCGTATGTCAGACATATATGACTGACATGGCCCATGGAGAAATTCTTAGTGTCAGACACATACGACTGACATGGCGATTAACGTGTTAATGGTTAGTCGTACATACTAAATCAATCAATCAATTTCTCGAGAAATTTTAATAAATTGTTTTCGAGAAACTCATTTCATGAGACTAATTTCTCAAAAATCTCGAATTTTTCTAAATTTATTGAAGCTATCGGTAATCGAAGTGAGGAATACGTCTGATTTGTTTAAGGGATATGGTATAATTATCTTGGCGCTCGGCCAACGAATATTATCACTTGGATGAAGGGATTGGATTACGATTTGCTCAGTGAGCACTTACCTGCAGCTCTGAAATTAAAAGTGATTCGGGTACCTATTGATTGTGGGCTTCAACTATAATTTTAGAAGAATAGCAAAAATAAAAAATATTTTATTGACTTGTTGTTCTCTTCTATACAAATCATTGTATTATTATAGAAAAGGATATTCTTTTTATTGTTATTCTATTATACATAATTTTCTTTTCATTTTCCTACTGTCTTGTGTATTGAAAAACTGCTAAACCAATATTTCTATTGTCTTATTTTTCTATTTTTTCCTATACATTGTTTAGTAGATTCTATTATGTTCTTTAAACTTCTTTTGTCTAAACGAATTGTTATTAAAACTTTTCTCTTACATATTTTTTTGTTTTGTTTTATTATTGTATGTACTTTAGTTTTCCTTTTGTCTTACATTCAATCTTTTTTTATTTGCTTTTATTATTTTCCGAATTTTTCTATAATTTTTGTGTTTTTGGTTAAATTTGATAAATATAGAAATAAATAACTACATGTGAAGCGCAGGGAGTCGGAAACTGTAATGGTAATTTTAAGGCAAACCAATTAAGCAAGGGTAATAATGCAAGCCTCAGTTTAAATAAATTGTATTATTGCTTGATAATTATCGATTCTCAACTGTATCTAATCATTTTTCAAATAATCTGAAAATCATTTTTTTTATTTGCTGTAAAAAATAAAGAAGCAATAATTATTAAAAGCTGAATAAAAAGTTTAAAACTATTTTTTGTATTGTTTTCTAAAAAATAACAATAATATCATAGATAAAGCACATTTTCTTTTCTACATAAATTATGATTTTTCATCTTTTTAATTAGGAATATTTTCTTTTGTATTACATAATTATTTTTCAAATCAAGTTTTACCCTTTTTATTACTATTGTTTTTTTATACTTTAGATTTTAGAAGAGCAGAAGAAAGAAAATGATTTCTTTTGAACGAATTAACTGGGTTAATATTCTCGCTGGGTCTTTGGTGTTTCAAAAAATATATACATGTTAAATTAAAATTAATCTCCTTACGTGTTAAGTAGTGAAGTTCGATATCCTTGAGCTATGTACATTATATCCATCTGAAATATCTGGAATTGAAAAAAAAACAATTATTTTCCTGGTGGGATAATTTTTTTTTTATATTTATTATTTATGTTAATTAATTAAAGTTTATTGTTTATAACAAAAATAAAAATACATTTTTTAATGTTTTATTATTATAAACTAAATAAATAATACTATGCTTAATAAAAATATTTATGCATGGAGCTACGTACCTACATACATACATTTTTTTAATTCAGTCAAAAATTAAAAAGATCACACTGTAGTCACCGACAAATATTAAATGAAGGTTTTTGATATTAGGCTACCAACATTTCAATGTGGTGTGTTCAAGTCACGTTTATGACGTATTTTTCGGTGAGATGAGACGTTCAACGTTAACTTAAGGCATGTTTTAATGAGAATCAGCTTCACGGAAAAAAATAAACTGATCCTCAGCTAAGAAAACGGACTTTTAATTCAAGAAAATGTACATTTTCTTGATTTAAAAGTTAATTTTCTTATTTCTTTCGAGTTTTTCTTCATGTAAGAATTGTGTTTCTTGAAATGAAGAAAAACTCGAAAGAAATAAGAAAATTAGCTTTTAAATCAAGAAAAAGTACATTTTCTTGAACTAAAAGTCCGTTTTCTTAGCGAGGACCAGTTTATTTTTTCCGTGTTGTTTTGATAGGACATCTTCCATCGCCAGAACCGTAAACATAAGGTCGATCCGCACGATGTGTTTTTAGTTATGTTTTAACAAACTAAAATATGTCAAAAAATACAAGTGTATTTTAAAACATTTGAAAAGATGAAAATCGCATCCACACGGTCAACAAAAACATTTGTGTTTTGTAATATTAATACGGACGACGATAGATTAATCTATGGCGAGGCGACTTTGATTTCTTTAGATTCATTAATACCTAAAATTAAAAACAAAAAAGAAAAGAAAAATTACGGTCGAAACCATGTTTGATGACATTTGTAAAATTTTTTGAGGTTATATCCTATGTAAAAACATACCAAAATGGATAAAAGTCATTTGCGAAAATTACATATGTGCGGACACATATGTAATCACAAAAGCAAAAATACAACATGTGGTCATAAAAAATTGTCACAAATGTTGACACATTTGTGAAAGTACATGTAAAAACACGTCGTGCGGATCTACCTTAAGTCTCTTTTAATTGAAATCGTAAAAATTTCACTTATTTAAGATTACAATATTGGTTAATTAGTTTTCTTCCAAAACAAAGGCCTAAGGGTTGTAACCGGCAAGATAACACTCTTCCACTTCAACCATCATCTTAAAGCCGGCCACAAAACAATGAAGTATGTATGTATGTATGTACATTGCGCAAATAAAAAACATCAGGAAATTTTTCGAAAAATTAAACGCTTGTGTCTTGCTCAAATATCAAATTAAAAATTATTTGTTTCTTTTAAATTGAGGAAAATTTGATAATTAACGAAGAGTAGAAATTGTTAAGACTTCTGCAATTCAGTTTCGATCTGACGAGGATTGTGAAAAATAAATCATCTTTCAATCATCTGGCTATAGCAACTGAACTGCTAATATTACCTAGGAATCAACCATACACTTGTATGATAGTATTATCGAATTTTACAATTCCCCGTAAAAACTTTTAACAATTTCTATTTGAAACAATAGGTTATGCTTTATTTTTCAAAATCCTTAACAATTTCTACTCTTCGTAAAATAATTATCTATCTGGCTAATTTCAGATTAACCTAATGTTTCAAATAGAAATATTTATAATTTCATTTTACTGTAACAATCTGTGATTATTTGATTCTTGTTCTACTGTAAAATAAACAATCATTCAGTTTTGTCGTTAAACCCACAATGGTGACTAAGATGGTTTATTTCATTGGTAGGTGAAAAATATTTAACAACAAAAATTTTTTTCCTTTTATTTTTACTATCTTAATAAAAGGTACTCCTCCTTATAGTGAAAAATTTTCTTGTCTTTATTTTAAAAAATATTTACAAAAATATCGATCTACCATTATCAGTTGTGTGCTTCAAGCATAATTTCTAGACCGTCCTCCATTTCAGAATTTTTAGTAAACGGTCGTATAATCTTACTCGGTATCGTCTATAGAGTGGCCAGACGTTCTGGTTTCTCCGAACAAATTCTGGGTTTTCAAACTTCTGCGTTCATCAAGGAAAATGCCTTACATTGTCCTAGTTTTTAAATAATATTCCTTCAGATTGCCAAATGTATTAGCTGCAAGTCAAAATTCCGGACGAATCAGGCAAATAATAATTTCAACTCAAATATTTTACGAAGAGGATTTGCCTGTCAAGGTTGACCTTGACTTTTCAGTCAGTTGGTCATGTTTATTTTTTTTTTCTTTAATAATAATTATTTTAGGAAAATTGTATTTTTTTTATTGAATTGTGCAAAATGGTTAACATGCTAAATTCACTGGATTAATTGGATTGATTGGAATAATGAGGTACATATTTCATCCAGAATAGAAGCAATCCGGGTTGAGCGACTATGCTGTGATCTCGGCTGAATACCGGATAAAACATCCCTAAATGTTGTTACCACAGCCCTCACATTAGCCTACCCTTCGACGCAGTGGTTACTGGTGCCGCAAGGAAGGCTTCCGCTTCGCAGTAGCCGGAACAGACAATTTCCGATTTTACGTTAAATATTGCTGTTTATTTCTTTTGGTATATTCTATTGTGAATGAGCTTTAGCTCAAAATAGAATTTACCAAAAGCTGTTTAAATTAATTTGTAAATAAATAAATTTATGTATTTTATCAATCTGGAATATACCAGAATAATTTAATGTTTGAATTATATATTTTATTTAAGAAATCAAAATCCAGCCCAACCCAAAAAAAATTTCAGGACGCGATTTAATCTATTTTACATTAGGAACTATTTATAGAATCGGCTTAACACTGTGTGTGTTCCATTTTATGCTGAAGCCAAAACTAAACTATTTCTTACCGTTGGGCCATGTTTCATTTTAAAAATTCTGAACCCAGCCCAACGTTATGGCCGAAAAATTATCCAGGACATGCAATAATAAGTTTTATATTACGAACAATTTATAGGGTCTGCAAAATATTTCAAATATAAAATTTCACTAAAATCGATCAACAAATGTGCATGTTCTTTTTGACGCTAGATATTAGAAGTCTGAATTAGCTATTTATTTAAAAATAAATTCGGCGAAGATAATTTTTGAATTATATCCAAACCGAAACATTGACAATATTTCTTAAATTTTAGCCGTATCCTGCAACTCATTGAAACCATTTTGAGCTGTTAACGAAACGCTGGATACTCCTGACGTCCATCCTGTTGAGGTCCGTCAGGTCATTGAAGAGGGGTGCTCCTAAAAACTTTAGTCTGTTTCATGCATGCCTATGAGAAAGTGACCCATGATCACTCCAACAACGACACTGATCTGACTTCGCTGAAGTGAGATCAGCTGTTTGGATCTCGCCAAGTCCAACTTTCACCAGACCTGCCGAGTTATTACGCATGATATGCTACTTCACCATCTGTTATTCGTCAACTATAACTAGCTACCTCCTGAAGCAGCAGTTTGTATACCGTAAGAGGCATTTCAATATACTTTCTGCTTTTTGAAATGTGGTCTGTTGTACTAAGTCATCGGCCAGTTCATCGGCTTTTATATTCCCTGTACTAATCAAATGTCCTGGCACCCGTATAATATGGATGTTGAACTGATTTGTCATCTCGTTTAAGAGATGAGAGACAGTTCTGGACTACTTTCAACGTGAGGACCTCGGATGATATATTCGAAGGAATTCTCCAGAGCCGAAATTGATCAATTTTATGCCAACCGTAATATATTTGGTGGCGGTCTTCAATATTTCTTGAATGTGGCTGTTATTTTATTTAAGAAATGCGACTCGAACTGATATGTCCCTCCGAAGAATTCTTCAGAGCTTGAACAATTTGGTTTTATATTAGGATTTAGGAACTACAGAATCGCTTAATCACTCAGGTATAAAATTTCACTAAAATACATTGACAAACATGCATGGTGCTGGGGAAAGTAGTAAAAGCCTAGATTGGTTATGTGTGTAAAAAACTAATTTCTTTATGGCAAATCTAATTTTCTGATTTATAGCTTGATTTATGGAGCAAAATATCATTAATAGGGTTCCGCAATATTTGTTTTGCTGGCCATGTTTTATTTAAGAATCACCACTCTTGCGCCAAATGAACTTCTGCGATTATGCATCAATTCTATTAAAATTTGGTATCTTACTTAACCGAACAAAATTGATGGTCAATGAATTAGTTGCATCCAAATGATGAATCAAAGCAGCGGGTTTGAAAATTTTAGAAGAAGATATTTCACCACATATCTGTTTTGTAACCAGATCTTCGCCACCAAACCAATTGTATACAACAATTTTTCTTATCAAACCTAACTTCGTGATTTACGTTTTTTGTGACAGTTAAAAACGTGGATCGCAAAGCTAACGTTGTTTCCTATTCTGACCGAAGAAAAACGTACACGTTCCCGACGTTAAAAAAATCCACGATTTTTGGTTGGGTTTTTGAAACGTTTTTTTTTTTTCATTTATATGAAAAGTGACGTTTAACAAGTAATTAAGCAAAAAAATTATGTATTTTGTAATATATTAAAACCAAAACGAATCCAGTTAAAAAAAACGTCGTCAGATTTAAAAATCAATTAATTCTAAAGCTTTTCTAAATTTATTAGCGTTGTTGTTACGAGTGAAATAATGTAAATGATGCTTAAAATCATTTAAATTTAATAGTTCGTAACCTGGTTTAAGTTGACAATTTACCGCCTTCAACTTATTCCAAACTTTCATCCAAGAAAAATTTGAAATTACTTCAGAAAATACGGAAATAAAATCTCCCCAAACTTATTTTATTCATGTTGATTCAAAAATCTCAAGTTATTTGACTAATTCGAAAATCATTTTGTCCGTGGGAATTTTCCCCTAACATAACAATTGCAGGGTCCTAACCTGCAATTATGAATTTACTTTATTAAAGCGCGGATTAGGATACAAATGAGAAGCAAGAAGTTGAGTCTAAGAGTCTGTTCCGAGTTCCCTTCTCATCACCTATCAATAAAATGTTTATGTGTATGATCGTTTGTTGGGCTGACCATTCGCGACCTTAGAATAGAAAGGTCCTATTTGACACTTTAATTTTTTGGAAGTTACTTTCGATTTTCGCTTTTTTCGTGGTCGTAGAGTTAGAAAATGTTATTGTAATTTCATTTAATCTAAAAAATGTTCTAAACTAAAAGGTTAAATAAAATTACAATGACATTTTCAAACACTACGAAAGGAATCTAAAGGTTTTCAAGATGCAGCTAGCTGAACAATTAAAGCCAACTGCAATTGTCAATTGGAGAAATTCACGAGAAACACTATGCAATCAAAAGAGAAACTGTTTGAAGTGGTTTATAGTCTGGTGTAGTGGTTTGTTCAAACATTTTTTTAAATGAAGCTAGCATTGCAGTTACTGTGTTTGGAGACGGATATCGAGCGATGATTAATAAGTTGTTATGAGACGGATTGGAAGCGATTAACGTTGAGAATATATGGACTATATTTCAATAGGACTTTGCTATGTGTAACAGGTCCAAGCGGCACTTGATCTTTTGAAAGAAAAATTTAATAATCGAATAATTTCATTTCAAAAACAGATGTTAATTGGATGCCTAGATCTTGTGATTTAATCCCATTGGACTATCTCGTAAGGAATTTCTGGAAGAAAACGTTTATACTATCGATCCTTAAATAATTCTGTAGCAAGCATACCACTGAAATTTTTGTAATAGAATGCTGGTTTGCATAGCTAACTGAGTAGGTCGTGTTAGCCCTCACTACTCTATGTTAGCTCTGCAAACGAAAAAATAAAAATGTATGTTAATTAATATGTTGTATGCAACATTCCTATTTTAACTTTCAATAAAGATATCGGAAGAAAATTAATAATTTATGTGTTTTATTAAAAATTTAAAATCAAACTTTAAATTAGAATACTCTTACCAAATTTCTTCAGGCCAACATTGAAAAGCATGGGAGAATTTCCAGCGATTTTCAAGAACATTGGGAACTTAATTAATTTTCCCGTCAATCGGTGATTCGAAGGTATGGTCGCAACCAAGAAGAATGTCGATCGGAGCTGGTTTATAATATATTCTTGATCAGCGAGTGATAAAAACTGGACATTTGACGATAACTGGGATCAATACTTGTTGATGGTAACTTGGTAGAAATGGTAGGTATGATTAGCATAGTAATTTGAAACTGATACTCTCGGTCCCAAATTGATCGAATTGACCGGGGTTTAACCGTTTCTGCCGAAAAAAGTATAATTATTTGACCACTTGAATATGCCTAATTTCAACGAGAGGGAAATCGAGTATTTTTATGAAAAACACTTCATTTCCACTGCAAAAATGTCATTACGAAAAATTAAAATCATTTTTTGACAAAAACAAAAAATAGAGACTGAAAAAGCTGAAATATCAATCGGCGTTAGTAGTGTGTGTGTGTGTGATATACACATTGAATGGTGTGTGTGTGTGAGTGATAAACGACAAAATATAATTTTTTCTTATATGGCTTTTCGTGTAGACTAATACACCCAAAGGTTGATATTATTCTAGAGAAAATTTTAGCAGGTTTTGATAAAAAATCACCCCACACTTGAATTTTGAACTTAAACTTTCATGCCGGTTGCACTGGGACGTTTTCGTCCGGTCGACCACTTTATACCTCTATTGCTTAGGAATTTACTGGCGAGTAAACGACACTTACAGGACCATAACTGTACTAAGTTTTTTTAGGGAGGGGAGCCAATCGAGAATTCCCAAGTGAAATTTCGCTTTTGACGAAATCGTCCCAGTGCGACCGCGGAGGGTTAATACTCCATTTTTTTCCCTTTCGTTAATACAACAAATATTTGAATATATTTCCATTTTAATTTTAAAATTAAGTCTTCCTTTTCCAGAATTACGTTAAACATTTCTTATGTATTTATGTTGATTTTTGTGTTTTCGAACTTAAAGCTGGTTTTCCTTGCAAGCAAGCAAGGACAATTTAACATACAGCTGAAACAGGTTCGAGTGATTTAAATGTACGAGATTGAACCCGACCCCGAGGACCAAAATAAAGCCCACTTATTATTATGCACTAAATAAATGTGTACCCATAAAAGTTTATTTAAATAAATAAAATCGTAAATAATAATTGAAACGTGAATGAATGCAATTTGAATGCTGTAGCAACAAAAGACATGAAACAATAGATAACAGATACAAAAAAATACATTTATAGTATAACATCCAATTGTTAGAACCATAATGCTGTGTGGTTTGATTTTATGCTACTTTTTTGTTTGTTAAACATACAACATATATAATATGTATGTACATTATGTATATAAATTCATTCATTCATTGTTCATATTCAAAGAAGTGTATATTGTGTATGCTCGCCGTATTGTGTGCATATAGTGGGCTAATGAATCAATTCACGTTTAATTCACTTTGCAAATTTTCATGGGAATACAATAACGCAAAAAAAAAAAAACTGTTGCCAAACCAGCAAAACTTAAAGTGCAGAATAAATTGAGTGATTATAGATTTTGAGTTGCAAACGAAAATTATCCTGACTACAGCGTCAACTCGTTTTATATACACAGCTACTATACATATATTCATTTAAACATTTTACAAAATTAATGCTATTCATCTATTCAGCTGTAGTTTATGAATAACGATTTTTAAGCAGAGAGTATATTGTGTGACCACAATTTAGCAGCTTTTGTACAGAACGTCACGATTTTGTTTAATACATATTCTAGTTTAAATATAGCGAAGTAGCCAAATGACCCAACTACTCCTCGTATACATTATAATATATTCCTTTTTTTACCCTGAATTCCCCAAATACAAGTACATATGTATATTGAAAATAAGTGAACCTAATTTTCAATTTTACTTTCGCACGAAGAGAGATGTAGCATTTTTGAAAGGTTGAGTCGGTTAAAAAGAAGGAAGATTGAGGGTTGAATTTTCTTTTCGTTTTCATTCCGCAAACTGGAAAGTAGAAAAAAATCTGAATAAAATAATAATAATAATATATAAAATTATTATTAAATTGTGAATAGATGAAAATTTACATTTTTTTATTTTATTTGATCAACAAAACAGTCTAAATTGATCGTGAATAGAACTTAAAATACAAGGTTTTTTTTTATTTTATTTATTTGATGTGGAAAATTGAAAAATATAATGAAAACATATTCATTGGTTTTAAATATAAAATAAATAGAAAAAGAAAATAAGTTTTTCATTCAACTAAATAAAAAAAAACATTTTTTTTTGCATGTGGAATTTAAATAATAGATCAAAAATTAAGTTACCAATTCAAGAAAATGAATGTAATTACAGTTGATTCAGTCATTTGAAGTTGATTTTTTTTGTGTTGTGAATTTATGTTTGTATGTAAATGAATATAGTATACATACATATATAAAGCAGGCAGACTTGACGGTAAATATGGTATCGGGCGCTGACAAAAATTTGGAAACCCCTGTACGTGTTCCTTTTGTAAATTATATTCAGTCATTTTTGTGTGAAATACACAACTCAAAGAAGCTTTTGTGTGAACTTTCAAAAGGAAAATAACTTTTCTATTCTTTAAATTTTTCTCGCCTTTTATCTGTGTCAGTGTTTTGTGTTATTATTATTTTTCCATGTATTGTTTGTTGTTTTGTGTACACCAGTGAAAATCAGTACTATTACTTCTTATCTATACAAACATATAAGAATAGGATCTTACCATTTTTTGAAATCAAAGAAACGAAGAACAATAATAAAAGACAAAAAGAAACATTGATGTTTTCCGAATATGTACATATAGCAATATATAATTTTTTTTTGTGTTCAAAAGTGTAACATAAATTTTCCACACGGCTATGAATTATTTTGTAAAACACAGAACCACAAAAATACGTCAAACTCAATTGAACATATTGAAAACTCGTGTGTCGAAACACAAAATTAAATTGACTTTTTTAAAATTTTAAGGATTATGACGATGGGTACCCAAATAATATACACAATTAGAACAGCGACAACAAGACACAAAGGTTTTCTGTTTTATCTATTTTCCATATAAACCAGGGATATTGTTCAAATGACACAATAGAAATAGAAAATAGAACTCATTTTTGTTATATCATTTGTATTCAAGAATAATTGAAAATTCAACAAAAACATAAAAAATAAAACTCACTGACTGATTACATATTGTATGTCGAATCAAAAAAAAAACATATACATATATGTATGTATGTATGCATTGTTTGTATTCTGTAGCTATGTGATGATTTCAAAGTATTTTTGGTTTTCATCAACTGTACAAACAAAAAATAATAATTTTCACATCTGATTCACATCATTGAATTGTTTTCCTTTTTTTAAAGCTCTCATATAGGAATTAATATAAACAAACACACACACACACAAATTAAGATTTTTTTTTTTCATTAAAAAGCTTTCAAGTTTATTTCATCATCATATCACAAAATAAATTTCAATTATCCACTTGATTATCATTCTCAAAATAGTTAAAACAAGATATAGATTGTCATTGAAAAATATTTTATACCTAAGCATAAACTGTAGAGATGGCATTCTGTTAAGTGCACTAATGATTTTTAAACAGGTGATTGCTAGCAGATACTAAGGTGAGAGGCATTTTAGATTTTCATTATACAAAATATCCTGCTTTAAGATATAACTAACAAATGTAATCAATTCATTAAAATCTAACTTAAATTATTGTCAAAAACTTGAAACAATTAAACATTAAATTTATTTGAAACTTTACGCTGTCTTTTACCATTGAATCGGATTTAGTGAATTTTTCGAGTTTAGCCGCAGTGTATCAATCTTAATTTTTGCTAATCGTAATTTTGTTTCATAGATTATTTTCCTTCTCCTAACTCATCAATTTCATTTTGTTTATTCTCTTCTATTTTGATTTGGAATGTTATCCTTTCGACTATGATCACTGATCAGTAATGTTAGGAGTTTATATTCCACCACTATTGATAAGAGGCTCTATATTAGGAATTGCGATCGGGAATTCCTATCTCGAGAATTCTCGAGGCTATTCGCGATTTCCAACAAAGTAGCTGACTTCTGGTGAAAACAATATGAACAAAATTTAACCATAGAACAAGGGTCATCAGAACTGTCAAACAGTTGAATTTGACAATACTCATCCTCTTTACTTACATAGAAACCAACGCTAACTACATTTGATGAAAATCGCCAATAAGAATTTTTAAATCTCGTTTCTCGAGAAATTTTATTTCACTAATTTCGGGAATTCTCTATCTCGGGAATTTTAAAAGGACTAATTTTATTTGAATTAAAATATAGTATATTATTCAACGAGCATATAATGATAGCTGTTATTCACGAAGATGAAGATTGCCGGCACGAGCCGATAGGCGAATGTCGTAAATAATTTGAGTGAATAACAGCCATTATATGCGAGTAGAATACGATACTTTGTCCACGACCGACAAATATCATTTTGTTTTATAATCAAATCCTTTAAATACTCTTCAAATAATTTTCGTCGACATTTTGACGTCACAGTTTAATAATAATAGTTGCTTTCCAATCGACCAACCGCAAGCACCCGCTAGCAAACCGCTAGTAGAATGGTTTTTGTCTCTGCTATGGTTGATTGGTAAGCTTACATTTGGATGTTATGAGTAAAACATAACCTCAAAATCGTAATTGTGTGCTAAGTTGTTATTTTTTTATATAAAATCAGTAAAAAATTAATTAATATATAACACGCTAAACAAAATCAATTAAAATTTCTAATTTTAACATAAATATTGAGTGGTTCTACATTTAACCACCTGGCGTCGAAATTGTGCGTAACTGCTTCTAACTGCTCGTAATAAAATAGCAAGAGCAGATACGAGCAGAAAATTTATCGAAGACAAAAACCCATTCTACTAGCGGACCTTGCGGTTGGTCGATTGGAAAGCAACTAATGACTATACAACTCATTGGAAAATAAACCAATAGATAGTTGAATTTTCCTTAGTTACGCGGTATAATATCGGTTATTTGCGTTGCTAAGTAGTGTTTCGCGAAACACCACTAGTGGTGTTTCGGCCGCAAACAAATAAATCATAATATCTTCCATAGTATAGTCTTAACATGCAACTCGAGCTTCGAAAATCATCTGAATATACAGTTGCGGACTGTCGTTGTGTTTCCTAGGCAACACAACTCGTCCTATAAACTGTATATTCGATTATTTTCGAACCTCTTGTTGTATAACTAGTGAAAATGGCAAGAGACTACTAGATAAAATTTCAGAAATCAAATAATTTTTTCTCAAATCGGATAAAATACGTCAGTTTTCTGGTTTGTTATCTGTCAGCAAAATGAAGTATTCCACGACACTACATCGTTGCTAGGCAACTTACTAAAAACAGTACTGGAAAGTATTCCTTGCCTAGGCAGAGAATACTTTCTAGTACTGATTATCATCTGTTTTTAAGAAATACATGATATAATGTATAATCGCACGCGATTGTTATAATTCTAAGGTAACTTTGATAGTGAAATCTATTGAAAATATAAATTGGAAAATTTTGCGTATTTTAAAGAATATAATGAATAAAATGGATAATCTGATATACTGCCGATTAGAGAAAAAATCGTATGTGCAACTCGTGGAAAAACTATAATTCCCGGACTCTTATGGTTGCTGGAACTCGGCTGACGCCTCGTCCCAGCAACTTCCATACTCGTCCGGAAATATATCGTTTTTCCTACACGTTACACAATATACTATACTTGGAAGGATTGAATAATGAAAGAAGAGACTACTAGACTAGATAAACTAGCAGTGAATAATGGATTTCATTATAAGTGATGAAACAAACGTATAATGAGCATATTATACGTTAGTCGTGGACAAAAACATTTCATTTGAAAAAAAAAAACTCAAATTTAAACTTTATACAGGATGTCCGGCATTGAAAATATTATATTAAAGGGATGATAGTGGCATGGTGAACGCCATTTAACTGGTAATCTACCGTCAGAATTTATTCTTTTGGCATAATAGAGCTGAGACTGATAGTTAAATAATTTGATATGAATTTCTCAACTAAAGAATAAACTTATTTAAAATGTGTATATTCATTATTCATCTGTACGTGGTATTTCATAATTTAAGGTTGGGCCACTGATGAAAACTTTTAAAATATTATAGCAAAACCACCGAAAGTGTATGTAATATAATATGAATCTCAGAGATTGGCTCGCATTGCCACCGTGTATTTAATGTAAAGAGGACAGATGGTAATCCATAATTTAGGCTCTGATGACAGCCCAACCCTAAATTATGGAATACCGTGTCCTCTTTACATTCTATACGAGTAATAATGTTGTCTATGCCTGTACCTACTTTCAAATATTAACAATAAGATCGGACGTGGGGAAACATGATTCTATATACACTTTCCTTAATATAACACGAATCTCAGAGACTGGCTCGCATAGAGACCATAAATTGAATATGGCAACTACCTACATGACGATAAGTAGTCATTTCCAATGGAATAGCAGTATATTAATTTACTTTTAAATAATATAATGATGGCTCTCATTAATAATCTATAATCATCATTGATTATTAACTGTTGCTAGAGATACCACTTATAATTTAACACGACATAGTAAACTGTTGTAGTATTTCCATAAACATTTATTCGTGGTATGGCTCAAATAATTTTGTGTATTTTACTACTATAATCGTGCTTTGTCGAACCGAAGAAACAATAGCACCCGAACAGCAAAATACCGTAATGTGATTTGTGAATGCCGCAAGCCCGCAACTGATTGAAAAAACGAAAAAAATGCAAAGGGAATCCAACTGCAAATCACGAAGATTAGAGAAAAAAAAAATTAGATGTTTACTGATCGGCGCAGTTCATTAAAATGAGTTAATATGCTCAAAATGCATGGTGAGGTTCTTAAAAATTGTACTTTATATAAATATAAATAAATAAGTTTATAAATAGAAAGCCTTAATAATAGAATACCACGTATAGATTTAAAAAGTCTGATGTCTTTCTTTCGCTTCATATAGGGTTTCTATACAAGTCAATCTCTCCAAGATTACTACATTATCGTGACGCAGTGGTTTGCACCTAGTAAAGAAGGAGTTGATAATTTCAGACAGGGCCACTCATACTGAAATTGCAACTCAATAATAAACACAGACAAACAAACTTCTCTTTCTGAAATTGCAACTCTGCGGAGCTACCTGCCTGATACACCCGTATAAAATGGTGAAAAATGCATTAAAATCACACCAGACCATGTGGTGTTTATGACACGGATTTTCCGCCGGTCTATAAATCCGACCGATGGAAAATCCGAATCATAAACATCACAAGGTCATTGACAAAAAACGATAACAATCAGACATACCGTCCAGATTTGATGAAACCGCCCCTGAATGAAAAATAATAATGCGGTTTTTTAAAATTCGTTATCGTTACGTATAAGTAACGGGCTACATAATAAAAAAATCTCATTTTATTTTTCCCCCAACATCAAAATAAATAAAAATTACATAAATGGTCTTGATTCATTGTATTAAGAATTTTTTCTTTTAAATTCATATTTAGTCGATATTTGACCGATATACTTAAAATTCTTCATCAAAGTCGAAATAATGAAAAATGAAGTATTATTTATCTCATAAACAAGGTCTCTTATATTTGCTGATTTTTTCATATCTCATATAGAGAATGCAAGGCTGGCATTTTTCATCAAAACTCCTTAGTACAATAATTTTTTGGGCTAAAAATCAAGGATCAAATGACGGAACTAATTTAATTTGAAATCAGTTATATGAAGACATCAAAATCATTTTAGAAAACTGACTTGTGATCGCAGTTATAGCAACGGTTAGATAAACTCAAATACTAAATGGTCAGAGTTGTTGTACTTTTTGATCATGGGCCTTTCATTTGTTTTCCAATCTACCTACGTTCATAGATCCTCCAGGCAGCAATTACAAATAAAAGTTTTTTCTTTCCAGGAGTTTTCTTGACTTGACTTGAGACCCCACCAGTTGGGGGGCCTGGGTGTCTTGCATCTGCCTATTTTCGGAGGCATCCATCTGAATTACAATATTTTTATTGTTTTTGAAAATCCTTAGTACAGGAGTGGGATTTTGCACAAAAGGCGAGAAGCGAGTTTTTGTCTTCTTTTAAAAGAATAAGTTTTAACTCTATTTCATTCGGTTGATTTCGCTTTTTCTATTGCGATCTCCGTCTGTCATATTATGTAAAAGAGCTCTGCTTCGACCACGTACCTTCGTTGGTGAGAGACACAGACGAATGAAACTTGAAATAGAATATCATTTTATTCTAGTTAAGTGAGATCGCATGCTTCAATTATATTTCTTCTAAGCGAAATAGTGTTCATATTCAGTGTAAGTAAAAGAGCCTCAAACTCGCTTCTCGCCTTTTGTGCAAAATCCCACTCCAGATGTTGACTTAATTATAGCCTTAATATTTTTTAAATCTTGTGTTAACGAGTTATTTCATACAAATTCTGATTTTTTTTTCAGTATAGCCCGTAAGTTTGCTTGTAATTCCGAAATATATTACGCATGAATGCTCTCAAATAGTTGAGCATACCTAATATTGACTGAAGTTCCTTAACATTTTTCGAATCACATATTTTTCAAGTGCTTTTACTCTCTCAAGATCTTAACGAATAGCATCTTCTGAAAACAAATGATCCAGGTATTTAACGAGTTTCACTTTGTAATGTACTTTGTTTCTGTTGAATATGATATTAAAGTGACATTTCATTTGACCAAGGAATTAGAATTGGAATTCAAATTTGGTCAAAAGAAATAACCAACCAATTCTCGTGATTTATGTTGGAAAGTTGGTAGTATGTGATATTTATACTTTAATTGTTTTCTGAAAATCTAAAACATAGACGGCCGTTGCGAATTAAATAATTTCATTATTCGTTTTTTTTTATAAAATATTAACAAAAATATACAAGATGACAACATTTTAAACAGAAAAAAAAATACGAAAACTCTGGTGACAAACACAGTAACTACAAAATGGAATTGGAATTGCAATACCTGTCGTATTTCCATGAGAAAAATGAATTCAAATTATTTTTGAATTATTTTTTTCTCATGGAAACAAGTCGCGAATTATTTTTTCGAATTGAAATAAAACAACAAGTAGAAAGACCAAGTTGGCGTCTGGTGTCGGGTGGTATAACTAAAATTAGGAATGAATTAAATAATTCAAACTTTTGGTTTGAATTATTTAATTCGTATCGCGAGCAATTGTTGTTGTAAAATTCTCATGGAAATACGACTACCATCAACTCAGCAGGAATTCGATGAATTCCAAATTTGAATTCATTATATAGCATTGTTGTTGTAAATTGGCAAATGAAATGTCACTTAAATTGTTTTACCCGTTCAATGACTTGTTTGAGAATTCGATCGTGTTCCTCTCCAGTTTCAGCATCGATAAGGATCTATGTAGATGAGTACCCCTTGTATATCACCAAAATTCTGATAATTTATTTTCTGAAAATACTGTGGAGACATTGATAAACCAAATGACAACCGATTAAACTTATACACTCCATATTTGGAGTGTATAAGCTTAATCGGTTTTTTTATTCCTTATCTAATTGTATCTGATAAAATCCTTGCTTCATATCTAAAGTAGTAAAATATGTTTTTCCGGCTAGATTAGTTGTTAATTCTTACAGGGATGAAATAGGAAAGTATTCCATAATTATTACTTTATTAAGTTCTTTTGTTTTTTCTCAATAGTTTTCAATTACACCTTCATTTTCCAATTTATTCAAAGCTAGCTTCAAAGGTAATTCATCCAGAGAAACCTTTGTTTTTTATTTTACGAAACATCGTCAATCCTAAGACCAATTTAATTAACATTAATTTTGTTGTTGTGGAAAATCCAATTATGAGTCTCGCACCAATATCTTCAACCACAATAATCTGTTCATAAATCAATTTATCGCTTTGTAATGGTTTTATTTTGAACCCACCAAAATATTTCAAAATGGTTTTGTTTTTCTGTAATTCTAATCTCGTCTTTAATTTCATAAACATTCGTAAAGGAAGAATGTTAATGTCCGAACCTGTATCGATCTTGAATTTAATTAATTTATCCTCAACAAGCAGAAATTCAGTCCACTTTTTTAAAACCTCTGATTCAACTGAATATAACGCGTCAAGGAGAAGAAGCTGACTCCCATAACCGATTGTCCCATAACCTCCATCACATTTCGAAAGTACAAGAGCCGGTGACAGCTTAACAATCAAAGGCAACATTGACGTTATGGACTGCATCATCACCCTGGATACGGGGGAGCAAATCATACGATTGTCCGTAAAGATCTGATCTATGGAGGTATACAACTAGCTAATGGATTGAAGTTTCAAACGAAACTGGAAATAGTGCAATAAAAAAAGGGGAAAAGATCGGAAGAACTATTTTCCAACAAGAAGTGCTGATTGCTGTTATTGTGAATGAAATTATTTTGAGAATGGAGTTCATGAGGGCGAATGGTTTTATGATAGATGTTGGACGAGGAGTATTAACTTGTGATAACATCTAGTTGCCAATTCAAGCTAGCAGTAAAGCAGCAACTACCGATGAATTATTGTTGATCATCGGGAGAAGCTGCCACCGAACTCGGATATGATCGGAAGGGAAGTGCGCACACGGAAATGCCGACACATTATCAAGACGACCATGTCCAGTAGAATGCAAACATTGTGGTCATGTTGCAGCAAAGAAAGATATCATCGACGTTAGGTTTACACAAGTGCTGCCTAGACGAATGCTGACGAGAAGTGGACTGACGAAATGATCAGGAAAGAGCAATTAGATGGCACAGATTTTTGATTATCATGCAGAATTGAAGGATTATTATATTTGTAAATAAAATTTTAAAGTGTTTTTTAAATATAAATAATTGTTTGTTATTTAAAAAAATTGTTTATTAGTTAAAAGTGATATAAGCCACGGCAATATAACATAATGGGTCTATTCCATTTTCTTAGTATAAATTGAAGTGGTTTATTTTATTCACAATCCAGTAGTTCGAACCTTGATTTGACAAGGCAAAAACGTAACAATATATAAACCAACTTTACTGCCAAAAAATGTTAAACGATTATTTTGATAATAAACAAAAGAAAATTAATAAGAGAAAATTATCTATTAAATACTGATACATTATGTAAAATATGACTTCCCAAATATCACACTATTTGAAATAGAGACTGGCTATATAATTATCTAAACAAAAAAGGGTTAAAGGTGTAAAATTATCCCCAAACCCAAAGTTCATGAGTACAGGTAACATTATTTAAGACTTATTCCGATAGTGTTAAACCAAAATAATAAAAACAAAAATCTCGATTTCCATTTATACCGGATTTTGATTTTCATAAATAAGGGGAAAATTTGAAAAATATTTTTTGATAATGAATCGATTTACTACAATTTATGACTTTTTCTACTTTGCACCATGGTTATATCTTAGTCGTTAATACCACAGGGAATGGTTAAACTTCAAAATAAGAATGGCGGGCGACGGGCACTAACAAAAACCTTAAAATCTGGGGAACTTTTATTGAAGTGAACAAATAATTTTGATAAGTCGTGTACCTACTACATAACGCGATTTAGTATGTATTTATGTTACTTAACATAAAAAATATCATTATTTTTATTTAATTTTATAATATTTTTCCAAAATTCTGCAAATACCTATGAGTAGCATTATTGCATAACCGGATGCTATAACAGTCATTATTCTCATTCGAAAAATATATAAAATAACAAAAAATATTATCAATAACGTTATAGAGATAAATTTTGGGATATGTGCATATGTATATAAAGCATTTTTTGATTAGAAAATATTTGGAAAAATTTTATGGATTTTAATTATGGTTTGTGTTTTATTGTTTTGTAAATGGGAAATGGGATTATTTTGTCGCTGCTCAGAATATAATAAATTATATCGAGATAGGTACCTGTATGACTTTATGAAAATAGTTGATTGTAAATTTAGAGTAATTTTAATAAAATCGAATGTTAGTCAAACAATAAGCTTAACATTTGAGATTATAACTTTACCACCAGACTAAAATGTCATCCTTGTAGTAGCACTATAAAATGCCAAATAAGTCAAATACACAGAACCAACAGATGCCCAATTCGGCGTACTATAAAAATAACCCATTAATCTAATTTTATTTGATCAGTTTGATATTCGCACAAAAATTAATATTTTCAAATCGCGAGACTCTCAGGAGTGTTAGTCGGTCAGAATTTCAGTTGCATCAAGATTGTTACAGATATAACAAACAGATAATGTTTACACATAATTGGATATGTATTGTAATTTGGATGTGTGGGTCCTACCTACTATGGGTTTCGGCATTATGCTTGGGACATAACATCGGCAAAAAATACCATAGTATCATTTTCCAAATTCTCTACCAACCAAATCACTTTAAATGATATAAGCCCCGCCTACCTATTTCATACTTTAGTTGAAAAAATTCTAAAAAATGCTACTATGGTATTTTTTTCTGATACTATGGTATTTTTTTCCGATGTTATGTCCCAAGCATTAATATAAGTCAGAGTGGCTTTCGTTTGCCTGTAGCAGGGAAAGAAAAGAAATAGTAATTTACTGTTTCATTTTTTACTTAAATATTTTCAAAGATTTCTTATTAGTAAACGAATTAAATCGATTTACTTCGACATAAAAAGCCCAAAGTATTGAAATCCTGTCAAATATGACCAAAAATATGGTTGGTCCAAAACCACTTTTCTCGATGTTTTGGAAGTCCCTTAAGGCGTGTACGAGGTATAATTCTGGCGAAAAAATGTACACCACCAAATTAACTTTATGAGTTAAATTATTTCCAACTGGAAGAAAAAAATGACCAGGATTACCAGCATAACGTAACCAAAATGATTCACTTGGCACAAATTTAACCCGCAGGGTTACAAACCTAGCAACCATTTGTTTACGTATTCAACTCATGTAGCTAACTTCGTGTTGTACATTTTTTCACCAGTAATGTACCACGTAAACGCGTTATCTGAAAAAGCAAAAAACAGAAAAAAAAAATGTGAGTCCGTCTGTCTGAATTTTCTGTGTGTTTGGATGTCTGTACCCATGGTATCTCGAGAACGGCTTGTCCGATTTGGAATTTGTTTCGCCAATCTGTTTCTATGGTCAAGACGGAGATTTGGAAAGCTTTTGGAGCCTGTACGTCAAGAGAGTCGGGTACCTGCCGTACAAGTTGACCCAGAACATCTGCTTATAGAAATATTTATCAATTTTAATATAATACATACCTATTGTACATACCTATATTGGTCCAGTAATATGACTAAGTACTAATTTTTGAATATCCTTAACATTTTTATTATTAAAATTGTTATTGTTATGTAAATTTATTACAAATTTACAGCTGATTCAATAATTAAAGTGGAGGGGTTACTGGGATAATCGTACTATCTTTTATTCATTTTCAATTATTAAATTACTTCTAGAATGATTAGTTGACGGAGATGAGAGAATGTTGTTATTTTTCTGACCTATATCAATTTAGGCAAAGTGGGTAAAATTTCTTCTGGTTTATGCTTTTTCGTATGTCTTCTAAAAGTACCTACATTTGGAAAATATTTCTTACAACCAACTTCATAACAAACGAATTCACTATTTTTCCCATAAGTGCATGAAAGACATTTAAATGAACTATTAGTGCGTTTGGCAATAAAAAATCGTTTTCACATATAAAACAAAACATTTTTACCCTAAATTTTAAATTATCTTAGAATAGATCTAAACCAATAAACGAAAATACCGAAATATCAAAACCAACTTATTGACTAAAAGTCGTAAACTTCAATTAAGGTAATCAGTGGTTATAGTAACCCTACAATCATATTAAATTAAGCGATTCTCTTACAATCATTTAAATAACATAAAAACGAAAATTTAAAAAATTACTTACATTCACCCGTTGCCATAATGCCAATTTAATGCTGTAATCTTATTTGTATTCCAAGTGGTACGTAATATTTAAAAAAAAAAAAAGTTCCCAATGCTCCGGAATCCGGATCTATGTACAATAAAGCTTCGAAATTTATGCCTGCATGTAAAAACGGTAGACAAAACAATGAATATAGGTCAAAGAGTCAAAATTGTTTTGTCTTTCGTTAATTTACTTGCTAGTGATTTCACAATGTTTAATTTAGTTATTTCTTCTTTAGATAACCCAATTTTGAACAAAAATTGATCCATTACAAAAAGTAAAAAAACACAAAAAGCCTAAGTCCAAATGCACTTCACTTAATATAACACTCACTTCACAACTTTTTCAATTTTTATACTGACAAATTACATCACGTGTTGAGCGGCTGGCTGTCTATTAAATTAAAACTAAACTATAAACTAACAATAAATTGAATTGTTTTAAAATAAATTTCGACGATCTTACAAGAATGGTTGTGAATAAGACAAAACTTTATAAAACTTACCGTATTGATTGTCAATTTTACAATAATTCAAAATGTTTGTATATTTCACTAAAATTTGACAAATTTATAAAAACACATTTTCATTTCTATAGTATTATTGTTAAAACCGAAAATCTTATCTAGTAAGAATCCATAACAAAAATCATAATTTTTTTTGTATATTTTACACAAACTCTGTACAATATACAATGTTTTATTAAATTTATATAATCTACATACGTCATATTTGAATTCATGCAAAGAAAGGGTAGTTTTAGGCATTAAAATCCTCACTTCCAGAGGTATTCAATGTGCAGATGCTAACGACATTGAAGCCTCAAAACGTTCTAATACACCATTTTAGCATAGAAGATATAAAAATTATCGTTAAAATAGCAAAATATTGATTTTTATAGTATTAGCATAGACATTCATAATAGATCTCTCATTTGACTAAAAACAGAAAATAAAAACAAAAATTTTCCATTCAAATTTTATCGGTGTATTGCGTATACGTATTATATTTGCAACGCATTCTAAAATCATTGCCTTATAAAATACACAACACAACGATACATTGGAATTATCAGAAGTTTTTGTTTTTTTCCTTTAGTTACTATGAAATGAGAAATCTAGTATGAACGTCTATGGTATTAGCAAACAAACTATTTGAAATTTTACCAATCTAATTTCAATCTCAAACAGTTTGTTTGCTAATTGATATTCTGATATTTTAACGATCATTTTTGTAAAATACACAAAATAATTCGTCTAGTTTAAAAAAAACCGTAAGTTTTCTTAATTAATTTTACAAAAATAATTGTAGACTGTCATTTTTTCCGACTTATATGCTCAATAAATCTTACAAAAATTTTATTAAATTTATTTGTATTTTGTGATAAATTAACGTATTTTGAAATAAAATGTAAAATAATCGAAATAAATTTTTATAAAAATATTGCTAAAATTACAAAAATAATCTGTCAATAATCAAAATAATTCCGAAATAATTAGTTTCAAAATAATTTACAAAGAAAATTTGTTAAATTGACAAAAATCCAAATAAATTTTACAAAAAAATTTATAAAACTGACGATTTTTTATTAAATTCACAATTTCGTTTTGTAAGCACTTTTACAAAAATAATTTTGTAAATTTCACTTTAAAATTTTTTAGAGTGGGTACATCATCCGGCCCACATCCGTCTTCAAAATCCTTCAAAGCTGATAGTATGTGTTCATTAGATATGGCTGGAGAAGTGGTTGATATGTTGTTATTGCTTAATCTATCGATGTAATCAGTACGGGCGATTGATCGATAGACAGATTGAAAAAACGCAGCAAACATGTCCGCTATCTCTTTGGCGTTTGCGGTGCTGATATTGTTGAAGATCATATTGGCAGGGACCACTCGATTTCACGTTTAGACTTAAAATATTTCCGGAACTGTTTTGGATTTGTTCTAATTGTTTCTTGGATGCCAGCAAAATAAAATAGGGTTAAGGTTTAAAAATATATAAAAGACTTTTTAATATTTTATAAGTATCCTCAATACGTACTAATAAGATTTTCGCTAATATATCGAGTTTTTTAATTTTGTTTCATGCCCGAAATTATTTTAAAGCAGTTTTGGTTGCATTCAATTTTTTTTTTTAAAGAAAATTTTATATCGAGTTTCTTTTCTCTAAAATTTCCGCTTGTTTCCTATAGGAACCAATCGCAAATTTTAGCGAAAAAAATACTCGATATAAATTTCCTGTAGTTGGCTAGAAAACGTACGATCAATTTTAAATTTTTTTTTTTTCACAGGAGACGCCTGTGCCTTTGCTATGTTACAAAACATTTTGACGTTTTACAAAATTGTTGTGGCAGATTAGACGCGGATACTTTTAGTTAGCGCGATTTTAATTTATTTTCAATTTAAAATAAATTGAATAAATTATATTTAATATGAGCGCTTAAAAATCGTTTGGCTAATGTTCACCAATTTTTATTAACGCTTTTGCGGATAAAACAGCATATGCCGTCAAACAAATATGCTTCTATGTATATCATTTAAATAAAGTTAATTTTTGAAATGCAGCCCAATTTTTTAATAAAATACACCATAAATTGTATATTAAAGTCTAAGTTCCGGTAAAACGTTGTTTGATTTTAATGTTGACTCTTTTAAAGATTCATAGTGTATAAAATTCTCAAACACTATATAAAAGATTAGCGTTTGTCCCAGAGGATACACCAATAATTTTTTTTTATCCACGAAAGTGTAGAGGGTCCAACGGAATTCTAATTTTCTTCAGTAAGGTACTAAACTTTCTTTTTGTCGGATGTCTATTTCCCTATAAGTAAAATTTTTTATTATGAAATTACAAAGAAAAGTGGGACAAAAATGCTCTTCTCAATAAATTGACTAAATTAATTTAGCAAAGACGTACCATTTTGGGTATGAAATTTATAATCAAAAATAATCCAGTCGTATACTTATTTTATATATGAATTTTATATGAATGTCTTCTTTGGTAGCTGACATAAAAATATAAATGAAAATTTTGCTCGCAAAAGGATAATTTATTTTGGTTTACAAATTATAAACGACCTTTTAATTTTTTATAAGTACCCTCATACGTACTAATAAGCTTTTCGCTAATATATCGAGTTTTTTAATTTGGTTTCATACACGAAATTATTTTGCAGCAGTTTTGGTTGCGTTCAATTTTTTTTTTTTTAAATAAATTTTATATCGAGTTTTTTTTCTCTAAAATTTGCGCTTGGTTCCAATGCAGATCTTAGAAAATAAAGATTCCATTTAAAGCTTTTAATAAAATGTCAAAGCACATTTTGGAGATCACACACAGTGCTTGCACACAAAACACAATTGTTTCTAAAGAATTTAAAATTCTTTTTGTTTTATTTGTTGCTTTTGTATAAAAACAACAATTCCACGAAACAAATGAAAAAAAATCATTTTCTTTTGTTTTTGTTTTTTTTTATGTTTTTTAATAAAACAAACAAACAGAAAACAATTGTATTGTTTTGTATCTTTAGTATGTTTATACATGAACAAAATAAAATATACCAACCAACAACAACAACAATAATAATAATCGCCATAATAGTAATAATAATAATAAAAGAAAATGAGAAATACAAAAAATAAAACGAAAAATTTATTTTATTCCCATTGTTTTTCGTTAAATTTTCTGTTTTGTTTGATGATGAATTTTCCATTGATATAACAGAACAGTAAATACAAAAGCAGCAAAGGCAGCGGCAATGAAAACATACAAATCATGCCATAATTTTGACTGGCTTCGTACTTTCTGCTTACTTGCCTCTTGTTTTAATTTTTTTTTTTTGTTTTTTATTCGATGTGTGATAAAAGCGTTTGATTTTTTTTGTTCTGATAAGGAATAGAAACATTGTTTTTTTTTTGTGGGAAATCGAAAAAATGATTCCTTGTAGGAATATGATTATGTGTGTGAAAAACTAAAGCAGATTTTTATGTACATATACTAAATTGAATGCCTAACACTTTTTTTCTACGATAGTGCAGTAACCTAAGCTTTCGATGGTGATTTTTGAATTTAAATTATATAAGAAAAGGAGCCTTTGGGTCGTCTACTAAAATCGTGTGGAAATATTCATTACACAACGATTTCTTAATATTGCCACACGATTTGTGAAAATCCAAACATTTCAATTTCATTTTTTGTTGCGAATAATTTTGTTTTTTCTATCGTAGAAAAAATAGCGTGTATAACTCGTGTGAAACTGAGTCATTGGAATACTCAAGTGAGTGCAGCCCTTGCTATCGCTCAGGCTGCAAATTTCACTTTCGTATTGCAATGACTCGTTTTCTTCACTTGTTATACAATATATGTACTATTACGTGCAATAAGGCAAAACATTATTGTGCATTCCATTTAATTGAACCACCTTTCGTATTGTGTTGACGTCACACTTTGTATTTAAAATACGAGTACATATGACATTTCATAAGGATGCATTTTATATCCGAAACAGTGAAGATGAATAACTAAATATGGTAAATGTTCTCCTTATTTTTGCACTATATACAGTGATGTGCAAAAAAAATTGGTCAAACACATTTATTACAAATTGGAGCTTTGTTGCTAAAATTACAAAACATTTGAAAGCAATTGGCTTATTGTTTCATTTTAAATACATTTATGACCAAATTTAAAAAAAAAATGTACCTGCAATTTAGGGGGAAAAATTGAAAAAATTCCAAAATATTCAAAGTACCCTATTTGGGACTTGATGGAATAAAGTAAATACTTTTTTTATAGTTTTGTGCTTTATTGGTTTATGCAACTTCTATCTTTAATATTAATATGTATTTTTATGGACTGCCTTTTACTTTTATTATAGAGGTACAAGTGCTGTGCAAAAACATTGATCAAACAATAAGTTTACTTTTACGCCTACCGTCATAGGACATAAGAGGGGATCTTCAACGGGCAAACGAATTTCATCCAGATTAGTGAGACGAAAACTGGTTAAAGCTGGCTTGCGAGCATTTAAAACAGTCCAGAAGCCAGAATTTGCATTACGAGTCAAACAAAAACAGTCAAAAACAATTTGCTGTTGGCCTAGGAGCACCTTTTTTGGACTAAAGAGATGTAGAATAATGTGATTTTCTCCGATGAATCCAAATTCAAGCTGCATGTTGGTAATGGTAGAATCCTCGCACGAAGAGACCCTCGTTGCTTAGCAACGAACGTCTTTTAAGACTTTTACCGAAAACTGAAGAACTGGAGGAGTTGTGGTCAGGGGAGTTTTTTCTGGAGAAGAAACCGGTCGAATGTACTTCCTTAGTTTCAAAACCACAGCAGATGTATATCTGTAAGGTCTACATAACGAATTTGAGCCCTCTATATGTTAGAGCTTTTCAACGAGACTTTCATATTTATTTTTCAACTCCATACAATAATGCGTAAGTTGTGACTTTGTGAGTAACTACCAGATATTGGGCTAGATACTCGATACTCAGATAAGCAGATAAGCAGTTATTTTTTGCGAATTTGCTAGAAATGTTATACACGATAATTTAGCAATTCAATTTGTTTCTGAATTTTAGAAAATGGGCTACTTTAACGCACTTTAACGTTTGTGCTGAATACAAAATTATATTTTACTTTGCTAAAATAATCGAGTAGTTTACGCAAGCAAATTTTCGATTAGCAAATCCGCCATATTTGCAGAGTTGCGAATTGCTAGAGTATCGAGTATCTGGCCCATTAATTTTGAATTGTATTTAATAAAATTGACTTTTAGATAAACAACAATAATTTATTAAAATCCTATGTTTTTTCTTATCTCTTCATTTAAACGTAAAAAAGTATTTCGCAAGTGGGCTTTAGGGATGTGTCGATGCTGGGAAATCGTTCGAAAAGAAGGTCACACGACCAATACTATTTTCAATAAAAACGCATATTAGGTTTAATCATACACAAATAAAGCTGAAAATGAATTTTGAAATTAACTGTGCGAGTATTTCATTGAATAGCCAAATCTTATTCGGTTCCGCCTGTTTCTGGGATTCTGTTATTTCAAATAAGTCGAGTTATTTGACCAAGCCAAACGAGCCACACATAACAAAACCGAAGGATGCGAAAAGTATGTTAGAAATAATGATTGACAAGGTTCCAAACACCTGTTACCAGCAACACCACCAAAAAATCGCATACCACTACTTATAGAATGAGCAAGACATAACAAATGGCTGTTCAGAAAGCTGACAACACTTGAAATAGGCAGACAAACATTTTACTCAACCTGTTGTTAGAAATAAAGTTAATAAAGTTATTGGAGGTAAGTTAAGCAGTGACAATTAAACCAGTCACACAGCCATGAAATATTTGACCTTATTGCCCTGTGTCACTAACAATTGAAGATTGAAGCCGCATACTACAAAAAAAATTCAGTAACTTTTATGGTAATTTTGCAACAGAAGAACTTGACGGACAAAAAATTTCCTCATATAATTTGTAAATTTTTTTCCCCTCCATACCAACTTAAACAACATATTTTTTTTTTCTCGTATGAAAAAAAGAGTTATTTTTTTTTTTAAGTTGGTATGGAGGGGAAAAAAATTACCGAAAAGTTGAGAAAAGTTTATGTCCGTCAAGTTCTTCTGTTGCGAAATTACCAAAAAAGTTACTGAATTTTTTTTGTAGTATGCGGCTTGAACCTGAAAATTCATTGGATTACGAGAGATACCGCTCAAAGTTTTGATCACTGCTTTAACTGGAAACGAAACGTATCGTTACAATGCTTTGACTATTGTTTCACAATGAGCACTATAAGCAGTTGATCATTGGTTGGAACTCTTACTAATGCTATGCTTTAATCACCTGAGCTGCTATTGTTCTAGGTACTCTACTCTTGGTATGACACGTTGTGAGGTATCGTCCAGGTGACATTTATTTGTAAGTTTATATTTATATACTATGTAAATAAAAAAATAATAATTCAAAATTGATAATTTTTTTTTTTTTAGTTAATGAAGAATTTGCAAAAAAATCTTACTGTGTGCTATTTCAATAAACGCCACTCTATATACATAACGACAATTTTCTTGTGGGGAATTTAACAAATTATTTTGTAGCGCGCAAATAGAAACGAGAGAAAGATTTCATTTAGAATTTAGATTTACAGAAATTCAAAAACATTTTTCATTGTTAAGTATCGTGATCTGTACGTTGTGTATTTGTGTGGTACACCATACACTATATGGATGGTGGATATCCAACTTTCCCATTTTCCGTTAGCATATATACATATACATACATACTTATATACATATTTTTCCTATTGTTGTTGTTTATTATTATTTAGTATTATTTGATGATGACAATGCGATGACAACATTGTCCATTGTTATTGTGAATTTATATATTAAAATATTGTATGTAAGTCTATTTTTGAAAAGAACTCTTTTCCCAGTTTTTGTTATTTCTTGTTTGTTGTAAAGACATAAAGGATTATGATATAAATTAAAGGACACATACACACACAAACACAAATTGAATACATTACACAAGGATATATTAAGTGAGTTTATATGTTTTGTGTTAATTGCACAGTATTTTATCGTTGGAAATTTGTAAGTTTAAATCTGGGGATTTTTTTTTATGAATCAGCCACGTGTCTTCACGAATCCTTTGTAATATATTGCCAAGCAAATGTACATATAACACACCCCATAAAGCAATACCAGCTCAAAACAATTGTCGTGTGTTATCTGTTTTTCTAGATTTTTATTCTGTGCCAAACAATAGTTTTTGTACGAATAATAAAAATTGCGGTGTAAATAAAACGCGGTCTATCCTACTCTATAAATTTATATTGAAATATCGTGCGAGATAGTCAAACCTAATATTTTTGGATTTGTTCATTCATCAACTCAATTGTCCTTTTGTAATTATATTTGTTAAAATGCTCATACATATTTGATAGCAGAAACATGTTCTAAATATGTTTTCATGATTCGATTGCGAGAGCTGAAACAAACTACCAGTGTTCTAGCCTATACAGGACAAAATACAGTTCAGTACAGAATTGGGTCTCTACTAAAATTTTGGAGGTTAATTTTTTTCTTCGATTTGGAGCTAACTCCAACCAACGCTTTTAATAAACCACTTAAATATAATAGATTTCATAAAACGTAGACTACATAAAACGTAATCCTAGAAACAGGTTAACCAAAATTAACCAAAAAGTTCTTAGTTAGTTCAAAAACAACAAACTCAACAAAAACGTCTTTCCGCGCCCTGACCAACAATAAGCGAACACCAGCCAACAAAGGTATAATAAAAAGAAGGTTAAAATAGTAAACTACTGCTCTAATAAGATCAACTAAAATACAGCTTAGAAGATCTAGATACTGAGCTTAACGTTGGTCCTTCGAGCCATCAAACAACTGACATCTATCAAGCCAACAGACAATTTACGAAATTTACGATCTTCACGCTAACAACCAAGGTGCAGTTTTTTGTTTTTTTTGTCTCTATCTCTGCAATCTTTTTTGGGGCTCTAGGCACTCCCAACTCTTTCGCAGTTCCCTTTTAACGTCCTACCTTACGCCGTTACCAGCCAACTCGAGGACGTACGGCTATAGACCCGCTTTTGTTTAAACCACCTGCACATTGCGCATTGCTTCATGCCAGCCTATAGTACTGACATGAAAGGTGGGTCGGCCCATGGATTCCGCACTCTCAACAGGGGGTCATAGATGTGTTCATCGTCATCACCGATCGTAATCAGATGATGAAAACTTACCAAGTTCATCATTGATCATCTAAAGCCAACAACCAACTGGCACCTACAAGTTCGAGCCACTAACAAACAAGCAGATAAACTGAGAAACATCAAGATAATCCATTTACCAACAAAACAACGGAACAATGGCGATTATAAAAAAACAAGATGAAGTAGGTGGAAAGATAGTTCAAATGCACTCGAACTATTATAAGGACGTAAATAGTCGGAAAACGAATATATATTTAGTGACAAAATAGCCGCTTTAAAGGTGCAATGGATGATATCATCTGACAAAAGGGCCCGCCGTTGGAGCTAAATCATCCTTATTTCGAAATACATAATAAGATAACGGATACTTACGACCTCCTAATCGATAATATGCACAAACGATTAAACAGTGAGCTACCACTTACACTGATACTAACAATATCAGCGGGAAACGCTCAAAGTTCATCCTCCACAATATTAAGTATAGAGGATAGTGGTAATCCAACACCGAAAGGAGAACAAACTTTATCTGGTAACAATACAAATTCCCAATCAACCAACAGGAATGAGTTCGACCAGATGATAAAGTTGCAAAACATAAAGATGGGAGGTCTGTACAGGGAAATAGATACAGCTAAAATTGCATTAGCTCAAAAAAGAAATCAAAACGAGTGCTAAGACTTGTTTTTATAGATATGGAGAGGATGATGGAACATCATCGACAAAAATAAAAATAAATCGACGACAAAATAAATATAGAGGGTTCAGAAGAAGATGAAGTCAAGTTAAAATATTTCGTGGAGAATTACTACAACAATATTAAGCATGTGCATGATGATACTGTAATATAAATTACAAAGGAGGTTGAGAATCGTAAAGCAAGCAAACCTCAACTCAAACATCCAATTACCGAATAAAGAAATTCCACATTTCTATGGTGGTATCCTGAACTGGAAAGGCTTCGCGGATACATTCGAGAAAGTGGTAAATACAAACCAAGTACTTACGGACACTCACAGGATCAATTACGTAAAAAGCCAATTATGAGGTCCAGCTGCTAAAATATTAAGCCACCTTGAATCAACAGCAGAGAATTATCTTGTGGCCTGGAGCATATTAGCAGCGACTGATTAATCAACCAAACATGATGACAGAGACTCATAATATCAAAGCCATTCATAACATCAATAATATTCTGACTGGTGAAGGAAAATTTGATGCCCTGCTAATACTTATAATTCAGAAGAAACTATCAGACCCTATGAGACAACTTTAGACGACGAAGATTCAAAATTTGAAATAATTTTTGTTGTTTTTGGAAAAACGATTCCAATTACTAGAAGCAATAGGAAGTAAATCGAATCGGCATCCGTTACCAACCCGTCAATTATAAAGAATCGCATAAGATTGAAGCTTGCAAATTATTTTTGGAGATGTCAACGATATAATATCGCAATAAAACATGCGCCATGAAAAATCTATGTTAGGAAATCATAATTTCTAAAACATGTGTTTGATAGAAGGCAAACGCCACACTCTTCTTTACACCAAAGAAGGTGCAACTAATACAAGTAAAGGTCAGCAAAGAAATTCACCTGGACGATACCCCACAACACAGCGTGGCATACCAGTTGTGGAAACACACATGGCAGATTGTACAACAACAGCAGCTCAGGTGATTAAAGCATAGCATTAGTAAGAGTTCCAACCAATGGTCAACTGCTTATTGTGCTCATTGTGAAGCAATGGTCAAAGTGTTTCCAGTTAAAGCAGTGATCAAAACCTTAGGGCAGTATCTCTCGTAATCCAATGAATTTTCAGGTTCAATCTTCAATTGTTAGTGACACAGGGCAAAAGGGTCAAATATTTCATAGCTGTGTGACTAGTTTAATTATCACTACTTAACTTAATTCCAATAACTTTATTAACTTTATTTCTGATGACCGGTTGAGTAAAATGTTTGTCTGCCTATTTAAAGTGTTGTTAGCTTTCTGAACAGCTATTTGTTATGTATTGCTCATTCTATAAGTTGTTCTTAGTGGTATGCGGTTTTTTGGTGGTGTTGCTGGCAACAGGTGTTGGAACCTTGCCATTTCATTATTGCTAACATACATTTCTTATCCTTCGGTTTTGTTATGTGTGGCTCGTTTGGCTTGGTGGTACATCTAACGGAGATATTTCCATTTTTATAATTTTTTGAGCATCAATTTTTACAATTTTACAAAATCAATTCGTTATCCTTTATCCTTTAATTTATAAGAGGAGTAGGTATGAGAAATTTCTGTTTACGTAGAAGAAAGGCCCGACACACTCGAATGTATACCTTGAAAAAACAAAGGACGAAGAAAGATGAGAGAAAAACTTTGTAAAATATCAAACAACTTATATTAATTTTCACTCATCATTATCATAAACCATCATCGTCATTCATACTGATAATTCAACATGAGCTTTTGGAAAATCATAACAACAATATGTAGTCATATTTTCATTCATTTTCGTCATCATCATCATCTTATTATTTTCTTTTATCCAATATTTTTTTTTTTATTTCCATTTATTTAAAATAAAATAAAAGAAAATTGAAAAGAAAAATTAAGTAAAAGAACTGGAAAACAATAAAGTCAATTGTCTTTTGTTAATAATTCGTTTTCTTTTGTGTATTGTTAAAATGAGAAAAAATAAAGTAAAGGATGAACATTCTTATTCTTATGTTATGTGTGTGTATGTGTTTATGTGTATGCAGAAATATCATCGCAGTCATCATATATGCAGGATGGTGTGATATAGAATTTATTGTGTTTGAGAGAATTTTCCGTATGTAAATTGATTAAATCCTTTCATGTAAATATCACTTATACAGGGTATTCAGAATTTTATGCTGCAACGTTCTTTACATAGAGGTTACGAGAGTTGCTTGAAGATGCTATCTCAGCCGTGTCAGTGGTTACAGGTAGGCAGTGCAACAAGTTAGATGAAGTCCGCATTTAAGATAAAGGGCGATTGATAAAAAAGATCACTGATCATCCTAACATATATGAGTACTCTACTTAAAACATTATACAATTTAATTACTTTGTAGAGGGTGTTCCAATTTTAGGTTAATTTTTAAATTTTTTATAAAACACAAAAATTATTTGATAAAGATCTAAAGTTTTGTTTCAAATTATAAGTTTCGATTTAGTAATCGAAAATAATGTCTTGTAAATTACTTCCTGTTGCTGTACAGATTTTCTTTAACACAAATTCGACAATTTTGTTTGTTTACATATCCACCCAGTTCAAAATTTATTTATTTGCTTCGTCGCTAAAGATGACTTTGTTGAAAAATTTTGCATTTTCAAGTTTTTTTGTATGGCCCAATTAGCGAATTGACGACGTAATCCTAAGTCTGATGGTTTTATTTTTTGAGTTAGCTGAATCTTGTATTTTATTAGTTGATCATTAACACTAGCACTTAACAGCAATATTTTCTTCTGAACGACCAATACGATGGTATATTTTGCTTTTTTTTATCCTTCACCAAAGCGGTTTCCACAAATTTTGCAACAATTTTTCGAATGGCCACAATTGACGAACAATTTTCTCTTCCATATTCTGTATGTAATTTTCTCACAACTTTTACCAAATTTAAAATAATGTTAACAATAAATGCGAGTTGTTCAATCGTGTATCTCTCCATTTTTAATAACCAGAATGTCTGCTTGTCATCTGTCAAATAACATATTGCACTCTAATACAAAAAATATAAGTGGCGGCAAATTTAAAAATTAGCCTCAAATTAGACACTCTTTAATTTATAAAAATTTCCTTTCTAACTCCAATTCTTAGTGAAGTTAGTTCCAACCCTTGGGCATGAGCCTTATCCATCTTACATGTTAGTGTAACATTGAGATCATTCTGCAGAGGCGATGAAGTCGGAAAAATGGACTCTTTACCACCATTGTGTTATTTTATGACTTTGTTGGAAATTTTGGTATGGTATTCGATAATGTTTAATGGTCGAGCACTTTCTGATGGCCAGCGTTCCTTTTTATAGGAATTATGCTCCTGCTTAATTGTCTCACCTGTATATTTCGTTTCAGTCAATAGGTAATTGTGCTCTCTAAAACGAATATTTAGTTCAAAAATTGTTTGGTGGGAACTTGCTATTTTAAATTCGGAAGTGTTTGTTTACATCCCAACTATGGACGATCGAAACTGCCTGAAAATGATGCCGTTTTGTTCATTTCGGCAGAATACCAATACGATTTTCACATCAAATTGTAAGAAGTACGTTGCGGAGGGAGGATGGGAGGAAGGCGTAATGGATTTTCTGGAATGCCGGAGAAGATACATAAATTATGGGTAAACCACACGCAGGACATAATATCATTCGTTCAAGAACCTTAAACTTGATACTTGAGACACTAGAGTCTTATTCTGTTTACAAACGAGTCCAAATTCAATTTGCACTCTAACGATCGGCGTTCACGAGTTTGGAGTAAGGAGTTTCATTCATCTACAAGCATTTTTGTAGAGACAACAATTAACAGAATACATAAATGAGGAAACCATTTTGACGAACTACGTTATAGCGAAAATTTCTAAAGCATTTATCAAGTGAAGCTAACTCGATGGCGGGCATTTGCGAAATGACATTATCGAGATATGATCATAATTGTTGGTTTTGTAAATGCCGAATTTAATCTTGACATTATGTAAATGATCTATTGGCGGCTACCACGTTTTTTATATTCAAGTAATCTGCAGACACACAGGGGTTCTTTACCCTTATTCTGAAGCCGATTTGACAGTTATGGTAGATAAGTTAAATATGCAGCCATTGCTACTGTGATTCAACAGCGATTGGCAGATATTTGGACGATTCTTAATTTTTTTTTTTTAATTAAACTAAACGATGAACAACGTAAGTATAGTGCGTAAGGTCTGAGCTATTAGCTGCATACAGTTCAATTAACCATTTCAAGTACTTACTATTCATATTTTTTGCGCACTACAAGCCTTTAATTTATGCTTTGCGACAAAATTTAGACAAAGCATCTCTACGTCAGCTACGTTTGTCCATTTAGGTTATTTATATCGCATGTAGGTATATTCAGCATGTTTCTGGTAAAAATAACATGGTCGCTGTTATATCATCACGAATTGAAAATTTAGCTCTTAATGGCTCAATCGATTATGATAGTTTAGCAAAAGAACAAATGACAGAACTCCACTTATCAAAGTCAATGGAAATGAATAAATCTCTTTTATTCCATAAATTTGCAATACTATTTTATTCAAAAGATTTCGACTGTTAATTTTTGATAGTGTTCATAATTTAACGCACCCAGGCATAAGAGCATCAGTTAAAAGTGTAACAAAAAAAAAATTGTGTGTGTACTTATGTACGCGCGTTAGAAGTTATATTCTTTGGCGATAGTTAAAAGTTTAGAGTATGATTTTAGATACGGTTGGTAAAGTCTAAATTCAATCAAATAATTTAAATTTCAAAAATAAATATTTATTTTCTCATACAGACGATTAAATAAATTTTATTTTATGTATTATCTAAGACTATAATAAACTAATAATTAAAAAATTGATATACATAAACATCTAATTAATATTTCTATAAAATAAACATATTTTATACTAATATTGATCAATTATTAATTTAAAAAAATAGAAACAAATACATTTAATTCCTAAATTACCTCTACCGCCATAGCTTTCTCCGGTGTTGATTGAACTGGGACATCTGTTACGAGTGGCTTATGGTAACTAAAATAAGATGTAGAGTTTTGTTCTGACGGCGTCAAGGTATCGCGTAAATACAGCACAATACTGGTGCCATGTCGTGTTGTTGAAATCTTAGGATCATTACTGATAGTTAAATTTACATGTTTTTGGATAAAGTCAATACTCTTAGTCTCCACTTAGAACCATTGGTAACTTATCTTCTGCTCTGGCAAGAAATTCTCCTCCGGCTGTTGGGAATGGCCATACTAACCATTTCAAAAAATAAATAATATCGTCCATTATTTGATTTCTTCTTCTTCTTATTCCGCTGGCGTTACATCCCATGAAGGGATTTGGCCGCCTCAACGATGCTCCTCCAAATATTTTCGATTATTTGATTTAGAGTTATGTAAATTATACTATTAAAACAATTTTTTGTCGTCTTCCATTTTGCAATCCGCAATACAAATCTCACTAACTGATGACACTGCGGATCTTGTAAATTCAGACTGTCTTACAGTCATATCGATATTTGGAGTAATAATGTTGGTAGTGTCGTTTGCATTTTGATATATGGCAAGGCCTCCAGCTCGAACGCTTACTGAATAATACAATTAAAATTAGGGATATTGACTCTTCATTGGGTAATCAAGTTTCATTTAAAAGTAAAACATTCGATTGTTGGATAATAGAATCAGTGAGATCAATGTAGTGAGCACGAAGACTTTGACAATTAAAACTATATACTATCAATTCTTTTCTGTGGCGAATAAAATCTAACATATCTCTGCTGATAGTCTGTAAGCGATTAAGCGAAAGTTTACGAAATTCACCTTGAAGACTAGTTTTAGCTGTGGACACTCTTCGACCACGATAGAAAGTTTTGTCCTTGTTGTAATATATAAACCTTGAAGACTAGTCATCCACGTCAAAGCGACATACACTATTGGCAATTTATGTTTTTTGTCATATTTATAAACGATTTCAGGTTATGTGCTTCCCTGAGATTTTTGAATCGTAGTTGCACAAGCTCAAACTAAAGATAGACGTGATCGCTTAACATTTATCGTTTTGTTGTTATTAAGTGGAATAGTTGCTGATCTTCTTCCTATCGGTACAGCAACTTTTTTCTTTATTTTTTGGCCAATCTTTGGAGAGTCTAGAAAATCAAGTTATACAACGTTCACTTCTCCTTCATCATTACGCTCAATATGATTTTTGTATATCTAAAAATGGAAAACTTTCAGATTATTTGATTTGTATTCACTGATCATTTATATATTGTCAATAATTGTTATGTTGAAATTCCTGTTGGAATCATACGTTTTTTTAATTTCTTTAATATGGCGGTTGTCAAAAGTTTGATTTTGAAAACTTTTTATCCGAATTTATTTTCAATTTTGTTGTATATTATATAATTTTCCGGGTTGGCTACAAAATCTCGCTTTCAAAATTTCGGTGCTACAAAATCTTTGTTTTTATAAATTTTGGTAAATAGGGATTTTCACTTTAAACTGAAAATAACCAAAAATTATAAATTTTGGAAAATGGGGATTTTAATTTTAAAACGAAAATACTCAAAACTTATAAATTCTGGAAATTGGAAATTTAATTTTAAAATAAAAATAAATAAAAACCGAGATTAAAACCGAAATTTTTTTAAAACCGAGATTTTGAAACGCTCCCTAATTTTCCAAATTATATATTTTATTTTATTTTTCCACCCACCATTTTTATTTATTTTGGTTTTATTGCACTTTTATTTTATGTTTACTTTTCCCACTAATATTGGGTAAGTATTGTAATCGCGAAAAAAAATTGTTCCTGATTTTCACATTTCTCGACGAATTAGGTTACCACGCTCCGGAAACACCGATCAGAAAATTGCCGTGTCCGTCCTTCCAGTCGCACATTTTTATTATTTTTGTTTTGCCTCCCATTCTCACAAAAATTGCTAGTTTTGGTCGAAATTTTGTACAAAGATAGATTTTAGTAATAAGCAGTTTGTGTTAATTTTTTTAGATCCATTCTAGTATAGAATAAAGGGGGTTGCAGTAAAAGAGAAAGCTGCCAAACTGATTTTCTCAAAAATGAAACCGACGATTTATTTTGTTATGTTGATGATAAATTTGACAATTCATCATCTGCTTGTTCACAAAATTTGAAGTCGATTGAAGCATTCCGTGGGGTCATTTTAACAAAAAAGAGTAATATAAATTTGTTTATCTATTTACCGACGTAATGCCAAACTTTCCGAAAAAATGTTTTTCTACAGTTAATACACCTTGCATATTTCAACAATTGTTCTCTAGGTGTCTTTAAGATAAAATGAATAGATTACCATGTAATATGGAAAATACTTTGCTGGTCGCAAATAATATCGTCAACATTTAAAAATAATTATATCAAGTGAGCTTTTAAATATAGCAATAATATTCCCGTTTGTGCTGCATTTATACCACAGCTAAATTAGCAATGCTAAACCGAAATGACAACTGTGGCAATGGTATAAACGCGACATATGCATAGTTCAGCTAGCTAAAATAGCACCGCTAATTTAGCGTTGCTACGTAGATAGCTAAGCTACATAGCTACGGTATAAACATTGCTATATTACTAGAAATGCCAAATTGTTATTTTTGTGGTTTGTTTATGTTCACAGATCAAAAGAAATTGGAAATAGGCAGTCGTGGGTACTAAAATTCGGGATACATTTCTTTTTTTTACTAATATGTTTATTATTATTGTTTAATTCTTGTGTGTGCCAAGTTTACAATAACAAATTAAAATGGAGGAAAAAAACAATTTTTATTTTTTGACATTTGTAGCAACTTGCGGTATAAACATAAGCTAAATAATTTTGACAATTCTAGCAGTGCTAATTTAACTGTGGTATAAACGCAGCATATGACATTGACATTTCTGTGACGTTTTTTATTGTCATTTTATGACATTTTAATGATTGAAATTTCAACGAAATGTTGATCGATACATTACTTGTGAATTGTTTAGCGAGCAACTTCATCCTGTTAAATTTTGTTGCATCGTAAAAATTCACTCTTATCAGTTTTTCATAACGCGCCTAAAGAAGTATAACTTCAAAAATTTCTTTGGCCTGAATCAATAGGAATATTAGTAATATGCCTAGAGCCTGCTTATCATGTCAGAAGTTAAAAGTTTCTGGACACATTAAGTCTGCAATAGGAGAATATAATATTTCAAGAAAACGTTTTGATGAAGTTCATCCGGAAATTATAGGTACATGACCACCATGCGGCTGGAAGTTATACCGGTGGCAGATATAAAGGCGAGGACACATGCTTAATGCAGCATTATGTGTAATGGCATGATTAAAAGGTGGCATCATATTTTAAAAACCGCTATTATGTGCCATAATAATAAACGGTTAATCATTTGATGCGAACCATCTATACTATGATTCTTAGAAATTTAGACTGTGACCGCTAAAGAATGATGTTCAAGTTCGGATTATAGGCCGTTCCTCACTACTTTATATACCATAAACCGTCTTTTATTATCATTCATCATCGTAAGGAAAGTTTACTTTCAATCGAAAAACTTGATTTCTGCCTATCAGTCATTACAATTTTATCAGTTTCATTCCCAATTGCTTTCTTTTGTCCATATATATTTATGCCATGTTAGACGTTTGTCGAGATGATTACCTTAAATATTTTACTTTATCAGTTTGAGGTATATATACTGGTTATTCATTTGTATTGGTGGATATGTGCCTCTTCGCATTGATTAGGTTACATGATTAGATTTAGCATCAATAACTTTAATTTTCCATTTTCTCATGCATGCATTTTTTAATATTCTCCTGCAAAACTTCTGTAGCTTTGGTGGGATCCTCATGTGATAAGAGTACTGCCGTGCATTTAATTATACAATTCTTGGCAACATTTGAACATTCTCCATTATTCCCTTTTTTATTTTGTAATAGTGCGGAATTCCACTGCTAATTAAATACGTTCATTGAGGTGTTTCACTGCTTAACCTGTATCACTATCCGGCTTTAACTTGATGTCTATGTTTAGTTTTTTTATTACCTTATATGTGAAGTCGTTCCAGTCAGTTTTATTGTTGCTTCGTATCAGTTGTTCCTATTTTTTTACTATCTGTGCTCCCAAAGTGATTAAGACATGCGAGCGGTTCAGGTAGTTGCATATTCATTGAAAATATATACGTTAGAATGATGCTACTTTAATCGAATTATTCAATGCAATAGATGTGGCCCCACTAACACTAAAATGGGAACTCTCTTAGTACCTACCGATAACCCAAACTGATATTAAAATATTACTCGCTAATGCAGCGGCCCTGTATCTCGTATATGAGATAGAATCTTCTTCTACAAAAAAAACGTAATAAATTCACCAAATAAATGTCGACACAAAATTACTCCGAAACATTATCGCTAAAATAAGTTATCAGTTATCACGAAGAAATAGTACACAGCTCTTAAGCTAACTAAATTTTATAGTTTAAAATACTTTTATTGTCAAATCCAACCACAAGATTCACGTGCGGTAGCCTCAATAATAATTTGAAGTAAAAAGACCAACATTTTTATATATTTTAATACAAATCTTTTTTATCGCCACGGAGCGGATATTTGAGTTTCGGAAACAGGAAAAATTGGCGAAAAATTCAGTCACAATCGGTGGTGAGTCGATCCATAAGAGATGTTGAGAGCCTCTGATATCTCTCTAATACCAACACTACCATTTTCGAGAACAATTTTCTTCACTTTTTCGACGTTATCGTCATTAACAGAGGTGGATGAACGACTCGCATGAGGCAAGTTTTCTACGACCCTCACTGAATGCTTTATGCCACTCAAATACTTGCGTTCTCGATAGAGTAGAATCCCCAAAACACTTCTGCAATATTTTCAATGATTCCGTAGCCGTAATTCCATTGGAAACACAAAATTTCAAGCAAACTCGTTCTTCAATTTTTTTTCCATAGTGAAAATCGCCAGACAAACTTTTCGCGACGCAAACCCAAACGGCTGCCAAACTCATACTAATGGACTATGGACGTATTCTGCTCAAACGTCACAAGAATGTCAAAGAAGGTTGTACCAACCTAGAAAAAAAAAATGACCAGTCCGAGTCAAATTTGATCAGATGGTATATAAAAAGATGTGTACAAGTGATTACTATGTACAGTACATAGATAAATGAAAAATACGTAGTTATATAAACCGATACGATATGCAAATCAATAATATTCAAAAATATCTTTCTAATAAATCTGCGTACCGCAACTGATTTCAATTCGTTGCATGAATAATTGTCTACCTTGTCTTCTTTGAACATAATAATGTATAGGTGCAGTGCTGGTATTATAATTAAGCCACAATTATTAGAACACATATTTTGACCTATAAAGTTCCAAAAAAGAATTTATTCAGTGTTTTTGTTTATTTTAAATAATTCATAGGTATATAAACAAATGAAGTTATAATATCCATACGTTGACAATTACAGTTTGTCAAATAAAAAAAAATAAAAAATAGTAGTAGTGGTTTTGACTGGCATATTAATTAAGCCACTTACTTGTAAAACTAAATAATTTAGAAAAAATTCATTATTTGGCTGGAATACCCTTTTGCTCCAAAACCACACTTCTTCTCCTGCCTATACTATTTGAAAGAGAGGCATTTTGGGCTAGCGTTGTATTCTTCCAAATCTCTGTTTGTCTTTTTCTTAGTGGGACTTACCATTTAACATTTCACCATAGATTCTCGGTGGTTTTTATTCGATTCTTTGCTGTTCTAAATACGTCGTTTATACTTTTAGATTATCTTTGGGGTGCTGATAACGCCACTATGGACGCTACCGTGGCTGTATAGCCGGAATGGTCGAGTCCACTTTATGGTCGGGATAAGCGGTATTGTAGTCGCGCATATGTGTGTCACTGCTATGAGGTCGAGCGCACTTATGATTGGCGATGATACCAAAAATCCACTGCGTAGCGTGATGCTGCTCCGTTCTTTAGGTTTAATCTGACTCCAGAGATTTAATCGGACGCGTGGTGACGATTAGTAAGCTCCGTTGCTTTGATTATCAAGCAATCGTACAAACGGCTATGCGTTATACATATACATATATAAAAACTTGTGGCTTACGTAGATGCCGATAAACGTTTATATGTGAAGGCGTATTTCACCAATTTTCCAAACATGAATAATCACAGGCACGGTATTTTATTATTGACAAAACTTTATTTATATTAACATTGATTTCAAATACTTTATTTTATTAAAATTAATTAATTTACAATTACAAAAGTTATTTTTTGTAATGCTAAAAATGCGCTTGCCCAAAATGGCGTTTATTTTTTATCTCTTCTCTGTCGAGAGTTTACAATGCTAATCTTTTATAAGTTGTTTTAATAAAAGTGAATAGGAAAAAGTACTAAACTAAAATTACCCTATGAAGTAGTTTTCTGTATTTTGACATTTTACCCTTTGAGCAACCGAATTCGGAATTCGGTACGCTACACCACCATAGCAGAAGACCGTATATAATCATCTAAATTCTGATGGAGAATTTCGATATATTTAAGGACATCCATAATTCCATCGATTTTGATGACAGGTTAAGTCCCCGAGAAGTGAAGCTTTCCCAAACCATTACTGATGCATTGCTATGATCCAATGGTTTTTTTTTTACATACCGATGGCTAATCTCCAGGTTTGGGAGTCATCTTACGTATGGTCTCTCATCACCTCCAACCACGTTGGATTTACTCTCATTCCTCCAAATTATTAAATTACAAAATGCCCTAGGTTTTGCCAAATACTCTTTAGCAAAAGCAATTCTTTTGGCTACACGTTCCGGTTGCTTAATTGTGATTTCCTTTTCAATAAAGCAAAAATGGCTTAATTATAATACCACAACTGTATAAGCTCATTTACTTAATTATAAAGCGTGCCTAAAATTAGCCATGTAACATATATATTTGCATACTAAAATTTCAAAACAATAAATAATAAAATACAAATACAAGTACGTAACGTATACGTACTGTAATTCCTCTCCACAAATGCATACCATAACGTTTCATATCCTACACATAGAAATAACGCAAAATGCATTTATTTCCATGAGACGTCATCACAGAAAAGGTAAATGGACCGAAATATGTACATAAACAAAAGTAAAAGTTCAATGACCTAAATAATCGAAGAAGAAAAATCCAAATTCAATTCACAATACTATTTACTATTTGGTCTAAAGGCAGTCGGATACTGCATTTTTAAACTTAGAATTGATAAATCCGTTTACCATGAAAATTTGTTTGTAATGGCCGTAAAAATTCCAGTGCGAGCAATTCCGTTTACATCTCCTATATTATTGTGAACAAAACATTATCCAGACTGTCGCCCATTTTGATTTATTATTGTTCCTCTATTCTTGGAAGAAGAACTTTGGTCTGCTGTGCCTATATAATTGTATGGTTTATAGGTTGGACTAGACACCAAGATAATAATTGATAAATACAAATTCCAATTACGTGGTGTTTAATAACTCATTTCTCTCGGAAGATGGCTCTTAGGTCCCATAGTAAAAATTACAGAACTCATTAATACCTTTCTTATAAGTATGTCTCATTAGAAGTCGGCTTGGGGGTAATTTTTCCGGTAGCCTCATTATAGATTGAACTGTCTGTTAGCGGTACGAACTTTTCACCAAAACATACGAACTCATCACCAAATATATATAGTTGAGGTTGCTTTAGGCTGTCTACTATATACATATTTCGCATTAATTTATTAAGATTTTTTTTATTTTTTTAATTCTGTTCTTCATTTTTATTTCTAACATTAATTTCAGAATATACATACACGATACCACTCGTTTGCTCGTCAACACAAAATTAAAATTAAAACACTCGACTCTGTTATCAGATTAGTATAGCGTTGTAAAATAAAAATAATCTGTTTGAATTTGAAAATAATCATGACAACAACAACTAGAGCGCTTTTTTATTAAAACCAAAACAAGGCTAACAATTTTAATTCAAAGTGTATTATTTTGAATGTTAATGCGAGTTGTTTGGCAAAATTTAGCAACTACATAATTCAAAAGCACAATATAATATGTTTCGAGAGACTAATATGCTTACATCAATACACTTAAATAACTCTAAATAAATAAATCTTTATCATTTACTGTCTCATGCTCGTATATGGGCTATCTTAAAAATGACAACAAATAAAAATTCTCTTAATTAACTTAACGCTCACTAAATTCTCATATACCGTCCACACAAAAACTTATACATACGAGTATGTATTAACAAACGCGACTTATTTATCACCCAACCAATAAAAATAAATTCCACTTTACAAGTAAACAGAATTAGATTCATTCATAGTCCGCGCTCGTTTTGGTTTAATAACAAGTGTAATACTAAAAAAAAGCCTTACGCCTTATTGCATTAAATTAAATCGGATTAGACTAATTTGAGCGGTGCCTTTATTTTCAGAAAATTTGTTTGTGAATAAATTTACAATTAATTACCGTGCGTAAATGTTTATTTAAATAAGTGAAGTTAATTTGTAAAATTATAGTGTCTAGCATTAATTCAATTAGTAAATAAATGTATGTGTTTCTGTATATTTGGAATCTTTCAATAATAATCTTCTTATATTAATCTGTAATATCTGTGATTAATTGTTAATGTTGTTTGTGTAGTGAATGAATATTAAATTTAATTATGGATTACAGTGGATTAAAAAATAACATTCATTCTAATAGTAATTTTTGAACAATATTTCAATTGAACTGATAAGCGATTATTAATTCGATAAAATAAACTCGATTGTTGAACTTGACCTGACCGTGCCAATTTACAAATTATTAGTTTTATACATGGTGTTAGTAAACACATGGCGCTTTTTAAATTTGGAAATCATTTTAAAATCAAAATTCAGTTTAATATAAAAATAAATAAATTGTTACGTTAATTGCGTTTTTTTTTTAACTCGTCAAAATATTGAAATTAATTAAAAAAGTAAAAAAACTGTTCTTATATGATCTAAGTGTGAACCACGATACGTATTTAAAATATATAGCAAAAATGTAAGTCACATCATATTCGAACGTGGTCATACCGCGAATATCTGATGCCCGAATGCGTAGATAAAATTTCGAGTACATTTCTAATATTTGTGATTTTCTTATCACTGTCAACAAATATATAACCTGATTCAAGCTAATCTTTGCTGCAATATTGAAGTCTCATTCATGATAATATTTAACAAACAAAACTGTTTGCTAACGATTTAACGTATAACGTATTAAGTTGGAAGCTAAATTTACTGATGAGGAGATTCTATTTATCATAAATTGCTTATATAGGAATTCCAAGTTATAACACATGCCAATATATTATCCTCAAGGCCATAATCTGTAAAACATGATATCATTTACGTTCTTAACAAAAACAAAATCTTAACTTCTTATTCTAATTCTATATTAATAAAGCTCTCTATAAATATACAAAAATATCAATCGCATATTTTGGTCACGTTTAATTAAATGTATACTGGTGTATCAAGGAAACTTGAAAACAATTTCTCAGTTTTGCAACTATTTTTATACAGAAGCTGTAGAAAACCGTTCCGAGCAAATTATAAATACTAGTAATTGAATGGTTTCGTAGGAACGAGTTTTTCGAAATGTTTTCAAAAAGAGTTAAATCGAAATTCTATGTATAGTCTCTCTATATTGTTATCAAATATCAAATTGTTTGAGTCGAAGATGATAACCTGGTCACAATTAATTGATATTTGAAATAAAATAGAATAAGTCATAGATAATATCCGCAGTACCATTTATATTTAGGATTATGCGTGGACTATGGTTCATTTTATCATAAATGAAAGAGTATCGAAAATAGTTTGTTTTTATTTACAAATTGTAATTTTACTCTTACGTTAACACGATGTTCTATTAAGCCTAATCATCAAGCGCTGGTTTAAGCGACCGATTTGAATGACATCATGCGAACAATACCTGATATAAGCATAAAGTTGGCTCTAAACAGTTTTCTAAAGCATAATTTTTTCCACTACCATGACATAATTTTAATATCATATATACGTACATTAGCAGCCTGTGAAGGAGCGTTTTTCTATCAACGAATAATAGCTATTTACGGCACTAGTGACTAAAGTGAGATATATTCCAAGAGGCGATAAATTTTCCGAGTATCCCGAATATGTCTTTGCTCACGAGTGTCACACAACGTTTTATCCACTTTTGTTAAATAAATTCCTTAAATTAATAAGAATATATGTAGTTCCATTTTGTTCTACGACACACAATTCTTCACTCACCCGACTTTAGCGCCCTTTGTTGTATATAGCGGAGACTTGATTAACTAGAAAAGAATAAATTCTCCATTTTCCGACAGATTTATTTAAGATATTTCCTCCTCTTTCAGAATATGTCCCCCTTTTCAAGAATATTTGGAAAGAAGTTATTCATAAATAAACGTCCTTTTCATTTTCGTCCTTTCAAACTAGTCTTTTAGCCAAAATAAGTGAGTGCTTTGCATCCGTATTTTATTTATTTTGATATTTTTCAGTTGTGCTTCAGTGTTCACAAAAATAACTCACCCTGCCTCTAGCAGCGTGGGTAAAAATCGAAAATAGAAAACAACCCATTGTTATATTCTATAACCCACGCTACTATAGGGACAACGTAAGTTATATTTATAAAACCCACTGAATAAAATCAAAACAAATACAATTGCATGAAAACGTGGTGAAAGAAACATGTGTCTAATTCTGGTTATTTTCCGTTTCTGTATAAATTGGTCGATTAAATAGAAGACACAGAGGAATAGCCAACATCGTGAAATCTGTTATCAATGAAGTTGGAATGCCATCAGGACCACATCCATCTCGAAATATTTCTAGAGCTCGGTAAATATCCTCGGTTTCAATCATATTTTCATACTTATGGTTATATGAGACACTGGCTAGAAAAAAGAGCAATAAAAAAGTAATACAAAACTAGGACATAAACAGTGAGTAAGAAAAAGACAGCACAATTTTTAAAAGTCAAATTATTTGACATTTCTCATCATCTGATTGTAAGGATATTTGCAGCACCAATTATTCCCAATTCGACATTTTCTTCGTTCGATTCTCTAAATTAAAATATTATGTAGTCTCTTCTCAATTTCTATGATGTATAACAATCACTCTTACGAATATCTTGTATACACTCGGTCCTTTTCGATTTTTCAGCTTCTAAAAACTCGAAAAAATAGCGTGTTTTAATACCCCATTATCAATGTCTTCCGGCTTATAAACTGTTTGAAAAAAAAACTCAGCAAACACGTTTGATATAACCTGCGAGTCACAAGATTTTCGTGCCTAGAATGTCATACACGCTGGGTAACCATTGATTGATAAGTTTATCATCGTACCATGAAGGATGTTTGTTCGATTTGGCCAAAGCAGTAGGAACAAATAGTTCTATATATACCCTTAAAAATAATTTTTGGGCTGGCAAGTGTGGACTGGGAATTAACCCGTTCAAGACAGAACTGGTACTCTTCACGAGGAAATATAAAATCCCGGTAGTTATCCCTCCTATCTGTTAAGTTACGAGACTTGCTTTTACTGACAGAAAGAGATATTTGGGCGTTATCTTGGAGAGTAAACTCAATTGGGGACCTAACAATTTGGAGAGAGTAAGCAAAGCTACTATACATTGGTAAGAGATAAGGTTTGAAGCAGGGGCTATTACAGTGACTGTACTCCACCGTAGTGGGACCTGTACTCATGTATGGGGTGAGTGTATAGTGGACAGCTCTGGACAAAGTAAGTTATAAAAATAAGAAAATGCAACGAACGGCCTGTTTGCTTGTAAACAGGGCGTTGAAGTCCACACCGATCCGTGCTTTAGAGGTAACATTCCACCTTCTTCCGGTTGATATTTTTGACTTGACTTGCTATATTATGCTATAGGTTGATCCGAAGGGATCCTGGAGGGACGGATGATTATCGGAAACCGAAGGTTTGCAATTCTTCACGGGCAGCTCGAAGCTAGACGGCAAAGTAGGAGCTGGAGTATTCTGTGATAACTTTTATTAGGAGTACAAATAAGTTTTCAAGGTTTTTTTATAACTTCGAAGCTTTATTTAGAGAAATTTGTACAATGTATTTTATTCAAAGTATTGTTCATCGTTAGCTACGACTTTTTCCCATATATCAGGCAGCGTATGGATCCCGCGTCGAAAAAATGCCTCGTCTTTTGAGGCGATCCAAGAATCGACAAAATTGTTCTTCTTCTTAAGCAGTTAAGTGCTGCTCGGCAAGGCCATGAGTCATCGACCGGAACAAGTGGTAGTCGGAAGGAGCAATGTCTAGTGAATACGGCGAGTAGGGTAGGACATCCCATTGAAGCGCCTCCAAAGTTTCCTTGACGACTTTTGCAACATGTGGCCGAGCGTTGTTGTGCTGAAATATCAGTTTGTCATGTCTTTTGGCATATTGTGGGCATTTGAGCTTCAATGCTCGGCTTAATTGCATCAATTGTTGTTAATAACGTTCTCCAGTGATATTTCGTCATGCTGAAGAACCTCATAGTAGATCACTCCGAACCAATCCCACTAGATGCACAGCATTAGCTTCTTGCCATGAATATTCGGTTTGGCCGTTGAAGCTGATGCATGACCGGGCTTACCCCACGATTTTCTGCGCTTTGGGTTGTCGTAGTGGATCCATTTTTCGGTCCTCGTCACGATTCGATGTAAAAAATAGGGGTGTGGTTGTGTCGTAGATACAGCTATGTATTTTACGTGAATGCGTGTACGTTAAGAGTATTACCTTTTTCTTTAAGCGTATTGTATGTATATATGCCATAATCATTTTTGAACACTAAGAAGTCCTTCAGATTTCTATATTATATTTGTGATGGCAACATTTTCCTTTCGTCGGGTTCAGGAAAGAAATCGTTTTAAAACTCCATTTTCGTTGTACAGGTACATACTTGCTAAATTTCAAAAAAATCGTATAAGAAATGGCCAAGTTCCTTCCTAATTGGCAATATCACAGAACTTTATCTGAAAGTAATTTTAGCATCACATTTCCATCGCGCATACCAAATCTCACTAAAACCAGTTAAGAAATAGCCAAGTTCCATAATAATTGGTTATATTGCAGAACTTTTTTTTTAATTTTCTGTCGTTTCTTATGGACGAGTATTACAAAAAAATGGCGGTGCTTCCCCCTCCACCCCAAGCGATGCGTCACAATCCTGACTCAACGTAACGAATTCTTTGATCCTTTAGCTATCGAGTGGTGTAATTAAATTTTGGATGTAGGTGATAGATATGTAGCTGCAGCATCAAACCGTATACCCATATTTTGTTATCATCAGTTTTTTAATTGCCCCCCCCCCCCCTATAAAAATAAAGACGTATTCACGTCAAAATAACCTTCCGATTTTGTCTTTGGAGCAGTTGTTTGCACGTGAAAAACGACGTTTTACGTATCTTGGCTTGAGTTTTTAGATACGTAACCGAATTTCCTTATTTTTGCACCATACTCATGGCCTTAAGACGGTTTGCAATCGCTTGTTGAGTCACTCCCATAGGTTCAGCGAGCTTTTATTGAGTTGGGCATGAATCTTAGTCCAATAACGCCTCAATGAATATGCATAACATGAATATAGTTACAAGATGGTCCGATGCGATTTAATCCTAGTAACTCCTACTTTTGTAAATTCCTCAAAACTTATTTGTACCCCCAATAAATGTAAACATTTCTATTCGTCTCCCTGATTACTGCAACGTATACCAGGCTGAGGTGAAACCGAATGAAGAGGTCTTGACATGGTTGCAGCATAATATGGTACCCTCAGGTGATATCGCAATCTACATATGTGGGCAATCAGGCTACAATCAGGTCGCTGGAATAAGTTTCCTTGGCGTCACGTGTGGCGTTGAGTTGTCACTCACCTCTTAATGAGATGAGTGAGCATTTCAACATTCAGTTAATCTGGGTCCCTGGTCACTCGGACGTCATAGGGAACTGCAGGACAAGTTTAGCAAAACTAGACTTGGGGTGCACCAGAACATTAATCTCCCTACGAAGACGTAAATTAAAAAGGTCGTAGGAGTACTCACGAGACACTGGGTTCTAAGAGAACATGCAAGAAGGCTATGTATTGAGGCAAACGACTTCTGTACAGAAGGCACAAGCACTTAAGCAAGTTCAAGATGGAGTGCCTGTCGGATTTCGAAAACGGTTAAGTGCGGGATGTTTCTTGCTACTTTAGTAGCTCTAATTGGTTCCAGTAAGGGTAGAGGCATTAACCTTCTTTGTTCTAACAATAGAGCTACTTATGGGTGGCTTTTCATTGTGACACTGAAGGGAATGAGATCGTAGATTCTTTAGCCAAGGGCCTAAAATTGTATAATTGTAACCTGTCGTGCTTTTCACCACTTTTGAATTCTCTGATGCTCCAATTTAACCTGGGACCCTTTATTCATTAGATCTCACCGGGCTCGTTCGATCAATACATTAAACGTCTGAATTAATTGAGATATCAAGGAGTTATGCACTTAAAATTGCTATCGAAACGCTGTTTTCGTGGTTGTTTTTGTCCGATGACCTAATGGCTTGTTTTATTTTAATTGATTATTACGTAAGAGAGCCTCAATTTTTGACATGTATGAGGATTTCTCTCCCAGTACACTACATATCAACTACTGGAATACTCTTGTCCTGATATTTTCAAAAGTATTAACTTTACCTTCCAATTCTTAAAAAATTAGATTTGTGGAATTGAAATAATATTGTTCGTATATTTAACATGATATCTACTAAAATGACTGACACATTCTAGCAAGACTGCAGATGCTCATCGTCATGGCGTCTACTTCCTAGTTTATAGCATAAATATTTCCTAAACGGTCAAAAATTATTTGTGTTTGAAAAAAATCACCTGTTGGTAACTGGAATAAGAAACTTATAGCATCCCTCTAACTAGAAGACCAATTTATTGATAGTTTGGGAAAAGATGATAAATCGCCAATATTACATACATAATTAAGTGTCGGAAATAGTTTACGTATCTTTTGTGATTCTGGCCTTAATCATCGAATTGAAGTATGTATATTGTTGCAAAATGGAAATATTGTTGAGGTATACAGCAAAACCTATGTATTGGTCGCAAAGGTCAAAATGATGAGCAGTCAAATAAGTCAAAAAGATCGCCGAACTTCGATCACGATCACAAAAACAGCAATGTTCTTAAATAAAAACAGATAACAGTAAATCAGATATTTGGTTTGTTAAATTTTGGTAATAAGGAGATAAAGGCAATATCTCTTTAAAGCATTAAGGAATGAAAATCAATTTTTAGGGTCCTCACAATTTTAATATCCTGTTATACAATTCAGGTACTTCACAATATTGAAGAGAAGAAATTGTTCAAATTAATTTAGTAAAAACAACGAACTGCTGTTAAACTGTCAAATAAAGAACATCCTAATGTATCATTTAGATAGCGTAAAATTGTATAACTATGTAGATTTTAAATCAACAATGAACATAATTCATAATTCAATTTTAATTCTGTGCTATGTACAGCTAAAGTTTAATTAAATAATTGATCGCATGTGTTCGTTCCACTTATTATGGCAGAGTACAATTAAAAATGTATTGAAGTTTGAGATTGTATCTAATAAATGTCAGTACGAATGAGGTCATAACATAAAAACCCATCTAAATTAATTAATTTTTCAGTCGAATGGACACTCAATTAAGCTTAATTTCAAAATTTTAGTTTCGGCCAATTTCGGTGGTAAGTAATTACCTTGTATCGATACCTTTGCACCTTTGACTTCTAACAAAATACAAAACTCGAAAAACAACTTTTTAACAACTTAGCTTATGGTTATGATATAATCTTAAAAAATTCTACCATTACAAGAAGTTACAAATACAAACACAAGCCATAATGTGTAAAACTAATTATTGTAATGATTTCTTATTTTTTGTATATAGACTTTCACTTCATAGTAGACCGATCGTAACGATCATAAACGGAGGGTCTTAAGCAAACATTATACAGCAGTCGAGTTTAATGTTTAGCTGCGCTAACATGTAATTCACATTAATTTAACTTCACTTAACTTAAGTTTAAAATTTAATAATATTTTATAGTGTTGTGTGCGTGTGTGTGTGGGTGTGGGTGTGTGTGTGTGCGTATTTTTAACGCTATTTCTACCGAGCTGTGTCTCTGAGTCACTATTTAATTTTAAATAACTGTGATTTCTTTAAAACTATGTATACTAAACAACCACCAATATGTATTCCATTACCTATTGGTCCACAAATTAATGAATTCGCCATATGAAATGAGCAATTTGACTGTGTGTGTTAGAGTCACAGCTATGGTAGTTTACGTTACTAAAATAGTGTGGTAGTAAAAGGGTTAATATGTTACAATTGAAGACATGAGTGGATGAAGGTGATATGTAACATTTTCATAATTTTACAGAAACGACCTTCAAAGTTTCTACGATTCGTTTTAAAACACTTGTTCTTAGTATAGTTTAGTAGCATATATGGACATAACAACTTCATTTATGTAAAAAAATGTTCTATAATATCATTTTCATCCACTCATGTCTTCAATTATTAGTGAAATTAATCTAAATGATATTTGGCTTCTTGTCTTTGCTTACAATACGTAGATTAAATTAAAACAGTTGTAGGCTTTGAATCTTCCTGGTTTTTGTAAGTTAAGATTTATAAAGTTGGATGGATAACAGCCGGAATAATAATATCGTTATATTCACAATGAAGTAAATGTTAGTACGTACTCTAGTAGAATTTACTTAATGCATTAATGTACTTAGTACAAAGACTAAATTAAATTTAGATATAAACCACTTATCGAGTAAAAAGGTAATAATTAATTAATATTTTGTATTTCTTATAAGATTCTTAATACAGCACATTTTAAATTAACAGATACCATAAAGATGACCTCTAAATTGAATGGAGATATTGACGAAAATTCCGTGATATTAGATATAAAAGATGTCAAAAATGCAATAAATTTAGAATTTCAAAATATATTTTATAAGGTGAAATCAACTAAAAAAGGTAAGCTAACCATAAGAATATGCGACAAGTCCTACAGACTTCTTTATAATTCAATTTTTTTGTCATACATATAACGCTAAATATACCAATCAGTAGAAGTAGCTGTATGATGTGATTCAAAGAAGAAACATTTACGCGGTTAACGTTTCTATTTATGATATTCAATGATAATGAAATAAATAACGAAAGCACAATTAAAGACCATGACCTCAATTTAAAATGGGCGGGGAAAATAGATTGACCGCAAGTATTATTCTGTTCCCATGTTCCCAAACACAAAGTTTTTGTGGTTTTTTTTATTAAATATTTCAGTAACTTGCTTCAGTATATCTTTAAGTCAAGTGTTTACACCTGAATAAAATATAATTGTGTAAGATAAGCGGCTATATTTACAATCTGTGTAATATATATTTTCAGAAAAAACTCAAACACATATTTTAAAAAACCTCTCCGGGAGTTTTTATTCCGGAAAATTAACAGCCATCCTTGGACCATCCGGAGCCGGCAAAACATCACTACTGAATGTACTCACCGGTTTTAAGTAAACAAAGGAAAAAAAATATATATCCTGTAATTTACTAAATGCCGTCTTTTAATTTACAGAACAACAGGTGTTACCGGTAATATTCTATTAAATGGTGAACCACGTGATAAACAAGTATTCCGTCAAAATGCATCATATATTCCGCAAGATTTTGCTCTCTTAACAAGACTCACAACATTAGAAACGCTCGATATAGCCGCAGATTTAAAATTAAATGCAAAAATATCAAAAATTACCAAACGAAAAATTGTCAATAAAATTCTAGAACTTCTAAAATTAGCTAAGTGCAAAGATACATTTGTCTCAAAATTATCAGGCGGAGAAAGAAAACGGCTATCGATCGGTATTGAATTGATTACAAATCCACCGATTATGTTTTTCGATGAACCAACAAGTGGTTTGGATAGTTTATCATCGATACAAGTAATTTCACATTTAAAGGAATTGGCGATAGCCGGACGATGTATTATCTGTGTTATACATCAGCCTTCATCTAGACTTTTAGAATTTTTCGATGATTTATATGTGATATCGGAAGGGAAATGTATTTATAGTGGACCAACCGACAGCATTGTCAGAGTGTTTAAAGAACATGCTTTTGAATGCCCGAATTTTTATAATAGAGCAGATTTTGCACTTGAAGTGGCTAGTAAAGGACGACAAGGAAATTATGAACAATTAGTGGAGCAATACGAGAATTCAAAAGTAGGAAACGGTGAGAAATACGACCCTAAGCCTATGGGAACTACTGTATTCAACTGTAGATCGAAACAAGGCGGGTATCCAATATCACCATGGCACCAATTCTTAGTTTTAACTAGGAGGAACATTTTAAGTTTAGTTCGTGATTTTGTAAGTAAATAATTATGGTACTTCATTATTATATTTATGTATTCGGAGTACTACATTCTATCTAAATTTTCAGTTGTTTGTGCAACTCCGAATAATAAGCCACCTAATTATAGGTGCATTGTTAGGCGTTGTATTTTATGACATTGGAAACGATGCTGCCAAAATTCATAGCAATGCATCGTGTCTATTTTTCTTCACATTATTCATATTCTTTGCGAATGCTATGCCAACGGTTTTATCATGTAAGCAGAAATGACTAAATAATATTAATTAAAAACGGTTTTAATAATAAATTTTTTAATAATTTAAATATTGGCTCAAAGATTAAAAATAAAAAATTAGGTAATCTTATTTTTTTTTTTACAGTTCCACTAGAAGCTGCTGTATTTCTTCGAGAGCATCAAAATAACTATTATTCCCTTGGAGTGTATTATTTATCAAAATTGGTATCTGATTTCCCATTGCAAGTGTTGGGACCAACATTATTTCTGCTGCTCGCATATTACTTATCAGGACAACCGGCAGATGGTGAAAGGTTGCTTATGGTATGGACCATGTGTTTTTTGCTTGCCACAGTAGCTCAAGCTACGGGTTTAATCGCCGGTGCAATATTTAGCATGCAACTCGGTGTATTTATAGTTCCCTGTACAACAATACCAATGCTGATATTCTCTGGATTTTTCATTAAACTCAATGAATTGATGGGATTTTTACAGCCGATCACTTATCTATCATATTTCCGTTACAGTTTTGAAGGTATATTACATGCTGTCTATGGATTCAATCGGCCTCCGCTAGAATGCTCCGAAACATTTTGCTATTATAGGTCTGGTAAGAAATTTATGGAACACATGAATATGCGACAAAACCAATATTGGTTAGATTTAACTGTTCTGTTTGTCTGGATTATAGTATTACAAATTAGTTTGTACATAACACTAAAGATAAAATTAAGAAAATCTAAATAGCGTATTAAGGTCTGATTTTTTTTCAAAATATACATGGGGTAATAAAAATGTACTAGGTACAGTTAAATTTGGTAGTTGTTTTATTTCTATAATTAAAATATATAATACATAAATTATTTTGAGTTGGTCAATTAATTTTAAATACAAATTATATGAAAAACTAATTTTATTTTCCAAACAAAAAAAAAATTTTAATTGCTTTCATTGAATAATGGAAGTCGGATATATAAATTATTTAAATTTATGAAATAGAAATGATTTAAATTGAATTTTTGTGTGTTTCGTACGAGGATAGTATTAAAATGCTCCAGTGTACAAAATTAAATTAATTTCAAGGCATACAAAACCAACTTTGACATCATAGTTGACCTAAGGCCTCTTTTCTTTCAAATAATTATTGTTATTCTCCATCTTATATTTGAGTAGCAGTAAAATTCAGAATAAGACAAAATTGGCCAAATTTCAAATGGATTGAGTTCACATAAAAGTAGGATAACGCAATTTAGATGTGTCTGCTCTGTAGTATCTGTTATATAATATATATTTTTTTAAATACTGATATATTTCCGTACATATAGTTCTATACATACTAAGTACTCGTATTTAACTTCTTGTTGATCTGTGATTGTCGGAAAAATGAAAATGTCTTTGTTTATATTTTTTATTCATTCTCTTCAAAATTATTTTCATTCAATATGATTTCTTTGTACCTAATTATTTTTATCGTATCAAAATGGAAAATAGGAAATTTGTTAAAATACTTAGTTCTATGATTTTTACCTATATACCTAATTATTTTATTTTCTATAAGAATAAATCTCTAAGTGCTTATCTATTGCAATACGATATAAATACTATTTTCTTCTAAGCATGATATTCTGTGTTAAATTAATTTTCTAGAAATTATGAATCAGATTTTATGGAAAATTTATTTCCATTCCAAACAACTCACAAATAGATCATTTAATGTACAAATGAATTGGATACATGCAGTGCATAATAATCCTTTTATGAAATAAGCCTCAAAGGAATTAAAATAAAATGTAAAAAGGAAATATTTCAAACAAAAAGTGCATTAGACACAATTACAATACAAAACCAAAAATCAGGATTGTTACTAAAAATCTCTCTGTGTATCCCAACTGAGCGTGGCACAAGGTATATTTAAGTGGCGTTATATTCTTAGTCTATTGTAAATCGTTTCTATAAGGATTTAAATTATTTCAAATAGGATTTAGATGTATGGAAACTGGAAGAGACTTTGCTTCCTTTGATATGCACAAATATAAATTCAAAGCATTGAAACAAAATTAGGTACATATGTATGTATAAATGAAAGAAATACTCTTACATAATAAATGTGTGCGAGTTGGATTAAAGAAAGTAGTTTTACATTTTTTTTTAAGCCAATTATTATAACAATTTTATACAAAAGATGCGATGTATTTATAGTGGTTGGATAAAATGATATTAATACTTATAAATACATTTGGTTTCACTCCACAGTATTACCTGCTGCAGATTTTCTAGCTTCTAAAAATTAAGTTACCAATATTTTGATAAAAAATTCAAAATAATTACATCACATTTTGACATTTAGTAATATAAATATTATCTGTAAGTTACGGTTAAGCTGGTTAAATCAAAATCGCAAATTCACTCCAACCATTATGATACACCAATTTATCATTATTCATTATCAACAAAATAACAGGCAAAATACTTCTAATTTTCAAATTTCAAGGACCCTTCGTTATTTATTTACATACTTATTTGTATAATGATTGATTGACAATCAAACCACAAATTTGAAGCATTCTCAAACATACTTGAACCACTTGAATCACCGAACATATTTTTATTTTGTATGTGTGTGTGTACGGGTATAAAAACAGAAATTTGCTTGAGATTTAATTATTTGGCCCAAATGTGTATTTGATTCAATCATTAAAATTTTGTGACACGACGCATGTCATTGACGAATTTATAATTCTAATTGACGTGGAAGACCTCAAGCAAAAAGTGAAATTTTTGTAAGAAACCAAAAACCTCTTCCTTACAGTTCAATGTTGTTATGACTTAATAAATGAAGTCAACAAACACCTCAGTATACACAATCGATTTCGATTCTACATTTCGGAACTACCTGACCTACAAAACAAAAAACTACCCGATTCGAAAGCAATAACAATGAAAGTTTTAAGCTTCGATAAAGTTACTATTAAGTTCCACCATCATATTGGACAACCGACTATTGTTAAAGAAATAAAAGAAAAAAAAAATACCAAGTTTTCCTCGAAAATTCAATACAATACAATAATGATTAAGATCTATTTTCCCAAAGTTATTATTTATATTCCATAGTTCTGGTTTTTCCATTCATAATTTTTTTTATTTTAAATCAAAAAAAATAAACAAAAAAAGGGAAATTTTGAAAGAAAACCTCACAAAATTCATCTCTGATGTCTTTTCATTTGATTTCTGTTTCTTTTGTATTTTATTCTGTGACTCTTTTATGTGGTACATTTTTATTGTACTATGTATATACCATACATACTGGCAAAACTAGAATGGATAATCGGAAAAACAATACAAAAGTAATTTTGTACAGGAGCAAACGAACATTTTACAATTTTTATTAAAATTATGGTGAGTGTGCAAATATTACTTATTCATGTATATTTGATTGGTTAATGTACGTTGTTATTTAATTATTCTTATTTCAATACTTATTTGTGTTCAAATGGATATTCCATTTTAAATAACCGATATTGGTAGCATATCAATATGATAACAGATAACAAGTCCACAAGAACAACGTTGGAATACAAAAACAATGGTACTTACAATTGCTGTTGACAAAATAAACCGTCTCAAATGTAATCCAATTATTAATCCAGATTGATTAAGGTAACTTCAAATCTACTATACAAAGCAACTAGAATTCACCATACAACACTATAGATTCGCAAATTGCAAACAAATATTCACTAATTAATAAAATAATCAAAAAAGTTGATTTTCTTAACCGACAAATATTTATCAAAAAAAAAAAAAACATCGATACACGTGTTAATAAAATGAAAATAACCACCGTTAGGAAAACATCTAAACACAACGACTGTTAAAATATAACTGACTGTGAATTATAATTATCTTCATGATGATTATGGTGATGACTATGATGATGATGATTCAAAAACTTTTGAAGCTTTTGTTATGCAAAATAATAAAGAGAATAAAAATGAAAGATGAATAAAAATATTCATACAAAAACACAAATAATAGATGGAAAACAAAAGGAAAATTTTTGATAACAAAGGAAAATACAATAAAATAGACAAAAGAAAAATCAAATTTGAGGAAGGAGAGGAAAAAAAATCGGTTTGTTTTGTAGGTGTTTGTGTTATCATTAAGCTTTCCCTCTTATTTTCTGTTTCAGTTCTTCTATCCTTATGACGAAAACGATTCGGAAAATTGAGAAAATATAGTACAATTTCTCCAACGTTTGTAAAATTGTATTGGTGAATTTCTCCTTTAACAATGTTAGTAAGTTTATAGTTTGTTGGCTTTCAGAAAGCAGAGTTTGATTTTTTTTTTTTCTAGTAATTGATCCCAAATCGTGTTTAAAATAACGTCCGAACTTTGATATTAATCACTAGATAGCTCGAATTGATGATTTCTCTTTTTCATGGAACAAATTTTGCCCATGTTTTATTACCTATCATTATTTGGCCCATAAAAATAACAATTTCGTTTCGTGCTACCATTGAATTCCCCACATCATGTTGTATTGTTGTTGCTACTGTAAAAAGACACAATTGGAATCTATTGAAAAGAAAGAAAACAATAACATTAACAGCAGCACAAAAAAATGTTTTATTTGATTCATTTTCTGGTACAACAAAAAATCGTATTGTAATAGAAGAATGGCATGATTACTATCAAAACTCTTTTGTATTTTGGCTGTATTATGGCACCAAGAATATTTTTATTTGTTTTGTTGTTTAATCGAAAAATATAAATGATTTTTCCTTATTACGGTTCTACTTACGTTTATTGCATGAGATGCGTTTTTCGTTTTAGAATATAAACTTCCACAATTATCTAAACTTTTTATTATCTATGGAATCGAGAAAGCAATAGATTTAATTGAATGGCCCTTATCAATATGTGAACTTGTATGTCGTGCTAAAGGGGTCGACTGATTAAATCGTGCATCACAATATTTACATTCATATGGTTTCTCACCGGTATGAATGCGTTTATGAGCTGCCAAATTACCAGAATTTGAAAATGCTCTACTACAAATTAAGCATTTAAATTTCTTGATTTCTAAATGTATAGTTCGTACATGTCGATTTAAATCTCTTTTATGATAAAATAGTTTTTCGCAGTTGCTACACGGAACATCTCTAATACCATCATGCTTCTTCAAATGCATAAGATAGAATCGCTTCGTGCGGAATATTTTATCACACTGATCGCATTTTATTTGCCGTTCAGCATCGGGTGCATGTACTCTAGTATGTTGCTTCAAATAAGAAGCGGACACAAATTGTTTACTACAAATTTCACAGATGAAAGGTTTATCTTCCCCGTGGATCTTTTTGTGGGAGTAAAGACTTCCTGGATTAGAGAACAATTTTTGACAAACATTACATTCAAAAGGCTTTTGACCTGAAATTAAAGAACATTCATGTAGTCTTTATTATCCTTAAAGTAAAAGCTCATTTACCCGTGTGCATTGTCATATGTGTCTTGAGAGCAGTTGTACTGAAAACAATTTTTCCACATTTTTTACATTTAAATCCTTTCCGTTTTTTACTCAAACTGGAACAAGCAGTTTGGGAATCAATATCAGATTTAACTGATGGTTTATCATTAACTTCAATTACATGAACTTTATGAGCTAGTGCGAGTGTATTATTATCGTATTCTTTCCATTTTGTTTCCGCGTTGCATATACTGTTTCGTAACTCATAAGCAATTTCAAGTTTTCTTAAACAATCGATGCAGATAGATGCTGGATAGTGGTCAGAATTTAAGATCTAAAACAAAAAACCTTCAAGATATAGTAAAACAATGATTTTTCAGTTTGTTGATCTAAAGCTTACCGTTATATTGAATACTTTTTTGATCACGTAATTAACTGGAAGGTCTATTATTATTTCATCTAACGCTATTTTACCATCTCCTAGCAAACATATTCGACATAAGTTTATATTCAAATCGCTAATTTCTTGTTTGAAATTCATTTTAAATTTGTTAAAAAAAATTCTTAAGAAAAACATCAACAACGCAACAAGATTTTTGTTTGAAACAATCATTGTCAAAAAAATTGGCTGCATCCACTGTAATTTTTTAATGTTTTGTAAAAACTGAATCAACCAAATATTTTGACAAATCAATGATTGGTATAAATAAAAAATTGTTTTCATACATGTTTTGGGAAGTTACCGAATGTATTCATAAATTCAAAAAAATATGGAAATAGTAACAGAAATGCACGCAGGACTATGCCGAATCTGCATTCAAAATGAAGGAACAGTCCTAGCCAAATTTATCGAAAACATACCAATTTATAAAGTGATTGAGAACATTTTTGGCATGGTGGTAATCGTAATTTTGGTAATTTTTGAATCAAAATTTAATATATGTACCTATTTATTTTTCTAGATAACAAATAATAAGAAATTTTCCGAATCAATATGTGAAAATTGCTGTGCCCTGCTTTCGACTTCAAATGAATTCAAATAAAGCATAACTAGAGCAGAAGGAATGTGGAAACATTTTTGTATATTGATGACCAAGCAGGAGGAACATGAATGTGAAATTGTTTATAAATTAAAAGTGGAACGAATTGATCCCGAACTTGACCATTTTACTAAAAGGAGAAAATAATATCTGATGATTATTATTCTAATCAAAGTCTAGATGAGCCAAATATTACAGAGAAAATAGAAATTTTTGAGATCGATGTAAAGAAGATAATGGGCTAGATACTCGATACTCTAGCAATTCGCAACTCTCTAAATATGGCGGATTTGCTAATCGAAAATTTGCTTGCGTAAACTACTAGATTATTTTAGTAAAGTAAAATATAATTTTGTATTCAGGACAAACGTTAAAGTGCACTAAAGTATCCCATTTTCCGAAATTCAGAAACAAATTGGGTTGCTATATTAGGGGCTGTTCACAAATTACGTAACGGCCTTAGGGGAGGGGGGCTATTAAAAATTTTGTTACGATTTGTTACGATGGGGAGCGGGGGTGGTTTTCAAAATGTTACGTAACCAAACAATTTCTTCTTTTTTACCAAAAAATTACATAATTTTTCTGGATATTAAATTTTTATTAATTTGATAAATTAACCTAAAGAGATCCATTCAATGAAGCATCATAATAATTAACTGTAACTGATTTTTCTTTCCACAGTACATGCTAGGTCTAGTGATTAAATAAACTTTACTGTTCTCGAGATAACTTCTACTTTAAGTACGCAAAAAATAAACATTTTCAATTAATTATTTACTAAATAAGTTATCAAAAGCATCTCTAGGACTTAAATATTGGCCAATGTTTAGTCTGATCCCTAGATTTTCGCTTTCAACTGGAAAATCGGGTAGTTATTTATTATTTTCCTTTTTTATTTTAAAGTTATAATGAATTTTGTTTTTTTTTTATTTGAATAAAAAATTTATTTAAAAAATATTTAAAAATTGTTTTAACTTTTGTTACGTTATTCTTCTGGGGGAGGGGGGTTCCTCGCAATTTGTTACGATCTGTTACGAGAGGGAGGGAGGGGGTTAAAAAACGGGAAAAATTGCGTTACGTAATTTGTGAACAGCCCCTTATCGTGTATAACATTTATAGCAAATTCGCAAAAAATAACTGCTTATCTGAGTATCGAGTATCTAGCCCATTATCTGATGATTATTGTTCTAACGCAAATACAGATGAATCAATAACTAAAGCTAAACTACAAAAACAGACTTGTGAAAAATCCTGCACAAGTGCAATTCATTTGCATAGGCTAGGCATAGACAGATACACTGTAAAAATAAACTTGGAGAAGTATGTGAAATCTGTAACAAATCCTTTACCATATATTATAGAGTATACATATATTCGCCTTTTCACGCAGAGTATTTGACATCTGGTGAACGGTTTTACAACTAAGCCAAAGGTGATCAACCGGTAAATAAATGTATAATTAGACATATCTCTTTGTGAATTTATTTCGAAATAGTCGTTTTTTTGCAATTAAAACATTAAATACATTTAGAAAGATAATTAATTTATCAAAAATATTTCAATTTAAATATAAATGAGGTACATAAATAACCGGTTATCACCTTTGGCTCGTAAAAATCGTGGCGCCTCTTGCGGCGCTTTAAAGGCGAATATACGCCATTACGTGGACTAAACGATTTTTTTTTCCTCCCGTATTTTTTGACATGATGAAGTTAGCCACACAACAATTAACTATGTAGCTTCGCCATTTTGTACACTGTCATGTTTCAAACCACTATAAAACCTCCCGTATTTTCAAATGAAGGTCACAAAAATTAGTCCAAATTTTTCCATAGTAAAAGTAGGTTATGGCGTATATATATACTCCAAATAAATTATAATACCCTATAAAGGACATTAACGGTCAAAAAACGGCGATAGATAGATTAAATCTTAAGATGGCACTAGTAGTTTTTTTTAAATTTTTTTTTTGTTGTATCGAAACAAAAATATAAACAAAAGCAAAAAACACGAATAAAACTTACAACTAGACATGAATTATAAAAAAAATTAATTTTATTTTTGTTTTATTAACCAAAAATTAAAAATTGTTAAAGCTGACATCTTTAGAAGTTATCCCGTACTATGTTTTCCCATATTAAATAATACTGCATTATCGGTAAATCTGCCAATATCATTGACCGCAAGTTTACTATGGAAAAGTGTCATGATGTCCTTTATAGGGTATTATAATTTATTTGATATACTCTATAATACGCGTTTTCGGAAATAGACCATGGGTAAATTCGCAGTAAATTTCGACCATTAAATTACACTATAATCACAAATCAATATATACAGATCATTCATATTGAACAAAAAAATGAAAGCTGATGGGGTGCTGCAACAGAACAGAAACAAACCTTTAAAAAATATAAATATTTTAGAAACAAACCAATTTAAAATCAGAAATACGCGCCTACTTGGATAAATAGCATTAATACATTGTTGAATGTATGTACATTTGTACTATTTTTTAGCCAAAATTGAATTGCTTCGCTTTTTCTGCTTACTAAGTTTTATAATTTTTTTAAATTACACTTGCTGAGAGAGAAAGAACAAACTGTACACACATTCTTTATTATGTACATACATTCAACAATGTATTAATGCTATTTATCCAAGTAGGCGCGTATTTTTGATTTTAAATTGGTTTGTTTCTAAAATATTTATATTTTTTAAAGGTTTGTTTCTGTTCTGTTGCAGCACCCCATCAGCTTTCATTTTTTTGTTCAATATGAATGATCTGTATATATTGATTTGTGCTATAATGGTCTAATTTAATGGTCTAAATTTACTTAACGTCTATTTCCGAACATGCCTAATATATGCCTTTACTTCCAAACTTTATTTATCCCCTCTTAAGGACCGATTTTTTTTAAATAAATGCACCAAAAAAATCAATTTTTTTTTTAAATAATTAGAGATAATATTTTGACATATTAGGAACAAAAAAATGTCTGTTTAAAAAATAAATTTTATTTTTATAAATAAATTTGTTGTTTTTTAATTCAAATAAATGTAAAAATGATACATATTATTTTCACAATTTATTTTGGGCAAATACATAATGGAACGTACAATATGTGACCGCCCGAGTTATCTCGGGTACGGTCTTTTTGGACCATATAGTATGTCCCGAGATATCTCGGGCTCGGGCCTGGTCCTTAAGGGGTTAAAAATTCACAAAAGGACTCATTTACCGGATGCCGAGCGTAAAATCAGTTGTGAAATGTGTGATAAATCATTTCGCACGAAAACCGCTTATCAAATGCATTTAAATTACCATAACGGAACTAAAGATATACCGTGTTCGGTGAGATTTAGCACGACATATGAGAACACTGCATTTAGAAATCAAAAATTATAGTTGCAAAATTGGCCATAAAAAATTCTCAAATTCGGGAAATTTATATCATCAACCAATCGTCACCTTTAAATAAGCATATGGTAAAACATGTTCAAAGAGGAGATCTAATTAAACCGCTGAACCAGAATATAATTCTTAAAAACACTAAAGAGACAAATGACTGAGCTACTTACTAACTTTAAATTAAATAAATTAATAAAAATTAAATGAATTATTCATCACACTTATTGCAAAATTTCACTTCTACCACCAAATTGTTACGATATGTGGGCTAAATTCATCTTGTTGTTGTTTTTTTCTTTTACTCAGGTCGACTAGCAATATAGCTGTATATGACCCAATACATAATATAGAAGTAATGGACGCCCCTATTATTTTTATAACTTGCACTGAGTCGCACTTTGTGACACCTCCGACTAGCACGGATATTATGGGCCTTATACATATAAAAATGCAGTACCCGGAACCACTATCTATTTTATTAAACTGTATATTGTGATACCCTCGCTTATTTACACGATATAACGGGCCTTATACGATAATGCGCAGTATCCGGGACCACCAGCTTAATAAAGATGTTCACTCTACAAGATCTATATTGCGACTCAAAATTCATCTTGGTCACTGGAATTTTGCATTTAAACGATTTTATTGTGGCGTTTAAGGAAATAGATCTTGGCCTTGGGTAATTTCACAGAAAATTTGAACCGTTAAATCCTCTATAATTTAATGGTCGAAATTTACTGTGGTAACAAGGCCCTTTCCGAAATGTTGGCGAGTAACTTAAAATCAGGGTTTCGAACCGAATCCGCTCCGGGTCAAACATTTTTAGTAATGTTTTCGAACCCGAACCAAACGTTTCGTGGGTTCGATTCAACCGGATTCCGAGTTGAGTTTGAGCTAAGCGTGAAACATTAATTTGCTGTTTATGAATCCTTCTCACGGGTCCACAAGGAGAAAAATATTATGGAATGGTGGGAAAATCATAAAATTGAAATTCCACTTTTATACGAAGCTGCGCAAATTGTGTTAACGGTTCCTATATCGCAAACCAGTATGGAATGGGCATTTTCGGCTTTAAAGTTTAGTTTAGCACCATAGAAGAATTACTATTCTTCTATGTTAGCACCACAAAGGGTAGTAATTCTTCTATGTTAGCACCACAAAGGGTACACCTTAGAGAAGAATCATTTGCTGCGAGTCGAGTCGAGTTTAATCCTAGTTTATCTCTCACTACCCGCTAAACAAAAAATGCGAATCGTAAAAAACGATACGTTATAGATACGTAAACGATACTATAATACACATGTTCACGTCACAATTCAACTATACTTACACATAAATTTGCGATTTCAATTCAAGTTCTAAACAAAAGCGGATGGAAATATTTGTGTTATTAAAAAATATTTTGTGTTGTGAGGTTCGCAAAGTAAGTACACCTATATATATTTATTTTATTAAATCATTTAAGTTTATTAATTTGATACATGTATTGTATATATTTTAGGATGTGTGACCAATTTTGACTAAATCGCTGTCAATAAAAGTGATGTGAGCAGAAACAAATAAACATGCAAATTTATATAGTAATTTGTATTGAAATTATTCATCTCCTTTAAATAAATAAAAAAAAAATTGAATTATTTTATGAAAGATATAAAACACGGTTTTTATGTTTGCTACTAATCATCGCAATAAACTTGAAAAATACATTTGTAAATTTATCGCATAATTAGGCCTGCCCTCTAAACAAAAAAGCGAATTCGCAAAATACGACTCAAATACGAACCATAATCGGTTCGTTTTTTTGTTGTTGCTTTACCGCATGGACAAAAAAAAATCACAAAAAAATATCATTTTAATTTTTCTGTGTAAGGCGAAGACGCCATATTGTATTTTGTGTAGCTGTATTAATATTTAAAATAAAGGAAAGTAAGTGTTTTATAATATTTAATTATTAGTAATAAATTATTAAAAATGAAAAAAAAAGGAAAATACTATGAAATAAAACGCGAAATAAATAAAATATGTGTCGAAAGGACAACAAATTGTTATTCGACTGATTTATCTAACGCAATACCAGCGATCCAAAATATATCTCGAGATTTAAGTGTTAATGTGGAGTCGGAGAGTGTTAATATGGAATCAGAGAGTGTTAATTTAAGAATCAATGTTATTTACAGATCAAGAGATTCGACAACATCCCAGATCAAAATTTAGATAAATTTGTGCGGGCTTGTCTGAAGCTTATTATTTCTGATCTGGCAGCAACACATTTTTCTTGGTTTGGCCGACATGATAACGTTGCTGTGGAAAATTTTCAAATTATGAATTTAATTAAAGGTAATAACTTACCGAAATAAATTAACTTCCAACTAACGAGTATTCTTAATATAATTCCAGAATGTGCAATAAGAAAATTTCCCTCCTGTAAAAATGTCGAGATTATCTATATTATAAAGAAATGGTTCCAATATGCAAAAGATCGGGTGAAGAAAAGAAATAAATAAATAATTATAAAAACTATGGATTTTTATATAATTTAAGGATTAACTATTTTTTTAATATTAGGCATTCATATGAATTTTATTTAAATGTTTTGTTTTTTTTGACTTACTTAGCTTGCTAAGATTTTTGTAATTTAATTTATAATGAATTTTTTGTTAATGGGTATAGAAGTACTGTATCTCATTGGATTTTATTGGCTCCTAGGCACTTTGTTCGTTAACTATTTTATATTATATTATATTGTAGTAAAATTTAGAGCCTTACAATAATATTATTTTATTATAGTATATTAATGTGATAAATGATAATGTTGATGTAAATCAAAATGTGATAAATCGTGACTTAAATTGAAATAATTTAAACCAAATATTATTTATATTCTATATATATTTAAGGCATAATATGAATAAAAAAACTGAATTGATTGGATTTAAATAACTTAAAATACATAAAATTTTTACAAATTTAACTTAGCATTTTTATTACTGTATTTATTTTCAATTTAAAAGGCAACAAGGATAATTCGTTATTTATACGCAAAAGTGCTGCGTTATTGATTCGCAAAAGTATTACATTTGCGAACCACTTGCGAATCGCAAAAGTCGTACGTTTGCGAATCATTAAATATGGTACGTAAACGGTTTGAGAAAATCGGTACGTTAATGTATCGTTAAAAGTGAACATTATGCGAATGAATACTTCGCTAAAAAGTCTAATTATCATGTGACAGGAACACCGTAAACGGTTCGTCTTTGAGCCGCAAAAACGATTCGTTTACGAACTATTGCATGAAGCGTATTGTTCGTTTATGGTTCGCAAACGGCTCATCTTGTTTAGAGGGTGTTTCCGATATGAAAAATAAGCATCGTAAACGAAACGCAAAAATCGATATATTACGATTCGTAAAAAATTCTAATTATCACAAGACATTGGATTCGTAAACGTATCGATTTTGAATCGTAAAGACGATTCGTAAACGATATTTTGTATGAACATCAAACATCATTTTCGTATCGTAAACGTATCGCTTTGTTTAGCGGGTATATGCAGAGTCGAGTTATTTTCTAACCAACTCTTGGTGTATATACTGCAGAGTTAAAAATATGCAGAATTAAAAAAGGATTGAAACTGAGTTAAAATAATCGAAAAAAAAAAAATTTACAGAAAATCATTTCAGAATGATTAATCTTTTTGTTGATCACCATATGTGTTGTTTTAATTTATTCAGCGATATTTTTTCTAAAAAATTGTAATTTTGAAATCCTTGAAAATTAAATAAAGGATAGACCACCGTCGGAATAATCTTTTTCGAAAAAAAAAAAATTATTATGCAAATTAATTAATTAAAATCTTAATAAACAAAATTGTTTAATATATTTAAATATAATTTTTCGTATACCGCTTTCATATTTCATTCAACAACATAATCTAAAACAAAAATGACGAATTGGTGTTTATGAATTTTTCTTTAATGTTGAATTCTTTTCACCCAAATTCGTCAAAAAAAATTGACGCACATCCAAAAACTGTGTTCTTTTCACCAAACTTCGTCAATTTTTTTGAAATGTGCATCAATTTTACGAGATGCGGATTTTTTCATGAATTTCACATCCGTAGCTACTAATACCAACAAAAATAGAAACGTCAATTTAGTTGTCAAAATTTTTCAATATTTAATAGCAGTGATTTTTTGTATCTCGATCATTTTTATTCTCGTTTTGTGTTTAGTTTAATGTGTTTAATATTTGTTGTGTTAATTATATAATTTAATTAAATAGAATGAGCCGCCAAATTTCAATTTGACGTTTAGAAATGTCAATCAAGTAACCAATACAAGCACAAAACTTCGTCAATTTTGTTTCATGTACTTTTCACCCACAAAATTCGTGTTGACTTGAAAAAACGAAAAGAACCCGACATAATTTTGTTGTTGTTTTTTTAACTCTACTCTACTCTGCGTATATAGTGTATTTTTAGAGTAGAGTTTAACTCGACTCGACAAATTTATATTGTATATGCTGCGAGTCGAGCGAGTTTAATCCTAGTTTAACTTTCACTATATACGGAGTCGAGTTAAACTCGACTCGACCTAATAATTTGGCGAGTCGAGTTAAACTCTACTCTAAAAATGCACTATATACGCAGAGTAGAGTTGAAAAAACAACAACAAAATTAAAGAAAAATTCATACACACCAATTCGTCATTTTTATTTTAAATTAGCCATGTTATTGAAGAATGAAAGCGATATACAAATAATATATTTAAATCTATTAAACAATAAGATTTTAATTAATAAATTTGCATAATATTTTTTCTTTTTTTCGAAAATGATTATTCAGAAATATCGGTGATCTATATCCTTTAATTTTCAAGAATTTGAAAATAACAATTTTTTAGACAAGATATCGCTGGAAAAATTTTGTATATCAACAAAAAGAATAATCAATCTGATGGATCATTTGAAATGATTTTTTGTTAAATTTTTTTTCGATTATTTTAACTCGGTTTCAATCCTATTTGAACTCTGAATAATCTTTTTCGAGAAAAAGAAAAAATATTATGCAAATTTATTAATTAAAATCTTATTGTTTAATAGATTTAAATATATTATTTGTATATCGCTTTCATTCTTCAATAACATAGCTAATTTAAAATAAAAATGACGAATTGGTGTGTATGAATTTTTCTTTAATTTTGTTGTTGTTTTTTCAACTCTACTCTGCGTATATAGTGCATTTTTAGAGTAGAGTTTAACTCGACTCGCCAAATTATTAGGTCGAGTCGAGTTTAACTCGACTCCGTATATAGTGAGAGTTAAACTAGGATTAGACTCGACTCGCAGTATACACAATATAATCACAGAATACCCAGAAGCGACATAACGCGGTTTTTATATGGAGAAAAGTGGACTCATTTTTTTGACCTTGGTTCATCGAAGGTAAGATTTTCGGTGTTAAATTATCGTTCAGTGGCTGAAAATTCAAAATTAACATGTAAAATATGTATAAGGTAAGAGCAAAAATTTCTTGGTCCACGTAATGTCGGTTCGGGTTGTTTATTATTCTGTGATATAATTAAGAGATATCCTATTCGTCAAATTAAACGATTTAATGAAATACTGTGGTCTTATTCTTTTGTAACCCGAACCCAATTATTTTCTTACTTTGAACCCGAATCCAAAATTGTGCGGGTTCGAAACCCTACTTAAAATAATGTGGGTTTCCAGCTGCCACAAATTTGACACAAAAAAAAAACGGGGCAACAGCAGCTGTCATTCGTCACTTGGTCAAATTTTTCGGGGCGATTACTAATATCAAATTCTTTGGGGAAAAAAGCACTCTGAGGGTGAAAAATTTTACTCGAAAGGTAAAAACTTGACATTACAAATTCTTTGGGAGAAAATAAAGTACTCTTTATTTTGCTCCAGAACATTTTGCTTTACTATGGATTTTTTCGTAGATTTACTTTGCTCTTTACAAATGCATCCAAATATGAAATGTAAAAGTGAATTGTAAACAAAAACAAAACTACATTTTGATATTTCATTTGCGGTTTATGTGAATATTAATGCGCTAAAATTTATGAAAGATTTATTAAATTTAAAAAAAAACTTGTTTTAGTTATTTAATAGTATATTATTAGTTTTTTATGTAAATATTTAAAACATAACCTTAGAACAGTAAAACATAACCTCACTTTTTTTTGCTTTTTTTTACACCAACCCAACTACAAAAATATTTCATATTCTTTGGAACATAAAAAAGATACTTTATTTCGAGTAACCCGAAAAAATTTGACATAATGTGACTACATTTATAAAATGTCATTCATACGTCAAATAAAAGTCAAGAAAAATTTAAGGAAAAATATTTTTATAAAATATTAAAATTTTTAATACATAATTTTATTGTTTTTAAGAAAAAAATGTTTGCTATGGGAAAATAGAAATGTCAAAAAACTGTCATTTTTCAACTCGGATTCGACTCCGATTTTTTTTTTTTTTTCAACTGGAAAACCATATTAGAGTTGCCAGGCCTACACAATAAAATACTGTATACAACCAAAAAATATTACGTCACCAATTTTATTTCCAGCTGATTTTGACATTTTATACATATATGTAAACAAAAATGTCGGCTGAATCAAAATTTCCCAATGAACTTATAAATCAATATAAAAATACATCAAACAAATTAAAGAAATTCCAACGGGTCGTATTTAAACGATTTGGTCCAAATGTACCAGAAATATCGGAAGAATTTAATTTACTTGCTTTAAATTTTGATAATTCATACCTTCATCAGTATGCAGGATTGTGTTGGCTGGGTAATGCTAAATGTGAAAAAGCATTAGGGAATTCGTTAACCGAAATTGATGCTTTATTGAAATCAGCTCGAGCTTTTGTTAAAGCTAATAATCAAGTAGAAAATTTGAAGATTCGTAGCAATAATCATGAACATTTGGAGGGTGCATTGAGATGTTACAACCAAGCTATAACACATCTTGATGATGATTCCGCAATGAAAGCTGCTATTATTCGAGAAATTAAAAAAATTAATCCAACTGCAGAAAATACCAGTAATTTTACATCACCTTCACATCGGATCTATGATTTGGAACTAGCGGCCAATCAAAATATAAGAATGCAGGATTTTGTTGCGGCATTGGAAAAACTCACAGAGATTTATGATAATATACATGAACGTAAGGTTGAAGAATTATATGAAGAGGTATTAACTCGAAATGAAATATCTCGGTTATTACTTTTATTAATTCTTGATTTGCCCCCATCGCGGCAATCTCCGTCACATATTAAACTTTTGGAAAATTATTCGCATTTCGACGAGGATATACCGAAAGGAAGTTTTCATAAAATTGGTAAACATCTTTTAAATAAACTAATTCGAAATAATGACTAAACTCTAAAATTCTAGATGACATTATTCCACCTGCCCTGACACTTACACTGAAAAACTTAGTAATGGCTTGTGTCTTGAAAGATTTGGAACTTTTCAATGAGAGCAAAAATGAAATAATCCATCATCATTTTGTTACAGAAGAGCAAAACATTCTTCTTGAAGAACTAAATATTTATTAATAATAAAGCACATAAGAAACTTTACATTTAGGAGTTTAAATTCACCCACCCAAATTTTATGCCTAACCTAGCCTAAATTTGCAGATCAGATTTCTTCCCTTATTGTTATTTTTTTTTTTAAACGCAATTGCAATAGCAGGACAAGTGATTTGCAAAAATGTCAAATATTGAATTTCGTGCACCAGTTAATAAATTCATCAAAACAAGGAAAAGTATTGAAAATATGATGTCCATTGCCCTGGAGAAATAAATATTGATGGCAACGGTTATTTAAATGTAGAGAGTAGAGAATCTTAAGAAGCTGACGAAAGTTCTGAAAAACCAAGTGATGCCCCGACAGATGAAATGGTCATAAAAGTCGACGATGCCGTCAGGAAAAATGATAGAATAAAATTGAAAGAAATTTCCGCAACGTTCAAGATATCTCAAACAACAAGATTGATAATACGTGATCATCTCTGTATGGCAAAAGTCAGTGCAAGGTGAGTATCAAGAATGTTCGCACCGAATCAAACAGAAAAATTTGTATTCATGGTTGTAAGAAGTCTCTGAAGCTGTGTGGTGACAACTGACAATCCGGCAAACGTATTCAACAAAATTTTTACTGGAGGTAAAACTTGCGTTCATATGCAGAAGTTGTGGCTTCTGCGGGAAAAGTGATGGTAACCATTTTTTGGGACTCGGAGGGAATTCCTTTTATGGATTATAAAAATAAAGGCACCACGCACTATAACAAGAACATACTGCGCCGATATCGTAAGAAAGACAGATCAACTAGGTATTATGTTATTTATTGTTGCTTCATGACAATGCATGGTTAACGAGGCCGCAGAAATTAATCATACAGCCCAGATTTGGCACTCAGGGATTACTTCCTGTTCCCAAATTTGGAACAAGGGCTTCAGATTTTGATAGCGACGATTCACTCCAAGCAGCAGTAAATTAACGTTTTGCGTTAATTCAAAGATGTAATAAATGTATTGATGTTCGAGGAGAATATATTGATAAATAGAAATAAATATGCGTATCTACTTGTATCGTTTTCGTAACTTTGTACATAAATATTTGTAATATGTATTATTTTTGTTCTATGAAGCATTTGGGTTGTTTTATCAAGGCTATTTTACGTAGGAAGCTGTATTTTTAACACCTTTACGACTTTAGTTTGCAATGTAGTCCTTTTTAAATTCAAATTATAAAAACCTGTATTATCTCAGCTCATTCAAACTCAGCCCTTGTATGTGTGTAGATTTAAATTATTTATAGCTCATAAAATTAAAAATATCTACAATAAGAATTCTAGTGTCTATTATGTACAAAAATATGAATCTTGGGGGGAAAACATAAACATTATTATTTTTATGTATAAAGCAATTTATCCTTATCTTGTTCTTCTTTTTTTCGGATACGAAATTACGAATCTCTTAAATTTTTACCAACAAATATGATTAGAAAAAAATTTTACCTGTAATTTTCAAAGAATTTTTTTTTACGTTGTGTTATGTGACTGTGCTGTACATGCAAATCTGAAACGGGTATATATAAGTATACAGACGGTTGTATCAATTTTGCTGTGGCGAAACAGAGTTGGATGTATTAAACAGACATCCTTTCCTTCCAATTGGGATAGAATTATATAAAAACAATCGCAAGGTTTTCTCTTTTTATCACACTATTCAATTTATGTAATATTCTTATTTTGTTTTTGTTTTTTAATTTTTTTTTTTTTGTTTGAAATGCCGTAAATTTCCCTCCTTTTTTAGCACTCGTATTCGTGTAGTGTGTGTAATTTAGTGTGCGTGTGTTTAGCGATAGGATAAAATTCATTCATTCTTAGAAAATTCTTTAGCTTAACAACAAACGTGATGTGTGTCGTGTTTTAATTATTAATAATTAATTAAAATTTAATATTCATCGAATTGTTTATATAGGATTAAAGGTGTAGTGAATTCATTTGATCTTGCAGACAAAATATTTATTGAATGTAAGTATGGATTTGTAATTTTTATATTATTTGCTATCCGGTCTCGTGTGTTTGTGTGTTAGCTTAATTTTAATGGACCATTTTCAATCTCCATCAATAAATGAATAGCTATAAATTATATGAATTTACATCTATAAATAGTACAATAAATTGGCGGTTTGCAATTTTGATTTTAAAAAATAATACGAATGGGGCATGTGCGGTGCGTCTTTGCTTTTTATTTTACTTCCTCTTATTGGACAGGATAAATATAAACAGCTGCTCTTTAATTTTGTGATTGTTTCGAATTTATTTTTGAATACATAATTGTATATCCATATGGTAAAATATGGCACACAAACATATTAGAGCTCTTAGATTGTCACGAGTTCAAGATACTTTAGTACATAGTACCGGGTTTAATGAATGGTTTGTAATTTTAAAACCCCGCTTATATTCGCCCACGCTCATCCATTTCATTTAAAATACAAAATTTACAATAGCAAAATTCTTTTCAGTTGTTCCAAAAATATATTCGAAAAAAGTGTACGAAAATGGAATTTGTATCCGAAAAATTATGGCTCCTTTGCGAATTGGATGCTTATGGGGGTCGCCCGAATTTCGCTATATTCGATTCAGAAGAAGTCATCGGGCAACCAATTAAAACCAATATGCACAAAGGAAAAACCGTTAAAATAAGAAAAGGCAAAATAACAATACAAGGCAAAATAATTGTAATTTCAGGTAAAAAAAAAAAAAAAATTATATAAATGTACCTAAAAGTTTGGATGGTATTTAATTTTTTCTTTTTTGTGTCGGAACCTTTTACAGATGATAAAGAATTTTTAGAAAAGGAATTGAAACACTATAGGAAAAACAATATTGGAAATCAATTAGCGTCATCTAACGTAGATGAGTCGCCAACCAAAATGAAACGGCGTAGAACTATCCATGATGGATCGCCTCAAATAACTCAGCATCAACAAATTTCATGGATGCCGCATTTACAACACCAAAAAGAACGAATATTAACACCATCGTCATCACTACAATCGCTTAATAGCATTACAACAACTACGACTCCCCCAATGACGTTCGATCAACAAACGCAAACCGATAAGAAATGGAGTGACGACGAAAATATAGATACCCCAAATTTTATAAAACTACTTGACAATATCGAAACAATATTGAACTTCCAAAGAGCTTCACAGAGCGAGACAATTGAACTAAAAAGAATCGTAATCGATCTGTCCAAGCAAGTACAAACCTTAACCGCCTTAAATCTAAACGAGCCAAATGGTAAGGAAATCCATAATTATACCAAAAATGAACAACAATCATCAGATATGATGATACACAACTCATCCGAATCTCATTTAAATGAGACGGCAGATTTTAAAATCGATGACGCAGAAATCATTTACAATGATTCAAATGATCATATTGTTTCGGATCAGGGCGAGGAGGTGATATTCACATTCGAAAATGAAGATACAAATTTATCGAATTCGAATAATGCAAGCTTATCGTTTAGCGAAAGCATCAATAACTCTAATAGAACAAAACCAAATGTAATTAAAATTGAACATGTCACAAAACATATCGAAAAATTCAAAACCAAAAAAGTATTAAAGTCGTTAAACTTAAATAGTACACTTATTAATAGTTTAAATACAAGTAGAAGTAGTTTAAATAATAGCCGAATATTAAATGGATCAACTAGTAGTTTAGCATCGAATATAATAAATGAATGGAAAGATGATTCGGCAAGTGAAGACTACGTCGTAATAGGAAATAATGGTACAAAAGTACCAAAGTATGTAATGAGTAAAATTAATTGGGGATCACATACGAATGCGACACGAGGATTGTTGATGTCTCTTTTTTCCCGTGAAACTTTATCGACTCATTCGCTTACTGGAAAACCGTCACCTGGTAAGCTAATTTATTTTCTAAACATTTTAGTAATTTATTTATTTTTAAACAAATCATTCCACTTCCAATAGCATTCATGGATCGTAAAAAGCCAGCCAAAGAACAGCTCGATGCAAAAATTGTAACCGATATAATACAGTTTGTTACGACACAATGTAATGTACCTGAAAGTGTCGTACGAAATGCTATTACAACCAAATGTGCTGATGAGAATAAAATGAGTCGTCAGAAACGAAATTCTTTAATAAAAGCTGAACCTGATTTTAACAAAGAAAATGCTACTATTTAAAGGTTCAATTTTAAATTATTTTAATTTAATTTTCAATGATAATTCTGTTCTCGAATAGTTTAAATAATTTTAATGAAAGACTGATAATGGCCTACTACAAAAAAAAAATGCCAAATTTTTTTACTTTGCATTCAAAAATAAAATTTTACCATCGCCAGCCAAAATCATAAGACTGAAGTGTTTATAATAAACCTGTGTAGTTAATAGTTATATCCCAATCGTATTTTTAACATGTAAAATGTAAAACTGTGTATGATGCAGCATTAAAAGTTTCTAATACTAAAATAATTTTCGCATTTCAATTTCGAATAAAATTATTTTTTTGAGTAACCCTGTAACGATTTTCCGATCGCCAAAAAACAAATACGTATTCGTCTCAAGTCTTCAAATTTATTTTAGTTTTTCTAATCAAATATAACGAAAAATTCATAGTTGAGGCTCTTCGCCAGTTTAATTTAAATATATATTTGTTTCTGTTTTTTTTTTTTTTAAATTAAACCACATACGTTAAAGAGTTTTAAAAAACGAGTTTTTTAGTGAAATCAAATGAAGTTCGCAAATTTTTGGTTCATCGAGTTTGTTGAGTTACTAGAATTGTTATTTTGTCGTTTTGGAATTAATTTCTAATTAAATAATGAAGTTCAGATGATTTCAATGTCAGAATAATAAGAAAAAATTTTCCGAAAATTTCTTTCTTTCTGTGTTGATATAATGCCAAGAAAATTGTCTAAATAAATAAACTGTTAGATAATATAAGAACAAAATTAATATATAAATAAACCATAATAAAAACAACCACCTGTGATAGAGAAAATGTCGAAAAAATTTTGTGTACGCTCTTTAAATGAACTGGCACTATCCGAATTGGCCAATTGTATTGTGGCCGCATTTGGAATAACAATGCAAATACAACAGGATGATATGACATTGTCAATGGTCGAAATAAATAGTTATTTAAGCGAGTCTGGAGCTACAAGCGATATTTATCAAGATCTAATAAAAATCATTTTGGGATCAGATTATTTAGAGGCATCATTAAGATTCGTATGTCTTCAAACACTCCTTAACGAAAGTGTTCAATATTTAGTAACGGAAATTTTTCCATTCTCATATTATGATCGTATACTGCAAGTGATTTCGCTACAAGGATCTGGATTGCGTGCGCTGAATTTAAAGGGTGTTTGGATTAAAGACGAGCAAATGTTTGCAATGCATGAAATAATCAAAAGATTGCCCCATCTCACACGACTTAGTATACCGTATATTGCTAACGATGAACTACTGAAAGAACTTGCCGAACACTGCCCGAATTTAAAAATATTAGACGTCTCAGGCGAAACAGACATAACCGAAATTGGTATTGAAGCAATTAGTTTGGGATTGTCCCAGAATAATCTACAAGTTGTCGATATTGGAATGTTGGGCGAGGAAAATATTTGCCATACAGATATAGCGCTGCTGCTTCTTAATTTACCTAATTTAACAAATTTATTAACCTATTCGTTTGTTGGAAAGTCATTGCAATATATATACGAGAAAAAGGACAGCAATTTCAAATGTAAGTTAAAATATATTCATGATACTGGAACAACTCCAAAAGCTATGGACATAATTGTGAATTCGTGCCCCGAATTAGAAAGTATTTATATTGATACACCTGTTGGTGGAATTGTTCGTAAACTATCGAAATTAAAATTAAAACAATTAAAATTATATAAGTTCATTTGTAATGAGTTAATTGATCTGCTTGGCATAATCGGCGATGGAATGGTTCATTTGACCCTAATCAAAGGTAAAGGTGTTCTAGACATTGGACAAATTATGTACGAATGCTCAAATTTAGTGAATTTAGATTGTTACATGATGGAACAGTTAATCTATATGCTAGATAAGAAATTCTACTTCCTTCAAGGATTAGAAATATTAAATAGTCCTTTTTCGACTAATAGCCTAAAGAAATTCATTTGTCATGCCACAAATTTAAAACGATTGGCCGTCGACAGTGTTAATTTTAGTGATGATGATATGGTCAACATATTTTCCGAAAATTATTTTATGTACCTAGAAGATGTTTGGTTTACATCGGCCGTGAATTTAACGATTAATTCAGTTGAGGTAAAAAAAAATTGAATTTGATTTCGTTAAGCCATTCCCTAATTACACCTAAGTGGTATATTTTCAGATGTTAATGCAACGGTGTCCAGAACTACAAAGTTTAGGCCAATTAAGCGGTTGGGCATTGACACAAGATGATTTAGCTTTACTTCGTGGAATCCTTAAAAGCGGCAATTCATCCTTAGTTTTATCACCTACAAGTTTATTTCCTTGACAACAGTAAAACGAACGAAATAATTAGAATTGTATTGTGTGTTATTTTAAAATAATTATTGCATATTATAAGAAATTTTGTTTTGTTTCATTTAATCATTGAAATTTCAAAAAAACTGGATTATATGGAATGTAGTCAAGAGAAGTCCTACTTCTACGCCTGATTCTTGTTAAAACTTACTGTACAAAGCTCCAAATTAAGAAATTCTTGGAATTAGGTAATTGACTTTAATTTTTTTTTTTTTTTTAAATTATAAAACGTATTCTCGGTAATAATATTATATTTATTTATTGTAATTAATTTGTTGCATTATTTTATATAATAATATATTTTATATATGTATATAATATAATATACATGATGTTTGACACTGACTGGATTATATTTTTGCAATTAGGTTGATTTTGCTAATATCTGAAAGTATAAAAATGATACCCCATTCGTTTAAGAAATATTTTTTAAATACTTGTTTATCTGACCCTTAATTTAATTTGGACCAGATATCAGATTATTAGGTCGTTGATATGCTGCTTTTTTCACCTGCAATTGTCGTCACAAAACAGTAGAGGGTCAATATTTTGTAGCTTTTGCTTATTACAAGATATTTTGAGTTTTATTTGAGCTCCAACCACCAAAATTCAATTATTCGTTAATTGTTTTTTTTAATTTACTTAGCATGATTCTACGGAATTACAGCTCTTGAAAATGGCACACTACCTACCTCTTATTAAACAAAAGCTACGAAGTTACAAACCTATACTGTTTTATAGCCAAAATGACCAAGCTACCAGTGTAGGGGAAAAGAAATCAGCAGCCCAATAATTCCAACTTTTTAATATTTCTTAAAGTAAGCATTTTTTACTCAGAATTGTATCGTCTTTCATCACCCTTCTATAACATAATAAGTGAATGCCGAACACCCCATACATATATGTTTACTATATGTATACTTCGCAACATAATTAAACAGTCACCGGAAAATTTAGAAAAGTTTTCGATTTTCAAAGTTTTATAATTTCGTCAAAAAACATCCAAAATAGAAAATTAATTTAATTTTCTGCCATAATGTTAAATTAACGAATGTAAAAACGTACACTAGTTTTAAAGCTAAAACCAAATAAAAAGTTTGATAGTTTAATTTCCTAGTTTCAACTGTTTTGGATGATTTTTAACACGGGTGTGGAACTTTAAAAATAGTAAATTTTTTCAAAATTGTAGCCAGAGTGAGTGATTAATTTTAATCGGAAGTATTTACAATTTTTTTATCTCTTTTATATTTATTAACATTTATATACACCTATATTTATGTATAATATATTTTCTTTTTTATTTATTTATTATACCTAATTATTTTCTGTTTTTTTAATTTTAATAATAAGAAATATTATTTACAAATAATTTTAAATTTTTTTTTTTTTGTTTAATTTTATTGTATAAACGAATTAACAGCCGCAGTTTATTTTTATTATTTTTTCTCAAAATTTTACAATTATAATATAATTTATTTTCTTATTTCCTTATTCGTTTATACAATTATTAAAATAATAATAATAATCATTAGTGATGACAATAGTAAATTTAAAATGTAACATTAATTAAATCACTAACATCAGTGATACCTTTCATTTATGCTGTTTTGTTTACTAATTGCTTGGCAATACTTTTATTTTGTTTATAAACCTAACACCGCTTATATTCTTCGTACGGCAGTTCTTATTGTGAAACGACGATAGAGAATGATAGTTTTTATGTTAATCATCTAACGATAATTTGCAATTATTTTTTGGTTTGAACTTAAACTTATATAAGCTTAAACAATTATTTGGAAATAAACCGATATTTTACATAAAAAAATAGACATTTTCTTTGTAAAATTTACAATTGGTTTTCATTATAAAAAAAAATAAGTTTTCACTGGTGACGTCAAATCGAACAAGAGGTAGAAAAATAAAGCACAGGTGAACATGACATCTGTTATAGACTACAATGACTGTTTTAGTGATTCAAATTAGCATACAAATTAAAAATTTACTAATATGTATCATATTTTTAAAATTTGATTGGTCGTTTTACATATTACATAAAATATGTATAATATAAATAACAATTTGTCGGATATCATTAACTTTTCTTTCATATTGGCAATTAATTAGTAAATAAATAATAATACAATTTTTAAACAAATTAACAATGATATAATTTATAAAATTTTTAGTTTGCCGGATTAACAAAAACGTTTACATTGATTGGTAAGGCTTAAACATATTTTTTTTTCGAAATTGGAATAAACATTTTCCACGATATCTAATTATAAAATAAATGAAAAATTAATTAAAACACATAAAATTATTATTCTCAAATCAAAATGATACATTTAATTTGGTTGTGAGGAAGGTAGAGAATGTGAATAATTTATTTGGCTTCTTCAGAAGAGGGAACTTAAATTTAATTTCATTCTTAAAATTTAAAAATTTACTCTTAATTTTGATGATTTTCTTTTTTTATAATCGAATATAATATAAATGCTATTTTATTGCACATTTTTTTTTTTTGTATATTTAAAATTTATTGAGATCATTGAGGTCATCAAACGAAATAATAGAAATTGTAAGGCGGATTAATCGTACTGCTTCGACCAAAGATTTATGAAGGCCTTAGAAGAAGGATAATGTTCGTAAATGGTGTTTTTCAATTATGCTACAGATGTTCCTTTAATTTTTGTTGTGAGATTTTCCCAATCAAAAATGACCAGACAATTCATTTTTAAAGCTATTTTTAAATATTTCGATATTTACCAAACAAGCCTCAGGTTCGGTTAAAAGAAGGGGGGGGGGGGGGGGGGGGGTTAGAAAGTATAAAATGTAAAATATAATATATGTAGTATATGTAAATTCTTCTCGCTAAAATGAGTCAAAAGTTTTAATTTTGTTGAGAAAATGTAATGCGCATTTGTACATTAATAAAAATTATTTAATTTTTCTCTCCTAGCATCCATATTGTACCCAATTTTCACATTAAAATTATAAATTAAGCCAATTAAAGAGTTACACTCTTTAATGTAGCTTAATTGATTTAATGCACGATTATGTAACGTAACAAGAAAAACAATAAATTAGAAATATTTTAATTACAGTTTAATTTTACTGTAGTTTTTTGAGAAACTAGCTAACTGAATTTTTGTCGATTTTGAGTTATGAATGTAAATACATATGTATAAATTTTACTTTTCCAATATTTACTTCCATTTCTTCGGAAAATGTAAATAAAAATGAGTAATTATTACTAAAAGCTACTGCGACTTTTTATTTCAAATGCATTTTCTGAACAATTTACTTTTTGCAGTTAACAAGTTTCTCAAAAAAACCACAGATATAATATATCGGTGTAATGTATTATATTTGTATCTTTTTTTATTTATTTATTTAGGAAAAATAGAAAAATATTTTTCAAATCTTTTTGTTTAATATGTGTTTTTTTGGGTTTATCTCTTTTTTTTTAAATTGTAATAATTTTTTTAAGCACACTTAATTTTATAATTTTCATTTATTAAATAATTTTGTTTTTCTTTTTATTAAATAGTTTTTTTTTTTAGATTATATTATTATTAATTTAATAATTATTATTATTTACTTTAAATATTTATATAATCACTGAAAGATTTATAATTGTGTCCATACAAGAGGTTGTTTGTTACGCACGATGTTTGTTGAGTTTGTGATTAGAAATTTATATTCTTTTTTTGTAGCCAATAATAATAAATTATATAAATTATAAGTGAGAAACTATTTAGGTTAAAATTAATTTCAATCATGATTTGTACTTGGATATGGAAACATAGTAGCGCGATCTAATAAAATGTAAGGTAAATATTACAAAATAAAAATGATATAAAATAATTAAACGCTTCATTTACCTGAATGAGATCCATAGTGTTGCGGTTTTGGTTTAGGTGGTAATTTAGGTGTGATTTCCGCTGGAGAAAATCGCGGTGATGTAGTGCTGCAAAATAAAAAATAAATTTATAAAAAAACTTTCACCTATTTTATGAAGTAGCAAATTACCTTGGTCTACCACTTTTGTTTAACGTCATTGAATTCGGTGTCATCTTTCCAGCTATCGATGAACTAGCGGATTGTGGGGACGAAGGTGCGGACGATAATGATGGTGTCACGTTTGCATTTTTACTTTTTGAATTTTTTTCCATGGCCGAATTTCGGCGCATCATAATGGTACTCGTATTCGGCAACATTAAATTATGTTGGTTGACATTTTCATGTGATAAAAGTGTTTCTTCACGGAACTGTGATGCTAATTTTAAACCACTTAACATTGTATGAATGCTACTATCGTTATTATTACAGTGATGAGTTTTATTTGAGCGTGGCGGCAGGGGAGGTGGACTAAGATCTCTAGGAGGTAATTGCGGTGCATCGGCTGCTTGCTTTATTTGTGCAGAAAACACAGAGTCTTTTGTTATTATTCGACGAGGAGGTAGTGGAGGTGGATTATGGTTAAATGTATGTGTATTTGGAACATTAACATGTGGTGATATTGGTATTGGTCCAATATCATGATTAGTTGTTAAATCTGTACTATGTGGACTTGGCGGGAATGCTGGCATATGTTGAAACTCTGGAATGAAATCTTGTTGTAAATCATAAGATGTCATTGCCGATGAGGTAGAGTATCCCGTTTCACGCGAATGAAATGAATAACTATCTGAATTATGTTGATTATATCCTGGAAAACTGCTTATTGTATTCGTACTTAACGAATCAAGTGTATTTGGACTAATATTTAAGGGATTTCGTCCTGGACTGATTATCGGCTTCACTAAATCAGAAATTGTACTATTTGTCATCGATATAATGCTATTCGATCGCTTTGGCAATTCGGGTGCCGTTGACATGGACCCTAATGAGATAAAATCGCCAAATTCGGACGTATTCAAACTAATTTGACTATGCGAGAAATTATGCTGATGATGTGATCCACCACCTTGTATATGTACATTAGCAAATACGGTAAATTCTTGTACTGAACCTGATACATTGCCCGGTGGTGATTGTTCACATTCATTATTGTTGCTATGCATATGTTTCTGATTTAGTTGCAATGTGCCTGGTGTTAACGATAAGGAAGAATTTGCGCTGCTACCAGTACTATTGTTGTGTCGTCGCGGCTTAATTCCAGGCGATTTTAATGTTAAATCCGGCCATTTTCGTGGCTAAACATAAATAATTATATTAACAAAAAAATTAATTCAAACAATTCATATATTTCCTTACAAATTTGGCTGGCTGCTTTGCCCCTCTCGGTTCTAACTTTAAACTTGAAAGGTAAAGATAGTTTGAAATTTCATTATCTTGCATTCCTTTAAAAGGGTCCAATTTTTCTAAGAAATTCTGGAAATGAAAAATATAAATTATTACCTTTTTAGATATTCATCAAGAACAAAGATCTTACCCTAATTTTAGGATCAGTATTTAAACAGTACGGTTGATTTTGATATTGTTGAATTTCCCCAATGATCTCCGCCACTTTTCTTCTTTTAGAAAAATTAATTAACATCGAATTTGGCAAAAAATCCGGATTACCTTCTTCTATATGCAAAATATTAGTTAAATACATTCCAAAAAATGGAACACACGGCGGATTGATGGATCGTAATTTTTCTTGATATTTCCGAAAATGATCATTGTTTAATTCCCGACAATCTTCTAAACTTCGTTTCAATCGTTCCGTAATTCCTTGAAATGTGAATTTTAATCGATAAACAGCCGCACTTCCCATTGCCGATACAACAGACAGTACACCATTGAAATTATTTAAATCTAATAAAACTATCATAACTTCTATGGCACGTGATACAATTGCAACGCGTTCTTCATAATTTTCGGCTTCAAGAATGGATTTTTCTATCCATCTCGTAAACTGGAATGGTGAAAATTAAAATTAAACTAAAAAATAAAAAAAATGCAACTCCAACTAGAGACTTACATTCGTCGTATGTTTAATGATTTTTAACAGGTTTGGACTTTTAATTTCTTTATCACGTTTCGTCCAAACCGATCCAACTAATTCCGATGGTTTAACATTTTTATAAAACTCAAATTCTAATAAAGTTAATTGCCTTGCTAATTCTATAGGATGTAACGTTAATAAATTAAATTCCGTTTCAGGAACTTGTAAATGAAATTCCATTGCTGGTGGACTATTCCCAAATGCAAATGTTATTTGTTTGTGATTGTCCTCAGGTTCACTCTGTGAACGTAATTAAGATATTTAAGAATTATACAAATTGTTTTAATAAAATATTTTTATTAAATGACACTTACTTTTCTTTGGACGATTTTTAAAACAGAATCAACCCATTTGCGCATTGATTTTCCCGTAATTGTTTCTAAAAATCTATGTAATTTGTCTAATAATGTAGTATCACGTTCAAAATCATAAAAATGATGATCGACCCAATGTCGTAATACATTTAATACTCTAAATTGCACTGGTTGAACATATTCCTTTTTATACCGCTTCCAATCTTCACGCTGTGAATTTTTATAAATTTTATCTGGTTCAATACCCAATTCCTTATCACAAGATTCATATACTAAACTGGGATCAGGTATATCAAAACGTTCTATAAGTAGTTCTAATAATTCGTGTGGAGAACAAAATGATCGATATGTTGTTAAAAATGTTCGAACAAACATAGGATCAGCATATATATGGTATGTTAACCTTTCTATTAATTTACACAGTGTTGCCCCCTAAAAGATGATGATAATACTTAAAATAAATCACAAACATAGTAAATAGAAACCACTTACTTTTATTAATGGCACTCCAACACTATCACGTTCCTCTAAAAGAATATTAGTATCATTGATATCTGCTTCAGCAAAACTATAAATATCAGGGCTAGGTAATTTTAACGGATGTTTCTTTTCTATATCCAATAAAATACTGTCTAGTATTCGATCCAGCATCGACTTTGTGTTAACCATAATTAAATCAGCCATCCAATCATTCTTATGTTGTGTACTTTTGGCTATTAAAATTACAGCTTGTTGTACACGTGGGGATATTTCAAATGCATGCTTCAATTCTTCCGTATCAGGTCGATCGATTACCTCAACTTTACGCATAAAAAATTTCTCTTTCAGTCGAAAATCATAGTTTGTTGCGCCAACCGAAACAGTTTGACGTCTTGAATTTGCCTTGCATAGCACCAGGAGACCATCGAATAAATATACTTTACGTTCCGTTATCCGTTTACCCGAACCTAATTTTGCTAATGTATCCTCTGCGAATATTTTAATAAAATATTTTAAGTTTATTTGACCGCAAAAATCTGTTAAAAATTAAAAACCTCTAATAAATTCATTACAGGATTGACCCACATCCTTATCCCAATGTTCTACAGTATTTTGAAGTTCCCTTGTTTTTTCAATTGCTAATTGTCGTCTTGTCCTACTATGCATCCTTACATGCGATTCTCTGTGTAGCAAAATGGCATAAAATTAATTATATTTCAAACCATAAATAATTAGCAGTCATCTTACTTTGGTAATAAATTCACTATATTATGCAGATCACATTGAAGTGGTTTTAATAGTCCTTGCACTTGCTCGAAACTTTCTTTGTCCTCTTGATTAGGACTTAATCTTAATAAGGTTTTTACATAATCTAAATATAAAAATGCATGCAAAATAGGTCCTAATAATAATTTTGGTAAATAAAATTTAACAGCTTCTCGAAAACCGTGTCCAGCGGAAATTAATGAATTTGCTTCGGGCCGCATTAATAAATTTGTGAGCGCTTCACGCGATGCCGTTGATGTTACATCACGGGCATATTTAGCGTATACATCAAATTCAGCAGCTTCTGCCAATTCTTCAAAACAACTACCCACACATGGTGGGGTCTGTTCCTGCGACATTTCTATAACATCCTCCAGTGACCCGAGAAGTGTTACTGTTACTTCGTAAATATCCATAATATTCGAAAATATTGGCTCAAGTTCCTATATATATATATTATTAATAGCATTGGAAATATTTTACTTAATAGTGCTCTGAAGTTTCACGCTCTTACCTTTGGATCACTGACAATTTTCATTAATTCTTCCCTAAAAACTCTAATAATCATATGTAAATCTCTCTGATACTGCTTTTCATCATGAATTAATTCTTTAACTACTTCTTCATAATTTAAACTGGCTCGCGGCGTCGGTGGTAATGGACTGGGTGCCATTGATCCACCACTATCACCTTGATAAAACATATCCATAAGTACCTGAAGCATAAAAGAGAAATATAGAGGCATTAATATTTCCGGTGTCCTATTTTAGAGATAATTAGCAAATAATAGTTATTTTTAGATAAGTTATAATAAAATAAGTACTTCCATCAAAAGTATTGACATTTATGTTAAATAATTAAACACAATAAATTAACCCCTTAAAAATGATGGGAATGAATCCATCGAAACCCTCGGAGTTTTTTATTATGAAAAATAAAAAAATTATAGGTAATATAAAAACACATTAAGTTAAAACTAAATAATTATTGAAATTAATTAAAAATAACTAAACATCGTGCTTCGAGTAGAAAAATAATAATTAGAGTTGAGATTATTTTTACAATATTTTTTAAAATTAAAATTAAAAAAATGATTTTATTTCTTCAATAAAAATAAATACAAATAAGCAGTTTAACTCAACAAAATTATTTTTAAGGAAAAATATATATATGTAATTATATGAGATGAGAGATAAATTTCGGGAAATTTCGGGAATTGAGAATGAGTTGCTAAAATAAATCTTTGGAGCTCATTCACTGGTCATCTAAACTATACCAATGCCCCACAACCAACCGATTATCTCTCATCATTCCAACATAAACCAAAAAATATACAAAGTAAAAATAGTATCTTATATTTTTACTATGCGGGAATCCACTTAACACACACTCATTACAACATACATTTGAATCTGATTAGAATAAATTTTGAGCTTAATATAAAGAACTTGTATGTTCATTTTTTTAAATTTACATTTAAACAATTAAAAAAAATTGATTATATTTAAAAAAAAAAGCATAAATAATCATTGCTGATGCTTATGTTTTTTTTGTTGATTTCATTAAATTTCAATAGAATTTATTTAAAAAAAATGTATTTTTTACATTTTAGATTTAGATTACAATTTCATTGATCTACGTACCACCTTTAAAATAAGAGGACAGCATGTAAAAACATAATGTTTGGCAACATATATTAATAAAATTAAACAAAAATTTTTTTTTTTAAAGTTGTATGTATAGTTTGAAAACAATAGTTTTTGGTGTTTTTCGTGTGTGAGGTTGTACTTTTATTTATTAGTTAATTAGTTTGTCTGTTTGTGTTTTACATCGCATACCTATTTAATTATTTTTGATTTTAAGAGACAAACAAACAATAAATAAGTAACTTAAATTAACTAATACAATGGGAATGATTAGTTTTTGTCCTGTGAAATGATTGTTGAGATTGTAAATAATGAATTCAAAATTAAATTTCATCACCTAAGAAATTATTTCCACCTAATCAAAAATGCTGCCTAGAAAATAATGTTCATAGTTCATGTGTACATTACTTTTAGACTTACTGTATTTGTTTATCTAATTTAATTACAAAAGCTTAATTAACAAAACTAAAAATTAACCGACAAAAAAAGCTTACGCAATAATATTTGTGATTTAGCAAATTAATTTAAACGCAATTTAAAGCAGGACTCAATCAATTCTTCAAATTTTCAAATAAGCAGCTAATTTCAAAAGCACACGTTTTTGATTAAGTGTTCAATTCAATTTTACTTTTGTATTGGTTTCTAACTTAATACTTGGTTCTAAACAATGTCCCTTAAAAAAAGATCCGCTCGAAACGCGATATTTTAAACGCGATATTTCAAAACGCGATATGACGAAACGCGATATGGTACAAAACGCGATATTTCAAAATGCGATATTTCAAAATGCGATATGGTACAAAACGCGATATGGTACAAAACGCGATATTTCAAAACGCGAAATTCCAAACGCGATATGGTACAAAACGCGATATTTTAAAATTAAAATTTTAAAATAATAATCAAAATTAAAATAATAATAATATTATTTTAAAATAATAATAATATTATTTTAAAATAATAATAATATTATTTTAAAATAATAATAATTATTAATTTTCCTTCATTTAATAAAATTTTCCTATGATGAAATTGAACATGTACGATCAGAACTAGGAAATCGCGTTTTGATATATCGCGTTTTGAAATATCGCGTTTTGTACCATATCGAGTTTTGAAATATCGCATTTTGAAATATCGCATTTTGAAATATCGTGTTTTGTCAAATCGCGTTTTAAAACATCGCAAATGGGACCCCCTTAAAAAATATGTTATCTTATGATTCAAAATAATTAAGAATTTAAAGTTAAAAAATTTTAAAAGCGTCCTGAAAAAGTTTTTTGTGTAATAGTTTTGTTTTTAAATCTGTCATCTTCTACGTACCTTGTCAGCACACATAGCAACCTCAATATCCTCTCGCGATATCTCAACATGTCGTCGATTTTTAACATAATTTCCGGCTAACTTTAATATATCTGCTGATATATATTCAAGTACTGCTACAAGAAATACTGATACAGAATTGTCAATTTTGTACTGTAAAACTTCCTGTAAATATAAGAATAAAAAAAAAACAATTATACCTTGTAGAACTAAAACTATAAATTAGATTTGGATATGTCTTTTAATCTGGAGCCTAATTTGATATCTTATGGTCTTAAAATCTCGAAAATAATCCACTAAGGAAAGTTTTAAAATTGTTTTCTGCCTTCATGTTTTTGGCGCACTCTAATCATAATGGAAACCAGTAGCGTCATGATATGATTGTTTCTCGTACCGAAATTTGCTAATGGTTTTGTATAAGCTAGATCTGTCAAAAAGGGCGTAGAACTATTTTGTCATCAAATATTTCGACTTTACCTTTGTAAGCGTATTATGCACTCGATCAACAGGAAAAACCGATTTCTTTTTCTTTGATTTATCAATTGTGTCTCGTGCCTCGTTTAATGCCCATCTGTCTATCGGCGTTGGAAATGTTTTTCTCACCCTTTCCTCAATATCCTATATTAAAAAATAAAAAGTTATGATATATTGAACATGCTAGGAGATGAATCATTTAAATCATACTTGTATTGTATGTGGCGGCGGATTTGCACATAACATTCCCAATAACCTAAGACACAAACTTTCAACATATAACAAAGCATCGTCACGTGCGGATAGCGATGGATGTAACTGCTCCAGCACCTAAAATAAAATCACCAAAATATGTATTACAACCCGAACTTAACTGTACCCGCTAAACACAAAGTTATAATACCAGTCGCAAAGATTTTATAAAAACACCTTTCCATTTATTATAATTTTCGACATTCTGGAAATCATAATCATTACTATCTGCTATTGAAATATGGTGACCAGAAAACATTCTTCGATTTTTTTATTATATGGATAAGTAGTTAGAAATTATAAATTTTACAAATGTTTCCAATTAAAAAAACATTTTTAATATATTATGATTATTTTTCATTTTTCTTGTTTTTTATTCTTCTACATTGAGAGAATTTTTTCTTTTTTTGTGAAATGATTTGCGTTTGAAGTTCAAAACTGTCATCAGAGCAGAATAAAAATTCGAGCCACTTCAAAAACTTCTTATTTTTTCTTTTGGATTATCAACCACATTACTTGTCTGAACATTTCTTGGGTTTCCTTTTTAACACATTTTTATTCAGAAAATGTTCGCAATATCTATTTGAATTGAATTATTATTAAGGAAAAATATAAATTGTATAAAAAAATAAAATTTCGTTTTCACTATTTATCTTTTTTTAATAATGGAGCTATTAATGACGCACAATAAAACGAGTTGCCCGATGCAACTTTATTGACTTGGAAGTGCTATAAAATTTGAAGGCTTGCACCGACATAATACAGAGCATTCACAATGAAAAAACTTTTAACTTTTTTACAGGTTTGTATGAATTTCCAACATTACGAGCAAAAACTTTTGTTCGTCGTGTTGGAAATTCATACAAACCTGTAAGTAAAAATTTTTTTCATTGTGAATGCTCTGATATTTTTTACAGATGCTAAAGCTTGTAGGTTTGTCAATTTTTAATAAATGAAATTAAAAATTGTTAGATCACTGCTAAACTCTAAATTATAATTACAACTAAGTAAATAGTTCAATTGTTTCGTAAAATGCGAGCGGCGATTACTTTAAATTGAGTGGTTGGTGCTGATAATCATTGGGTTGAAATATGTATGTACATATTACATTATAGATGGCAGCACTTAGACCGTTAATAGTACCGTTATAATACCGGTTGTAGTAACATTTAATTAGGGTCTTTGACTATACAATACATATAATAAATTAAATTTATAATAAATAATTAATAATTTTAATTATATAGTTATAAATAATTTTATTTATATTGTGACTATTTTCTCCATCATACAACAAGTTCACGTTAAGTATGTATTATGAGAAGCCAGGATGGCCGTATCATCAGCAAATGTTGATATTATTACTTTGTTGGTCAGGTAAGTCGGTTGTGTACAACAAGTATCATATTGCATTAATATCATTTAAGCAAGTAGTTGCGCTATTTTGTTTGACTATGTACTGTCTTTGAAGAAGATAGTTTCCCAAAACTGAGTAAAATTTCTTCGGTAGAAGCTTTTTAATTTTGTATATTAGTCCATCGTGCCAAACTTTATCAAAGGCTTGTGTGCTATATCCAAGAAAGCAGCAGAATAATATTTCTTTTCCTCGAATGGAATTTTGAATGCATTTAACATTCTGTGTATTTGCTCTGTGGTACCATGTTGGTTTCGGAACCCAAATTGATGGTCTGGAATAACGCATCGTTCTTCTAATATTGGTTTCAATTCTGACTGTTAGTAACATTTTTTCAAATAGCTTGATTGTGGGCAGCATGCTTATTGGACGAGGACCGACTACATGATGAGATCTGTGTTTCATTTTTTCCTGGCTTATGTATCATTGTGATCAAAGATAATATCTTCCATTTTTGAGGAATATAACCGGTTCGCATGATCGTGTTGAATATGAATGTTATTAGGTAGTTTTATGCATTTGTGTGGCAATTCCCTTATCATTTTTCCAGTAATGGGGTCATGTTCTTGAGCCTCTTTCGGGCTAATACAATTTTTAAGTGTATTCGTAGTGTTGCTTCCAATTATAATTTATAGGTTTGTAAGATAAACCATCATCCATTTGCTAGGGTAGCACGAAATAATTGTCTTCTTCGTGTGGTGCAAATACTGTTGTTAGATGAAGAGCAAACACCCCTATTCCCATAGTCGCATCACTTCATGTGATGTGATAACTATCACATCACTTCAATTTTGGTATTCTCTTAGTCGATTGAAGTGACGTTTATCGTTTGAAGTGATAACTATCACTTGAAGCCATATTCTCTTAGTCGTATAAAAAGTTAAACATCACTTGAAATGATACATTCATCACCTGAAAATTGTAAGTGACAGATCAAAATGGAAAAAAACGTAAGTTTTTAAGTTTCAGTTATGTTAATATTGAAAATAGGTAGTTTCTGTCATTTGTCGTATCACATCACATGAATCGACTAAGAGAATACCAATCATCACTTGAAGTGATGTGATAGTTGTCACATCACCTGAAGTGATGCGACTATGGGAATAGGGCTGAAAAACATTGGCTTTTTCTTCATCACTTCTCGCTCAATTTCCAATTGGTAGTCTAATTGGAGGATTCGAACTTGTTGGCCTTTTTAAATTTTTTGTTGCCTTCCACAAAGAATAATCTGTCCTCTCGATTGCTGAGAGATCACTTAAATAGTTCTGGGCGCTCTGGTTCTCTGGCAAAGCAACTTAGGGCCTTAATAGCTCGATTTAATTTCCATTTTAATAACGGTGATTTTGTTTGCTGCCATTGACGGCGAATTTTTCGCTTTTCCTGAATAAGTTCCTGAATATTATGTGGTACTATGTCCTGTATATTATGTGGCAGTTTATTAACTTTTTCAGAACTACTTATGACGGATGTAGCCCTTTCAGCTGATCGCTACTATACGAATTGTGGGGACCTTATATTTTTTCATTTTGTTTTCCTTTAAATTTTTATTTTGATGATGTTGTAAAAAGTCTATTAAAATCATAATAAAAAACAAATCGTCGTATCACAATATCGCCAAACAATTATAAAATAAAAAGTATGTAAATAAATTATTTTTACTTTATTTTCTCTTCGGCCAAAATTAATTGGCGAAAGAAATCACGGGTCCCGTGAAAACGAGAACTCTAGTCGTCATCGGTTCAACGAAAATTGCAGTAAATTCACTCATCAAAGGTTACGTGCGGACTCCTCAACCAAAACTGCTTTGGAAACTCTGATGTTTTGGATGACGTAGACTTTTTATTTTTAAAATAAAAAGATTAAATTTTTTCAAGACTGAACAATGAGGTCTATATTCGCATATCCAAACATATGTTTCGGTCAAGGAAGGGTTAGAAATTCTATTCATAAATCGCAAAATAATCAAAACATTTTTTTTTAAATTTTCAAAATATAATTTAGTTTTTATTTACTATTAACAACTTTTTTGTTTATTTTTTTTCAAATTAATTTTCCTGTAAATTTTAAATGTATGTATGGAAGGAAAATTTCCAAATTTTTAATATTTTTAATTTTTCATTTGTAAATAAATTAATGAATAAAGTAAAATAATAGTTGAAATGAAAAACTAAAACACAAAATTTGGGACTAGAATAAATTAAAATGTTTATGTGGCAAAGAATAGTTCTCCAAAAAGTAAATATGTATTATTTATTTAATGTAATTTTTGTCATAATTATTAAGTTAAAATAATAAAGTGCACATAAAACAAATTAATTTATATTCTAAATAAAAAAAATTAAGAAAAAACTAAAAACTAAAAAAAATCGATTAGTTTTATTTCTATTCTAATTTAAGTATAGTCCGCGAAATAATATTAATTGATTTGATATAAATAAAATTGTTTTATTAAAATGAACAAATAATTAGTTATTTTCTTTTTTAAATATTAAAAAATATATTTGTTTAAAAGCGTTTTCTTAGTTTTTTTTTTTAATATAATTTAAATAGAAAAAATACTATATTTTCTTTTAATTGTAACAAGTAACAAAATTAATGTCGTGCAATAACATAGAACACGACACAACCGAGAATGTAGGACAAAATTTTGAATCAGCGAAAAAATCAACCAACATAAATTGAAAATTAAATATATTTTTGATTTAATAGAAAATAAAATTTCTGTATTGCTCGTAAAAACTATTTATCGTGTATTTACAAAAGTCCACCTTTCCGTCCAAATAGGAGGGAACTGATCGTACCAATGAACCCGATTGGTTGGTGCTCAATATTTTTATCACTAATTTTACTATTATTACTTTTAATTATATTACTATTATTACCACCAACTGTGCCCAAATCTGGTCTCTGGCCACCATGACCATTTTTAATATTTCGACGAGATTTTTGCCTTTGCATTTGTTTCATTCGAGCACTACCCAATTCACTTGTCATTGATGTTGTTGTTGTGTCAATCATAGCGGCTGTTGGAGGTGTTTTTGTAGCCTGTATCACAGATTTTTCCAAATTTTTCTTCGTTGATGATGATAAACTTGTGGATAAAGATGATATGCAACTTGAATCTGGATCATCTGACGATAAATCAAGGCTTCTTAAATTATCATGAGATAGACCTTTACTTAAGATCGCTTTAATTGTGCTTCGATTAATAATTACTTCATCACTTTCTAACGAACCGAATTTCTTAAGACTCGTTAGTTGAGCCATTGGACTTGCTGACCGTGAACTATAAAGTGATGATGTGCCTTGTAATGGTGGTAGTGAACATATATTTGTTTGACTTGCGGGCGTAATTCTATCAAGTCCCATATGCTCTACTTTCTCTAGAATTCTTAATGATTTCAGTGCGCGTTTTTCAAGTCGCGAAAGCATTACTTTGTTGATTGGTCGTAATTTTTGTTGTTTTGGATCAATCACTTCTCCTATTAATTTACGACGAAGCATATCAGCACCGGATGATAATAGACCCGACAAAAATTGCGGTTCTGGGGATATATGTCGCTCGGGTGATCCTTCGGGACTATTACATGGTGTCACAGTTGGTGAATAATTTACGCCACATGGGGTATTTAAAGCACTTGGTGTTACAGCCTTGATTCCTCGTTCATTTAGCATTGATGCTAAGCCTAAATTAACCGAAAATGTTGAACATGAATTTCGTCGAGATAACGAAGCTCTTGGTGTCGCTGGTGCGCTAGGTTGGCATGATACATTATGTGATGACATGCGGGATGATGGTACACTTGATATTATGGAAGTACCATCGTCCGGATGCAAAACTGTACTATTGGTATATGTGTAAACACAACTTGACGAAGGGAACCGTTTCCCCGGATGATCTTCAATGTCTTCTTCGCAATCATCGAGTGAATACAACTGAAAATTGAAAATTATATTTAAATTTAATAAAACTAAAATTTTACGAAATATATTACTTGTAATCCAAGATCATCTAAACCACGACCACCACGTATTGTAACACCCGGTCTTTCTTCCAATAAACCACTTAATGTTGGTGTCGCCAAACGGTTCCAATTACGAAGCGTTTGGGAACCTTCCATTGGTTTAACAATTTGTAATTTTTCTGGGAGACGCCATTGTGGATGATGAGAATATCCTGAACATGTCATACTATACGACCCTAGTGACATGATACTATCAGGAGTTCGAATTCCAAGTGGTAAATTGGTTCCATTTTCATCATAATTATATGTTCCTGCCGGAGCATGCGATAACATGGCACGCCTTGCCAACACTTCAGCTGGTGTCAGACGATTCAATGCAGCTTCCAAGTCTTTAGCACCCGGAGCACCAGGACATCCTGAAGGAGCTTGGGCTGGATAATTTGACTGCACGAAAATAAATGAATAAATTAGTAGGTAATTAAAAATATTTATCTTGATTGGATTCCTCACCTCTGAATCTGATGTCAAACTGTCACGAGAATAAACTCGTGCCCCCATAGAACTTTCCATACTAATCGAATTAGTAAACGGTACTGAGGAGGTTCGATACAAGTTGGTTGAATCTGTTGATTGTATAAATGTGGCCATTTTTGGCTGTGACACCGAACTCATCGACATAACACCTAAATGCAACATACTATGATCGGTGAATGTATTAGTTTTCGATACACATTTAACGGTATCAAACACTTTTTTAAATCCACCTAAATTTATTGTGCTAGCACTTCCAATTCGGTCCAATGCAATTCCCGAATCTAAGCTATTTTCAGAAAACATCGATGTTTCCATCAACTCAGATTGTAATGAATCCACTTGTGGTATTGGAAGTCCTGGTACTAAAGTAGATCTAGCCGTTGGTTGATTACGCTTTTTGGCATTACGTAGCTGTTCTTGTGTCTCATTTAAAAGTGACAACACTTCTTGATACCGTTCCTTGAATTCGACCAATTCGTTTGCTAATATATTTTGATTTTCTCTTGTGATACTTAAAACGGACACGGTCTCTTCATTTTCGGTACTCAAGTCGTGGAATCGTAATTCCGTTTCATTGAGACGTGATGACAAATTTGTGATTTGTTCAAGCAAGAAACGATTTTCTTCTTTATGTCGCTCTAATTCCAAATCTAAATCAATATTGTGGAATTTAAAAAATGCATATACATAATTCAATTCAGTTTTATTTAAGTCTACTTACTTAATCCATCATATTGGGTATTTGTACTATGCAATTGATTTGTTATTTCTTCCATTAGCCTTTTCTCTTTATCTTCTATTTCATCTGTTTCCCGCGCCAATTGCAATGTTTCACGTCGCAAACTAACATTCTCGTCTTGCAGCGACGAAATCTTCTTTTGTAAAAATTCTAAATTTAAAGATTTTGTTGTTGATGATATTGGTGTTGTGGGTGTATCTACAAAAAAATGCATAATATTAAATAAACTTATTTGGATATAAATAAATGTAGAGAAAGTTTTTTTTTTAATTATTATAATTAATTGCCATATTAAATGCAATATAAGAGATCTACATATTAATTACATTGTTTTGTTACACAAAACAATACTAATTGTATGGCGATAAATCATAAATCAATTAGATTTGGTAGAAACTTTTACCAAACGAAAAAAAAAAAAAAAAAAAAATCTAGAGCTTCTTCAAAAAATATTGAAAGTGTCTGTTGTTACCAAAGTTTTATGTGTTCTGAATTGTAATAATTATTAATTTTTCATATTTTGGATTAGAGAGTACATTTTAATTATTTAACCAATTAATAATTGTTTGGGAAAATCCACAAATTATAAAAAACATTCTTATATTGATTTTTTGAAATTCTCTGAAAATTGGCAAAAAACAATCCTAAATAAACTTTAAATTACCTAGTAAGAAAATGTATCATTTTCTTGGCTTTGCTTTTATTGGGTGAGAAACGATTGTTTCCTTTAAAGTATCGTAAATTACAAAACATACACTGTTACATAAATTTTAAAGACAAAAAACATTTTTTTCCAAACCGACATTCTATTGAACTATAACAAAAGGAAATACGTATGTACATAATAAGAAAATGAGGTGCATTCAAATTAATGCGGAAATTGGAATTCTAAATCATGTATAAAGAATCAATAAATTATGTATTATGTATCTGTTTGACTGAATTATAAAAAATTAGAAAACTAACAATAAATAATTTTCAATTACAACCCTTATACATAATTAAATTTAAAAATGATTTCATACAAATTATATATTTAGGCTCCACTTGATAATATTTATTGGCCGTACAATTTAAAACCTATTCAATTAAATTAATGAAACTACTTCATAACATTTTAAAAGACGTCCTAAGGTAATTAATTAAATTATGTACATACATATAATTTTATCACGCAAACAAAAAAAAAAAAAAAATATACATTTTTTTCAAAGTTAGTAAAACTGATGAATAAGTTTAGGACATTGATCCATCAAAACACGAAAACTTAAAATTCTAATAAATCTGGGACTTACCGTAAGCTGTATTTGTGCCATCAATATCGTTTGTTAATATCGATATTAATTCATTTTTTTGTATAACTTCATGTGATAATTGTTGGTAATTTTCATTTATATTCTTTAAATTTACTTCTAATGCAACAAGTTTAGTTTCTAATTTATTGTTTTGTGCTAATAGCTCTTTTCCAATTTGTACAGTTAATTCTAAATCCTTTTCTTTTTCTTCCAATAATCGTGTTACAGCTTCTATATCATCATAAGCCTTTGTCATTTGGCTAACTCTTTCACCAGACAACACTGAAAGTAAAATAAAAACATAAACATTTTCATTAATATGCATACATAAATATAATAATGATGATTAAACAAAATAAATAAAGAAATCAAGTGATCCAAGAAACGTACTCTTACTCTTGTTATGTAACGAAAACTAAATTTGTGCTTGTCTAAAGCTTAACATATCAATAAAACATTCTATTCCCTGATTTTATTGTATTAAAATTATAAAATGTATGGTCTTTTAATTAATGTACAGTTTTCTATCAAACACCATAAAACAAAACAATACTAAATAGACTGTAAAGATTAACCAAATGAATTTCTTATGAAATAACTTCTTTTACATCTGCAATATTAAAAAAATTAAAAGTAAAATAGGTATTGAAGCTATAGGTTGTTCACGTTACGACTTAGTGATATAATAATTAATTGAAAAATGAAATAGATGAATGCACACTCTTGTTAATATAAAAAAAAAAAAAATATTTATGAGATGTTTTGCCAAGTCGATAATGAAATGATGGTTTACGGTACGAGATGATCTTTTAGGTAATTCGTTTGAGATTCGCGATTGCTTAATCAATTGGAACTGGAATAAATAAATAATTCGTAAGTTAAATACAATTACATTTCTGATTTTTTTTTTTTTATATGTATATATTTTTTCGTAGACAGCTTTTACCTACTCCCAGAATTTTTTTTAGACATTTTCAATTGCTCTTCAACATATACAGTTAAATTACAAGCTTTTAAATGAATATACAAAGTAGACCTTTTTAAAATTGAATCATAAACGAAATCATAATGTTTTGATCAACGCCTTTAGCGTCTAAAATATTCTCGTGAACAAGAAATATGAACATTGAAATAAAATAATATTGTTATTTCAAATTATTATAATTAAATAAAGGCAATTTAATGAATTTTATTGCTTTTAAAAACGCTTAATTGCTGCTGTCAATTATGAATTTTTAATTAAAAATATAAGAATACTAACGACATAAAATTAATTATTAATTATAGTAAAACGGAACCTTCTTTTATTAATAGAACAGGCTGAATGAAATTTTTGTAGCCAAGAATGAAAGTATCTTAAAAAAACGCAAATTCCAACATTAAAAATTTGAACATTAAATTTATATAAAACTGTATAACCTTTTTTTATATATAAAGCTACACACCCTTTTGGAACTGTTTGTCAGATAAGATGTCAAAATGTGTTGTTTATTTATCATGAAAGTCTAATTAGTAAATGTTAAATTGCAATTTCTTGGGAATATTGGATTTTTTTTTTAAAAAGTGGTAATGTATTTTATGTTGTAAGTCATTATTCATGTCAATATTTAAACACTAGTAAATCTTCGGAGCAAAAAAGGGAACGTTAGATGTTTAGATTCTTGTTGTATAATTAGTTTTTTTGTTTTGCACTCTCACATCATAAAGATCCTTGTCTGCACGCTTCGTGGAACACTAACTACATAATGTAATAAAAAACTTTTATTAAATTCAATATTATTTGTGCAAATAAATTTGAATAAAATTTTTGATTATTCTAAACCACTAGAAATTTTATCCCCAACCCTTCCTCCTCAAAAATTTATTTTAAACACATTAGACTAAGCTGCTTAAATGAAAACGGTTGTTTCAAAATTTTTGGCATTTGCTATTAACTTTTGGAAAAGAGGAGAAAAATTAATCTCCGGAAAATTTGGCTGGAGCTGTGAAAAACTAAAATTCATAGAAACTATAGATTTCCTTGTTTCTATTTTTTTCTTAATTCCGGAGTGTATTTGAGTTTCCAATGCAGTAAAATCCGATTTAAGGGACTAATTAGGGGTTGGCCTGTCTTTTATTTCTGATTTTTCCTAGATCCTAATGTATAAAATTTGAATATATATACAGAATGTCCATATATACCATCTCCAAGACAAATACAGGCTAATTATGAAGGAACTTGGCTGTTTCTTAACCAACTATGATGAAATAAGATTTGTACGTTGGAAATGGAATTCTAAAAAGACATTTAGAAGAAATTCTGGTCCAATAAGTCCAATTAGGAAGGAATTCAATTATGTATTCCTAAACCTTCCAGAATATGGCCAATTACGAAAGTACTCGGTTGTTCTTTAACCAATTTCCTGTCGTGTTTCTCACAATTACCTATATTCCAAAACTCGTTCTAAAAATTATTTTATATCCTCACCCATCCTCATTGGCCATATTTCAGAATTTCATCGTCAAGCCATTTTACAATCCCATTTACGAACATGTTGAATTTGATCATAAACGCTAAGCAAATAGCCAAGTTCAATTCTAATTGGCCAAGTTCCAGAACTTCACATAAAAATCATTTTAGAATCTCGTTTTCAATCGCACTCATGTTCAATTTCATCAAAAACACTCATGTTCAGTTTCATCAAGAAATAGCGAAATTCTGTTTGATTTAAACTTCATTTTAAAATCTTTTTAGAATTCCATTACTATCTTAAGTTGAATTGCTTTATATCGATTAAGAAATACCCAAGTTCCATTCTAATTGGCAATATTCTAAAATTTTACATTAAAATAATGTTGAATCCCAGTTTTCCTATATTATTACAGTAAAACCTCACTATAGCGGACATCGACGGGACCAAACAAAGTGTCGGTTCAAATGATAGGTCCGTTTAATCGAGGGAAGAGAAAACGTTACGTGCGAAAATTAAACTGGGACTTTCAACTTACATATATCATTCAAGTAGGGTGTCCGTTTAAGCGGGGTTTCACTGTATTTTATTTATTAATTTCCAATAATTATTTTTTCACATACATAAATAATATTTAACAAAAAAAAAAGTTGCCAACATTTTTTACGTAAGTTACTTTGATTTTATTATAATTGATATTTGATAAAAAATTTGGACTGAAAGAACGCATCAGTTGTTTCAAAATATGTATATCTTGCTCTGCTTTGGGAACGAATATTGATTTTTATTTTCTTTTGTTCTTTATAATACAGTAAGATCGAAATTTCATTTTTGTTGTACTTAGAGTGATAAATTAAAATATTGAAAATACTTATATTTAGAAAGAACAAAATGAAATATTTCAATATTTACTTACAGAAGTGGAGAACACAACGGAGATTAGAAAAATACAATTTTTGGAGTGCGAACAACAAAAGAACGAAAAATGTTTACTGTGGTTCAGACAGTTTATTTGTGCTGAATTCGTTTGATTATCCTTTGAAAATGTGCAATAGCTGGTTAAATATTCTAAACATTATTCTTCTTCTGTTCAAGTTATATTTTTTTAGCAATATTATTTGAACCTGAACCTTAATCATCTATTATCGTTAAGCTAGGCAGTACCTAGTTTGATTTAAGTATTGTTACACTTGGTGCAACGAAATGATGACTTAAGCCAAGTATTTCATTTCATCTGTTCCACCTTATAAACGATTGTCAACCCATTAGATTACTAGATCTTAAAGTATAGGATTCAAATTTAATAGTTCTATGGATATATTCAGTGGCAGTGAACAGTACTAAGTACCTTATAATAGAACTAAAATAAATTCAAAATTTCATAACTAAATTAACATTATTTTAAAGATCGTAGCATTTTAAAAATTAAATGTACCAAAAAGGCACACATCTTGGTTAGATTAGGGATCTTCACAAACAGAGACATTCTCCAAATAATTTTACGCACTACTTGTGATTTTTCAGTACATTACAATGTACTATTGTTTGCTTATTTAAAATTCATTTTCAGTGGCGTAGAATTTCTGAAGTAATCTGAAACGTTAACCCATAAATACCAACAATTAGCATGTTCGGAAAAAGACGAAAGTAAATTTATAGTAAAATTCGAAGATAAAATTTGTCAATTTTTTTCCCAACATGGGTTGTAAATTTATAGTAAATTTTTATGTTCTTGTTTTTATTATTTTGACAGTTTTAATCTTTATGACCGGATTTATCTGACGAAAAATTAACTTTATTATATCTAATTAAATACAATAAAATATGTTTTATATGGCAAGCGATTTATTATCCATGAAAATGCGTGTCCGAATTTTTTCGATATTGGATTTTTTATATTTTAACTTTTTGTATGGGCAAGGTAATTTTCTCGGATCGATCCGATAATTTTTTTAGCGTTTTTTTTATTAAATCCGAAAAATCACAGATTGCTGTTTTTCGATCTGAAATTTATTTCAGATAGTACAGAGAATTACATATTTTGACGTTGAAAATGGTGAACACTATAGACTGAGATAACAACAATGCAAAATTAATTTTAAGTCTAATTGTAAATAATTTGAACGGTTTCTTGTTCATTAATGTTTATGTATTAATTATGCGTAGGAAAACAATTTTCTTGGCCATAATGTGTTACAAAACAGTGGTTAGCCAATTTAAATAGTTAAGCGTTTAAAATCCGATATTTCAGATAATTTATCTCTCTGATATCTCTGGTCTCTCCGATGTAATAAAAAAACAAGCCATATGTCTCATTAAAAAAGCAATTCTATACTCGTACACATCTCACGTGTTTGATGATCTTGACATATAATTTATGAAACGAACTCAAACTAAAATATAGATGTTACATCGAGCACATCTGCAAGTTTAATACCCTTGACACACTGCGTTTTAATAAAACAGTTTTTGAGAAATTTTCGAGTTCAGTCCTAGTATGTCAACCCTGATTTTAGCTAATCGCGTTGCCGTGTCCAAACTGAGGTTTAACTCCTTAACGCATATTATTTTTGAAAAAAAACCTGCAAAAAAACATATTTTTTTTTATTATTGAAAATGTTTATTTGCACCTATTTTAACACAATAGATACATTTATATAAACAAAAAATAACGATTTTGTTTTATTTTCCTTCTTTTAAATTGAAATTGTTTGCAAAAAAAAAAAAACTAACTAAAGAACAAGATAACAACTTTCCTTTGTTCTTCTTATTGACGATTGTAAAAGTAGAGAAAGCGCCTCTCGAGGACAATAGTTAAAATGATGCACATGATAAAATGACATTTGTCACAAATGCGGCGAAAGAAAATTTAGCAATGCGGTAATTAAAAATGGTTTTTATAGTCCGAAATTGGAATAATTTACAATTATTAGCAATCCGGTAAGTAAAAATTGTGTTTACAGTTCAAAATTGGAATTGTTTACAATAATTTCGAACGTCAAATTATCAGGTACATCAGTTTAAAAATTTTCCACTAGGTGGAATCCGTGATGCTCCAATCGTCAATACCGTTACTACTACCTCAGTGTATTGCATTATTTGCACGTTATACTGTATAAAATGTTACGAGAAAATGTGCAATCGACATTATAACGCGCTAAAAGATAATGTCTTTCACAAATACCTACACGTAGAACACTAGTTGTGAGGTGGCGCAGTAAAACTATTGACGATTGGAGCACCACGGATTCCACCTAGTGGAAATTTTTTAAACTGAGGTACCTGATAATTTGACGTTCGAAATTATTGTAAACAACTCCAATTTTGAACTGTAGACACAATTTTTACTTACCGGACTGCTAATAATTGTAAATTATTCCAATTTCGGACTATAAAAACAATTTTTAATAACCGCATTGCTAAATTTTCTTTCGTCGCATTTGTGACAAATGTCATTTTATCAGGTGCATCATTTTATCTATTGTCCTCGAGAGGCGCTTTCTCTACTTTTACAATCGTCAATAAAAGTTATTTGATATTTTATTTTGCCTAAAGAAAAAACAAAATTTGCGAGAATTCTCTTTTGACTACAGAGAGAATTTTCGAAGGTTTTGGAAAAAACCAAAATCATTCTTGAGATGCCGGTAATGAAATTACATCCTGCAGTCATTTTTCTCCTTTTTCATATTATCATTTATAATGAAACATGCAGCCATAAATATGTATCTTATCGATATCATACACCACTGGGCAATTGGTGTCATAAACCATAAAAATCGAAATTGATGAGATAAAAAGCCATAAACTATAGCCATAAAGTACAATTGATCACAATATTTTAATTACAAAAAACATTATTTTGCATAGAGTACTTGGACAAGTTTTCAAAACTCTTTTAAGTTTTAGATTTAATTCTACATATTATACGGAAAAGAATGATATATTTGTTGACTGATTAAACTTAATGAAATTTTGCTAGTACAGTAATTAGTTTAGTTCAAGCTTCAAAGTATGTATTGCAAACGCAATTTAAGTGAATGTATCAAAATTCCGTTTGGTGAGATTGCTTTAAATGCAAAAATAATGAATTAAACAAGTTTCTAAAATAAAGAGATCATAAGAGCCCCGATAAGGATATCATTGTATATGTTATGGTAGTGATTTTCTTATCCAATTTTATTCGCACATTTACGCACATTTTTTAAAGCGTATACATATATCATCAATATCGGCTTATATCATTGCCGACGCTGATACCGGACTCAAACTGTTTTGAATTAATTATATGGAAAGCTTTTTCTATATATCTGTCGCTTTCCTTATATTTAAAAATCATCAATCATTATCGATGCTGATATCGGGACTCTTAAAATGTTTTGAAGTAAATGAAATGCATTTTTATTGTTCGATAATCATACTGGTCAAAACATGTTAATAGCCCCGATACCGTTGTATCAATCAATATCTGTACGATAAATCGTTATGCCGTTGCATTAAAACTGTCGAGTAAAATAAGTTTATAAATCGGATTGCGAACTGAGTGTAAACACTGCGCGTGCTGAAACAAATAACGAAAAAAACCAGGGTTGTGGAGTCGGGGAAAAAATACCCGACTCCGACTCCGACTGCGGTAAATATTTACAAGTCGACTCCGACTCCGACTCCTACAGAAGTAACGAAAATTTGTTAGAATAGCTGCAATTAATAGCGAAAATTTGTTGTTTCTTGCTCAGGTTAGATTAAAAATTTCATCACCATTCAAATTCAACAGAAATATAATTACATCTGAAGTGTTCTTTCTCATTTCGCTCTATCGCAAAATAAAATTTAAAACAATATAGAGAGAAAGGAACAAAGTGTCAGAGGATTGCAAACTATTAACGTTAATACATACATATTTCAGTAGAACATCATCTATTATATATAAAATGTTAATCCCCTGCGCAATAGTTTTCTATTTCTTTCTATTTTATTGGAACGTTTTCTCATTTCTGTTATAGTTTTATATACATTCATATACAACAAAATAATTCATACACACATACATGCATGAAGTTATAAAACGAATTAGTGTTTATTTTTTTTTTTTTTGGAGTCGGAGTCGGCTCAATTTTGTCCGGTCCGACTCCTGCAAAAATCGACTAAAACTTGACAAACTCTCGACTCCGACTCCCGACTCCGACTCCACAACCCTGATTAAAAAACAGACTCTTTTTATCAAACTACTCGATTTTTTGTGCTTTCTTCAGTTTGAGGTATGGGCGTATTTAACGTAGTGCTCAACCGCTAATAGATCAAGCTCCCTAAAGCTAGATCACTTAAATTATTGCAAAACGAGCTTTTTTGTTGAAGCATCAACGGGCATTGTTTACAAATGACTTTGGGAATGAAATTGGAAACAGACTTTTTTATTTGCAACCCCCTAAAAGATTGATTGACCAAAATTGTTGTATCATCGATTATTCTTTTCGTTGGCATAATGGAAATATTTATTACTTAAGAATTTAAAAATTAATTGTTTCATGTTAATGCAAATTTGCAAGTCGATAATATTGATTACAATTTTATTTTAGCAAACAAATGTTTAAATTTTATCTAGAAAATTAAATTTTGTTTTGAAATAAAAATTTGTTTAAATACTAACCTGTGTTAACCGACAAATTTTTCACAACTCGTAAATAAAGTCGCCCTTCCTTTCCTTTGGCAATATGATAAATATATTGTGGATATTCACCACTTTCGTGTGTAATCACTTCATTTTCGTGTTCAGTTGAATTCACAATAACATCATTATTCCGATCACTATCCTGTGTCAACGTACATTTCAGCCTTTCTAGCAATATCCTTGAGGCTTCTAATTCCAATTCAAAAAAGTCAGAATCATGCCAATCATTATTGCTATTATCCAGCAATTGTAAATCAGCATTCATAAACATTAATTTATTGTTTACTTTATAATAGTTGATTATGTGATCTAAAAATTTGGCCGTATGTTTCGATAGCTTACGATAGCTTAAATGACTTTCGAGAACTTTAAATGTATTCTCGAGGCCAAGACTAGAATTTGACGGATTACTTGTTATGAAATCTGCTTCAATATCACTAACTATACCACTAGTTGAATTTAATTGGTCGTCATTATGTAACAGACGTTTTGTAAATTTTGTGTAATGTTCATCCTCAGCGGTAAATGTTATATATTCATCATAATCGTCATTTGACGATGTCAAAGAACTGCTACTGGCACCTGGATAATTATTATCCATATTATTTATATTTTATAAACACTAAGATCACAGTCAATTTTAAGCACAATTCATCAAATACATCATTACATTACTATTTTAATTGCTTTTTTCTTTAACTTATTATTTAGTATTTTTAATTTAAAATTATTTTTAAATAAAAGAGAATAAAATTGTTCTTCTTATAGTGATATTTTTTATTATTTTATATAGTACAAGGACTATAGTTTCGAGCGTTCGCTCATTATCAACTTATAACTTATTCTCTTACATGGTTGAAACTGGAAATTAAATTGTTTTGGAAAATTGAATAATATTTAAGCTTCTTTATAATAATTTTATCGTACACAATTTTTTTTTCTTTTCTATATTGATAAGATATATCAAAAATACGTTTAAAAATTCGCGATTATTTATTTCTATTCGAATGTTTGATAAATATTTATAACATGTAGGTTTTTAATATACTGATAAGGCGATGTACGAGAAAATCATTTAAAGGTGAAATTTATAGTCTGTTGTCACTTCATATTTCATAACCGCCATAAACTTGGAATGGAATTTATGTATTTCCTGGTTAGTTTACAGAAATAGTTAAATACTGTCGAAGTAGGTTAACGAGTTTGAATCTAAGCGGTGGGATTATGATTGATAAAACAGCTGGGATTAATATGTGAAAACAATGCCTTATATTGTGACAGTGTAAAAATTAATTAAAGGATTAAAAAAAATCCAGAGAAATTATATCAAGATATAACTATTTATTTCAGAAGCCTAATATGTATTTGTTTCCTCATAGCATTTAAGCGAACAAATCGTCTATTTTCTAGAACTTAAATAGTTTACCTACTAATTTGTCAATAAAATATGATTGGGCATTAAATTTGGAATCAAAACTAATTAATACATATTGAAAAGTTTACAACGAAAAATTCTATAATCAATTATCGCTTAAAAACACAATTCAGATAAATTATTTTATTATCCGTAAATATTAAAATGAACCACATTAAATAACGTTTTATTAACGCGGATCGTAAAATGAGATTATACGAGTATAAATTAGAGACATACAAAAAAATTCTTATCTTTGACACAAAGTTTCATATCTGATCATTAAAATTGCACACAAAACTTAAAAAAAATTATATGATAGAAATAATTTTTCATGTTTGTTTTTAAGTCAAAGTTCTTAATTGTTTTGTTTTTTACTTTTAAACTGATTGTTTTAAAATTCTTTGTAAAGTTTTAACAAAAATCCTTGGAAGTTATTATTAATTATTTAAGTATATCCTGTATGTAATACATCAACAACATAAAAAAACTATATCAATTCATGTTTTTACCATAAAGAAAATACTATAAAGAGGACTCAAAAAATAATAACATATCGGGAAGTGTCGATAGTAGCGACACTTTAATGTTTTTATTTTTCGGAACTATTATTAACAAGCAGAATGTGTCTATGATAAATGAAATTGGTAATGAACAACTTTGTATGTATAAAGGTATAAACACAACCAAGAACAATACATATTGGTTAATATACCAATGCCTATATATTACATAGCCATACTATGTATCCATAGGCATTGTTAAAACGCTAAAACGAAATATGCATGTATGAAAAGGAAAGAGAGTTTGTGTGAGCGAAACAATGAGTTTTTTTCTAATAAAACAGAAATTGAAAATTTCAACAAAATCGTATTCGTATACGAGTATATTCATTGATTATGTATCATATTATTATACGACATTGCCTTGACGTAAATTGTTGTTTTTTTTAATGTTTCGTTTTTTCTCTTCATATTCCATAGTAAATAACTATGATCCCAATATTACAAGGTATGCTTGACAGCTAAAAACATGTGGAGCGTGACGTCACTCAGAGTCAATTTGAATATTTTTTTGCGAACTAGTTTAAATTTATAAGAATATTTTTAGGTTTTAGAAATAGAAATAAGTTTCAACGATTGTACACGATAGAAAAAACACAAATCTCAACCAAACGGAGTCAACGTTACGAAATATATTACTCAAAGTGACGTTACCAAAAGGAAAAATGACGATATGTTGATTGGTTGGAACATACATACCTTGTATATTTATACCAGGATAAATAACCAAAACAAATGTTCAATTTTAATTTTAGATGTATTTGTATACAACCAACACAATAATACAAAGTCACTTTGTATATAAATTTCGTATAGTGGAATTTCAATGTACATTTGTTTTATGATGATTGATGCCATATAAGAGAAACAGCATGGCTTTGGTTTGTACTTGCATGAAAAATGCGAATAAAAACATGAATGATAATTTGTAAACTACACTAACTGTGTTTATATGGTCTGTGCATTTGGGGGTGTTTACATTAGGTATTTTATTCCGGATTCTTCGGCAACAAAATCCCTCATCGTTTACACTAAGCATTAAGAAACCGGAATTTTTTCATATGTATGTGTAAAAAATATTATCATTTCGTATTTGTTCTTCAAACAGAAAAGATTATTTTGTTGCTTTTTGTTTGTGTTAGTGTGAAGAAACCAACAAAATTTTGGTGTAAAAAATATCCCAAAAATAAAATCACACAAAACCGGTTTTGTATGAAAAGAGAAAAAATCCAGGAATAAAATGCCTAGGTAGTGTAAACACCGTCTTTGGTATAATATTTACAATACAAAGCTAGCCTCTATCTGTGTTAGTAAATACTATCAAGCAAAAAAGAGTTTTATGTTAATTTTAGATTTTTCCTTTCTGTCCCCTTTCATAAATAAAAACAAAAACCCATTGTTTTTTAAATTTTTATTACTACGTCGATTAACAACATTCAAATGGGCTAATTATTATTGGAACAGCGCAGCTTGGTCGAGTAAATACGTTTATGTTAGTTTGGTTGATTTTTATTTTTAGAGAATGCGATTATATTTGCTGCAAGTGCAAGAGAGAAAGCATTTTATTTTCCTTGTGATTGAAAGAGGAAAACATCATATTTTTGTACATATGTATATCGTAAAGTTTAAACTTGCCCACACAAACACAAATTGGTTCGTTTCTGTGCTTGCTATTTATGTATTATACTTCGTTGTACATAATACTCTGCTATACAATTGTTGTTGCTTTTGGTTTACAGCCAATGTTAGTTAAACTTTTTAACGCAAAATACAAACAGCGCTAGCGTCTATTTTAATTTACCATTGTTTGAGCCTTCTTGTAGTTCCTTATTTTATGTTTTTACTTTTAAATACAATATTACTATAAACAATATTATTTCTATGCATCTACAATTTATAAACGAATAGCAGTACTATTAATACCGGAAGTAAAATGTAAATACCGCGAAAATGAATCGACTATCGAATTAAAAATATTTTTTTTTTCATAGATAGTTTCGCTTGTTATTGTAGTTGTAATATTTAAAACTGTTTAATTAAATTATAGCCCCGATTTGAATTATAAGAAATGTTTTCATTGGCGAAAATGTATTGCGATTCTCGCTCATTTTAATTGGGATTGAAAATGGAAAGTTTGTCCTCGATTGATTAAAACATGCGTGATCCAACAATAAAATTTTATCGCTAATCGAATCTTCACTATCATAATATTTAGTTTTATCATAATTACTGTTAAAAAGGGGCGGTGTCAACGTACGTTTGATAAGTTCGTGTTATAAACAAATAATTAGTATACATCCAGACAAATTGAACTTTCATGTTTACAAAAGAATTGTATGCAATTAACTAGATTCTTGGATATCTAATGTGAGTGTTATCAAACAACACGACTCTAAATTATCAGTAAAGTAAGCTTATTTTAATTGAAATCGAAAATAATAAAAAAATACTTAACCTTAATATTTTTAAAATACTGTACCCAAGCGAATTTCAATTTATTTATTACGAATGCGTAATATTTGTATTAGATCAATATCTTTTATTTTGGGATGATCAAGCTAAGTTAATAAATTCATAAAAAATTATTTGCCTAATCATGGTTGCATGTTAGTAGGTTCTCCACAATTCATTCAATAATTATTCAAGCTAAATATTGACTTTGTTTAAATACCAAATTTTGATTTTTTAAGGTTTCAGGGCAAGTGCAATGTAAAATAAATACCATTTATGACTTGATTTAAATCAATAAAATAAAATGCTTCATAATAGGAGGAAGGTTTCTTGTTAGATAATATTATAGTTTAAAATTATTTTTCTTTAGAATGTTCGTGCATGTATAATTTATATTTAAGAAAATATTTTGTTATAATAAAAGTATAAATTTTCCGAGGCTAACAAGTAAACGGCTGCGAATAGATAACTTAATAAGAGAGCTAAAACAAAATGGTTTTAAGAATCAGTATATATTTCATTATTCAGCTGAAATACTTTATATTAAGTACTATCCGGTGTTTAAAAGCACCGGAAATACATAAGTGGACGTAATACAAAAACTCAAGGTGCAAAGAAAATCAAAAGAAGATGATCAAATTGCTGCTACCGGCTACGGCAGCTTTAACCCATGACTCATCATTTTTACTACATCGACATAAATTATTTAACATACCATTGACCCTTGAGATTTGGTAGACGATTCAAAGTGGATAGATTTTATTTTATTATTCGGTTAACAACATGTTTTTTACCTTTCAATATTAGGTAAGAACAAAAGAAACAAGTAAATTAATTAAGCGTGTTCATTGAATCCCTTGCTTTTGTCCACAAAATATTCAAGAAAATTTGAAAAATCAAAAACCTTTGCATCCTTTTTGTTTTTTTTAGGTATTTTGTCGCTTGACCAATCGCTTTTACCAAATTACCGTCGTATTGCATACAAGTAAATACATATAATTCTTTTGTTTTCTAATCACATATGATTAAATTTTGTAAAACGATTCGGCGCAGCAATTTCCTTAGTTATAACAAGAAATATAAAAAATAAAATGTGCAACATTAATTTTAAACAAATATTTTAAGAAAATTTTACATATTGACAGATGAAAAACGATTGTCATCAGAAAGTGTGACGGAAATTCAAACGCTGTAACAACGGTCTAAATAAAACAATCTATAATTACACATAATTTAGTTACATGTTTCACGATATTTTATCAAACATAGTTCTATTTCTTTACTCCAATTTTTGTTTGTGACATATATTATCATGTGTACGAAAATTAAAATAAATTAACTTGTGATAGTTAATTTTCTATTTATAAACTACATACATACTAAAATGTGTATACTAAAAGATTCATTACATGAATCATTTTTTTTTTATTATTTTGGCTTAAATTTAAAACGAAAAAAAACCACCATGAGATGATTTTCTAATAATTTTATTCATTTTTTTCATTTTCAAAATTTATATTTTCATCAATCACATTTTTCTCTTATTAAGTATTTATTTTTTGTCTATCACACACTTTTACTAATTGCTATAACGTCACACTACAAATATTATAAGCCACTGAATTTTTTTTGTATTTTATTAATTATTACTACACATAATAAATTTATTTTATTAGTTTTTCTAATAAGACATTTGTAAATAAATCACGTGAATTTTGTTTTGCATTGAATTTGAATTAAAACAACTCAGCAAGATAAAATAAAAACTCATATTTTGTTCACACTACACATATTATTTACTGTCCACCGAGGCAGTCGAGCCAACACTAAGATAATGAAAATCAAAAAAAAAAAAAATCTCATAATCATACACAAAATACATAAAATAAACATATGGTTGTTTGAAAGAAGCACAAAAATAAGTACGATGTGAGTTGAATAACTCAGCACGATTCATTTATTATTGAAAAAAAATTGTGTTTCGTCGGTTAAAAAACCGAATCATTTTTATTGAAATAAAAATACAGTTGGAGAAGTGAACAGTAATGTTTTGGGAATCAACGTTGAATATGTTTCGATATCTAAATACCGCAGAGTATAAAAAGTTGGGTGAGTTACCAATTAAATAGAAGGTCAAAATTCAGGCGCACAGCTTTTATGAAATGTTAGTCATTCTCATTATGTTCTAGTTTTACATAAATGGTAAAATGTCATATTGCTTTCTAATAATCAGCCCTATTATGAGTGTCGAGTCGATCGACAATCGACACGACTTTGTGTTGCCTTTTCCTTTTTCGTATTGTTTTTATCAAATGAAAAAAAGAAAACGCAATACAGAGTCGTGTCGATTGTTGATCGACTCGACAATCATAATAGGGCTGAATGTTATGTTGACCTCATCTCATCTCTCTGAGAGTTATTTTATTCACAACGAAAGATATACTTCTAGGAATACGTATTTATTCCAAATAACATCATTAGGAAAACAGTTTTCAGTTTAATTATCTAAACTTTAGTGGGTTACTCCCTTAATGAACTGTTATGCAATGTTACAAATAATTTTATTTTATTTTTGATTGCTAAAATATATCATTTAATTGTATTTCTTGTCAAGATAATGTGTATTGTGCTAGTTGGTTGCAATCTTATCTGTCGTTGACAATGATACAATTTAATTGAATGGTTAGTTGCATTGTGCGACATATACAGTACATATTCCCATTATAAAATTATATATGAATGGGACATTGAATAAGCTTTTTTGAAAAAGCTGTGAGAATATTTGAATGAACGAATATTGCGCATGTCTTTCCGTTCATTTACAAATAATTTTATTTTTCTTGGAATTGAAATATAGTTTGTCTTGAGTAATTTCGATAACACATAAAATGAAATGTGTGAATTAGTTTGTATTTGTAAGAATATCGAAAATTATGGCATAAACAATTTAAAATTTTACTAAGTATTTATACAACAAAATTATAATAAGAGGTTCATTGATTTTTTAATGCAACCAAATTTATTAATTGATGCCAGATAAAGCCTTGAAAACTTAAAATTAAAACCATAAACTTGCATCTTTCGCTAAATAACATTTGCTCTAATTGAAGCAATGGTTTATTCATCAAATTTACATTCATTTTTTATTAATAGGCAAACATTTGTTTAAATAACCAAATTACGTACAGTAACAGTGAATACGTCTCTGTTATATAATAATTATTATAACTAAATGACAAAAAAAAATTATTTTCTTCATAAATCGTGTCTGTACAATTGTACATAATACATATAAGTTTTACAGTAATAAAAGTAACCAAATGTTCAAGCGGCTACTCAAAATAGAATAATATGAATTTATTTTTCTAAGTAAAATTAGAATACACTAACGTCATTTTAATTTACGCGTTTTTTAAGCTATAAATATTTATTCAATTTTCAATATTTATCCACTTTACAGTAATGAAAGTTGCTGTTTGACCGGCTCCTCCATCACTGTAGGTACTTTGTACTAATTTCAAAATGACTCTAAAATTATTTATAGTTTCCAATCGGAAATTTCATATGTATCATAACCTTGCCAGTAATTTGATTCTATCGTAGACAAAAAACAAAATATTCGATTTTACCAACTGAAACAGAAAGGTTGATGAATCTTCTTGAAAATATAAAGAAAATATCGGCACAACAAGACAGAAATAGACATTTCGCGATGTAATTTTTTACATACATCTCTGTCTGTAATTTCATAAAATTCCACTTGCTGTGTTGTATTTTTAAAGAGACACATTTATTTCATAAAAATAAAATAGTTCATGATCAAAAATTCGATCGTGAAAAATATTACATTAACATGAACAATTATTTTGGATTGTACTTTCTAAAATAGCATGATGTTTTGAATAATAACCTAAATATGTACAAGAAAAATCAATATTTTGTATTAAAAACAAATTTCCACTCCTTTTTTGTACGATATTTTTAGCTAATGATATTATTGTTCTTTATTTCTACTACCAAATAACTGGTTGGCGTTCAATTTACATAGAGCATCCTGCAAGACGCTCACCATAATAACTTGTTAAAAATAAGGTCTAATCTAGTTCTACCGCTGAGTTTAGATGTAATAATCATAAACGGTTTTACAGGCCATTGCTGGCAAGTATCGTGTCAAGAATCGGATTCCATTAATTTGCACAGTGATTTTTAGTTTAATCGCATGAACAAAATCAGGAATTCGCATTAAATTCCTGATTTCGCGATTATGCAGCACTCGATAAGCGTCATCATCGTCGGGTTTAGTCCACATTTCGCATTCATCTGTCATGGTTAAGTCTCACATCCATACATGGTAACACTTTCGTTTAATTTAATTTATTAATATACGAAAATTTTGTATTACATACCAAAATCATGCTTCCAGTCTCGGTATTGAGCTTTGCTCATTCACAATGTTTGTAGAGCATGAGAAGGCTTAACAACATAATAAGTAAAAATAAACTGCAATATTGCATCCCGGATGGCACACCGCTATTCAAATTATGTAGATACTCTTACTTCGATTAGGTTGTTGTACGTTTCGGGAGTACGTAGCACCGTTCATTGTTTACTATGAACGGGCAAACTTGAACAACCAAAAAATACTAGTTATTAATAAATAATGGAAATCGTTAAGTAACGACCCCATCGAAAGCCGTCGACTTACCTTGGAATTTTTACTTAAATAAAGTAAGGCTAATTAATTGCCAATTAAAAATAAATATGTATTCAGGGGCCTAACTATACAATTCAACGACTATTTTCGACGGCTATCGTTTGTATTAGAAGTTATAGGAAGAAAAAAGAAAGGAATAATTAATGTTTCTCTTTTTCTTCCTGTACCTCACTCAAAACGATAGCAGTCCAATATAAAAAATTTCTCAATAATACCAAATATAATAATACTAGGTAGGGAACGTTTCTACAAAAATTTGAATCGCAATTTCTACACCTAACAATACGAAGTGCTTTATTTGATTTATGTAAAAATCCAATTCAAATTTATTAATTAGATTTCCAAATATTAGTAATTATTTTACCGGATTAGTATAAATGTTTCCTTAGCTAACCATTTGTAGGATTGAAGCCTATGCCGGTTCTTGGGTGACTAGCGCTTCGATGCAAAACTCAGCTTAGGCACCCCTTTTAGGAATAACCCTAAAGAATTGTAGGAGTGGGAATAGTTATTTTTCGATTTCTGTATTTGCTTTCCTTTTTTCGTATTTCTGCGCTAGGTAATTTTTTCTGCTTCCTTACTTTAAAAAATGATCTTAACAAACTAAAACTAATTTTGCATTACTACACTATAATTAAAGAAGGAATTTACAACAATTTTATATTTTTTTTTTTTTAACCTTACATGTTTTTGTCATTAAGCAATAATTTTTTTTAATTGAAATGCCAATTTTCACAGGTCAAACATACGTTTTCCCGTGCTAATTTTGTGTGTTTGTGGTTTAAGGAGCCCTTTTTAAAAGCGCATGGATGTCTTTCAACTTTGCATCCAATGTAATTGCAGGAAATCGTTTTTGATTAATTGTTAGTGACAAAATAAAATCTTATCCAATAAATAGTTGTACAATCCTTAAATTACGAAGACTAAAAAAAAAAAATAGTTTTTGAAATTTTAGTTTGTAATGCAAAAATCAGTTCCTTAAATTATGAAATTGAAAGAAATTCACAATCAATTATTATACTAAATTTGTCATTTTTTCTCAAAATTCTCCATCAAGTCTAACGCAAAAAAACATTAGCTACGCTACATTTATACCATAGCAAAATTAGCAGTGCATTTTGGTTTAGCCTTGCTAATTTAGATGTGGTTAAAATGCAGCAAAAGTATCGACTTAAAACCGAATTAATACTAGCAATGACAAAAAAATAAAGACGGTTATCTGAAAGAAAAATAGTTTTCAGATTAAGTTAGAGTTTTGCGAAGATATCATCGACATGATCTTGAATTGAAAAAAAAAATGTAAAATTGTGATTAATCTAGAATTTACAATTAGCGTTTTGAATCCGCAAATTACCAAAGTTCTTAATAAATATACTGCGCTAATTAATTACCGCTTTGTAACATTTGACCTCATACATACTGCATCCAAACAAAACTTCAACTACATATTTATTTATGTACCTGATTAAATCACCTCACATGACCTTGTCGTATTTTTGTTGCAATCAATTTTGTGTAAGTAATAATTCTATTAACAGCGAATTAAGGTTAAATTATTTAAATGAACGCAATAACAGTACAATGATATCATTAGAACATCAACTTGTATATTGTTTTATTTTTTATGAAAACCTAACATGACATTAATATAATATGTATATTTAATTGCATTATGTTGCAAATTTTTCTATTTTTTTATAAATTTTATGTTTTTTAAAACTAAATAAGCAACATAAAATTTTAAGAACATTTAAAATGTTAAAATACTTACAAAAATAATTTAATGTTTCTCGTACTTGTTCTTTACTAAGACCTAACCCATCATTTGGTATCGGTAGGGTCGGAAATGGTACAAACCAGTCCTAAAATATAAATTTTTAAAATTAAAATTCTCAACTTTGCAGTACACAACAGAATACAAATACTCACTTGATTTTCATAACCCCCAAATTCTGTCATTGCATCAGATCTAATTTTATATTTAGGAATTTGCTCTTCCAGTAATGAAAAAATTTCAATTTCTGGTAAATGCTCAGAACTACATAAATCTGAAAATAAAAGAATGCAAAAGAGTACGTTTAATTTTATCTGGCGTGAAAATAGTAATTTATTACTTTAATTAAAAATATAAAATACCCATGTTTTCCGTTTTTAGTTAATTTTATCTCATTTTCCCACTTGTCTTCGTCAAAAATAGTAATTAACCCAAGGACAAGGTAAAATTAGTAGTTAAGATTTTAATCAAATTACAACACTTTCTTTTTCAAATGAAAATGTAACACAAATCTGAAAGTGTTTTGTTCAAAATTTAAAAACAAAATAAAAAAATCTTGTGACTGTGGTATACAAATTTTCACAAGATTTTTCGAAAATGTGAAGAAAATTTCTAAATTTATTTTATTTTTTTAAAATATATAACAAACAAGAAGAAGAACTTGACGATATTTTTACACATTTGCTACTGTTATGAGAAACATTTTAGTTCAAGATATTTACGATTTACAATATTTTCTTGAATGAATTTTGTTAAATGTTGAAAAGACAAGTGTTTTCATTTTTAGCGTTTTTAACAAGGTTAAAATATTTTTAATACTCTATACAAAATAGCCAATTCGTACTGTTTATCTTTTGCGGTGTGACCGCAACACAATCATGTTCATCTATCTTATTAAGAACATCTTTTGATATAAATATTTTGAAAAATGTTCGCACTCTATCAAACATTTTACTACAAACATTATAAGTCTAATTTAATACCCCAAAGTAGACAAATACAATAAGATTATCAGTAATTGTTTATTTAAAGAAATGAACTAATTTATTTGAAAAACATGAAAATTATTTTTAACTGGTGTATGTACATTATTCTTTTATATTATTTGTGTTAGATATTCACACAACGTATGCCGCATTTCATAACAAAACGTTAATATAAATTAATTCTATTATACGATTGATTTGGTTTACGAAAATAAATGACATAAAACCAATTTCGTCATATTATTAACAATATTAATTTTGATTCGAATTTGTACAAACATAAAATTAATTAAATCAAATAAGATAAGTATTATCTTAATCCCCATACCACGCAAAACATAAAGAGAAAATTATTTAAATTTTCCCTTTTATACAGGGCTAAACACAATGATAATAAAAATTCTTACCTGTGATGCACGATACATCTCGTTTCTGAATACTAACTGGTGTCTGACAATAGAGCAATTGTCTTGCATTTGGTATATGTTTTTCAATGGTAGCTTGTGCGTGCGGACTAAGCGGTGTCCTTCCACCATAGTTTGATGTTGCAAACATTAGTTCGATAACCGGTCTCTGTAACAAAAAAATTCAAACGAAAATGTGTTAATTATAAAATAATTTGTTTTCTAAATAAAATTAATTTTTTTTTTTTTTTGATTATAAAACCTGATAATCTAGCAACAATAGCGAAATCATGTGAATTAGATTTACCAGTAATAAAATTTAAATCGACATTTCATACACAGATAAGAACGACCATAATTATACGTGTTATCATAAGACATTTTGTTTATTTATAAGTTATCAAAATATCCAGAATGATGCGCGACTGGTAAAAGCAATTACATATTTACAATTTTATAAAAAAACAGATAAATTTGAAATACATCAGAGGATGTATTTGACTAAAAATTAAACACAAAATGCAACCAGGTTTGTTGTTGACAATACATGAAGAGTGCATATCCGGCCGAACTACACATTTAAAAATAGAATCTTTACAAAGCAATTAACGTTTTTTGTTAGTTTTGTTTGTCTTTTATAAATCGTTTTTTTAATGTCGCTGACAAAGAAATATCTAAAATTTTACGTAGGAGGCGAGGCGGGGTCGCGATCAAAATTTAGTAAAATTTACCTTTATTGGAAAGTTAATTTTAAATTAAAAAATTACACTCTCGGGAAATTTTGATCTTCGTACTGCAACGACTACTTTCAATTACAATACAATTATTTAAACACAATAATTTTAGAAGTTTTGTTCAGAAGTATTTTTATTCGATTATTCGACATTACCCCAAATACCATATTCAAATGAATGAAATGAGAATGATTCTGAAATATGTTTGGTCAATACTCACGAGGTAGATTATATCATATGAGCGTATTTATCACATCAAACATAACTTGAAATTAAAATATGGTTTTTAAAAGTTGGTAAATGGGATCTTATGTGAACAAGTGAGTTGGTGGTAGTTATATTTAACGACTTGCAATTTGCAGTTTTATCGAATATTTCCACCAATACATATATTCATACAATTCGCTTCCTTATCTTTTTTTGGGGGGAAATCCTTGAAATTATATTTTTACTTCTTGAGATGTATGTAGCTACTTTGAAAGTCTTCTTAAATATCAATATGTACATATTTGTAATATCAAATCACAAATGGAATACTGTAAATAATATTAGAACTAACAATTTTTTGGGCACAAGTTGTTTCTTAGCCAACCCCTACTAAAATTAATTAGACAATTTTTTCCATAGGTCCCTACTATCGGATTTAATACTTTTTTTAGTTCACTAAACGTAAGAACAAATCTAATATTATCAAATCGGAGCCCTTTCCAATTTTCTTTCAAAAGAATGATTTAAATTTAGACAAAACCACATGGTTTGAAATGGAGCTACAATAATGTAAACATTTAGTTTATAATTACTTAAAATAAATGGGAGAGAGTCAATGACAGTCAATGGCTAATGATGGTAAGTAAATCAGCGGACTTTATATTAAAATAAAAAAGTAGAAATATTCGGAATTGTTTGTGCTTTGTATCACTTAATTTGAATCACTGTTTTTAATGTAGAAATCTCCTATAATTATTTTGCTACTCTATACACAATAATTGTTTATGTAAAATCGATACATATAGGTAACCTTAATTTTAGATATTCATTTTCTTATCAATATTTTCACTTTAAAAGATAACAATGCGCGCCACTGATAAATGATGAAATAAATGTGATTCGGTCGTCATAGATGAATTTTTAATTTATTTTGTATGCACTGCAGCAACATTGAATACAACTTACCTTACACATCTTGTCTAATTATAAACAATATTTGTTTTGAAATCAGAATAATTATAAATTTATATTGCAGATGATTTGAAAATTAAATTAACATTTCACTGCTAAAAATTACAATTAAAATTAAAACAAAAATAAACAGTATAGATAGCAAAAAGCAGCAAGTAAAATAATTAATAATTTTTATAAAAAATATGTATTTTCAAACTGCACCAAAACGAAAAATGAGTATAATAAATCCGTAGACTAAATTTTCGATTCTTTTTAAATATTGTGCAGTACATCACGTACACACCTATTTTGACTATATAATAATCTCAATCACCACAGATTTTATAGAAAAATCACAGTTTTCTTATTTTTTTTATATTTAACACCTTGTCGAAAATAAATAAACAAATAAATTAAACTTTTCCAATTTTTTTTTATAATTCCTAAACGTTTTAAGTTTTCATCAGATCAAATTACGTTATGAAGACTACAAATTCATTTGCTGAATTAGAATTTTTTTTTGTTGGCTAACTGATAACAGGTGATAACGTTTTAACATTGTGGTAATGGGGTAAAATTTGCTAATTTGCCCTTCTACCTATACCAATAAAATAAAAGTAACGATTGACAACATTCTTACGTACATACATACTTATTTAATTATCAGACAAAGATCGCGTAAAGTTCATATGGACGGCAGGAATTAAAAAAAAATTATCGGTTATCTATAACATCACGATGCTAAGCTTTATTTTTACTCAATATATAAATAAAAATAACCATTCACAATACATATCGTCGGTTTGCGAGAATAATGACACATCTCAAAAATGGCCAATTTTGAGATAATAGAAAAAAATTCTTTAAATGTAATAATCTTTTATCTGGCATAGTGTCACTTCTAAACTACCCATAGTTTCCAATAGATGCGACGTTGTGCGACGTTGAATTTGATGAATTCAACTATTTTATACCAAAAAAAAAATTCAAATCGATTTCCTCAAAAATATAATATTTTGAGATGTGTCATTATTCTCGCAAACCGACGATATATCGCACGTGACAAAGAATAGTGACACAACTCAAAATTTCAAATTTATCATGAGAGCAAAACAAAAAATGTTAATTTCGATTTTACTACAATATTCTCTATGGGCGTCACAAAAAGGAAGATCGGCAAATTAAGCCGTCTCTCGCTTTGTAAAATAAATATGAAAACGCTACTATGTCAGGTTATGAAATCCATCATTGTGCATCTTTTTGACGAATTATCTCAAAAACGCAATTTTTTAAATTGTGTTACTTTCCTATGTCATGTGCGATATATAGAGTTTGTGTTGTAAGAAATATGAGCATTAACAAACTTACAGGAAGTTTATATATGTGATTATCCGTCAATCCGTCATGAAGTAAGTAATTCGCACAAAATTACCTACGCATTAATCAGTTGTAAATAGCGTTTAAAATTATATAGAATAGTAGAGTGTTTATTTAGTTAATAATATATTCGTTGATAACGATTGAGTAGTAGTCGAAAAAATTAAAATTTAATTTACGTCAGAAGAGAATGAGTTTAAATTGGAATGAGTGTTTGAAAATCTCAAATTTCCAATATTTCGATAGCTATTAGAAGACTTGTTATCAAAAGTTGTCATTGTGGGGGTGCAGAAACAAAACTCATGTATTCCAATTTTGCATATTTTGAATAAATGCAAACTACAAAAAACATTACATTTTTTGCACGGTTTGTAATTTTGAAAAAAGTCATAGTTTGTCCATTCAGATATTGGCCTGTTAACAATTAAACTAGGTTACTAAAATGTTTGTTTTTTACAGAGAAGAAAATAATATCGCAGTCTCTCTTATCGTAGCGGAACACAGTTTGGCATATAAATCATTTTATTACAATTTTTAACAGAATTCCAATAAAATCAGAAAGGAAGGTTTGATTTTAAAATACACAACGATTTGTATGAATTAATTCGGGCGGAAATTTTTCAACGGCGAAATAAATCTATTTTAAATATGAATTAAATCTGCGGTATCAATTTTTTGAAATAAATTTATTTCGCGTTAAAATTTGATATCGCGGAATTAATACATAATTAAAAATGAATTAATTTCGCGAAAATGTCACGAAATTAATTTATTTTTGTTGGCGGAAAGAGGAGAAATTAATATCGTCGGCGTTTTACGAGTTCTTAAGGAAAAAGTATCCTAGTAAACCGAAGTTGTCTTAAAACTGCCAAAAGAACTTGACCAAGCGGCATATTACTCATACCAATTGTACAATTACTTTACAAATGTGTGATATGCTCAAAATATCTGCAGGATAACATATTTATAAACTCATGGAAAGAGCTGAATTTTCCTGAAGGATCGAACGAAATTTCATCGGCTTTCTATGATTGTTTGATCGAAAAATGTGGAACAAATTAAGAAATTAAAGAGATCCCGGTGATTACTGACGGCTGTCAATGTGAGAATAAAAATACACCTGGTATAACAGAGTTTTACTGTATTCTTATATTTCTTGTGGTTAAACCAATTTTAAATGGTTATCTGGTTGTGTTTCTGTTTTCCTTCCTCTAAAAGGATCATTATCTGACAGACATCTCGAAAAAATGGCGTAGTTGTTGAAGAAGAGTCAAAATGCAGAACCGACAATTGGAGTATTTCAACAAAATGGAAACTGAGCCAAATACTATTGTAAAAAATTGAGTAACGTCGATAAACTTCTGAAAAACATTTTGACAATAATTTCATCAGGGCAAGCCAAGCATGAAAGTGAAATAAGCATTTCGTCTATGTCTAAAATATAGTTTTTATTATAATTATGTTTGTATGTACCTGAATTTAAATTAAGAAGCTTTTAGTTGTGATTCATGTTTTAAGTTAAAATTCGTGATGAATTAAATATTTTTATGAAAATTATTTTTAATACCAAAATTTTACTTTTATTATCAAAAGCTGTCGAATAAAATTCTGATTTGCAAAATGAACCATATTTAATATCAAAACCTGCCTTATGAAAAATTTCCATTTATTTTAACCATAGAATAATAACATAGGTACATATTATGTTTGGTTTCTTTATGTTTCAACTCATTTATTTTGAGTTTGTACCAAAGTTTATCACGTGATATTAATTTATATGGTATGGTTGTTTCAATCCAGCAAACATAATTTATTTTTGCCTGCAGGAGAAAAAAACCAATAGCCGGTTTTGATACAATTAAATTTTTCTAACAACCTCTAAATCTGTTGCACAAAATTCTCTTAACCTTTCAATAATTCTACGAAATTAGTTAAAAAATAAAAAATCGCTAAGTCGCTAAATGCAAAAATTATCAAATTTTCTTTTTTTGGCTCAAGTTGATAAATATCACTATTTTCGAGGGTATTACCTTGGATTTTGTTGAACCACTAACCGAAGAAGGCGCATTATTCGAGGTAAAACATTTTAAAATTATGAAACGAACCTGGGAGATTCTCATTTACTGAAGAACGTTGTTCTTGCCGGTTGAATCATTCATCATTTAGCAATCTGGAAGCATACATAATATTTCCGGTCAGGAAGTTTTATTTTGTATTTCTTTACGTGCGATATAAAAAACTCATTCTTCACAAACCGTTTAAATAATAAAAACTACTACTGTTTACACATACAAAACAAACATATTTGTATTTATCTAGACTTAAATTTTAATGGTAAGAAACGTACATTTTATAACAAGTCTGCAATTATTAATTAAAAGCTAAAAAAATATAACAAAAACTCTTGTAATTATCTTAATTAAATTTTAATGTACATATAACATATAATCACAAATAAAGTTTCACTTGAATACTGTTTAAGATGTACAGTTGCAAGTCGAAAATTTATTGATGGTGATCTGATATTTTAGCACTGTGGTTAAATAGCTACTGTGCACCAACTTGAATTGTTTTCAAATATATTCGTGATATACAGTGTATGTAGAAAATATTTTTACATTAATATTATTAATTTTGATGGGTAAAAATAATTATAATTACACTTGTGTTTGCACACGGTCTTACATCGTTGGAAAGTAATAAACTTGTTATATTCTTTAGATTTGTGAATAATATATGTATATGCAAAACGGAAGACGGTTAAATACGGACAATATAACGTATTAGGATATTCTTTTTATAGCTTGGTCGCCGGCTCTTGTAACCTTCAACAAAATTATTATACTTTACAGATGTTTCTTTCTACCCCTACATCTGATCAAATTGATGAAGTCATAAATTATAAATACACAGAGAAAAAAAATTTAAATCCACTAAGCTAATTAATTAAATTTGTGTTCTACAATCATTAACGTGAAGGAGTTAATCGTCGAACTTAAAAAAGATGCAAAAGGTTTAGTGTTGATTTATTGAAGTACATACATACTCGAATTAATTAAACGAAATAAAATCATCATTCAACGAGTTTTTACGTATTTCCTCTGGTTTGATTTTATCTTAGTATTTGAAAAGATATACAGAGTCCATCACTCGAAGTGTTATCCACTTCACGCTGCCTGCGGAAGCTTATTGTTCTACGTCGTAATTTAAAAGAAATATCCAAATGGAATTTAAACGTAATAGTGTGATTGTGATTGTTGATTATCGAACAATTTGTTATTAAGAATTACAATGATCCTGGAAGCATCACAATACCAGAAATAGTTTAAAAGTTCGAACTCAAAAAAATGCACATCATATCGCTACAAAATTGGCTAAACATTTGAAGGGATCATATACCTACTCAAGCGTATTGCGCATACTGAAAAATGAAAAATTGAAGCTTCACAAGAAAAAAGTACAGAATTTAACATTGGTTTAAAACACTCAAAGCTTTGCTCTCAAGTGGTGACCTCGAAAATTTATTATTTTCGGATAAAAAAATGTGTACAGACCAACAACATGTAAACAAAGTGATGTGTGGTTGAAGAGCAAACAGTAACCGCCATACTTCAATTTTTTCGATTTCTTCGCAACAGTGCCTCCTTACACGTCATAGATTCATTTTACAGGCTAAGGTGCCAACAGAAAAAGTGTGCAAATATTGAAGTCAACGCTTCGTCAGGAATGGTATCGAATTCCACAGGCCCACATTCGTTCAGCGTGCAATGCCGTCACAGGAAGACTTGACGCTATTCTCCGCGTCACAGGTTCATGAAATTTAATATACATATTTTCAAAATTGTCTTAACATATTAAATAAAAAGATTCAAAATTGACGAAACTGTAGCATTTTTAATTATTAAACTTCGGGCGACGAATAAATAAAAAAATAATTTTGAAAATTTTTCGTTTTTTTTATTTTTGACAACGTTTGTTTGCTGTTGGCCAAACTATTCTTAATGTTAAAGAATACTTTTTTCTTTTTCTTAAGTGCAGAATGAAAATCTAAGCTTCTATTTATGGATGGTGAACGAGATTTCCAAATTAGGCGTTATATGTGTCATTTGCAACAAACAAAGATTTAGATCTAGATATATGGATTTCTTACATTGAGATATAACTGAACGGTAACAATTTTTTATTAACGACATACATACATAAGTTTATTATACAATACGGACAAAGGAAAAACAGTAAGTTTGAAGTTTTTGTAGTATTGTTGTATCTTTTCTTTTTAATTGAAGGAAATTGGGTCTAATTTTCGATGCTGGGGTTTCTTTTGAATTATTTTGCCATTTTGTAGAGAATTTAGAAACATGGAATATGAAAGAGCTGAAATTTCTGTGCAACAATTTCTTGCAATAAAGGAGAAAGCATCAACAAATCTACCCGATATCATTCAATTAAAATGAAAAAAAAAACAATGTTTAATCCAACATTTGGATCAATAGAAGTGAAATGCTGCTTCTGTGGCCTCATTCGACCGCAAAACGTTAATACTATTTTAAGTCCAGTAGAAATAAATATTTTGTTTTAACAGTTGTATTTTCTTGGTACTACCAAAACAAGATATAAAACTATTAAAGCAATGATTGCATTATATAGAACCAAAAGTGAGTTAGCTACCTAATTATTTTTTTGGGTTTATGCAATGATATTTCTTGGGATTACCAAGAAAATTCTGCCAATGATTAAACTTAATTAGATTGCATGAATAAACCACACCTTCGATTAGAATTATTGGTTGGATGATTTTCGATAGCACCGAAAAGCACGTGTCGCAGAGTTCACTAATCCATCAAATATCGATAAAACACATGGTATGGTGATGAACGGAAGAAGATTAAAGTGAGTGAAATTGGACATCCTAAATAAATGCGTTGCCATTGCTAGGATGAAGAAACAGTAACTGTTGAAACAAACGCCTATTTTTAAGAGTGGGGGTAATCGTTTTTGTAGACAGAAACGTTGGATTAAGTGCGACGAGTTGCAAGGAATATTTCAGAAATTAATATGTATTAATTAAACGTTATACTTATCGCGAAGTATCTTATTATTTTGTATTTAATAAAAATGTTCATTAAAATAAATAAATTGTCTCATTTAGAAGAACTGAGCCGCCGAAAAACACTTTCCCTTTATTTTGGCAACAAAATAGAATATATTATTTATTAAGTATCTTACTAAAACTATTTATTCTACACTCATATTTGTATTTCTAATGTTTTTGGCAATTAAAATAAATTTTGCTTTTAAATCTATGCGTACGAAAATTGTAGTATGATCAATTCCAATTGAAATTTATTAATTTAAATTATAAGGAATTTGTATCGTAGCATAAGATTCGTATCTGTTTCTGATATAATATGTACATACATGGGTACTTAAACTTAATTTGTCCAATTTATAAGGAGAACTAAATTAAAAAAAAAAACTAATTCTTAAACTTTCGTGTTAATAAATTTAGTATCTTATTTAATACTCCCACATTCTATCATCATCTTTCCTTGTCTCACTTTTGACTTAAAAAATTAATTACACACGATAATCTAAAAATAAACGAATTAAGTCCCTTTATGAATAGAAAACTAAAAAAACACATGCAAGTTTTAGAAGAAAACACTTATGGTCAATGGTTTGACTATTTGGCAGTTTGTTGTTAGCGCGGTAATCCATCGTAGTATCGTAGAGCATCTGTAGAGCAAAAAACAGCTTTACAGTGTTGAGAGAGGGAATGGGTAATTTAAATAATAATAAGTAATAATAATTTTACTTTAATTAAAAGAATTTGACTTTTTAAATTATAATGATGACGAATGAAATGATGCCATAAAATTAAATGATTTAGGAAATTGAATAACTACGGGCTATAATTTTGAACTGCATGAATCCAATTCTCGACGTTGCTCAAAATATATTCAAATACCGGTTAATATTGATATTCTGTAACAGGTGAGACAATGTGAAAACCAATGGTTTTAGGCAATCTCCAATTTTTGATAATTATTTTCAATAAACATTTTACATGCCCACCCAAAACTGAAATCAATAAATGTATGTGTCGATGTCCTAAGATTGGCTTATTAATGCCTCCAACGTGAATCAAACTAAAAATTGGGCTAGGGGTTATTTGAGGTTACACCTTACAAACCGACCTATATATTTTAAGGAAGAAATCAATCTTTTAACAAATAACACCATTTTTAATGCCATAAAGAAGATACGAATGATAAACGGGGAAATACAATCAATCATCACTATAACGACTCGAAGGGGTAACCGTGTATTTATTCATTTGTTATTTAAAACAAATTTATTGAATTATCAACAGCAGCATAATTCAATACCAAAATAAACATTTTATAAAATCAATAATATAGATAAATCTATAGTTTTATACACATTTTACTATTTAGTACTTACATCTAATTTAGATCCAAATCGTATTCTAATGTATTTTTGTGAATTTATTTTAGATTTTTAAATGTTTTAAAAATAAGTTTATATTTAAATATCACATTTCTTCTTATAAATTCAGAATTAGCTGTTCATTCGATCTGTAGAAAAATCAGAAGTAAAGAAAAAAATTGTTATATAAACTACAAATTACAGTTTCATGTACTTTTAGAAATATTCATTAATACAAAAACTAAACAAGCAAAATAAAAACTTTAAATGAGTCAATACAATGAACTATTATTACGTGATGCTAGTTGTAAATTTTATTTTTCGCGTTGTCCCTGCGCCAAATAGGACAAATGGAAATTAAATAACTTATTACTTAACACACTTATTCATCTTTAAAAATTATTATTAATAAAATAACAATTTTAAGTCGAATCAAATAAAAAGTGTAATCATTTCGATTTTTTATAAGAACAAGATATTTCTATACAAAAATATGCCATTTTACCATTTGCAAAACCACAACACAGAATTTTTTCTCGTTTCTCCTGTTTTATGACATTGAACTATGATTTCACACACTTTTTTTCTTCAAAACACTTTGTTTTCTATTAATAGGCAACTTATAAAATAAAAATTCAATAATATGTTTAAGCAGAACTATGGATTATATTAACAAAATCTTATTTTTATTTTAACATAAACAAAAAAAAGCACCAAATTATTTTTATCGAGACAATAATTTATATATTATTTCGTGCCGTCTCTTATGACAGTAGTTTCAGATTCAACTGAGTGAAGTTTGATCAGTTTGAAAGATAAAGCTAGAAAATCAAGGCTGCCAACTGAAATTTTGCGTATAGGCTTTTATAGTACTTAGGGGTGCGAACCGGAATGACTATTATAAAAATTAACTATACATACAACTCTCATGAAAGTTTTGATGGACTCAATTTTACAAATTCGCTAATATCGTATTCTATAGATCGATAATTTGACAGCCAAAATATGTCAGATTTTTTTGAGTATTAAGAAAAATAATCAGCAGTTTATATGAAGCTAACTTAAAATGTTTGAAAATAATTTAATTTTGATAAAAATAACCATAGAAAAAACTCAAACGGCACAAGATTAAACCTAAAGAATACGAATTTCCCTTCTTTTTATGTTTTAATTGTTCACATGCTTTTCACAAAAAAAATTACTTGCTTAGCTTAAAATGACATAAAATGAATACATTTCAATTAAATTTTTATTTAAATATTTTTAATATACATATGTCTGTAATTATAGAAATAAAATTGCATCTGTGCCACTTCATACAAAAAGATATGAACAATATTTTGACGTTTATTTGTTTTCCTTAACACAAAAAATCACAATGAAGTTGTCTAGCATTCAATCTCTTGACTAACAAAAACGGAACCTAGATTGAAAAATGCTAAACTCTTCATAGTAGAAGTAGATCCCAGTACAGTTCTTTTGATTGAGATTTTTGTTTTTTGAAATTCAAAAATAATATATATTTAACAATGTTGAATTCAACATTAGTAAATATGTATACATTTATTATTTATCAAATTCGAATTTTTTAAACAAAACAACAAATGTTTTGAATTACATTAATTGAAATTAGAATTTGTTTTTTAGATCATTCAAATTTACTTAACATCTGTAATGGAATCCCGAATATTCAACCATAAAGTTCTTGAACATGAAGCAAACTGCTGACTGGTTTATTGAAGTGTAGTTCAAACGCAAAAAGGTCCTGTGAAATGACAGATCAATTACTACCTAGCCAACTTCACTGAGTTTTTTGTGTTAAGGAAACCCATTTGAATGTTACAATATTATATAATTTATTATTTTCTAAGAAACAGATGTAATTTTTATTGTAATTATTACATACATTTACTAAATATTTTTGCTAAAATTTTAATTAAAACTTCTTCCTTAAGTCCTACTATGTTATAAGTTTAGCTAGTAAATTTTTTTGTGAGAAACCGGACCTAAAATAAAATAAGAGAAAGAAAATTTGTAATATTTAGGTTAAATCTTCTGTCGTTTTAAACCTTAATTCATGAAGGTATTTTGGGCACCTTAATTCCGTGAACCAGGGTCGTATTCGTCTTTGCGCTATAAAATCATCAATTATCAATAAAAAAATCTTAAATAATTCACGCATTATCTTTAGGCATCCTTATTCAAGAAACAATAGTTTTATTGTCCGCAAAAAACTAATATTTTTTTTTTTAATTGCATATGGAGCAACTTTCGGAAAAAATTACAATTGAGACCCAGCTGGTTTGGATTGAGGGTTAATCTTATTTGTTAAAATTAAATTGCTGTTTATTTCAATTAACCCTCAGAAAAAACATATATAGTATTTTGGACTTTTGGCTGGTGGAGTAAAATTTTTGAGTTGAGGCGCTTGATCATCCATGTATGATCAGTTAATCTTGTCCTGTGACCAAATAAAAATCGCAGTATTTTATTGATATTTTAATATTATGAAATTTGTCAACTTCTAGTTGCGTCAATTCGTTTCTAGTCTGATAGGCTCGATCGTAGAGTTTTTACTGCATGTGCATAGCTAGAAATGTGAGAATTTTTCTGATCAATTTTGGTGAGATTGATCACATTTTATTTCTAGTAGGGTTGTGTTCCAATCGGTTAAAAAGTTAAATATTTTAACTGTGGTAAGAAATATTTAACTTACCTCATTTTTTAACCGATTTGCTGTTGCAAATGCAACTGTAGTTAAAAAGTTAAAATTTTGACGTTTAAGTTTTATTTATTTTTGTTAGTTTTGTGAAGTAAAAAAATTTATGTAATTATAAAATAATATCCTTAATTGCCATTTTTTTTTTTATTTTATTTTCGTTATCTTTTAAATTTAGATTTGCATTGTTTTTTTCCATTTTTTTGTGTGGTTGCACAAAACGTCAAAGGAATATATGATTAAAATTTTTAACTGCACCGCGACCAGTTAAAAAATTTATGGTGAATAAAAAGTTAAAATGCGGTATTTTTTCGTTTGGATATCACCAAAATTAACACTTTCGAGGACATGACGGCAAATGCCGTCAAAAAAAAAACTTTCGTTTAGGACATGACGGTATAAACCGTCATCGCAAATAAGTTGTTTTGGGGCATGACAGTAAACACAGTAAAAAAAAACCCTTTTATGTCCTAGCAAAACGTGTTGCGATTTTAATTTGGACCCTTTCATAAAACTTTTTTCGTAAGTTTGTTTTGTTCAATATTTTTTTTGGTTTCGACGTTCACAAAACGGCATGACGGTATATACCGTCATGTCCTAAACGAAAGTTTTTTTTTTGAAGGCATTTGCCGTCATGTCCGCGAAAGTGTTAAAAATCATCTTCTGGAATTCCACCCCTGCGTTTGTTTGATCAATATTTTTACAAATTATAGTAGCCATGGTTTTTCCATTCGTCCAGCCCCCAAACAATATGCTATAAAAAAAAGCAAAAAAAACATTCGAAGTTCTCTTTCTCGCCAAACAAGCGAAAATTTGCGTCTAACCTCAAAATATATAAAAGTGTTATTTTAATTCAAACAATTTTAATTTAACTTAAAACATTTTAACATTAAACGTCCTCTGAAGGTATCTATAAGTTTTTCAAATATAAGTGTTTTTGTTTAATTTTAATATTGAAGTTACAGAATCTCCGAGTTTGGCAAAAACGCAAAATAACAATGACGGACATTAAAATAAACGAGGCACGAGATTTAACCCATATCGAACGAATTGGGGCCCATTCACATATAAGGGGTCTTGGGCTGGATGATATTCTTGAAGCAAGAACTGTGTCCCAAGGGATGGTAGGTCAAAAGGATGCAAGACGAGCGGCTGGAATTGTTGTACAAATGGTACGCGAGGGGAAAATTGCCGGTAGATGTATTTTATTAACTGGTGAGCCAAGCACGGGTAAAACAGCTATTGCGGTCGGTATGGCTCAAGCATTGGGTAATGAAACGCCATTCACTAGTATGTCGGCTTCAGAAATCTTTTCGCTAGAAATGAGTAAGACTGAAGCTCTTGCACAATCCATGCGAAAAAGTATTGGAGTTCGAATTAAGGAAGAAACAGAAATTATTGAAGGGGAAGTTGTTGAAATCCAGATAGATCGACCTGCCACTGGTACTGGACAGAAAATTGGTAAGGTTACCTTGAAAACTACAGAAATGGAAACTAGTTACGATTTGGGCAACAAAATAATAGAATGTTTTATGAAAGAGAAAATCCAAGCCGGTGATGTAATTACGATTGATAAAGCATCGGGAAAAGTTAGCAAACTAGGTCGCAGTTTCACACGTGCTCGTGACTACGATGCAAGTGGACCACAAACTAGATTTGTTCAGTGTCCCGAAGGTGAATTACAAAAACGCAAAGAAGTCGTGCATACCGTTACGCTTCATGAAATTGATGTAATCAACAGCAGAACTCATGGATATTTAGCTCTGTTCTCTGGAGATACTGGCGAAATAAAACAAGAAGTTCGAGATCAAATCAACAGTAAAGTAATGGAATGGCGTGAGGAAGGCAAAGCGGAAATAAATCCTGGAGTTCTGTTTATTGATGAAACACACATTTTAGATATCGAATGCTTCGCTTATTTAAATAGAGCACTGGAAAGTGACATGGCTCCAGTAGTCATAATGGCCACAAATCGAGGAATCACACGTATCAGAGGCACAAATTATCAGAGTCCTCACGGCATTCCATTGGATCTTCTCGATCGAATGATTATCATTCGAACAGTGCCATACACTGAGAAAGAGTTAAAGGAAATTCTAAAAATTCGATGCGAAGAAGAGGATTGTCTTATGAATCCGGATGCATTAACCGTATTAACGCGTATCGCTACAGAAACAAGTCTCAGATATGCAATTCAACTTATTACCCTTTCGAATCTTGTTTGTCGTCGTCGTAAAGCATCTGAAGTCACTATAGAAGACGTCAAAAAGGTGTATTCCATGTTTCTGGATGAAAATCGTTCCAGTAAAATATTAAAGGATTATCAAGAGGAGTACATGTTTAATGAAATCAAAACAGAATCATCCGGCGATTCCATGGATGTTGGTGACAATTAAAAATTCCTTTGTAAATTTTAATTTTATGAATTTTCCAAATAAACTTTAATTCTCTTTAAGTTAATAATCAGCAATTCTAATTTCACAAAGGAATTAGAGAATAATGTACTACATACATATCTGCTTACGATTGTATTCAACGAGGGCCAAAGGCCAATGTTTTCTCATTTCACAAAAAAATTTCAACCCTGTACACAAAAATTTATAAACAAATCTTCAAAATGTCATATTTTAAAACACAATCAGCGTGTTTACACTTGATATCATGAAATCGATTTCATTCCCCGTTTCTTTCCCCTTTACATAGGAAACCGGTTTTGTCAAGGCCATGTTTTGATTTCTTTTTTGAACAAAAATTTTTGCGGATCTCATGATTTGATGCACCAATCCAAACAAAATTAAATCAAACAAATGTCAAACTATTACACGAAATGCCAGATTTCTACACATCAGAGAAAATTATATTGTGATACGTTGATTCATAAAAGTTGTAAACGATAGTTGATTTCGTGATGTCAAAGAAATTGATTCATGATATTCTAGTGTAAACACAGTGAATAACACATAACCTTATTTCAAAAATAATTTTCTTTTACATAATTAAATTAATTTTGATATATCAATTGGTAAATGTAAAATAAATCAATGAATATATCTATCTGGTTTAAAATAACTTAAAAAATCGCGATTTTTAATCAAACGCAATTACATTGTTCGACGAGTTACGAACGAATAAAAACGCAAAAGTTTTGTAAATCTTTTCTATAAAGTGAAAATGCATATTTCAGGTGTGACACGAATTAGATGTTTAATCATATTAATATTATTACTGATAGTATGGCAAATTATGAAGTATTGGAATGATTTGACAAAAGTGAATCACGAATTAATGCTGAAAACTATTGAGGCGCCTGTTGTGGTTGGAGTATTCTACGAAGCGCTTTGTCCTGATAGTAAACACTTTGTCATAAAACAGCTTCAGACTAGCTACCAGAAAGCGCCATATTTGATGAGTATTGATTTCTATCCATACGGTAAAGCAAAAACAATAACTAATCCAGATGGTTCATTGCGGTTTACGTGTCAACATGGCAAATTGGAGTGTGAAGCAAACCTAATTCATGCTTGTACAATTGAAGTGATAACAGATCCAGAGGCGCGTTTAAATGCTATTGGTTGTATGATTAAAGATAACATGGAGCCTATGGATGCCTTGAAAAGGGTAAGCTCGTTTGGTTCATTTGTATACCTCCTAGTAGACATAAATTCATATTACCTAATATTAAATTAACAAAACGCCTTTATTTTAGTGTGTTGATGCTAGTTCTGAATTAGAGGAAATTGTTAAATGTACAAACAGTCCACATGGATCAGAACTTTTAAAAGTGCATGGTGAAGCCACACAAGCTCTTCGTCCAGAAATGGCGTTTGTGCCAACAGTAACACTTGATGGAATGCAGAACAATCAGGCATATATTTTAAAAGACTTATTTTCCGAAGTCTGTAAAGTTATTTCAGGACGTGGGCCCCCGCCACCCATATGCGAGAAATGATTTTGGTTTTATTAATTTTTTAGACTTATTATGTTTTATATTGTGTAACGTTATTTTTAATTTGTTGTTCGTAAAGTGATAAACCTTGTGTTGTGACCAAGAGAGCTATGCAACAAAACATTTGGCATTTAAACGTCGTCTGATACTTTTGTGTACATATTTAGAAAGAACAAATAAGAGGCGATGTAAATTTTATGCTGAATAAATACTACTATGTACAGTATGTAGTGGATAACCTTTTAGAAAAGAGTATGTAATGTTAAGAGCAACGAAACTATCATAATAATTGTATGTACGTCCTCCCCTCGATAATACGGTATTTTATAGTTAGGTAGTACGATCTTTGGTAGTACTTAGTTTTAGACAATGGACAATGCAGTTCAGATAACCCACTGTTGAAAGTTTTGGTTTGATATGATCAGAACACCGCGTCCGTCCTGCCAATTTGTTTATTCCTTATACCGAGTTCTTTGGGACCAAAAAAAACGATCTAAATAAAAAAGGAACTCGCCATAGTAGAAATTGATTTAGTAATTTTTTTGGCTCCAAAGAACTCGGCATAACTCACTGGTTGATCATGCGTGGAAAGTATATTGCTAATACATTTAGGAAGAAATTTCGGTAGCTGCTTACTTCATCACTTACAAAGCCTATCTTTGGTATCGTTTTGGTTAAGTTTTCTTTCCACTTTTGCGAAATAAATATCAGTAATTTGTAATTCGTAACGGCGACCACAATTATTCATTTATGAACAAATTTATCCAAGCCGAGTATTTTTGATAAATTTTCAAAATAAACAGCAATAAAACTTCGATTTACAAAAAATTCGTGTTATTTTTCCAGGGCCACAGAATTTATCACTGTAGAATGAGTGTGGGGCAGCTCTATTACTTCGTCAGAAAATGAAATTTACAATTTCGGTTTGAAATTATGTAGGTAGGTTAATGGTAATAAATAAATAAATTAATGGCATGGTCATCAAAAAACAAAAACGGGTTAAAGTTGAAATTCTTCTAATCGACAAGGAAGTCATATTTTGATTTAGAAACACAATTTTTCTGTTATATAGTATTTTTCTAATGATAGTTAACTTAATTTTCTAATCTAGAAAATATTCAAAACAATGTTCTTTAGTTTTAATACCTACCACCAGAGCTCGCAAGCCAAACTGTTTATTCCTCTAATTTTTGAAAGTCTTAGGTATATTTTAACCTACTTAGGCAGCCATTCTAATAGTTTACCATTACTTTTGAGCGCGGACAAATTTAGACAGTTCTTTACTTCCCCCCTTCCTTAGCCTGTCTTTGAGATTGTTAAGCTTTTGCCTTTGTACGCGTTTTTGCCTTTGTGCAAAATTCTATCATAATATAATTCCTAAGTAGTGGCGGACACAATTAATGATTTAGATCAAAATCTTACAAAATTCTCCTGCAGTTTTTTTAGTGCGAATATATGGACCTAAATACAGTGTGTTAAATAGTGTTTGGTACCATATTTTTTTAATATGGTTTTTCATACAGTTGATATTTTTAAATGTGCTGCGTGCTTCAAAACCTGTGAGAATTCTCTCTTGAAAGCCTGCTTGTTTTGCTGACACACAGATACATATTTAAAAATATCAACCTGTTTAGGTGTAATAGTCCCTAGGAAAATTAAATAAAAAAATTAAATCTATTCGTTTCTCGTCACCACCACTTGAAAGTTGATATCGAAAGTATAAAGTCGATTGATATTTGAGCATTTTTTCTCTCTGTTCTTTAACGTATCATTTCACTAATTAATACAATCAAAAAAGTTGAACTTTCCAAAGAGAAAATTTTGGAAGGTTTTGGCTTGTTAACAAAACAAGTATGTAGAGGTTTTCTAAAAAGAGAAATCTCGCAGGTTTTGATTTAAGGAGGTATTCAATATTTGTTTTTTAAATTGTCCTTCTGTGTATTGTACGTATACAACCTAGTTGGACAAACTCCAAATTAAATTAAAATACCAACCAAAATAAATTAACCGTTGATTAGGATACCGGGAGCGTTTCAAAATCTCGGTTTTAATCCCGGTTTTTAGTTATTTTTATTTTAAAATTTACCAGAACATAATTTTTGGTTATTTTCGATTTGAAATGAAAATTCCCATTTTCCAAAATTTATAATTTTTGGTTATTTTCGTTTTAAAGTGAAAATCCCCATTTTCCAAAATTTATAAAAACCGAGATTTTGTAGCCAACCCGTGGATAGTTAATAATTGTTTTAATTTTATTTGTCTATACATACATACTAAGATGGAAGCATAAAAACAGTAAATAAAATAAACAGATACCTATTAAGTTTCACATATAATTTTTATGATGTTAACAATTTGTAATTTCTAAATAAAATAAGATTTCCTTGTCGTTTAGCAGAAATTCAACTTTAATGCATTTTCATTTTTTAATGAGGTATCCTAGGGTTGGCTATAAAATCTCGGTGCTACAAAATCTCGGTTTTTATAAATTCCGGAAAATGGGGAACCATGTTGGATTTACTCCCACCCCTCCAACTTATTAAACTACAAGATGTCCTAGGTTTTGCTAAATGCTCTTTAGCAAAAGCAATTCTTTTGTCTACGTCCCGGTTGCTTAATTGTGATATCCTTTTCGTTTATTTCCCTTTCGTTTAATTATAGTAATACCACAACCATAGACAATCATAATAGATCTCTCATTTGACTAAAAACAGAAAATAAAAACAAAAATTTTCCATTCAAATATTATCGGTGTATTGCATATACGTATTATATTTGCAACGCATTCTAAAATTATTGCCTTATAAAATACACAACACAACGATACATTGGAATTATCAGAAGTTTTTGTTTTTTTCCTTTAGTTACTATGAAATGAGAAATCTAGTATGAATGTCTATGCCACAACCATAGACGATCATAATAGATTTCTAATTTGACTAAAAACACAAAACAAAAAAATTCCATTCAAATGTTGTCGGTGTGTTGCATATACGTATTATATTTGCAAGGCAACGCATTCTAAAATCATGGGTCATGTAAAAAGAGTTTGTTTTTGTTTCCGCACATCAGATGTCATTACCGCCGTGATAAAGGTTACAATAAGCGTATTGCCATATATTATAGAGTACTCTATAATATATGGTATTGCTTTCAACCATAATGAGTTAGGTATTTTTTTTGGTTAACGGCTAATCAAAGCAACAGCAAAATTAACCAAATTTTGGTTTAATTTTTTTTTCGTGTATTTTCTTGTCAATTTCACTCTTGTGGCAGGTATTAAAACTAAAAATTTGGTTAAGATTTGTTTAACCACTAATTTTTTTTTGGGTTAGCTAAACTATTTTTTGGTCTATCTAGTACGATTGTTGTTGTAATTTTTTGATTTTTGGTGAAAGCAATACAACTAATAATGTTTGACGTTTAATTTTATGGCTACGAAGTTCGAACGCGTCGATAAACGACTTATTCGCGACTTTCAACAAAGTAGCTGACATCTGGTGAAAACGAACAAAATTTAACCGTAGAACAAGGGGGATTAGAACTGTCAAATAGTTGAATTTGACAATACTCGTCCCCTTTGCTTACATAGAAACCAACGCCGACTACAGTTAACTACAATAAACATTTTAAAATATAAAAATTCTTTTGTGATATTAAATTCACCATACAGTTGATACAAAACACTAATGCCATTTGACATTCTAACCTGTACCGAGGGTGCTGCATTTAAAAACAGCGGTGAATATTGCTACTATAAGCACACCCCATTGCTTTATAAAATGCACAACACAACGGTAATATTGGAAATATCAGAAGTCTTGTTTTTTTCCTTTAAGTTATAATGAAATGAGAAATCTGGTATGATTGTCTATGCCACAACTGTAGCTCACATATGTACATTGATATTTTTCTATTTTTTATTGTTAACTCATAGGCTATTTGTTACATTAGGTATTGTGAATTAAATCATCATAAGCCTATTTCCTTGACAAATTTACAACAACAATTGCATAGGATGAACCCCGCAAGAATAATATTAACCCAAAAAAATATTGGTTTTATTTAAACCCAATTCTTATTTTTGGTTATGATACCTGCCACCAGGTCATAAAACATATTAAATTTATACATACATATTTCATTTCGAAAGGTTGGTTTTTGTCAATTAAATCAAATTGGCTATTTTCTTGGGGAAAAAATAAACCCAAAATAATTCGAATTCAATTTTGGTCAACAAAATACGCTTTATATTGATGTGATAATATGGCATATAGGCCTCATTCAAAGGTCAATATTAGATAATATTTAGCAAAATTCAATTTAGCAGAATATTTAGCAGAATTGAAACTCGGTTTTAGTTTTAATATCTACCACTAAGCAGCAAACACAAAATAAATTTATCTTAATCCTTCAACTTAATCCATTTTTAGTAAAGTAGTTTTGGATTTCTCAAAGCAACGTGTCCGATTGATTTTTGTTTAATGGACTTCTTATGAATTTATTTCTAGTAGAAGGTATTACAACAAAGAATCGAATTCGGTTTACGAAAATCTATTTGGAATTATTGTTATAAAATTTGTTAATCTGCGAAAACAATAATTGGAAACATCTAAGTTTCTAGTCTCACTAAAAGGAGTAGACTCGCGTAGAGAGTGCATAAAGACATGCAGAGTCTATTTGAGGTACATGTTTATTTTTACAAACGTAAATTTACCTTAACGATAAAATCAAATATCGTTTGAATGCCTAATATAGTTCGTTGCGTAGGTCTTTTATCAATTCATATTTTGATGCAAACCGATTGATAGAAAATTGAATGTAAACGAATAAAGCAATTTGAAAGTATCAACGAAATAAATCTATTAAAATGATGTATTTTAAAAATTTTAAAGAGATTGTTAGAATTTTAATTAAACATGGAAGAAGTAATAGAATATTATGAATATTATGTGTGTAGGAACGTTTCAAAATTTTTCTTATAAAAAAATTATTTTTGTTATAATTTGTCTAAAACTTTGTGATTCTTTTCTTATAAATTGACTAACCTAACGCAGTATAGAAGGCAAAATTGTTACACGTAATTCTTTATAATAGTGGATTATAATGCCTGCGTGTTGATTTATATATTTTTTTAAAGATGTAAATTTAGTTATCGGCGGGCGGCCTAAAACAAAACGGTTGAAATTATTATTTCGCTTATTATTATTTTCCGACCAATGATACTAGATTCTAATATGAAATGTAGCTAAAAATTCCGGAGATCGCGTAATCACATGTTCGAACTCGAGAAACGACAATTTTCCATCACCATCCACATCACCTTCCTCAATAACTTTCTCGGCAATCTGTTGATGTTCTTCTGGTGTCAATTCGTTACGTGTTAATAATATTAAAGCGGCTTTTAGGTCAGCCTGGCCGAGATATCCATCTTCATCAAAATCTGCATAAATTAAATAAAATTAAAAATTATTACTAAATACCTATGTATATAAAAATATACAATAGCTTGAGACAAACCGTAAATTTTAAATGCATAGAAGACTTTAATATCTCGAGGCGCTTGCTCACTAAAAACGGACAGCAAATCTAGAAAGTCTTCAAATGTTAAATTACCTTCACCATCTCTAGAGAAAGCTTCACAAATCCGACGACGAAATGGATTTTCTTTCAACTCAGGCAATTTTTCAACATTTTCTCGTGGTACTTTCATCGTGGATGCTGCACCATCGGTCATTTGTTTGGGCACCAAATCGGGGCGTAATTCACGGAATCTTTTATGCACACTGCAGAATTATACCCAAGTCTTTTGTCAATCAAATATACACTCATTTTCATCACTTTTCTTACCGTAATATTTCCTTGCGTGTAAAGAAGGTACAATCTTGATAATCATCCAACTGTTGGTCGGTAAATGTAGCAATTTTATTTCCCATTTTTGCAATTCAATTAAAACAATTTTTTTTTTTTTTTTTTCAATTCAAAATTAATTTTATTTCTTATCAAGTTTAACTTCTATGGTTTGTATTTCATACGATAATAAAGAAAACTGGAAAAAAATATGAACGTAAATTAATTTTCATAGAAAATACACATACACAAGAAAATAGAAAAACTAGAAATATGTATGTTAAAAGTTAAAAATTATATTCACCAGGACGCATAGTCACTGTGGTAACGCGAATAACCAGGGAGTGCCTATTATAATTTTGTATGTAGATATGTTATTTTTATTAATCATTGTGAGTACGTTTTAGGGTGTACACATGAAACGGATACGTGTACCATGACGGTAATGTGAATGACTTTTACTTACACCTCTTTGAATAATGTTACACCGTAGCCTTCTTAAAAGTTAATTCCTTTTCAAATTTTAAAACCACAAAGTTAAAACCACTAAGGTGTTTTCAGTTGGTTTGTGTGTCAACAAATCACGAATAATGTGTAATGCGAAAAAAATTTATTTAAGAAAACTTTGATCTCGTTGAAAGAAAAACAAAACTCAACCATTAAAAGGTGACAAAATGAAAAACGGAAACAAAATAGAAAACATCACCAAAATTTATTTAAACCGAAAAAAAATTGAGATACAGATCCACCAGCATCAAAATAATTTTGTATTTTCCGGGTTATCCACCAGCAAGTCGTTTATATAACAATTTGCTTACCTAAATACTCTTATTATTAATTTTTGTATTTTAAATCAAACATATAAGCACAGAAAGGAAATATTTGGGTGAAATGAGAAAATGATTGTACAACTTTTCATTAAAAATTCAACAATCAAATCAGAAAAAAGGAAACCAACCCGTTTTTTATATCTATTTTACGTGTCACCTACCTTGGCTTGAGCGCCCACACCTTCTTGCATATTCATTAAAATTGTTTAGCATTTGATTACCTATGTATTTTGGTGGTGGCTTTTATTGTATTTGTGTATTTTACGTCCACGGAACGAAAATCAAGTAACAGCTTATGGACGATTTAATATGGTTTTCGTTTTGCGGTAAATAAAGGTTTGTAGAATAATGTAAGTAAGAATTTGTTTTATTGATTTTTTATTTTTTGCTTAGAATTTGTTTTGTCTAATTTTCAAACAAGAGGATTAAGATTAATGATATATTTGTAAGGATGTTTTGTTTTGTTAGATGTTGTTTTTGTTGACATGGGTGTCACCGTTGGTTTCGTTGACTAAACAGATGTGGGCTCTAGAGTAATTTATAACGCGTAGTAGTTTCATTTGATCGACGAAGCTTGAAGAAAAGCTTATTTAATTCCTTTTAAAAACCTTATAGTTGTTATAAAGCTGATTAGAAAACCTCTGTCAAACATACAAAATATACATTTATTATGCTGATAAGATAAATGAGAAAATCCAAAAATACAATAATTCAGTGGAAAAACAATTGAAAACTTTTGCAAATGAAAAATCAAATATCACAAAGTTTACTTTGATTTTCAAGAAAATTTGAGGGAAAAGAGTTTCCTTTTATTTTCATATCAAAAGGCATTTAGAAGTTTTCTTCTTCCCGAAAATAAAATAAGAAAAAAAAAACTTTGATGGAAAATCAAAACTTTTAAGTTTTGAGAGCTGAAAAAACTCAAATAATTTTTTTTAACGTAAACAAAAGAATTGTGAAAATTACAATTAAGACAATAAATTAAATTATTTTTTTTGTGTTGCTTTTGGGTTGTATTTGTTTAGCTTAGCTGTTGAAAACCCCGTTTTCTAATTGAATAATAAATCATAAAAATGAAAAATTCTTGGAAAGTTCAGGTTTTTGTTTTCGGTCTTGGAACGTGATTTTTTGTTGTTGGTAATAAAGTATTTAAAAGGAAACAATGTATAATTGAAACGTGTATAAGGACTGTTTGTTTATATCTGTCGCAAATGTGTTGTGGAACTTGGAGTGGAAAACCGTACAGTATTTACTCAAATTGAACGCATCGATACCACTTCCTTTAAGCTTTAAAAATTAATTAGGTAAATGAAATACTTACGTAATAAAGTGTCCAAAATTATCTTGTAAGTTATAATTGATTGAGTACAAATTTTGATAAGTTCACACAAAAAACAGAATTTTCACTTGAATTTTTTTTTTTTTATTAAGAAACAGAGGGAGAAAATAATATTCTGTGTATAAAAAATAATTTAGCTAAAAACAGTTTGTTTTTTATGTAGGTAATGGAAAATTATTAATTCTAACATTTAATTTTGATATAAATAATTGTAATAACTTAGATATGATAATTCTGTTTGTTTTAAATATTTATTGTAATGTTTTGTTGATTTTGGGTCTAGATCCATGATTGCGATGTTGGTGAGAAAATTTAAATTATGATTCAATTTTATTAAATGCCGAAATGCTGAATCACTGTTGAAAGGAAAACGTGTTTTTTCTTTAACTGTAATTATTGTTTTATCCCAAATCTATTATTACCTTTGTTTAATTTCCTTCAAATCTATATTCGTTAATTTTTGGAATGATAACATCATTGAACAGTCGAGTGCCGTTGCACCAATTAAATATTTCTCCATTTTATCTAGTTTGTTTGTAATAAAATCATCCACAACATTCGCTTCAATGCTACTCAACGATATGCAATTTTCTAATTCCTGTCGTATATGATCCCTTGTCATCGTTGGTGATACTGCTGCTACTGAATTACATCTTTCGTTTACCAAATTTTTCCACTTCAATAGAATCCCATTAATGTATTCATCTAAATTTTTGGTATCATCGAAAAAATCGATTTCACTTAGGCTAGACTAAAAATAAATCGAAAATAGTTTGGAAAATATTTTAACCGAAGCGAGAGAGGGTAAATACATATAACAAAAATTAAGTTTAGTTTTTCATTTTTTTTTCTCTGATACAATGCAATAAATTTTAATCAAGTTTGTGAAGTAAACAAACGATGAATCCACCACACCTCTTATGATAGTATAATTCTATGATGAGATATTGAAATTGGATTCAGCATAAGTGTTTAGGGAAAGTAAAAGGGTTTTAGATACAAAATGTATGTTCTGTATCATATGTCGCATGATTTTTGTGTGTAGTTTGTAACAGGTGTAAATATCAGAATCGTCAATTAATTAATTGTCGTGAAAATTATAATATTTACCGAGTTTTGCTGTCGATGGAAATTACTTTCACTAGGTGTTTAAAAGACAATTATGTTGAACGAAAGAAATTTTGTTTTTGTTTGCGCCATCTTAAAAATCGAATGCATTTATTTTCTGTTTAGCATAGCTGGTCGTGTAAACATAACAAAAATCTGTGTACAAATCATATAAGAAAAATACGTTTAAAAATACATTTTTAGTTCGATATCAATTAATTAACTGGCCGTGTTTGTGTAAACCTAAAAAAATTATCATAATGCAAATGGATATGGATATCTAACATAATATTCAATTTGTTACACGATCTAACTTTGTAATGTGTGTTTATTTTTAATAGTGTTGTACCCATCGTTGGCGACTTTCTGATTAATCCATGAAGTTAAAAAATTACACGGTGGAATCTTGAAATTGGATTTTGCATTCCCAGGAAATATTCACAACATTCCCGAGAAACGAAAATACTTTATTAAATTCCCGGGAATTCCCGGGCCGTAAGCCCTAGTCCTTACGTGTTTTGATATGGTCGTTAGATGTAGAAAACCATAAATCCTAAAACTGCTTTATCTGAAATTCTAGACGTTGCTCTCTGCTCTAAAACACTGTAGCCTTCAACTTTTAATCCGAATGTGCTCATATTTTTTAAACATTTTTGGTTTTGGTTTTTAAAAATTTGTTAATAAATTTATTAATAGTAAAAGGGGTCGTTAGGAGAATAAAAGCTCTTTTTATAATATATTTATGCCTTCCAATATACTTTAAATTCGAAAGCTAATTTATGATGAGAAAGCGATTACTTAATATATTTCGATTGGGTTTCTAAAAGCTGCCACATGTACAGTTCGTGCTACCTAAATTTTGTCTTTGAACTTTGGAATGTTAGACTTGCAATTTTTTGTTTGGAGAATTGGTTTTAGCAAATTCGTACCTAAGCTTAGACATATAGATTTCTAGAAATTTTAGAATTCTGTAATTTAGGAAATTTTAAACAAGTCGGGAACCTCAAATGTTAGATGCAATTAGATTACGAAATTAATTACAAAATTAAGAAAGTTACCAATATTGAAAATTTATGAATATAAAAAATTTATGTGTTCTTTAAAATTTAAGAATTTTGAAAAAAAAACTAGTAACTTAAGTAAAAGTTTTGAATTAAAACGTATAGAAATTCTGAAAATAAATACAGTAGATTCCGGTTAATTGGGACCCATCGGGACAAGAGAAACTTTATACAAAAAAACAATTTTTTTTTATTTTCCATGTTTATCATGGACAAATGCATTTGTTCCTTAATTTAACATGTTGGAAAGTTTGGTTTGTTTTCTCAATTGGATCCCGTTTTGCAATAGATCGACCACATAAATGGCTATCCCGTTTAACCGATTTCTTTAGTGAAGTACATAGGATTTTTTGATAAATTAAAATTTACCGATTTTATGACCGATTTTCGACCGATTTTTTCATGAACAAAGAAATTCCTTCATATTGACGCCATTTTTGCAAAAAATCCATATTTTTCAAAAATCCTACATGCTTCTCTAGATTTTCATATCTTTACTCAAAATCTTTTTCGTTTTAGGTTCTAGGTTGAAAATTGTGGCCTGTGGGTTTTCGTGTCTTCAAAACTTATAAAAACATGTATTAAAAACCGAATTTAAAAATGTCGCTTTCTTTTTCTTAAATAAATTGGGGGAATGATCCTTGATTTCGTTCCCAGAAGGTGTTATTACCCCTTAAGAATAATTAATTCGAGAATTCTGAAAATTATAAAATTGAAAAAGTTGGGAATTTAGAAATATACAAACCCTGAAACAGAAAGATTTTGTAATTTAGTAACGTTGAAACTAATAAAATTAATTTAGAAAATCTAAAAATTTGCAAATTTCAGTATTAAGGGTTTTAGTAATACAACTGTAATTTGTAATTAAATTAGGAAATTTAAAAATCTTCGGAATATGAAAAATTAAAAATTCTAGAAAAGTTAGAAATTTAATAAATTCAGAATTTCAGTAACTCCCGTTATATACAACTATGGTTTATTAAACGAAATCTTAAATGCATTTTTAATTTTGATGGTCAATTGGCGGATTTCATCCTTTAGGATTGAAAATATGATGACGTTAGAAAGTTTCAAATCTGGAATGTAAGGCGGCAGATGCCCAACAAATAGTGGATCATCGTTCGGTTTTGACAATGGAATAGTGGCAATATGATCTGTACCTCCGAAGAATGTTATCACATTTTTCTTGCCAGTGCTCTATGGGCGTTTGTACCTGGGTTGGTTTGTCTTCGTCAGCGATGAAGTTGTTTATTATTCACACACAATTAAGGCCTATCCATTTTCAAATATCTCGTAACATTTAGAACATGGCAATAACAAGTTATAATATTCTATAAAAGGTTCTGTAAGCTTTTTAAGACAATAAACCGGATACAAAAAATCAAAATCAAAGATATTATGATTATTAGAAACGTACTCAAGATCAACATTCTGCTAATTATCCTCTAGCATCTAAATTAGCTTATCATTCAATGTCTACCTAGTTCTTCTTCAAACTTTAATATAAATAACAAAATTTTCGAACGTTCAACAATTTTACTAATAGCGTTAGTGATGATTGAAAATGGAAATGGTAAACTTATTCAATGTAGAGCACTATTGGATTCTGGTAGCGGGTCATTTGCAAAAATTCTCAACTTGAAACATAGCAAAGACAACACATTACAGTAACTGATTTGAACAATTCAACATCGCAGATTTTACAGAGTATCACAACTAAAATCCATTCAACTTACAAACCGTTTTCTATTCAACTTGAGTTTTCAATAACAAACAATATTCCAAAGCGAATTCCATTCCACAACATGTCAATCTTTTCCGATCCTTATTTTAATGATGTTCAACCGATTCATATATTGTTAGGAGTCGAAATATTCCCGAAATATTATTGCTGGATCGTATAAAGCTGAGTCCAAAATTCCCTGTCATCTAAAAATCAGTTTTTGGTTGGTTAGTGTTTGGAAAATTTGAGCAACACGTTGAACTTAACGTTGACAACGAAACAAATTTCACTCAAACAACAACTCGTGAACTAATAGAAGATTGTGTTGTATCGATTCCATTTCGTAATAACTTAGAGGATGACGAATCTAAATCAACAGCTTTGAAGCGATTTAATTATTTTGAACGCAAGTTGAACAATAATTCCGATATTAAACATTCATATGTGGAATTCATTAATGAGTATTCCCATCTAGGCTAGATGAAACTCGTGAATGATACCAACAAGTTCAACCAAATAGCTTACTTCATGCATGCTACACCATGCAGATGAGCGGCCTTCTAGTTCTTCCACAAAACTCCGCGTAATGTTTGACGCATCTGCGAAAACATCAAGCAACATTTCATTGAATGAAAATATGTTAGTGGGTCCGACGGTTCAGGACAATTTACCTACAAGTACGTCATTACAAGGGACATTTTGAAAATGTATCGTTAAATAAAAATCAACAAAAATCAAATCTTTGTCCAAAGAATTCTTTGGCGAGAACAGTTAAATCAGCCAATTTAGACGTACTAGTTACAAACAGTCACTTATGGAATGGCTCTGTTCCACCGATCTATGTCTCTTGCCATCTTCCCCTCTATCAAAAGGAACAAATTCAATATTTCAAATTGTGTACAAAATATTTTTGGTTTTCTGATTTTATATTCAAAAAATCAATCGTAGGTACGAATGTATACAATAAGCACACGAATAAAAATGTCTGAACTGAAACGACAGATAGTACAAATTCATGATGTCTGACACGGTACAAATAGAAACTGAACTGAACGGATAATACAAATCAGCCTTTATACATTTTTTTAACTATATTTGTCTATGTCGGTATTGACGATTGTAAAACTAAAGAAAGCGCCTCTCGAGGACAATATTTAAAATGATGCACCTGATAAAATGACATTTGTCACAAATGCGATGAAAGAAAGTTTAGCATTGCGGTAATTAAAAATTGTTTTTATAGTCCAAAATTGGAACTATTTACAATTATTAGCAATTCGGTAAGTAAAAATTGTGTTTACAGATCAAAAATGAAATTACATATGTATTTACAACAATTTCGAACGTCAAATTATCAGGTAGCTCAGTTTAAAAATTTTCCCCTAGGTGGAATCCGTGATGCTCCAATCGTCAATACTTGCAGGAGCAGATAATAACGGATAATATAAATACATACTCATATAAAAAAAACATAACAATTTTTTTTTGTCTGACACAATACGTGTAGGAACTGAAAGAAACGGATACCTAATATAAATCCACCTTAAAAAGAAAAGATCATAAAAAGGCCTTTACATTTTTATATTTATATAAAATGAAATTTTATTGTTTGGATGTAGATTGTAGATACACGCGAGTATAATGATTATGAATTTAAATTTGAAGATGGATGTGGAATGATATTCTAAAAGCTGAAAATTCAGTGTGTATTTCTATTAAAATGTTATTCTAATTTTTCACTCAATTTTCACAAATTTAAATATGATTGTGTAATGCGCGCATAGTTTGGAAGTTACGTACGTACATATATACATACATATATGCGGAAAATCAAAATTGAATTGCGAATAAAACGAGGTAGAAGAAAATAGAATTTGCCGGATAATTCAATAAATTAACTACCACCTTAAAATATATTCAATTTATAAAAAAAAAAAAAATCAAACAGTTTGCCGTTAGAATGACGACGATGACTATGTAGGTACCATCATATATGTACATAAATGTATTGGAAATTTAATTATCTTATTTCGAAATTTATCTTTATCATTACGACGATGATAATTTGTATTATTAAATTTGTGAACTTGTACTATACATATGTATGTATATGAAAAGCAATCATACGTTTTAATATTTTTGCATTTTTGAATTTTCAATTTAATTTGATGGTGTAATTTATATATGTATATAAAACTTCATTAAATTTTCAAACAAAATTTACGATATGAAAATTTATAGTGAATTTTTTTTTCGCCGTATCCGTTTTTATTCGTTGTATCCATTTATCTTTCAGTTTCATTAAACATTTTTCATCATATTTATGTTGTGGATACACAACGGTAAAGGAAAAGTTTTAGTTGTGAAAATGATTTTTTTTTTTTTTAGACAACATTGTAGTAGAAAAAAAGTTTATACAATAAAATTTTCAGGTATATTTAAAATACCTATATACATATTTAAAATTTGATGTCAACATAGTGCTGGATACTGACTGGGTTTCATAAAATACTTAAACTGTGGGAGGTGGTTCCATTGAATAAAATTGTATTTCTATTAAATAGAACCATATTACATAAAACAGCACAGTGAAGAAAAAGTTTTTTAATTTTAGTTTGAAAATTACATTTTAAAATTGCTTTTTTTTAGAAGTGATGCTGTTTCAGAGTGATCAGAGCAGCTAGATAAAATTCCAATTTTTTAGCACGCAAAATTGAACAAACCAAAATACAGTTCAACAAACTAATTGAGTTACGTTCTTGACTTCAACAATCAATTTTCCTTACACCAAAGGCAAATTTCGAAGTTCCATTTCATTTAATTTTTTAAATGTAAAAATTAAATTCTGTTAACACAATAATTGTAAGAAAGCAGTAAGTAATTTTGACAAATTATCCTCAAGTGATTTTCCTCTCTTTTCAACCGCCAACGTAAATTATTTCTCCCCGATTAAAAAATTCTATCTACAGATATACGAATATATCCTATGGGTGTATAATTTTATTTTAATTCTGCAACAAACTCAATAAAGAAAAATTTGTTGTTTTTTGTTATGGTATGTGGGCTAGTTAATCAGCCGCAATTTCGATTAAACAATAATTTACCAGGAAGTTCTGTTCACATGAATACGTACAATAAAAAATCACCGACAATAATAAAATTTGCTTAACCAAAATTGAATAATACAATTTTTTTAAAAATAATTTTAGGTTGGATTGAACTGAAAACCGCAGAAACAACCAAATTACTGCACTGTATCGAATTAAATTTCTTTAGATTTGTTTTGCTATTATTTTTTATAACTTACTTTGGCCAGTAATTGGAGTTGTAGAATTTTTGTTAGTGCACAATTTTCATTCAAATTCGAACATATTTTGTCTTTACTGGAACGTCGATATTTTTTTCCGTACCGTTCACATTTCTTACCATTCACACTATCATTAACATAATTGTTTAATAACATTTTTATCAATAATTTAATAAATAAATTTCTGAAAATATAAATCCAATCAAATATAATGTTGTATCAATAAATATGTTGATAGCGCTGGCTTACAATTTATAATCATTTTCATCTAATACGTCATCGTCGACACAATCTTCATCATAACTTGTGTCACTCCGATCGCTATTCTCAAAAATGTCTCTAACAACTTGATTAAAATATTTTATCCTAACTTTATCACCATAAACGAGTTGGCCATTTTTGAATATTCTCAAATTATTTTGTGGCGATTTAATTAAACCTATTATGGCTGAATGCATTCGGTTTGTTGTCCTGCAAAGTAAAAAAAAGAGAAAGATTGTAATCAAAGTAGTTACGTACCTAGAGCCTAGAAAGTTTACTTACCCCGAAAATAAATCGATTGGACAATATGAACTGACTTCCTTTATCGTACCCTTGCACAGTTTTAAATACTGCATGCAACAGTAGCGACACTTGTTAATTTTATCGAAATTCTTTAAATATTTTAAATTCTTAAGAATATTTGCCTCATAATTGGTATCATCAAAAAATTGCCAGCCCTGCTTTGGCTTAATTTCAATACAATAGGTATCGGGAGAATTTTTGGCATGATCAATACTGATGAATTCGGATGAGTCAGTCTTAATAGTGTTTCGAGTTGAGCATGACGAAGAACATGTGGTGTCGATAGTCGAGCGTATCTGTTGTAAAATATGTTATACATTTATTGTTGTGCACGTCCTTCAAAAATAAATCTTGTAACGTATTTACTTACCTGAGTTGATTTTTTAAATCCCGATGGAAGAATTTTATTTGGTAAAAATGCAACGTCAGGATAAAGAGTACCGTATTGGCATTTTATTTCTTTGTCTAGTCGATCAGCTGTAAAAAAAAAAAAAAGGTTTTATGAGTTCCATGAAAGAACAAAGGAAATAATAAAATGTTAAGATGGAGATGATCGTCTACAGGTGCTCCAAACAAATTCATTTATAAATGAAAGAAAGGAATACAAATATTGGAATGCTGTTCGCCTTCGATTTCTAAAGCTATAGGAATGCAAAAACAACGACGTAATAAAAATGAAACAACGGATGTTAGAAATGGAAGGAATGGAAAATTCTTGCATGTCTAGAAAAGATAAGTTAGAAAAATAATTGTGAGACATATAATTATGTTCCCCTTAGTAGTTATTTGTTGAGTTGAAGCCAAAGTGTTTTTATTTTTCACGTTTATCGCAGACGGAATACAGCACATAAAATAATTGTTTTGATAATTACAATTGACACAATGAATGTTTTGGGATTTGAATAATTCGTTTTTGTGTGTATGTTGCCAAAAAAAAATAAAGGAATGGATTTTTTTTTCTATAGAAGCAATTACAGTTTGAAACACGTGACGCTGTTATATGAATATGTAAATAGGTTTTTTGGGAAGAAGTATGAAGTAATTGGAATAAAGAAGTTGGGTTTTAATTTTTAAGTACATACATGGTTGAACCCCAATCACCTGAATAATCGATTATGTAATTCCACAAAACCTAAATGGTTGTCTTTATGCTGAACAATAACAATAAACCGTAAACATATCAAAAAGGAACAGGTGTACTTGTATAATTAATAATAATTGTAATGACAAATTACTAAACGTGTATAGAGTTGACAACTGCACAAGTTTGTCGTGTAAAACTGTGAATTTTATTTTATATATTGTGTTTATGGAATAATAAACTATTGAGGAACAGTTTTGAAAAATTTCAAATTTTGAGCCAGTGATTCGATGACAAGAATTAATTGAAAATACATTTTCTAGTCTGTACCGCTTATATATAATATCACATGTGTGGTTTCATATTTATCAATAATTATGTAATAACTTACTTGTAATCGCAACGACTGAAATCGATTATAGAAAATAAACATTTTAATAACTCACCTGGACGATAATTTAGCAGCCATTGATTAAAATGTTGAAAATTATTTATGTCGCAATAAACAAAATTTGGTTGACACGTATACGTTTCACCAATCAGTTCGGTCACAAATTTTGTATATTCGCAAATTTTTTTTAATTCATTTAACGCTCGCTCAGATATATCTGGAAAGAACATAAAATTCAGTTTTAATTAAAAACCAATAAATTCGGATATACATACATAAATAAATATTTTTAGAGAGATATGTACTAATTAAAATAAAATTATCATTATAAATCGATTAGGCGTGCACATAAATAAAGGTTATTTTTGTTGTGGTGTTTAGATTTTTGCAACCGTTATTTTTGGCGGTTTGACATGTATAAAACAAACTACTAATGTTATTACAGAGATTGTAAACTGAGTTTAGTAGTAACACAATAATTTTTATGTTGAGTTGCCTTCTCACCCCTCGCAACATTTTTCTTGGGCCCCCAAAAATGCCGCTGAACAAACAATGCTTTTGACACAAAAATTTGATTTACGTCGTTACATCCTAAATTCTAACGTGAGAGATAGATATCGTTGCGGAAGAGAAATAGCTACGGACTTTCATCCACGTAGCAGCGCTATTTACAACGAATCCGGTAAATTAAAAATGGACCCTAAGTTCTCGACGTGTGACGGAACTATTTCTTCTCATTTCTAACGATGCTCTTATACATATGTTGAAATTCAAACATTTATGAAAAGGGACAATTTAAACGGGCATACAAGAAAAAAAATTTGGCGACAAACATTAGCATCAAAAATAATAAATTGGCATCACAAATAATATTTTGGCACCACATATGAAAAAACAAACAAATATTTTTGAAGGACATTATTAAATACTATGGCGACAAACATTGGCATCAAAATTAATAAATTGGCGACAAATATAATATTTTGGAACAGAAAAAAATAATTTTTAGTAGTAAAAAAAAAAAAAAAATCGAGACAAAAAATTAAATTTAATCGATACAAATTATATAATATTTGATGGGGGATCGATATAAAATATTGCAGTGTCATTAATAGATTCTATATAATCCGCTCCTACGTGCGGCACGCAGTGCGACATGTTTGCTTATCCTGGCTCCTACGTCCCTCGAAGTTTAAATCCAAAGCCCTTCGGAGGGCTAAGGGGGGGGGGGGGGAATGAAGCGACCTCCCGCGTGCCCGTGAGAGTTACCGAAGCCGTTAGCCTCTACAATTCTAAGTTAAATTAGGGATCTCCATTTTCCAGAATATTTTAAAACTAATTTAATTTTTTTAATTTTTAATTTATTTATTTATAAATTTGTTGCCAGTTAATTATTTTTGTCGCCCAAAATGTTTATTTCGTTGCCAAAAAATAATTTTTTGTGTACCCTTCCAATAGTGCCAAAAAATTATAAATGTTGCCAAATTATTATTATGATGCCAAGAAATTTTTGTTTGTTGCTCATTAATTTGTGCCGTTTTATTAATTTTTTGTACCTCAAATATTAATTTTTTGTGTGCCGGTTTATTGCCAGCCCAAAAATAATATATGGGGCAAATTCACGGGAATACAATTTTTTTTGTAAAAAAAATTTTATGAGGTTTTCGGAAAAATTAAGCAACACGACCTCGTTTGCGAATCTCTTCAATTTGTTACTGGAGTACATCCAAGAATACATCGAGTACGTCTAAGAGTACGTCGAGTATGTCTAAAAATACGGACAGTATATTGTAAGAGTGTAAATATCAGGATAGTTTTTATAGAAACTATAATTGAATAGCTTTTGTACAAACTCGGGAGTACGTGGAGTATGAGCGCACGAAGGAGCGGATTATATAGAATCCATTAATGACACGTATTAGTGATGTGTGGCCAGCCCCTAATTTAATAAAGAATTGTAGAGGCTAACGGCTTCGGTAACTCTCACGGGCACGCGGGAGGTCACTGCGCTCCCCCCTCCCCCGCTTAGCCCTCCGAGGGGATTTAGATTTGAACTTCGGTGGACGTAGGAGCCGGGATCAGCAAACATGTCGCACTGCGTGCCGCATGTAGGAACCTTAATAATTTAACCACATATTATATTTGCCGCTTATTTATCAGTTTGGATGCTACTCTTTGTCGCAAATTTTTTTTTTTCGACGCTGAAAATTATTTGTTTGTATTTTCATTGTTTTGTTCCAAAATATTATATTTGTTGCCATTTTATTAATTTTGATGCTGATGTTTGTCGCCACAATATTTAATTATGTCCTTCAAAAATATTTCTTTGTATTTTCTTATGTTGTTCCAAAATATTTTTTGTGATGCCAATTTATTATTTTTGATGCTAATGTTTATCGCCAAAAAATGTTTCTTGTATGCCCGTTTAAATTATCCCTATAAAAATTTCGTTGTTTAGACTATGGCTTTGTATAATCAGAACCATTTTGATGTAAATTGAGCCGACATGTGAAAAATGAACTTAAGAGACATAGAAACCCTAAAATATAATTTATTTTCATAGGGTTTGTATGATAAAAACGCGATTTCCATTGGCGAAAAAATATGAATTAAAAATTAAACCCAAATATTTTTTTCTGAAATCGCTAAAAACAAAATCATTTAAAACACAGATTCTCAAATTTCTCTATTTTCCAGCAATAATCAAAAGAAAATAATGGAAATTAAATCGATAGTAGATTATTCAACGAGCAATAGGTAGCTGTTATTCACGCAGACAGTGGCGGATTAAGGTCGGTTGGGGCCCCGGGCGCAGAAGAAAAAATTAGGCCCCTTAAAAAAATAGAGAGAGGCAGGAAAATAAATATACAGGTTCACGTATTTAAGCATCTTGGGTGTTGATTCTCTAAAAAATAAGGTCGCACGTGACAAATAATAGTGACACACTCAAAATTTCAAACTTTTCAAGAGAGCAAAAGAAAAAATGCTAATTTCGATTTTAACTACTATCATAGGATATTGCCCATGGGTGTCAAAAAAAGGAGATCAGAAAATCAAGCCGTCGCTCGCTTTGTAAAATAAATATGAAGACGCCACTATGTCAGGTTATGAAATCGATCATTGCGCATCTTTCTGACGAATTATCTCAAAAACTCAATTTTTGAGTTGTGTCACTTTTCTAAGTCATGTGCGATGTACATATGAATCGCTAACTGCAGAAAGGGGACTATGTCTGTATTTGAAATTTTTTAGGAAGTACAAAAAACTATATATCTTTTGTTATTGTTGCACTAATGTAATGAAATCGACAACCTACATTAAGATCTGTTATTGCAATCGTATGGAACTCTAATGTTCAATAGAATTGACTTACTCACTGGAATTTTCTTGATTTAATTTTTCGCAAATGTCCCCTTTTAACAGTAATAATTAAAAACATAAAGTAATTTCAACACATTAGTATATTTCTCGCTAACGTTTTTTAATATTCCTGTAATAAAATAATAAAATAATAAATAATTAATATAAGGAATACGATTTCTAGTCCTTCTCGACATCGTTTTCCACAGTAGGCCATTCTGAAATATTTTTCCAAAATTGCAAATTGGTGTCTGGTAAAGGGGTCAATTGAAGTAAATGTCCCTTTTCTGCAGTAAATAAGTTTTTCAATTCAATTTTGTTCTCTTTATTTTAATGGTGTAAGTTCCATTTCTACAGTAAACGATGAGTCTATATCTAAATTATACTAAACCGTTAAAAAATGAATTTTGGAAAAAATGTAAGAAGTCCCGTTTCTGCAGTTAGCGATTCATATGTAAACGTGAAAACTTGTAAAAGGCAAAGCTTACTTTTATGAGTTTGAAATTTTTCGAGAGGATTATCATTAAAATAATATCGAAAAATTTCAACTCATAAAAGAAAGCTTTGCTTTTTACAAGTTTTCATATTTACACATTATCTTTAGAAAATCAGGGCACAGTTAGGAAATTCCTCATTTTGTGTAACGAGTGGGATATTTGCGAAACGAGTGAAGCGAAGCGCCCCCGTACAGCTAGTTTTATTACAAACAGTAAATTATTGAATTTTGAGAAAGTCTTTGGATGGTTAAATTCCAAATGAATTTTAAAATTTTTTGGAAATCCAGTAAGCACACTGGTATTGAAATGAATATTTCCTCACTGGCTAGCTATGAAATATTCCCCATCTCCTAACGAGTGTATTTACACTTGGTCTCATGAATCCGGATTCTCTGGTTTCAAAAATCCTATCGTCGTTTACACAAGGATTCATGAATCCGGTTTCATTTAATTCTCTATGAATGTGTATGAATCTTTTTCATTTCATAAATTCTTTTCAACTTGGGATTTTATGTCCTTGAGAATTTTTATATTTCATTTTTGTTTGTGTTCGTGCGATGAATCCCGAGAAATCAAAAAATTTTGGTTTAAAAATTAATCCCCAACATGGCGGCAATAAAACCGGTTTTGTAGGTAAAGGAGGGAAATACGAAGAAAGAATCCGGATTCATGAGACCAAGTGTAAATACGCTCAACTAGTTATGAAAAATATTCCGTTTCACAACCTACTACGATTTTAAAAAGTCGTACTTTTGTAACAAAACTGAAAAATAGTAGCAATTAAGTGCTTTTCATACCGGCTGCGTTGACTTCGGACTTCAAAAAATTTACGTTTTATTTTTAATAATTATCACTTAAAAATAATTTGTTTTATAACAGTTTGAAAACATTTCTATAAAAAGTGACACTGTTAATCAAATAAAACAAAATTACAAAACTTTAAAGTTACAAAACGATTTTACATTTTTAAAGTCCAAAGTCAACGCAGCCGGTATGAAAAGCACTTTATATTTGCATGCGGGGCGAAACGCAGCGTAGCCGAGCAAGTGCAAAGAATGCGTGTCAAAAAACAAAGCCACTTTTAAGCTGAATTCACCAGATTTATCCATTGAGCTCGTTAAGAAAATGACAACTTGACGGAGTTAAATACCGAGTTAAAAATATGTTATCTCGCTGGACACAAAATTTCAGGCATACCAATATTGTTTTTTCTTTTGCCATTCCTATTTTAGGTTTTGCTAATTCTGAAATTTCTAAAAAAAAAGCGAGATAACACATTTTTAACTCGGTTTTTAACTCCGTCAAGTTGTCATTTTCTTGATGAGCTCAATGGACAAATCTGGTGAATTCAGCTTTAATCCGAATAACGCACGTACTATTTTTTCTCCATCGAAGAAAATACATTGCGTACCCTAATTATAAGTACAAATTACACGCATTTAAAATTTCTAGATTGAAAATTTGATGAAATATCTAGCTAAGAAGGAGGGCTTAACTTTTTTTCGTTTGGGCATTTTACCAAGTTATGACGTGTCAAATACTTTTAATATTGAAAACAGTGTTAAAGAACATACATCTTTAAACATTTATGTATGTTAAATTATTAACCCATTTTTATTTTCTTCTACGCACGATGTAAACACGAAACATACTTTAGATACTTAGCCATTACAAAAACTGGAAAGTTGGAGTTTTGCGGGGCCCCCCAGAAGTCGGGGCCCCGGGCGCGCGCCCGGTGCGCCCGCCGTTAAATCCGCCAGTGCACGCAGATGAAGTTCATCTGAGTAAATAACAGCCATTATATGCTAGTAGAATACGTTACTTTATCCACGACCGGTAAATAATATTGTATTTCACAATTAAATCATTTAAATAATCCAGAAATAATTTCGGTCGACATTTTGACGTCTCAATTTAATTATAATGATAATGGCAAGAGATAAAATTTCGAAAACGAATAACAGTGATTAATGACTAGACTAATCACAACTAGCAGTGAACAATGGATATCATTATATGTAATTGAAGAAACAAAAGTACAATGAGTATATTATTTATAAGCTAGTCGTGGACCATGGTATAATAAATATATAAGGTATGTTCCAACCAATCGAAATATCGCCATTTTTCATCTTAGTGACGTCACTTTCAGTAATATATTTCGTAACGTTGGCTCCGTTTGGTTGAAATTTGTGTTTTTTCTATCGTGTACAATCGTTAAAACTTATTTCCATTTCCAAAACCTAAAAATATTTTTATAAACCTAAACCAATTTGCAAAAAAATATCCAAATTGACTCTGAGTGACGTCACGCTCCACGTGCTTTTAGCTGTCAAGCATACCTTGTAATATTCACCCCTATTATGATTGTCGAGTCGATCGACAATCGACACGACTCTGTGTTGCGTTCTCATTTTTTCATTTGATATTAACAATATGAAAATGAAAAGGCAACAGAGAGTCGTGTCGATTGTCGATCAACTCGACAATCATAATAGGGGTGATTATTGTATCATGGTCGTGGACAAAAAACATTCTACAATAATAATATGTATTAAAAAGCGAAAATTCAATTTAATGACGTCATCATTTATCCACATCTAAAACCAATGCTAAGAAAAAAGACAGCACGTCTCCGCCCAACAATCAAAAAGCGCCAAACAGAAAAAAATTAAATCAAAACAATGAGCGCGAAGAAAACAAAAAATCAAAACAATCTGGCATGCTTCGCAAATTCAAAATAACAATAGAAAGATATTATATTCGAATTCAAATTTCACCCGCCGTCTACACTATGCAAATTCACTGATATTTTCTATCATGATTCACATGATATAAATTTTATCAATGTATGTGGGTGTATATTATACGCATTTTGACACTATTAGCAAATTATCAGGAGGGTATTTCACGTAATTTTATTAGTAAATTTTTATGAAATGTCATAAAAAATTAATGCTTAAGGTTATGTTTTGCCATTTGAAATTGTTCTCTCAAGTTGAAACATCGCAATATAACAAAAAATTACAACCCAAATACAATTATTTGTCTTTTAATAGCGAAAGTACAGTGCGATTAATCGACTTGTACCACAAAACTGAAGTTTAATGGAAGATAACCCAAAAAAATTACAGACATAAACACTTCTGTTTTACAACAAATAGCGGACGAAATAAACGTAAATGTTGAAGATGTAAAGACAAAAATAAGGAATCGACGAAGTACATTTATCGTCGTGTCCAAATAAAAGTATTATGCGGGCCTCAGATGTTCAATAAGTATTGTCAATAAATTATTGTCAATGTTGAAAAAAACTATTGACAAACAGCAATTGTCTCAGACGATCAATACTATTAAATGTCAAAGAATAAAAAATATTAATTTTCAAGTTTATACTCTACGTTGAACCATGTTAGATAAAAGTACCGCTTGTGTAGCTATTATTTTGCTTTGTAAATGAAAAAATTTAAAAGACAAAGAAAAGATTATGGTCTAGGGAGTCAATAAAAATCCAAATATATACTTACATAAATTCAACTTTATATTTATATTTGCATAAATGCAACGCTAAATGTATGTAGGTAATTGGTATGTTTTCTTGGTTTTGAATATCAAACTCAAATGTTGACAGCTCTCCGCATTGATATTTTGTCAATAAAATAACTCAAAAGATCAGTAGTATAGTAAATATTTTATCAATTATCAAAATATTTTGAGTTTCATCAAACCATCACCACAATATTTTGTATATTGACAATCCTTCAATAAGAGTCCTCACATGTTCAATAGTATTGCCTATTGCCAATACTGAAATATGGTATTGCCAATACTGAAATATTGGCTATAGCTATTGATCATCTGAGGCCCGCTTTACATTTACAAATCATTAATTTTTTGGAGGGGCGTGTCAAGTTTTTAATGTTAAATTTGGTTTAATTTTTTTTTTTAAATAAAATTCTTGCCTTACTTTGTGGAAAGGACTTTATTTATAAAAAAGTTAAGCCAAAATTAGCATTAAAGACTTCAAAGGGAATGATATCAAAGGGTCGAATGTCGAAGGGCCGAATGGGTCGAAGGGCCGAATGGGTCGAAGGGCCGAATGGATCAAAGGGCCGAATTTTTTTCGGCTAGAAATGCCTAGCTAAATATTTTTTGGACAAATATTTGTCAATATATTAAAAAAAAACATATACAAACATAAAATTGCTGATAGAAAATATCAGTGAATTTGCATAGTATACACGGCAGGTAAATGGAGGCAATGAAAGAGACGATTTTCACTAAAACTAGGGCCGCATTAACATATTTTCGGGCCCTAGGCACAAACATTAAATTTGGGCCTCTGCATGTGTATCGATGTGTAATGACACGATCACGACCAAAAACTAATATCAAAATAATTTTCACGGATCTACTATAAAATCAAAAACAATAAATAAAATAAACTATATTTACTTAGTTTTAATCATTTTATTTAGTAAAACACATTTTATAGGCGTTTTCTTATTTTAGCTCCCATTATTTTCTAAATGTGCATAAATTCCTCTTTTTCGCCAGCCGAAATTAAATTTTCCGATTGTGCAATGGAATTAAAATGTTCAAACTCCCCTTCAAATTCCTGCACATTTAAGACTTCACTGTACGTATCATAAAGATATTTTATAATTGCTTGCGTTCAATATCAAACATCAATTTATCAGTATCTTGACAAAATGTCGAATCATAAAATTTCGAAAATATAAAATCCCGACAAGAAAACGTATTAAAATCCCGACTCCACAAAATTTCGAGTTCACAAAATTTCGGCTGCACAAAATTCCGACTATACAAAATCCCGACTGTAGAAAATCCCAAGCTAATCAAATTGCTTATAAAAACGAGTTTTCAAAATATTTATATAGAATGTTCTTCCGCTTTTCCAGAATATGACCCGGCTCTTTTCCAGAATATAATACTAGAAAGAGCAGTAAATTCTCCATTTTCCAAAATATTTTTAAAGAATTTCTCTCAATTTTTTTCCAGAATATATTGTCTCGGCTCTTTTCCAGAATATTTCTTGCGCGAGATTTTATTTTTAAAAGTCGGGATATTTTTCGAGATTTTGTGCCGTCAGGATTTGGTTGCGTTAGGATTTTATTGAGTCAGGATTTTACTTAGACGAGTACTTATTGTGGGGTGAGATTTTATTACTTCGGATTTTCTGAATCGGGATTAACTACCATACTCCAATTTATAATATAGTATGATACATAAAACGTATTTACTTTAAAATATTCTCTCCCTTCAAGTATGACGTTATTATTTAAATCTTTACCAAAGAAGACTTTTTTTAATTTTGGTTCGTTTTTGGCACATGTGTTCACACTTGGCTTCATATTCGTCAAAATTACTTCACTGAGAACCAGAAATAGACTACGTCTATAATAACTGACTTACTGCATTAATACGATATAAAATGGTACTCCATATACACATTAACAAAACAAATTCAAATTCGCCATTTTATTAACAAGTCATCCAGCCATTTTAAAGTCATACTATTGGTTTTTGCAACTGATCTGAAGAAAATATTTTAATTGCTTCTGAATATTGATTCATTTAGTGCCTTACACGTATCGGCTGTTGCAGACCATCTAGTATTTGAAAGTGGTTTTATTGGCAAATGTTTATTTTGAAAGTACTTTTATAAGACATTTTTCCAAGGGTTTTTAATTTTAAATTATAAATATTTTATTTCAATCAGGCCAACATGAAATGAGAATCAGCAAGAAAATTTCAGTAATACCAACCGCTAATTTATTCATACACTGCTTTTTACATGACATTTAGAAGAACTAGATTTAATAATATATTTAATAAACCACGTAACCAAAAATTATGATCACAAAATTTATCACTACTTATCCAAAAAAATATACAAATCTTGAGATAAACAATAATATTTAATTTTAAAATCCGGGCCCCTAAAATTTATGGGCCCTAGGCACGTGCCTAGCGTGCCTTTCCATAAACGCGGCCCTGACTAAAACGCCCTACACACGATCCAATTTGGTCGGACGGTTGATCTAATTTGGTTGAAAATTGGTACGTGTCTATTAGGGTGCACAAAAAAAACTTTGTATTGAGAATTCTATTTCGCCGGGCAAAATCTGAAATTAGGTTAAAAATATGTAATGAATTTAGGTGAAAAAAAAAATTAGAAAAGTTAAAAATTAGATAATGCTCAACGCAAAAATGTGCAAAAAAAATCGAAAAATTGCCGAATTCTTGTCAATAAAATATAAATTTCACACATGTTTAAAAAAAATGAATATGTATACCATTTCTTGAAGTAAAATTGTATGAACTATCGATTAAAACCACAAAAATTGGTGTTTTGTTATCATTAAAGGTAGTTCTGAGCATTTTTTGTAAAATTTTATGACTTTTTTCGCATTTTCTGTAAAAAGCTTTTCAAGTCGAGGATACAACATGACTTTTTAAATACAAAATAAATAGGGATTTTCCCAAATAGAATTCCAACGCTTGCTGACTGGCGGCTAAAATATTTCGTATGGAGTTTTATATGGTCAAACATGTGCTTGAATTTTTCTTTAAATTATTAATTTCGACTAAATTAATTTTAAAATTTGATATTTATTATTAATCGCAACATTCTGAATTTTATTAATCATAAAAAAAAAGTAGGGGGACATCCACTAGTTTAGACAAGAAACTTGTATTTGTAAACATGATTTTACTTATTTTTGCATGTAAAAAAAAAAAGTGTAATCAGCGCTGCCCAAGCGTGGGAACAAATGAACTAAAATCGATTTTGGGAAAGTCACTCATTGATATCTTACGTGGATCAAAAAATATAAATTATTTTCTAAAACAAGAATTTTCGATTGAACGCAGTTTTTCTTAACTTTTGTGAATGGAGTCTGAAAGTTGGTGTATTTGTTTTTTATTTTTTTGTAAATTTCACAATTACGCATGGTTTCCACGATGGCGAGGCGAAAAAATTAGTCAAACTAAAAAGAGAAAGTAAAAATTCATTAGAGACAAAATACTATTTTGACAGAAAAATTGGGACGTCCAGTTTTTAATATTTTAATTCAGCACTCCGAAATTGGCCGTCTAATCCGAAAAAAATGAAATGGATCATCTTTTTTCGGATTAGCCGCTGATTTTCGGAATTCATATGCCAATTTGGAGAACATTTTCGGAATAAAATAAATTTCAAAATAGAACCAATAATTAAATATGAAGCATTAATCCAGTAATGGATGTTAATAAAGTTAAAAAATGTAAGTTAAATTTTGAAATGTCCCCAAATGTATATCAATCCAAATACAAACAAAGTTATGAAATCTCGAAACGTCAAAAATAAATTAATAAAAATTCGGTGTAACGACTTGTTGCTGTTTCACTCACTCTCATGTTATATTTTTTATTCCTTCCTCTTTTTAGTTTGACTAATTTTTTCGCCCCGCCATCGTGGAAACCATGCTTTAATAAATTGTTGATGCATTAAATAACCTTTTAACCTCAGCAAGGGCAGTAAATTTGTATACATATTATGGGCAGTAGGTATATACAAATGTAAATATTTTTTTCGTTTGTATTTCGTATGGACAAATTTTGAGTTTAACCAGTTTTAAATGCCGTGCACTCCAAAAACTCAATACATACATTTATAATAAGCCTATTTATCAAATGTCGGTCCGAATGCAGTATTCCAACTAAAGAAGCTCCAAATGATTTAAAATTGTTTAAATATTTAGTAGAATACGAAGAAATTGATAAACCTTTGGTAGAAGCAGTTATTCAGGTACTTTCCAGACATTTATAGTACCTCAGCGAAACTCTTATTGGGCTTGCATTTTTTAATAATTGTATACCGTTAGAACAAAAAAGATTAATGGTTTCAGCTTTGGAAAACCCTGGATATGATGAGAATCCAAAGAAAGCCATTATAAGCAAAGACAGAGTAAACCAACTATATTTATACGATTTTTTGTTGGAGAATACGAAACATTTCTTCAATGCAATTTGTGAATCTTCGACTCAAGAATTCCTTGAAATGGACCCTGAAAAGTGGAATGAAAACAACAACTATTTATCTGCGAAAATAAAAGTTAATAAAATATTTATTGTTAATGATTTCAACGATAAAATAACAAAGAAAGAGGATGAAAAACAGATTGTATTTCATGTAATCGAGCGATATCGAGAAGAGTTTCCTATCAACCTCACAAAATCTCAAATCAAGGAGAAACTCTAATTAGTTGTATTTATCACTATTATTATTAATATTATTGTTATAACTAATATTATAAAACAAACTTTATGTAACTTTTTTAATAAACTATGTAAAAATATATAAAAATGGTAGACAAGTTTAAATTAAATTACGTTTATTTGTAGTTTTTAGATATCCAAATTTTCTTTATTTTTATATGATTTTGCCTTTAATATTTCGACCTGTCGGTCATCCTCGGAAAGAACCTACAGTTTTCGTAACAAAGGAAAACTAATTCACTTCTTATCATTAATTTTTTGTTAAAATAGGTAAATTTAACATTATAAAATACTTTAAAAAAAAAAACAATATTTATATCACAGATCTTGTCAAACCGTAAAATATATGTATATATAACCGTATAACGCAATTTTCCGATTTTTTTTGGACATTTTTGCGTTGAGCACTATCTAATTTTTAACTTTTCTAATTTTTTTTCACCTAAATTCATTATTTTGAACCTACTTTCAGATTTTGCCCGGCGAATATCAAAAAGAAATATTTTAAACTTCACCATACATTTTTTGTGCACTCTAGTATGCACTTTGGTTGAAAAAAATTAGTCGGATGTGTTGGATCAAAATTTCCATCCGACCAGCCAACCAACCAATCAAATTGGGTCGTGTGTCGGTCGACAATTTTGTAGTTTATAGTGAAATTTTATAGATAGCTGAGCTAGGAAAAAAAAAATAAAATAAATAATGTTGTTATTTGTTGACGTTGTGTTTTGTTTTTCAAACAAACGTCAAAATCAGACCGACTAAATTGGATCGTTTGTATGCAACATAGACCAACCGATTGGATCGTGTGTAGGCAACTCCAATTTGGTTGAATCGACCAAATTGGATCGTGTGTAGGGCCTTTAAGAACTAACCATTTTCATGACTCGATTTTTCAATCAAATAAAATTACATGTTTTATGAACATTTTCTTATAAAAACAAAAGAAAAGCTCATAATTCTAATAAACTAAAAATAATCGTTTTCCCATATAGTTTGGTAGTATAAAGAAAAAATTGTATGTACATATGTATTGTACCAAAGCTCCTAGATATAGCCAAAGCAACCTTGATTATACAAGCCATAATCTAAAAAACGAAGCTTTTATAAGGGAATTAGAAACGAGGAAAAAATCAAAATTTTCATAGTAAAACACATAAAACATATGGGAAATCACTTTTTTCCGAAGGCAAATTTGTAAATGAAAACGTTGCAAATTCTTAATTATGATTTCTGAAATATTTTCATACATGTTTGAATTTCAACATATATAAATCTCGTTTAAGTAAATCGTTTTCATTTTCTTGTAATAATTGATTTATTTAAACCAAAATATAAAAAAAAGTTCATAACAACAGCATTCTGGTCAAATTAAAAAGAAAAGCTTACTACAAATCGTGTGCATTAAGCCAATATACATAGATGGCAGTGGGCAGTAAACATTTTGAAAAACCGTACCAAAAATCGCCACTTGGGGAAATTTAAGTTCAAAAATTGTAGGAAAAGCAAAACAAATTCTCAAAATATTAAGAACGTGTCATAATTTTGTAATTAAACAATTTTTTTCGTATTTTCCTGTATAAATCTGAGACATCTAACGTACACTAGTAAAACTAAAGATAAATGTAGCAAGTATTATTTTAATTCGTCAGAGCCAACTTTGATGTATTTTTCAAAATGAAAGTCCGAAAAATATATTTTAGAAATAATTTAATTTTAATATTTCTGCAATTAATATTTACTTAATACCAATAAACCCTTCCTGTATATTGTTGCTAAAGATATGTAGAACACTTTTGTATACAAATTTTGTAACATTTTTGCTTTTTTTAATGAAAAACTTGAAGCTAAAAAACACCATTTTTACTATGGATTCCTATGGAAATCAGTGAAAAGTTATACCACTAAAAAAGCTTCTAAAAAATACGTCATAATGATTATGGCTCTATACTCTAGAAGGCTCTGATATAGCTCCTAGGTATATCTAGGAACGCTTTGATTGTACATACTTTATTTTAAGGTTAGCAAAAAATACAGTCGATACTGGAGGCTCTTATTTTAACAGTGGGCTCTGGTATAATCTAGATTATTTTGAGAATATTATACGGAATCGTCTAAAATTGTTTTCAACCAAATATTTCATTAAGTAAGTTTTGCAACTGTTTTAATAATTTTGATTGATTGATTCTTTTTACTGATTGATTTCTTTAAACATTTTCAGAAGAAAGAAATTAGTGGTGGGCAACTTTCGCTGTTCCTCACTGTATATCGATCCTATGGTACACCTAAACGATAAACTAAAACAACAAAACCCAATTTAAACAAATTTTAATTTCCGTTTTTAAAAGAAGGAAATAAAGGATATAAGAAGGAAATACATTTTTATATAATTTGTTTTGTGAACATTTCATTTTATTTCTAACTTTTGGACAACAAATCAGATCAGCTTAAATTAGTTTGGTGGTGTCGACTATGTGAGGTCACATTGAAAAGAAAACAAAATCATTAAATTTCAACGAAATTTTACACTTCTGCGATGGTGGGCATTCATAAGAAACATGTGCTGATTTTGGGTATATAAATAAAGAATCGAATTGCCATTTAAGGTAATCTAACACCACAATTATTATTGTTTTTTTTTATATACAATACACCAATGTGTTTTGCTGATAACGAGGAACGTAAACAAAGAAATTCATAAAGACGGTCAGCTGATTTTTTTTTTTGTGGTTTTGTATTATTAAAAGAATATTGACGTACATATTATATTAGGTACTTCCTTTTTACATACATATACAATTACTACATAGCTTTCGTCTTCTACAAATTGTATAAACAAATTTTTATTTTTTTACTGCGTACATTTGAAATCATATTTTTGTAAAGCTCTTATCAGTTATCAATACATGTATAAAATGTACTAGATATTCTGGCTGTTCAAAATATTCTCGACTGTTTGCTACTAAACTGTAGTCATATGTATTATATCTAATTTTCGATTCAAAACAACATTCATATATGTATAACCACATGGAAATATTCAATAAACACAACATATACCTAAATACGCAGTTATTAGAATTTCTTATAGTTGGTTGTGAATAAGAACGAAACTACAAAAAATAAAACTTAATAAGTTAAAAAGAATCGTATTTTTATTCTCAATTCTGTATACATTCAGATGATGCTATATAAAATATGAAGAAAAATAGATCAAGTATCAACCTTACGAATATACTTTGTATATTTTATATGGAAATTATCTCCATTTGAAATGACATCAATAACATAAACACGATGTGTGCATCATAATTATCCTAATATAATGATTTAGTATTCCTTACTAGTGAAATTTTTAGAAAATACACCAAGAACTTTGAATACACTTTGAACACAGTTTTAAATATTTGCGCTTGAACAATGATACATAAGTATATATACATACTACATACATTGGGACGTGACAGTCGACACAATTTTTGTCTTTTTACCTAAATATTGTACATACATACTAGCTATTCTTGTTCTGCATATTTTTGTTGAGTTTTTTTCCACTTAGCCAAAAACAAAATCGTGTACGCACCTGCTATAATTTGAAAATTTGATACGTCCATTAAAAATAGTATTAAAAGACCATTGTAACTAAATATTTAACCTAGAAAGTAACAATAAGATGTTGACTTAAGCAACTTGAATATTATTATTTTCTTTTTGCATTTAAAGGTGGTACCGTGAAACTGTTCACGGTGCCATATACGATATTTTTTTGTTTATGTATACCATTTCAATGTCGTTAGAAAAAAATTACAGTTTTTAATTACATTTTATGAGAAATACGATATTGTATTACATATAATACGTACATTAAGATGAAAAATATAAATTAATTGAATTCGATTACTTTCATATACTGTACAATAAATAGTAATCATTAGAAAACAATCTCGACTGGCGACTTTTAATTAATTTAATATGTAAGTGTATGGAATTAAGTAATACAAAAAGCCGCATATATTAATTATTAGCAGGAATAGTTAAAATGTATTGTGTTTAGAAAATTTCCACTGTGACATTCATATTGTTTAATAGTAACATCTGGCTGAAACAAACACACTATAAAAATGTCCGGTAACAATACAAACCACCCCTTTCCACAATAAAAAGAAGCAAAAAGTTCCCAGGATATAAAGTATGATAGTAAACAAACCTATTAAAACCTATTATTTATAAGATAACCGATAAATAAAAATTTGGAACCATTTTTGTAGCACTCATTCATAGAAATTTTATAACGTTACAGTTTTTTTTACCTTTTCAGCTACGTATTTTATTATTCATTTCTATTGTCGCTTTTGATACAATAAATGTAATACAAACACAATACAACACAATACCCGCGAAATATGAAATTTTTTCCCCGGTTTACTTTCTAATTTATGCAAACCTCTAATTAAACATTTAAATATAAATTATTTGAAAACCTTTGTTTTATATACAAATATAAATCCCTTGTTAACATATTTAAAGTTATTGCACTATAATGAGATCAATTTTTAGATTTTCTTGCTTTAAAGATTAGTTAAATATTTGTCAACCTCAAGGGTAAATTTCAGTTTTCAAAATTGCCAATATTTTAATTAATAATATTGTACAATTATGTACATTAGTATTCCGTATATTGGTATGATGGAATTTTAAGCTCAATAAATTCTTCCAGTTTATGCAAATTGAACAAACTTTGGGTCGAGTATGCACGTAATGGTATATATGTAGGCAAATCTCAATTTGGTTCGAATTAAAAATTGTGCACACTGAAATCTAAGTGAACAATATTTCACTTGGATAAAGCAAATTTTTGATTTTCAATAAAATTGAATATTATATCCAAATGCATATTGGCTCAACAATTGGTTCCAAAACTTAGTGTTAGACGAGTTCATATATTTTAGAAAATTCTTTATATTCAGTCTCAGTAATAGATAAAGTAATTAGTACGGCAAACTTGGAAAGAAATTTGAAATTAGAATAAATCTATTTGGAATTTTATTTTGATTCTTGATAGCATTAAAATTGTTGCAATTTTGTTGCTTTAAAAGAATAGAGTCAGTTTAACTTTTTACTAGATATGTAATATATTCGTATGCACTAAGCACTATTGTAAAACAGGGCACAGTGAGTATCCAAATAAAATTTCCATTTATATGTGAAATACAGTGCGAAAATTATAGAGGACATTTGAATAAAGAACTTCGTGGACCGTTCTTCAAACCAGAAAATCGAGTGGGGAGTGTGCCACATTTACAATATAGGATATGTTGACAAAATGTGATACCAAATAGGGGCCTTACCACCGACTTCGCCGGCGTTCGTTGCTGATTCGCTTTTGCAATTTCCGTACCATAAAACGCGAAGCGAAAATATGAACGGTTTTAGGCGTTAAATAAACATAATTTCGGTACCACAAGAATCGAACGCGCTTCTTTTTGATGATAAACGGGGATATCTACGAGATATATTTTATGGCGAACAACAAAGCGAAGAAAAATGCTTAGTACCAAAGTAATTTGGCGTTTTTAAAATTCGTTTTCGCAAATAATTGTAAGTAGAATAAACGAATGTTCGCTTTTAGCGTTGCGTTGTTTGTGGTTGGGTATTAATAAGCGAAGCGGAAAAATAAAAGCGAATAACAACGAACGCCGGCGGAGTCGGTGGTAAGGCCCCTGAATTTAAACATAATCCAAGAGAATGAAGATTCTCACAAAAAATAACAAAAATATGTGTGTGTGTGCATTAGAAATACTCAAAACAAAATTCTTATTGAAATGAACTATAAGAGATTTCTTTCTGTGAAGATTCCAGCAAAAAGTTGAAACGTAATTATTGATTCCTAACAAAAAATGACCAAACTAAAAAAAGTGCAATTAAAACGTGAATGAATTATATATATATAGTACTTTTATGTAAAGCTTCTGAGTATTTTATTTGTTGGCCCACTAACAAGTACTTCCATAGAGTTCGGCACGGTTGGGCTATTTAGGTCGTATTAGTCAATATATGGGCATATTACCCAGAAAATGTTTTCAAAATGGAGATGATTAGGCAAATAAGATGAATAGAAGTGAGAATTAGGCCCTAGTGGATGAAGAGCTAGATATGTGGTATTTGTCCCTAAACCCGAACTCTAACGGATGCAAAATCCTTTGGCAACCGCGGAGATCTTAATCAGTGACATATAACCCTTAACATATTTTACTAGCTTCGGGTTTATATGTATGTCTACTAGACTTCTAGTTGTCTGCAATAATAAGAGAGGCAAAGATTTGATATTACCATTTATGGCACTTTTTCACTTAAAATTGTGAAAGTTTTTCTCATTTTTAAAAAAACAATCATGGAGACTTGAAGAAGAGTCGGCCTCATTTGAATAGCTTATTTTATCCGATGTTCTCATTTTATTAAAATCTAAATCTACGGAAAAATCAACCGCAACTGTGAACCCGCACACCCTAATCTCTGAATCACAGCGGTAGCGCTGTACAATATATGTATATCTATAAGAGGACAGCCATTTCAATTATGTACATCTGAGGAATAAAAGCATCAATTCCCATAGCAATGGATTTGCGAGTCAATACATTCAAATTTATTTTTATTCTTTAATAATAAATATTTACAGTCGCCTTAAAAGACAAGAGTTTTGAGATCGTTGGGAATACCAGATATATAAAGTGAATCGCAGATGATTAATGCACAGCAGAGTTTTGAATTCAGATCTAGATCATGGCATCTTATTGTTTGTACTCGTGCATGGGTTGTGGACTTCCTTTGTAAGTGGATGGTAAAATCACTAGTCTTTCAATGTCGTGAATGAATATAATTCATTTTGCCTCTATTTTTGCGTACATATCAACTAAATACTATTGAAATAAATGACGGGAACTGGAAATATGATTGTTATCTCTCGTTGTCTAAGTTGTACGCTTTCATATTTTGTACAAAACATTTTGATTCCGGAGTTGCTCTAGTCATGTAAAGAACAATTCTGGTGGATGCACTTTCAGTGGTGTCAATCGAATTTTTCCCCTCATGCAACACTTCCCTGGTGTTTCTTTACTGAATTTCTTGGCACTGCAAAACTGACACACTTTGTGTTTGTTGTATTCTTTAGTGGGATTATAACGGAGTGCCTCACCTGCCAAACTGTAATCTCTACTTCTTCTGCTTCGCACTTCTCTTACACTAATGTTTTGTCTTTCATGAATTTCACTCATTGGAACTCTACTTAGTTCATTTCGTAATCTTGGTTGCTGAATTTCTCATTCGATCCTCTTATTGATACTCTTCGTTGTGAAGGTAACCATGCTTCTTTCTCGTTTCTCATATGTTTCATTTCTTCGTTGTTTCTTCTGTTTCCTTCTTTTCGATTCACCACTGGCAATATTCTCTTCTTCTTTTTTACGTTGCGGCATCCTGTTAAATTTTAATATTGTATTTAACACACTAAAATTCCACGTAATGCACTGTTGTACTTAATATACTGTACTGTTGTACCTTAAACAATTCACTTTCACTTATTGCGTTTACAAATTTTCACTTAACTTTATTTCACTTTGTATCATTTTCATTTTTCCTTGTTTCGCTTTAGTTGATTTTTAAAAGTATACTGACGCATGCATCCCGCCATCGCCTACATCCTTCTGACACAGCATTCACAATGCAAAAACTTTTTACTTTTGACTTACAGGTTTGTATGAATTTTCAACATAACGAGCAAACATTTTTATTCGTCAAGTTGGAAATTCATACAAACCTGTAAGTAAAAAGTAAAAAGTTTTTGCATTGTGAATGCTCTGTGAGTTTGCAAGTATCCAAACTACATCAGGATAATCTAACATTCGAAAATGTCCCTGAAGATTCTGGACTTCCGTTTCCGGTTTCTAGAACATTCCCGAACATTCTGAAACCGGAAGTCTATCGAAGGTCCAGAACCTTCTATAACATTCTCGGATATTCTAGAACATTCTCGAACGTTCTGGGAAATTCTAGAACGTTTTGGAATATTCTAAAACATCTAGAGTATTCTCGAACATTCTTGAACGGTCTAGAATATTCTCGAACCTTTTGGAAGATTTTAGAATATTCTGTCTGGACGAATCTGGAGGATTCTGGAACAATCTGGAACCTTCTAGAACAATCAGAAACATTCCGGCCAGTCTCGGCCACTTCGGCACTCGATTCCCAGCTGCTTAACTCACTTCCCATAAGAAGTTCATTGGTGCGATACCCTCTTTTAACATCCATATTTCCGAACGCAACACCTGCATCCAAATCGAAACCTTCTTCATGGGTGGGAGATGTAGGATTCCATATAATAAACATGTGGCTACGAGAGTGGGTTGCTGATTATATTGATTCTGTTCAGAGTGCCTTGCAATAAATATCGAATTTTTTCTTGGAATTTAAAAATTTTATTAATTTTTAATTTAATATTTATTTTGTTTTCTTGTTTTTTTTTGTTTCGTGGTTATATATATTATTCCGTGTGCTGTTAATTTTTTTGTGCTTGTTTTTACAAGTCGTGTTAGGCGATCTATTGGCTGGTCCATTATAATGGCAGCCAACGCGTTTTGACTTAATAGTACTAACTAACTTAATGTGACAGTGTAGTTAAGGACAATGGTTTACGGTGCAGTGGTTAATGCAACTTAAAAGTCCATTCTAAATGTGCTGCCTTGAAAAAGTCAGCTTGTGACTTGATATCCAGTTCCAATATGTACATTGGTTCTGCGATCATTGTAACAACATTTTTAAAGTTCATTGTGATAAACTGTCAGAATTACCTATCTGTGCTGTGTAAAAACATTGATATGACAGTCAAGAGTATTGAAAAGTGTGCTAAGGATAATTTGATTAAGCAAATTTCTGCTCTTCATTTGTACGCGAATGATTCACTTGGTCATGATAAACGGTATGATGAATTACCTGAAGATTCATCTGAAATTGTGTTTAAATCTAAAAGTGTTCCAAACGTGACGCTTCCGGTACCTGCTGTTTCAACAAATGAAATTAGTAGATACAAAAAATCCCACAAATGTAACTTTTTCGGTACCTCGAAAATCAGCTGGTACGTTACCATGGAATGTTTCACCAACCATTTGCCAATCTGTTTCTGATATAACTAGATTGCCGATTTGTCAACCAACATCTGTAACTAGTGCATTGCCGATTTGTCAGCCAATGAACTTACGAAGTAAGGAAAAAATAAAAGCTCATAAAAGCAATAATGTTCCAGCTGAGCAGTCTACTTCTGCCTTTTCAAATTCTGCTCCTAATAACATTGTGAATAATTTTATTATTGGCACTGGCAGTGATGGTACTTTACGGGCTGTGGAACTACGTAAACAGATCTTTGTCTCCAGAATGTATCCGGATGTTACCGAAACAAATATTAGACAATACTTACAAGAAAAATTCAATTTGTCTGATGCAGTGGTTCATCGTTTTTCCCCAAAAGTAAGAGATAATTATAAACAGGATTAGTCTTCATTTAAAATAAGAGTTTCAATTACTATTTTTGACAAATTGATGGCTTCAACTTCTTGGCCGCTGGAGTTCTTGTGAAGGAATTCCAAAACCAAATTAAGAGTCATCCTTTTTTAGAGTTACGCCAACATATTCAACAAATGGCAACATAGCCGTTTTATAATCCACCAAAATATTAAAAGCTTAAAAAAAAATGTTAATTTATTGATAGCAAACATTGATGCGCTTGCCAAGTTGCCTCAAATCATTCTCCTGTCGGAAGTCTGGATCGAGGAGTTTGAACTCCATAGTTATAAAATTTCTAGATTTACAATTTACGGTAAATGTAATCCTTTGTATATCCGGTGTAGTTGTTGTTTATCTATTCTAAATGATAACATTAAGAATAATACTGTTTCATGCATCAATGCTACTAGTGCTGACATTTTACAGGTAAATTTTGAATTTAATTCAGTCCGGTTTTCCGTTTTAGTCATTTATAGGTTTCATTTTTTAAACACATCTGTTTTTCTAGGAGAGGTTAATAGTATTTTGTCAAGGATCAAATCAAAAAATTTATTAGTTTTTGGGGACATGAATATCAATATATTAGAACTTCCTTCATCTTCAGATGATTACATATTTCTAATGGCTTCTCATGGTCTAAAATCTTTAATAAATGTGCCAACGAGAATTTTAAATAATTCTTCGGCGTGCATAGATCACATATTTTTTAGACAATCATTCACTGAAATTTGATTTTAGTTTTATTTCGGATGTTACTATTACTTACTATTACTATTACTTGAGGGCCATGTGGGGGCTCAAGCCACCCCGCACTGCGACCTAAAAGATCTTTTGTGCATAAGCCCTACTTAATTATCCGTCCAGTCAATATTCAGGCTCTTAATGAACCTGATAATACTGCCTAACGGTACGTGATACATACTATCTGGGCTCATTGCTCTCCCTCCTAGATGTTTTAATTATCCGTCCAGCCAATATTCAGGCTCTTAATGAACCTGATAATACTGCCGACCGGTACGCGTTACATACTATCTGGGCTCATTGCTCTCCCTCCTAGATGTAATAACATTTACTTCTGCTAGAAGAGCGGTAGCATTGGGACTCAAGGACTTCGAGAGGGCAGACCCACTCCCGTATATTCCTATCCGTGCTTCGTTTACCGTTTTGATTTTACTCTTGCGAGTTGCTGGGACATACTATCTGGGCTCATTGCTCTCCCTCCTAGATGTTTACTGTTGGAAGTACTTCTACACGTGATACATACTATCTGGGCTCATTGCTCTCCCTCCTAGATGTCTACTGTAGGAAATACTTCTACACGCGTTACATACTATCTGGGCTCATTGCTCTCCCTCCTAGATGTAATAACATTTACTTCTGCTAGAAAAGCGGTAGCATTGGGACTCAAGGACTTTGAGAGGACAGACCCACTCCCGTGTATTCCTTCCCGTGCCTCGTCTACCGTTTTGATTTGACTCTTGCGAGTTGCTGGGAATAGAAAGGTCGCCTGTAGGTCACCCAGGTTTACTACAGGAAGGCTAAATAAAACTGGAGGGTGCCTGGTATCCAGAGTCCGCATATATAGACTGATTAACCTATCAGCCATTCATCCATCGGCATATGCTGTTCCACCTTAGATTAGGGATTTTTTGTCAAGGTTTTCTCCTTTAGCGCCGTACTTTAGCCTGTCACAAAAGTCTATATTCAGCCTAATGGTTACAGTTACCGGTGGTTGCCACGAGGAGGCAGTACGTACACTTGCGCCTACTGGAAGGTTACGGAGCCCCTTCCAATAGACGCCAAACCACCAAATATTTCGGATGTTAGTACCGTTGTTCATTTCTGCGCGTAATCGTCTTTCATCTAAACTAAAACGTTAAGTTAAAACCATTAATTATTCAAGTCTATTTGACGAGATAAACGGGGGATGCTGGCTCTACGTATATTCCCAAACGAATGTATCCAAGGCTTATGACTGTTTCATTACTCGCTTAAAATAATGCATTGATGGTAATACTTCAAGAGTCTTGAATCAAGACGTTTAGTGAACCCTAAAGAAATTATCATTAAGCCTTGGATTTCTTCTGCTCTGCTAAAACAAATTAAATTGAAAAATTATTTAAGTAAAAATTATCTAAAAATTCTAGTAACTATACTTTGAAAATGCGGCTCAAAGTTTTAATTAAGGCTCTTAAACATGACATTTATTTTGCTACAGCCAAATTCTATGAAAAGAAATTTGGCTCCTCAACCGGTAATATTAAAGATAGCTGGAAAGTAGTGGATGAAATTTTGAACAATGAAAGCAAGAAAGTTACGATTGCGGAAATAATGATTGATGATAACTTATCAGTAACAGATCAAATTGAAATAGCCACGTTATTTAACAATCATTTCGTTAACTCGGTTCTTAATTTGAAAGAAACTATTAATCCTGATGACAAAGTAGGTTCTGATTTTATTTATAATAATTCGGAATTAAAATCTTGCGTTTTCTGGGAAACTGATTCGTTTGAAATTTTAAACATCATATCTCAGCTCAGACCGACTTGCACATCGGGCAATGATGATGTTAGTAATTTCTTGGTTAAGAAAGTATCAATTTATATTGTAGATATTTTTTCATACATTGTAAATTGCAGTTTTTCTTCCGGTATTTTTCCTTCCAGACTAAAAGAAGCAGTTGTTATTCCAATATTCAAAAAAGGCGATAAAAAAATTATTGTTAATTACAGACCAATTTCATTGCTCTTTGTATTTGGTAAAATTATCGAAAAGCTAGTCCATTTAACGGTTACTAAATTTTTAATGAGCACTAGTTTTTTACATATTAACCAGTACGGTTTTAGGAAATTTCAAAGTACTGAAAACGCTTTATTAGAAGTTACGAATTGTTTATACAAAGGTTGGCTCAATTTTTGTATGTTAGATTTGACAAAAGCATTCAATATGGTAAATCATAATGTCTTACTAAAATAAACTTTCCAATGCTGGTTTTCGTGGTGTTATTTTGCAGTGGTTTCGATCCTATTTATCTGAACGGTCTAACCATTGATAATTCGATGCATTGGAAAACTCACATTGATTCTCTTCGTATTTATTTGGCATCAGTGATTAGGAAAATGTATATATAATATTACGACAAGTGTGTCCGGTAGGCGTTTTAAAAACTATTTATTTTGTCGTATGGACTAGTGTGTTGGGGTGGTGCTTACTATGCTACAATTTATTCACTTATTATAATACAAAAACATATTATAAGAATTATTCTTAATGCTCCACGTTTATCTTCTTCGTGGCCTTTATTTCTGTCTTTGGATATTCTTCCTTTTAAGCATTTATTTGTGTTCAAAATTATGAAAGTTTTTTTCATTGTTAGTGTCAATCAATCAAATGTCACTACTATAAGTTACAATTTGAGAAATGTTCAGTTTATTCGTTTTCAGAGATTTACAACGACCAATTTTCAAAATTCATTTTTAATTCTTGCTCCGAACGTCTTTAATAACCTTCCGGTTGAATTGAGAGATTGTCGGAAACTTATTAAAATTTCATCTGGCTTGAAATTATTTTTATTTAGTGACTCAAGTGGGAATGGTTTGATGCATTTTCATGTGTAGTTTAATTTTTTAATGTATTATTGTTTTGTATTTTGTAAAGTTTTAATTTTTTTCATTTACTAATCACCGTTGGATTATTTATGACTATCCAAAGATTGTATTTTTATATAAATAAATAAATAAATAATAATAATTACAAGGGCGTGCTTTCTTGTTCAGGTTTACTAACTAAGCAAAAAACTTTTGGCTGAAAATATTCCGAATAATCTCCTTCGTCTGTTAAAAGTATCTGACATGTAATTTTCTTATTGAGTTTGGTTCAAAGTAATGTTTCATCGCACAAAAGAAAATTAAATTTATTAAGGTTATTTATTTAACGACAATTAATGAAATGCTTTCGACATATGATGAACTCAGAAAAATCCAATGTAAACCTTGTAAAAGCTTCACGAAGTATTCAACATATTGCGATAAGAAGATAAGTCACTGTAATTCATAACTTAAGATGGTATGAGCAAGATACTTGTATAACTGCAGAGACAAATAGACAGATGGGCACCGCTTTGAAAATCACATGTTGGAACTCAAGCGACCCAGAACATTGTAAATTCACAAAAAATTGAAGTTACGCCCATTGTACTCATCACTTAATCATTATAGACAAAGAGACGCTAAAACTAGCTACACTTGGAGACTATTCCTAACCCAATAAGAACGCTAATCGTTGATAAATAATTTTCTTTTCTTTGTTATACAGCTTCTATTTAAGGGTGAACTTTGAAAATGGTCCCAGATACAGAATAGAAAGAAGTTTAACAACCGTTTTTTTTTTGCTCAACGGATACTAATCCATCCTGAGTAGTGTAAGATATTACAACAAATTAGATTTCACTTTTGTACACTTTCGATCATCCATCAATGACTAATTTAATAATAACCAATAAGAGTACAGCAAATTCTAAAAATTGCACATCATTTTTGTTCCTACAAAAAATTATTGTACCTACTATAGCGCCAACATCAATCAATCAATCAGTACTTAATGAAACATTCACTCGAAGAATAGCTATCGCAAAAACAACAACAACAACAACTAAATAAAATCTCGATAACAAAAAAAAAATAAATATTAGAAAATAATTTGATAACGCTCGATGTCTTCGCAGCAACATAACATATAAGAACAATAAAAATAAATTACCTTTCTTATCTTTGTCTTATCAGTCGACAAAGCAATAAAATTAGACAAAAAGTCGGTTTGTTGTTATTATATTTTATTTTTATTTTTTCTAAGCGGAAATGGATTTTTTCTAATGGAATATAAAATTTTATTATACAACATTATAGAGAATCAAATCGATGGCTTGTCATAGAAAATGAAAAATGTTTTTATTTTTTACATGATTGATTGGATTTTGTAACCGATAAGATGGTACTAAACTCGCGCAGATGCGGTACAATGTATCGTCCAAATTCGTAAATATTATTGTGTACAAATTTATTTGTATGTCTCTGTAGTGTATCTCTCTCGCTCTCTACACGTCACGAATTTTAAATAATATGGTATAACAAACGTAATATGTTATAATAATAATGACATGCCCAATCAACTAACGTCAATCAAATTCAAATTTCCATACGTATTCTGTTTTGTGCATGGAAAAAGTCACGTGGAATTTCTGAGACGAGAAACACATAGTATGTTGTATGGTATCCCTCGAAAACATTGAAATTAATAATTTATTATAACAAAATTAAATGTATATATGTATGTGTTCCAGAATTATTTCGAAAAAACTGAACTTTCCAAGAATATTATAACAAAACTAATGTTTGCTGAAATTCACATTATTATTCTGTCTGTATTCAAATGAAGAAAATTTAAATGTTGCATTTAAATTTTAATTTATTTCTTATAAATTGTATCTTTATTTATTACAAAATGGAATTCATAAGTGATTGGTAAAATGTGTTTCGTTTTTGTTGTAATTTATTTGCAACCGAAACAGAGCTTAATATTATATTAAAATAATTTACTGCATATGTTAGTTATGGTATACATTTTTTGATGTAAAACTATAATTTATGTGTATAGTTATTAAGACATTAATAAATTAATCAGGCTGATTGAAAAATGTGTAAATGATGGTAACAAATCATTTGAAATGTCCATTCTAAAATTGTTTATCAAACCCAAGGCCGGAATTTCCACAAAACAATCCAAATTCCACAACTAAAATCTTTATCCTTCAAAATTATGTTATCCCACTCTACATACTATCCAAAAATTTAAGAAGAAAATTATAAAATCAAATTTGACCTGAGTGGCCCAGGCCTTCCAAATTATAAAAATAGATTAAATAAGAAATTCCAAGCCCCATTAAAGGAGCCGCCGTTAGTCAAAAACTTACTTTTTATATTGGTTTAGTAAATCTACCGTTATTTTACAAATATTGATGAGAAGACTATTTTTGCCAGGTTTTTTTACAGCTTACTCCTAATATAGGTACTACAACTTAAAAAAAGGGATTTTTAATATCGATTAACTCTGTCATCTGGGATGAAGCACCGAAGGCATCAGGTATTGTCATTTGGTGGCAAAGTAATTGTATTAGATGGCGATTTCTGACAGGTACTACCGGTAGCCGGGGAGTAAATCGGGGATCGATTGTTAACGCAAAAATTAAAAAATCGTTACAGAAACAAGAGAGCCATTACTGATCCTGAATTCGGTCAATGCTTATTATGTAGATAATCGCAAATATGTTATACGATACCCTATTCACATGAATCGCGATTTTACTCGTACGAATAAAAATGATTTACTGCGATTTCTCCTAAATTACATCGTAAAGTATATCCCGTAAAGAGCGTTGTGCGGTCCGTGGGACCGCTCTACTTTTTAAAAATCAAATTATCCCCACTCCGTTTAATTTTTTTCTGAAATTTTTAGTATCTTTCTAATCGAAATTTTTAGCATTGTGCTAATTGAATAAAAAATAATTAATATAAAATTGCGGTCCACTGGAACGCACCACTCTTTTCATGCAACATTTTCCACGAAGCACTTTACGGGATATACTATGTAGTTACTTAAAAAATAGGTAAAAAACAATCCTAAATGGAATATCATGGACAATTTTTTTTTTGCAAACGCACTTTTCCTAATAAAAATTACAAAAAAGTGTTTACACACAAGAGAGGCCACAGATCGAACGAAGTAAACATCTGTCGATCAATCTGCTTACAATAATTTAAGATTTTCAATTTTGAAAACGAACCCTCTTCAGATGCCAACGTAATAACAAGCGGTGTTCAAATATCTGTAGAGAAATAAATAAGTTTGGATAAATTTTAAACATTAAAGTTTAAAGCATCCAAATTATAACATTTTGTTGGCTGGTACCTAAATTCTTTGATTTATTAACATGTGCCAACGTAATGTGGAAGCGAGTAAATTTTGTTTTGCTTATGTATGTAAGTTGCCAAAATTGAATTTCTATAAATAACCCTCGGATTTCCACTCAAAACGCCGAATGGTGATTTGAGATATTTAAGCAGAGTTTTATGTTTTTTTTTGTGATTCACAGGATGAGTAAGCAAAGTTGATACAACTGAAGATCGTAAGCCGGCTTTTTGTTATTTTTTTTGTTGCGAATAATGTACAGAGTGAGTTACAGCTGAATAAGTATTTCGTCAAAACATATATAAATTATTGGGGTTAGTGAATTGTAGCCAAATAAAAAAGTGTTTTGAACATGTGTTGCTGTTTTAAAAAATACTTAAGCAAAAATAAAGTTGCCTATTTAAAAAAAAAGTTGACCCCCAAATTACCTATATAGAAAATCATGTAAATCACGCTAGAAATCCCATTTTAGAAAACCCAAGTTTTCTGTGTATTGTTCTGACTTTTGTGATTGTGCAATTTAGTGCCTGTAATTAGAAAATTTGTGCATAGCGTAATTTAGGAAACTGGATTTTCCCCATTTATTCCATTTACGTAATAAAACATATTTTTCAGTTTATGATGATTGTGCAACATTGTGTATTACTAGACTTACATTAAAAATAGTTTAAATTGGCCAGAATCGACCATAGAACCTCTACAATTCATGAAAATCGTTGTTTTTCGAAGAGGGTGTAGGGGCGATTTTCAGAAATCCCACCTTTTAGTAAGGTGCGAATTAAAACAAAATGTAGTTAATATTCTGGCCGTGATTCACGTTTGTGCTTATTACATTTTAGCCAGAATCGACCTTAGAACCTCCACAATTTTTTCAAATAGGTTATACGAGCGATTTTCAAAAATTCCACTTTTTGTTAACATCCAAATTAAAACAAAGTGTAGTCAATAGGCTAAAGTGAAATGTGCATAAACGTGAACCTTGGCCAGTATATTAACCACACTTTGTTTTATTTTGTATGTTAATAAAAGGTGGGATTTCTTGAAATCGCCCATATATACTCTTCGAATAACAACGATTTTCATGAATTGTTGAGATATGTACATAAGTCAAGTAATGCATACTGTGTTGCATGATCATTATAAACCGATAAGTATGTTTTATTACGTAATCGGAATATGAGTTTTCTGGTATGACAATCACGTGAGAAATCCCATCCTGTTTCTTAAAGTACTCTATGTACAAATTTTCTAATTACAGGCACAAACTTACATAATCTCAAAGGTGCGAAATTAAACTTGAGTTTTCTAAAATGGTATTTCTGACATGATGTACACCGAAAATCGAACTAATGAATTTTGCAGTTTTATTGTCCTTTTCAAACCAAATAACTTTTGTTTAAAGGTTAAACCATTTTTCCAACTTAATCTCTTCCCATTATATATTTCCTCGCCAACTTGAGGAACAAAAAAAATGTATTTTGTAACATTTTACACAAAAGAGATGAAAAAAATTAAACTATTCAGTGTAGCATGCGTGTCCAAAATCTTGAAAACTTTTGCCATGCGGTTACCGTAATATCCAAATATTCTAACGTCAGAACATTTTTTGAAATTTATTCTCACAGTCACAATACTCACAACTACCACAACGTTCTTTTTTTAAAAATACAAATGCCAAGTTAAAGAAACGAAAAATCGACAAATTATTTTTATTGGACACAAAATGGATTTAAAAAGGACAGTGAGTGCAGGCGAAATAGAAAATTTGTACAAAACAATAGTGGCTTTCCAATCGACCACCACCCACTTATAAGGACGCATGGGTTCATGTCTTTGCTAAATAAACTACTCATATCCCATCTACCTATTTTTCATGAGTAGCTACAAGCAGTTACGTCAACATTCTCCGCTAGGTCGTATTTGATATATTAATTTACAACAATAAAACTCAAATATATTTTTAAATATTTATTAATCCTCAAGAATCTGTCTTTCAAGTAAGGTTCCAGTATTTTAGCAAACTGCATCGGAAAAATATTTCTTAACTTGTGGTTAAATCCTTCATGTCATTGCTCTGCAATGTCTAATGACTCGGTTTTCTCCTCTAGTACTTTCTCGATTATACTGCTTATTATGTGTACATACTTGATCAATTGTTGAATGTTAGTTACGAAAACCGAACTGATGATTTGGATATCAAGTTTTTTCTCTTGATTCTTCTCAAATAGTTTGAACATGACTAGCAATACCGAAATTGGCCTATAAAATAAGGTTACGTTCGGTGGCTTCCCAGGTTTTATGATCGTAATTACTTCCTTGGCAGTTCTTTTCTGCAGTCTTGGCTTTTGAAGAAAGTAATGAAGGATCAACACAGAAGTTACAACCAGCTATTATTACCCAAATACATAAATAGACAAAAAGATGGCGAATAAAACTAAATGAAATGGCTGATGGAAAGGATCTCTCCTTTATCAACATTCAAGAAGCTTCTACTTTATAAGCAAATATTCAATTTACACATACAGAATATAGTATTAAAGAACATCGTTGATGCACCTTTTAAATGAAAATCAGGAAAATGCGCAGAGACGTAAAGAAAGGAACATTGAGGCAGCTCAGCTCCTAAGCAACACAAATTTAGTACGCAGACTTAAAAGAACCAAACCTTTTGAGCTGGTGTAATTGGTAAGGTAAACTGCATTGTGCTGAACTAAAAGCCGCGCTACAAAGATGTTTACTCAATTTACCAGACACTATGGAACGCCAATGGGAAGAAGCCATATAAATGATATAATATAAGTTAGTAAATTAAGTCAGAATCAAATTGTTCATTATTCCAGGAGACTAGATTGTAATTAGATAAAATAAATAAATACAAAAAAAAAAATTGAAAAATTATAAAACAATCGCATTATTTTTTGTTATGTGAAGTAAAAATTTTGAGGTTATGTTTTACTCATTTTGTGTGTTCTAATCGACCATTTTGCCGATACATATTTTTCGCATTTATAAGTACTTGCATTGGTCGATTGGAAAGCCACTATTATTTATCGTCGCTCATAGAATCGACGAAAAAAATAATCTTTGATTGAAGATTAATCTATACGCTCGGATTTTTATTTATTTATCGTCGTTAGTTGAAAGAAGCCTAGATATAAAAATTAAAATGTTCTAACGAAAAATTTTTTTCATACTATGAATGGCTGAAAATTGTCCCCCCTTGATAGTATCGTACTATTCTATGACTTAATAAGGTAACATAGGTTATTGGCTCAAATTCGTTTTTTTTCTACGCATGTACATCACCAGTGACAACGAAGCAATTTTGTATATGAAAATTGGGTGATATGATTAGTAAATAATTAATATTTACATTAATTATCGGTTTGATTTCAAATATTTTTTAAAAAATCAAAACACAGCTTCTTATAGACAGTATTAATTAATACTGTCTATAAGAAGCTGTGTTTTGGTTTTTTTAAAAAATTAGAAGAACAGACAGTAACACAAGAACCATAAACAAATATTTTTTAATTAAGAACTAGACCAATGGTTTGTGAATATTTAAAAAAAATATTTTTATAATTTTTGAATAATGGAACTATTTGAATTTGTTTAAGGTGAATATTAGAGTCAAGAACATTTGGGTCTTACAATATAGGTAGGACTCTGAAAATTTGCACATCTTGTTATCTCAGTTACTAGAATTTCCTATAAAAATTTCAAAGTGGCCAGATTCCGGGGTCAATGGGCCCCCATACACATTTTTAGGGGGAAAAATCAAATGTATAAATAAATAGTATACATAGGAACAAACCTTATATAACAGTAAACCCTCGATTTAAGGGAGGCCGTTTTAACGGACTTCGGTCTTAAGGGATACAATTTGTTCAATTTTTTTAAAATTATTTATCGTTTTTCAGACTGCTCGTATCGGGGAAAATTATCATAAGATAATTGATTAAATCGCTTTTGGATAAAAAACAGAATGAAGTTGTGGCATATGGCCAATTAGAAAGGAACTTATTCATTTCTTAACCAATTATGATGAAATTCAGCACGTACGATGGAAATGGGATTCTAATTTTATTTGTGATTGAATATTATATGTTCTGGTAGGTTTAGCAGAACTTTATATAGAAAGACCTTCTAACCTTGATAAAGTTGAATATTTTCCGAATAACCAATTTAGTCGTTGCGTAGTTTAAACCTTTCTTTATATAGGGTACCTTTGCATTACATGTAGTAGAATATAAACCGGTATATTAAAGTTAATATTTACATGTAATTTGTATGCAAAATATTTACGTATATATCAAAGGAAACCTATATATTGCATCGGGCGAACCCTATTTTTGCCTCATATTTGTGTACTGAATAAATCATCTTTAATATGGGATTATCTTTGGTTATATGTACATTGTTTGTATGGAACAGCATATATTTCACATTTTGATGTTGCGGTAGAACTATTTAGCTTGAGAAATATGAAATCATAGTGTCTTATTCTGTTTTCTGTAATGATAGCTGTACCACTTTGTGCTTTGCTGCCAGGTAGGTAGCTTAGTGATATAGAAGCTGTATCGCGAATGCCATATCAATAGGTTTCGGGACCCGTAGTTATTGTCCTAGCAAGTTTAGTTTTATTAGCCTCAAATCCAAATACCCGATTGTGCCCTGACTGCGATGGTTAATACTCCCAACAGTAGGTTTTGAGAACCGAGATTAACTTGCTTCTTTTTAGGATTCTGTGGCGAAATAATTAAAAGATGATAACTAAAACTGATCTTTGTATAAAGTCTCTAACAATTTATTGGGTAACAAACATATGTTTGTTCTGTCACCGTTACCTTTACCTATATTCGAACGGAAGCGAATTTGTTTCATTTTAGTAGATTATTTCATGAAAGAAGCGGCAGCTGCGACATCACCGAATGTTAGATCGGCGACCATCAGCAATATTCCCAACTGAAACAAAAGGTCTTCACAATCACAGTAAATATACCGAAAAATCTCAAAACCAATTCGACATAACTGGTTTTTAGTTTAACTTTATATACAGTTAAAATAATTGGTTCCAAACGTTATCTTCTTAACCATTCTTACAATGTATGAAGTACAATATAAAAATATGATGAGCATTGATTATGCGGTTCCCCCAATTTTCATTTTGGCGACTTTAAACAATTAAATCATCATTTTTAAATGGAAACCCCCATTAATATGAATAAATATAGATGCAAAGCAATTTTAATACTTATACTTAACAAAATTTATTTTTTATGCAAAAATGTTTTTTTGGATGCGAGCCAATTTAATTTTGGGAAATAACAAAAATAATAATGATGGTGCATTTTAATTGGCAAAATGGCAAACGTAAATACTAATAGTTGAATGTTCAGCACTGTATTAACAAAATAAAAAATAAATAAAAAATTTAGTCATTTTTACAGATTAAGTTTTAGAAAATTATCATATCGCTGTACCTCTTTGAATTTATGTATGATTGCATATACGTTAATAATTATTATTGTCATTGAATAACCAATTTTGTAATTGAATTATACTGGAAGTGTACAATGATTTCAATTCGTTTGACGTGTCGATGTGTATGCGAAAATATAAAATATAAAAGTGGAATTAAATTTGTCATTGATGGAGGGCATTGTTCGATATTATATATGCATAGAGTCACTATATGTATTATGTGCATACAACACATAATTTATTTATGTTTTGTAGATATGTAGTTTCATTACAAACCATTTACAGATCATTAATTTCTAGCAAAGTGTCATTACAACAAAACTGATTGTGTAACAGCAATATATTAGCCGTATAAGCATATAGAAAACAAGATTATGCGACTAAATAACGCATCTTTGATTCAAACAGCATTAAAAAAAACTGGCTTCCATATTGAATACTTAAAATGAGGTTTGAATTCATCAAAATTGTACATAATTTATTTATTCAGAAAATTGATTACATAACTTGAACATTACTCTTTCGCCCGGATCACATCCCAATCCCATTAACTTTATCAGGTGTTTACAATAAAATAAAACTTTTTTCAAGTAAATTAATAAACGCAAACAATTAATATTGTTATGTTAAGTAATGTGTCTATTGTCTTAATAAATGTCTGCATGTTTTTATTTTTTATTTATAATAAAAATTGAATGTGATTTGAAAATAAGCTTAAATTAAGATTTGTTGGCACAAACAACAATAATAATAATTGTTATTATTACAAGTACACAAGCTGCGTGTATTTGTGAACCTCGCCAACGTGTTAAAAGTATGTAATAAAAAAAAAGTCTTTTATAAAATGTTCGTTTTAAATTAAATGCAGTTCAGTTCATTGACTTATTGTTTTACATTTAATTTATAATTTTCAAAAATTGAAAATAGATTTTATTCTCGCGATCTCAAATTCGACTATGTACATACGAGTATAAACGTAAAAGAACAGATGATTATTTTTTTAAATCGTAATAGTTTGTGCAATGACATTACGTAAATCTGTACTCATGCTTATACATAGAATTTATGTATTTAAATTAACTGTACTTTGTTTTGTCTCTATACTGTACTGTAAATGAATGCACTTTCAGATCATCCGACCGATCTAATATTGTATTATTATTGTACAGTTTTCTCTTATCAACATTATTTTGTTCACAAATGTTCTTGTTTTATGTCATTGTTGGAAGGAAAATAAATTATATTTTTGACATTGAAATACTGATAAAATGATTGCAGCACAATACACTCGTATCTGACAAAGATTTCCCATCATTTTAAATAAACATTTTATTTTATCTTTCAAATAACTGCAAATAGTTACCAAACTGGCTAGAAATGCAGTGATTATCTGTATACACACTTGATAAATGTGTAATGTAAATTAAATGATAAGGAAATAAATTGGGCTTAATTACGAGAGAAGGAAAATATCAGCTGATTGCAAGAAATAAAATTGAAAGTTACTATATTTGGACGTACTTCGAAACATCAAATGTACTAAGTCAGTAAAATCCAGTTTGATTGCCTTAGACATGTTCGTATGCCATATGGATGTGATATTTAAGCTTATAAAATCTCGAAGTCGTGACAATGTAACGGTAATGTAAAAATTAAAAAAATCTTAATAAAAAAGAAATTGTTCATCTTCACGTATAAAATAAACAAAAAAATAAAAAATAGATAACAAGAAGTAGGTACAAAACAGTAACTGAGTAGTGTAACTGTGAAAAATAATTTAATTTTCTTATAATTCAACTTTTTTTTACCTTCTTGCATATTCTTGTATTTTTCGCAGTTAAATTTTTAAAGACGAATACTAAAGACAAAATATTATAATTAATTTGATAATAATTAGAATGAAGAAGAAGTCTTAATGAGATCTGTGCGGTTTTTTATACTTTGTTTCTTGACCTGAATAAAGCTCTTGTACGTAACAGTTTAGTATTGTAAGAAAAAAAAAATTCATTGAAATTTTATCTTTGCGCTTCTCTAACTATCCATATCGAAATTGAATTTCAAATAATTTATTTATTTAGACAATCTACTGGTAGGAGAATGGAATGGTGGTACTCAACAAGTGTGGTTCTTCTTAGAGCAGCGGTGTCTAAACCAAATGTGTGTAATAGAACCAGCTGGGCAGCGCGAAAATTATTTGTGTATTCTGAAATGAGAGGAACATAGCAATAATTATTCCATCGTACGGCATGCGGCTAAAACCAAAAATTGTCTGCTGCAAAAAATACAAGTTCCAAAAGGATAAATAAACCTTAGACCATAAAATAGAATGGACCGCCAGTAATGACTTCTAAATCTCTCCAACATCTGCAGCGCAAAGTAGCCTTGTGACCAATCCGGTAACTATAGCAAGTATAGTCAAAATTAGTACCCACAGATGCCACTATCAAATTAAATAGATTTAGTTAGTACCAACCGATGTCACTGCAACTTCATCCATCGTAAATCTTATAAATCTTATGTTAGAACAAAATACTAAAATTATCCATTTTATGGGTCAATAATTATTTTATTTATATGTAAATTGAAACTTGCAGTGACATCTGTTGATACTAAATGTATAAACTGAATTTTGTAGTGACATCTGTGGGTGGGGATTTATCCTATGCAATTTTTGTTGTAAATTTGTCAAAAAATACGCTTAGTCAAATTAAATGAGCGTATTTAATCGCGTATTATAGGGCGACAATTTAAATGAGTGACCAAGAAAAATTTTGTGGCGACAAAAATAATATTTTGGAACCAAACATGTGAATACCAAAAATAAGTTTTTACTAAAAAAATAAAATAAAATCGTAACAAACCTAGAATTGCCAACCGTGGGACGTTCCCGACGGGACGGACCAGTTTTAGAAACGAATGTCGCGTGTCCCGGCATTACTATATGAGCGGGACGCTGTTTGTCCTGCTTTGGTCAATTAATTAAATTTCAGCTATTTTGAAAAATAGAAAGGGGTAAAACAAAATGTTATTATCATTTTCAGTTTCGCATTGATTAAAATTTTGTGGTTTCGACAATTTAATAAAAAATTACACGAAATAAGCGATTTAATTTTTGTATATTGGTAAAAAATATGAGAGCTTTGGAGGAGAAATTTCTTTAACTTTAATGGGACCCCACAATTTCCAAACACATCGAAGGAACATGAACTACATATATTTATAGGCTATCGAATTATTTTAGAAAAGGATCAGAGCAGTAAATTGCTGTATTGTAAAAAAACATGTAAGATTCGAAAAAGTTGGTTTCAGTCCCTAAGTGCCTAAGTTTTATTTGTTTTTTTCATTATCTTCATTTAGGATCATAGGGGTATACTAGCCTGGACCAGCTCTCCCAGGCTATTGTCTTTAGCTCGCCCCATGTTTTGCCAAGTTATTTTGCTTTTGCTAACAGGGAGCTTTTTCCAGGTCATTAGCTGGCCTTCCCACTTTCCACTTACCTTCCGGACTCCATTCTAATAACGTCCGATTTTCCTCAATAAGTGTCCGATCGTTCTCCACTTGCGTTTTCTGAATTCGGTTTCAATACCGAAGCATTCCAGATCGTATGAAGCGTATTGAAATTTTCTTGATTTTTTGATTCGCTAATGGTTGATGAAATCGATCATTTGTACAAACACTGAATTGTTACCGAAGGTTTAGCTCAGATTCCAACGCTAAACTTGAAAGTTTTTTTTTCAAGAAAGTTTAGCGCGTATCGTGTAGTGCTAAAAATCAAACAAATCACAAGTAATTACTCAGAAACTTTCTGATAGTGATAAGGCGACTGGCGACCATTTCGCATTTCTAATAGCGGCTTCTGACCTAAATTATCGCGCTTGGAATAAATCGACTAGTTTCTTTATCAATTTTAAGTATTTACAATTTGATTTCGAACGCTCTAATAAAAAACGATATGCAATTGCAAACCTACCGTATAACTGTTGGGAATATTACTGATAGGGATGGCGTCTATTGGAAGGGGCTCCGTAAACTTCCAGTAGGCGCAGGTGTACGTACTGCCTCCTCGTGGCAACCACCGGTAACTGTAATCATTAGGCTAAATGTGGCCTTTGGTGACAGGCTAAAGTACGACGCTAAAGGAGAAAACCTTGACAAAAAATCCCTAATCTAAGGTGGAACAGCATATGCCGATGGATGAATGGCTGATAGGTTAATCAGTCTATATATGCGGACTCTGGATACCAGGCACCCTCCAGTTTTATTTAGCCTTCCTGTAGTAAACCTGGGTGACCTACAGGCGACTTTTTTATTCCCAGCAACTCGCAAGAGTTAAATCAAAACGGTAGACGAGGCACGGGAAGGAATACACGGGAGTGGGTCTACCCTCTCAAAGTCCTTGAGTCCCAATGCTACCGCTTTTCTAGCAGAAATAAATGTTATTACATCTAGGAGGGAGAGCAATGAGCCCAGATAGTATGTATCACACACCGGTCGGCAGTATTATCAGGTTCTTTAAGAGCCTGAATATTGGCTGGACGGATAATTAAAACATCTAGGAGGGAGAGCAATGAGGCCAGATAGTATGTATCACGTACCGTTAGGCAGTATTATCAGGTTCATTAAGAGCTTGAATATTGACTGGACGGGTAATTAAGTAGGGCTTAATGCACAAAAGATCTTTTAGGTCGCAGTGCGGGGTGGCTTGAGGCCCCACATGGCCCTCAAGTAATAATAATAATAATTACTGATAGGGAAAAAACAGCTTAAGGTTAACCGATTAATTTAAACTTTTTAATCAATCCGATATTAACCGATTTTTCCCGAGTAAGTATTTTATACTGAATTATTTATTAAATTTTGCGAAAAAATTGCCTTAGATTCTGCAAGCAAATTCTCAGCCTGGTAAGGAAATTAAAATCCACATTTCTCTATATGTTTCATTCAAATTTTAGTTTTATCTGCTAGGGTTACCTCTGATGGTCGGTTATCTCTCATATTTCGAGTGCTAATCGTCTCCATTTCTGGACTAAGGTGGTTAGTATTGTTTTTTTCTTTAAATAAAGTTTGACGTTATGTTGCTTCATATTACCGACTTACAGAAAAAGCGGAATTTTCAAGATTTTATGTGATTTTTCCAGGCTTTCAAGCTTACTTGAGGTTTTTTTGGCTTTTAGATATTATTCGATATTTTATAGATTTTTCGAGATTCTTCAAGATTTTGATGTTGTCTGAGTTAATTTGGAAGAGATTTTCGAAATTCGAGGTTTTCAGATTTTTAGAATAATCTAGATATCTGGGTTTGAATAGCGGTAACTTGCTTGTTACCTAATTTATTCAAAATTATCAATATTACCCCAACATTTTCGAGATTATTCGAGGTCTTCTAGTTAGTTTTGAGAGAAACAGTTTTTCTTTTGAATTACTTAGCTTTGAGTTTTTCAAGATTATTCTAAAAATCTAAGTTTATTTAATATTTTCGGGAATATTTCATTTTTTTGCCGTTCCATGTACCGAGATTTCGATATTTTTTGCGACTTTCCGAGGTTTTTTAGTTTATTATTCGAAATTTTGTAGACTTCGATTATTCCAGATTTTCGATATTATTCGAGTTTAGCTTGGAACTGAATTGCGAGTAGTACTTAAATAAATTATCTTACAGGGAAGAGATTCCCGAAATCCAAGATTTTTGAATTTATGTAGATTTCCAGATTTAAATAGAATTGGGTAGCTTAGCTTAATATCGAAGTTATATGAATTATCGTCATTGTCGTATTTTCTTGATTATTTATAGTTCAGGATATTGGTTTCTTAATTTTTCAAGATTGTTTTATGATGTTAAGTTTATCCTAGTTTTTCTGTAATATTCAAAATTGTATGTACATAAATATCGAGATTATTCTAGAATTCTCATTACATTACTCGTGTTTGCAACAGGTTTTGCTCATCTTGTTACAGAAATAGTGATTTATCGAGAATTTTCGTTTTAAGCTTTCCAGGATTTGTATAACGTTGAGTTACGTACAGATGCAGTTAAGCTAAGTTTGTAGGATGTTGAGTTGGCTTATATGTACATGGCATTTCCTAACATATTTGAAATTTTCCAAGATCCTCGAAATCATTTTGAATTAACCCTGGCTTGGTTCCAAGATTATGCGGTACTTTCAAGATTATAGTTCAAAATTATTCGTAGACATTAATCGCATGAAGTTACAGATTATTCAAAATGAACGAATGAACCTTTGAGATTATTTCAAATTTACAAGATAGTTAGAGTAAGAGTACGAAGTTAGTTAGAGTAAGTTAGAGTTACTACTTTAATGAATGGTGATTTAAATGTTTTGTGTAATTAATTTGCAGCCCACAAACTCTTAATAAGTTCCAAGTTTAAATCAATGACCTTTAATCTAAATGAATATTATTCATTTAATGACGATACAGTTTATTACGACCTTCGATGCTCTAGAAAAGTTCCAAGCCATAAGAATTGTCTAAAAATAGAGTCGGTATAAAGAGAGTAAAATACTTAGGATTACCCGTAGATTGTAATTTAAACTGGAAATGCCATACAACTGAATTAAAAATACACTTAACTCGTTTATTAGAAGGACCTTTTGCGATCTCAGTGTCCACTCGGTGTCTTAAAAATATTTGATCATAGTCTAATTGAGTCGAATTTGCGTTTCGGTATTTGTTGCTGGGGTCGAAATGAACTAATTTTAATGAAACAATTAATTCCTAGTCATTGCTCAAAAACATGTTATCAGAATGATGTATTTTAGCAGTAACTAGTTCGTCTTGACCGATATTCGTCAAGAGCAAAATTCTTCCACTGAAACACCTGTAGGTCTTTACAGTTATGAATAAATACTTTGAAATCAGTGAAAATCGTTAATTAAGTTCCTCTAGCTACTGACTGAGAAAAATACAATGTATTTTAGGGCCAAAGTTTCATAAAACTCATTTTTTCCTTGAAAAATTGGATCTTTCAGCATATTTCAAATTTACTTTTTTTTTTACCGCATTACTTAAGAAAATTGAAGGAGAGGTGGAATGGTTCAACATCATATCATTTTAGTGTACATTTTTTATTATAACCTATTATTATTTTGTATACTGTCATCTAGACTAGAAGCATAAGCAAAATTAATATCAAGTATTAACTAAGGAGCATAAAAGTCTTACGAGAGGTATTCGGCAGAACAACATGTGTTGATATCGTTCAACCGTGTTACGAAAATGGGTGTTAAAAAAGTGTATATCGTGTAAAGTGTCTTCTTGCTTTAATAAACATATTACATTCGCTTGACGCGTAATTTCAAAAAACGGTGAAGGAAAATTGCCACAAGGTTCGTATGATCATCCAAACTTCTTGTTGTTGTGGCCCTGCCTCTCTACAAACATAACTATATTAGTTTATCATTTATTGGAATTTTTTCTTTGCTGTGTCTTGTTTTCAGTATATTTCAAAGATGTATTATTGGTTGTATCAGCAGGCCCTTCGGTAGTATTTGGATATGACTTTATGGATCGACCAAATTGACTGGTGTGATAGCTTCTGTTATAATGAAAGCCCACTTAAAATGTCGCCTCAGGCCAAGAACAGAATATCGTGCGGACATTATTTGGTTTTGAAGTGGGTTGCTCAAATTAGTTGCAGCTGAAGTTGTAAGAGGTTATATAGGTAGAAATATACTTGTTTTTGTAATATATGTACAAATGTATATGTATCAACATTTCGTTGAAAACCCCATTTAATCGAGAAATAGGTCCATCTTTATAAATAGGTTTTACATCACTAGAAAGGTTACGTTACATGTCTTTCTTGAGGGACAAAAAATACTGGAAAATTAAAGAAAATTAGAAATAAGGGTAACAATTTTATTACATAGAAGAATATTTATCAGAGACGACCCTATTCAAAATTCATTTTTAATAACTGTCTAATTAAAGAGTATAAATTTAAATTGAACTTTATAGATTATTAAAATTTTTAGCTGATTCACTATACATATTTAATAAAGCCATACTAAATCCAGTCCATTATGTAGCCCGCCTGAACCTTATCTGCTTTAAGCTAAATTACAAAACAACATTAAATTCTATGTCACAAAATTTTTGTTATACTCTGCTTTGGGTATACTTATACACATACATTGTTATGTATATGATAAATAAATCAAAAAACCAAAAATCAGGATAAACAGGATTTAAAGTTAAATGAATGAATAAACAATAAAAATCCCAATCCTCAACGATGAAGATAAAATTTCATGAGAAAAACAAAAAAAATTTAAGTTCTTTGCTGTGTATCATGTGTTGTATCCTTCTTTTACATTGTACATTTCGTTGGTAGCATTTTTTTGTTGTTACAATCTCGACTCTAAAATAAGCGTACACAGTCACAAAGTATGTATCTGTACCCCGTATATGCAGAGAAGAAACCATACAAGATAAAATTAATTCGAAACACATGAATTTTATGTTTTATGTTTACTGTGAAGTATGCTTATTCTGTGCCATTGGCAATAAATTGTCCTGTAGAGTTCTGTTTAATTTGAACGCTGCTGTACATAGTTCGAAAGAGATGGAATTCTGGTCTGGAGGAAATAGCAACCAAGCATAGCATATACATACGTATCATGGTTATGTACATTCAAAAAACATTAAAATTATTATTTATTTGTTAGTTTTGTTTTTATATAAATATTTTTATTTGACGAGAAGGAAGGAAGTAAGAAGCAAATAAGAAACTATTATTTGCCAGCAAAATTTATGTAGTTTTCTGTTGTTTCCTGTACTCTTGTAGCACAAAAAGTCAATAAAACGTTACGACTTTATTGTACCTCGGATAATTCAATTTTTTATTTTTTTGCTAGCAATTCAAATTTTATCTGTATTTTGCTGATGATGATTTTTTTCGGCGGTTTTAAAGATGCTTATTGTGTGCTTTTAAAGAAATGTTTGATTATTTTGAACTCAACTTATTCAAACTCATTCTTATATTAAGACTATTCTTACTCGAGATATTTTTCAACGGAAATAACAAACAATTTTAACAATTCTTTACTTCAAATTATAGAATTGTCAGTTTAATAAGAAAAAGTGGATATTGTGTACATACTTCAGTTTCTTTTCTGTATGAATTCCGAAAATTTCGAACTAAGCATCGCAACGAGTCAGTATCAACTTTAAGTAAGGACCGGGAATCTTTAGGATCTTTTAGTTCAGTGTTGTTTAATTCATCTAGTGTCTAATTGATTGATTAGGGTGTTCGACCAAGCTATAAGCAAGATCTCCCGATGATGGCCGGGTCTCAGCGAACACGATATTACACACAATATAAAGAAGAATCGGAGAGGAATAGTTAGTAATGGATAGAAATTGATCCAATTATTTCTTTTATTTATTTATTTATTGTACTTTAACAAAGTATAGCCAATAGTTAGTAACACAATGACAATATATTTCTAAAAAATGATGATGCCTTCTAGTTCTCAATTAAAAAATATTTGGCATTATAGGAATGACTAACAAATGTAAAAATTCGCAAAATTTTCTTATAAAAAATGTTTCGATACTACTGGTGATATCAGACTACGTGGCAAGAAACACGCATGACCTTATCACATTTCATTTGTAATATTGTCTAATTTCTAAATTACCTTTATCTTTCGAAGTAAATATGTTTGATAAACAAATGAAAAATTTAAATCTTATTCCGCATTATGATGATTAAGATGCATATCACATTTAACTGTCAATTCTATACTTAGTAGTTTACGTAAACAAAATACGACACTCGACCCTGAGCCCCCTTTATTATTATGAGTAGAGCATTATGTTTTTTTTTTGAATGAATTATTCATGTTTAATAATTCGTGAATAGTTAACACTTTAAGAGCCGGCTATTATCTTGGAAATTTAACCCATTTGTTCCCACACCAATAATAAATTGTGTAAAATATTTGTACTTTAAATATTTTTTAACACTCAAAATCCTTTCTCGAAATGGATTTTTTTTTAAATATGATAAATAAACTAAAAACCATATATAACGGTAAAATACAAATTGAAATTTGACATTAAATACCGCAGTAGTGGTGTCGTAAAGTTAGTGATTTTTCTGTACCCATACAGGTACAGTGGGATCAAATGGGTTAACCTAAAGCGCTGCAACGAATTTTTTTAGAGAACCTGAATTTTTACAAATAAATGCAACTATTCACAAAATGTAAATTCGCTCTATAGCCGTATAGTATTCATGAAATGTAACTAGACTCTATAAACGTAAATTATACTCTGTAAGTTTAAAGTGACTACTTTTGTCACACCATTTGTGACAAAGTTGTGGAAATGACGCACGTAACCGAATCCTATCCGGAAAACGCGAAGCGTAGAGTGTGACAGCATTATCAAGACTATGGCCAGCTTCTCCATAAACCAGAATCATTTCAATTTTCTCTTGTACAGTTAAATACACCATTCTGAAGTAGTATTGATAGCTTTACACACGTTTTGTTGTTTTCGAAATTCGGACAGAATCGATATTTTTAAAACAAACTACAAACAATTTCATTAATTTGAAAGCCGATTTATGTTAATCGCATGTTCCTGGGTTACGATATTGACAAGCCATTTTCAGTAATTGAAAATTTAAGAAATACAAATTGTTTAAGACTAACTTCGTGTATTTACAACAAAACCATGGTATTTTTATTGCAGATGTATTGCAGAATCGTTTGCGTAGATTCTCAGTATAGGAGAAATCGAAATAAATTGAATACATATCGTCAATTACAGCGCCATCTATCATGAATCGAAAAAATTGTTTCAGTCAAATCCTACGTATTTGTAGCCGTAGAATCCGAATCTGCAATAAAAAATAGGAGTTCCTATTTTAGTTTCAAATTTACTCCCCGCCCCACCTACAAGGAGGGGGTTGTACTAATTTTAACACTAATGTGTTATTCCCCCGCGGAATAACTAAATTTTGATCTTTGCAATTTTTTTCGTAGAGTGCTTATTTTCCGAGATATTTGAGCGTATCAGGTTAAAAAAATCACCCGGTATAACATAAGTAGAATTTATTTTGTAGTTCAAAGACAAGGGTTTTAATAAATTCAAAAAATGTAATCAAATGTTCCGGAAATATTTTTTTAAAATTGATTATAATGTGAAATAATAGTTGTATTGCTTTGGTAAATCTACAAAAATGTTCAACAACAGTTGCATTGAACAAATTCAAAAAATATTCAGCTAAATCCAATTATTTTTGAATTTACGTAAATCAAATCCGATTTTTAGTTATAAAACTTACTACTTAAAATTTAAATCCAAACCTAAATCTAATCCATTTTTACCAAAGCAATACATTTATACTTTGCATGTATTGTTTTACAGCTGAACATAAGGGATCCATAGAGATTTCGATCGGGAATTCCTGTCCTGAAAAAATTGCACTACATAATATTCGTTGCATTTGATGTACATATGTGTATGTACAAGAGATCTAAGAGGATTAAAGCGTTTTTAGTTTTTTACCATATTTTTGCAGTTTTCCAGCAATTAAAATAAATTGAAACTTTATCACAACTAATTTTAATTGAGTACTTTGATCAGTTTAAACCAAAACATAACACTTTGCTAAATAACACCAATCTCAAAGATTGGCTCGCATAGACACCATAATTTGAATGTGGGAACTACATGGCGATATATTGCAATATCCAATGAAAATAAATTCAGTAACAAAGATACATCCGGCAGTATTAATTTACTCCAAATTTGAAATAATATATTGATGGTTCTCAATAACCATCATTGATTATTAACAGCCAATCGAAATTCCGCTAATAATTTCATACGATATAGCAAACCGTTATAGTACTTTCATAAACATCTATTCATGGTATGGCCCAAATAAGTTTGTTGATTTTACAACTACATTCAAGCCTGAATAATAGATGTCTATTTTTCGCTTCATATCTAGATGAGTCAATCCCTCCAAGGTCACAGCTTATTGTGGCGGAGTGGTTTGAGCATAGGAAAGAAGGAGTTGGCAATACCAGACAAGACCACTCTCACTGGAATTGGAATTGCTACTCTGAGGATTACATTCAGATAACAATTTCGTAGGCACAATTATTTTCTAAAATTTTATGCTTCCTCGTTCTCAATTTTTGTATTTAATATTTTTGTTAGATCGGATTTTCTGAATTCTCGCGATATGTTAATTTTTGAAAATCTTTAATACTATACGGGTTTCTATTCGGATGTCTGTATTTTTCAATTTAGTTTCCGTTCCGTCATTTTTTACCAAGCATCGGCTGTTTCGCCAACTTGAAAATTTAAAATTTGATCTTAATGAGGCCTTCGTTTTATTCCAATTCGTTTTTAGTATTGAAGTTTCCGTCTTTCATTCAAAATTATAGAGTAAATTGGGACGAAAAAATCACATTGCCATGAAATTTTTCACAAATCGGCGGCATTCAGAGAAAAACACGTTTATTTTAGGGAACATGTTTCCAATAGTAGTTGACGAACCTGAAGGCGACCATTGTGTTTTATTTAACCTTAAGCTTTGACATTTTATTATGGAAATATAGTTAATAGTTCAAAATTTGTTTACTTGAAAATTTGTGATCAGAGTTCGAGAAAATATTTGAAAACTCTCAAATTCTCGAGAAATGAAATTCGTCGGAAAATTTCTCGAGAAATCGCAATCACTGAAGATAATCATAGCACGCGTTTTTTATAATTGATTTTTAAACGATAAAGATTTATAGAAAAAAAAAGAAAAACTGGAGAAAAAATTTGGTTGCATTACTCTGAAATTGTTTTTGAATATTTTCACTCGATGTATTGGTTTTTTCATATATAGACCTTTTTCCTCCAAAAATGTTGACAGATAAAATTAGCTGTTTTGTGATCCGCAGGTGAATCTATCTTTTGTGCGTTTATGAATTTTTTGTCGGTTTATTATATTTCAAAGTGTTTGTTTTTTCAATTTCTACCTTAATTATTGTGTGGAATGGTGCAATTTAATTATTTTAATAATTAAAATTTCAAAAGATAACAAATTTTTCGACAAATTAAGTAAAAATGATATTTTGTTTAGGTTATGTTTTTGGATAGTGTTTCATTAAATTCTTGATTTTTCAGAAATGAGTGATTTTAATAACAATATTTTGTTATCGAAACATGCCCGCTCAGGGTCTTCAGGGAGCCGAAACACACCGATACGAGCTAAAAATCGCTGAATTTAATCTAGCTCCGTATCTAATGGAATTCAACGAGAATCTACTACCAACAAACAAATAGTTAATATGAAAAATTTTAATTTATAAAATTTTTAATTTAACTGAAAAATTGACTGAAATATCAATAAAATGTGATTTTATACAATAAAAGTCTGTAAAATAAAAACAAAGCCTTACAATTTTAAAAATAGTTTTTATTCGGGAAGACTCCGATTACTCGTTCTACATACATTCTTACGCTGGAAATATTTCTATTATTCTCAATGGTGATGGATTTTAATTGAGATTTGCCATTTTGGAAAGACGGCATAACCAATCTGGCTTTTCTTTTTAATGGAATTTTCAATCAAAAATCTTGCGTCCGCCATAATTATGTCTCCTTCTTCTATGGAATCCAAAATTCCACAGTTTTCAAAAACAAATTTGTCGCTACATCGCCCCCCGTATAGCCTTTAGATATAAAAGCTATGCTCCCAAAAGCTGAGATGCAGATGAGGTATTTTATAGTTTGATGATGTTTGTAGGCAGAAAACGTTAATTAATCGGTAAAAAATGCTCAACACGTTTGAATACACATTCTAACGTATCGTAATCTTCCAATCCTGTAAAGTATTTTGTTTTCTTTGCACTATTCTTAACTCTAGACTTTTATCTTCTCGGATAGTATCTTCATTTTTATTTTGAGTTCCTCGATTTGATTTTCCTTATCGCAATCGAAATAGAATTCTAAAGATAACAAAATACAGAATACATTATTTGAACTAAATTTAGTTTATAATTTACCTTCAGTTTGGAACTATTTATCCTCATATATGATAATCGGAGTCTTAATTTATCTTGAAAACTTGGGGGGGGGGGGGGGGGGGGGGGAATATATTTAAGTCTTCTGAAACTGGTTCTGGCTTGGCACTACACACAGTGCGATACTTCAACGAAGAAACCTTCAAATCTTTCTTATTAATCGCCTTTAACCAAGCGCGTTGTCGTTCTTCAGCAAGTTTTGAATATTTTTACGAGTTTTCTGAATGACAAGGGAACTTAAAAAACTTTATTTCACTCTCTTTGGCTGCACTCATGAAACAATTAATCAAACAACATGTTAGAACCATGTTTAATCGTAATATTAAACGTAAAATATATTTAACAATCTAGTATTCCAGAAAAAATTGAAATGATTCAAGTATAAAATAATTTTAGTTATCACTTTCTAACACCTACAGATATTTTTGACAATATTTTTGAGGTTATGTTCAATTGTTCAATGTTTTTGATGGATAAGGAAAAGGTCTATAGAACAAGAACGCACACAATTGTGCTGATTTTTCCATATATGTAAGTAGGGTTGCCAGTTGTACTTCTTTAGGGAGTACAGTACTACTTTTCTGGTTCCGATTTTATAATGTACTTATTTTCTGTAATTTGTAATCAAGTGCACACATGTACTTCTTTTATTATAGCTAATAAAAGCGCGATAAATGTGAATCATTTATGTAAAAAATTAAAAGTATTTTTGTAAGTAATTTTCTGAATTGCTTTACAAAATGATAACGAATACTTCATTCAACAAAATATTTTGCTGTTGTAGTTTAAATCTTTAAATTTGAAAAAATAAAGTAAGTATTGTAGCTAGAATTGGCTTAGCGCCATTAGTGAATTTTTGGAAATTAGTTAAAGTATTTCAAATTCAAGATTAGCTAATTCCTTTTATTTCAAGAATAGTGGTTAACTGCGATTAGTGAACAAATCGTTCAATTTAGTGAAAGTTCAAATTGCGTTTGATGAGTTTTTTATAGATTTTGGTACAGACCTTAGGTGACCAAGTGAAAAACGACTAAATCTGAACGAATTCTGAAATCAGTTTGGAAAACCAGAACAAACCAGGATAGTTCTTAAGTCTCGAAATGATTAAAAGAAATTAATATATAAAATTGGTTTAGTGGCGATTGGTTGCATTACCACTCTGGTTACAAAACGTAGTGTAATTTATTCTAGAAAAAAATGTTGAAAGATATGTTGCAACCAATTCATTAATCAACAAATATTTTAGTTAAGTCAGTTACTAGATCTCAATAAAATAGTGCATAATCGCACCAGTTCCATTTTAGGCAGGGATGGAGTTTCTTAAATAAAGCTTAGCCAGAGTTCAATAAATATTGCGGGATCTTATTAGTGATACTTACACACATTAGATTGACCAAAGAAAAATTGTTTTTTTATTTATGTAAACTAATCTGGGCTTTACTACATTTCCAGCACCAAACGGAACACGATTCTCAATGGATTTTAGTGAAATTTTATATCTCAATTACTAAGCCTATTCTATCAGTATAGTTCCTAATATAAAACCGAATTATTCTCGCTCTAGAAATTTCTTCGGTCATATCATTTGGGGTCGGAAAATGCAAGAAATATTCCGGAACATCACTAGCGATATATTTTTACTTAAAAAACCGAACTAGGTAGCTTTTCTGGATGGATGAAGATGTGAAGTCGATTCTTTAAGTAGTTCCTAATACGAAGTTGATTAATTCCGGCTCTGGACAATTCCTTTGACCGTACCATCTGGGGTCGAATTTTTTCTAGTTTTTTCTAAAACATTTTGTAAATTCGATAAATCATTTCAATTATAAAACATAAGGTTAGGCTGGGATCAACATTTTTAAAATACAACACGACCCAACGGCAAGAAATATTTTGGAACACTATTCATATACCAATAGTAATATGTTGTATGCAATAAATCAAAAATTAGATTTTTCAATTTTGGTTTTCCTTAAACAGCCAAATCAGACAATTTCTACCACCTCCAGCAAACACACATTTGTCGATGCACTTTAGTGAACTTTAATATCAAAGATATTAAGCTAATAAAAAAAATCTTCTATAAAAAGTTCGTAATCTTAAATAAATTAAATTATGTCCTGAATTTTTTTTCGCAGAAGTTTGAAAAACCAGAACATGTGTGGGACACGATGTCCGGACACTATATACACATACATACCCCTCATACCGTTTTATTCCAGAAATGTACTTCTTTTTCTAAAATTTTATCTGGCAAGTATCTTTGTTTGTGAGCGTCATAAAGCCTTTTATTTAATAGTATGATGATGATATGATTCAAGACCAACACAAACAAGCCGGAGCATGACTTTCATATGCAGATATATACCAACAAAATATTAGCCTCACTATTCATATTTTTTTTTTTCGCTGGCGCTACATCCCATAGAGGGATTTGGCCGCTTCATATTGAAGTTTCGTAATCATTTTTTTTTTTTAACGGATAATGAGTGATTAATTCATTGATCCTACATTAACCAGCCGTGATTTTTTCATCACCCGCCGGGAATCGAACCCGGGACCTCCGGGGCTTAAAGCAAGCATGCTAACAACTGTGCCACCGGGGCGGCACTATTCATATTGGTGTTAGTGAAAAATAGAATAAGAATATGAAGTAGAATTCTGTTTCTTTAATTTTTTTCGTTCATTAATATTCAAAGTACAATAGTGTTAGTGTTGGTAAAATTTGTTCATGATTATAGAATTTGCAAACAATTGCAAAGTGGGCAAATAATTCCCTTAGAGATGGTTTCAACAATATGGTGCTAAAAGCAACACTTCTGCTTTATTAAAATAGAAATTCCATGACAAGATTATTTCGAGAAATGCAGCTAACCAAAGTTTTGTAATTTAAGATATTTAATAAAAGGGCCTTGTTAAATTTCTCTTTGATAACAACGAACCACAAACTGTTGACAATGTAAAATCAAATATCATACGTGTTATGGCCAGTTACTACCAATCAGTATAAAAAGTCCAGTGCCTGCCAAAAAAGTATTTGAAATTGTAGCACTTTGTAACTATATGTATTAGGCCCGAGTTAAATATTTCGCATTCGAATTTTGAAATGCCATTAGTTTGTTTCACCCTCCAAAAGTTTCATTTCCTTACTTTGAACAATTAAAATTATTTGATTATTCGATCTTGAAGAAATGCTAAATTTTTAAACAGTTGACTGAACCGATTTTTATAATATTATTAAAATTTAATGTACTATTCTGAAATATTGTATTTAACATTCGAAATAATGCTAATTTTCATATTTAACATTTTTACAAATATTCAAAATGATTTTTTAAAAATTAGTCTCTTAAATTATATCTTTAAAAACAAAAACTAAATGTCGTTTGCTGGTTACCATATCCATAAAATATGTCAATCAACAATTCTAAAATATATATTCTTCAACTCAAATTGTTTAACTCGAACGTGAATGTATAATTTTTCCCTATTTACAAGGATTTTTCCAAGGAAATAACTTTACATATTTTGTGGTGGGGATAACTGTTCGGTTTCAAAAATTCGTGACAAAAGCAGTTTAAAGTATTCTGATATGACTTTTGAATATCGATTGCACGGAGAATATTTTAAATGGCCATCGTACTATTGTTTTCTATATACATATTTGCAGTTGAAGAAAATAATTGATACAAAACAATGAAATTCAGAACGATGACCTAATCGACATTTTCGATTTATTCTATTCACGATTTATTTTATTTATTTATTTTCTTTCTTCTCCATTTTGTTGTTATTTAGCCGAATCGAATTAATTATTCTTGTTAAGTAAAAGTTCAAGTAAAATTAGAATATTTCTTCAATACAAATACATAATATTACAATATTTTATTATATTGAGTGAGAGCTCTCTAAAATCACGATTTATTTATCAAAATTAAAAATGTATTTAGAGAAAATTTGTTATTTCGACTTACCATCTACCGTATCGTTAACAAACGACTTGCGAAAACGCAATACTTGACGAGTTTCCGGTAACGATAATACTAAATTGGCATTCCCTTCGGCACGATAAATTAAATTCTTATCATTCAATAAATAATTATCACTTAAATATTTAATACAAATAAAAAAATTGTCTTTAATCATCTTAATGCTGTTATCATCACTACTACTGTGATCGGTGTCACAATTTAATTTAACAGTTTTGCTGCTATCGGTGGCACTATTCCTTAAACATTGTGTGGCCAGGTTCACCAATAGTTTGCCCATAATTTTTAAAATCAAAATTATTCATACACTAAATTAAATATTTAGTGTAATTAAATGTTGTAATTTGGTTAATAGTGAGTGGGTGGTGGTGATATGTCTAAACGTATATGTTTTTGTACTTTGTTCTTTTGTAGGTGTGTATGTGTGTTTGTACGAGCGGTTTTAAGCCATGTCAAAACAACATTCTTATCTAAATTAGGTGATTAGAGTAAACCTGAAACGAGAACAAAAAAATAAAAACAAAATATAGTTCATAATTCACTTGATCAATTTAGGTAAGGTGCGGGGGATTCGAAATCACAAATTATTCCATAATTACTTATGATACGCCGTAGTATTCAAAACTTGAAAAAAGCTGTATTGAGCTTTGAGCGTATTCAAATTCTGGGTAACTAAAAATCTATTATAGACTTTGTCATCAACAAATAAATTTCTTGTATGACAAGTTTTTTGTTTTTGGAAATACATTTTTTGCAATAACAAGAAAATTAAATATAAATTCTTAATAAAAAAATATTTCTTCTTATTCTCGCCAACATTTTATTCATTTCGCGAATAAAAACCAAAACAAAAAAAAAATTGTATTTACGGTATATTATCACAAGAGCAAAAAAAAAAAATAAAAAATACCCAACCAAAATAATATAAACAAAAATTTCGCGGCGTAATAACAACTACAGTGACACCGCATATCGCAATAAACCTATAGTCACATTATCAGTATAACAATAATATAAAAATAAAACACCGCACGACTATTTGTGATTTAAATTTTTGTATGTACTATATGTACATAAATAATAATTGTGTTTACGTCGTACGTTGAGTATAAGTGGACTTGAAGTCTGAGTTTACTTAAAGGTAACCTTCTACCGAAACTAGTGGCATCATAATCAAATAACGATAAAAAAAGGATTTGATTATTACAAACTTTTGCTTATAATACAATATCCCAAACCCCAACTATTTATGGCCTAATTAAATTGTTACAATGAACCCCCCCAGTCACATAAAAATAAAACAAAAAACCGACAAAAAAAAACTTTTGTAACGAAACATATTTTCAATATGGAATAAAAAATGCCAAGAAAACCTTTTGATATTTTGAAAGGCATAATCAATAAGTAATGACTCACGAATTATTAAGAAATTGAATAAATTCTTAGTACATATTTCTTAGCTAATAATTTGTCTTCGAATAATGTGGAATGATATTTTAAACAACCAAAAACAGCAAATCCATTCTCTTTGCAATACACGAACACGAGTACATAGAGTTAATGGTTTAGAAGGTGTTTTGCTTGTTTCAGCTCGTTGATTCTGCGTTTTTGGACAATCTCTTACCAGTTAAAAAAATTATGACGAAGATGGGTGTGGATCGAAGGTTATAACGTAATGCATTTTATTATATGTAAATTCTTTTCCGGTTAATTTGATATTCCACACAGGGTGACCACAAGTAACTTTAGTATTTTAAAACACACTACGGCAATAATTTGTATTTCAACAATAACATTCACAATAAAACTAAATTAACTCTATAAATTGTATATTGTAATTGCATTTTGTTAAGCGTGAAAACTAAATTTTCATAATAAATGTACTACTATACAGTAATTTTATTGTATTTATAAAGGCCAATTAATTTAAGGTGAAACATATCACGATTTCAACATAACAAAACATAACAAAAAAAAAAAACAACTTGGATTTTGAATTGTGCCACAAAGACATGCGCTAGTGTTTTAGGACAACTAAATGAAATCTGTCTTGTATGAGTGTGTTTGTGTGAACCGTTACTTAGTTAGAGTTATGTGTTATTTTATTTCGAATATATAAAATAGCGTTAAAAATCGTTCTAATCGGAAAATTTGAAAAATTCTTTAAATATCCAATTAATTTGATTAGCTAGCTTTTAATTTAATACTAACACACACGATTAATTGTTGTCTTATTGTATTTGTTTAATTGGACTGAAACCATATTTTATTAACAATGTTGCAGTTTTTCTTTTTTTTTTTTTGGCAATCCATGTAGGTAATGTGCTTTATACTATATTATATCGTATGACTCAGCTTAAACTTGTTGGCGGGTTGGTGTGATGTAATGGTAAAAAAATTGGCGTTGCAAAACTTTAAATCATAGGTAAAAGGTAATACAATGGTTCTTGAACTTAGCATTGGCAAAAAGTTGACTATTTGTCACTATATCTTGCCTAATAATTCTAGAGCTAACCAGCAAATATAAAAAAATTAATTTTTTCACATTCGATAGTTATAGAGATGACTGATGAGGTAGCGATCGTTTCAGATGGGTCTTCCGTTTTTGACTTCCGACCTACTAGCACTTCTTTCGTTATTTGTACGGGATTTAATAGTTTGCATTTATTTTTACAAATTGTTCGGTTCACTTCAGTCTGACTTTTGTTGTGCTCACAGCACTTCTAGAGTCCTAAGTAAAGTTGCTATGATATTGGATTGAAACTCACCCAATCTTATTTCACAATTATTAACATATTTTATCTTACCTATCCGACAAAAGTCAGTTTATTAAATGATTTAATGAATACTTTTCAACTCTTTCGCTCTTTTATCTGTTATTCCTTAGAGTCCAATCTTGAAGCCATTTTTCACTGTATACCTTAATGATATGCCAACGTCAGTTTTACCTTTATACGCTGAAGATTCTCAAATCAATCTTTATGGGCCACATAAGGATATTATGTGTTTGATCTTATTAATCGAGATTTAGAGTCTGTTTCTAAATGGAGATCTTCTATGCAATGTCTTTTTATATGTAAGCGGTGTCTTAATATTGGCCCAGTATTTAAACTCAATGGGGTTCAGCTTGATTTCATTGGTTCTGTTAAAAATCTTGGTAATATTTTGGATAAGGAATCAAATTTTGACAAAAAGATAATTTTGGGAGTATTTTTGGCAACATCTCAAAATTAATTAAATGTCCAGGAAGTTTCCAAATTTTTGTTAAATTTTTACTACAGAATTTTATTAGAATAATTTTCAAATTTTTGATGGAAAACGAAGCTACATTTTGTAATGAAGTTATAATGGGTAAGTATTGTTATCGTAAAAAATTCAGATTTTCACGTTTCTCGACGATTTAGGTTACCAGGGGGTCAATTCTGGTTCCATGAAAAAATGGAATGAAAAAAATCTTTCCATTTGATTTCCATTACGACTTTCTCATTAGTATCTTTTCACGCAACAGCAATATGCGATTCTCGTTTTCCAAATGAAAAAGAACGCTGAATACTACACAGCAAAACATATTTTATCAAATTTCATATATATTTCCGCTAGGTGCACTAGGTAAATGTTGCAAATAATAGCTAAATAAATGATAAAAGAGATTATAATTTGTAATTAGATTTAATCACTCTCTCAAAGAGAGGTAAATAGAGAGTTAAACCAGTTTTCGTCATTGCTTGTCAAAATATAAAATAAATTACTAAAATGGCCAAATTTTATTTAAACTAAACGAAATTAATTATTTAGGGATTTTTCTTAAATGAATTGAAATTTGTTTAATGAATTTGCTTATAAATTAGTTTTGAGTGACTAGTATTATAGTTTGGTTGCACATTTAACATTTAAATTGCAAATTTAGGTGTTATAAAACTGAATCCATATTCATTTATATTCCCACAACCAAAATATTCGGTGAGAAAGTTTTTTTCATATGAGATGATTTTGACGTCATTTTTTTCCTTCTCATGAAACATGAATCGGAAACCTCTATTTCTCACTGAAAATACTTTTCATTGTACTTTTCACAGAACGAGAATTGACCCCCTGGGGGTCAATTCTCGTTCCATGAAAAAATGGAATGATACAAATCTTTCCATTTGGTTTCCATTACGCCCTTCTCATTAGTATCTTTTCACGCAACAGCAATATGCGATTCTCGTTGTCCAAATGAAAAAGAACGCTGAAAATACGCTGAATACTACACAGCAAAACATATTTTATCATGTTTCGTATTAATTTCCGCTAGGTGCGCTAGGTAAATGGTGCAAATAATAGCTAAATAAATGATAAAAGAGATTATAATTTGTAATTAGATCTAATCACTCTCTCAAAGAGAGGGAAATAGAAAGTTAAACCAGTTTTCATCATTGATTGTCAAAATATAAAATAAATTATGTACTAAAATGGCCAAATTTTATTAAAATTAAACGAATCTAATTATTTAAGGATTTTTCTTAAATGAATTGAAATATTTTTAATAAATTTGCTTTTAAATTAGTTTTAAAGTTACCAGTATTATAGTTTGGTTGCACATTAAACAATAAAATTGCAAATTAAGTTCTTATACTGAATTTTCATATTCATTTATATTCTCACGATCAAAATACTCGGTGAGAAAGTTTTTTTCATATGAGTAGATTTTGACGTCATTTTTTTTTCCTTCTCATGAAACACGAATCGGAAATCTGTATTTCTCACTGAAAATACTTTTCATTGTACTTTTCACAGAACGAGAATTGACCCCCTGGGGGTCAATTCTCGTTCTATGAAAAAATGGAATGAAAAAAATCTTTCCATTTGGTTTCCATCACGTCTTTCTCATTAGTATCTTTTCACGCAACAGCAATATGCGATTCTCGTTGTCCAAATGAAAAAGAATGAGGAAAATACGCTGAATACTACACAGCAAAACATATTTTATCAAGTTTTATATATATTTCCGCTAGGTGCGCTAGGTAAATGGTGCAAATAGTAGCTAAATAAATGATAAAAGAGATTATAATTTGTAATTAGATTTAATCACTCTCTCAAAGAGAGGTAAATAGAGAGTTAAACCAGTTTTCGTCATTGCTTGTCAAAATATAAAATAAATTACAAAAATGGCCAAATTTTATTAAAACTAAGCGAAACTAATTATTTATGGATTTTTGTTAAATGAATTGAATTTTTTTAATAAATTGCTTATAAATTAGTTTTAAAGTGACTAGTATTATAGTTTAGTTGCACATTTAACATTAAAATTGCAAATTTACGTCTTATAAAACTGTTTCATTTATATTTTCACGACCAAAATACTCGGTGAGAAAGTTTTTTTCATATGAGAAGATTTTGACGTCATTTTTTTCCTTCTCATGAAACATGAATCGGAAATGTGTATTTCTCACTGAAAATACTTTTCATTGTACTTCTCACAGAACGAGAATTGACCCCCTGGACTCCAAAACATCGATTAAAAAACGTCATGCCTTCCTTCCGTTCTTCATTTTGGTTTTTACTCTCATTCCCGCAAATATTGAGAATTTTGGCCAAGATTTTACACAAAGTCAGGTTTTGGTAATAAGCAGTTTGTGTTAACATTATGGGTTTAAAATAGAAGGAGTTACAGGGAAGAGAAATCTACCAAATAGATTTTCTCACAATAGGCAGTAACGATTTTTTTTTATGTTGATGATAAATATGATAATCCAGCATCTACCTGGAGTATCACCGTGGAGGCGATTTTACCAAAAAACAGCAAAAACGATTTGTTCTAACAAACGATTTCAAAAATTAGTCCAAAGTGCCTTTAATACAAAATGGATAGGTTACCGTGCAACTTAAAATTTAACTTGAATGAAATTTTAAAAAATTTAATTGATCACAATCGATTTTTAGTACATATTCTTCACATTGTATTGTCATTTTGTAGCAATTAAAATTTTAGTATTAAGTCACAAAAAATGTCATTTGTCATTTGATTAGATCCCCGAACCCTTCAACCTTCTAAATCAAGATTTAAATTTCTAATATATTCAGTATCGCTATTTTCATATATGTATGTATTAGATAAGCTTTGGTAAATTCGGACAAATGGTTTTGAAATAATGGAACGAATTTGTAATCTTAGTTGGACAATATAAATATTTACAAAAGGCCCTTGATATGCAAAGGACTTACTGAATTAGCACATTGCTGATATGGACATTTAACAATAGGATGAACATAAAAACGACCAACTACAAAATTAAAAACAAATTGATAATTGGAACAAGTTAATTATTTAATTATTTTTTATTAAAATAATTTAATTAAGCACGAGTTCAACGTTAAAAAAAAAATTATTAATGATGAATTTTCGGCAACTGCCGCGACTTCAAGATACGGAGAAAAGTCATTTACAAATATTGAAGCGGATGCTTAAAAAACGCTTGATTTTCATATTGAGACCAAATAAAACTGCATGCACCCTAAAATTGGCAGTCTCCTGGTTCTGCGCCCTAATAACATTATGCTTAGGATAGTGTTGATGATACCTTATTTAGCCTTCGAGAGATCATTCGAGCTTCTCAATATTACTCTAAATTTTCAAAGTGCATCTATAGTTGCGTGATGTTACAGAATTAGTAGACATTTTTCGAGATCATTCGACATTTTCGATAATACTCGAGTTTAGTGCGAGTTGAATTCTAGTGCCTAGGATAGGCGGTTGTTTTAGGCGTAAAATTACCAAAGGTAATCATGTTTAAGCCAGGTTTGAATCCTGACAGTTCCGGGATCGGTTCCGCTTCGAAACATTGTTTTTGAGGATTCTTATCTTCTTCCAAGCCGATTTATTTTTCCAAAAATGGCGCCGTTTTAAAAATTGCCTTCGGCGCAAATCTTATAGGTAAATTCTTAAGCTGCTATGCCGCTCAGATTTTCGAAATTCGAGATTTGGCGGTTCTTGGATTAATCTAAATTAAGTAATTAGTTCTAAGTTTAGTCGAATTCTTTCGGGTAGATATATTCGAAATTTTGTGAATAATGCTGTTTCTCGACTATTACTCGAAATTTGCAAAGGGTTGATTTGCGTAACTATAGAATTAGTGGTACGTCAGTATTTATGTATATTGCTTGCTAAATATAATTGGTAAACGCCTTACCATTTTATTTAGAACCATTTTTATACGTCAAATCTAAAATTTTGATTTCTTAATCAAGTCAACTTGTTAGATCCTAGATTTCTCAAAAAGCAAAATCAACCAAAAAAGTAAAGTCATTGTTGGAACAATAAAAATATAATAAATTTTGATTTGTGTTCACATGATCATTTTACACAATTAATAAACAATAAAAAATTGTGATTTGCGCATTTATTTTGTACTAGTAGAATGTCTGATTTTTTTCAGCCGCCTCTGAAACTTATTCTTAAACCTGAGGGCGAAATTAAGAAGTCAACGTTGTTTGGGTAATCATTTTGGACTTACGATTACCTTGATTTTTATATGGGCGGTCGATGTCTGTCATAAACCAATCGTTTTGAGTAGCAAGCAATCGTTTTACTTTTTATCTAATGAAATAACCCTACCAACTGTGCCGGTCGGTGCAGTGTGAAAAATGTTGGTTAATTGAAATTTTACAAAATTCTCAATTTTCTATGTAAGACTAACAAGTTTTATGCCCTTGAATGACTATTTGGACTAGGCTGCAATAATCGAGTTTTAGTGATACTATATTATAATAAGTTTCAGTTCTTCTCCAAACTTTTATTTGGCATATATTTGCAGAATATCATCCGTTTTTCTCGAATAAAGAATTATCTTACAATCGTATGTACTTCTTGGATGAGGCAAAGTTCAAATTGCTCACTCTAATCGCTGTCGACGCGATTCTCACCCTCGAATTTCTTTACCGGCAACATACTTAGTAAACCAATATAGTATAAATTTTAACTTCCTTTGGTGTAAAAATCAAAGAGCCCAACACAAAATGGCTGATCTATGGGTTTTAGAGTCTACAGAACGAATAGGCAATTTTCTTAATTTTGAGTTAAAATTTAAACTTCAGAATGAACAAAATGGTTCATCAAACCGTCTCAAAATTCAATAATTAGAATTGAATTTCAAATTTAGATTTGGTTTAAACAGTTTGCGAAATTTGTTATCAATCGAAAAATCTTTGTATGGATGTATAAGTATAAAGTACAGGTTGGTCGGTTTAAATTGATGAACTTTTGATAACTTTATAGGTTTACTAATATCTAATACAGGGTTTCCATTGTCAATAGTATACTAGCATAATACTATAACACTATTATTCCTTATTGGGTTTCCGTCACATGGTGTGAATTTAACAGAATTTTAAATTTTGTTAAGTGAACTTAGGTTTAGGTATAATTCACTATACCCAAGTATAACAAAGCTGAAAACAAGAATTTTTTTTCCGCATATTGGTACAAAAAATCGGAAAATGATGAAATTGGGTTTCCAACTTTTAACACAGCAAAGATGGTGGCGTTGGTGTGTACTTTTTTATTTTGTGTTTACAAATTACATTACAAGTTACAACTTTAGTTTTGCGTAGAGATGTGCAGTTTCGTTACTTTTAAATAATCACGGGTACTCGTTACTTTTGACGGAATACTCGTTACTTTTTATTCGGTACAAAGTAATCACTACTCCATATAATTTGTTAAACATTTTGCGTTTCGTGTTTTGAATGTAAAAACACAAAGGTAAGGAGGAAACGAGACATAGCTAGAGGAGAAAAAGAGACATAACTGATTATATACGTTCGTTTCAACTCAATAAAGCGAACTAATTTTTTTTGTTTTGTTTTGTTTTCATTTTAGTAGGTATAAAGTAACGAATATTTTTTAACCGAAGGAATCGTTACTTCGGGTAGTTAAAAGTAACGACCTAACGAGTATTAAATAACGAATAGTTTACCCGCACACATCTCTAGTTTTGCGTGAGACGCCATTATGATTGGTTCTGTTGTGTTTTTACGTTAACTTAAATTTTATTTTTTGTGTTGTGCGAATATTTTTTGGTTTGTAGAATTTTTATTTTTGTGTGTACGAATTATTAATAATAATAAAAACAATTTTTATTTATAGATGAGCGCGAATTGTATTATTTTGGTCATTTCGTTTCGTTTTTTATTAATATTAATTCATTTAAAAAATTGTAAATAAAAAAAAAATAATTATGTTAATAAAATTTTAAAATAACAAAAAAATTTTTTTTTTATTTAAGTAGCTATGTATGTATGTATGTAAAAGTGAAATTTCCCCGTCAAAATTTATATTATAAGCCCCGCCCATTTTTTGTGCGACATAACCTTACTTTTTTTGTCATCATTTTCCGATTTTTGTGGCCAACTTTCATAGGAAATCTTATAATAAGTCGGACATAATTTCGGATTAAAGTCGGTGATGAAATCAGCAAAGTGTCAGAAAAATCCAAAAATTGTTGGATATAAAAATACTTGGGTATTGATAGCGAAAAATGATTAAAAACCAATATCAACTTATGTGATAAATATTATTTGAAGAAAACGAAAAAATATTAAACCACACTACCACTATACATATACACTGTCATGTTTACACTGTTAAAATTACGATTTGCTACATATTATATTTTTGATAGCTATAAATATTATAATAAACAAGTTCGGGTTTCAATCATCGTAGCATAATAGTGTAATACTATGGCCGGCGATGGAAACCCGGGAAAATATTCAGGTATAGACAACTTACATTTTTTAAACAAAAATTTGAGCATTATACTCGATAAGTCGGTAGTATGATATCATTGTAATATGTTTATTAAACATTTCTTGGAAAACACATCATAAAGTAAATACTTTAGAAGAGCCTTTTTCTAACATCGAAACAAAGGGATATGCTAATACTGCCAAAGAACAATATTAAAATCATGTCTCGCGGCTGAAGCCAAAACTTATGCATATTCTCATTATCGTTTTCTGTTGTTTTGAGTGGCTGTGATTATTTTGTTGTGTATACCATTATCTTGAATGCCCCCAAAACCTGTGTGCGATCCACTATATGTATTTTGTGTATACATATTTGATTAAAACAAAAACAATCCCATATACATACTATATATACTTGCCAACCACTATGTAGTGTACACAATAATGTACATTGTACAATGCATATATGTACATGCAGACAGCAGAACTAAAATACTTGTGTAGGTTTATTTTTTTTGTATACATTATTACTAATATTATTTCTAGTTTCTTATTTATTTATTTATTTTTCTATTTGATTTCAAAGTAAAAGAAATAAAAAAAAAATGATTATAAGGTTATTGTTCGTTTAAGTTTATTGCACTCATTTGATTAGAATTTAGTTGTGTGTTTTTGTTTTCAATAAAAAAATCTTTCAAGCAATTACTATTATTTTCTATTATGTTTCTATGGTACGTAGGTGCAATATAATTTGATTGATTGTTACTTTTAAAGATGGCCTCTTACCTATACTATATCCAGCTAAAACCAAGTTGAAAAATTTACTTTCCACTTTAAGAAGGTTGTATATTTGCAAGACAACCAAAATGTTGAAGAAAATTGAATCGCTTACAGTATTACTTAAGCAAATATTATATGAAATAACAAAGGTATTGAGCTCGAAGTTTCTTCGAAACACGGTATTTGCATAATCACGTCAATACTATACTATAATTAAATGCTTGCTTATTACTAAGCTTTTTTTCATGAACGCTTTTGTTGCTAATTTGACCTGCAAAACAAAATCTACCTTTGGAAGGAAGGAAGTCAGGCACAAATATGTGATGACGGTTTCGATTCACCAAGGAAAAGGAATCCGGTTCGATGAAAGATGATTTTTCTGCTGTCAAACTATTCGATTTGTTAACAAAAGTCAATTCGTCGAGCAAAATTGTTGTTGGTTTACGAATCTCGATTTTTTGGCAGATTTACTAACACAAGCACAAATAGAACGGTAATTTTCATTCGAGTTGAGTTTATTCAAAGCGTCATTTGTGTTTTGTGTTGTGTTTCTGTTTATTTTTATATAAATTAATTAATATGTACGTTCATATTTTTTTATAAATCTTTTGTAAAAGTTTAGGTTATGTTTATATTAAAATATAGCAGTAGAGAGTGATATGTTTCAAAGATGAAGTAGAAGCTGAATCGAAATCGTCATGAGTGTATTCATGGGCGCAGAAGATAATATCTAAACATTTATTGATAAATGGAATATTCCATAAAGCGTCTTCGGTAATAGTCTCAAGAGCAATTTTAATTTTTATTTTGTTGATAACAACTTACGTTGTCAAGCAACACAAACAAATAAGAATATATTTCGAGCTCGAATGATGTACATATTCAGAAAACATTTTAAAAAGTCAGTCACATTTTGATAGATATGTAAATTTGTTACTCTCGCTGTTGTCTAATTTTGTTAATAGATGGGCATATTTAATGAATTTCCTTCTTAATGAACTAAGTGTTTCCCGTGTTCTTTATATGTGGCTTGAAAAATCTATCTAAATAAAAAAACCAACGTAATATTATTTCATCTTTGTGCATAAATCTTATACATTATATTTTAACGGTATCCAAAATCGTGACCATTCATTTTAATTGAGAATATTACAAATACAGTTTTTTTTTTCAAAATGTTTTATTGTCTCTGTTTTAAGAAGGAGAACACACAAAGAAGTTGTTTCAAGCTCAATCAAAATTCATACTGTTATACATATGTATATGTTCATTGTGCCACAGTATGTATTCAGCGATAGTTTTGAACGATAAATTTATTTACGTTTGTCACAATCAATCTGTTGGCTGAGAAACAATATTTTTTTGTTTAATGGTTTTCCCAGTGAGTTGGTAATTTCCATTGGTATTTTCCGTGTTTCTTTTTTTATTGCTTGCTTTATGATTTTTGTTGTTTACATGTTTAAAAATCAACAAAATTAGAATAAATTAGATTCTAATTCTAGCTTATACATAGTATAGTAAATATTATAACGTAATAGGAATGACTAATAAATAAGTTTTTTGTATTTCTCATTTTCCAGAAAAACAAAATACGTGTATGAGTAAATAAATAAAAATAAAAAAAACAGGTAATTGGTTTGGCTTCAATCGATTATTTTTATATGGCCATATTTGCTTATAGAAAATGAAAATGAGTATGTGTACATATGTAAGTATAATGTACTAATTGTCTTTTCTCCATATTTTATAAATAGACAAATTATATTGAAAATGGGAAATGTTGTCGTGTGATATATAGATTGAAGATTTATATCCTGGATTAGAATATGAGGGTTGGATTATATATTTTTGGGATGACAGTATCATATAAAAACAATAGTTATTATGTAGGTTGATTATGTGTGCTTTTTCTAATTCGTTTTGCCCGAAATTTCCACACATATCTTGATGTCTGTTGGCAAACAAATTTTTTTATTTGTCTTTAAAAAAATTGTACGTCCTTTTCAGGGCCAATACAAATGATTTGCGACCATTCCACAGATTAAAACCTTAAAATATTAAGGAACTGGAGAAAGAGCTCCTTCACGAACCTTTTATCTACCAATCCTTAGTGCATTAGGCTCTCCCCAAATTTTCCGATTAATAAAAATTATGCTCAATAAAAGATTTATGTGAGCTACTTCCGGTGACTTGGTGTATGGGAGGTTATATATTTGAGAAATATAATTTCAAAATATAACCTTAATTATTTGTCATATTTGAATGCGTTTTAATAATGGTAAGCTTATTATATTATAAAAATTATTTGTAATATACACTCTGTGATTTATTTGTAAATTATTAAAAACAGTTCAATGATTTCATAAAAATTTCCCCTTCCGTTGATATACGCTAACTATAATAGCCATAATCTATAAACTATAAATAATAATAATTGAAAAATTTGTACTTACAAAATAATAATAGTATATTATATACATTTATTACATTCTCATTGTTCTCGTAAAGTTATGTGCATCTCATTGTATTCTTTTCATATAATAAGAAAATTATCTTTATTGAGTTGAGTTGAAAAGCAAATGAAATTAATGCGATTATGTGTATGAAAGAAAGACTTTGTTTTATGTGTACAATAGTTAAATTTCTAATTCAAGTTTTGATCCATAAGTTCAGAATTGTAAATTCAAATGTTTCTTTATTTAATGTAAAATTTGCCGTTTAGCATAAAAATTGGTGCTAATTGAGAATAAATCTGTTTCGTTGTTGCCTATTCATTATTGTTTATGCTTAATCTGATGTGGTGAACTGTTTTAAATATTACTGTGACATGCTGATCACTAAACTTTAATCTTTTCACTCATTCCATTATTTTAAATAGTTTAAGAACTCTCCATTGAATTATTCTGTATGTATTCTGTGTTATCACTTACGTTTCGGACCAATTTCTATATGTATGAACTTTGAAGGCCAACAATTTTTTTTTAAAGTGTTTTTACGCAATAATTGGCAAAAAGTCTCTGTAAGGTCACCAAAAGTTGGAGAGCACTAGCTTAAAATTCCAAAGTTTACCGTTAATGGAAAACAAAAATTAAAGTCAATTTGATTTCACCATGAGTTTCGTAACCAAAGTTTCGAAAACTTATAGCAAATATAAAGCCAATCATGATTCTTGAAGTTGTTTAAAATATTTGGAAAAACCTTCATTAAAACGCAGGGTATTTTGTCTGCTCGGATAACTACTCTGTGGTCACCCGATGGCATTTGCTCCAATATAATTTCACTAGTTGATTGCATTCGTGGAATAAATTCAACCTTGATTGGTAAATATAGGCATGAATCACCTATCGTTAACAACATTTGTTGTCCCAAAAGTTGTCATTTGAAAGCAAGAGTTGTACTTTTGAATGTTTTGTAGAATGTGTTTGAATAAATTTCCAGAGACGTAGGATATAAAAGTTTCAGATGGCTCATCCAGAAGTGGTAAATTGAGTTTCCTGTTTACACATTCCAAGTGATTCATTGAGAAAACTATAAAGCGTGGCAATGCAAACAAATGTTTTGCATTTGCCCAATCAAAAAACATTGGGTTGCATGCTACAATCATAGCATCGTAATTAAAGCTGCCAACTTTAGATCGACTCTGAATTTTCTCTTGATCGAACATATCGTAAGCGGTTATTTTTAAGCCATGTGTCATGCCATTTAGTTCTTTTAGCAGCTATTTAATTAGTATAAACTCTGTTATGAAGTTGCTGGTTTACCTTTTCGTAATAGGACTTCTCGAACGATTTACTTCAAGATGAATTTCACAATGATCAACTATTTTAGCCGCTCGCGATTCACGGCTTTGCAAATAATTTGTATCAACACGAATTTCACGTTTATCAGGTATTTCAGCCGCTCTTTTATCATGTTGCCGTAACTTATCCAATAATCCAATTCTTTTCGGTGGCACATTTTAGGCGTTTATGAAACGTTGCCTATAAACAAAAAGTAACATACAAATTGACAAATTTGTCAACTGAAAACACAAATATATTCAAATATATTAAGAATGTACTCGTATGTGCACTTAAAGCAACATTTCACCTTGAATGATCTTCACCAATAATTATATTGTTCTAATGTGTGTAAACAATCGGGAGTAACGGGCATTCGGATGTTTACATTTGCGTATTTACAACTAACAATTACAAAACATGTCCACTTCGAAACGTTTCACTGTGAAAGTGCGAACTGCATATGAACCTGACATTACGAAAAACAACAGAAAATTTTAAAACTAAGCCGGTTTTACGCGTACAATATTTTTTAGCAAAGGATATTTCTTGTAGAAGATGTAAATTTCAATATAAAAGTTAGTACTTTTTCCCTCACCTTGAATAAAAAAAATCTAAATTAAATTTTGATAAAAATCGCCTCATACATGGTATACATTTCACGACAATCGCTTTTAAAGTATATACGTATATATGTAAAAATCGAACCTTAATCGAAATGACAAAATTCATGTTGTTAAGCTCAGCTTTGAAAAAACAGTATTGGTGAATCACATAATTAATCGTCTACCAACTAGAAGCGTAAAAACTACCCTGTATGAGATGTGGCATTGTAAATTACCACAGTTAAGTTATTTTCATACTTTGGCGCACCTTTATATGCACACATGAAAAAATATTTTACTCTTTCAAGATTTGCCGTAATGTTAAATTTATTGAAACCGGTATATAAATAACCATTCCCATCTCGAGCGACCATCAAACGAAATCAGCAGACAGCGATGAACACCAACTCAATGAAGCTGAGGAGAGGGAGCAGAGGGAGAAGAAAGGTAATCTGCACGCCGACAAGACTAAATAAGTGTGTGCCACCAAAACGGTTAATCACGAAAATAAATAAGACGACAGAAGAAATAAATTTGGATTTCGCTACGTATGAAGAAGCAATAAATGGCGCCAATTCTGAAAACTTAGATAACGGCTATGAATGAAGAAATGTCACTTCATAGTTTTGAAATTACCACTACCATTAGCAGAAAATGCAATTGGTTCTAAATGGGTGTATCAGACGTAACCCGATCAAGAAGGTAACATCGTTCGATTCAAATCTCGTTTGGTAGAACAAGGTTTTTCACAAAAATTTCGTCGAGATTACGATGAAGTTCTTGCAACTTTAGCCATCCTGACCACATTGAACATTATTTTGCCACTACCAGGAAAAAGGAAGGCGGAAGTTAAACATTTTAAAATTCAAACTGCATACCTAAATGAAGATCTATCATATAACGTCTACATGAAACAGCCGAAAGGTTACACGACGGGTGACAGTACTCAAGTATGTAAGCTTGAAAGACTCGTATGTTATGATAAATGTCGAATATTTACATAAGTCACTCGATGAACCAGGAACCGTTCGAGTCACATGAAATCTATCGAATTGGATATTTACTCTACTTATTTACCAACACTAGGCCGGATATTTTCATTGCAACGTCAATATTGGTAAGACGCGTGAGTGACAAAAAGCGATGGAACTCCAATCAATATATGTATTCGAAAACAATCAAGGATCCATAAAAAATTGCTCAACAATCAAATTTGTCATCAGCATGTAAAACATATTGACGTCAAATACAGATTCATACATGATTATATAACTTCGAACAAGATAATATCCATTTATTGTCCATAACTAACAATATGATTGCGGATAAGCTGACGAAACCACTAAATGGACCAAGTTGGCTAAATACACAATAGCAATTGGTTAAATTTAATGTAACTACATGTTGAGAATTGATGTTAGTTTGTGCAACATTTATAGTAATATTAAATTAAAATATCTTGTTAAATTTTGATGTGAACGCAACCTAAATTTGAACTAACTCTATATCAAACAAATATGTGTAAATCCACCTTAATTTTGCCTACCTGCAAGAATTGTAATTATCTTAATCATACGCCTAAACCAACACTTGGATGGTGGATGAAGTTGAAACCAATAATGAGATACGTACTCGTAATTACCCGAAAGTTTACCATAACTGAGTGGCAAAATAAAGCCTCTGTTCAATCCTATAACATTTCAAATTCTTGATGTTTAATAATCCCTAAAAGTCACACAAACTTCTAAGGAACTCCCGAAATTTTATAACAAAATTTCTATAAGGCATTATATAAATTTAATGCGAAATCATCCACACTATTTGATTTTGAGCAGTCAGACTGGCTATAGATTCTAATTTTTCATATTAGGCTCCAAAGCCTCTGAAAATCAGAATCAAAAGCCTCAGCTACCAGCATGAAACAGTAAATTATTTGAGAAACAGCAGCATCTATAAACTCCTATCATTGGCGGAATTACATTTTGGTTCAATTTGTGATTGAATCAGTTAAACAAAAAAAAACTGTTTAGTAGTAACCCTCTATGGAATTCATAAACAGTTTTCTCTTCATCTCATAAACACCAAACGATTTTATTACCCAACGTTAGTTCTAAAGCTTAGTTCGAGTACTATAATAAAGCGTTCGAAACTATAATAAGCGAGACTCGTGTATTAAAATCAGATTTCAGTTTATGTGATAAAGTAAAATAAAATTGCTTTGTTCTAATATGTGAGAGAGACATTTAAAACAAAATTACGATTTGCTATAAACACGAGCATGTACTCATAACTAAACGATTTTAGTCAGTCACTAAACACTGAGTCTAGTCAAAGTTTGCAACATAATGTTGAATTATTGCGATTTTATTGTTTTCAGAAGTAGACCAACTCATAACCTTATACAGAAAATCGATGAGGTATCGCGTTGTCGAATCATACCAATGTGTCGTTGTCGTAAAGTAGTTTAAACTAAACCAATAAAACAAATAAAACAATTACGTAAATAACGTATACACAAACAATTAAGAATTATTGTTATAAATAATTAATTGTTATGGTTTATAATTTTTTTTTTTTGCTTTCATGATACAATGATGAATAAATAAATTGTTAAGACATTTTGGTTTTCAAATATGGTGTATACTATATTTTAAATTAATAATTAATGAAACTAAATAAAGAAAAACGTTATCGTTTTTGTGCTCTTTCCACAGTATGATAGTGGTGTGGCTGTTGGAGTTTTTATTGTACATATTCAATAATTCGTCGTACTGCAAATGAAACAATTTTTCAATCGAAATTATTAAAAATGAATTGATTAATACAATATTAATTATGAACAAATAAATTGACTAATTATTGTTTTAAGGTTTGTGATTTACAACAGCCTTTATTATGAACGATAACAATATAAATGAGCTGATTTACGATAATATTACATGTTAAGTTTAGTACCTCTTATCAAAAAAATATCGCTATTAACGTCCCACATTTAATTAGAATAAATCTGTAAAAAAAACATTTTGGTTATTGATTCAGTATAACTAAGGTCATTCATAATATAAAAAATTATTTCAGTTATACATATTTCGTTATCGCAGTGAATTTATCTGTCTATATTTGAAATTTTGATATTTCGAGACCTTTGTGTGTTAAACACAAATTTTGTATGTACATACTTCTATTTAGTATATTAAAAATATGATTTTGTAAATCATTATTAGTTAGAACGTACCTATGTATGTATGTAATATGTATACACAAATTCTTTATTCGTCGCATAATTACCTCATGTCTACTACATACTGCAAAACAAATAAATGGGCATGTGTACACAATCATTTTTAATTAATGATATCACCTGAATCTGAATCAAATACATCTGTATTCCTTGAAATATTATACATGAATCATTGCTTAAACAATCATCTTATCAATTCAATAGTTTCTTAGTATGTCGGCATATAAAAATGACGAAATAAAATAAAAACTTATCAAATATGCCTCAACAATACTTCTTCTTTGGGATGTCCCAGTTTTTTATTATTTTTTTTATGCGAACGTCACACAATTTTTAAGGTTTTGTAAGTAAATTTTCAATTTTGTAATCACGGCGGCGCAAATATCAAAACACAGAATTTATTTTCTAATATGTATTTTATTAAATAATACCTAACTGTGTATATTAAAAACCGTTTTATGTACATAAATGTACGATAGACAAGATTATGAAATTACTTTTTGAGATGAATGAATGAATGAAATGAGTTACGTGATGGTGACACACATATTTAATTGTATATAACTCACATTGCCAATTGGGTGATTAAATTTGGACATTTTATGATATAGAGAATGTTTAGTTATTATAGTGTTACATAAAATCCGTCTAACAAACGTAAAATTATAAAAACACTGTTATACTGAAAGACTGATACACTTTTTGTACAAGGTATATACACATAAAATTATAAACATATACGTAATAATGTCTAATCCAACCAACTTACCTGGTATTAGTCACGTTTTAGAAGAGAATTGTTGCCATATATGTAGTCATGTGCTTAGATATTCAATTATTGGCATACATACATACATACATATATGTACAAAGATGTGAAATTAAACAAAACCAAAATCTGGTTACATTTGATGAAAAAACGTGAATGGATAATAATTGGTACACAAATGACTTACATCTGTATCCATACCGCTTGTATTATTCGTATTTTATTAATTTTTTTATTTTAATTGTATGTATTGAAATTAAATATGGAAACATGGAAATATTTTTCCAATCCAAACAACAATACAACATGGAACGTCTCTGTATAATATTACATAAATTTGGTAGTAAGAAGACCGCAGGAACACTGATAATATTGTAAATCAAACTACATTCGGTACCAGGTAGCTGAAATACTCGGCATTACTCGTTTTCGTTTGTAAAACTTCATTGTTTCAAATCAAGTGAATTAATCTTACAAACAATAATAATAAAATGAGCATTGAGACAATACATTCAAAGGCCTGAAACATGTAAGCCCGAAGCATGGGCGGATCCAGCTTTTAAGTATGGGGAGGGGGGAGGAGGGTTATTTGTAACTAATGTGTAATTATTATATACATAAACAGAAATATCTTTTAAGAACAGGTTATTAATTAAAAAGCAACACATTTTTTTTTTGTTTAACAAAACCCGTTTTTAATTACATAAGTATTTATAAAATATATTGTACCTACCATCTGATCAAATTTGACCCGAACTGGTAAAAGGAACAACATTTTATGTATTTTAATACAAACCTTTATTATCGCCTTCAAAATAGGTTCCTTTTGACTTTTGAGCCAATACAAGCATGCCAACGGTTAATCCATTTTCCATACATATCTTATATGCCTCGGCCGGATGGCCTCTAGTTCCTTCAGTGAATTTCTTTTTATGGCTTCAATCGACTCATGGCGCGTTCCCCGGAGCGAATATTTAAGTTTCGGAAACAGGAAAAAGTCACAAAGAGCCAAATTTGGCGAACTTTTGTTTCATGTTTCTCCAAAAATTCAATCACAATCAGGCTGGAATCTGACGGCGCATTATCGTGGTGAAAAATTCATGAATTGTTTGTCCACAAATTCGACCATTTATGACGAATTGCTTCACGTAGACGCCTCAAAACGGCCAAGTAGTATGCTTTATTAATTTTCTTCACTTTTTCGATGTTATAGTCGTTAATAGAAGCGGATAGACGACTCGCATGAGGCAAGTTTTCTACGACCTCACTGAATGATTTATGCCACTCAAATACTAGCGTTCTCGATAGAGTATAGACTCCCCAAACCACTTCTGCAACATTTTCAATGATTCTGTAGCCAAATTTCTAGCAAACTCGTTGTTCAATTTTTTTTCCATAGTAAAAATCGCCAGACAAACTTTTCGCGTCGTAAATAAATGGCTGCCAAACTTACACTAATGAACGTAATCCGCTCAAACATCACACGAATGTTAAAGAAGATTTTACCATAACCATCCTAGAAAAAAAAAAATTACCGATTCGGTTTACGCGCTCGGTTTAAATGGACCAGTCCAGCTCAAATTTGATCAGATGGTATTTAGGTACGGACATGGTCGGACGGAGTTTATGATTCTTTCTTCTTTAGTGTTAGTAGTTTTCTACTTTTAATTAGGTTATGAGATATGCGTAAATACTAAATTTTTTGTTTACATTTTATTTTCAATTTACTGGTAGTAAATGTAATCAAGATTTTTTTTATTAGTTTTTAATGCATTATTACAATATTGCATTTGTTTAGCATTATTTCTGTAAAATATCGAGTTTTAACCACACTGAACTTAACAAGTGCATATGTATGTACTGCACTTATGTAGATGAATACATATTATGTACATAGTTGAATTATTTGTGGTGGTTTTAATGAATGAAATATTATCGATTACTGATAAACTTACATAGAATTCAATTATTTTAATAATTTTAAATTAGTTATTCATCGTTTCATCGTATTTGTTTCATTTTGGGAGGTGCAATTACTCCCTGTACTTCCCCCCTCTCTCCCCTCTTGTAACCGCGCATGTCCCGAAGTTCTTAATCCGACGCACCCATCATTTATAATTATTTTTAAAATTATCTTTAAGAAAGTGGCATAAACAATGCCCGGTGGTTTCATAAGGTGATAATAAAAAATAAAACTATTTGCTAATTATTGCCAGCAAAACATGGCATGGTTTTGGGGAAAGATTTATAGATTTTTTTAATTTTCCGATATTTTCAAAATTACAAAAAAAAAAAATCTTCGTCATCTTCGAGAATATTGTGGATTATTTGAATCTCAAAGTAATTCGAGAGGTATTTAAAGGTATTTCGACATTTTTTGAGATTTTCAATTTTCAAAATTTTTTGAGATTAGCCCATATTTGCCGCAAAAAATTAATTGTAGAATTACTTTTTGGATAATTACAGAATTTTGAACCTTTAGATCAACTACAAATTTTGTGAAAGTTATTGTGGCTTATGTCTGAGAATCTTTATGGTTGCCATCTTTATCGAAACTTTTCCAATTTCATTACAACTAGTATATGTAGAGTCTACGCCACAATATCAAGTCAGAAATCATTGGACCATTCGTTTATTCTAGGTGTCACATTCGTATGTTACAAAACAATAAGATATTAAACCTAATCCATCTCATCTTAATAGTAGAATCTATATATGTATATAAAACAAAGTCGAGTTAGTTACACCATTTATAACTCAAGAAAGGCTGGACAGATTTTTATGATCTTTGATTTGTTGGATTTGTCAGTTCACGAAAAACAAAATTTATGACGAAAATTCATTTTCTCATGCATTTTGTATGGAACGGCTTTTTTGATGATATCTCGAGAACGGATTGACTGATTTCGATGAATTTTTTTTTTTGTTAATTTTAAATTTTCACGAAAATTTAAACTTTATAAAAAATTAAAACCTTATGGTTTGTTTACAGAAAAAAGACCAACCATATATTATTTGTCTATATTCATCTCTGTGCAGCTGAGAAAGAAGATTTTGTTGTTGTTTTCGTTTGTTTCTGGTCTAAGTATTTCATGTCTCTTTTGCATACCATTGAGCACGTGCGCCGCGATTTATCAGCATTTTTTTTCGAGTTTTCACTAATTTTCAATTAATTCTCTTCAAACGATTTTTTCTGAAATTCATCAACGAAAAGTGGGTTCACAGAGGTGAGTTCAGTTTGATAAATTGTACATTGTTAAAGGATATGTAGTTTGTACTAAACAGATGAGATCATATTATATACCGAGATTCCTGATCCCGAAACCGATTCAGCTCTGCATGATGTTGTAATTACGAACATGATTCACGGTTCGTGTAGCGCCATCAACCCCCAATCAACGTGCATGATCAACGACAAGTGTTCCAAACGTTATCCACGAAATTTGACGGCAGAAACGGTATCGGCGTCGATCACCCGATGATAACGATAGAACTATCACAAAGAAAGTGAAAGGAAACGATTTCGTGGTCGACAACACTTGGATTGTTCCATATTCGCCACTTCTTTCCAAAACATTCAAGGCGCATTGCAACGTGAAGTATTTCAATTCAGTGAAGTTCATCAAATACATATGCAAATATGTCACGAAAGGCAGAAATATAGCGGTTTTCGACGTTCAAACTCCCAATACCAACGATAAAATCACGCACTATAAAATTAGTCGATATGCGTGAGCTGCAATGAGGCGAATTTGCGTATATCCTCATTCCCCATTCATGAACAACACCCCACTTTTGTTCATTTAGCGGTGCATTTGGAGAATGGTCAACGAGTTTATTTCAACGCATCGAATGTTGCTCCACGTGCTGAAACACCTCCAGCGTCAACATTGACCAATTTCTTTTCGATTTGTCAAAGTGATTCGTTTGCACGAACGTTGCTCCACTCTAAGATGCCACGTTATTACACTTGGAACGCTTCATCGAAGAAATTTCAACGTCAGAAGCAAGGCGATGCGAGTCCTGATCATATCCGTATGTCATCCGTCTGATCATTAGTTTGTCTGGCTATGTAGATTATTATAAGTCCTTAAGCAGCAGGTTCATGATCTCATCTGTTACTCAATTAGGTGTAACCCTGTAGATATCAGCATTTACTAGCTTCCTCTTGGCCCAGAAAAGAACCTCCCCAGCCACTGCTAGCCGGCTGAAAAAGCTGTTTTGGAACAACTGAGAGGAAGTCTGCAGCAGTGATATTCTCAGTTTGATAAAAACCTGAGACTGTGACTTTTACAGCATTTACACAGTTCATCCGAAGAATAACGAATGCTTCTACTTGCGGTTGTTGCTGGTGAATGTTCGTGGGCCGACATCATTTAAATCACTTCGAACTGTCAATGGTGTAGTGTGCCCAACATTTCGTACTGCATGTCAACAGCTCGGCAAACATGCGAGTTGCATTGCTAAACGATCTATCTGCCGAAGATTTTTCCAAGCAATTGCTAACTATCGGTAATTACCATGTTCGTGTCGACGAAACGAACGGATTGATTTCATTTCTGCCGAATTTTTGGAATTTCGTCTCAACGAAAGGCAAAGAACAAAGATATGGATCACTTAAACTTCACAATTCAAAATCGAATCATTGGTCCACTGCATTCCTTCAAATCTATCGACTGTGTAACAAACGAAGACGAAGCAACCAACTATCCAACTGAATTTTTAAACTCACTGGATCTGCCTGGCTTGCCACCGCACAATTTACAACTGAAGGAGCCAACCAAAACAATGTAACGGAACGCGTTTGGTGGGGAGAAAACCCATGGGCAATGTGATTCACGCGACGATACCCAACGGAAAGTTCAAAGGTGAAGAAGTTCTCATTCCGAGAATTTCGATGATCCCAACCGATATGCCATTCGAGTTTAAACGAATTTAATTTTCGATATTCGTCTTGCATTCGCCATGACGATCAACAAATCATAAGGCCAATTTACGGCAATTTCGGTCTATTTTAGCTGATACATATTGCACAGATAACTGATTACTTGAAAAATGTCTGAGGTAATACACAAACTAATTATCGTTAATTTGTACAATATTTCTTTTAAATTTCCAAGTTTATCAAAATATTTCATAATACAGCGAAATTTTATAAAATACGTAAATCTCCTATACGAGTAGCTAAAATATTTATGAAGTTCATTTTTTTTATCTATTTTCAGATATGTGTATTCAGCACGTTCAAACCAAATCAAAAACGACAGCCTGTCAGTATTTATGAATTTTGATTCTACCATTAAACTCATCCTGTCTACTTAGTCATTTTGAATTTGATAGTAAACCAAAATTGTTAACAAAAACATATTTTCGACAAGATTAAAGTTAGACTGTGCGATCCTCATCATTACTCAAATGTTTGTGACCCGAAACTACTGGTCAACTTTACGGATGGTGCGCTTTTACTAATACTTAATACTTAAGGAAAACGAACTTATTACCGAGGCCAATCGAAAATAATTATTTTTGATTCGTCCATTAATAAGTCAAAAATTGCCTGTTTTAAAAATTTAATACATTATTACTCTTTATAATGTTAATGACCTAAAGACAAAATCTCCGTGATTACAGTTTAATACAAAGTGAAATGATACTATATTATTATCTCTACCTACTCTTTGTACAATAATGAATGCAAAAGTTTTTATAAATTATCAGACTACGTCATATTGCCCACTGCACTACCATAAGACGAAACTATCAAATGCAATCTGTAAATATAAATACTCGAGGCGAATAGTAAACAAAATAATCATAATAATTTGTGCTGATAAAAGAGGTGAATAAAAACAACCAGTGTAACCCCACTTAATTTAATAAGTTAATGATTTGTTAACGTACCAAATGCACTTGTGTAGGACATATTCATAAATAGTTGTGTCATCTGAACACACTAATCTGTTAGCAACATATAGCCATACAAAACGTACACACAATACAAAGTGTAACTGAAGTGAATTTATTTATTGTAAGCACACACATATTTTTTCATGTCTATAAAATAATAAAACTATTAACACTATTCTTTGTTTAAATACATATAAATAAAATTTAAAAAAATATTAAAATTCAATGAAATTTTTAGAACTCATATAAAGGAATCCTTGTAGGCGTAGTTATTTGTTTATGCTTATTTTAATTTCAATGGCGGAAGATTGTTAATAAAATTTCCTGATTTGTGATCATACGGATTGAATAAAAATTTTATTTATGCTCTTAGCTGTTGGAATCATCAAAATTAAAATTCCAATGTCAAACGGTATTTATATATATATATATAGGGTGTGCATAATATTTATCATCGCATTATAACCTCAATTAGTAAATACCACCACAATGACCCAAAAAATGTGTTAGTTGACAGATAAGGAAATAATTTAAATTGTACGCGCAAGAAATCCAAAAACCTTCACCGCAAGTGTTATACACCCAATAGATAATTCGACGTTAGAAAAAATGTTAAAAAGCCAATTAATCTTGGCTCCCTCCCATAATTCGTATAATTACATAAATCGTGGTTAAATCCATCTTTCGGTTCAAAAAAAAAAAGTGCAAATTTCAACATTGGTCTTATGTCTAGTCTTAATTCTGCGTTTTCTTCGCATTTTGTGTACATGAATAGTTTATCCACTCTTTATACTAAAAACAGTCTCGTTTGGTTTTTTTTTTTGAAAGTTGATACATAAATACTAAGTTGTAAATTGCGGTTTTAAATTATGACGAGATTTTTTTATTTTGTTTTATTTGTTTAAGCCACTTTTAATCATTGCAACGTGTAAAATTTCTTTTTACCTACCACATGCATACATTATATGAATCTATAAATATTTATAGAGATAGAGAAGCCTTCGAGCCTAGACCTGTTATCCTTGTATTTAAAAATTTAATCTATTTAACAACCGATTATCGAACCAAATCAACATAAACAAGCGTCCATCCACGCAATTTCTTTCTCACAAAACCAGTTTTTATTTCTACTAAATTTGGTAAACTCGCGATTCATATTTACGTTTTACAAATAATAACGCAAAATTTCCAAACCATTTACGATTTTATGTGTACATGCACGTATCAATCGTGGCGAGATCGCGTATACAAATATATGTACATATTTACGTAGTTATGTAAGAATTTTTGAGTATAGGTGGTGAGTGTGAGTTTCTTAAAACAGAAAACTAAAAAATTATAATTTGTTTTGATCTGACATAAATAATTATACATTAAATTAATAATAATAATACTGATATTATTATTAATAAATAATAAGAAAAGAAAAAGCGAGAAACAAGTTTTTATTTGCAGTCTTTTTGTATTTCGCGATTTTTTTGCATGGCGCCATTTTATTGGTATAAATACACTACTTACACATAGGAGATATTTACACGAGTAGGTATAGTGAAAGGTGGGCTCGTGCATTATGGCTTTTGAGTTATGAGCAAGTTTGACCTACATATTATAGAATAGCGATTCGCGACGTAAAGCCTACACTCATATCTAATATCGCATCCATCAAATATGGATTGTATTAATCTCTTTCACAAATTTAACTTTTTTTTTTCGTGGGTCAATCTTCAAAATAACACTGCTCATTAAAGTGATTTATGACCACCCTTCTATCGTCTAGTTATAATGTGAGTTATTTCTCTCTTATGGCCGATGTTGTTATTTCTGGCTATTCATTTTTAAATTTTGGGGTGGAAAGCTTGTTTTACACTGTATCAAATATTTCATGTACACGTGTTTTAGAAAATAAACGCGCAATAAAGGCATTGCCACAGCTATTTTTCGTGCGATGCGATTGTTTTTCTATTTTCAAATTTTACCGGAATTAAACCAAATTTGATTCTAAATGTTTGAAGAAACAATTAAATTAAATTGCATTCTATAAAACGTCTTATTAATTTTTTAGGAACTTAATAATTTTTATTGATAAATTATAAATTTTAAATTTTATCGCGCGAATATTAAAGTTTCGCACGCGAATTTTGAATAATTATTATTTTTCAATAAAAATTATTATTTTCCAAAAAATTATTAAAAGATGTTATAGATTGAAATTGAATTTAATAGTGTCTTCGAACATTTATAATCAAATTTGTTTTAATTACAGTAAAATTTGAAAATAGAAAAAAAATCGCATCGCACGAAAAATAGCTGTGGCAATGCCTTAACTCGGTTATTCTATATATGTAGTTTAAAAATTTTGAAAATTTATTCTTAATACATTTACGTGAGAATTACAAAAACAAAAAAACAATGAAAATTCCTGAGGTATAGTACATAGGAATTTAAAACTTTAGAACATTAAATCAGCGTTTGTGCTGGGTACTCTCCAGGTCGATTTTTTTTGGTTAAATTTTCGACTTTCTTAGATAGATGGTTAGTTCGTACCAGTCATTATGCCCAACTTTTCGTTATTTTAAATTGTGACTATTCAAAAGACAACCGAATGTCACCGAATTTCATTGCTATTTGAATAAAATCAGCAGGCATATTGCATGAAATTTCACTAATGTTTTTTTTTCTTTTTGGCGTTGCAACTTTGCTTGCAACCGACCAAGCAGAACAGTGCTGCTTAAATCTATTGAGTTTGAATTTTAAGGTATATTATAGTCTTGTTCAGATCTTAAAAAAAAATTTCTAATAGTTTTGCGCAGCCTTCAGTGATGTAGTAAAAAAATTATAACAACTTTGATCGGTAGCATTTATTTTAGATAGTAATGATTAAAGTGATATTTCAGTGTTAATACACAAAACATTCAAAATGATTATGATTTTATGTTATTACAATCACAATCATATTTCTTATCAAAAAATTGCTGAAAAAATTTGTTTACATAGGCAAACAACGTCTACGGAAAAATTTTAGCACGAACATCTATGTATTTTTTCTGCACGTGAACTGTCAAAATTCCAACGAGATTTGAGTAGGTACTTCTTACATTTTTATGTCATTTTATGTCAATTATATTTTTTATTCTTGTGCGCGCTATCATTGATGTACATATGTTTATACCTTTTTCAAGTGAAGTTAAATATTTTTCAAACCAAATTAACAAATACTCAATTAATTTCTTCTCGTAATTTTTTTTGTTGCAAAATATGCAATAAAATGGAGATGCATACAATACAATTTAGCAAAATGTAGTTCTCTGATTAATTAATAATTAATAAATTGTAATTTAATTTGATTTGAAAAAAGTTTAATTTGTTTTGAAAAATTGTTAATTTGATTTGAAAAATGTTTAAGTTGACTTGAAAAAGGTATAGTAAAAAAAAAATCGACAAAAAATGTTGAGGGGTTAAACTAAAAGTGCTTGTAAAATTACAAGAAAAAACAAAAAAAAAACATTAACCTTCCGTTACTAACGTTAATTCAACTTTACATCTAATTTTGGAAAATTAAAAAAATAATCAAAAGAACAACAAAAATATTTTCGTGTTATAAAAGTGATTATTATTGTTCATTGCCGTTCCCTTTTGAAAAAAGTTGTTTGATTGTGTAGTGACATCTATTGGCAAACGCTCTGTACTTTTTCTTTGATCGTGCTACCTTTTTCACAAAACACGATATAGATATAGTGAAGGTGGGTGCACGGCGAGTTATTTTCATTTAATAAAATTACCTACGCAAAGTATAAAGTGGAAATTACTTTCCTATTTCAACGTTAACGAAACGTCACTAGCGCCAAGTTGTATGCAGCAGAAATAATGGAGAACTGTGACGAAAATTTGGGTGTTTGTTATTGCATAGAGAAAAATAGAATAAGAGAGATTACGGTGAATTAGTTATTTATTCTTTAACGAAACTAGCGACAAAGCATATATCCTATTTTGTTGTACTCGATTCAAGATCGGAAAAAACAAAAACAACAAGCAAAATAATTGTTGTATTATTCTATTCTATAAACATGATACATTTGTGTTGGTGTACAACCTACTATGTTATATTCGCATGAAAATGTGATTTACTAAATCGTATGCTTGTCTGTATGCTAAATTTGTATATTCGTATTTATCAAGCTTTGCTATTGGCTTTGTTTGTGTATAAAAAAATCAAAAACCTAAACAATTTACAAGGAGAAAATAAAAATAAAATCTATTTGTGCCTTCTGCGTTAGTATTTGTAATCTTTATGAATGAAAAAGGCGTAGCTATTGGCGGATTGTTGTTGTTTATTGTAGATTTATGCGAATGTATAATAAAATCACCGAAATAATACGTTGTTCATTATCTTCTTTTACAAGAATTTAATTGAAATTTTTAGAACGGCCTGCCTAAATCAAATGAAATCTCACACAAAAGCAATATAAGTAAAATTGTGTGTATGTGAAAATACATTAGCGAATTTAATAAAAATTTGGTTTTAAAAATTTTCGTTCTACAAAATTTCGGTTTTTCAAAAATCATAAATTTAAAAATCTCGGTTTTCAAAATCTCGGTTCTAATCGCGGATTTGTTTTAGTTTTTAAAATTAAATTCCCCATTTTCTAGAATTTATAATTTTTGGTTATTTTCGTTTTAAAGTGAAAATCCCCATTTTCAAGAATTTATAAAAACCGAAATTTTGTAGCACCGAGATTTTGAAAACCGAGATATTATAGCCAACCCCAACAATGTACATAATCGCAAACCTGATCTCAAAAGCTCGGTTTTGAAAAATTCATTTTTATTAATTCGGGCTTTTGATGATGATTCGGGCTCGAATTAATAAAAATTTATTTTTCAAAACCATAGCTTTTTAGAACGGAGATTTTCAAAATCGAGATTTTGAAAACCGAAATTTTGAAAACCAAGATTTTGTAAACCAAGATTTCGTACCCAACCCAGCAAAAATAGTAAAATATTCTAAATAAATTTAGAAGTAAAGAGTGTAAATAGGATAAAGCTATGTATGTCCTTATGTATATCATAGTTCGAATATCTCATTTGAACATATGAATGCTAATTTATTTTACTATTTCTGAAATAATGGGACCTATCTCTTTCTATATTTTGCCAAATTTCCATTTGTAAATGGAACAGATATGTATAAGAGTAGGTCTAAGCCTACTATGATCCTTTTCGATGATGATAATTCATTTCGAGGGAACCAAAAACGCGTTAAAACTGACACACTATAACAAAATGATTTATAAAAAAAGTACCTACATCAGCTGACTTTCTTTACAAAATATCATTGTGTTGAGAATGTTTTTATTAGGGTTTTTCAGATATTACACACATGAACAGAATTACACATACTACGATCCTTCGTGAAAATAAATAAGTAGTTTCAAGAGAAAAAAAACTTAAAATGTACTTTTGAATTTTTATATCAATGAAGCGATATTTTCATATTGTAGTCGCTGTATAATTCTGTGGAATTAAACAAAAACATGATATCTGCAAACAACAGCCAGATAAGCCATATTTTGAAAGTAACGATAGGAAATTTTTTGCTCAATATGATGTACGCTTTCTATAATTAGTCTTACTATTATTTCAATCGCTGGATGAATTTGTACCTGCACCTATTAACCGCAACAATTGGTTTATTAAATTCATTCACAAACTGGTGTGGATTCAGGATTAATAAAAATTCATATTTTCGTTTTTATTCCAAAAAAAACTGTAACGCTTATAAATATAACCAAACAATTCTTTTATTCAGTATAAGATAGGTAGACACAGAAATTTTATATAAACAAAAACGAATTAACATTTTCCAAATGGACAATTTTACTTTCTTATGTACGATATTTCAAACAATCTGTTATTAACAACAACAATAATTACACAAAATTGCATTTGGCATTTATGAAGACAAAATAGGATAATATGATAGTCCAAACATAGGTTTGCCATTTCATTTGCCAAGCCGTTGAAGGTGAAGCTCCTATGCAAACACCTCTATGATTACTGTTAATGGGTAACACTACAACAGAATTAAATGTACTATTTAGGTATTTCAGGTATGTAAATCGGCAGCTCATTCCCAGAGGGTCGCATGGCAAATTTGGTTGGCTTAAGAAATAAGAGTAGACTATGCTTCTGAATTAGTTGTTTCATTTTCGTGTTGATAAATAGATAATGAAAAAATGTAGTACATATCCGAGAACATACAGTAAAAATCTAAGGTAAATATGTTCCTTGAAATTGGCCATATGCCAGAACTTCTTCTAAATATAATTTTAGAATTCCATTTCTACACAATCAGATCAAATTTCACCATAATCAGATAAGGAACTGTAAATTGGTCATATTTGGCCATTTTATATATATAAAAATAAAATACAGCACTTTTCCGTGAGCATACTATGCCCACTATAAGAAAATAGATACATTAAGAACCGCATTCTAATATCATCCTCAATTACTACTTAACAGTTTATTTAAATGAGCTCTTTAAACACCAAAATCGAAAACGTCAACAAATTGAAATAGGGTTACGACGAAATTTCGTATGATTACGGCAAGTGTGATTTGGAAATCCAGAGAATTATTTTCCTCATTTGAAAATGTATTTATTATAGGTAGGTCAATAACCCACATAAATAAATAAAACAACAACAATAAGAAAATCGTGTGACTATAATTAATGATTATGATTTTCCCTTAAATCAAAAAATTAAAGTCATTCAAGTAAAGATGATAAGAAATGAAAAGCAAATCAAAAATAAAATGGGTATTTTAATAATCAGAAGAAACTTTTGTAAGTTACCCCGATTTACGGACGCTCGATTTATAGATAATCAAAGTTACGGACATGACAAATATATGATCAACGTTTCGGTATACGGATGAAATATTCGCAATTACGGACTGAATATTTTTTTCTCATTTTCATTGTGCATGACTTTCAGAGACTCTCAAAAATAGATTATACGGGGGATAAATTAAACTTGTACTGAACTTATATGAAAATGTCTGAAAAGCGAACAGCGAGTTATGATGGAAAGCGCGTGAAAAATGCACGCAAAGCAATAACTTTAGAATTAAAACTTGGTATTTTAAAGCGGTTTAATGCGGGCGATAGAGGTACAATTTGTCAATTGTACAAAGAGATACCTTTAACCGCAATAATATTTCAAAGTAAGGAAGTAAGGTTATGGAAGAGATGGAGCAGTTACTTAGTGAGTGGATAGACCATCAAACTACTGGAACATACCATTAAGCACCATGATAATTCAGGAAAAAGCAAAGCGCTATACAGAGAAGTTTTTAAAAATTGTACAAGCCGGTGGACGGATACATATTACAGCAGGTGTATAATGTCGATGAGACAGGTAACGCCAAAGACGAAAAAACATCTCAGGATTCAAGGCAGCTAAAGATCGAATTGCAATTTTGATTGGAGGAAATGATGCCGGTCATCAGAATTTAAAACCGGTTCTAATCTGTTATTCAGAAACTCCCCAGAATTTCAAAAATATTAATAAGTCACAACTTGGAATTATTTGGCACCCAAATAAAAACGGCTGATAACTACACGAATTTTTGAGGAAAGGTTAAATAATGATTTTACAAATTCAGTTACAAAATCCAACACTGATCAAAATATTTCAAACAGGGCTCTGTTAATCGTTGACAACGCCCATAAATACCGTAGATATTTTAGAACTCTTGGAATATGATAATGAGCATATTTTCACTGAAGAGCTGTTCACGCTAGTTAAAGAAACTACCGATCCACGATAGACGGTAAACTCAACTTCAACATGATTTGTGCAAGTAAAATGTCAAAAGCTTTTCCATTTTTTTCTAAAACTACTGAAGCAAATGCTATTGAAAAATGTGCTGGTGCAAATTTTAGTGGCAGTTCCGATGAACAGTTCAGCAGTTCAGACAATTAATTGTAAACTTCGTTAGATTTATAATTTAGATTTAATAAAAGTAAAAATAAATTATGATTTGTATGAATTTATTTGATCATTTTAAAATGAAAAAATGGTTTGTGTTTCGTTTCAATTTACTATAACTTTTGTATTTTTTACAGTTCTCTTTATAAAAGTACATAAGTTCAGTGTAACGCAGATGAAAAACACGTATTTTTTCATTATTTGTGCTAATTTATAGTAAAATTGGTTTCGTTTTTCGGATTTTATTCACTAGTTACAAAGCATTTATAAGTTTTCAATAAGATATAGTAATAACGTTTCCTTTTACGGATTTTCGGTTTACGGACAGTTTTTGGGGAAAGCATATTGTCCGTAAACCGGGGGATTTGTATATGCATTTCCTTAAAAACAAAATAAAAGTCTACCTGACATTCTTTGAAAAAATCTTAATTGTTTTTATTAATTAAAAATTTATTTGTTAATTCCTCAAAATTCAAAATCGAACAATTTAATTTAGCAAAATAATAAAGTTTATGTCGAATGTGTGCTTACAAACACTGGGAAAGTGATAAAAAATGCATACATCTATTTTCCATACCAAACATTAGCATGGATAAATTCTGTGGAATTAACCAAATCTGGATATTTGCAAAAAAAAATTTTTTTATTTTTTCATGCAATTCGTTTTAAAATTTGAAGCTGTTTGAAGTCATTTTACATAATTTTTTATATTTTTCGAGAAAATTTTCATCAAAACTAGTTATCTGAAATCTAAAAAAAAAAATAATCAGAAAACACTGCGTTTATAAATCAGAACAATGTGAGTTTGGAAAAAACTAGTTTTTTTAACTTATTCAGTTTTACGCAATTAATAAAGTTGTAAATAAAATATCAAAAATGCGGTATCTAGATATGTCCCATTATTTCAGAAATAGTAAAATAAATTAGCATCCATATGTTGAAATGAGATATCCGAACTATGATATACATAGCTTTATCCTATTTACACTCTTTACTTCTAAATTTATTTAGAATATTTTACTATTTTTGCTTTATGTACAAAAGAGATGTTTACAATATGTACATACATACATACATCTTATTATTTTCGTGTTAGTTACTTAGGTAATTTTCTAAAATTCATTTGTACCTCTCTAAATTAAATCTGTTCAATCATAACTATTCGTTCAATTTCGTTATCATTTCCTTAATTATCTTTTTCTATTACATATTTTGTTTATCTAGTACATGAGTTGTATTAAATGGGTTGGCTACATAATCTTGGTGTTTAAATCTCAGTTTTCAAAATCTCGGTTTTCTAAATTTCGGTTTTCAAAATCTCGATTTTGAAAATCTCCGTTCCCAAAGCTCGGGTTTGAAAAATAAACTTTTATTAATTCGAGCCGCCCGAATTAATAAATAAATTTCAAAACCGAGCTTTTGATGAAATTTGCGGTTGCGGGTTGCTTGCTTGAGTATGTGTTTGTGTATATGGGGTTGGGCAAAACCTGCTAAAATTCTCTCTTCAGAAAGCCTGACTGCGTTGTATAGCTCTCTTACACATATTTAAAAATATATACTGGTTAGTGTATTGGTCGCTACGAGAAACCATATAAAAAAAATTCAATTTTTTTCGTTTCTTACCACTACTATTTCCAGTTGAGATCATAACCATATATATATATATATATATACGATGACTTAGTATACATTTAGTTGGGCTTTCGCAAGAGAGAATTGTAGAAGGTTTTGAGGTTGGGTATTAAATCTTGGATGACAAAATCTTGGATTTCAAAATCCTCTCCATCACTTTCAAAATTCTGGAAAATGAGGATTTCCATTTTAAAACGAAAATAACTGAAAATTATAAATTCTGGAAAATGGGGAGTGCAATTTTAAAATTAAAATATCAACAAATAATAAATTCTGAAAAATGGGGAATTTAATTTTAAAGTTTTCGAAAAATCAAGATTGGTGGGATATTTCGTCAGGCTAAAATATCTCGGTGATTCAAAATCTCGGTTTCTATAAATTCTGGAAAATGGGGAATTTAATTTTAAAAACTAAAACAAATCCGCAAGATTTTGAAAACCGAGCTTTTGAAAACCGAGATTTTTAAATTTATGATTTTTGAAAAACCGAAATTTTGTAGAACGAAAATTTTTAAAACCAAATTTTTATTAAATTCCCTAATGTATTTTCACATACACACAATTTTACTTATATTGCTTTTGTGTAAGATTTCATTTGATTTAGGCAGGCCGTTCTAAAAATTTCAATTAAATTCTTGTAAAAGAAGAAAATGAACAACGTATTATTTCGGTGATTTTATTATACATTCGCATAAATCTACAATAAACAACAACAATCCGCCAATAGCTACGCCTTTTTCATTCATAAAGATTACAAATACTAACGCAGAAGGCACAAATAGATTTTATTTTTATTTTCTCCTTGTAAATTGTTTAGGTTTTTGATTTTTTTATACACAAACAAAGCCAATAGCAAAGCTTGATAAATACGAATATACAAATTTAGCATACAGACAAAGTAAATTGGTTTGTGTTTGTTTGATTGCTTGGATTCATTTCTATAAAAGATCTTGAATCAGGTTCAATGTAAAAAAACTACGTGCGCTGGCATCATTAGAGAGATTTGGCCTACGTAGTTTCTCTTATTCTATTTTTCTTTATGGTTATTGTTAGGTTTGGCCACATTTTGTACTAAAATGGTTCAAATATTGGCTAAATCCGTCATTTATCCCGGGAGAGGGTCATTACATTTCTATTTTTTCCAGTAGATATATTATGAGTGATTGGCCTCTGTATTTTTCTGATTTGCCAAATCGAAAATACTGTGAATGTCATTACTACATACTATTATGTTGTATTATATATTTATATTGTTTATAGGTATAATAAAGCCGCAAAATCAAAATAATTTCATATTCTTCTCTTAGTGGATTGTAAATTTGAATTAAACTTAAATGGATTTAGTTTAGTAAACTTGTTGGAATTTCTACTTATTTTCACTTAGTGTGCGAATAACTTAGCTACAAATTTTTAATGATTTTAATTCAGAAATTACTGCATGTACAAATGGCAAAAGTATTTTAGGTTATGAAACGAATGCTGATATGAGGAAATAAAAGGAACTAGTATGCCGTCTATCGGTGAAGTTTTAAGATACAGTGAAAAACTTCAAAGACGGAAACTTGGGGGACCGGCAAGAATTCCGTTTCTGGGAATTCTTCTGGTTTTTGCGTTTTATTCGGGTTTAAGGAGTTGTCACGGAAAGTTATACAAAAATGAGGGTAAGTTTGTATTTATGCTTATGAATTCATATATTCCTGACATTTGTACATTCTATGTACATTGTGCATACATATGTAAATAAAATAAAATTTGAAAAAATTGTTGGAATGTAACAGCCGCATTATTTCATTGCATATTATCATAGTAGGTAACACATCTTGTGTCTATTCACTTTAGGCTTGCCACCCGTCCTCCTTTGTGGAGGACAGTCCTCCTTTTGAAAGAAGTTTCCTCCATCCTCCCGGGAGACAAAAATGTCCTCCACATTAAAAAATAACTTTAGATGAAAGTTGGAAACCATTTTTGAAGGAGTTAAAATTAAAAAATTCAATTACTTTCGGAAGTTTTACTGATTATTTGCGCACATTACAGGAACTATGTAAAATGCGTCTAGATTTTTATAATAGAACTATGAAATATGATATTTCCGAAACTTCATGTAAATATGCAGTTTGCGTGCTCACATTACCAAATTTATCCTGAAGTACCTTATCCTGAAGAGTAAACAAAACTCGAGAAGTTTCCTGTTGAAATTATATTTTCCAACTGACCCATTATAAAATAATGATTATTACGTTCACTTGTTTCTTTCAATGCACAGTTAACGATGATACAATATGCGTTTACGTTAGAATTTATCCTAAAGACGTAATAATATCTACAGTTACACGGTGAATATATTACAATTTTAAAACTACGAAATTCCAGCGTTACGAAATTCTAAAATTTGTTAGAACATTCTGTAATTCTAGAAAAGCTGTGGATGATAAAATTTTGTAAACCAGAATTTTGATAGTATGAACAGTTCTTTGATCAAAATTAATTAAGAAAGTGAAATCTCGTTATAACGAAGACAAAGGGACCGGAAACCGGGGTCTCGGAATCGGGAGTCAGTGTCGAGGAGTTGGAAAAATACTGACCGACTCTGACTCCACATTTTATATTTTTCTTTCTCTCCGGCATACTTTAACTTTACCTTGGTTACAACAAGACTCCAATCAGTATATTTGACCTCGGCGAATTTCATAAATAATAACTTATATGAGAAACTCAAAATATCTTCGCAATAGAAAAAAAACATCGTTAACACATAGAAAAATCTTTCTGCTTGATAACGAGATGTTATTGGCTAGAAATTATTTCGACTGCAAGGTTAGAGTATTATTAAGAGATGATCAACAAAATAGGGGCAAACCGGCGCTATGTAATTTGGCAATGGTTTAAAATGATTTTCAGATATTAATGAAAAGCCCACAGTCACCAAGAAAATCCAGTTGAAGAACTAGAAGAAAAACATGAATTCGAACAATTTTTAGATGACCATAGAAATCGAAACGACTTTGAATTACAAAAATTAGGGACTACATTTTTTGATGGCTTAGAGAAAGTGGTAAAAATTAACCGAAATTTTTGTTATATTTAAATTGTTTTCTAATGATGAAAAAACGAGTGATTAAACACGAGCAGTAATTAAATGTAGCAGTTGGAGTCGTAGTCGAAGTCTGATAGTCAAATTTTATTACATCGGAGTCGGAGTCGAACTATTTCACCGACTCTCGCTATATTTTATAATTTCGTTGCAATATATTTATGAAAATGTAAAATTTTCTTAATTTACTTCCTTATAAATCATTTGGTTGGCCATAGTACTGTTCCGTACCAAAGTTTGCATTTTGGCGAATGAAAATTTCGTTATAGTAAAAATTTTGTTAAACTGATTTTCAAATTAAACAAAATATTTTTTGTTGAATGTCCTCCACTGAACTTTTGAAATGGTGGCAAGCCTAATTCACTTACAAACTTATTTGCTTAATGAGTGTCTTAGAGGAATCTAGTTGCTCATATTTCGATAATCGAAAGAAATCGGAAATTTTGGTTGATTTTGTTGCAACGGGTTTCGAGTATATGCTTATTAGGTACATGCCCAAAAAAAAAAAAAATTATGAATTATAGAGCGCTTCATCAACGTGGCATCCAGTAAATTGTTTTAAGTTGCTCATTGTAGTTTTGACTTTATTTGTAGGATGTAATAGATCTGAGCTTTTCTTAAAGGCATTTATATTTATCGCAGACTTATTTCATATTTTAGATTTACGTTTTGTTTATTGTTCCTGAAATTTATATGTATGTAAGTGTATTTTGTTATTCCCATATTTAATTTATTAATGAATAACTATAAAAAGTGAAAAAAATAAATACATAATATCTATAATATATGAAAATCATTCAGATTAATTTAATTTACACTTAATGCTTCATTTCTAGGTTATGAACGCATGTCAAAAAAAAAAGAAATTTGTTTTTTAATCTGAAGTCGGCTAAATTCCCGTTAGGAGTTCTAATAATAAATGTTACATGGGGAGACATCATTCCGCCCGGGTTTCGGGGTTTTCCGCAGGAGAGACGCAAATTAGTTTGGATTTTGTAAGCATCTAGCGATTTTTACTGTATATACGGAAAGCAAAAGGGCTGGGACAGGGATAGCGAATTAAGGGGGTGTGAATTAAAAAGAGAGCGATTTGGACGGGAGAAGAGACTTGAAGCCTTTGGGACAGTTTACACCACCGAGTGCCTTAGCGATGGTATTTGGGTTTCTGAGCCACCTCTTAGTTAGTAACTATCAGGGGCATTTAGCGTAAACATAAAACAACTGCGTTATACCACAGATTGGGCTTTTAGCAAGTGTTTGAAAATAAAGAAGTGGCAGTAGAAATTGGGAGTGTTATTAAAGGAAAGTATAAGAACAGAGTTTGTAAGCAGAATTATTAAATAATTATATGACTCCAATATTTACAATATAATAAATAGAGTGTAGTACACTTAATTTGTCTCAGAGCCTTGAGTAGGGTGATTTTAGAGTGCAGGTATTAAGTACGCGATCAGAAATGGCCGGACGAGGAAAGGTGGTGGGTAGTAATAGGTCCCTAACTAAGGAGTAGGGATTTGCCAGAAACAGAAGTCAAATGGAATTTAATGAGATCCAGATTCAACAGAGCTTAACTGAAAATTATTTAATTTGGTTTAGAAGACCTTCGGGCAGCCATCACTAACTAATTTATTGACATACTTTGGGTGGTGGGTAATATGTAAGGGGGTAATGGGTAACTAATTAAGATTGATGGTGGGTGCAAAAACAGGACTCAAATGGAAATTAAGGAGATCCAGAGTTAATAGCTCTAAGTTATCTAACTTATTAAGAAGTATGGAAGAAGGTTTGGAAGAACGTCCAGGAAGCCAGTACTAACTAAATTATTAACTTACTTTAGGATATCAAGGAGTAGAAAGCAGGAACCAAAAACAAAACTATTTATTATTTGTGTTGTGCTTAGCTAATCTACTAATAATTGACCGCCGAGGTGTCCGGATCGTAAATGTTTTACGTTTAAATACTTTATTCTTTATTGTTATAAAATTGAACGAGTATAAAAAAAAGAAAAAAATGCGTAATTTAACAAAACACAAACACCAAAAATCTACATTTACCATATAGTAAATGATTTACCCAAGAATTCGACTGTAGCCTGTATAGTAAAACAACCACAAAAAAAAATTCTAAAGCGAATTAAAAATCTCACATCATTATTCTTGTCTAAATACAAAAGATAATAATTATCGTGAGACCAAAATTCCAGGCAGCTAAGATGCATAAACCAGAAAATATGATATGAAAAGAATGTTATAATAATAAATTTGAAAAGTTAGACACAGTTTCTTCTCGATTGACTTAATTATTAATAATAAATCCCTAATGTATCATAATTTTAAAATGTCTTCGAATACAAAATATTTTTAATTAGAGGAACAAAATTAATTTTTTGGATGTGTACACGATCAAATTTTTTGTGTAAGGAATTTTAGCTGCTGCTGGTATGGCCATAATATTAGAATATTGTTTTTACAGCACGTGTACAAGAATTTGGTTTTGAAATAAATATTTTGTAAACAAAAACATAAATTGTATGTAACCTTATTAGCTGGCTTGAAATTTTTATTTTTTATGTGTACACGAAATAAATCGTACTTGTACATTCACAGTATCTTCCACTTATTGACTATACAACGATGTGTAGTATAAGAGATAAAACAAAGAAATTATCTTTGTATCATTGCGTGGGGTAAATATAAAGAATAAAATTAATTATGAATTTCTATGTTGCGTATTGGTGGAGGAGGTGATGATGATGATGATGGTACGTGTATATACGTTCGTATAATGCCATATTTTTTTTATGATCGATATGGGATTGGATTTCACAAACTTACTCTTTTAATTGGCACTGAAGTGGTAATGTGTTTACGGCATGGTATACATACATATGTATGAGATATTTATTTCTTTGTACATATATGATACTTGACCATATTTATGAGCGCTAGCAAATACAGTGGGACGTTTTAATATTAGTGATTTATTGTATTGTTCCGTTTCAGTTAGTTCAACCCGATTAAATTTGTATCGTCGTAACGAATGATACAATTTATGTTTATTTGAGAGAGTACTAAAAATTCCACTCTGCTTACATAGTGCCAAACAATATTGAAAAATGTCGAAATACGGTTTTTAAACTGTTGATTGAATATTTATTAATTCGGTTTTTTAATTTTTTTGTTTGTGGTTTCTACATGTTTTGATAAATTATTTCCTGGAATTTATTAAACGATGGGGCATCAATGTTGTATAATTTTGAATTACTAATCAATGAAATCATACAGTTTTTTGATTAGCATTTCGTCCCTAAAACTTTGAATACAATAATGCCTACACGAAATAGACGGACCCCATTCATTCATCCACAAAAAAAAAAATAAAAAATATCTTTTTAATGTCAGTAAATGAAGAAACAATAAATTCAAAACTTCATGCATGAAATAGTTTTTGTGTATTATACGAGAAGAAAGTCTTACAGACACAAAATAGTGTCTTGAAACCATTTTTTAAAGAGTTTCAGTGTATGCAGCACGGCCATTATCTGTGTAAGTTTCACCTAAACTACTGACTGCTTATATTGAAATGTCTTTTTTTTTGGTTTCTTTCTTCATGTACCGTAGTTAACTTAAATAAAATATGCATGTATACATACATAGCCTTATATTTTATTCATTGTAGTGTGTTGTTTTTGTAAAATACAGGTATTGGTAACATTTTGTTGGGTTTTCATTTATGTACAATATTTTACTACTACGTATAGTGTAGCTGTCCGCCTCTGCCTGCATACGAAACTAATTTCCATTGTTAATTCTATAGTTTTTTGTTTACTTTTATACAAACGTCTATCCATGTGTATATTTCACCTCTTTCATGAATTTTCATGTTTTTTTTTGTATGCCCAGCATAATAAACAAGTCTCACCTGTGTGACGTCATGTGTTTGTTATTATTGTCCAAAAAACTAAAAATACCAAAACATATTTCAGATACATAAGCAAAAAAAACAACAAAGAACACGCTTAACATACACATCATCAATGATCGATGCTTCGTAATATCATCCAGAACAAAGAAAGCAGATGGTTTCGCTCAAACAAATTTGGCCCAATTTCATCGAATAACATAATTTATATAGCATGTATGTGTATATTGTGTTCATAAAACATGTAAACGATAATTTTACATTTTGTTGTATAAATGCGGGTTTCAGGTTTCAATCTTTTTGCCAACAACAACAAGCATTTTATAAGACTTAAGTAATTATGTAGGTAAATATGTATGCTCAATTCCCTGTTATGTATTCCTACTTCGGTCTAATATTTAATGTGCCTGCGCTGCGCTTTATACTACCTACCTACTTACATACATACATATGTATACTCGTAAGATATCATTATGTATTCTTTTACGTTTTAAGAACAAAGATTATCTTGCTCGACACATTTTAATTATTCGTCTTGCTTGCTCTTCTTGCCTTTGTGTTTTTTTTTTGAGTTTTAAACAAAAAAAATATAAAATTTGAACTGCTAAATGATTTTTTTTTTTTTTTTGTTATAGTTTCGAAGAAACATAAAAATATTCAACCGAGACATATTAGTGATAACTCTAGTGAAGGAAGCTAAACAAAATAATTCATAAATGTGTACACGACACATAGCACTAATTCATCAATCATAATTTGAACCACAACATTCCTAAAATTTCTCATAATAAGCTTTTTTTCGAATTTATTAAGGCGGTTATGTAAACATTTTATTGACAAAAATTTAAATTTAAAATTGAAAATGTAAATTTCAGGCAAAAATAAAATGAAAAATCGAATAAACTTTTATGGATTATTGGGAAATTGCAATTACAACAACAGCACATGCGACGAGTATATATAAATAAATAATAAGTAGGAGGCTAGGTATATATGCTCGGATAGACATACAATACCACCTTATAAATATACAATTTCGTAAGAATATTATTTTTATAATTTACAGTCGATAAATCAATTACACATTCGATATTTGAGACATCAAAATTGTGTCGACCGAAAAAATAAACTTTCGTAACTAAAGCGTATGTATATGGTTGTTGCCAAGCGATAAGTATTTTATGTAGGAATTTTGCTACACAACTGATATTGTACATAAGTCTAACGCAATTTAACTCATGTAACCGACATCAAAGACGACAGCCGATCTAAGTCTGATTTGTCGCATTTCTGAATTAATTATGGACGTAAACTCTAATTTATTTTCAGAATTGTTACCACTTTTAGAGTTACACACCTAATTTTTTTTTTTTCTTAACAAACCACTTCTAAAAATTCTATCAATTAAGTTCGTGAAATGCGCTCATACGTTTTTCACATTTCTTTTTATTTTCTTTGACAACTTTTTAGTGAAATGCTTTCTCGTATCATTAAATATTTCTTTACTTATTGATTTGTTTCACGGACTATAGCCTAACGTTGGGGCTGATAGATAAAAACACACAGATCAACTATCTAAATTAATCAACCACTTTCAACCAACAGAATAAAATTACCAAACTGCTTGAGAAATTTTGAACAGCAGATATAACAACAAGAGCCTGCTGATTTCAACTTATTTAAATACATTATTCCTTCAGACAAATGCGCTGAAAAATCTTCATGATTCAACAACTGAATATTTGTACAGAATTCGGAACGCAGCGGAAGATATCATTTGTCTCACAATAACCGCTGGAGCCAAAGCAAGCACATTACATAAATTAATTGATTCAATTTCAAGCATTCATAAGTTAGTTGGAGCAGATATTTGTGTTAGGTTCATAAACCTTCATGTTCATAAACAACAACAACAGTCCAAGGAAGTGACAGTACCAGAACTGAAGCTCGCAGAAACCCAGATAATTAGGATTGGACAATATAGGCACTTCCGTAAAGTACTTAAGGCATTGATGAAAGGAACAATAAGAAATCAAAACTATCGGCTTTAAATCCAGTCATCAGCAAGGATGGGATAGTACGATTACATGGTCGTTTGAACTTACAACTACCATTGATTAAAAAGCTGCCCATAATCCTACCGAAGGAAAGCACGATCAGCAAACGAATAATTGAAGAATAAGGCAACAATACTTCATGGGGGCATATAAAAAACATTGGCAAATGTTCGCGTTTAAATTCTGGATCATTAGTAGCAGAAATCTGGCACGGCACATTATACAGAAATGGCAATCTACCAACCTCATCAATAGGTCAAACCACGTAGAGTACATTACGGTGTTTGTGTGCATGGCCACAAAAGCCATACATGCGGAAGTAGTCAGCGAATTATCAACAGAAGCATTTATAGTAGTTGCAACAACGCTTAAAATGGCGAAAACTCCAGATGTCTGGTTCAGATAACTTTGTTTGTATTGAATCAATAAAATGCAACCAGAAACGACCAACCACCAAACTCTGCAAGTTAACAAATGAAGAAGATAATTCGTAGTCGTAACAAATATACAAACGACACTCAAGATGTAAAACCAACAATATCTAACAACAATGGCAATTCAATCAAGCGGCAACCATGAAAACTGACGAAAGGGGAATCATCATTCATCTGGCATTGTTAGCCTTGATGAGCGTCAACGTCCATTTAACCAATGCAGATTGAAAACTTCAAACATCCCACTGGTATCTATATCTTAAGGAAATCAATAAGTTGGAGCTATAGTCGTCATGAGATTGACTTTGAAGTTGTACCGTACGATATAATCTGAGTACGTCTTGCATTTATGTCGAGCAACAATTATGGAGAAATTATTGTGAACTAGTAATTCAGTAACTGCGACCCGAAATTAGTAGAATAAATGAGGGCAATCAATTACTACTGACATTTAATAAAGAAGTAACAAGAACGCAGCAGGGAATTGGTGATGCAACAGGACTAGTGTTAGGTGATATATTTGGAATATTAGTTAAGAGAAAAGCAAACCAATATGAAGAACATTTTCAAACCATAGAAACCAATGAAGATTTATTAACTGCTAATAAAGAATCAAACTTTAATAATTGATAACACTGCAAAAGTCTTCAAACATAGCCGAAATGCCACAATACAAGCAATTAATAACATTCAGATGGGGTTGCAGCGCCTGGACAAAAGCATCAATCACACGCGTATAACGCAACTACAGGTATTAACCATTTTGACGACATCCGTTGAGGTAGCCGTCGCCATTGGAAATTTATGAGACGTGCAGGAAGCCCTGCTAGATGTTAAACACAAAGCACACCTCAACATTCTGCATCCATATTTATTGTGTCGATCACAACTTGAAGGGCAGATGGAAGCCATCAGAGAACATATTATACCAGTTTCCATAACAATATTTTTTTTTCGCTGGCGGTTTATCCCATAGAGAGGTTTGGCCTCTTCATGAAGTTTCGTAATTATTTTTCCAACGGATAATGATTGATTAAGCTTAAAGCAAGCATGCTAACAACTGTGCCACTGGGGCGGCATAATTCCTGAACACGAATTTCTCAAGTTATTCCACTTATTTAGAAGATAACAACGAGGACACACGAGTAACGAATGGATATGTTATAATCAAGATTTTAATTCCCTTATCATGGGGTGGGATGTTGTAACATCACTTTCAATCGAATTCGATAGATTTTATGTCTCATGTTTCAAGAATAAAATTGTACTCTATTTCGTTTTTCAAATAAGTTTTTTTTCTTGCTATCTCAGCTTGCTCGAATAAAACAACATTCTATTACTACTTAAGGTCATTTTACACGATGCGATTTGCATACAATATTTCTTGTACAATATTTTGCTGCATGGGAATCGTGTAGTGTAAACGTCCGAAAATCAAATTGCATGTAAATTGTGTTGAAATTGCAGCCAACCGCATTTTCATAAGATGTGTGTGCAATATTTTTGACAGCTACCTTAAAATTGCGTCTTGATGATGTTGTATTTGTGATTTTACGCTTTTTCATATGATAATATTTTCAAATACGAGGGAGTCATTTTATATATCTAAACATTTTAGGACCATCTAATCTTAATTCATTGAAAACGAGACCTTGAACCTCTTTTTCTCCATAATCTCGTCTTTGTAGCCAGTTCCTTCCCTATATCGTCCTATTTTTAATTTTATACCGCTTTAATTTTCTGTTTTTAATAATTGCAATCGTAATTGCGCATAACCCGATAAACATTAAATTTTTTTGGTTTTTCATTCTGAATAAGTAGAAAATTAAACCACTATTCTAATTTTTTTGGGAAGCTCATTCAATTTTTAGTTGTACGGTGTAGACAACGAAAAATTCAGATCTCATCAAAATTGCGGAGAAAATTGTATACAATTTATTTCCCCTATTGTACAATAAATATTGTATGCAAATCGCATCGTGTAAAATGACCTTTATACTCATGATTATTTATCACTCAAATTTTTCTTTAGTGATACTTTATCGATTTCAAGGAAAAGAAAAGTACGTAACAAAAAGAGATCGCAATAGAAAAACGTAATCAAAAAGCGAAATAGAGTATAATTTTATTCTTGAAACATGAGACATAAAATCTATCGAATTCGAATCGAAAGTGATGTTACAACATCCCACCCCTGGTCTTACAACATATATTCAGTAGTAGCTATTCCCAATATACCAGTAAAGGGAAGACATGCACTTATATTAACAGCTACAGAGATACATATCTAAATGCAACATTATCGATGATGATAATCTGTTATGCGATATATCAACAAGCAACAGCGAGGGAAGTAACTGACTGTGAAATTGCAATATTACAATACAAGTCTAATTTACAAGGTATATGCGAAACAAAATATCAAAATGTTACATTATATCGGAAAAAGCTGTACGCACAAAACCAAAGGGTGTTCGTAATAAAAAAGGAAACAACTCTCACAATTATGTGCGGATCAGCTGCTTACCAACAGCAATTATTGGGATCAGGAGAGAAGACCACGTAAGCATAATGCCCTCTGATAGATTCAAAAGCACCATAGAGAACTTCGGAGTTGCACCATACTTAAAGGTGACGCACTTAAAGAATTTAGCAATTGAGATATCAAAAAGGAATTACGAAGAAAATGAGCTAATAACCACTCCAGAGACATGGGCTTTAGAAGAGCAGATCTCTAGTGTGATAGAGAAAGAAAGAAGCACAACCATATCGAGCACTTTCATCATGTTAATCATTATGCGGCTACACATCTTATCCTATGGGAATCAATACGAAGAAGAAGATGGAACGCAAGAAGCATGCGAACAAGCACTGCTCGTCGCCCCGCAACATGTTCAGTATAAACAGGGTTAATCATACATTGCATTTAGGTCTCCCAACATGTTGGCAGCGATATTCTACTGATGGAAAAAATAACATTTAAACTTTTACATTGCCATGAAATTTTTAATGTATTATGAGCGTTCATAACTCATCGCACTGATTTTACTTACTCAACAAGTTATCATCAGTTGGCGGAACTGAATGCACTCGTTGCATCCCTTTTTATTGCATGTACAGTTTTTAAATTATGTGTAGCTCTAAGGCCTGCGTTTATGAACGAGGATAGAAGATTAATCGTCTAAAGTGAAGTTTCTGAAATTTTTATTAGGCATGGTTTAGTATTTGTATCTGCTCTAGATCGCGATAGGAATTATTTGCATTGAGTTAGTTTGAAATCAAGAGTAGGTATATTTTAAACCTAGTACGCACTCGACGTGAAATGAACATTTTTCATATAAAAATGACACAAGCAAAATCGAAAATGAAAATTTCACCGCTGAATTTTACTTGTAGTACGCAGTTTATCTTGCAAAAATGAATTGTTCGCATCCTAGTATCCAATTTAAAAGTTTAATAATAAATTTGCAAATTCAAGTTATCTGATCTAACATTTTACGAAATTCGACAAATCAATGAAAATGGCACGAAAACTGAGAATGAAAATTTTTCTGTATAATTCCATTTTATAGTATGCAGTTTAGAGCTAGCGAAATTAGGGTTTTCGTATTAGAATATAGATGTCTCTTTGATCTCTACACGTTTTACATTGCATTTTTATCATGATAAACCAATTGCAAGGTATGATTGACAGCTGTTTCAAATTCGTCTTTTCTTGCGCATGTCGTCAATCGGTGCGATAAAATCATGAGACTTCTTTGTTTTCACAAAATGTTCACAAAAACTATCACCGCAAAACAATTCGATTTGTTTTTATTTGCTATGAACTAGTGTTTATAAAAAAAAAAAATATAGCACAAATCACCGAATAACGAAATTTTTTAGTGAAAGAGATAGCAATACATGCGCTTGATCATACCTCTTAAATTGGTTTATCATGCATTTTTATCATCGACAATCGACAAACCAATTTTTTTTCGTCCAATTTATCTTTTATTTTTTGTAGAGTACTAGTAAAAATTTCACTTCAATTCAATTCAACTAAATATGTTACATACGCATTAGGAAAAAAATTTTACTCTCAAAATTTTTAATTTTAATGCAAGATGTTACCTAGTTCTGTAAAATCTATGTCATAAGGCAAAACCAAAATAGCCAAAAAGGCAACCCTGGGTTCTTGCAGGAAAAAGTTGATTTAGGTCGAAATTTAGGATTTAGGTAGATTTTTTATTTATGGGCGTGGAATTAAAAAAAATATTTTACCACCCCTCGAAGGGCAGAAGTGGGAAAATAATTCGTCATTTAGGTGCAAAAAATCGATAATCTAAGTTGTTCGTTAACCTCTCTAAAACTTCTAAGTATTGAAAAAAACGGTTCAAAGTTGTGCAAATGAAAGAGGAGAAAATTCATCAAAACTAAAGAACATTGAATTTTTTTGTCGAAGTGATCCTAAGGCTAGGAAATCATATACCCAAAGTTAACTACATTTTGTGAAAGGAGAAAATTGTAACATTTCTTCTCGATTTTCCTACTTTCTCTTCTTTAACGTGACAATACAATATTTTGGTAAAGGACTCGTTGCACCGCGCATAAAGTTTTAGTCCTATTGAAAAACAAATAATAACAAACCGGACGACAAAACAAGGAAAATTTGCTGTTTTCTCTTTTTTCTCGGCGGGAATTTTCACAAATAAAACTATTTTTAAAAAGATACCGTCAAGCCACGTGTAAAGGCGTTTATCACACGGCGAATTCAAACCTAGAAAAATCTTGTTATTTTTAACTTTTTATTGTCAAATGTATCCGATAATAACCGAGTACAGAGGCAATTTCAGTGAGAACTCTGAGTCAGCCGCTCAAACTGCGGAATATATTTGTTGAATGGAGGTATTGGAATGAATTGGGAAAGTCAACAATAAAGTACTTTTTCGCGTTACAATCGTCACACGGTCACACCCAACATTTCCAGGGTCTGAAGCTGATCCAACAATGCTTTACAAGATCAATAAATAATTTTCTACTTACGGCACCATAGATTTTAACAACCGCTAATCAACTTCCTGTTTCATTTCCTGTTTCTTTGCCACCACGACAAATAAGATTAAAAACGATGACAAAATGAAACCCTTATCGGCGCATCATTGTTCACAAACGAAAAGGGAAATTGACGCTTTGTAAAAAGTTCTGTTAAATCGGAAAAACTAAAAATTATTTTTATTTGCAAATTTTTATTTACGTCTCGACAACGTTTAAAAATATTCTAACCTTTAAACGCGGTTCAAAAAAAATTTAATTTGTAAAAATCATCGTCATTTACACATTAAGTGATATAATGGTATCAAAAAATATTATCCCCGGGGCCAAGGTACCTTTAGCAATTTGCCTTGGATTCATAAAAAAGTAAAAATGACAAACGTTACAGAACATTGAACTTGACCAGTATCGTAGTCAGAGTAACGTGGCATATATACTTCTTGTTTAGTATGCGATCGATCGGTAAAGACTGTTCATTCTGTATTTTATGTCTCGTGCCTACCCATAAGTAGTTCTACATAAAAATAAACGGTGTTGTAGTGTAAAACTCCTACACCAGTCAGTCATCGTGAAAACATGTAAAAAGGAAAGCTTATGACATCGAAAAGTAAGTTTGCTGGAAAAAAAAATTCAGCGGACAACTTGCTATTCTCTATCTCATTCCGCTGAAAAATTGCAGAGCCGTAGAGTTGTAAGAACATTGAATTTTATTATTCTGTGACTCGATTTGCAAAATTTCCAACGGACAAATATCATGGAATTTTTGGGAATTGATATTTAAAAAAAAAATATTTTTTTTTGTGAGAAATGTATTTTTGAGATTATAGATAAGACATTCATAATAAACGTAGAATACTTTGTTAGAATTGTTCTAATTCATTTGGGTTTTTCTTAAGAAATCATCATAATTTCAGAAAGTCGTGTATTTTTCAGTTCTTATGGAGGCATATAGAAAAATTACAACTCCACAAATTTTCCAATCTTTTTTATATGTTAGAAATTTATTCAATACATAATATGGATTTAAATACTTTTTTTCTTGATGTACACCTAAACCTGTTTTTACGCGGTTTTTTTTTTGCACAACTTTTTTTTCATGATGAGAAAGTGCCTGCCTTTTCAGAGAATCAGATTGCTGTGCGAAGTAACAAGTTTAAACGGATGAAAGGAAGGAAATTTGGAACGTCATTGAATATGGCCACATCATTAACACAGTTTCGGTTTGATACCAAATGCATTAGATTATTTCTGTTTTGTAGCATACGTGGGATTGTACACACATATGAAAAACGCACGGCCTCTACTTGCGCAGTTTTATTAATGCCAATGTTCAATTATTTTATTTGTTTGACTTAAATAAATATAATATCAACTCAAGTGATATGGCATAAAGCAATTATCAAAATAACACACATAAGTAATAATTGTGTATATAAATAGCGAGTGTGTGCGCATTATTGTCTAGCGAAAGCGCGAGAAATACTTACATCAGGCATCTTATCATAATTTTGTGTTTTTTTTGTGAAAACATTTACATGGATTGCATCACGCATACACCCTACCTATGTATGTGAAATATTATTTGTTCTTCTTTATTATTTCATAAATGCAAATACTAATTAAATTTTGTGATAATTATATACTTAATGATAACACGGGCTATCAATATTTATTTTTATTCAAGGAAGTGTTTATCCACTCAAGGTTTTTCTAATATGTTTGTGCCCGTAAGATTATTTTGTAGGAAATTAAACGTTTGCATCATGAAAGTGAGTGGAATTTCCATTTATGTATTTGATTAGGGTTTATTTACCACGTTTTATTTATCGATTTAATAAATCTAATGGACGTGTCTCTTCCATCTATTTATATAAACGAACGAAAGTATGTATTGTATATATGTACATACCGAGTAGATGATCTAATCTCTTATAATTATATTATAAAGAAATATATAAAATCTATTTTGCCATTAAAATCAATAAAATGTTACACTCAAATCGCGCAGGTAACTTACTTAAACCGCATATGTGGATTCAAACTATAATTTGCACGATAATTTTTCTAATTAAAATTTACCTTTCTCTTTGGTGTACATAGAGTATCGAAAGACGTTATATAAAATTATTTTATTTTTATTTAACCCTGTCGGTACTATAAATAAATTATGGTCTAATCAGTGAAATATTTTATTTCACATTAACGCAAAAATATCTGAGTCAATCGATTTGTTTACTTAGTTAAAAAAAAAAAACGATGTCAAATTCTTTTTATTTGAATAATAGGAGTATGTACATATGTATGTATACAAGACATTACACCCACGCATGTAATAAATTAACCGTTTAAAACTAGGGGTTATAAAACAATGTTTTTCCACGTGAATTTCAATATTTTCCAAACACTTTAGAACTTTGAAAACAATTTTTCTAATTATATTTTAGGTGAGTAAATTTTCACATGTTTTTAGCAAGCGACACGTATGTAAGTAAATATAAAGCATTTTTAAGACAAAAAAATTTATATAAGGAGAAAATAAAAATTTAAATTTAGAATTATGAAGTACTTCTTGCGAATCTATAAGAATGGAAAAGTCGGTTACATATTGTTATTTATTATAGGTACTTGTAAAGAGTTAAAATAGATATTTTTGGTTAGCTAAAAATACGACACAACTATTGACGTGTAAATATGTTTCATTATGTTACGAAATGTAAACCAGAATATTTTAGTCGAGACTATTTTCACCATATTATGAAATTTGTTTTTTTTAGAGATTCAGTAAAACTGATTTTATTTATGTACACACACACATACACATATTTGGCAATGACCAGTTCGGCCAGGCTATAAAAAATATTTACAACAAAATTAAAAAAAAAAAAAATTGACGTTTTGTTGATCTTTCAGGTCACAACGACGGTCACATTTTATTCAGTATAATAAACCGTGATTATATGAACGCGTAAAATCATACAGGAATCGTAAAAATATTTCAAAACCAAAATAATGATTTATTTGCATTTTACACTAAATATATAAACTAACCCAATTCTTCTCTAAATACACACACGCACAATTGAACGACTTTGAAATTGCAGCAAAATTGTTTATTAGTCATGCACATAATTTACTAATTTGCATATTTAAGAACGGCATTAAAGTTATTTTTATTACTATAATAGAGCAAGGAGACGATTCTGTCCAAGATTTTTCATTTTTTTACTGAAATTCAGTGTACTTGAAATTTTGCGGTTTTCTTTACTATTTTTTGGAAGATTCAAATTATTACAAAATGTATGGTTACAAATCTTTCCAACCAACTCAATTAAATCCGTTCATTGACTTCCCTTTCGTATTATAACCTAACATCTTTGCGATGCTAATTAGAATAACAACAACATAACCTATCTCTCTTTCTTCGCCGCATCCATATAGAAGCTATACGAATACATTTTTAGTAATATTTTAAATAAAACTATTAAAACCATAAATAGCTATAGTTTTGTAAACTTGTCAAGGTGAGTGACATGAATTCGAAGTTTCATATTGTTGTTTACGATAATATAATTTCAAACGTCGCCCACCGTTAACTTGTAACCATTTACGTGGTTAAATAGCCATACACATCGAATGTGATGACGGTGTTTCTAAATTACAATTTAGGAAAAACTTGAAAAGCTTGTTACAAAATATAGAGAAAAATTAAAATTAATGACAAGTTAAATTATTAATCATAATTATTGAAATTACTTATGTTGTGGATGTCTTAAGATTCTTAGGTAATATGCCAACGCGATTATAAAATCAAATGTTCATGGGAATTTATTTAGTTACATTGAGTTTATTAAATTTTGGGAAGTTAGGTTTACATGTTTGAATTCGTATACATACACACAAGGTTAGAGGTTTTTAGTTTACGAAAGTGAATTAAATAATTTCCATTTGACGCTATGGGATAAACCTTTCTTTACCTGTGGGATGTGGGTATACCTTACATTAATTTATGTTTGCTATTCTTTTTATGTTTTAGGAAAGTTACCAAATTAAATTAACGTTCAATAGTTTAAATTATCACTTTGGCACTGGCTGTTAATAGCTTTTGTCTATAAATCACAAATAAATAATTACTATTATAAGTTATTAAGGTATACACTAATTTGTGAGTAATTAACAGGATTACCGTGCGACTAACTTTGCAGGAATATTGGAATGTAGATATTGGTGTGATAAGAAAAATTAGTTTCAATTAAATTTGAACTTTTTTGTGCTTGGCGAGCTAAAATTAGTCGGACTAGTTTTGGTAAAATTTCCATCATTGATTTAACGATATAATAATATAACGGCAATAAATAAAACTATGGACATATTGAAAATCTGTCTCAGTATAAGGCTAAATCCGTAAGATAAATATCCGTTCAAATCGATTCAAATACAAACAATGGCCAACTCGAGGACGAGCGGTTACTTGTCCGGTTTCTTAGACTAAACGTTACAATAAATTCTTTTTGCATCCCATCTCAGTGCCGCCGATTAGAACCGGATAGCTCCTGATGCAAACGCTGCAGTTTTATCCAATGTAAGAATGCCATTTCCATCAAACATGTCCAATTTTATCATAATCGATTTCCATGGTATGGAGTAAATCTCGAGATTCATGATAATCGGTTAAGAAATAGCCTAGTTCCATTCTGGTTTATAAAATTTATTGAGATGAGATAAAACGCCACTGATATTCGCCAAAATTTCAATATTTTCTAGATAGCTTAAATATAAATTTTTAGAATTTTTAGAGAATTTTTTTTTTACACAGTACAAATTAAAAGTTTAACAAATGAGAAATTTGGTTATTTCTGAAGAATTTTTCAAAGTTAGCGAATTTAGCCAGATTTTAATGTTTAGATATTTTTAAATTTTATTTATTTGAGCATATTAATTGAAATTTCAATGAAAAATCTGAGTATTTTAAATTTAATCGTTTATCATTTTCAGACTTCAAAATTAGTATATAAAATTGCATTGCATGTATCCCACAAATGTTAATTATTATGAAAATCCAAAGCGTATTTGAAATTTGTAATTTTTAGTTATCCTACCAAAATAAATTTCTAAATGAATGACCAACTGGAAAGTTCAAGCAAATAAAATCCTAAATATTTACTCATAGTATAGCTTTTAAAATTTAAAAATTGTGAATTTTATGCTTTTATCACAAAAGTCGCAATCAGTCAATAAGCCTTGAATTTTAAGAAATTTATATTAAAATTTTAAAATCATTATTTTCGAACAATATCAAAATCTGACAGTTTCGAAAATTTCATTAGGTTTTGAAATAATATTTTTATTGGATTGACACTAAACTACACTATTTCATCATTTTGTGAAATTCTGGTACATTTTCAAGAATTACCGAAGTTTAACGTTATTTTTCTGAATTTATTCTCTGTACAAATTCTACAATTTAACCGTTTAAGTAATTTACGGGTTTTATTGAATTCTAGGTTCAATATTAACAAACAGCTTCACACATGTTGCAATAATATTACGTACGAAATTTAAAAGGAAGATCGGACGGTCAAAATTCAGAACCCAGAAGCCAAAATACAAAATTAAAAACAACAAATCTCAAACTAATAATTTCAAAATCAATGAAATAAAATCTAAGTTATCGATTTTGAGAAAAGTTTCTATAATGACGCCGTAAAATACGTCAGAATTGGAAGAAATGATTTCAATAAATTCTAAAAGAAAAAATAAATTCAGAAACGACAATCTGATCATAGGTTGAGAATTTGAGATAAACCAAGTATAGCTCCAGTATAAAATGGTATTGGAACCAAATAAAGTTTTCAAATTTAAAATTTTTGAATTTATGAAAATCTAATCGTTATCTAAAGTGGTTCGACATATTTCATAATATCGTCCCTCTAGTAATGAAACAGCGTATAAGAAAAATAGTAGTTTTAAAATAATTCGCATTTAAATGTTTTTTGAAAAAACTTTTGAAAATAAAAGTTTGTATTTCAAAGAAAATTAAATTTTCTATAAAATAAAAGATTTTATTTCAAAAAGGTTTCTCAATAAATATTTAAATGCGAATTATTTTAAAACTACTATTTTTCTTATACGCTGTTTCATTACTAGAGGGACGATATATAACTTTATCCAATGCTTTTATCAATTTCTGTAATTTATTTTATATGCCCAATATTTTACAAATTTGAAGCGTTCAGTACAGTGCAGTTCAGTAAAGCCAACCTTTTCGTCAACGAGCGTGTTCCGCACAGTGTTTCAACCTAAAATTCATTCATCGCTTCAGCGACACGTCATCGCTGAATTTCCTGTTCTTAGCAGCAATAGTAACTGAATTGTTTGTATTATTGAAGCTTGACAATTAATCCGTAACCCGCATCGTTTATGGTACATATTCGAAAACCCCGGTTAAATGTAAATTTAAAAAAAAATTTTATTAAAATTATGTTATTCAACACCACAAATTATTCAAAAGATTATTGAGGTAGCTAAACTTTTCAAATCGAATTGTTGCGTGCAAGAAATTTATGGAATTTTTAAAAATTTTAATTAACCTAGAAATTTAATCAATTAAATAATTTGAAGATTTTCTTCAAGAGGTTCAAGAATTTCAAGCAATTAAAAGTTTTTAAAAGTGTCACGAATTTAATTGTAAAAGTGTACAGGATATCTTGAAATTTTAAGGATATACCAAGAATCAAAGTAATTTACGAAAGTATACGTATTTATACGTAGTGGTAATACAAATAATACGCCTGTGTGTCGATAAAGAGAGCCTGAGCAACTCCTAATATATAATCTTTTATCTCAGAATAACAGTTCATTTAAACGTTTTAATCTTACTAAATATTATTCGTTAGTTTCATCCTTCAATTTTTTAAATTCTCTAACTAGTGATCCTAGCCTTATTAATTTCGTAAGTAGTTTTAACAATATTAGTTCGCCCTGTTACGTTTCTGACGTTCGAAAATCAAATACCAAGCTTAAATCTTGGATTTCTTGCTATTTGGTTAAAATCAATAGAAAGAGGAGAATATTTAAAATGTCGCAAACATCCTAATAACATTAAACTCAAGGATTATTTTTTGAAGTTGTCGGATAAGGTTGGTTCTTGCGTTAAAGCTGAGAAACATAATTACTATTCGATGAGTGTGCTGGGGATAGTAAGCGTGTTTGGTCAGTTGTCAATGATATTTTATCAAATAATCGTCATATTTCTATTGATAAAATCTTGAATGATGATGGTATTATTGTTTCTGATTCCGTTTTAATTGCCAATGAATTTTCTAATTATTTTTCAAAAATTGTTAATGAGTTGAAGTTGAATTTTGCATTACCCTATGCTTGTAATTTGAGTGGTAATTATGATTTTTGTGATTCGTTTTTTATTGCGCCAGTTGACAGTGAAGAAATTTTGACCATTATAAAGAGTCTGAAAACCCGTAAAAGTACTGATATTTTGGGTATTAGTTCCGATATGTTAAAGTCTGTTGGCGAATTTGTTTCTCCGAGTCTTTCTGTTCTTGTTAATAACACTTTTTCTGTTGGTCTTGTCCCGGATATTTTAAAAATATCAATTGTTATTCCATTGCATAAAAAGTGTAATCGATAGCTCAAAGAAAACTTTCGTCCTATTACTCCATATTCCTATTACTCTTCAACCAATTATCTTAAAAATAATCGAAAAAGCCATGAAGCCAAGAATAGATAAATACCTAGCTAAACATAATTTTTTGAGTGACAATCAGTACGGCTTTAGATCTGGTAGAAGTACTGAGTCTGCCTTCGTTGAATTCTTGAATGATGTTCATCTTCAATTGAATGATAAGCTTGAGGCTGGAGCTGTTTTCATTGACATTAAACGAGCGTTTGATTTGGTTGACCATAACTTGCTTCTCAATTAACTTGATTCTAACGGTTTTAGAGGTATTTCACAAAAATGGTTTGCCTGTTATCTGAGTAATAGGTCTTACAAGGTTAAAATACAAAGTTTCTTTGGTGTTCCTTTTACATTGAATTGTGGTGTTCCTCAAAGTTCTGTCTTGGGTCCGTTACTTTTTTTAATTTATATAAATGATATGTTTAGCCTGGGTCTACGTGGAAAAATAATAGCCTTTGCAGACGATATGGCTTTAAGTTATTCGGGTTCTTGTTTGGATAATGTCTCTACTGATATCAATCATAATTTGAAATTGTTACGCGTTTGGTTTGACCGGAATTTTATGATTCTAAGTGAGAAAAGTAAAATTATGTTTTTCAAGTTATCTGGGTGTGGGAACCCTTTGTTGAATTATATGCCTGAATTTATCTACCACAATTCTGATTGTGATTTACTGAATTGTAATAATGATTGTTTTATAATTGAAATTGTCAAGTCCTTCAGATACCTTGGTCTCCACCTGGATGTTAACCTTAATTGGAAGTTGCACGGTCAGAACCTAAAAACACAATTCGGGTTCGGTGTTGCGTGCAATCTATATACTGCACTCTCATTGTCCGCAATCTGTTTTATTAGGTTTTTATCATGCTTGTGTTGGCTCACGCTTGACTTATGGAATTCCCTGTTGAGGTGGTGCTTTTAATTGCTCGTTAAAAACTTTAATCACGTTACAAAACCATATTATTCGTTCCATGTTGTTTATGAGCCGTACGGATTCCTGTTGGCCAGTTTATGTTGCGTATAAAATTTTTCCTCTCTAACACCTATATGTTTTTAGAGTTCTTCGTTTGTTTTATTATCGCAGTGGTCAGAGAGTAGTCAGGGTTGTTTCTGCGTACGATTTTCGTAATAATAACAAAATGGTTTTTAAAATACCAACTTTTAATGCCGAAACTTTTACACGATATTTTCTAGTCATTGGTCCGTACTTCATTAATTGCCTTCCATTGAAAATCAGAACACTGATTTCCACTAATTCATTTTTGAAGCTGGTGAAAGGTTGGTTATTTGAAAGAAAGGATGTTAAATTTTTTTTGAGGTGGCCTTGTGAGTTGGTTTCTATTTTTCTTTTCTTTTTTTTATTATCAATAATTAATTATTTTTTATATTTTTGTATTTTGTTTTTAATTTATTATCTTTTATTACAAATTTTATATAATTTGTTTCTTATATTTTTGTTTATGAATTTTGCTATTCTTATTATGTATTATTTTAATTTGACCCCTACCAGTTGTTTTATTTTCATTTTAGAGGTTTCCAATATGTACTGTCCTTGACAAAGGAAACCTATCTTCTTGCCATAATTTTCAATTCTTGTATATTTGGTTTTATAATTTTGAATGGTTTTAGAGAATAAATAAATAATCTATTAGGTCCCCAAGGACTGGCCTTGTATCAAGCGAATGTTCATAGATTCAAGAAACACTTCAGGACTTTTGATTAATAAATACAAGTTGAACAAATTTCGTCGGCGGAACTTGTTATAACATTTGATATAAAAATTGCTTATTATTTATATGTCCCCAGAGACCTGCTGGGCATTCGAGAAAAATCATTTGGCTTGGGGAATTTTAATTTTTTTTGAACAAATTTCGTCGTTGAAAATCGTACAACATTTGATGTAAATGTTGCTTGTTATTTATATGGCCGACCCTAGGGACCGGCCATTTGATAATTTTTGCTTTAATTGCACACTACAGGCATTCAGAAAAATCATTTGACTTGGTAAATTTTTGATTTTCGTTGAACAAATTTCGTCAGCAGAACTTCGTATCACGATTGATGTAAAAATGGCTTCTTATTTATATTACCGACCCCAATGTCGTTTCATAATTTTTAAACCAAGTTCAAAATGTTTAGTAATAAATGTTTACACCAGACATTCGAGAAAAATCATTTAACTAGAGGCTTTTGAACGCCTAAATGTGTACTATTTACTTTATTCAGTCTTTTCATATATTGCTATTTGCTAAGAACTTCACTTCGATTAATCCAAATTAAAATAAAATTTGGGTAAATAAGTTGTGTGTTGGTTATGTACGGGTGTCAAGTTCGGCCCTGATGGAAGACGACGAGAGAAGGTTGATGGCTTTCAAGAGAAGAGCCATGCCACGAGATCAAAAATTAGAAATTAATTCCTGCTTTTATGGACTCTAGAGAATGAATCAAAATTGATGGAGCCAGAATTTTGACACGATACGCACCAGCAATGGCCAGAAAAATCCAGTAATTATTATTATTTTTACAATCTTATAAAACATCCGCTCTTTGATACTTTGTCCAAGAAAAACTAAAAATCAAAAAATGGAAAGTAACCAATGTAATTTGTGTTTAGTGCATCTTTAAGGTTTTTACATTTTTTTTTATCTGTTAACTTCCTGCTTAATTAATTAGTAGGAACTACGTATTTATTTTCAAATTAACAAGTTGTACAAACAAAACATGAAGTAATTATTTCATGTTAAAGTTACGTTATGTTTGCGACGTGATTTTTACAATTTGACATAATCGGATTTTCGCTATATACATATAACAACCAAAATTTTTATTTTACTAGAAGTTTTGATTTTCGCAAAAAAAGTTAATTTGGTTTGCATTAACATTATACATTTTACATAATATCAATCTATTTTGATAAAATGTCAGTTACATGGCTTTGAGTATACATACTCGTATATATCAGCAGGTGGCAAATTGGCTAGAACATATACATAAATACTTACATATTGTATATGTATATTCTAAATCAATTTAAGTTAATCCACTTAAGCAATTCAAGTTCAGCGTAATATCTCAAGATACAAAAAAATACTACTTTACGGTAAAACAGAATGTCATCATCTTAAGAGATACTCCTTTGTCTTGTCGTTAAGACATGATTTTATATAATATTTCTTCAGAGAAAGTTATTTTTGGATAAAATTGAACTAAAAATTGGCAATTTACTTCAAAAAAAATAAAAAATTTGTATTTTATTGTGAAAGTTAAAGAAAATCGCTTGTGAATTAAACAACAGCACACAGTTAAGACATTTAATAAGTTGAAAAGTTCAATTGTGGGTGTACAACCAGGTGATGATGATTCATTTTTAGTATTTCAGTTTTTTTTATTTTTGTTTTTTACTTTTACTTTAAAACTAAAGAAGAGAAATTTTTTGTATTACAATTGGAAGTACATACAGTATACAAATAAACAAAAAAAAAAGAAATCATAAAACATGAATTGTTTGCGCTTAATACAAACACCAATAGTTGTGTGTATGTTTAAACATTTTGCAACCGCAGCAAAAACGAAGCCAAATGGCAAAGTTTAGTTAAGTCGCATCGTTAGAATCCACATCATAATCTCTTCGCATTCATACCTAAAGCTAGCGCACGGTACGGCTTTCAAGAGATTACCAAAGCATTGAAATAAAAATAAATCAAGCTGAAAAAATACGCTTATCGGTCATATACACACACGAGTACCCCTCAGGCGAGAGTACAAAATTTAAAAATACAAAGCAACTAGAAACCGAGATAACTCAAATTATTATCATAAACAAATACAGTACGGGTGCATTATTATTTGTTATCGAGCGAATACAAAATAATACACAACAGCTGTTTCGACACAATATATTCGTATAAACATTAACAAAACCACTATATACAATATAAATAAGTAGTTGGAACCATAGTAAATCAATAAATTCTGAATATCCTTGTAAAGAATTTCACGTTTAATTTGAAAAAAAAAAAATCTAAATTATAAACATAAAACATGTTCCCCTTCCCAAACCCAAACCCTCGAAATAAAATATGATGGCTGGGCATTTATATGTTTGAGTTATACATTGTTTGTATGGCGTGTCGCTCGCCAATTGAAAATTAAAAATAAATTGAAACAAACGGCAAATGAATAATACCCATGTTATGTACATAATATACCACGTATATGTATCTAAGTATGTATCCATACATATATAAAAAATGTACGCGCAACAAAAACGATGCACGCACACACAATAATACAAGCAGCCCATTCGCTGGGTGATTATAATTAACCCCTTTTTTTACAGTTCGATTCGTGTGAATTTTAGCTGCTGATTTGGGGTGTTCGAATAAAATCAATAAATTATTTGAGACTGAATATAATTTGTGTGTATGTATGTATGTATGTATGTAGGTATTGAAAGGCCGGGAAATCGATTGAAATGTTGTTGTTCTACATAATTCAATGTCATGTGTTGTAGTTATGGTAATTAGGATTGATACGTTCATGGTAACACAAAAAATGTATTTTTTTCTATAATGGCTTAAGTTCTAAAGGTTTAAGGTTTTGCTATTTAATCTCATTTTATAATATGCATGCTTCTACGTTTTTGTATATTTTACTGATAACAAATATTCCATTGACTTAAGGCTTCATTTAATACTGGAAATTCGAGCTCATTCTACCAAATATGGTTGCATTTCTAATAGAGATTGTGTTTTGGGGAGCACAGTGCACTAGGCTAGCGTTGATGTACTTTCGAAATGGGACGGTTGCACAGCTAATGCTACTTTGAGCTACAAGGTTAAAGATCGCGATGTATCGCGTTCGGTATTTTTGTAATTTTTTGGTGTTTTAAAGCTTATTCAAATTTTGTTGGACGTTGAACTTATATTAAGTAGACTAGATATCATTCAAGAATATCTAAATGTTTCGAATGAATCTCGAATTCTGAGATTTTGACATTTTTCGTTTGACCATGGACGTTACCTGGCACCGAAATTATCAATTTTCGAGATTATTTCATATTTTATGCGTTTTCGGTATTTTTGTGGATTTTCGATGTTTTAAAGCTTATTCGAAATTTGTTGGAGGTTGAACGCATGTATTTAGACTATAGATATCATTCAAGGGTATATAAAAGTTTCGATATGTTGTAAGAGTTAAGTGATTAAATTAATAAGCGTATACCAATGGGTTAGGTGAGAATCTTGAAATCCAAGATTTTGAAATTTTTGGTTTAAATAAAATTTAAAATTTTAGAACATTCGAGTTTAGGAGCTAAATTAAACTAAGCATTGAGTTAAATCGATCGTTAAATTCGAGGTTTTACGATGCCCACGATACTTTTCAGATTTTATTCTAGATTCTTTAAATTTTAATACGAGGCTGTTTGAGATTATTTAAGCCTATTCGAATTTCTTACGAATATTCATTGTGTCGAGTTAAGTTAATTTTGGCGGATGGATGTTTAGTTACATAAATAACGTTTTTCGAGAGCATTGAGATTTTTCGAGATACTTGAAATAATTTTGGATTGATCCAGATATTGCAAATTGGAACGGCATTGGGTTGCATGGTATCGCGATCATTCGATATTTTCTCAGATTATTCGAGATTTTTATATTATTGAACATTTTTTGAGGTTAATTGATAGTTTTAGTGATGAGTTGCTTAATAAGATTTTAAACGAAAATTAGTTTGCCAAATTCTAAAATTCCAATTGTTTTAACTACGCTATTCAAATTTTCTTTCTAATCATCTACTGGAATGTATAATTTTTGCAATTTCACAATGAGTTGAACGGATAATCAACAAAATAATTTAGCAAAATTTTATAAACATATTCCTGAGGAGTTGAAAAATATGCACGATATTATACTAAATAAAGTGTGGCAATTACTGAGCGGATCATTTGAGGTAAATGTACTTAATGCCGTTAAGGTATTTTTCAGAATTTTTCGTAAATAGCCTGAATTAGTTGTGGGCTGCTTAAAGCTATTTTCCAGATTTTAAGGACTACAATAAGAATAAGGTTGAGAAACCCTGTTTTATCTAACATATTTATAATTACGCGAATGTACGCAGCTGTTATCCATTTTTAGTTAGAAAAAGAAAGTTGTCTTACCTCTACGTTATAATATCTTATATATGTACATACATACATATATACCAGTAGATACATACATATATACGTGTACCCACTAAGAAAATAAAATTAATTTCACGAACGAGCTTATTTATCATATTTTGTTATCAGGAAATGAAACTCAAAAGCACGTAGGATTTTTAAAATGTGTTTTGTATATTTTTGGGTTATTAAAACTATTTTTTTGTTATTATTAAACTATTTTTATTTTATTGGAATAGATAACTTAAACTTTAATGTTTATGAACAAAATTAAATGTTAACACAAAATATGTGAATCAACACAATAAATATATATTTTTGTACTATAATACCTGACTACTAAATTTAATGTATCGGTTTTGATAATTAAAATTGGACAAGGTTCTAAGTGATTATGATAAAACAGATATCGATCAGTACACAAGTTAACAAAAAAAAAAAAACGAAATGATTCATACAGCATATTCAGCACTTGAAATGTTTTATATGTTTTGTGATATACTTGAGAAGGCGTAAAGACATGTGGCATATTTTTAGTACAGACAATGGACGATGCCTAACGTTGATTTAAACAAAACAATTACGTGCACGGTTTGATAATAGCTACAGTAATTAATCAAATTATTCACAAGCATTTTACTTTTCAAACTGCCCCTGATGAAATGTGTATCGGGTCTGTTCGATAATTCGCAAATCAAAGGAGACAAGAAATGTGTCCGAAACATGAATTTAAATGCATATTTTTCAAAATGCGCATTTTTCAACTAAGGCCCGTATTTATTGTCGTTGCTACAACTATAACTTCTGGCATAAGTAACAGTTTTCGTATTTATAAACTTAAAGATAAACTATTAAATTTATTTGTAATGTAACAACGCTTATAGTGAACAAAATACATCACTACAAACGTTGCTACAAAATATCCAAGACAAGAAAGTAAATTCGAAATTCGTATCGAATTTTAGACATGATTTTGAAATGATTTTCGAAACTCGTTACTATAATAATAGCAATAGACGATTATAAATTCGGGCCTAAGTGTCGCGACCCAGTACAATCTTTACATATTTCGTGCGTTACAGTATGCGTGCGTCATAGAAACAATAAGGCTTGTATAAACATTTTTATTGGTTTTGAACACGTTTAATAGGTACTACAATTTGAAAATGCCATTTTTTTAAAAAGCTCAATTAAAGGCCCTTTTACATTCAATCTTTTCGTTCTTTTTCAAAAGAATAGAATCACGAAGAAAAGGGCAAATACATTTTACCCATATATAAAAATGGGACGGGCATATTCAAAATTTCAATTTTTCCTTTCAAAATGTTACTTGGATTTTATATCTTTTAAGCAACTTTTACGAAAAAAGATAAACCAGTTCATCTTTTTCAGATTTTTCCGTTCTTTTTCACCAAAAAACGTTGAGTGTTGCAGTAAATATTATTGAAAAATACTTTTTGAGTATTCCTTCTGATTTTAATACAAGGAAATCATACTAAAACGCATCTTTTATCTTTCGGAAAAGAACGAAAAGATTGAATGTAAATCCGCTATAAGGGTAAACTACATTTTGGATTGAGTCTTGGGTCAAAATACCTTACTAAATAGCAGATTTATTTTGATTCGTGTCTTTACTAAATTAAAATTGAAATCTTAGTAGGCGTATTGTTTCTTAGCTAGATAACGCGTAAGAATGGCCGAGAGGAATTATTAGAAATGGATGATGGAACAAATGTGGACATATAGGTGTACAATTTAATATTCGACCGAGAATGGTCTAGAAAGGGGCCCGGACATATTCTGGAAAAACGGGGAAAAATTCTTTAAAAATACATATTTTGGAAAAGGGAAAATTTTCTGCTCTGTTAGAAATATTCTGAAAAATAGGGAGATTTACAGCTATTTTATGGTTATTTCATTTTTCGAGTAAAGAAATAGCTAAGTTACCTCCCTATTTTCTATATTTTGGAACTTTACCTAAAAATCATTTAAGAATCACATTATTCCATCGAACTTGTCGAATCTCATCAAAATCGGTTAAAAAATAGCCAAGTTACAGGCAAATTTTTCATATTTCAAAACTTCATCTAAATATCATTTAACAATCCCATTTCCACCGTATCTGTCAAATTTTATCAAAATACCGAAAGAAATGGCCAAGCTACCGGCTAATTGACGTTAAATTTCATCAAAAACAGTTAAGAAATAGCCAAGTTACAAGCTAATTGGCGATTTTCCAAACCTATCAAATTTCATCATAATCGGTTAAGAAATGGCCAACTTACTTATAAATAACTTTTATTAAATTTCTCTTCCTAATCCTAACATTTTAAACTGCGCCGGAAGATACTTTACTATACTAGTGGATATGAATTTTCGTGCGAAGAATTGTCCTAGAAGGCATTGGAATTAGCCATCAACGAAACAGGGGCGAGTGCTTAAACTTCTGGAAGCAGTCATTCACTTTTGGAATAGAACTTCCTTTGAAAATTTTGGAAATCTCCGATTATGTCTGCTCTAAAGTGCCTTTTCTATAGCTTTACACCTAATTTGAATAAAAAAATTTAAAAAATCGTTAGCTCAGAGAAGGTTGGCCAAAAATGTTGAAGGGGAGCCAAATTTCCGGTATCTTTTGGAAATATTGAAGCAAAAGTTCGATTTCTATTATCTTTCAATATTACAATAAAATTGGAATGTTTTGTTCTTGCACTTGGAATTTTAGCATAGATTCAAACCAGTTTTATAGCTAAGGCAAGTGAGTGATAAATTGCACGTACATAGTTTCCAACATCAAATTATTGAACTTGACATGTACTTCAATCTCGAGTAAAATATTTGTTTGTAAACTTTATGAATTAGAAAATAATCGCTTAGCTTGCAACGATTACACGCTCAAATAAACATGTTGATAATAATATTGAATACTAATTTATTATTTACTATAAAACTATTCCATATCAAGATATTGGCCCGTGCTACACTCGCTAGTCCAGTGATAGCGAACCCAGGGGCGAGGTGCCCATATATTAAATGTCTACTTAAACTATAAATATTTAAATTCCAGCTACTTGGGCTATATATTCAATATAACCACACAAAAATGTATTATGCAATATTGCGCTATAAAAGTTCATTCTCAGTGCTACGGTAAATTATGGTTGTTATCTAATATACAGAGAAAGTAGTCAAACGTGTAATTTAGCAATTCAGTCGCTATATCCTGATGACATTAACTGAAAATACGTTTTTCATAATTCTCGTAATTCATTTTCGTTTCATAACTGAAGTTTGCAAAACGTTTAAAAATTTCGCTCTTCGTAAAAATGTTTATATTACGATCGCGTCACTGTCGTGACGTGCGATGATAGAATAAACTATAATTTTAGATCACTCAATACAGAGCATTTACAATGAAAGAACTTTTTACTTTTGACTTACAGGTTTGTTTGAATTTTCAACATAACGAGTAAACATTTTTGTTCGTTAAGTTGGAAATTTATACAAACCTGTAAGTAAAAAGTAAAAAGTTTTTCTATTGTAAGCTTTGTTATTTTCCATTTTGGTTTGCTTTTCTTCTATTTCGTATTAAATCCCAATAGGATATCAGTAAATGAGACAATATAAGGGGCAATTAGTGAATTCGATTTGACCGTATTTTAGTCCTCGAAATACTTATTGAATTCTTAATTGAATTGAATCGGATTCATTCGTTTTTTTTTTAGTCGGAGTCGGGAGCCAGAATCGAGAAGTCGAACTATTTTAGCGGATACGGAGTCGGAATCGGAAAAAACTGACCGACTCCAACTCCGCATTGTATATTTTTCTCCTAAAATGCACCTTACACTTAGTTACAAAAGGACTCCAATCAGTATATTTGACCACCGGTCAATTTTATAAAAATTGGCTTATCCTAGTGTTTCACTTAGGAAAAATCTCAAATATCTTCCACGCTATGTAATTTGGCAATCGTTTAAAATGATTTTTAGATATTACCAAAAAGGTCACAGTCATATAGTGACTAGCCGTCATCTTCATCCATTAGCCACCAAGAAAATTCTGTTAAAGAAGTTGAGAATAACATGAATCGAAAAATTTCCGATGACCATGAGAAATCGAAATGACTTCCAATTACAAAAATTCAGGATTTAATTTCTTGATGGCTTAGAGAGAGTGAAAAATCAACAGAAGTACGAATCTTAATATTCTTGAGGCCATACTAGAACAAATTCGCAATTAATTTAAATTGCCGAAATTTTTTCTTTTATTTCTATAATTTGATTTTTAATTTCTGTTATGTTTAAATTATGTTCTAATGATGAAAGAATTTGAAAACGAGCGATGTTATGAATTTTAAAATATTTTGATTGCATTTAGAAGTTGGAGTCAGAGACAAAGTCAAAGTCAGAGTCAGAGTGAGAGTGAGAGTCGGAGTCAGAGTCAAAATCAGAGTCAGAGTGAGAGTAAGAGTCAGAATCAGAATCAGAGTCAGAGTTAGATTAGTCAGCTTAGCGTAACCAAATGCGAAATCCAGCCGAGGAAGTATGAAATAACCTTATTTGTAAAGTGAAAGTCACAATTCAATACGAGTGATATCGGATATAATTAAAATGATAATTTCACTCACACAGTTCAAGAAATTCAAGAATATGCTGCCGTGCTAAGTAAAAAAGTCATAAGTGCCAAAAGTCGAAAAATGCGTTAGGGGCATATTTGGATTCTTCAAACAAATCCTATATTTCTGCTATTTTAAAAAGTCAAATATCGTTCTTCAAATGCCATAAAATCACGTTATTTCGTGTTGTTTCGTCATACAAAATTTGAGATGAAGCATTTTATTGTTATTACTAATTATTTACAAACCATGCGGAATTTAAGGTGGCACAGAACAAATCATTACTGAAAATGGGAAAAGAACAAAGCCGGTGGAGGGAGCATCATTTCAAGGGTAATTTTCTGAAATTGCATTAACAAATACGATTTGAATTTTTTTTGTCAAAGAGCATTTTTTCAACCCCTTCAAAAGAGTAAAATACAAACCAAAAGAAGTAAGCTTAGGCAAAAGGGCATTTACCAGACCCAGTCCCCTCCCCGAATCTTTGCATTGCTCTGTTTCATTTTCTTGGTATGCAAACTCAAAAAGGTTTGACATCGCTGATCTAGTCAAACCATGAATATATAATAATTATGTACAAATGTACAGTGCAAAATGGATTATTTACGATAGTTAAAAATGCTGTCTGTACAGTGCATAATCTCAATTGCTCTAAGCATTTTTTTCTTACTAAAAATAAATCTTATCACCAAAAGTTTATCTACCAGGTCAATCAATAAGCATCCGATTTATTTTATTTTATGTTATAATACAGAATTTTGTTACGTTCACTGACCGTCACAATTAAGTTACAAATAAATAATTTGTAGCCTTCGATGTAATATGACCCTGAAAAATAATAACGAAGCCCTAAGGGTTCAAGGATACACAAACATAAACTCAATAAAAACCTTTTTTTTTTGCTTTTATCTCTTATCGATCTATTCGATGCCGTGCTTTAATTATGAAGAATTACGAATTTCCAATACAGAATCCTCTAGTTTTTCGTCCTTTTTGACTTTCATATACTCGTACCGTACACCTACATTGTTATTTTCTTTTGTGCGTCGTATCTGTGAAGAACTAAGAATTTATTTTTTTTGCCTTAAACGGAATCAACACGAGTTTTGATTATAAACAATTTGGATTTTTGATGATTGGTTTGAATGGACTACCTATACATAATTTGATGGTATTGATTATGTTTTCATGTATTTGAGAAATCAAGGTATATATTCCAAGGTTTAAAGGTGTATTTATGTGTGCGCTTTTTGTTGTATTTTCTTCATCATTTTTTTTTTATTTTTTATTGAATGCTTCGTTCTCTTCACGCTTTAAGTTGAAATGAGTTATGGAAACGAAGATGATTGGTTTGGTTCAAAATAACAATAATTATGTGTACGTTGTTAGAAGAATTTTGAATTTTAGAGTATTTTGTTGGTTATTTTTATTCTTTTCATGTAGAAATAGAGATGAAAGCAATTACAGATTTTTTAATATGTACAAAAATAACCGAACATGGTTACATAAATATTTCACGATATGGTCCGTTTCTTGATAGATTAAGGCACGGAGTCGGTTGAAGTTGGTTTAACTGTAAGTAAGGCACTGAAAATCAATTCTAAGTTGTTTAGAAACAATCTTTCCAACAATCGCTTGCCAAAATTAAGCATTTCTGTTTTATTAAGTTTGGATAATAAGAAATTTGATGAAAAAAACATCGAAAACTTTTCACAAAATCTCAGCAGTAGATTCCGACTCCGTAGCTTCTAATTTTAAAGTACGAGGGTAACCAACCGTTCCTCTTTTAGAATTGATAAACGACCAAAAAGATTTAGAAGTGTTTTTGATTTTATCTTCAACCCCATTGATATAGCGATGAAATTTATATCGATGCAATTTACGGAATTCACGTCGTGCCTTTTGAAATGATAGATAACCAAGAGCATCAGGATGGTGCTTGAATTTTTTACGTAACCGATCCATTTTATTCTTGCTAGAACGTAGCTCCTTATCAAACCAACGAGCTTTATTTAACTGACGACTAATTCTAACCGGAATGAATTTTTCAATTCCAACCAAAACAGTTTCACAGAATCTACTTACGGCGCCGTTTAAATCACAATAGTCGAACATCTCAGTCCAATTAATAGAATTGAAAAACGAATTTAAACCTAGAAAATTACCGTTAGAATAATCATAAAATGAGTGGTTAACAGTATTTACAAACTCCGTTTTAGCAATCTCCAAAGTTAACAAAATAGATTTGTGATGTTCATCATTTTTCACTAAATAGTCGCTTTCCTCAAGTAGATACTGTAGTTCAAAAAAATTGCCTGAAACAAAAATTAAATCAAATAAACGCGCCCGAGAATTAAATACATTATTGATTTGTATTAAATCTAATGACGACATGGTGTCAATAAATCGTGATTCAATAGCAGAATAAGAGTTACTGGGTAGCATACCATAAGAATGTTGTGTCCAAGACAGGTGGGGTAAATTAAAATCTCCAAAAACTAAAACAATTGTGTTGTCATCCAAGCTTACAACAGTATTCGTGATTATATTACAATGCTCTTTGTATCGGTCTAAATTTGACCCAGGAGTAATGTAATGAACGCCAACTACAAAATTCTGTGAGAATACCTTAAATTTAACCCAAATGACTTCACACTCACCAGCATAATTTATGTTAATCATTCTATCACTAAAACACGATTTTATCGCCACCAGGACGCCACCACCACGAGAAAACATGCGATCATATCTAAAAACAACATACTCGGTCCCGAATAATTCAGCGCTTAAAATATCAGAAGAAAGCCATGATTCAGTTAAAATAATAACATCAAAATCATTTTCAATTACCGCTAAAGATAATGGTTTGGTTTTAGAGCGAAGTCCTCTAACATTTTGGTAATATATTTTTAATAAGAATTTTTGATCAATTTTGGATTGAAGAATCTTAGGAATACTACTTGAGAAACTGATGATTTAGGTGTAGATATTGTTAAATCGACACCGCAGCTCGTACGTTTTTTGGTCTAATTTCAAATTCACGGATCAATACCCCCACTGGCCACCCATCAGGTTGAAGTAGCCTGTCGAAGATTGTATAGGACTAACTCCAAGTTTAAATGAGATAAAGTTAAGTTTGTTAACATCTTAATTCGCAGCAACTAGTAAACGGCAATCTATCTCCTCCTCATGTATCTGTAGTTTATTGCTCAGATATTTTCGCACTGCATCGGTGGAGGTAGATGACACAAATCTTGAAGCATAGATATATCTCCTTTCAGGAACTGATATTAAATAATCATCAACACACGAACCAATAATGACATTGCTTACGATGGTCTCTATGTTATCGGTGATTTGAGACGAGACACTTGATCTGGCTGAATTTACATCATCATCCGTTGCCAGTTTCTTTTTTGTTTGGCGAGTAATTCTAGGTTCAGCTTTATGATCAGAACTAACAAAGTTTTTGACATCAATAGATAGCGGCTGTAGCAACTTCAGCATCACTGAAATTTGTTGAGTTAGCTTATCATAAATTTCAAAACAATCATCGCAAAACCATTTCACATTCTTAGATGCAAATCATGTGAGCATATTGTTGTTAATTTTTACGATTCAGCATGTACTATTTTGTTGCATTGCCTACTGTTTATCTGATATGGAACTGTTGCACGTAGAAATAGCACATTTTTTGTCACCCATTATATGTATGTACACTAATAGCACATACCACTATACCGCCACACAAAAAAAATAATATCCTAAAGCATCAATTTTGTTCGTGAAGAGGGACTTTTGGCATGGGTTGCGATTTTCATGTCATGTTTGTACTAAATATACAACACTACATTAATTACTTGTTTCATTTTATTTTTGTCTCATTTTTCCACCAAACTCTTTTTTTTTTTCAGATCTCCTATAACCTTCTAATGCATAACTCTGCCTAAAGGCGTACATTACGTTATCTTGAATTGTCTAACTTTACGTTATAATGAATATTTTGTTCTTTAGTTTTTACATGAGTTATTCTCTTTTAAAGTACTCTCGTCATAACGGTTTGGTTTTTGTTGTTGTAATATGCACATTTGTTCAACAACTAGGAGTTGAAGTTAAAATTTTGATAGAAAATGATTAAAAATTCAAGCATTAGAGGGATAATCTTGGCCAAAATTATATTTCCTTCTCTTAAAAGGAAATTTCAAAAATTAAAATTCGTTTTTTTTTAAACTTATTTGATATTAAAAATCTTTACTATTTTTCATTAATTTTTTAAAAATGTTAATTTAAAAATTTGCTGCTCACGTACGTTGCAAATTCCTGCTCATCAGTGATCGGATGACTATTGACAATGACATGACTACTATTGACGATTGGAGCATCATGGATTCCACCTAGTGGAAAATTTCTAAACTGAGGTACCTGATAATTTGACGTTCGAAATTATTGTAAACAATTCCAATTTTGAACTGTAAACACAATTTTTACTTACCGGATTGCTAATAATTGTAAATTATTCTAATTTCGGACTATAAAAACAATTTTTAATTACCGCATTGCTAAATTTTGTTTCATCGCATTTGTGGCAAATGTCATTTTATCAGGTGCATCATTTTAACTATTGTCCTCGAGAGGCGCTTTCTCTACTTTTACAATCGTCAATAGTTTATTTTTAAATTTAAGCACACAATTTTTTTATTATTCCTTCCATTTCTATTCCATCACAACATGTTTTTCTACCGACAACAATCTCGCATTTTTATTTTGTTTCGGAGATCGGAGAAGATAATCTGAGAGCATTATATAAATATACAATCGCCATTTTTCCTTTTAGTGACGTCACTTTGAGTAATATATTTCGTAACGTTGGTTCCGTTTGGTTGGGATTTGTGTTTTTTCTATCGTGTACAATCGTTGAAACTTATTTCCATTTCCAAAACCTAAAAATATTCTTATAAACCAAAACCAATTCGCAAAAAAATATCCAAATTAACTCTGAGTGACGTCATGCTCCACGTGCATTCAGCTGTCAAGCATACCTTGTAATAATTGTATCATGATCAGAGAGTAAATTTGGTCAAAGAGCAAAATAATTTTGTTTTGCAGGTTTTAAGTATATAATTAAGGGTTTCACTGTATGGTTCGAAAAATAATTTCTACACCCAAATAGGATTTTTCTACACCCATCATAATTGAATTTTAGTTTATATGACACAAGACGTCTCTAATCTCTATTATATTCTTATTTTCAAGAGCATTACCATCATCACAACATTTTCTTGTTGACTGTTCAGATGTGCATTCGCGTTTAAAAATAAAAACGTCAAGAAAAATATATTAATAGAATTTGTAATCAATATTTAATTTTTATCGTAAAATTATATTTTAATTTTACGATATTATTAAATATCAAAGCTAGGCAGTTGAATGTCTAATACGAAAACTGTTAATGGTACCCGCTGTCCCGTTCGGTGCTCGCCACACAAAACCGGCCTTTTATCTACATCTTCGAAGAAATTACGGTATAACAATTTAATTGTTCATTGCTCTAAGACCATTCACCTGCGCTTTTGATAGTTTATGTCGTTTTATATTTCCTTATTTAGTTGCCAACGCATAATTACAACTTGTCACATATTAAACCGCCAGTTGAATATTACAGTCATTCACAAGATTTTTTATGACTTTAAGATGTTTTTAATGTACCTACATAATATTATATACTTACGAAGAAACCGGCCTAAAATTTTGTATATAAGTAAATTCAAATATGAAATTTATTTTTTGCAATTCAAAGTTGGATTTAATTGAAATTAATTTAAATTTCTCCATTTGTGAGTGTTTGTGTGCATGTGTGATACAAAATAGGTGTAAAACGACCAAATTTATTTTTTTGGGTAAAAGTCATAAGTTTAATCGCACAATATTTGCATATAAAACACAAAGTCCCATCAAATTGAAAATTAGAAAATTTTACCGCGGTCGTAACTGAAATATAGATTGCAAATCCAATTCAAAACTGTATTTTATTACAAATCTGAAAGTTGATAGCTTTACAGTTAAAGTACTCGTAGTTTTCATTTTTTCTAGTAAAATACATTGACAAATAATTTTTAATTTATAATAATTTATAAAGTTATTGTTTTATTTTTTACTTGGTTGATAATTTTTGTTTTTTTCGTTAAATAATCTCGATAAATAAATCTAGCCTAATGGCTCTAATCTATATTACGACTATATATGTATTTAATAAAATAATTTATGTTCAAAATGATAAAAGAAAATGTTGCTTATAACTGCGATTATATTTATTATTTACGGTAACATCATTAATTAAGATCACTGCGTACGTTTGTTCCCCACTTTTCTTATTAATTTCTGATCAACGGATTCGATTCATCACCGACAAATTTAATATAGTCGAGTCGAGAGTGTGGGTAGCGGTGATTTTTTCGAAAATGTTTTTTTGTTTAAATCGAAATAACCCAAATAATTATCAATTAGGAAAACACACGATCTTATATGATCGGTTAGCAACATTACAACAACAAAAATAAATTCAATCGCACATGACACATTTTTAAGCATAATTGTATAATAAATAAAAAAAACGTCGTATGAAAATGTTTAATTAAAGATTAGACGACTTATTCACAATTATACAGAATTAAAATACAGCACACATAAACTATGCGCATGTTAACCACAAATCTTATCAATAATAATAAAGGCAAATTGATTGAATATCAATACACTAAAATTAAACTTCGTGTTCAATTACACAATCTTCTAACTTATGTTCTAGAATCTAGTTTTGGGGCCTACATAAATTTCTCCGCACATAAAATTCTTAAACTAAAAGAATTCTGTATGCATTAATATAAAAAGAAACCATCACATGATCATAAAAATGATGATCATTTTCTTGATGATCATTTCAAAATGGTAACAAAATAATAATAAATATAAGAAACGAACGTATCATATGGTTTTTGTTTTTGTTTTCAGTGTTTTTTTTTCGTAAGATCTTTTTTTTTTGCTTTCTTCAAGAAAAACCGTACAGACAAAATACAAAACATAACAAAGAAACCGTAGTATGGGTTTGTGCATGTACGTACATACATAATTATATCTGTGTGTAAAGGTTTTATGTTGCTTTTCTAAATTTATTTATATTTCTTGAGAAACTCGTTAAAACATGTTCAACATCGTGATGATTATTGTATACACACTATACATTTTTATATATGTACAGGGTCATGTCAAAAAAAAAAATCGCTCAGAGCACTATTTAGTATAAAGCAAGTTAGTATAATCGTATAGAAATGTACATACTAAAAGAGGTCTTGTTTGAAACATTTTTAGTAATTTGAATTTAGAGTGATCGTCGGAAATCATATTCTCCTGGGGCCCTATTCTCGAATTCCACATCCATTTCCCACATGTGGACATCTGTCAAAAATCATAAAAACGTTCGGAAATTGTAATTCCTGTATTCTTGAATTCGCTACTAATGAAATTGTTTCGGTAATAAGGGAATATTTCCGACTAGGTATAAGCAGGTGAAAAAGATTCCCCATATACGAAAATTTCAATAATTACATAGATTTTAGATTTAATTTTTGTGAATAAAAAATCATTTCGAAATTTCTTTTATATCAAAATTCATAATAAAATAAAAATAATTCTTAAAAAATGGACTGACATTATAGCAAAAACAAACATTGCAAGACCTTAATGCTGCTTTGGTAAATTTACAAAATTGCATTACTGTGTAAAATAAAACAAAACATGTTCTAGCTAAAACAAAACAAATTTTAGATTTGAGTAAAACAAAAGCAATAATGAACAATCTACGAGGGCGAATCAAAATGTCTTGCAATATCATATGAAAAAAGATTGAGTGAGACAGCAATCCTTTAAGGTTTATACATATTTTGTCAAATCGATCAATTAACTTGCCTAAGCCCTTTAAAAAAAAAGTTTTCTTTTGCTCCATAAAATATTCATTTACAACAGATTGTGCTTCAGAATCACTGGAAAATTTCCCGCCCCTTGTTCTATTTTTCATAAATTGGGAAATAAAAAGTAGTCACTGGATGCCAAGTCTGGACTGTACGGCGGATGCGAAATTTCTACGAAGCCGCAGTGCTTTAATGCAGCTTGAGCAACTTTAACCTTGAGCACTGGTGCATTACACAAAAAATTGTTGCCAAAACCTTACCAGCAGACGGTTGAGTTTTGAATTTCATTGGTGGTCGTTCACCACGTTTAATCCATTGATATCGATTCTTGTTTGGATTCCGGATCACAATGATGAATCCATGTTTCATCGCCTGTTATGTTATCCAAGAAATTTTCTGGATGTTCTTCGTACATATCTAAAATCGCCTTTGAAGTTTGAACACGAATTTTCTTTTGTTGTGCAGTCAATAAACGGGGAACCCATCGCGCACTTACTTTTGTTATGTGAAGGTGATCATGTAATATGGTATAAGTTGTACGTGGTACCGTATGAAAGGGAAAGTCTTCAAGCTAACCGCGAAACAGAAATACGGCAGTCCTCCAATACAATTTATTCTGCCAAAATATGTTTTCATGGCTAATAGCATCTGCGGCATGACCCAGGCGGTTGTCGCCTTCTAATGACTCCCGACCACTTTTGAACAATTTTACTCACCTTGTTACTGTGGAATATGATGGTGGAAATTCGCCGTACACTTTTGATATATAATTGAATATATAAATTGCATTGCGTCCATTTTTACAGAAAAATTTAATAATGGCACGATATTCAATTTCATTCATTTTAGAATTTTTTCAAAATATGTGTTACTAAATTAAAGAAAACAAACGAACTGTAAACTTTACATAGAAATTTGTTCGCGACAAAATTTTTTTTTTAAAATATATAACTGTCTCACTCACTCTTTTTTTCATATGATATTGCAACACATTTTGATTCACGACCCTCGCAATAGATCGATAATTTGACAGCTAAAATATGTCAGATTTTTTTGAGATCGCATGAACATTTTTTCTATTGCGTGTAGCTCTAAGTCTCCAACAAAAAAAGTTGGAAAAACATTGTTGGAACGTGTAAATCACGCATTAACAAAGCAATACAACAAACCGCATGCGGCATGATCAAAATAAACAAAATTTTGTAAATGTTATACAGTAGATTCCGGTTAATTAGGACACATCGGGAGAGGAGCTTTATATAAAAAATTATATACATTATTTTGATTTTCCATGTTTATCATGTACAAATGCCCATTCTTCCCTTAACACGTTGTCGCACACTTTTTTTTACAAGATTGTGCCCAGAAACACACTTTTTTTAAAATTATTATTTAAGCTGCCATAGGAAATTAAGCATAAGTTAGATGTTTTAAATTGAAAATTATTACACATATCCACAGTTTTTCTAGGAAAACTCTCGACGGCTATAACCGTAATTTGATAATCAGAACTTATTTTACCAAAAAGAACAGAACATTTTTTTATCGAAACACCAATGCTAATATATCAGGGGAGGGGCCATGACAAGCAAATAAAAAAAATTATACAGACTGTTACAACATTTTTTGTTGCTTGTAACTCTGCATTAATGCATTAGTAACCGTTGTACTAACTACAGTTATTTGGTTTTTTAATAAAAGAATTATGTCGGCTATAGCTGTCATTTGTCTATAACATCACCAAAAATTGGTCCATTGTCCTGTGCGGGAACGTATTAAATTAGCATGTTGGAAAGTTTGGTTTGTATTCTCAATTAGATTTCGTTTTGTAATAGATGATCCAAATATCATTAATCGCTCTTGGAGGGCTCAGTCGTACAACAGGGTAAGAGTAAATTAGAAATGTTCACATTATTTTCGTTCTCTTGTTACGAAATAATGTAAAAAGTAATGATCATTGATCACAGTGAGGTATATAAGAGAGCATTACCCGATCATCGTGATTGATCACTGAACGTTCATGGAGCACTCATTCGTACAATAGGGTCATTGTCAATTAAATGAAAATATGAAAATACCGAAGGTGGTTTAGTAATTAAAATATATTTAACATTACCCAATCAAAATTGAATTGTCAATATGTCAGTAAGAATTTGAATGGGTTTTGTATAATATATTCACTAATACATATTCAAGTTTTTGGATTTAGCAAAAAAAATCACATTTTAATACAGGAGGCACATGAAGTATTTGCAATATGAGGAAAATTCTAAAAGTGAAACTTCACGAGCTTCAAAGAAGACATAGCTCATAGTGTAATCGAACGGCTTCTATACTCATTAATTACCACACCTATCTCTTTTAAGAGAACTATGTAGTGTAGCCGCGTATTATTAGTATAGGGTGACCAGGGTGGTCATTCTATGGTGCTATATCACTTTTTTATATCATATTTGGAAACTTTTTTTGTGATATAAATGTAAACAAAAAATTCTACATATACAACCCTACGAAATGAATTTTGAGGGGAAATAATGAACAAAAAGTGATATACTGACGTTTCTACCTAAACAAAAAATGCATTATATGAACTTTTTTATGAAGAGCATGAAAATGTTGTGATATAATTTAATTTCAAATAAAATGGTAAGTTTGTAAATAAAATGCGATTAAACGCATTGTTGGAAAAATATTAATTCCATAAAGTAAGATTTATAATTGTGATTTTGTTATATGGGTGTGATAATAGTTATTGACGATTGGAGGGTCTCGATTTTTATGTATCCGCTTCATTTTCTCTATTTTCCGCCGAAGCGCTGATAACATATTTACTATGGTTGCGTCGCAATTTGTATGTATCCGGTCCAGTTTTTCTATCTTCCGTAAGAGGCGCTTTTCTTACTTTTACAATCGTAAATAGGAAATTATGAAAATTCAGAAAACTAGAATGACAAAATGGAATGACGTTTAACAAACATATGGAATACAAATTTTTTCACTTGCGGAAGCAAAACAAAAGATGTTGTGTTCTCTTTCATTCACATCAATATACGACACGACAAAATTCATCCATAATTCATCCATAATTTACCCGCAGTAAGCTGGGACAATTTTTTAAATCACACTTTTATATCCCAAATGTGATATAGCACCATAGAATGACCATCCAGATGTCATAGTTTCACCGAACAGGTGGGGGTTTTCAAACTTCTGCGAACGTCCGGGAAAATTAATAATTTCAACACTTTCAATCACATGTAGATAATAGAATAATTTATAGAAGTTCATGAAAATTGATCGAAATATTTCTGTCAGCCGCAAACTATTGAACTTTGTTCTGAACTTTAAAAATGTGGCGTTCCTTTATTCCCCTTTTGCAGATAAGACGAACATTTTCCTCTATATCGATCGACTGGAGCAAAGAAAAGAATCATTTTTAATTATGTACTGCGTAAACTGCGTAAATTTATATTGTCTTTATTCAAATTAAAATCAAATTTCTATTACCCGATTTTTTTATTAGAACAATATTCTAGGCCCTAGGGAGCAAAATTTATTATTACTGAATGACAGTTATCTGTGCCATAAAGATGCATTTTTGCTTCGATTTTTGGTTTTATTCTTTTAGAAGTAGAAAAAAAATATTATGGCGATCTCCTCCACATTTCATGGTTCATCCATCATTTCGCTTCATGGTTTTTCCGCATTCAAGACGCCCCGTTAAAGTCACTACTGAAGCAATGGTGAACAAAATTCATGAAATTGTGTTGGACGATCGCCGAATTGGCGCTTCAGTTACCATGTTCAACAGATTTGGGTCCCTAAAGGGGGTGCCCACCAAAGGCATAGGCCTATTTTGCAGAGTTCGATAAATCATATCATATTTTTTTGGATGGCTTAAAAAATTGGAAAATCGATTTTTTGATCAAACAACTTTTTTTTTCTTGGAAATATCTAACTTTTTTGCTGCCCTCGTAACTTGGAGACCCCTTCAAAATTAGAGAACCTTAATCCGAGCCATAAAATACCGTTAATAGAGATAAATCTGCCTTCAACCTTTATGCAATTTTTACGTGCAACAAAAAATTAAATTCACTATAGAATTGCCGAAATTCCCTCATCATAATCAACTCTTAAACGTGGTGTGTTGAGCAGTGGCTTATACTACATATTAGAAGATTTATGAATATTCAAAAACCGGGGTGAATAAACTTTGCTTCGAAGTAAAGAAAATAGAACCTCTAACAAAAGCAACAGTCCGTGAATTTAAAGTCAATTTTAAAAAAGTTGTAGACCCGAGTGGTGTCGGGTATTTCAGCTAGCTCAGGAATATGTTCGTTGTTTTGTAAAAATTTGATAATTGCATTTTGAAAAATTTAGGAAGTAATTTTAAAAATTTCTTAAATTCAATTTAAAATGAAAACATCAACGCAAACTTTATTTAGCATTGGGACTAATATTACTTATTCCATAGCAGCGATTTATTTCATGATTGTATTGGTGAATATATGTGTATATTGTTGATTATGCACAAAATTACACAGATTTTGTCACATTAATAACACAACTTATTTATTAATAAAAAACGAACTCGTAAAAATTAAGAAGTGATTAAAAATTACGAAATTTTTAACGTCTAGAATTGTCACAATTTTGATTGACATTTAATTTTTGTTTTGGGAAATATTGCAAAAGTCTCAATTTGTCAAAATTGATTTAAATGTAAATCAAAAAATAAATGATTTATTTATTCTGCCCAATCGTACGCGCTTAATTAAAATTAAAACCATTTTTTTAACAGTAAATTGATTTAAATATTTTGCCCAATCGAACTGCATATAATCTTGTCCTAGGTATGTAACAATTCATATTCTCAAATTTCAACAATTCAGATTGAAATTTTCTATTTGTTTTAGTTAGATGGTAAAAAAGGGCGCACTTCAGTATTTTCGCCTTTTCATCTATCCATCCTTCCATTTAATATTTCCTCTATTCTAACTTGCTACAGTTTGAACAGTTTGAACAGTTTTAAAAATGAAACAATCCAGCAACTATGTCTTATTACAGAAGATAATGAAAATGAGACACTATGTATCAAGAGGGTTGTCGGTATTACTTAGCCTCTCTGGTTTAAATAATTTAAATTCCTAATGATTCCCAGAAATATTTTTCTTAACAATTTTTTAACCCTTAATTAGTTGAAGGGACTAACTGGTTTTATGTTGGAACATCAAAACTACAATTAATGGGATGTGGGATATTGATCAGTTGTGTGGGACAGCTGAAGTCGAAATAACAAATTAAAACAAACAAAATCTCTTTCTAGTGACCCTGTATTTTAAACGATGTTGATTATGAATGTATTAGTGTTGATCGTCTTGATTAAAATAACCAGCTGTTTTTTTTGTTTTTCTTTTAGTATTTATATACAAACATCTTATGCTGTCTTATGTACTTAATTCTTAAATGAAATGAAAGAAACAAAAATTGTATATAATATACTACAAATAAATATATGATGTACAATAACAATCGTTTTGTACATGTAAGGAATTGAATAAATAAACAGAACACACACACTCATGTATGTACTATAAAAGACGCAAACTTTATACATAAATATGAATGGCACAAGCACAATCAAGTATGTATTGGTGTTGTTTGTTTGAAAAGGCAGATCGACAATTAAGCGACGAGAAGCTCAATATATATAAGACATCCCCCAGACGTATGTTTCCGTTTATGTTTAATCTTCAGAATATGTACGAGTATAAGATAAACTGTTTTCGTAGAAAACCAACAAGTCAAGTTGATCAAGTGGTGTGGGAAATAATCACGAGTTAATGGCAAACAAAGGGTCTCTGAATACTTAATTTCCATGGCATTTATTATACCGTGAAGCCAACTATGTATTTACATTATACCTAAAGATGAATGTAACTCTTTGTTTTGTTAAGAATTAAAAGTTTATGTATTTACATTTAATTTTAGGCCTCTGCGTCGAAAAATTTTCTGTGTGGGAACACTTAGCTGATCGTGCTTAAATGGTAGTGTTACACCACTAATTTCTTATATGCTGTGCTTATTTAATGCCTGTAAGAGGTATATTGTAGGTAGTATTAACTACCACACCTTTTCACCAGCTCCTCGCAGTTATGTATATTGTGATTTTATTAGATGTAATTTTAGTTGTCGGAAATAATAAATTTAAAATCGATATAATTTTTCATATACACACAACATTTGTTATAGTGCGACTGGGATGGGAGTTCAAAGTGGATGGAAGAAATGGTTGATTTATGGGGTACTTATGGTGTTTTCTATTTTTGTAAAAATATGAATCGGTTTCATCTAACTAAATAATCAATTTTCATAGTTTTACTTTTGGATAGTTTTTCGGTTGCAGAATATCAACTAATTTAAATATGTATATATGTATGTTCGTATGTATGTACAAACATATGTAAGCACATCTATACACAACGTACCTAATACATATGTATAGAGGAAAATTGTTTAATTCTGTTTGGGTCGTTAAAAATGTTTTTTTTTATCTTTTAAATTGATTTTTTATGATTATGTACAAGATTTTGATTTATTATCGGCCCTATAATCTTTTTGGGGACATATTTTAGGATTAGGCTGTTAATATTGAGTCGTTTTATTATAAAGTATTTGTGAAACCAAATCTTTGCCAATAAATATGTATATACTTTAGAGAAATCAATATAATTTCTAAACGATAAAATTTATTATTACAAAAATCACAATTTTTATAAAGAGATTGTACAATATTAACAATATATAAGTTGAAATTGCTTTAAAATATAAAATAGATTTTTATATAAATTAAACTCGTCGACAAAAACCAGGCAGACCTTTTCTTTTCTATTCTCGATTAGTGTTATAAGAAAACAAAATACTATACAACATAAAATATACGTATGCTATATAATACATACAAATAAGATATACATAGAAACTGAAAATGAATCATGTTTTATGTATATACACAAGACCTTCTTCATTTCCTCTTACATTTAATCCATGTCTTGCGATGTTGTTGGTTCCTCGTACATTTTGTTGTTACTATATATTTTTAGTTTACTTAGAAAATCATGAAACAAAAAACTTTCTCAAAACAACATAACATGACAAATGGTTGGCACAGGCACAACACAACACTATAATATTGTATATACTCGTACGTGTAAGTGCAAAGGTATTTAGTGGGTGTCCACATATTTTTTATTTGTACCATAAGTGAATATCTTCGCGACAACAAACACACGCACACAAACATACAAACACGCATCAGTCATCGAAGTTAGTATTGTTTACAAGTTTTTTTTTTTTTTTTATCAATATTGATCGTTTGTTCATTTATGTACTATATCTTACACAATCATATAAATAGTAGAGTTGATTGATCGAATTCTAGTCCAAGATAACGAACTTCAAGGTTCTCAAATAAATAAAAAACATAAAACTTTAGAAATATTATTAGAAAATGTATAATTAATCTTCGTTCTATTGCCCGCGCTGTATAATGTGGGTTACAAAATTATGATGACGGCACGGTTTTCATATTATTGATTTGATATTGAAATTTATTGCATTGGTTTTGATGTTGATGAGCATATAGTATATTAAACAAGTCAACAAACGTCATATTCGTGGAACATGTACATCAGCAATTTTACAAAGGTATAAAAAATTAAAAATCTCTTCCAGTTGTAATCACATCGTTTTCGTTTATAGTGAAACCAAGGTGACAAGGTGATCTTTCCAATGAAATGTAAAGACAAATAAATGGAACAATAATGATTGGCATGAATTTACCCAGCCTTAGTAGAGAAATTCATTGAAAAGACTGCTTCTATTGGTCAGTCAACTTTGTTTATTTCGATTTTGAAGGGACCGTCGAGAATTATCGAAATAGAGAGCGAATTTGGAAAAAAGTGTAAAAATCATTTGAAACAACGTAAAAGGTTCTGTATAACGGAAAAACGAGGACAAAAGTTGGAATGTAAATTAACGTTTTGTTTTATGTTGAAAGGCTGAATGTCGAAAGGCCGAATGTTGTAAGGCCGAACGCTGAATGGGTCGGAAACTCGGAAGGCCGAATGGGTCGAAAGGTCGAATGTGGCGAAAGGATGTCTAAAGGCTAAATGGGCTAAAGGGCCGAATATCGAAAGACCGAATGGGTCGAATGGCCGAACATGTGGAAAGGCCGATTTAATGAAAGACCGAATATTCATGAAATTTGCCTTCACTTAATGATTCTTTCAATTTATTTCTTAATGTAAAATGATTTAAAAAAATTGAAAATACGTGCTAATAAATCCTCTGTATGTAGAATATTAATGTGATCCATTTTTTCGGAAAAATGTGTGTCTTTTTTTGTATTTCTATTTTTATTTATATTTAATGTGTCGGTTACATTTTCTGTATGTTTTGTTTTTGGGTTGGTATCGTTAAATCGTTATCCAAAATAAAATAGTCCCAAAAAACAAAAAAATCGCAAAAAATCAAGTTTTTTAATTAAAACAAATTTTTGAAATATATTTTAATTCGTTTTATACCTTAGAAGATGGGTTTGCCGCCCCAAATCCCCGCTTTGGCGATTTTTTCAAATTCCAACATTCATAAAATATTGAAGCATTTTTGAAAAATTATGTTTTTTAATAATTATTCACATACTAGAATAAAAACTCCGCAAAGCCGCTTAGCATTGGACCCTTTGCGCAAGGATGACATGAAATTATTTAGATTCCTTTTGTTTTCATATGTAGTTAACAAAAATTTAATGGAGTCTTTTTTTTCGATGGGGCAGTTAACTTTGTATTTTCAGTTTTTTTGGGAACTTTTTCGTTCGGGAATATGATGGTATTCCTTTGTTTTGACGTGATAAGATAACGGTTTACAACGCATGTTCAGAAAACTGATCCGAAACTTAGCCCTTGGTCGGGGGCAATTACTCATCAACTACGAACATTACCTGTAATTTAAGGATATGATGGCTTAGGTTGGTCCTTCGGCTTTATGCCTCACGTATAATATTATCACAATGACGTCATCAGGTGGCAAAGGAACCCACGCCACGAACCTCTGATTTCGACCGATTTAAATGCTCGAACCAGTGTAGCGGGAGAATGGCTCATCCGATCGGAGATCCGTTGGAGTCAATTTTTCCGTAAAAAACCGGTAGTGGTTAAAATTAATTATTAAAATTAAATTAATTAATCTCCACATAAATTTTAATTAAAAATTTAAACTACAAAATAGCGATTTACAGAGATTGAGGGCACTATTGCGAGAGAATGCCTCATCAGATCGGAGCAATACGAGTATTAATTTGTACTTAATAATACTATGGCAGATAATTAATTTTAAATTAAAATAATTAATCTCCACATGAATTTTAATTGAAATTACAAAGTAAAAAACAGCGATTTACAATCAACCAGGAGAATCCTTATCTGACCGGAGTGATTCTGGTGTCAATTTGTACGTAAAGAAACTGAAACTCTCGCAGATAATTTATTGTTAATTAAAATAATTAATCTCCACATAAATTTTAATTAAAATTAAAATCTTCAAAATGGTGATTTACAAAGCTTGAGGACACTGTAATGGGAGAATGCATCATCTGATCGGAGCCATTTGTGCGTAAAGGACTTGTAGCAGATAATTTATTTTAAATTAAAATAATTAATTTCCACAAACATTTTAATTATAATTACAAACTACAAAATAGCGATTTACAATGCTTGAGAGCACTTTAGCGAGAGAACCCCTCATCTGATCGGTTCAATTCTAATGTTAATTTGTGCATAAAGAAACTGTGGTTAAAATAATTAATCTCCACATAAATTTTAATTAAAATTACAAACTACAAAATAGCGATTAAAAATGCTTGGAAGCATTGTAGCGAGAGAACGCCTCATCTGATTAGAAAAATTCTGGTGTTAATTTGTGCGTATAAAGAATCTGTGACAGATAATTTATTATAAACTAAAATAATTAATTTTCACCTAAAATTTTAATTAAAATTTAGATCTATAAAGTGATGATTTACAATGCTAGACAGCACAGTAAAGAAGCTCCTATCAGATGAGGCATTCTCCCGGAGCCAGTATGTACCGCCATATGTCAGTGTGGACTCCGATATACCTGTGCTCTGCGGCGATTTCAACATCGATGTCATCGCTAAACCCGAATTCGTGCGCTTCATCAAGGACACCTTGGATCCAGACTGGGTCTCCAACGCACTAGCTTCGACGACTTTGGCAGGCACTTATTTGGATCTCACATTCGTCAGGCACATCACCGCTGAGACCCTGCGCTTCATATCATACTTCTCGCACCATCGCCCAGTACTTAGTCGTTTGCAAACAACCACTGTACTCTCATTTCATGATGCTAATAATAAATAAATTTATTTTAACAAACCCATACATCGTGCCATTTCTCGCACCGCTTATAAACATTATCACGGAAAACACCTACGGCCGTGTAGAAGACACAGTCTACTCCGATTTTTTTTTTATAATAATTGTTGAGGACAGGCGGGGATTACTGCATTTGTCTGGAAAAAAAATCCAGAAATTTAAAAACTCAGAATAATTGAAAAGTTAAAATCCAGAAAAAAAAATCCCGCAAAAAAAAATCTAGAAGTTACCAGAAAAGCAATCGAGAAAAAAATTGTTTAAAAAAAATTAAAAAAATTCTAGGCTAATTATAGGCATTTGTAGACCTTTTTCATTACTTAAAACATTTGTGGTACATTTATTTATGAGTTTGGTGTGTGAATTAATTCTTAGACTCGACATTTAGATGTCGCTACGTGAGATTGCTTACACACAAAAAAATAAAACGTCACCACAACACCGAATCGGTGTTACATAGTGTCCCACCGATCGGATATTTATAATTTTAATCCAATCGGATATTATAATAAAAATGGCATAAAATACATTTGGATAAAAACTTTTACACCGCATAAAACCCAAACAGGAACATTCATCTTTAGGAAAACACCTAGAGGTGCATTTTATTAAATCCAAAAGGAGTTTTTATAAAAATTTATCTTTTCGGATAGATAAAAATATTTATCCGTTGATGCGTATTTAATTTTATAAAATATGTTCAGTTGGAGAAAATAAAATACTTTTTCGGATAAAAAACCAATTAACACCGCACATTTTTTGAGTGTATGGTTTTTATCCCATTGGTATTTTATTTTAATGTACATATATGATTTTAATATGTTCCGAAGATTGTAAGAGAATTGAATCTTCTCATCAGGCCGCTGCGACTGGACTGATTGTATCACAATTTAAATTCTATTATACAGAAGGAATATGCAGGTTGTTTTAGCGAATTTAACTAATACAGCCAAAATCTCTTACAATTTTACTTTTTCACGAAAACTCCAAACGGTGTAAATATTTACTCCGATAGTACGAAAATAATCTCTGGGAAGTACTTTTTAAAAAAATCCGCTGTTGACAACTTTTGCGTTTACTCTGAATGGTGCAAAAGTATACTGTTCGATCCTTTTGGATATTTTAAAATTTGTACCCGATCTTGCGGAGTTAATATGGTACTATTGGATAAAAAATAAAAATTTTTTCGGATAAAATACCATTCACACCGCAATATTTTTTTGTGTGTATACATAGTTTGACAAGCAATTTGAATTGCATTTTGTAGCTGTCACAATTGTCAATCTAATTCAGAGCAGAAAGTGTTATTTTTCATATTACGTCATTTTTTTGTAATCGATTTAAAATGGATCGTGATAAGTTGTTTTTTCGAGGGGTTCTTCTTTTCTTTTTTGATTCCAAGAAAACTACCGCTGAAGCTCACCGATTGCTTTCTGATACTTATGGTAATCAAGCTCCATCGAGAGCAAGCTGTTTCAATTGGTTTCATCGATTCCAAAGTGGTGATTTTGACTTGACAGACAAAGAACGGCCAGGTCAGCCAAAAAAGTTTGAAGATGCCGAATTACAAACATAAACATTATTGGATGAAAATGCATGTCAAACGCAAAAAGTTCTTGCAATGCAGTTAAACATTGACCGATCAACCTTTTCTCATCGTTTGAACGCAATGGGAAAGATTCGAAAGCTAGAAAGATGGGTAACACATCAACTGTCCGAAAATCAATTGAGAGCACGAATTGAAGCATGCAAAAAAAATCTTGTTGAGTACAAAAAACATAGTTTTTTTGCATCGAATTGTTACTGGCGATGAAAAGTGGGTCTATTACGACAACTCCAAACGTAAAGCAACTTACGTCGATCCAGGCCAAGCAGC